>OX439354.1:10092070-11506057 GCA_949319445.1 Mythimna lalbum | reverse complement strand
CGCAGGATTGATTTTAGTCAGTAAAAGTCTGACACGCCCTCCGGTTCCACCTAGAGCGGGATAAGTCTTTGGATGATTTCCCACCTTAAAATGGTCTAGAAATGTCGTCTATAAAACGCCCTAAAGATAGAACTACACTGCGTATACATGTGCCTCACACGCCAATCTTGGCGCGTTGTTCTCCGTACATTTTTTTTTAGCTTAAAGCTAGACGAGAACTACATAAGATTGACGCACACGTGTAACACGCCTGATTCGTACGTAGAATGACGTCGCGTGACGTAGATCAAGTGTAGTTCTTTTACAAGTCTGTCGTTTCCATATAAAATGTATGGAGACCGACGCGCCTAGATCGGCATGTATAGCACACGTGGGCGCAGTGTAGTTCTAGCTTTTTTGTCGACGTATTTTGTAGGTTTAGTTTATGATTTTGGGTAGGTAGTATTTTAGAAAAATAAATATATCATCGCTAAATACATATTAAAGAAATAGTTACAAATTGTGACCATGTGGCTATGAGTGTTTAGCGACAGTTCGTCGTGTTGTTCTTATGTGTTTGCAAGCATTAGCGACGGGTTAACACAACAAGCTTTTCTACACACATTTCACAAAATAGGGATGACCCCAGCGCCATCTACAGGAAATCAAAAGGAAATTCCCGATTACCTAATAGCACTGCTTGACCGGCCTGATAGGTATAAAAAGCGTCGATATTAATAGCTTCATTATTCATAAATTACTAGCTTTTGCCCACGGCTTCGCCCGCGTACATAAAATACAGCCTGTCACTCAGGAATAAAGCAGCTTTCTATCGGTGAAAAAAATTTAGCAATCAGACCTGTACTTTAAGGGATTCTTCCAACAAACAAAAAAATAAACCTATTTATAATAAATAGTGTAGAAAACTTAGACGTCTTCCTCTGAAATCGATAAGAAGTGGTAAAGGCAGGAAAAATGAAAGGAATGGAAGTTGGCCTTTGTTCAACTGTAGGATAGTTCAGGATAGATATAGTTATTTACTATTTTAAATATCATAGCTTATACTGAGGTAGATGCCCTTTTGAGCCTTGCACAGGTTTTTCTCAATATTTTTTTTTAGTTGTAGGTATTTTTTATTTATTACATACTTTAATTATTTTTTTTAGTTTAAAAAGTTGTTTGTGTGAAGTCCATTTACATATTTTTCTTACTGTTTCTTTTTTCTTCTCTCTTTTTATTTTTCTTCATTTCTATACACCCCTTTTTTTTAATTAATGCGAAAAAAAATGGGCTTAAAGCATACCTGTTTCTGATCATATTTTTATAGCCAAAAGAAAAAAAAAACTCAAAATGGTTCACGAAAATTTGTAATAATTGGAAAGTTCATAATAGAATCAATCATTCATAAAAATTGCTACAAAAAAAATAATACGCGCAGCTTCTTTTTTTGATCGTCATTCATAATAAACCTGTACAATATTTCCATAAATTAAGTGACATTTCGAGATAACCAAACGCTAATAACATTGCTGTTACGAATATTATTTATTAAAACTTTACTTAAATAATAACAAGACCTTTTCTAATAAGCTCTTTAAATATTTGTACTAATAAAAAATGAGTGGTGTATAACATAATAAATTTATGAATGGTCAGGAAGAGTAGATATTTTCTAAGTCACCATGCACCAGAAAGAAGGACGCAACTGTTCATTTAGTAATGAAATAATTCCCTAGACCCCACGTTAGTTTTCATTTGAAACCGTTGCCGTTGTTAATTTTGCTTTGAAAGCTCTTCGCTTTAATATCACTTATTTCCGATTCCTAGTGCTACTATTTCCGGCAAGGAAATTGAAAGTAAATACCATAACATGCAAATATTACATTTACAATTTTAATTTCCAATTCCGCAGAAAAGCAATCAAACTCTGCGTCCTCGGAAATTTAATTTCCCACCGCGTTCCCGGTCCCTTTTGGCACTCGGATTTTTCTAAAACTTTTCGTAATAAGCATATACATACCTACCTAATAATATTCTCTTAGGGTCGACATTCGAGATACCGTGCGTCATCGCCTAATATCGCCTGGTACAATATTAGCGGTCGGGTGGAAGCTTTTAGAACGAAATCATTGTCAATGAAATTATATTTGGTTTCACTGAAGGGTTCCGCCACATTTGAATGCAAATACCCAACCTTTTGGTCTGGAAGTTTCTTTTATCTGTGTCGTATTTGTTTTTATTATTTTGCCCCCAATAGATAAGTGATTCTCACTTTGAATGTGTTGTAAAAAGGGTAAGGGATCTGTGAAATAAGTTCTTTATGTCTGAATGTGAAAATAATGACACTCGCATCGAAAACGACAGAATTAGAGGCCAACGTAACTCATGTCTAAATACACCTACAATAACAAATGAACGGATAAACGTTAAAACCGCAACTACGAAACCTAACATCAGTGGGTAAGTTCGACCAGTTACGTAGATCCCTCGAAGTCCCCGTTACCGGGCCACGAACCAAGAAAACAAACAACCTTTTTAGGTCAAACGGAACTGGCGTTAATCGAGTCGGTAGTGTGCTCCTGTTCCCTACTAATCAGTGTATTTGTGGGAGGGTTGTTTATCTGGTGGAGAAAACAGAATCAATCAATTCATCACGCTTTGGCTTCGGGGATTACCCTCATAAGTAACCCTTTATGGTGTGCGTCGATCATTGTTCGGTAGGCCGTTAAGCGTTTGCGATTCCGATTTCGAAATTGTAACAGTTTGTGTACATGTACGTCTTTTTTAATGTTTTTGGCTTGGATACAAAATTCTTTAAGCCACGTCTTCTTATGGAGTAGTTGCTTTAAATGACATAAGGATGCTGATGTAATACATTTTAATGTTTTCAGCTCCATTTTGATAGCTTGCGCCTGCTTCAATGAAGAAACTTTAACTTATTGTCCAGTTTTTTTGATCACGTCGGGGTCACCAGTTTGGAGGTAGGTGGAACAGAGAGTAAAGTCCCACATACCTCCGTTGAAAAGGGAGGATCCTCCGGCCAGACAGGGTGTTATAGTCTGGTGGGCGACTGCCCGATAGTTGATGTCGGGCTGTCGTATATGTTCAAATCGCGCGGAAAACTTTGATTGCGCGATGCAGGTTTTCGTATTTTCTTCGTAGTTCTTATGTGGCGTCATAGATGTCGCTACATCACTCGTCCCGAGATCGGAGATCAATGGTTCTTGATGCTTCTTGATGTGTGCCAGGCCAGCGGTAAGTTGGTTCCAGTGAGTAGGAACCGATGCCGCATAGTTCTCGGTGAGTCGGAACTGTCTGCGGTGATGCCCCAGTGAGTCGGGGTGTTGCTATCCCAGTGGGGGTGTTGCTATCCCAGTGAGTCGGGATAATGCCCCAGTGAGTCGGGGCGATGATGTCCCAGTGAGTCGGGATGATGCCCCAGTGAGTCGGGGTGGTGTTATCCCAGTGAGTCGGGATGATGCCCCAGTGAGTCGGGGTGGTGCTGTCCCAGTGAGTCGGGACGATGCTGCAGGCTCCAGTGAGTCGGAGTAGTGCTGCTGGCTCCAGTGAGTCGGAGCGGTGCTTGTGCGACGTAGGGCTTAATTGCTGGCGTCGACCAGGAGAGGTTCTTCATGGCTTTTCATATGACCGGCCGAAGGTGCGGTGTGCCAAGGTCGCTGATGCGGCTGAGGTGGTGGCCAGGTATGACCGGGTAGGCATACTAGTGGTCAGGATACCCTTAGCCGTGGGTGCTGGCTGTATGGCTCGTTGCTCGAAAGCTTGAGGAAGTGATGATGACTTCACGAAGTAGTAGCTGCACGAAGGCTGCGCTGACGTTCTTTGTCGAGGGTCACCAGTTTAGAGGTAGGTGGAACAGAGTGTAAAGTCCCACAAACCTCCGTTGAAAAGGGAGGATCCTCCGACCAGACCGGGTGTTATGGTCTGGTGGGCGACTGCCCGATAGTTGATGTCGGGTTGTCGTATATGTTCAAATCGCGCGGAGAACTCTGATTGCGCGATGCAGGATTTCGTATTTTCTTCGTAGTTCTTATGTGGCGTCATAGATGTCGCTACAAATCAACGAATTAATAGCTTCAGTTTCTCCCGCTCTGGGTTAAAAGTGCTAGACTTTTACAATAAGTGGATGGCTCTACTGTATGATTCCTGTGTTCTGTGGGATGGCTAATGGCTAGGTTGGAAGATAGAAATAAATCAGTAGTGCCGCCCCTTATTTTTTGCCGCTCTGGCAAAGTTGCGTCTTCCGGTACGTGGTCACCACTCCAGAACCTTACAGCCCCAACGGCATTCAGTTCTGCGAACAATGTGCCCTGCCCATTGCCACTTTAGTTTTGTGGTTCTACGTTCTATGTTGGCAACTTTGGTTCTACTACATATAAATTCATCATCATCAGCCTTTTTAATGTTCTCACTGCTGGGACTCAGGCTTCCTCTCTAGGAGAGGGAATGGGCCGTAATCCACCACGCGGGCCCAGTGCGTATTGGTGGATGTCACATGTCATCGAATTTTTGGTTCTAGGACATGCCGGTTTCCTCACGATGTTTTCCTTCACCGTTTTGAGAGTAGTGGTGATGAAATAAATTACACAAAGTAATGCTGCTGGCTGGATTCGAACCTGCGACCTACAACTCGTAAGTCGGGGCCATTACCACTCGGCCACCACTGCTCTCAATATAGATTCTGTCACAATATAGATTTGGTCACTATAAGTTTACAATATATATTCAAGCAATATTTCCACATATGTCCTCTCCAACATTTAGTTTCAAACATATTGTAGTTGTTGTGTGAAGATTAATCTCACAAAGTGCGTCGGGTGGGACATAAATGTTTTCACCCCCATTGGCTGCCACATAAACAATTTTCCTATGTGGTCTCTTTCTCTAATGACTATTGGATATTCGCCTGTATTTATTTTTGTACAACATTTAATACAAAATAACACACAATAATAGTTGTATCTTCGATATTAAACATCGACTTCCGAAATTAAAGTTATTTTATACTTTTCAATGTTTTTTTTTTACATTTAAGTCAATTGTGTTTTTTGTAAAAAGTTTTTTATTAACACTTTAAAGTTATGGCACCACCATTAAAAGTACCCCTCAGCAAAACTTAAATACCTTATAGTCAGAGGGAATCTCGTAACAATTCTAATAATCCCAAATACGGTTAAATTACCTTATTTTACCTTCCGGCTTCATCATCAGATCAGTTCGATATATTCTCTCCCTCTATTCTTTCGGTCACTCGTCGAGTTTAAACAAAGCGATTTTACTTGTTATGACAGTTCTGCTGCGATGCCATGAGGAGTTCTGTTCCATATCTTTGAATTTCATGATTTATAGCCTATCAATATTTCTAAGGGACTAACTTGAAACTTTCAATCAAAAAAATATTTTCAAAATCAGTCCCCAATTGACTGAGATATCGGTGAACATACATAAAAAAAGAAAAAAACATTCAGCCGAACACAGAACCTCCTTCTTTAAGAAATCGGGAAAACAACATAAAATATCGTTCATAAATGAAACAGCAATTAGCATTTCAAATATTGGTATGAGTAAGAATGGATATGTGCCGTGATATATCTATCTCTTTTTTATACACGTCATCTAATGACAGTGACGTCACATTTCAGTACCTGCATTCTTATTCTGGTACTTGACATTTGGCCCTTCGACCAGATTTCAAAGGTTTCTAAATGATTTTAATATTTAACGGATTTGAAAAATTATTTCTATTTGCGGTTTTGAATAAAGATAATTTTTGATACAAATAAACACTGAGTACCTAAAGTACCCTAATCATTACTTACGATTGACACTTTACAAAACAATTCCTTCGCTCATTTTTGATGAGATGTTCTCGTTTTGATATTGCTGACGGCTGTTTTGTTCCAAAAGAATAAATACGTTACCCTTTTTTTCGTTCAAAGGGTTTTGTAAAGCCGCCTTTTCAAACTCAACAAAATGAAATGAAGTTCACAGGTGGCAGCAGTTAGTCGTCAGGTCCAAGCGCCTGTCAAAACGCTTATGTTAATGACGTTAGTTAAATTGACGTCAACGTTATGTATTGTTTTTAAAAGTAGAAGACATCTCGGTTAAGTGGCGCCTACTGGTGCTGTGAATTGAAATATATACCTAAAATGAGAGTTTTCAGAGACTCTCATTTTAGGTATATATTTAAAGTTCATGTACAGTAATGGTACGGTACATAGGCTGACTTAGGCGCTGTGCAAATGTAGACACTTTTAGTTTTCAGTTGCCGACACCGAACACTTTTTGATCGTCTTAAGTATGTGTAAGGAGCGAATCGTCACCGCCTCGCCTTTCCCCTTGGCGTCAAACAGTCGTCCACGTTACGTTACCACGTAACGTAAGCGAATCAGAAGCTCCGGCACGACGACTCGGCTACAGCTAGGCTACGCCGCGCTTACGGCTCGCCGACCGACCGCTGGTTGAAGGCTAGGCGGCATTAGTTCAATCATTTTGAATCCGAACCGGCTCGGTTCACAATACGTGAGTTGGCTATAATTGCCATAGAACTTGATGAAGAGGAAAATAGAAAGAAACGAAGCAAAAACGAATGACAGCCGATGAAAGCACGTTCGACAACGCAGACCGTGGGAGGGGAGTGGACGAAGAGACGTAAGTTAGCGTACGGAGAGCTGTAAACTTAGTTACGGAAAGCTATAAGCGCGGGAACAACTGCAAGTCGACCGCGTACCACACCGCGGTTCATGAGCTTGTCCGAGGCGAGGCGATTACGATTCCGATTAGTGTGCGTTGCAGTAGGGACTGCTTCGAGTTGATACAGTGACGATCCCTTTCTGAATTGATATGTTTGCTACGACTCTTAAGTGGAAGAAACTGGACACAAAAGAGGTTTACGTATACGCAGGGAGTGGATGATTTCATACTGATTCTATAGAAATCAAATATTCATCGGAAGCTTGTATCTGACACAAGACACACGATTGCCCCCTGCCATAATGCAACAACGCATTCTCTACCGGTCAACCTTTACCATTTTCGTCGAAACAACTTTGTATTGATATTAATAACAGCTGTTTAGTTTCGAAAGAATAAATAAGTTACCCTTTTTTCGTTTCAAAGGCTTTTGTAAAGCGACCTTTTCAAATCCAACAATTCAAACTCAATTGTTTCAAATGCGGTAAAAATCAGCAGCTTCTCACTGTTCAACTGGTGTTTCATGTTTATAGCAATACTAGTTACTGTCAGCGACTTCACCCGCGTGATCGTAAGAAAATATTCCAAAGAAACATACCCTGGCCTCGGAGTACAAAGTATCTTTTTTTTGTTCTTTATTATTAGTTTGGGGATTACATACACAAGTATACGTGAAGTAGTAACAATCATATAAATATACATATTCACCAACTTTCGCCTTTATAATATTAATGTAGTTGGATAGTTTTTAGATTATATTATATTATATTATATTATATTATAGTATGATTATTATATACTCACTCTCGAACGGCTAAACGGATTTCGATCAAATAGAAGATATCAAGGTAGAATATGTCCTGAAGTATATTTTTTAGGCGCATTACTTTGTGTAATTTGTTTCATCATCACTGCTCTCAAAACGGCGAAACAAAAATTCGAAAACATGTGACATTCACCAACCCGCACTAGGCCCGCGTGGTGGATTACGGCCCATTTCCTCTCCTAGAGAGGAGGTCTGTGTCCCAGCAGTGGGAACATTAAAAGGCTTATTATGTATGTTATGTGTATATTTTTGTTTCCTGAAGGATATTTTCTAGTATCATTTGGACGAAGCCGCTTGAAGCAGGTAGTTAATAATATTTACGATCCATTTGTAATAAGAATTGTAAATAGAATACTGGATTATCCAGATTGCCGTACTTACGTAACTTAAGTACGTATGACAATCTAGATAATCCTGTATTCTATACAATACCTAGACAATGTATAGACTAAAACGTGTAGATAATGTATGAAATATTATTTATTTTAAACTTTACTTAGGTATTCTATACAATACCGAATGCGTAGCCGGTAATGTGTGTAAAAGAAGAAAGCAGAGATGGAGGTGACGTTATTTTTAGGGAACCGTAACACGGACAGGTTATGTTAGAAGGTAAAAGCTGGAATGGTTATTTTTTTATAACCACCCGGAAATAGAAGCCTTATTTTAAACGCCGCAGACAGGAATAGGACCGGAGAGCCCACTTGTAAGTAAATTATATTATGTTACTTTACATTATGTTATTTGCCAGAATTTTTAATTTCACGTAAATTTTATTGTGTATAAGGACTCGGGTCTTATTTCTGACCGCGGGGTTTTAAGTAAGGTTCCTATTTCCGGGTGGTTTCCTAGTCTCATCTTTTACACACATTGAGTTTTAAATATGTAATAGAACATGTTTCATTTGCCCGTCATTTTATAGGTAAGGCAGGTTAGATTAACATTGATAAACATAGACCAAAATCTATTCATTTTACACGTTGCCTGTAGGCCAGCAGGTACCCTATACAATACCTAAAATTGTAAACATTAGCCAGGTAAAATATGTAATGGACAATCATATTCATAATATTTCATACATTGCCTGGAAACCCCAGATATTCTATGTATAATCGCAATACCTGAATTATACAGATTGCTGGTACCAGGGGGCCGACCATAAAGATTTACAAAACAATCTTATTGCGGGAACGTTTTGTTTCCATAATAAAGTAATATTACTTCATTTCGTACCATGAACTTAATCACTCAGTATGATTGTATTCTTGCTAGGGGCTAGGAAAGAACGAACGATTTTAAAGATTTTGTCTATTCCCTGCTAAACAGAAAAGATAAGCGCTATATAGATCTGTATAACGTTGTCTCTTTCAGATGTTTGTCCGTATCGCAAGTTCATTGTAAACCAATAGAATACATTTAACTCAAAAAATGTCTTGTTAAAATATATTTTTAAAAGGATCTAAGTAACTTTTATAAAAAGGAAGTAATAATTTTCAAAAATTTACATTAATAAAGTAGGAAAACAATTTAAAATAGCTACGGGGGACTACGTTAACATTTAATTTAGTTGCACGCTAGTGTGAATCGGAACGTATGTTTACATAACAAGATTCTTGTCAGTGCTTGTCAGTGTTGATTTCTTGAGTAGGGATGAGATATACTTGCAAGTATCAATACCAGGGCTTGCAAGTACGAGTATGTAAAAATACCAGGGACGAAATCCAGGTATTAAAATACTTGAAAGTATTTTAAGCCCAAGTGCGTATTTCAGTATATTTCTAGTTCGTACCATACGACATTCTTATACTTTTGTACATGAAAATGAAATCTTTCCTTCCTACTTTAATCACAGGCTTAGGACTGGCTGCTAAGAGAATTATTTTTACGATTGTTTTAGTTTTTACGATATTTTGTCATGATTTTGTTTAAAAATGTAGTGTGGCTTAGCAGGCGTAGTTAAAAGATTTATATATTTTTTTAATTATTTTTATTTTGTTGTAGAAACAAGAGTTGCTTTACTTTGCGACTTCCCAGTCGGGATCTTCTCTCTGTTAATATGTTCCCGGCAACAGAAAACAATCGTTCACATGGCACGCTAGAGGCCATAGCGTTTAATTTAATTTGGGGCACAACCCCGTATACAAATAAATACTTGCAAAGACAAACCATTAAAGTAAAATACTTTCATGCCACATTGTGTCGTAAAACCTTACAAATAAGGAGCATAATCGTTCGAGACCCAAACGCGGCCGAAGCGAGCCGACGCGAACGTTCGAAGTTACGTCATGACTCACGAATCAGGGACTCGGGCGGGCGCGCGTCTAGCCCCGATCGGACCGAATCCGAGTAGCCGTATAAAATACTTTAAAGTCTTGGAAGTATTTCGGGTCGGCACCTGGTGTACGTACTTGGAAGTAAATACCTGGTATGAAAACCTGATAGCGTAAATACGTTTCATCCCTATTCTTGAGTACGAACCGATTTTAAATTATTAAAATAGTTTTCAAGTGCTTATATTTAGAGTAATCTGCCTTTAAGTGGTTGGTGTTCGAAGCGAATAAGCTAAAAAACTTATTGTAAATGGACATCATAGAATCAAGATAAAATTAAACAGTGTATTCCAGTGAACTAAACTTGTTGTTCGTGCACTAATGGACACCTTTAGGCCTCATTTACGGAGACGCGGGGCGTCTCGCGTCGCGTGTGGCGTGGCGTCTCGCGGCGCGTCGGACGTTTTTTCTGTTTACGGTGGGGCGGCGCGTGAAGCGGCACGCATCATCGCACGCGTAAACACAAACTTATAGCAATATACGACCATGTTCATAGAGAAGCGAGACGGGAAGCGTGGCGGTGCCCGCCGCGGCGCCCGCGGCGAATCCTCTAGCGTGTAGCGAAGCACGCGGCGGGCATCGCGGCGGCGCACGCTCGCCTCGATCAAATCGACTAGTTTTATGTTGGCGAGAGATGGGAGCGCACGTGTCGACTGTTGTCGCTTCATCGAGAATTGCCGCTGCGTGCGCCGCCGCGATAAACGCCGAGCGTGACGCGTCGGTGCCATCCGCGGGCTCGGCCGCAAAAAACTCCCTAATTCAAACAAACGCGTCTAAAATCGCTTCAACGCCATATATTTATATTCAGTGCGGGCCGCGCCGCTCAACGCAACGCGCGACGCCCCGCGTCTCCGTAAATGAGGCCTTAGGCATCAAAATAAGTTTTAAATACTTTTTAAGTCACGAAAAACACTTTAAATAGTATTTATTTGGAAAACAATAATAAATCCGCTGCGTCCGAGCAACTTTTTTACTCCAGCTAATTTGACGTAAAAACAATACCGCTAGCGGTCAAAAATGCCGTCAGAGTACGAAAAGAATGAACTTTTTAAGATTGACGTCACAAAACCGTTAAGAAAACAAGCTTGTTTTAAGATTGTAATAAGGTTGTTTTGAAGGCGTCATGGTACGAAAAGCCTAAGTAAGATTAAAACAATACTGCTTTAAGGTCTTATGGTTGGCCCCCAGATATGTTATTAACTTTACGACCTTTTTTCTGAGTAGGTGTGTAATTTGTGTTAATTAACTACGAGAATAGTTTCCTAATTCTCATAACAGATCTGCTAAGCCATAGCGCGCACTGGTGACTTTGTCACCGTGACTTTTGACAAAAAGTCACCGAACCCAAAGAGACCGAACCTATGAGCCCAACACGTAGTACGCACAGTAAAACGTAAAGACGTGATGTGTGAAGTTACAAAAATTCGTAAAGACGTGACAGTTACAAAAAATTAAGAAAAATTATTATCACCGTGACACAAGTCACCAGTGCGCGCTATGTCTAATACAATACAATTATTACAGTAACAATAAATAAATTATCACTGATCTATCAATGTCAAGATCATGGTTCATATACCTAATCGTAATTTGAGTTCTCTGAATAAGAAACAGATATTTTTCGAAACATTTAACACGAAGCTTTTCAAGCCAGACGCATTTCACTTAAATAAACATCATATTTATTACGAGAATGAAAGACCCAGCAAATGTAGGTTGTATGCCTTTATGAGCTGTCTGAGGATCAATTTGAACGCAGATATATTTTATTTCAGCCCCGAGCTCAGTGAGGTTATGCATAATATCTAGTTGTAACTTAGCTTAAAATTGCTTACCCCTTTGAATTAATATGTAAAGTTTATACACTTTCGGTAAGAAAATACACGAATCTAATGTTAAATAAAATTATTTTCAAGCTAGCCTCGGGTCCTGGCTATGTTTGAAATTAATTTTTCATCATGTTTCATCAGCAGTTATATTAGTTGATTTGTTGAACATTATATGTTTCCAGGAATGTAATGTGTTCAATAAATGTATTATACCCATAAAGAAGAAGGTGTACTTAAAATTATTTTAATAAAAAACCATCATCGTCATCATATCAGCCTAAAGACGTCCACTTTTGGACATAGGCCTCTCCCAAGCGTCGCCACAACGACCGGTCATGTGCGTCAGCATATCTATCGGATTCCCGTGACCCTGACCAGGTCATCAGTCTACCTTGTTGGCCTTCCAACGCTGCGTCTTCCGGTACATGTTCACTACTCCAGAACCTTTCGTCCCCATCGACCATCTGTTCTGCGTACAATGTGCCCTGCCCTTTGCCACTTAAGTTTGGTGATTCTTCGAGTTATGTCGGTAACCTTTGTTTTTTCTGCGGATATCTTTATTTCTGATGATCACACTAACTTATAACTTGTTACAAAGTGTCAGATGGATTCTTCTTTATTATATCCTAAACATGTAAAGCCAAACGACTCTTTGATTCATTGCTTCTTGAAACGTATAATTGATTTCTCTAGGTAGGTCATTTAAAACATACTGTTGCACATTAAAACCATAGATAAACTTGGGGACAAAATGTCACCCAACATGATGCGCCATGCTCAAACTACGTGACGCTGCAACGTTGCCCAGTATCTCGCAACTTGAACCTTTATATTTTGTGATACATTCTCGTGACGTTTGACATGTTGTTAGACAATTTGACAGCGGTGTGCGTCATGTTCGGGGACGCTTTGTCCCATATTGTATGTGGACCTTTAAGATAGAGCATATGTTGGTATATCTTAGGTCAGATGCTTCAAGGGGATAAAGCATAGTCGGCCTTAAAACAAAGTCCCCCACCGCGTCTGTCTGTTTGTCTGTTAGCGATAAACTCAAAAACTACTGCACCGATTTTCAAGCGGTTTTTACCACTCGATAGCGTGATTCTCGAGGAAGGTTTTCGTTTATAATTTGTTAAGTTTTTGTTTTTATTTTTAAAAAAGAACCCGTGCGAAGCAGAGGAGGGTAGCTAGTAATATTATAAAAGAGAAATTTTGTACGAATGCGTGTGTGTTTGTCACTCATTCACGCTCAAACTATTGAATGGATTTCGGTAAAAAATTATTAATAAATTAATAACCACATGGTTTACACGTGTGTAAATCCTAGAATAAAAATGTACGATATTTTCTATCTCAGGAGTATGTTTCTTTCGGATATTTTTATCTCCTCCAAGCTTGTGAAACTAGTATCAAAAGCTAGGAGGAGATCATAATGTGTAGTAAAATCGTATTTGAGCATATAATTCTCACAAACACTATAGATACTACCGACATCTAAATTCAGACGTACTATACATAAATACCCCCCATACATTTCCTTTGACATCTGAACAAAGAATATTCTTTGCGTAAATTTTCAAAGTAGTTTGTGGGAGATAAGGAAACACGGTTGTTATCCCATAAGACGCTGAAACGCTCTTGAAAAGCGAAAGGTAATAATACAGATACATTTTCATGTGAGATAACAAACATTTGTTGTTTATACCATATTATTTAAGTTATGACGGTAAACTGTGATCGGCTATCTGTCTGGTTAACTTGAAAGCTGCTCACTCATAGAAGTTTCTCTTTGATGTTAAATTGAGTGGTATTCAGTCTACTGAAACCTCTAGGTTTACACGTGCTTGATTTTATGATATTCCTACGTAAATTGTAATCTTTATTGCGTAGAATCTCAACCTTCTTTAAGGAATAGATAATACTAGTGACCGACGAAACATGGTTTGTAGCCGAAACCGAATGTTCGGCTTATCTTCCAGTTTCGGCCTTAACCAAAACTGAAACTAATTATTACGGTACAGTTACTCCTGACTATTATTTCGATATGTTTTAGTAGTTATGCTTAACTAAGTGCTGCCAGCGACTTTGCCCGCGTGTTAGTTAAAAATTACCCCAAGGGAACATACTGCCGGGATAAAAAAATTCTATGTGCTATTCCACTACATGGTCTACCCGTATGCCAAATTTCATTCAAATCCTTTAAACGGTCCGTGCGTAAAAAAGTAACAAACATACACACCCATTCATAAACTTTAGCCTTTATAACTTTCAGGAAAAAATTAAAACTCGAATAAATCGACGTTTTCATAAATATAATTCATGATAATGCATAGATAGATAAAGGAATTACTTTTTAGGGTTCCGTACTTCAAAAGGAAAAACGGAACCCTTATAGGATCACTTTTTATATAGGCTATAGAAAAAATCTTAGAGACTCGATTGTGGAATTAAACATAAGTTAGTTTGAACGGAACCCTCAGAGTGCGAGTCCTACTCAAACTTGTCCAGTTTTTAGCTATCTATTACCACAAAGCACAAAGACACGAGTTTCGGCCGTGCCAAATAATCGCCGCCTTTTTGGTCGAAACCAATTTTTATGGCCGCAGTGGTTCGACAAGAAGCCGAACCTACGGTCGGTCTCTACATAAAACCTACTTACTGCGGGAGTCACTTGACTTATCTCTACTGTCGTCAGGGGCTTTCTTCGGCCTCCCCTTGGCAATGGGAAACATAGATATAAGATAAATGAGCAGGAACCATTCTTGATCAAAAACAGAGTCAGTGGAATTAATAATAATAATTCTTTATTTCAGGCTACTATGGCCCACAGACACTATACATAAAATATTTTGAAAATAATAAACTAATACATATGAATAAAATCTACTTATTAATTAAACTATTGCACACGAAGTGACGGCGTTGTGTTCCGCTGCGAGGTCGGTCGGTATTGATTGGCTGAATCTGATTTGGCTAGAACCCCATTTTTTTCACAACTTGCATACAAAACCGTATAATTCTAAAATAATCAGAGGTTGTGCTATGAGTACTAGACAATTGATTTAACATACTTATATATTTTGTAAATACACGTGGGATGGAAGAGCGTATAATTGCAGAAAGAAATACTTTTTTACCAACTTTTAGAATTCTGTATTTTTCACCTTTGAACAGCTTCGCACACCTTCCTTTCTAATTATATTTCTTCATAAATCTAAGCCCCTAGCATAAATTCGTACACATTATGAGTGTTCAGTTTAAAAACGGCACAATCGACGAAACTTACTAATGAGAATTATGTTTTGACCACATACAAATATATTATTAAGTATAGATAAATTACCCCCAGACATAATTGTGGTCAACAAACAAACATTCGACAGGCCTGTTGGTCTAGTGGTTAGTGGCCCTGGCTGCTATGCCGGAGGTCGTAGGTTCGATTCCCACCCAGGTCAAATGTTTATGTGATGAGCATGATCATTTCTGTGTCTGGGTGTAATATATAATATGTATATATTATCTATAATATGTATATATTTAGAATTATATAAGTATGTATATCAGTTATTTAGTACCCATAACACAAGCTCTGCTTAGCTTGGGACTCGACGGCGTCGTTTGATAGCTGTAGAATATTATATTATTTGTCTAGGGTAGGAATCGATCTCATGACCTCCTGGTATAGCAGTCAGAACCACTATATAACCACTAGATCAACAGGCCAGTCAAGTGCCAAATGTGGAAGTCTGATAATACTCTGATAACCCTGGTACTAGTATATTATACTAGACTCGTATTCCATCAAAATTCTGATCCGAGTAAATTAATAATAAATTCATTTATTTCAGGCCATAGTAAAAATACAGTTTACAGTTTTAAAACGATAAAGTTAAAAATTTTTAGATAGCAATATTATAAATTTTATAAACTCAGATTTAATACAATGTCAGTTATATAATAACAATGTCAGATTCAGTTCGATAACTTATAAAATGTCAAATTTAGATACATTACGTTACATTAATAATATCATTAAAATAATTGCAAGAAATGTTAATGTGGAGTGGACCTATATTTTAACATGTAGAATCAAAATTGATCTAGTTACAATTTTGGTAACATATCAAAACTTTTCATGCAGTCAACACATATAAGGTAAAACCAAAGAATGACTACACTGGGCATCTACAGAGAGCTAGTTCTCTAGATTTTTAGGGTTACGTACCTCAAGATTTCTTTTTGGATAACATTGTTGACCGTCTGTCTGTCTATCTATGAAAATTCAAGACCCTTTAACTCGGGAATGCGTGGAGGCATAGAGTTAAAATTAAACCACATAGTATTCAGATCTGCAGTCCCTCTTTTTTTGCGATTCGGAAAAATCTTTATGAATTGAACTATACGCAGGTAAGTCTGTACCTACTGTATCCTCAGTGCGCGAATTACGCAAAGGAGTGTTATTTTTAACCGACTTCGAAAAGAAGGAGGTTCTATGTTCGGCTGAATGTAGGTTTTTTTTTTGTATGTATGTTCACCGATATTTCGGTCAATTGTAAACCGATTTTGAATTTTTTTTTTATTGAAAGGTTATGCTTCCAAGTTGGTCCCATAGAAATATTGTTATGATCTGATCATGAACTTCGAAGATATGGAACAGAACTCCTCATAGAATCATAGCAGAATTGTCGTAACGAGTAAAATTGCTTTGTTCATACGTGTAGTCGATGGCTGACTGAAAGAAAAGGGGGAGGGGATGTATCGAAATGATCTGGTGATAAAGCCGGAACGTAAATTCATGTAATATAACCGTATTTGGGATTATTAGAATCGTCATGAGATGCACTCTGGCTATAAGGTAATTTATGTTTAAATGAAAGGTAGGTACTTTTTAGTGGTGCTACCATAACTAAAAAGTGAAAAATAAAAAACTTTTTCCAAAAAAAAATTAAACCGACTTCAAAAAGTACAAAATAACTGTAATTTCGGAAGTCGGTGTTAAATAAAGAAGAGACAAGATTAGGTATCTATTATAGAAACACCGCCTTCCGAAATTAAAGTTATTTTGTACTTTTTGAAGTCGGTTTAATTTTTTTCTGGAAAAAGTGTTTTATTATTCATAAATACGTTATGACATTGTAACATCAGGCATCACGAAAACAGAGAGGTCATTTTCTTGCAGTGTGGCAGACAGGCTAAAATTAGTATGTCAATGTTGTTGTAGATAAATCTCTTTCTTTTAAATCAACAAAAGGTTCTTAAAACAACAATATTTTAAGAACTGGAAGTGTCAGATTTAACCACTGAACATAGTTGGTTACAGCGAACCAAAGCCTATAAGAATCATAAGACATCTTGCTCCATTTATTTAAGCATTAAAACTCAACTTACATAAAATAGCCTGGTAAATAGCGAACTAAATTAAACCAATACTTACCGAGTGCAATGTACTTGCACTCCTCGAGTACGTACCTACACTAAATTAATTTCACCCCTTAACACAACTACCTAAAATAATATAATAGCAGACCGTCGACCAACAAACGACTCAAACTAAACTCAAATTAAACTATAGTATTACTACAAGTGTAATTAATGTGTAACGTTGTAAACTTTCAGGTTAATGGTAAAATTTAATGCTGTTGAGCTACGAATTTCAACCAATTATTCCGCCCCCATACGTAGCCAAGTTAAATCTACGCAAAAGCAGGTGCGCTACTTGACAATTGTTTCGTTTTTTTTCAAAGCATAAACAAACAATTTTCAAAGTGTGCTAAAAGCAGGAATGTTACTCAAACATCAAAAGGTTGCTTCCTAAAAACCGCACAAACTCGTCCATTCATAAAAGCCATATTTCAACCCTACAACTGGTCTGAGCATGAAGATATACAGTGCTCCACTTATATAGGCACGCCTGAGTTACACGCCGCGAATCGTTCAAAACTAGTGTAAAAATGACCGCAAAATTTCGTATCTCTGGCCGCAATCCAAGCGGTCAGCACTCTCGTGTCAACACCAAAATTGTTTATTCCATTTTTGCAAAAAGTTTTTCTAAGTGAAATTTAATTAAAATGTTTCACAAAAGATCTTGACATTGCTTTTCTCAGCGAACAGAGGCATTAGTATAAAAATAACTGTTTTATATTCATCGCAATTTCCAGTTCTTTTATTCTAGGGCGTAAAAATTAAACGGTGTGCAATTATTTATTCAATCTTTTTTTAACAAAACGGGAACATTTTTATCTTCTTTGTATTTCGGAAGCCATTATTAAAAGTAATAATGCGCCTCGGCTTTATGCAAAAAGTCTGTCTAGAGCACCATTAAGTCAAACTTCAAAATTAATTCGTCAAAAGAGCAGTTTACGCCTAAAGTTTGGTTTCAGAACTCATTAAGAGAACAACTTAGCCTGCTCTCATCAAGAAGCTGCATATGTATATTCAACAGCTTTGAACGACAAGGAATGTACAGCTTAGTGATATTATTATCTTCTTGAAAAAGAGTTTTGCGGGCACGAAATACTAGACCTTATTTTTTTTTTATAAATATTATAAACTAGCTTTTTCCCACAGCTTCGCTCGCGTACATAAAATATATCACCAACCTATGTCACTCAGGAATAAAGCAGCTTTCTATCGGTGAAAAAATTTTAGCAATTGGACTAGTACTTCCAGAGATTGGGTACAAACAAAAAAATATAAAAAACAAACGTTACCTCTTCATTATATTAGTGTAGCAGTGTTGATAATGTAAAACCGAAATATAGTATAAGAACCTCAAGTGTAGGAACCTAAAGTGATGTTATTGTGCTTCAAAATGATAAAACAAGACACGAATTTTCTCTAATGGAAGCTTTTATTGAACTTGTTATATCTTATGTTTGTTTGTTTATGGCAAAAATTGAAAAGATTTTAAAAGAGTTACCCCTAACTGATTGAGCTGAAACTTAGTATATCTATGTAATTTTGATGACAATGCATTAATATGGTACCATGAAGCTGATCTGGTGATGGAGTCGGATAGTCATAGTAACTACTGATCGCAAAAACCACATCGTGTTGGAGCTCTTTGTAATGGTTTTTCTTGATGAGAAAATTCTAATACCGAGCGATACAAGCTTTTTTTTTTAATAAAAACTTATTTATAATGATAATATGTAATTATTATTTTTCTATTTGTCTAGCTTAGATTTCAGATATAGATCATTTCCTATACGTTTAATTGTGGTAATTATTCATAGTAACTGCTGGAGTACTTGCTTGCAAAAAAGGGCGATGGGGTTTAACTAATGATTCTGAGGCTGGAAGGCCACGGGGATCCTCTAGCAAGAACCAGGAATCATAGACTGAATTGATGATGATGATGATGACTGCAGTACAAACTAACAGATTTCCTTTATGTTTTTCGGTAGTAAAATATTTTATTCTCAAAGAATTCCGAAACACAAATATCGCACCATTTTTAAACCGCTAATAGCTACCCACCACCAGAAACAATTTACAAACGAGTGCGGTTCAGAAACAACAAGGGTGCAGTAATATCTTCGACAAGAATAACAAATGAACGCCCACGAGGTTAATGGAAGGGATGTACCTAAATGCTGTTCGGTTTCCGCTACCCAAGCGTGAACCTCTCTAAAATGCATTATACTCTACTAACACCTATTAGATACTCATATGAATCTGATATACTCATATTTATGATTAGACGGTTGTAATCTTGTAATTCAGTCAGGCTTCAATGGATTACACCCGTGGCAGTTAGATTAACACGTACGCACGCACGCGCTACGGTAGGCGTAGTGCAGACGATGAGCAATGAATAGCTCGCCATCCGGCTCGGATAGCCGTTTGGGCTGAGCATTCGTCGAGTTATCGGCAGTGCGTACTTTTCCAAGCGTTCCTCAAAGAAAAGTCAGTAAAAAGAGAAAATCATATCTACATATAAATCTGTACAGGTTGTTATATACTGGTAGAATCAAATTTAAATTGAGTTAATAATACTGTAACTAAAATCTAAAAGTTCAAATCTTGAATATGAGGTTTGCCAACGTGCTATAGAGCGCAGTACACTATGTGATATTTAATGAACAGTGCCCCTTAGCCAAGTTGCTAATCTGCAATAGTTAACGCTAGTAAAAAGCTTCAAATGTACGGGAATGACGTCCTCTCAACGCTCAGTCACGTGGTCAGAACAAAAGAATTGGTGGCAAGGTCAACTCGAAGCGTCCGACGCAAGCGAAACGGTTGTAACTTGGCTAGGGGGGCTGGTTCATATTCGAAGCACTACGTAAACTAAATCGTTGATGTTGCTCAAAAGGTTACCCGACAAAAATGGAATGGACAGGATATGCCTGCCGCATGCTTGACAAGCTGTTGAGGGCCCGTGAAACCCAGGATGGGTGTCCTAATACAGAAATACCTCCGCGTACAAGATGGCGGGACGACCTGGATGTTTTCCTTGAGAATTAGAGAAAAAAACCGTGATAGTTAGAAGGAATTTAGGGAGGCGTTTGCCCAGCCGTGAGAGAATACGGGCTAGTAATGATAATTTTAGTCTATAGACACAAAAAAGTACTTTTTCTTTGTCATGTGTCACAAATTTTGTAGAATTTGTCTCGAATTTGGTCGGAGTATTTCAAAACGACCGTGACGTTTCCGTGAGATATGTCTTATCGCGGTAGTTCGTGTTAAGCTCCCAGATAGTAGGACGGTTCCTGTTCATCTCTACGTGATATAATCTCATTCAATCGGGCGACCTCCCGGAGTCACGGCTTTACGAGCCCTTGTTGAGTCGTTACGCGGTAACTGTGCCTTTAAACTCGCGGCCTTTGATGTAATAATCGTTCTAATTTACTCTGATATCCGAATTAGAAATAATTATTGTAATTTATGAAAGAATAATGAAATTGTTGGCTATAAAAACCACCCATTTGTAATTATTTATATTCAGTAGCTGCTGTCAGCGTTTTCTCCCACGCAAAAGTTGAAAATTCTTCTAAAAGAAAGTACTGCCGAAAGGAATACTAAGTATTCCATTGCTAAACTAGGACATAGTCTATCCGTACACAAAATTTCATTAAAATCCGTTCAACCGTTTGAGTAACAAACACACTTACAAACTTCCGCCTTTATAATATTGGTGTGACATTCTTACCCATCTTATACGGTACTAGTTTTTGCCCGCAGCTTCACCTGCATACATAAAATATAGCCTATGTCACTCAAAAATAAAGCAGCTTTTTAATTTTAGCAATCGGACCAGTATTTCCAGAGATTAACTCCTACAAACAAAAAAAAACAACTTTATAAAGATAAAATAATTCATCAATAAATGTTTGATAAAACGAAAATGTGCTGACGTTTTCCGTAAAATCAAAATGTTTTCCGTAAGTTAAATAGAGCTCAAACCACCGTAGCAGTACTCGGCTGATTAATTTCAATAACTTCCACAAATTACACTCTTTCATTGCCCACAAAAGCTTATTTATTTTTCCGATTCGTTTATTTTTTACACAACGCATTAAATTACCTATCCAATCCACCTGCGATTGTTTTTTCTCTTCAGAGGTAAAATTAAGTCAAAACAGAAAAGCTTTCTTGTTTTTTATTTGATTTTTTTCCTTTGTTTTTCTTTGGCATTGTACGTAAGTCTCAATACAAACTGTGAGTTCGTTCAACAGCATGTTATAGCAAGTTCTATTTCTTAGAATGACTAGTTCATTGCTAATCCTGTCGATTCATCCATCTTTCTTACAGTTGTCTGTAGGTAGAAATTTGTATAGACTAAGCTTTATTTTTTTTTCTATTCTTTTGTTGTACTGGCAGGTATTATTTCTGAGAGATAAATGTGGTTTCAGCCTTATCAAAAGATTGTAGCACTCGGAAATACGAAAGAGTCATTTGTGAATTCTTGTTTTTTTTTTTCGTAACATTTATTTTCTTGGATTAAAATATTCAGAAATCGTGTTTGTACTGAACATTATACGTATAATCTTGCTTAATGAATATGGTTCAGTACGCGAAAATCTTCCGGCTGCTCCTAATTTTCTAGGAAGGTGAGTGGAGTATGCAAAATTGAGGTTTTAAAGGAATGCTAAAACGTTTTCGCCTCGACAAGGAGGTCTTTTTAACTCAAATGGTCGGAGCTTGCCTTAGCCCCGGAGTGCCTCAACACCGCCCACAGCTAACAAACTCTTCTGTAAATACTTTTTCTTCTTATTTCCGCTTCGCCCACTCCAGAGCTTCCTGCCGCCTAAACTTTTAATTATTTTAGAGTTCCGTACCTCAAAAGGAAAAAGCGGAGCCCTTATAGAACCACTTTGTTGTCCGTCCGTATGTCTGTCTGTCTGTTTGTCAAGACCCTTTATCTCGAGAACGCGTAAAGGTATCGAGTTGAAATTAAAACTATATACTCAAATCTGCAGTCCCTTCAAGCTGTGAAAAAACTAAACTTCTAAGTTAACGAATAAAAAAGATACGGCCGTTTATATCGCAAAAAACGTATATTTTGATACTCTCAAAGATCGAAATTCATAGGGTACTTCCCGTTGACCCAGAATCCTAAAATTTGGTACAAAGCAAGGTCTTATAGCACAGGTATAGGAATAAATCTGAAAACCGTAAATTTGTTGTTACGTACGTCACCAAAAAAACTTGCAACGCACTTGCCCAGTTTTTTAAAACTACCTCAGCATTTTCCAAACCTGCTGAACTTCTGGCGTTATTACCAGTATTAAGTTTGATTGGTAGTAGTTGTTTGTGTAAACAGTTTCGTATCTCGCCGGGCCACGTCAAAACATCCTCTAGATAACCGTGGGGTAATAAATAGCCGTATCGATAAATCCCCGGGCCCCTGCGTCTAGACCTATAAAACAACGTATATGAGCTTCCGGAACATTTCGCACACAAACTTACACAGCTCGTTTAAAAGCCGAGGTGAAATAAGATACAAGATGGGGTCGTTAAAGTTTTCACGACACAGGATAAAAACATATTCGGCGAATGGTCGCTGGTTGATCCCAGACGATATGTTATTTGTTTAGCAACGACCGGCGGTGTTGACTAATGGCCTCGCCCGGTGACCTTATATTTAGGCGGAGGTTTGTCTTCAATATGTCGCCACATATCTTACGGGCTGTTAGCGCTAGTGTGAACTGCAAAATGGAATTGTTTTCATAGAGCAATCTATTTAACTTTATTTTAACCATGCAATTGTCATATAAAATATAATGTTAAGGACGTTTTTACTTATTTTGATAAATACCACCACCACCATTATGATGCACAAGGAATCATAACTAAGAGTATGTCTTGGTATCAAATAAAAGAATATATATTCATCTCCAGGATGGCATGAAAACAAATTATGGTCTCATAAAATTTTTTCAAATAAATACGATTTTACCAACGCACTAATACAAGAAAATTACGAAACACAAGAGTGTTTGAGGAACTCTTAACATAAATCTAGCAAACATTTTTAGCTTAAAAATCATAAAATAATACAGCTTTTATAGACTTCAACGTCTATAGCAAATTATTTTGAACTCCTTATATTTGAGAAATAAACAGACAATTTAGCTATCTTATTAGTTTCTAATTACAATTTCAGCTTAGCAACATATTTAATAGGACAATTTCAAGAAGTGGTTTGGAAATTTCGCATTACAGGTATAATACCTGTTACTTGAAATCTCAAAACCATCACTTCTAAGAGTTTATTCCCGAAATCCGCAGTACCTATACTAATTATTAAAAAACACTTCCAGTGTTTTTTTTATTTAAAGAAAATCATCAAACTTCTTTCGTGGTGAAGATTGGGTGGAACACGACGCACCGGCTACCTGAGTCTGGTCCTTATTGGACCGTGAACTATTCATTACTCGCCTTCCGCAGACCACGCCTGTTGGTACGGTTTCCTAACATATTGTTTACATTTTTAAATTATAAAAAAAAACTCTTTTTTTATCATCTTAAGTTAGTGTGAGTATTGTGGGTAAGTCCTCCACTGAACTTTATATGAGGTAATCAAAGGAGTGAGTAACCTTCAGATTTATAAAGTAAAGGGAGCCATCCATCATTGAAACATGAAGTAAAGTAAGTGGAGCCAAACTATTGTACAGGGAGTGATAATAATATAATAGATCGTCGGGTGCGAACGAACCAAGACGAGAACTTCGGCTTACCGTTTTCTTTGTTACCATAATTTTGAATTTTCATTTTCAGTAAGGAATTTTTGTTTGGTCTATTAACTACTCCATCTTTGTTGTAATTTTTTTTTCTTCTTTTATTGCTCGTGCAACATTTTTATTATGTTATAGGCCAGTTTCCCCACCTGTTATTAAAGTCCCGAATAGCTTATTTGTCAAAAAAGAACTATCAAACTCATGCAACAACTGTCAATAAACTGAAAATTTATTGACCAATAGGCTAACTGGAAATGGTGAAATCGGTAATTCTATTTTGATTCAACCACCAACATTATTAGTTATTGTTTTTTTTATTTTATTTTATACAGCCTCTTTTATATAATGTGAATGTGCTTATACATATATACTTTCTATTTCGACCCCATTTTTTCTATTTACTGTGTTTTTGGGTAGGTACAATATTTACTGATCTGCACTATCCTCACATAATCATAGTTATATGATTATCTGGGCACGCATGATCACGGCGGTAAGTCTCCTCTTTGATTAATGGCAGAAGTGACAACACGGCGTCACCTTCCGCACGACGCAGTCTCCCACCGGACATGGGTTTGGGAGGTTCCTGCGTCGGATTTAGGTGGAATAAATGCCCGGGTGTTATCGTTGTGTGGACCACTCGGAGAACACGCTCTATGCGGTTGAGGTGTAGCTACCCCGCTTGGGCGGAGCAATGCCGTGTCCTCGTGGAGGCAATCGGCGGGAACGATCTTTCGCGCTGGGCCATGGTTTGTCCGGAGCGAGGAGGATTAGCATACAGTCGCCTCCTTCTGCAAAGCAGTAATGCTGGTAAAGGAGCTAATCGCACGCGTGAAGAGATGATGAATGATGTCCTTTTTTCTTTTTGTATAACTTTCGACCTTCACACAGGAAAAGCTGCTGACAACTATATGTTGTCAGCAGCTTTTCCTGAACACACAGTGCAAATCATATCAAGCCTGAATATACCTCCAGCCTTGGGAATTCGCAAGTATATCTATTGAATTGCTATCCATCAATATCACGCCATGTTATCCGTGTTATCTCTCTGTCACCTTATG
The DNA here is from genome assembly GCA_949319445.1 of Mythimna lalbum. Lineage (NCBI taxonomy): Eukaryota > Metazoa > Arthropoda > Insecta > Lepidoptera > Noctuidae > Mythimna > Mythimna lalbum. The sequence goes on along the minus strand of OX439354.1, from coordinate 11,481,139 downwards.
ATTGACTAGCGAATGTAGAAAATGTCTAAGATATATAAAGGCTTATGATGCTCCTGCCTTGACATAACTATTAGGGTAGCCAGCCTTTCGGTGTTTCACAGTTTGCTTTTTTGGAGAGTGTGTGCAGAAATTGCATGACTTGATTCCGCCATCTCATTACTACCATCGGACAAACCGACGTTCTGCGAGTATCCACCCCTATGTTGTTGAAACCTCTACGGTCCGGACTAAGCGTTTCGCTTCGTCGTTTTTATATTGCGTACATCAAGGGACTGGAACAATTTGCCTGCTGCGGTCTTCCCGTCCGTTTACAATTTAAGCGTCTTCAAGACTAAAGTGAATAGGCTCTTAATAAACTAGTCAAAATCAAAGTAATTTATTTGTTAGTGCGCCTCACATACACATCAAAATAGCACATTACAAGTGCAGAAAGTTTGTCATTGTGACCGATGCGGAATGCGGAATTCGCACGAGCCCTAGGCGAGTGTGTTATGGAGCCGAGGACTTTTTTTTTGTCGACTGGGAAAATCATCATTGACAAAACCCGCTCTTGGGTGGAGCGGGAGATAGTGTCAGACTCTTACTGACTACAAACCCCGCGCCGTTCCTTCTAGCCTTCATACCGGGGCTCTAGTGTCCTTTCGGATAACCCTGACCCCGGTAGGCTTCGACTCAGATGGGCTCCTCCTGTTGCTGACAACTCCTTGAGGCGCGCGGGAACAGTGCGCGCCGTCGACGCCTTGGCTCGGTCCGGGCAGTCACCGGACGATCGGACAGCAGCTCGCTGTCCACGAGCCAAGGAGCTGAGGACTGTAGTGACTTTGCACATGAATTAAACGACGGCATAGAAAAATTTGTTTGAAAGATCAAATTAGATTTTGATCAAATTGTATCATAGGTATTGTAAGAAAAATTATTCTAGCTAGCTTTGATCTCTCATTTAAATGAAATATTTTTATTAGAACACAGGCAGTCTGACTGCCGTAGGGTGACAGATTTTTTGATTTTATATAATGTAAATCTAATTTGATTTTATTTTTGGTCTACTTTATAAAATACTAGCTTTTGCCAGCGGCTTCGCCCGCGCACATAAAATATAGCCTATGTCACTCAAGAATAAAGCAGCTTTCTATCGGTGAAAAAATTTTAGCAATTGGACCAGTACTTCCAGAGATTACCCCGTACATACAAACTTACAAACTTACAAATTTTACCTCTTTATAATATTAGTATAGAAGTATAGAAAACCATTTCATTAGTTTAAACACTGAGTAGCAATTTCTAAATTCAAAATATTCCGTGGAGAATTCGAATTTAGAATCCGTAATCCTAAGCAACTGACAGCGAGTTTTGTAATAATTGTAATACTTAAGCGTAAATATGTTTAATATTTAAATACATAACTGGAAAGATATCCAGACACAGTCGCACAGTACCGAACCTTTAACCCTTTCACTTCAATAACTTTGATCTGCAAGTAAAATAAATGATCGTCTACGAATAGACTGCAAATTCACGAATATCTAAAAAATCGGCGTAAATCACCCAAACAAGTACAATAAGAACTCAATCTAGTTCTTTTAGTAGTGTATTGCGCAACGACCCGAATAGAAGCAAAAGAATAGAAGATATGAATTATGGAATAAGCCTGATGGATTGGCTAGACCAAACGTAACACGGGCACAAAATATATAAGTACAGAAGTCAATCTACACACAAAGCGCGCTCGAGCAACACACACATAGACACCGCTCACGGACACGAAATTTAAATTGTATAATGTAAATTGTAAAAATTTGAGAGCCGTGGGGCCGAGAGGTTTTGGCTCCGACTAACGAGTTGTAGGTCGCCGGTACAAACCCTGCCAGGCGCATTACTTTGTGTAATTTATTTCATTACCACTGCTCTCAAAACGGTGAAGAAAAACATCGTGAGGAAACCGGCATGTCCTAGAACCAAAAAGTTCGAAGACATGTGACATCCACCAACCTGCACTGGGCCCGCGTGGTGGATTACGGCCCATTCCCTTTCCTAGAGAGGAGGCCTGAGTCCTAGAAAAGAGACCTTTTTTATAGGTAAATCATACAATGACATCTACCGCTCTTGCGCTGAGCGGGAGATAGTGTCAGACTTTTACTAAAAACCAACTCCTGTTCCTTCTTTGCCATTATTCCAGGGCCCCGGCGATCTTTTTCGCATCACCCATGGCCCCAGTAGGCTACGACCCTGCTGGGCCCCTGCGGTTGCTGACAACTCGGAGGCGCGCGTAGAATACCGCCGACGACTTGGGCTCGTTCCGGACGATTATCGGACAGTTGGACGAGACTATATTAAGACCTATAAGCAACAACATTCTTTACAAAAAGACTTCAATTCAGTTAATGAATTTCAATAGACTCAGTTCACTTTCTCGCAATGACTGAAACGATTAATGACCAATAAAAACCATTAAAGCCAGAATAAAAAGTATAGAAATACTGGAACTGGTGCTGGAATGACAGATGATTCTAAATCACTCTGTAATACTCTCGATTACTCCAATAGAAAGGTTTGACAGATGGTTTTAGCGACGCGGCCGAATTTAAACAATCTTCTGGCCAATTTAATTTGGTCGCAATAAATCAAAGTCTATTATAACCAAGGTAATTAGTCGGTACTGTACCATCCTGTCTCGTATTTTAGTAGGATTTGTTTTAGATTCCCTGTTAATAACGTCGAAAACACGAGAATTCTCTAAATAAATCTTATTTTTTCGTTCTAGTAAATTGTCTCAATTTCAAGCGAAAACTTCACACGAAAATCTTAAAGAATTGAATGTTCTTTTTTGATGGCGCCAGATTCAACTACGCTATGTAATTGGAACAGGATATAATAATAAAATTGTTATTTTTATTTGTTATTCCCATTTGCAGTCTCATACATTTCCTATGCAGTCTTATATTTTCTCTTGTATACTATAGTTTGAGTTTACTGATTTTTTTTCTTCTCTGTGGCCGTACGACGTACCATGTTAGTAGTTTTTTTTTTTACGTGTGGAAGTCATCCAATGACATCTCCCGCCCTTAAGCGTAGCGGGAGGGCGTATCAGACTTTTACTGACTAAAACCACACCTGTGTCTTTCAGTTACCCTTTGCGTTCTAGGACTATAGGTTTTCCCTTCATTAATTTCCCGCAGTCCTAGCTAGCGGGACTCGCCCTGCTGGGACTCTACGGTTTGCTGATATCTCTTTGAGGGGCGCATGTATTACTACGCGCTGTTGACTACTCGGCTCGGTCCGGTTAATTAGCGAGCTACCTATTGCTCGCCATCGTCCTATCAACCTATAAAAAAATGGGCTATGTTATACTATATGCATTTTTCAATTTGTACTGGTATTTCCGGAGATTAACACGTTCAAACAAACTTACCAACTTGATTAATATATGTATCTAGATAGTATTATAGAGTCCTAAGTGATGTAAAGAAATCATGATGAAAGAGTCTCGATCATCTTAATTGCACCAGTTTTGCCAAGCATTTCTTTTATTATAAATGGAAAACCTACAGGTTTAATGGAAGAACAAGAGCTTCTTAATTATCTGTAATAGATATGAGTAACTCCAAACTCAAATGTTATTGTAACAAACATTTCAAAATTATGAAATGGAGCTGTCGCGCGCCCTCCATTACGGTACCATATTTTAAACGCTTGTCACACAAACGAAATGCGACGCGACATTCCACGTAACTGCATTGAAAAATAATAATTCTACTCATAATTACGTACTTCGCAGTCAACAGCAATTATACGAGTGTTATTAGGTACCTTATGTACGGAGAAATGTAAAGCGTAAACAAATTTACATAGTACAAGTACTTTATGATACGGAAATGAGTAATGCCCTCGATCCTCCACGACGTCCCCCCACCCCTTACGACCGGGAAACCGTTTGAGTGTTAGGAAATTGAGTTGAGTCGAGTTACGTACGGCTAGGCGAGATGCAAATGTGTATGCGTGTAATGAACACTTACAAATTCATGCTTATGAGTTGTCACAGTTACTTGAGCACTAGCTTCTTGACACGACACTGCGCGAAACTGGAGACAAAGTCGTGTTCTTCAGCAGTTCAGCAACTTTTCACTCATTTATTCTTCAACGTAGTCTCTACCCAACATTTTGTATTTAACCACTAATCCTAGCAGATACGGATGAGTAGATACCAGTACCACTAGCCAAGTTGCAAATCTGCGATAGTTAACGCTAGTAGAAAGCTTCAAATGTACGGGAACGACGTTATCTCAACGCTCAGTCACGTGGTCAGAACAAAAGAATTGGCGGCAAGGTCAACTCGAAGCGTTCGACGTAAGCGAAACGGTTGTAACTTGGCTAGGGAGGCAGTTCTTAACATAGAATGAATTACATAATAAAGTCATAAAAGTAGCAAAATAAATTAAGAAAGTGGCCCAATTTATAAGATACTTTATTATTGATTTCCTAAAATCCTGAAATTAGCCTGACACAAACTACGTATACATATTTAACGAGGGCACGAGCGCAAGGCACAAGCAACTTTTTTGTGTCTGTCGCTGTCTCCTCGCCGAGATTTGCAATATAGAGACATGGAAGCGTGCTACCAATAGAAGGGACGATAGTTGCGTCGCTGGCCTGTTACTCACCCCACGGACTATGTCATCTAGCAGTCACGTCACTACAAGTGCGCACTTTCATATGATCCCATAGACTTGATGTTAGAAACAAATTGCGGAGACTAAAGTTGCCCGTATGCAATATCTCTAAGAAATAGCCTATTCTATAGTTCTAGAGAAGCTAACGGCAATTATTTCTTCGTCGTGTCTCGGCGTATTTTTCGAATCTCGGCGAGGAGGTAGCGACTTAGATAAAAAAGTTGCTGGGCAACTAAGTTGCTTATAGATGCGTCCCTCAAAAGATAAAGGTCGACCGTCTCACCAACCCAAACAAAGACAATAATATTGAGTCCGCCTCAGTACTTTTGAGTGCATAAAGAATTAACTTATTTTTTCAATACATTTACTCGAAAACCCGCTCTTATCCAACCACTTTTAGGTACGTAATACTGTTTTCCGCACTAGTGCAGTAAAGTGCGCGTGCTCTCTCCGCCACAATTTTATTACATTTATCGTATCAGGCTAGGCGTGCGTCGACCCTCACGTGTCACCAATCAACCTTCATTTATTTATTTCTTCATAAGAGTATTTGAAAAAAGTCGTATAATACACGTGCAAAACTTTTTACACTTGTATCAAAATGATTAAGAATAAAAATCCTCGCGAATGTCCTCCGTTTTGCGCTGGGCGGAAAAGTCTGTTAGCCTCATATTGACTACAATACTACTGTATGATTCCTGTGTTTTGTGGACTACACCCACTCCCATGTTCCCTCGCACCGTTGCGTCGTCAGAGAATGCGGATGTGTTGTAAGTTTCGTTACCCTGGACTAGTACTGCTCCACAGTCCGCGGGCCTCGTCCCTCAGTGTGAAGTGAGGTGTTTACTCTCATAGTGCAGGTGTTTTCACTACGGGCCGCTACGGATGACGCCGAATCCGTAGACCATGGACCCTTTTAGAGGTGTGGAAGAGGGCGTTATCAGCCCTTAGCTGAAGAAGCTCTTTTCGCTTGGTGCGAGACGAGAAGTACTTTCCTCACTTCTAATCACCCTATCTCTTTTCGCAGCCGCTTTCTTCGAGATGACATTCTCGCAGAGGCAGATCATCGGATCCTAGAACTCTGCACTGCTAACCATGAAACAAACTGAAATCGACAGCGACCGGTCGTTTCTTACTTCCGAAACGAAGTCACGACGCTGCTCCTACCATATTCAACCAGCATATGCCACACCTTGTCTTCTGGGCAGTGGACGCAACGATGGACACAAGAACTGGCCTAAGTGAACTGGTAAATCATTCAATAACTTCTATTGCTCCAGGGAGGAGAGGGCATGTCAGACTTAACCTAACTAAAACAACACCAGTGTCCTTCAGTTCTCCTTTGCATTGTAGGACCACGGGTTTCTTTTTAAGAAAAAAAAATCCTATTAGGCATCGGCCTTGCGACCCCATATGGTTACAATGAATCATCATTATCATTTTAACCGAAAGATATCCACTATTGGACTAAGACTTCTGTTAATGTCTCCACAATGAACAGTCCTGTGCGACTCGCATCCATCGGATTCCCGCAACCTTTACCAGATAATCGGTCCACCTTGTAGAATATCTTCCAACACTGCGTCTTCCGGAAAGCGGTCACCACTCCAGAACCTTTCGGCCTTTCGGTCCCCACCATCCCCTTCGGACCTTTCATCCCCAACGACCATCTGTTCTGCGAGCAATGTGACCCTACCCATTGCCACTTAATTTTGGCGATTCTTCGTGTTACAGTGAATGCTTGAAGTGGAAATTGAAGAAAAATCTGTTTTTAGAGTTTTAGGTACACTTCTAGGTACTCCAAAAATCAACGCTAATTTTATAAAAGCTCGACAACGTTGAACCTAATTTCGTTAGTCATTCAAGAAATAAAGAATAGAGACGATACAAAAAGATCACTTTCAAGAGATACTCGTACTAATTCATTTTACCAATTTCATTTCAAAGTTTACGAGAATTTATTAAGTTGGAGTCTAAAACGTTTTCGATTAAACTCATTCCTTTTTTAAATTCAGTCGAGTCTTATAACTGTCTTCGGACATTTTTCTTTTTTCTGTTTTCATAATCCTGGCTATCAATCTAATCCGTTCTAACTTTATAGTGAGGCCCGAAATACTTTTGGGAGAGTAATTATGTTAATCTATTCTGTTGTAACCAGTAATATCAACTGGAATGGTTATCGCCAAAAGGAGTTGTTAGGAACAGCCGGGGCCCAGCTGGGTCGAAGCCTACTGGGGCCAGGGTTATCCGAAAGGGAGCTCGAGGCCCGGTATGAAGGCTAGAAGGAACGGGGTGGGTTTTTAGTTAGTAAGAATCTGACACTATCTCCCGCTCGGCGCAAGAACGGGGGATGATTTTCCCCACCATAAAAAAAAAATCTCCGTTATTTTGTATATCTCGAAGTAGTTCATCTGACACTGCAAGTTTTGTAAACTACCGGTAAGCGAATGGAATTCGCAGCTAAATGTTATCTGTTCACAACCATTCGCACATAAACAGCTTATCCCTCTGACGCCAAAGACGCAGGATAAACAGGACTACAGATTCTAACAAGATTTACCAACGAAACTATATTTTATTTATGTTTCATCATCTCAGCCATGTGAAACACCGTACATATTGGATGGATTCAACACCTGAAATAACTTTAAAGAATTTTCTCTGATTCATATAGAGCATCCAGTATTTGCATTAACGGGCATCGACGTACGTGATTCAAGATGTTGCACACTAACTTTTGCCCGTGGCTTCGTCCGCATACATAAAGTATAGGCTATATCTGTGGCCCTAGTGAAAAGGGGTATAAGTCCGATTTTGTCAAAAATTAGTTAAATAAACCAAAATGATCACAAAAAAGTGCTCTATCGTTTAGTAAAAACGGATCTAACCTATCTCTAAAAATAAGGAAGTTACTTTGTGTAAAAGGGTTCATCTGACACCAAAAAAAACTATACAATTCCATTTATATCCTTTTAAACGAAGGTGTTTTGTGTTTTTTAATCTAAATTAACATAAATCACCCACTTTTAATCTGGTTGGTGTTTATTGATACCACAACACTTACTGCCGCACTCAGAGACGTCATTTAACTTTAATGTCAATTATAGCAAAACCTAAGGTACTTAACGTCATAAAGATATAGACTATTATTCAATGACAAAATTAGTAAATCAGAGATTAGCGTTAATGGGCGTCTCTGAGTGCGGCAGTTAGTCCTTAAAAATGGTTAAGTTAGTAGATAGATATTACTCGTACTAGGCTTATATCCGTTTTCACCAAAATAATGAGTTATTATAAAACAATTCCAAATGCGTATCGCTTTTCACTTGTATGAATTAATATTTTATTTATGGGAAAAGGGGTCCAACTTATTTTATACCCTCAAGGAATTCATTTTGTGGTTGGTATAAGTTGAGATTACGTCATTCCCGTACATTTAAATTTTTCTACTAGCGTTAACGATCGCAGACTAGGCTAAAGGTTTAGAGATTACCTCATACAAACAAAAAAACAAACTTTATCACTTTATAATATTAGTGTAGATTACTTTCAAGGCAAGCATAAATATCGAATTCAGAAATAAAACATCCAAGCACTCAAAACAACCAATTTCATAAACGTTATTATTAAACCACGTTCTCTCAAAACTTGTTCTATCAAATCAAAACGGCGGGCCCAAAAGACTATAACTATTCCAATCAATTTCACGTTATCACAAGCAACTTGGACCCGGCGGGCTATTGTAGTAAACATCATTAAATGCGATTCAAATAAGGAGTACGTAAACTGGACCCAGGGGGGCCTTGAGAAACAGAATAGATTAGGACGAAGTACAGAAGGTCGACTTTATATGTGTGTGAAAACGCACACATTCTACATGACCTGTTCACGTCATCATCATCATCATTTCAGCCGAATGACATCCACTGTTGGACATAGGCTGATACTTATTACAGTATCGTCATAACGGATTTTCTTTTTCTGCATCTCGCATCGATTCATGCAAATGAGGACTTTCAAATAAAACTGCACAACCAAAATTTGATAATCAAATAAAATAATACAAACAATCAAAACCGTTTATTCATTCATTCTACGTTTCTTTTTACAGTCAGTAACATCTCAGATTCCTTTGTTCTGACCACGTGCCTTAACGTTGTGATGCTGTCATTCCCATACATTTGAAGTTTTCTACTAGCATTCACGATTGTAGATTATCAACTTGGCTAAGCCCATTGATATCTTTTTACAGTCAGTAACATCTCAGATTCCTTTGTTCTGACCACGTGACTTAACGTTGAGATGATGTGATTCCCATACATTTAAAGTTTTCTAATAGCGTCAACGATTCTAGATTATCAACTTGGCTAAGCCTATTGATATCTTCGCATTGAGATCGAAAACTTGTCTACAAACCTCGTATGCGCTTCCTTACTTGTGCCTTCCCTCTTAGCAATCAGTCGACCTTCTGAACTGTCTATTCTGTGATTAAGACTAGGAATAAATACGTGGAAGCATCCATTATTCAACAGGTAAGGGATTATTGGAGGGTGTACTTCGTAGATAGATTTCGATAGCTCTCGTGTCCCTGTCGAGGACTGGCGGCATGCCAAGCGGCGAGCATGACGCGACGGGCGCTGGGACGTTGTGCTCCTAGAGCTGCTTGAGGAATGCATAATGAAATTGGAGTTTACGTCAAGATCAGGTCGAATAATATTTTGGATGGACGAAGCCATCGTATGACTGGATTTTCAAATCACGTCGTTCAAATGCTTTAGGCACTCGCATGGGACGTTCTCTATTTTTTACTGAAAGCTCTATCAGCCAAATTAAAAAAAAAAAAAAAACAAAGGAAAATATGTTTTTAACCCTGTATAGCTAATTTGTACAAGTAAACCGGAGCGTTTATGTTGCACAACTATACAGGTTTCCCTGCAAGCTTACCTGACAGGTATAACTGTGCAGATAAACCTATTAGATATACCCTAGCGTGTATGCTTAAAACTCTCAAATGTTGCTATTCTAGAACATAGTCTACCCCTGTACTAAGTTTCATTGAAATCCATTCAGCCATTCGTGCGTAAAAAGATAACAATTTTGACCTTATAAGATTAGTGTGACCTCTAGCTTTTATTGTCCTACTGCCGAGCAAAAACCTCCTAGTTCTTCCATTATTTCTGGCTCTGTGCCACTTCTTTCAATTCCTTTAATTTTTTTAAGTAAATTTAAATAATTGAGATACTACAGAAACTTAAACTTACAAGCGTAAATACACTATTTTAGAAAGAAAGAATAGAAAAGAAAGAAAACACGTTCAATTGGCACACAGGTACACACAATAAGATAACAATTTTAATAGGCTAGTTGCAGTAAAAAAGTAATCAGTTCGTCTTTTAGATTATTCAAAAATAAGGGACATTTTTTATTTGTAAATTAAACCAAAAATGACAAAGATATAGCCCATTAAAGTTACGTGTAACGTCACGCCCGCCGCGCTGCATTTTTTCGCACGGGGTGACGTCACACGTAACTTTAATGGGTTATATCTTTGCTATTTTTTGTTTAATCGAAAAAAGAAAAAATACGTGTCTAATATTTGTTTTACATCTAAGATACGGATATACGAAATAAAATGTAGTTATTTTGACCCCGGAAACTACCCTATTAAGTATAGTATACAAACTTAAATTTAGAATACATTTACATTGTATGTCGTTGTTGTTGTTGTGTTGTTATTTTAAGGAATGAAGCTAATATTGTCGGTACAAAACAACCCTAAATCAATAGTCTAGATTTTTATCATTTGGCTGCTCAATAAAAGCAAAATATTCCGGTTACCGCTTCCAAAAATACACAACACAAAAGAATATCGACTGCTAATAAATAATCAACACTTCCTGCAAAACGCCCAGACATTTCTCGGTTCCCACCGAAAGGTATTTCATTAAATACCTTTCGGTAAGATAAAACATTGCCACTACGACTAAAATAGATTACCAGCAGCCTATTGTGGTACTTACGTAGATGGGAACAATGAATAATATTCCAGTTACAGATATAAATCCCCCCGTACCAAACAACCACCTGAGTTTGAATCCAAATGGTACATTACGTTGTGTGAGGGTTGTATTCCGAATTATAGAAACCTCAAATAGCAACACTGCTCGATCGTTATTTTCCATTGATAGCTACGATTTTCATTCGTAGTTCAGCCGGATAATAGGATACCTTTTCATTGTTGGCTGTTTACTGTTTTTTTCCATCCTTTTAGGTTAACTGTTACCGCTTTATACAAAACCAGGTATTTTCCACTCCAAATCCTTTTTTTGTCCCTACATTAAAAAGTTTTAGGCAGGTTTTTCGGCGAACGGTTCATGCAAATATTATATAATAATACTAGCTTTTGCCCGCGGCTTCGCTTGCGTTAAATTCGGGGTAACACGGTTACCCTTTTCTTCCCCCACTTTTTTTTTTCCCGACATCTTCAGAAATAAATACTAGCAGAGCTTGTGTTATGGGTGGGTACTAGATAACTGATAAACATACATATAAATATATTTATAAATACATACATATTATAGATAAATTACACCCAGACACAGAACAAATGATCATGCACATCACATAAACATTTGTCCTGGGTGGGAATCGAACCTACGACTTCCGGCATAGCAAAAAGGGCCACTAACCACTAGACCAACAGGCTAGTCAATATTTCGCGATTATGTGGAAATAAAAGTTTAACATTTCATAACTAAAAATACATTTAATTATTCCTTCTCTACCGAGGGTTCCCTAGATATTTCCATCCATGAAACAGTTCAACAATTTATTCATACAAGTCCCTCGTAGGTATTACGAATAGAAAGTAGTCTCAATATTAATTGTAATAACCACAGAACGTTCTGTCAGCAAAAAACTTGCGTAACATCGCAGATGACGTCATTCCAAGTAATTTCAATTACTGAGAGAGCTAGACGCTAGTCTCAGCTGGCTAGTTTTCATCAGGTTTTCAGGAGTTAGAAGTTTGCCGTTGGTAATGAAGCTGTTAAGAAACGCTCAAGTTCTATTCAGTCGGAGCGAGCTGCCAGGCTGCGGACCAACTTAGTGCGCCACACAACTTTGTTAGCGAACACTTTGTAGCATGTCTATTGAAAAAAACTAAGCTGCTGGTTCCGCGAATTAGCGAAAACATGAATAGATTTGTAGTTTTTTGTCTGTGCTTTTAACTGCATATCAACTAAGCGGTATAAAAGATCAGAAAATCAATTACCATTATAGAATTGGAAGACTTCCCATTTGTGGTTCAGCAAACCAGCTCAAGAATAAAATGTAAATATTTTTCGATTTTCAATTCTTTCCCCTTCGAGAGGAACCCTAACCCCGCGCTGTGCAATTCCCACTTTTCCAACTTGAACAAGCCCGAGTTTACACAAGTCTATAAAATTTTATGCCACTAATCACTATATCTGGGCTAGGCATTGAAAACAAGTAAGTGTCGGACCGCGAATGTGAAAACGACCGCTGGTGACTTCTGCTCTCTCGTTTTATTTGATACTGTTTGGGAACATAGTGATTTTTTGTTACGGTTTAGGACCTTATTGTTGTTATCTTGTGAATATGTTCAGAGTATTAGGTTGGCTTTATCAAAAGAAAAAGTTGTTTTCAAAAATTCTTTTGGTATTGTGATCGATTTTGTACGGAATGTCTAATATTGCTTGCATGTCGGTCTTCTACTCGTATACAACGTGTAACGTTAAATACGCAAAACCTGAAAATAGTTTGATCAGAATAAGGAGCAAAATCAATTAAACCACTTTTAAATATAGATTACATTAAAAAAAAGATCTTTATTAAAAATATCGCCATGTCTATTTATGAATTGGTCAAGCCATCACGTGCGCAAACCCGCCGAAATAGGTAAACAGACACAAATGGTTGTAGTCCAATCAAATTTTCTCATTCACAGGATAATAAAAGTTCTTATTTCAATGCAGATATTAATTTTAAACAAAGTTAAACTGCACATAAAACCTTTAAAAAAAATAAAATGTTTTTTTTTCACAGAATTAGTTCTTTTAGATCAAAAATAATTTGGGGTGACTGAGGTTTTGCGCATTTAACGTTACATGTTGTATATTGTTCGCTAAAATCACACGATCTGGGGCCATGACGTAAAATTTGATATTTTAACGTCGAGAGCGAGTGAGAAAGAGGGATGGAGCTATAAATTCTATATACCTCCATTTTCTTTTTACAATTCGGATTTGGTTGTTAAATGGATCGCGGTTGGCCAGGGCAACCACCAACCATGTATCAGATGATACTACCATTTCCTAGGCACTACTAGAATAGTAGAGCTCATAAAGATGGGTCACTATGTCTGCGGCATAGAAGCGTAAGTGGCTACGCATTCGCCGTCATACAGACAAACGGCACTTTGTTGACGGCAGATATCACTGTTCCATCGAAGACCTTATCTTTCGCTCTCTACCTGGTGACACTGAAGTCAAGAGCCCAGCATGAGAAAAAAAAAATTAAATGAATAATTTGCTGTAAAATTTGCAGTTAAGGTGGTGCATCACGAGTCACATTTTCACTGTTTTTCATACAACCGCTCATAATTGATTATGACGTTATTACACACTTTTCATTAGAAATTTTGGAAACACAGTATCTTGTGGATATTATCTAGGTTTCTAAAGAAACCAATTTCTAAATTTGTGTAAAACTAATCCAGTAAAAATCTCTGAATATTTTGTATGAACTTTGACACTTCATAATTTACCTAAAAATTAAAAAAGTCAAAAAAGTACCTTGCAAATTTTATTACGATTCTAAATGATGACAACTTTTTCCAAAAACTTTTAAGGGTTTAAAAAAACAGCTATTTCCTGGAGCAAGTTTTGTGAAATTTTCGAGTAAATCTCGGAATTACCGAATACTAACAGTTTCCAGGCGTTATCTCTCTTTTTTTACGTTGCCTTTTCGTCAAACATCGCGTTGGATTGCATTAATTGAAGTAACAAGCTTTTAAACCATTTTCGATGTTTACGATAAGCGAGTGGAGAAGGACCCCCTTAAACAACAAGACGTCACCATTAGCGTCAACCTTTGCCGCAATAACAAAGTAGGTGTATTTACAATACCAGAGTGTATTGGTCCCTTTCAGGAACCTTTCAGAACTTAGGTAGCTAAACACACTTTATGAACCTAAACAAATGTACACGAGGCTACGCGACATGCTGTTAAAGTCAATATAGCATTTACCTAGATCTTTTATTAGATACTGAATACCTAGGGAATAGAAGACCCAGTAAAAAAAATATCTCAATAAAATGTCAAAGTACCTAAGCGTTATATTTATGAATAGCTTCTGTTAGCGGCTTCGCCTGCGTGTAATTTGAAAATTATCCCAGGGAAACATAAGCCCGGGACAAAAAATCCTACGTGCTATTCCAGGAGTTGATCTACCCGTGTACCAAATTTCGTTCAAACCCGTTGAACAGTTGAAGGTAAAAGAGTAACTAACATACATACATACATACATACATACAACTTTCTCCTTTAGAATATTTTTGTAGTGAGATAATATTATAAACAAAGACAGCTTAAGAGTCATCTGGCATCACAAAGCAGCAAATTTGCGCCATGCAGTGCAATGAGGATGTTATGGAGACAAGTGCTGCAATAACAAATGCTTACGTCTATTAAACGACGTTTTCAATACTTTTAGGAAGAAGTAAATAAACAGGGGTTGACTAGCGACTCGTATGCGCTCGAGGGTTGCCCAGTGCTCAGCCTCATAGGATAAATGTAATAAATTGAGGCGAGGGCCATCTCCAGCACTTTTCTGCACTAGCGTGGAAAACAGTAAATTGCCATCAAATTGGAAGAAATGTATTAAAAATCTTTTTGCGTGACTGTAGGATACGACATACAATAACAACTACATAATCGTGTAATGCCACAATTTTTGCACCGTTTATTTCCAGACTTTTACTGACTAAAACCACACCTGTGTTCTTCAGTTGCCTTTTGCGTTCTAGAACTACGGTTTTCCTTTTCAAAAATTCTTCGCGGTCCTAGCTCACTTAAAAGCTTCAAAGCTTAGCTAACTTTGAAGTAGTTGGAAATCTTTCAGGAGGTGAAAACTTATCTCAATCAATAGTTGAAACTAGCTGCTTTGAAAGCAGAAAATTGTGCGAAGAGGACACCCTGCCATGTGTGTCCTACACATGGCAGGGTGTCCTCTTCGCACAATTGGCATGGTATGCCCGTGTGCCAAATATCCAAATCCGTTCAGCCGTCTGAACGAGAAGATTTTTTTTAAATTAATATAAACTAGTGCTTAACTGCAATCCCACCTGTTGGTAAGCACTGATGCAATCATTGATGGTGAGGCGCGCTAGTTTATTAAGAGCTTATACAGGCGGAATAAACAGGTTTTCTTTCTTTCTTATTCACTCTTGTTTTAAGACATCTAGATTATAATCGGACGGGAAGACCACAGCAGCCAAATTTTGTTTTATTTATTTATTTAATACTTTATGCACACATGAGTACAGATGTGGACTTAATGCCTTAGGCATTTTCTTCCAGTCAACCTTTGAGTGATGCAGAGAAAAAGAGAAGAATGTTGTAATAGTAGTGTGATGCCATTATCTTCTGTTCCCCACGGTTTCAACCGCATCCTATGGTTACTGCTCCGCTCACGTGGGTTGTAGCGTGATATACCACGTGTAATGTTAAATACGCAAACCTCAGACATCCCAAATGATTTTTAATTCTATTGACCTAATTATGTAGAAAAAAAACCCTTTAAAATTTTTTTAAGGATTTATGAGCAGTTTTAGTTTGTTAACCCCCGACAAAAAAGAGGGGTGTTATAAGTTTAGGGTGTCTGTGTGTCTGTGTGTCTGTGTGTCTGTGTGTCTGTCTGTGGCATCATAGCGCTTAAACGAATGGACCGATTTGGATGCGGTTTTTTTTATAAGAAAGCTGACGTTACCGAGATGGTTCTTAGATACAATTCATGAAGATCTGATCAGGCGTTCAAGGTCAGCAGCACATTTGTTCGCTGTGGCTGGGATCTTAAACGCTTTACGGATGTATAAATACTTATGTGTGACCTAATGTTTGATTTATTCGTATACATTTTTCATGATGACGAGGACCTGATGCTAGAACTGGGAAATAGCTGATGGAACCCTGGAATTCTTACTAGTAAAGCCGTCGAGTTTGGGCTCATTAGATTTGTCTTAACCAGTTCCAAACATTTTTCATGATGACGAGGACCTGATGCTAGAACTGGGAGGTAGCTGATGGAACCTTGGGATGCCTTCTAGTAAACCCGTCGTGTTTGGGCTCATTAGATTCGTCTTAACCAGTTTTAAATACTTTTCATGATGACGAGGACCTGATGCTAGAACTGGGAGATAGCTGATGGAACCCTGGAATTCTTTCTAGTAAACCCGTCGAGTTTAGGCTCATTAGATTTGTCTTAACCAGTTCCAAACATTTTTCATGATGACGAGGACCTGATGCTAGAACTGGGAGGTAGCTGATGGAACCTTGGGATGCCAACTAGTAAACCCATCGAGTTTGGGCTCATTAGATTCGTCTTGACCAGTTTTAAATATTTTTCATGATCATGAAAACTTGATGCTAGAACTGGGAGGTAGCTGATGGAACCTTGGGATGCCTTCTAGTAAACCCGTCGTGTTTGGGCTCATTAGATTCGTCTTAACCAGTTTTAAATACTTTTCATGATGACGAGGACCTGATGCTTGAACTGGGAGATAGCTGATGGAACCCTGGAATTCTTTCTAGTAAACTCGTCTAGTTTAGGCTCATTACATTTGTCTTAACCAGTTCCAAACATTTTTCATGATGACGAGGACCTGATGCTAGAACTGGGAGGTAGCTGATGGAACCCTGGAATGCCTACTAGTAAACTCGTCGAGTTTGCGCTCTTTAGATTCGGTTTAACCAGTTTTAAATATTTTTCATGATGACGAGGACCTGATGCTATAACTGGGAGATAGCTGATGGAACCCTGGAATTCTTACTAGTAAACCCGTCGAATTTGGGCTCATTAGATTTGTCTTAACCAGTTCCAAATATTTTTCATGATGACGAGGACCTGATGCTAGAACTGGGAGGTAGCTGATGGAACCTTGGGATGCCTACTAGTAAACCCGTCGTGTTTGGGCTCACCAGATTTGTCTTAACAAGTTTCAAACATTTTTCATGATTATGAAAACTTGATGCTAGAACTGGGAGGTACCTAGCTGATGAAACCCTGAAATGCCTACTAGTAAACTCGTCGAGTTTATGCTCTTTAGATTCGTCTTAACCAGTTCTAAACATTTTTCATGATGACGAGGACCTGATGCTATAACTGGGAGCTAGCTAATGGAACTCTGGAAACAATATTATAAAATAGGAATGAAATTTAATTTAATGAAATTAATTAATTATTATTATTTAGAGGGAATTAATTCTCTAATTGTCTTGTCAATCAAGTTTTGAATATGAATGCCAAAGTTGTTTAAAGATAAACCTTAATAAAAAGTACATCTAGCCAGTTTGCAAGTTAGTAGTATTAGTGTGGCCTTCATGATTGTTACAATATAGAAAAGATAATATCACAATAATGGATTCCTCGATTAATTTAAAAATTTTAAAATAAAACTAAAATTAAAAATTTTAAAATACCCCCGACGCAAAAAGAACTATAAAAAGTAAAAAATAAGTTAGTAAATTACTCTTTCAACCTTTTAACGTCATTAAAGGAATCTATAAATATTTAAAAGATGAGTGTCACTAAGTCGGGGGACCGCAATTGTCATTTTTAATTCGTTTAACCCTTCAGATACCGTCAATTAGAGACACAATAGTAAGACAATAGATGCGCGGCCACCGGTGGTCGCTTGGGGATTCATGAATTAAGTAAAATAATAATTTTCATATTGCGGTCTCCCGACTTAGTGGCACTCATCTTTTAAATATTTATAGATTCCTTTAATGACGTTAAAAGGTTGAAAGAGTAATTTACTAACTTATTTTTTACTTTTTATAGTTCTTTTTGCGTCGGGGGTATTTTAAATTTTTTAATTTTTTTAAAATTCATATCTGCATTGAAATAAGAACTTTTATTATCCCGTGTATGAAAAAATTTGATTTTATTACAACTGTTTGTGTTTGTTTACCTATTTCAGCGGGTTTGCGCACGTGATGGCTTGACCTATTCATAAATAGACAGGTTGAAGTTTTTAATGAAGATTTTTTTGAAAAATGTAACCTATATTAAAAAGTGGTTTAATTGATTCTGCTCGTTATTCTGATCAAACTAATTTCAGGTTTGGCGCATTTAACGTTACACCTTGTATAGGATGACTGGTAATTAGTGATACTTATACACGTGATTGTTCTCATGATTACAGACCACTTTCCCAAAGAAACTGTTTTTAGTAAGTACTCACCAGTCACTCTATATAGGTATTATACGACTACATATATAACAGTCTATAGCCTTCCTAGAATGTTTAAATTAAAACCTGTAGTTCAAACAAAAAGCCATTCATATTTTAATAGTAATACTAGCTCTACCAGCGGCGTCGCTCGCTTGGGAGAAGTTTTTTCCATACAAACTAACTGTTCTAGAACCCCGTTGGTACAACACTGTAACCCTTTTGAAAAATCCTTTCCTATATGTTTTGGGTCATAAAAAAAACTCTGTGTAAAATTTCAGCGATCTAGAACCAAAGGTTAGGGCACAAATTATATAATTAATATAGTACTAGATGGCGTTGTGTGATAGTTGTGGAAAAAAAACCGTTCGAGCGTGAAGAGTTAACGCACATAGACACACACTTTTGTGTTTAAAATATTAGTGTGATGTGACCAGGTTATGCCAACGAAACAACTCGCAAGAATATTAAAAATATATGATAATGTGCTACTGGTAAAAAATTCAAGTCAGTCTAATAGTTTTTGAATGTATTTATTACAAACAAAAAACGAAATCTTTCCTCTTATTTCTTTTTTTTTATAATCTGAAATATACTGACTGACTGACATTTCAACGCACAACCATTTTTATGACATAGGCGAGCACTGAGAAGGACTTTCCAAAGATCATCGCCTAAGGAAATCAAACGGAAGTCCAAAATTTTTAAGAAGAAACATACTTTCACGCGAGTGAAGGCGCTGGCAGAAACTAGTACTAGTATAAAGACACAGATATACATACCGAATAGATAAAGAATTTAGGTAAACTATATTTAGTTCTACGAATAGACAGAACCCTTGATACAGTTTGGAGCACATCCTTTGTCGGCTCACCACATAATTGCCACAAAGAGATCAAACAACCATTTTGAAGCGACTAAAACACGAAGAAATTAACACAATTCATTACTGAAGCTTTAAATTCTATATAAGTTAGCAAACTACTCCTGTTAGGGGTTGCTGCATTGGAGTGCGAACAATTACGGAGTTGTGTGGTCGCCTTTTATATCACACGCGAGTCAAGCGCTGGTGCCGATAGAAACCAACCAACCCGTTATAATTAAGTTCTTGTCGCCAAAGGACTTCGGGGATAAGCGGAAATTCGGTAGCTTCCCACGCTACTTTAAAATGGAAATTGCGCCGAATTTGAAATGATTCAGGCCGAGGTCTCAAGTCGATCTGGTTTATGTGAACGTGACGATAATTTAAATGCTTCGGTTACTCGATTTTTATGGTGGAGCTGGTCTCTTGAGATTGGCGGCATGGTAAGAGTTTAATTACTGGTTCTCGATTTCGTTGTTCATAGTCACGCTTGGCAGGCGAGTTGGCGATCGCAGTGTGGTTGTTGAAATCTACAGAGAATGTTGCTGCCCATTCTCTGGTATATCCCTTAGTCGCCTCTTACAACGCCCACGGGAAGAGATGGGATAATGCAATTCTTTACGTCCGAACACCATACGGAACGATTTCAGTAAATGTTGTATCTGTCCTTTATAGATAGGAACTTTGACCATTCAAATTCAGAACGAATGCCGCCATTTTGTTTTATCAACAATTCCATAGACAACTTTACAAATTATGTTGCCCTCACAATTTTGTACCATAAAATCCTATTAGCGTTACGGTACCCTCTCTTTTTATTGAGGTATAAAGTCATCACTTCACCATCTAGGCGTGAGAGAGAATGCGTCAGACTTTTAGTGACTTACAGTTGCCCGTAGCGTTCCAGGACAACGGTTTCTCTTTCAGGTATTCTTCGTGGCTCTAGTGGGCATCAGCCCCGCTGGGCCCCTTGCTGACATCTCTTTGCGGCGTGCGTGAATCACTACGCACCGAATTACCGGACGGCAGGATGGCTACATGCTGCAGGAGGACTACACATTGCACGTCAGTTGCAAGCCAGCAGGTATTTACCACCGCGATTGTGGCGTGCCCAATGATAATCATCCTTTTCTATCACCAATTTATGTGTCTTATGGTTTCTGTTTACCTGTTTTTTTTTTTATTGTGTCTCTAATTACGGTATTCGAAAGGTATATAGTAGGTATGTAGGTACCTATAGCATTGTATACAGTTTTCCACATGAAACATATACAGCAGCAATATCCATGATTTTTGAAGCGCGGCCGGGTGTATAAAAATGTCCGTTTTAAACA
Organism: Mythimna lalbum; assembly: GCA_949319445.1. Classification (NCBI taxonomy): domain Eukaryota; kingdom Metazoa; phylum Arthropoda; class Insecta; order Lepidoptera; family Noctuidae; genus Mythimna; species Mythimna lalbum. The sequence continues at coordinate 11,460,801 of OX439354.1, read as the reverse complement.
TTTTGCCCGCGCGATAGCGATGACCGATACCCTCGATTGACGCACGTTTATTACATTTTTAAATCCAATCGCTTCTCCAATAAATTGATTTAATGGGTACCTACCGATATGCTTACCTGCTCATGTCGCTTTGAGTCTGTCATTTTAGAATGATCATTCCAAAATCTATTTGATATACTGGATACGTTTAATAATCTACATCTATACTAATCTTATAAGGCAAAAAGATTTGATTTAATTATCTATCGTTGAAGCACAAACATAAAAAACATAAAAAATATTGTTTGTTTATATGTAACGATTTAACTCAAAAACTACTACACGATTTTCTAAATTCTTTCAACAATAGAAAGCTACTTTATCACTGAGGAGCATAGGCCTTCTTCCCTACTTTCACCCGACCGAAGGCGCTGACAAAAGCTGATAATATAATAAATATATTAAATAAATAAAATAACTTTATTTTAAGATTCCACAAACTCTTCTTTTTTTATTTCTACACATTATTGTCTACATTTCTCCTTATCTTTCCTTTCACAGGTCACCTGGGAGATATTTCTTTTATTTTAGAAATAAAAAGTACCTTTGTACATTATTTTACAACAATGTAACTACTTCTCTATACAACATTATTTTCAGTTTATGCTAAACCTGAATATAGTTTGTTTAGAATCAGTAACTGAATGGGTTCCAATAGTTTTTATACCATGTTATATTTTTTCTCAAAAATATGTAAAAAGCTTACAAGTTGGACATCGCCGACACTAAGTACAAAGAAAAGTACAACACAGGTCACGGCAGATCATAGCGGGTATTAGGCGCCATCAAACAGCTGGGTGCAAGTCCAAAAGTACCCTTTAGTTGCCTGGACGGCCCTACCTTTACTTTTGCTAACACAACAAGCTTATACACACAATAACTTTGTGATTTTTCATGATAAAGTTATGAAATTTTGTACATAAATTCTTTATTTAAAAATACTACACACGTGTTTCGGGTTTCACATATGCTAAAACTAATATTGTTTACGTTTCATCATCATCCTCATAATTTTAGCCGACAGACGTCCACTGTTGGACATAGGCCTCCCCCAAGTGTCGCCACAACGATCGATCCTGCGCGTCCCGCATCCATCGGATTCCCGCAACCTTCACCAGGTCATCGGTCCAACTTTTAGGAGGCCTTTCGACGCTGCGTCTTCCAGCACGCGGTCGGCACTCCAGAACCCCAACAGCCATCCGTTCTGCGAGCAATGTGCCCTGCCCATTGCCACTTAAGTTTGGCGATTCTTCGTGCTATCTCGGCAACTTTGGTTCTCCTGCGGATATCTTCATTTCCGATTCGATCAAGCAGGAAAACTCCGAGCATAGCCCTTTCCATTGCCCTTTGGATGACTTTGAGCCTTCTGATAAGGCCCATTGTGAGCAACCACGTTTCGTTACGTTTGTGTGTACAAAAATTATAAAATAAAATACTTTTTATTTGTTGCAAAAAAAAAGTAATCTGAACAAAAGACTGTATTCAATTAATTTTAATGGCGGCTGCATTCGTTAGTTGTAAGTTTGACGAAAATGTTGAATGATAATATCTACGTCGATCATTACCGAGTCACTTCCAGCCTCGTTAAATTACGATGAAAGGAATGAAAAGGATTTCGCTGTTTCAACAACTTTTATTTTATTATTTTAACGGAGTAATTTGTTTAAAGATGGATCAGAATAAAATTAATTTAATTTTTTAAAGTGATGGTGATCTACATTAGAAAAGACACATTTTTTTTTTTATTAATAAATCATTTTGATATAGATTTAATGCTATCTATACTTCTAATTTTCATTATGTTGTCGTCATTTATTCAACTCAGATCCCCCATTATACATCATCATCATCATATCAGCCGAAAGACGTCCACTGCTGGACATAGGCCTCCCCCAAGCGTCGCCACAACGACCGGTCCTGTGCGTCACGCATCCATCGGATTCCCGCGGCCCTGACCAGGTCGTCGGTCCCCCATTATTGATTAGAACTTTTTAATTAGGTGGGCAATCACAACACATCACTTAAATTACATCACATTACACCACATTACACTACATTACATCACATTACATCACATTACATCACATTACATCACATCACATCACATCACATTAGACCACATTACATAATACCACACTAATTTACAAAGGCGAAAGTTTGTGTATGTATATATATATATATGTGTATGTTTGTTAGCTCTTCACGCTAGACTGGCGGAACGGATTTCTATGAAAACTTTGTACACAGGTAGCCATTGTTCTGGAATAACACATAGGATATTTTTTATCCCAGAAGTACCAATGTTCTTTTAGGATATTCTTCTACAGTCACGAAGGCGAAGCCAATGGCAGCAGGTAGTCAATGAATAACTTCTTCTACTCTCTCTTCATCAAACTCATTTGTGTACCTTCAATTCAATGGGTTGTGCAAAAGTGAACCCCGGGGCCCTAGAACGATGGCAAAAAAGGAACAGGAGTGAGTTTTAGTCAGTAAAAGTCTGATACTCCCTCACGCTCCGCCCAAAGGCAGGAGATGTCACTAGATGATTTCCCACCTAAAAAAAAACTTGAGCACTTTCAATTGTCTTTATGTTCTTTAGTCAGGGTGAGTTTTTTTAACATTACCGCAACCCAACAAGTTACAACAAGGCCTAAAATTTCAAGAAATACCTTGAAAGAGGATTTAGCGGTCTACAATTAATATGAAGTGTAAATTAAATACGGTATTTAAGCCAACTACATGCTCCTGTAAATAGTGTCTACTAAAATAGTTGTTAAGTTTTTGTGTTCCTAACATCTATGTTTTTTGTATTTGTTTTTGTTTACTAACATAGTTTTGTAAGTTATTTTGATACTAACAAATTTATTATAGAAGGTTTTATTCTGAAATAAATAGATTATTATTATTATTATAAAATATAGCCTATATCATTTAGGAATAAAGCAGCTTTCTATTGGTAAAAACATTTTTGCAGTACTTCCAGAGATTAGCTCCTACAAACAAAAAAACAAACTCTACCTCTTTATTATATTAGTGTAGATATATTGGTTCAGTCAAAACATTGCCATTTTCAAGAAACCTAGCAGTCCCTTTCATCTTTTGGTTCACAGAAATTCAGAGGTGATATATCTTCGAGTAATTTCAAAACCAATCCGATGTAGGACACAGGAACAGAGCACTAAGCGACCGCAACCAAACTGAATAATAAATTACCTCGGCTAATGGTTCTCCCACACTGAGGTTATAAAATGTAATGTAACATCTTAAATATTCATGACTAGTTCTAATTCGAAATGTAGATTTCTATTAAATTCACTACTCTTACATAGTTCAATTATCACTTTGTAGTAATATACAGGGTTTTATTTAAAACACTAACAACCTTGCAGGACTGTATTACTAATATCATAAACAACAACTTTTGTTCTATGACTTTTTACAAAACATAATTTATTTACAAAAAACAAACCTTCAAGATTTCGTTTTTCTATCTAACACATTGCAACTCTGTGTTTTGCTGAACCTACTTACGTCAGTATGACGCGACGCAAACGCATCCAGCACCCCCACCGCCCATTGCCCGCTCCCCTCCTATATTATCCTACTTATCTTTATACTATCACTTACTTCGTAATATTTAAAACGTTCAATTTAAATATTTTTATTTTTGTATGAGAATCTAATGAACTAAAATATGATAATTTTTAAAAGTCATAGAACAAAAGTTGTTGTTTATGATGTTAATAACATAGTCCTGAGAGGTTTCCGGTGCTTTTCAAATAACCCTGTATACATAAATACAAATCTCTGGCTTTTGAAAATCGTGTGTTGGTACTAAGCTAATATATTGTGACATCTATGGCCGTCACATATTACTTGTGATTTAAATTGACAATGTAATGGATATTTTAAGGTGTATGGTAATAAAAAAGTTTAGGCGAGATTCGGATTAATTTTGATAGATACAACAATAAAAAATATTGATTTAATTTTATATATTATCATAAAGGTTCCTAACAATATTACTAACTAAAGTAAACGAAAAGCCTTTTCATTAGCGCCTCCCCACGCGATTATATCTTTCTTTTTTATACTCCACAACTATCACACATCGCCGTCTAGTCCCAAGCTAAGCAGAGCTTGTGTTATGGGTACTAGATAACTGATAAATATACCTATACATTTCTAAATACATACATAATGTAGATAAATTACACTCAGACACAGAACAAATGATTATGCTCATCACATAAACATTTGTCCTGGGTGGGAATCGAACCCACGACCTCCGGCATAGCAGTCAGGGCCACTAACCAATAGGCCAACAGGCCAGTCACCTATATCTATTAGGTACCTATTAGGTACCTATGCTTTAGGTTAATGTAGATTCACAACTTTTTTTTGAGTGGATTTACAACGTTCGATAAAATATGGAGTTTCCTTGACTAGAAGTAGATAAATCGGTGTTGAATGGGTTTTTTTATAGTCGGCCTTTTTAATGTTCCCACTGCTGGAACTCAGGCCTCTCTAGGAAAGGGAATGAGCTGTAATCCGCCACGCGGGCCCAGTGCGGTTTGGTGGATGACACATGTCTTCAAATTTTTGGTTCTAGGGCATGCCGGTTTCCTCATCTATCTATAATTACGAAAATTTCATATTTTGTACCTACCAAATCAACGATTTAACAGTTCATACATTGAAACCTAAAAAAGCAAAAACTGTTTCATATTCAGTAATTCCATAATGGCCGCCGAGCTTGCAGAACACACTAGGAACAGTTCGGTCAGTTAATTGTGACACGTCAGCAGCCCCAGCAATAATAGTAATCACTGAGAATACTGGAGCAGCGCCAACTTGTGTGACCATGGCGGATTCAGATCACCTGGTTTGCGACACAGTGACTATTGAATCATAGACAAATGTTCAATTAACTTCTAACGTAGAGTGTTTAAAAAAATATAGTATAGTCATTCTGTTGAAAAAAGGTCTTGGACTACTGACTCACTTATTTTTATTTAATTTAAATATTTTTTTCTGCTAAAAGCCATAAAAGCCTTTAATGGCTTGTAAATGGCTAGTGAGTTCGGAGTAAATGGTAATATATAACTAGGTTAGATAGTAAGTAGTTATACATACATCTATAGATGGTAAATTTTAATCAATAAAATAAACTAAACTTGTGAAATTTGCAAAAAAGCTATCAACGTCCAGCCCAAACTAGGCTCCTAGACCCAAGGACCTAGAATGCTACAATTTTGCGCTAAGAATTATTTTATACACATACAATAATAAAGCTTTTTTCGAAGTTCACCCCCCTAAAAGGATTAAATAGTGGTCCAAAGTTTGTATGGAGAAACCTACTTTCACGTGGGTGAAGCAGCTGATAGACGCTCGCTAGTATCCTTACTAATATTATAAAAGCGAAAGTGAGTTTGTTTGTTACGTCTTCACGCCTAAAAGGCAAAACCGATTTTGATGTAAGTTGGTACACATCCGATGGATGCGTGACGCACAGGACCGGTCGTTGTGGCGACGCTTGGGGGAGGCCTATGTCCAGCAGTGGACGTCTATCGGCTGATATGATGATGATAATGGTACACGGATAGACCATGTCCTGGAATAGGACATAGGATACTTTTTATTCCAGAAGTATGTTCCCTTGGGATAATTTTCTGCTATCACGCGGGCGAAGCCGCTAGGAGCAGCTAGTTACCTATATAGAGGAATTAAAGGCCTAACATTTTATGTACATTTTACAATAACATTGTAAAAGTAATTATTATTTTTCAATTTCAATAAAACTTAAACGTAGTGGGTATCTGCTTTAATTTATTATTATTATCTAAATACATCCGTTTTAACAACCATGTATAATGTACTTGATTATAAACTAAACTAAACACAAGATGCACAATTTTTTTTTTCAGATTTAATTTGTAAAAAAGAAGTGACAAAACCGATAAAGATAATAAATCTTTTAATAGTAAAAGACTTTTTACATTCAATACCTTCTGATCAAGGCATATTGATCGTCATACATCCTAAATTCATCAAGAAACAAAATTCGAAAACCACTGAAAATAATAATACATTAAACTTAGGTCGGTAATCTCGAATTTGTGAAGATCTATCTCAAGTTAAAGTTACCATCAAGTTTTAGTTTTAAACCCTAAGCTGGATTCTTATTGCAACTGCACAGAAATCTAAAACATAACATTTCATATTTCTATTGTTTTGCAATTTTTTCGTTGATTTGTTCGCTCCACCCAGAGAGGGAGAAGTTCATGAAAAAGTGGTGTAGAGGTTCAACGAGTAATACGAACAGCTTTGTAGGTTCTCATCAACCAACCATGTTCTAAGATGTATTTTACAAGAAATACCACCGTATAGAACCATGAATTTAATAGTCTAGAAACCGCAAAGGGTGCCTAATGCGCTTTCCTTTATCTCCTTATTAATTTTGATAGCCTCTACTCTGCAGTATGACATATTGTAGACAAGATATAATTGCAGCTGATCATTGTCACCTGTTAACCTGAAACTGGGACATTGCACCACTACGCTAGTTAGCTTTATCTAATAATAGGCGCGACTACAGTTGGCAAAACAGCTGTGATAATGTGCATGAAAGCGCGAGGACGTTTCGCGGTGCACCCCGCACGAGCATCACGCACATCACGCTCGCTGACTACACGCTGCATCTGGGCACATCCGTGCACATCCGCGCACATCCGGACACATCCGGGCATCCGATGTTTGCCATGTGTCGAGTAAACATCCACCGACGACCGGCAAACTTGTAATGCGACAGCTGTGCCGCGTTGAATCTCATTGTTCCAATTCACTACTTTTATTCCGGAAAATCCAGTCTCGAAAATGTTACACCGGGGCGAGTAGCAAGTTTTTACTTTAGTGAGATTTACTAGAAATCACGTGCTTATCTTCTCGACATTTAAATCAGTTTTCAGTTAGTATGTTAACAAAGTTCTTTGCTACAATATTGCTCTTGCAGGAGTGTACGTGACGGTGCTAACAATAACATTAATTCTCGGCAACGTTGGAGCCGTATTTCGGAAATTTGAAACTCTGAAGACGACTGTTAACATCGGTGAGTTGGTTTACGACTGAGATACAACTTTGTGCAAATAATATCTTGGAATAACAACGAGAACGATACCTTCGCGAGAACACGGCTGCAAATCATGTTTACGATGTGGTTATTTGTCAATTATGAGATTTTTATATATTAGATTTCTAATATACAACATTAATTTTAGTAAATCCGAAACACGTGCATAGTATTTTTATGTAAAGAATCTATATACTAAATCTCAAATCTGTATCATAAAAGATCACAAAGTTATAAGCGTGCTATGTCACTAAAAATACATAGTCACCAGGCCATCCAAGCGACTGAGGGGTTGTTTTGCAAATTTGCACTTGCACCCAGTTGTTTGCTGGCGCCTAATACCTGCTATGACCTGTATTGTACTTAGTGTCGGTGGTAATCAGCTTGTGATCTTTTAAATATTTTTGGGATTAAATATAACATGGTGTAAAAGCTATTAGAATTTATTCAGTTACCGATTCTGAACAAACTATATTTAGATTTCGCATAAACTAAAAATAATATTGTACATATACAAAAGTCTCGTGTCGTAGTGTTTGTTATCGCACTCCTCCGAAATGGCTTGACCAACTTTGTTATTTTTTGGTAGATCTGACAATTGGTCATAGATTTTTTACCCTCCAACCCCCACCTCCAATTTTTTCCTTAATAGTTTATACCAGAACAACATTTACCGAGTCAGCTAGTATAATTATTAATTTATCGACAACTATAAGTGATTACGGAAGCATGTAAAAAAGAAAAAGTATATCATATTGCTGGTACCTAAATAATAAAAACCTACAGGTATTAAGTGTATTAACCCCGTACTCTTGAACAATGCTGTCATGAATACCGATTTTATCTAAATTTGAATGGAGATTAGGATCAAATCAGCCAGTATCGAATCGAAATCCATGATTGATCGTTGTAAGATAGGTACTGGCCTTAAACGTAAGGCCAAAAATAAATGCTCGCTTTGCTGATCTTTAAAACAACGAGAAAGATCGTAAGCCTTTTTAGCGAGCTATTTAAATATAGTAGGTACAGTGTATTTCACTTATGAAGTTCCTTCGCCGTAATGTTGGTTCCCCTGTCTGTCTACAGAAAAAAGAAGGAAAAAAAGAACAGAGTGGCCTACTCTACCAACATTTTTGCACGAAATGTGAAACGAAATCGATTTTAACAGTAGTCGCACCACTTTTTATGAAGAATCATGAGGGGAATGGTATTTTATTTAAAAAAAGCAGGTCTAAAAGGAAGTTGTTAATGGAGAGGTACGATATTGTAGCGTGGGTTTTTTTGGTATTTGAAAAAATTTTAGGACAATCGAAATGGAGTTCGTATGTTATTTTTGTTCACTTTATTCAAACATTTTTGAATCTATACCTTATATTATATCTTCATATATAGTATCTATACTTCCTAATATTATGAATCAGTCTAGTTGTCTGTCTATTATTCACAATTAACCATTTCTTTGTCCTGGACAAAAGCTAGTCTTTAATAAATGTATGGTACTTACTAAAACTATGGTACTACGGAAAGGTGGACGGAACAAGGCCATGTGGCAGATCACCGATGCGATGGACTGACCAAATAAAAACGGCTGTTGGCGGCGCATTGAACGAGTGCGCCCGGATGACTGCCAGCAGGTAAAAGTGGCGGAAAGTCGTGCAGCGTACCCTGACGGCTTTCGAGGAGTTACCTTCGGGACAACCACGACCACTCTGGCAAGAGTGAAACTACCAAGAAGAGACTTACTAGTTTTTTGATTATCATTTAGGTTATTCATCCCTATATTTGAAATTCATTTCTTCCACTCAACTCTACACCTCCTCCAATCATCATCCTCCAACCATTACTGACAGTAATCAAGTTTTTTTCATTATCATGGCAGTTGAGACATGTGGTGTGGAAAAAAGTTTCCCTAAAAAGCACTAAGGCCGAACGCTGCGTTACGCGGGCGCCCGCGTGCTCTTATTAAAAAATGCTCCGTCCGGAGGCTACCGTCGCGGGCATCAAGGCCCTCGCGGCCGTTTTACAACATAATAACACATTAAAGTTCTCCATCGATACGACTACATGTACACCGATAAAGTTGAACTAGCGACACTGCGCAGCGTTAACCCTCTTAACGCAGCGTTAGTCCTTAGAACATAGGTACTTCTGTTTATCGTTTCAGTAGTTCCTTTTGTCCAGGTGCGATATTTCCTCCTGATACTGTGGCGGAGGTGGCCTTCGCATCAGCTCTAGCGCGAGCCTCGATGGAAAGCGAAAAGTATCATTATGTGATGAAAGCTGTTTACTCCCCACACGGTGATAGCTATTCAGCTTCTATAGCAGGTGAGTAGAACTCTTTATTCATCAAACTACTTATGCAATGTTAATAATGTTATTGGTTGATTAATCAATAAATATAATTATGACTTTTTTTTTAATTCTTAGAACAAAAGTTGTTTTTTATGATGTTAGTAATACAGTCCTGCAAGGTTGTTAGTGTTTTACAAATAACCCTATATAGAAAACATTCTCGCGGATGAAGTCGCGGGCAAAGAGTTAGTCAAATATATTATAATTGAAACTGGATGTCAATACGCCGAATTCAAATTACTCCATAACTTTTAAATACAAATTGATAAATATTTGACATATAAAGAGAAACCATTTTCGCTTAACAACGATATATTTATTGAGTGTTGAACCAAACTAAAATATTTACTTAATTATAAATCAAACAACTCTCCATAAATTCTATCAGCAACAAATTACATGTGGTGCTTCCCGAAGCAAACAATGCTCTCACAGTATTATTTGACGCCATTAATGTTAGATTAATTTTGCACAATACACGCTAAATAAACACAGCAGTTTTCAGTGTTTGATCAATTTTGCATTCGCCGATCCCAATACGTATACCACAAAAGCTTGAATTATTGATACCACATTTAGGACACGCCTATTGCTGGCAATTTGATTTCGCATTATTTTGTGACATGGAAATCATTTGAATATGTTCAATTCAATAGTTTTGTATCGTTCACGATCTGCTCATTACATTGCTCACATTGCTCTGTATTTGCCATTTATTTATTTATGTATGTACCGTAGCATTGATGCCTCCCACAAGGTAGATCAATGACCTGGGCCGAAGCCTATTGGGGTCATGGCTGGGTTTGCTGACAACTCCTCGTCGGCGGCGCGTATTGTTCCACCTGGTGAGGGTTGCGGGAATCCGATGTATGCAAAACGCACAGGACTATTGTAACGACACTTGAGGGATACCATATCCAGTAGTGGCCGTCTTTTGTTTGAAAAGGTGATAAATTAATTATTGAACACTTTTAGTACATATGCGGTTTAAAGAGAACTCTAATTGCGAAATGCAAGATATTTTTTTAGTTCCTATGTTTTACCATAGTGGCTATGGTAAAACATAGGAACTAAAAACACCACTTAAGTACACCAGTTCAGGGTAGCGTCGCAAGTCGAGAACCTTTATGTCAGTGCTAAATGGAACGACCATGTAATGAAACCGAACTGGTGGCATGGTTATTTGGGCGGTACATTAAGTCCAAAGCCAAAGTTGCTGCTAGAAAATTAAACGTTCTTGCAAAGGTCCGGTACTTCACACCGGGACAGCTTTTAATGTTATACAGAGCACAGGTCCGATCGTGTTTCGGGAGGTTCCTGCATCGGATTCGAGCGGAAGAGACGCCCGGGTGCCGCCACTGTGCGGAACGCCCGGAGGACACGGTGGAGCACACAGTTGAGGTGTGCCCTGCTTGGGCGGAGCAACGCCGTGCCCTCGTGGGGGCGATCGGCGGCGGAGACCTCTCGCGCCGGGCCTTGGTTCAGGCCATGGTCCGGAGCGAGGAGGAGTGGCAGGCGGTCGCCTCCTTCTGCGAAGCAGTAATGCTAGCAAAGGAGGAGGCAGACCGCATCAGGCAACGGCGCCCCCGCCGCCGCCGCCGGGATTCTGATCCCGATTTCCAGCCACCGTAGACGCGGGCTTGCGGACGGTGAGCCATGGGTAGCTCGCTGTCCGATCGTCCGGTAACTGTCCGGACCGAGCCAAGGCGTCGACGGCGCGCACTGTTCCCGCGCGCCTCAAGGAGTTGTCAGCAACAGGAGGGGCCCATCTCGGTCGAAGCCTACCGGGGTCGGGGTTATCCGAAAGGAAACTAGAGCCCCGGTATGAAGGCTAGAAGGAACGGCGCGGGGTTTTTAGTCAGTAAGACTCTGACACTGTCTCCCGCTCCACCCAAGAGCGGGTTTCGTCAAAGATGATTTTCCCCGTCGACAGAAAAAAAAAAAAAAAGGTCCGATCGTGTGTACGTGGAATACTGCAGCCACATATGGGCTGGTGCTGTAAAGTGCCACCTGGCAGCTTTGGACTCGGTGGAAAGGCGTGCGAAGAGGCTGATTGGTAATCCATTTGGTTAAGTCCAATCTTTAAAGCCTTGAGCACAGGCGTAGAGAAGCCAACCTTTCGGTGTTTTACAGGATGCATTTTGGAGAGTGTGCGCAGGAATTGCATGGCTTGGTGCCGCCATCTCATTTCTACCATCGGACAATCCTACGTACGGCGAGTATCCACCCTTACGTTGTTGAAACCTCTGCGGTCCGGACTTAGCGTTTCGCCTCGTCATTTAGGTAGGTATATCGCGTACATCGAAGTACTGGAACAATTTGCCTGCTGCGGTCTTCCCGTCCGATTATAATTTAGGCGTTTTCAAGGCCAGAGTGAATAGGCTCTTAATAAATTATTTCGCCTCACCATCAACGATTGCATCACTGCTTACAGTGCTTACCATAAGGTGGGATCGCAGTCAAGCACTAGTTTATATCAGATAAATAAAAAATAAATAATTAAACAAAACTTTGGTTTTTCACTTTGATACTATTATCAGTTTCTAACAAAGCATCGACTTTTATAATGATATCAATTCATTAATAAATTAATATAGTTTAATGGACGCACAGGACCGGTCGTTGTGGCGACGCTTGGGGGAAGCCTATGTGTAGGCTGATATGATGATGATAGTTAAATGCGGCAAAAAATATTCAAATATTGTGAAAATACCCTTTGAAGATTTGTTACTATTCACCCCATTTTACCGCACACCGTTCACTAAGCTTCCAAGACGTCGACGGCACGTATCGTTCCACGCGTGCCTCAAGAATTTGTCAGCAAATTGTAGATGCCCAGCAGCCAAGGGTCTGCTTCTAAAAGGAAGATGCGGCCTCGGTACGAAAGGCAACAAAGAAACAGGAGTGAGTTTTTAGTCAATAAATGTCTGACATTATCTCCCGCATATCCCGACATTAGGTAGACCCAAGGGCGTGGAGATGTGATTGAATGATTTTCCCATCTACAAAAAAAAAACCATAAAAATAAATTCATTCTATATATTATACCGATATGACTTGTTGTCTATGTTATGTAGTGCTTAAAATTTTAAAGGCTCTTTAACAACCCACAATTATGTAATACGGACTTTTGTGAGCTAAACCATTATCAACCTTCAAAAAATTTTACACAAAAATATAACCAGCTTTACAAAAAAAATAACTATAACGATCAAAATAACTAATTTCGGAAGTCGGATAGGTACCTACGCAGCTACGTTGTCTCAACACAAAATACTCATTAATATGGACGACTCAGCGACCAACATATAGCCAGATAGTCTGTTTCCCTGAATACCGGTACATGGTTGACATCCCACCCATACGCACAAAGCGTTTTGGGAATACATTTTTTATTGTGCGTACAGCCAAGGAGTGGAATTCCTTGTCGGAGTCTGTGTTTCCTGATAGCTACAACTTGGGGGTCTTTAAGTCAAGAGTGAATAGGTTACTTCAAGGCGAGCGTGCTCCATCGTCGACCAAATAATCGCTTACCATCAGGAAAGATGGTGGTCAAACGCGAGTCTATCAATAATAAAAATAATAAAAAAAAAGTCGGTTATTAAAGTAAATGTGATTCTTATTAAAGGAAATAAGATGTCATTCGTATATAATGATTAATACAGCGTTACAATTCCACGTGTTCGCAGTATGTGAACTGCTCTCTACCGGCGTCATCGCAGTGTTCGGGCCCACTGACCCGGTGTCGGCGTCAGCAGTCGAAGCACATTGCCGGGCTGCCGGTGTACCCCACATACAGGTGCGTTAGAACAAATTAGTATTCAAAACTTCTATTGTACCAGTATTATAAATGTCAAAGTCTGAACAATCAATTGGCAAGGTTGAAGTGGTTGAGGAATTGGCTTCTCTGCGTGTCGCGGATTTGATTCCAGCACGAAACAAATTTTTGCAAAGCCTACGGATAGTTGGTCCGAGTCTGATGGTCTTGAACATTTGAATTTATTGTTTGTGTATGTACCCATAATTCAAGTGTCACACCAATCAGATACAAAATTACTCTCTTAAAATCATGAGTGTAAGATGTTTGCAATATGCATCTCTCAACCACCGGCCACCCTTATTGCTCACCAGCAATTAATAGTTTGCAATAGATAGGACGACCGAGTGGACTTGCTGACGGTGGTCTGCAAGTCCACGCCTAGGATAGCAGGGTCTCGGCCTGTAGCTCCCAATGCTGGGCCGGGATGTGAGGTATCTTTATCTCATTCTTTCAGCAGCTTTGCAGCTGGCCGGCAGTTTAAATCCAGCCTGTCTGTGTGGAGCCTAAGGTATGTCTGTTTAAATTCTAATATAGAAATCTTAATGCGCAGGCAGTCTGGCGACCACCACCACTTCGAGGACTGGAGCAGCCAAGTCCACCAGGCCTTAACCTGTATCCTGAAGCGGTGGCCCTCTCCAAAGCAGTGGCCTTATTTATTGCAGACAGTGATTGGAGGTCCTACACTCTATTGTATGATGATGACCATGGTAGGCCTTTCCTTCTGTTGTTGTTATTTTTCTTTTGTTGTTGTTGTTGTTCTGTTGTAGTGTGTGTCGTCCTTGTGTTTTGGTCTTCATAATATAGTGGGAGTGGAGACGTAATAAAAGAACTGTGTAGTTCATTATTACTTTATATTTTAAGAAGCGTTTTATATCGCTACTCGAACGCCTACTCAAGAATCTTTTATCCGTAGAGTGTAATAGGCAGAGCGCAAAAGTCTATCTTGTATCAGAAACAAGCTACCGATGAATATTTCTGTGTCCCCGCACACGAACCTCAAAAAAACGCTACAATCCGCCGCAAAAAACAACTGAAGCGCGCGATAGCTTATGGCCGGAGAAGTTTGAACACGAGCCTCAAAATAAGCCGCCTCAAAAAGAATCTTGAATCGGCGTTTTTTTGAGGCTAGTGTGCCGACACTTTGTTTTCTATAGAACCAGTATGAAAACATCCTCCATCCCTGTGCATACGTAAACATTTTTTTGTGGAGTTGCTTCCACTTAATACATACTCACGACGACCAAAAACTATCTCCGTTTGCGCAGCGCCTTAGATCCTTGCGCCTACTCTATGTAAAACATAAACCTTTAAAAGTATAGTTATCTTGCCAGTTTGTAAGTTAATAAGAGCATGCGACCTTTTTAGATGCAACAATATTATACTAAGCATTATTGGTACCGGCAGATTCATATTACACAATTTACATATTTTTCTTCAACTCTTGCAGGTTTAATAAGGCTCCAAGAGGTTCTGAAACAATCTGATCCGGATGTAAAGTGGCTGGTGCGAAGACTGGTGCCTGGTGATGACAACCGGCCATTATTGAAGGCTCTGAAAAGCACCGGAGAAACAAGGGTCATCCTTGACTGTCCAGCCGATAGAGTTCTTGAGTATCTGCGCCAGGCTAACGAAGTCAAGTTTTTTGAAGATTATATGGTAAGTCCAGAAGAGCCGTTGCCCGAATAGGCCACGGGGAAATTTCTGTTAGTCAGTAAAAGTCTGAAAAGCCCTTCCACACCACCCTAGATCAGAAGAAGTAAATTAGATTTCTGACTTTCAAAGGAAACACAAACTTAGTTACGGATGATTAAAAATTTCATACTGTTAAGTGCTTTTTTTTATGTGGGGTATCAGCAAACAACTTCTTACCTTCCGATCTGGGTGAAACAAGAGGAAGCGTCAGAGTTTTACTGACTAACTGAGGAACACAGGTGGGCTACCTGTGTTCCTTCAGTTGCATTTTTTTGGAACGGTAACTCTTTCAAACAATGCCGACACACTTAACTCGGTCTCAAACGATTCGATTCCGAGATTCGAAATAAACCATACCTCTTAAATAAAAAATGCGAATACGCGTATTGTAATCTTGAAACTCAAAATTTACATTGATACTCAGAATGAACACACTGTGTTTGAACATCATTATCGTCGCCAAGAAAAAGCGTAAGCTTTACCTTTGCAGAACGGAGGCCCAAAATTAAGTCAAATAAAGCCACAAAATGAGTTACTAACGAGAGTATTCTTCGGCACTATAATAAAAAACTCACTACTAAAAGTACCCATGTCTATACAATATTCGATGATACTTATCATGTATTTATTTAATGATTTAACTAGAGCTGGTCTGCCATCCCACCAGGGGCCCGAGTCTGCTATTTTTATAAATTCGTCATTCCAACACGATCCTATTGTCATTTTGCTAAAAGTTTGTAATCTGCTAAATCATAATGACCAATCATTGATCAGTCAATGGTCTCGTAATAGAGTGGTGCTAGAATGACAATATCGAGCTTATTAAAACCAATAACTGCACAATAACGTTCTAATGGTAGGTCACTGATCAAAACAACTGTCAAAAGTTTTGCAAATTACCGCATAAGTCAGATATTCATTTGTCACTATGTACGAGATTACCATTTTAAGCCACTTCTTTCAATGAAGTGTCAGTGGTTGACCATTGGAAAGTCATTATGATGCCATTATATTAGTAGATTACCAAAACTTGCCAAAATCAACAATTATGAAGTCAATGATAGACCATTCTGACACTATTGTAATAGCAGACTTGAGGCCCTGATGGTAAGCAGTGATACAATCGTTGGTGGTGAATCGCACTAGTTTATTAGAGCCTATTCATTCTAGCCTTGAAGACATTTAAATGATAATTACACATGTCACACACAAATTGATCAATTGACACAAAACTTCGATACCACATAGGTATATACCGAAGAGGTGTCAACATCGTAAGGATGAACGCCGTACGTCGGGTTGTCCGATGGCAGAAATGTGTTTTTTATTGTTCTATTTCTCAGTCGGCAAAAGCGGAACCCTTATAGGAAAAGTGATCATATAAGTGTGTCCGTCTATCCGTCTGTCATGACCATTTTTCTCAAGAATGCGTGGAGGTAGCTGAATTAATGTCAAATACTCTGGTCTGCTAATCCTTGGAGCTGTAAAGAAATCGAACTTTTAAACTTAACGCAATCTAAAGATTTTATTATATTTATGACGCATATTTTGAAACTCTCTATAGGTGTTGATTGGACCTTCAACGTTGGCCTAGAAGAGAAAAATCATGTTTGTCAAGAAGCCAAGCTCAAGTAAAGGGAAAAATCCGAAAGCCATAAAGTAGTTATATTACATGCTGAATGCTTATGTGTCAATACTGCACATGAAATTTAAATAAAAATTCAAGTACCGTCGGTGTGTGAATCCAAATTGTACTTGACAGATTTCTTTTTTTTCAGAGTTACGTTTTGATGTCATTGGACGCTCACACTTTAGATTTAGAAGAGTTGCGCTATGGATTGTCAAACGTTACTTGTTTGAGGATTTTCGACCACTCCGACTCAAGAATTACGGCTTACTTAGCAGACTGGAAAGTAAGAGGCTCAGACAGTGTGCGGATTCCAAAACAATCTCATGAAATCACTGTAAGTTTAAATATTTAAAAAATTTATTCCTACAAAAACATTCTTACTAATATTATAAAAGCGAAAGTGAGTTTGTTTGTTATGTCTTCACGCATAAATGCCTAAATACACTGATAGACCATGTCCTGGGATAGGACATAGAATACTTTTTTCCCGGAAGTATGCTCCCTTGGGATAATTTTCTGCTATCATGCGGGCGAAGTCGCTGGCAGCAGCTAGTAATACAATAAAAAAAGATAGTCAATCGCGCAATAAAAACTTAAAACTACTTAATAAACTGTTTAAATATGTAAACAGCACACATACATATAGGTAATATTATATAACACCTATATAAACAAGTAAAATCATAACACATTTGCGGCAGACAATGTTTCCTTAGGCCTTCCCTGAAGACTTCCAACAAAGAGCCAGCCCTTAATGAGTATGCAAAATAAAAAGGACTTGAAGCTAAACTGACAAAACAGTTTTTTTATCTGTTTTTTAGGTAGAAGCTGCACTAGCTAGCGATGCAGCAAGACTTATAACAGATGCCGTAGAGGGAGCTCCTGATGAATTTAAGTTAGAAGCCCAGGAAATTAGTTGTGATTCTGAGGACACATGGGAAGCCGGCGAAGAA
This sequence comes from Mythimna lalbum, assembly GCA_949319445.1. Lineage (NCBI taxonomy): Eukaryota > Metazoa > Arthropoda > Insecta > Lepidoptera > Noctuidae > Mythimna > Mythimna lalbum. Next base: position 11,443,186 of record OX439354.1, on the reverse strand, counting down.
TTTACCAATCATTTGCTGTCGGTAAATATAAAGTATTATTAATTACTATAATAACATTTACTAAATCAACCAGCAACCTATTAATAGGTTGACTGTTTACAATTTTAATTACAGAATCCTATTGTCGGCATAACAAACCAAATCAATTTGGATAATATAACGGGCGAACGAGTGAATTTTAACGTTGAAATAATGGAATTATCGAATAGCGGATTTAATAGTATTGCAAAGTGGAATCCAGAAGCTGGTTTCGAATATGTTCGAACTGCGGACGAAACGTCAGATCGCTTGGCGGAAAAATGGCAAAACAAAACTTTCAAGGTGGTGTCACGCATCGGCGCACCATACTTAGTCGACGTGGTCCCCAAGGAAGGCGAAACATTAACTGGCAACGATCGATATGAAGGATATTCGAAGGATTTAATTCATGAAATATTAAAAGAAATGCTACACTTGAACTATGAAATAGAAATAGTGCCTGGTAATGGCTACGGGTCATACAACAAAGACACAAGAAAATGGGATGGTCTAGTGGGACATCTGTTAGAAAGGGTTCGTGAGTAGCATTACAATTCAATCTTAAATAAAGAACAGTAAGTAATGCCCTGAGTACTATCTTGAAATTGTTTTTTCAGAAAGCTGATTTAGCCATTTGCGATTTAACTATAACTTATGAACGAAGGTCATCTGTAGACTTCACAACACCTTTTATGACTTTGGGTATAAGTATACTTTATTTAAAGCCAACTCCTCCTGAACCAGAGCTGTTTTCTTTTCTTAAACCATTTTCTGTTGATGTATGGATCTATATGGCTGCAGCTTATTTAATGGTGTCGTTATTGCTTCATATTTTGGCGAGGTAAGTTATGTGGTTTTGAACCATACGCAATAAAATCTTTTATGTGAATTGTCGATGTAATTCAATTTTTCATTGGTTTATTTAGACTGGCACCAAATGATTGGGAGAATCCTCATCCTTGCGACAAATCTCCTGAAGAATTGGAAAATATTTGGCATATTAAAAACTCTTGCTGGCTTACAATGGGATCGATTATGACACAGGGTTCCGATATTTTGCCAAAGTAAGTGCAACAAAATACACCCTGTATACGGTCTATTTGAAAATTGACGATATGTTTTTTTTTATATAACAGAGGTTATTCCACGCGATGGGTGTGCGGCATGTGGTGGTTCTTTGCTCTCATCATGTGTTCCTCTTACACTGCCAACTTGGCTGCCTTCCTGACAAATGCTGCAATGGACGACTCGATCAAAAGTGCTGAAGATCTAGCTATGCAAACCAAAATTAAATATGGAACCATGAAAGGTGGCTCAACACACTCGTTTTTTAAGGTTTGAAAATATATTTTTACTAGCATTCCGCCCGCGCCCTAACTTCACACAGGTTAGGGGTCTCTTTTTGTAATTCTCAGGTTTTCTCTACTATCATCACCATAATTTTAACCGAAAGACGTTGACATGTATATGCATAACGACCGATCCTGTGTATCTCTCATCTATTTATCGTTTATGCTAAGTTAGGCGCCATTTTGGCCTCGCATTGACTAAAACTTTTTTTTTATTATATGTTTTTAGTTTAAACTATTAAATGAGACGATTTTTTCTTTCTTTCTTTCTGTCTTAAATGTAAGTTTTAATTGTTTTATTGTTCAGCGCTCCAATGTTTCCATGTATCAAAAAATTTACGGCGCCATGGAATCAGCTCGGCCATCAGTTTACGTCAAGAATAACGACGAGGGGTTGGACAGAGTGTTGAAAGGCAAAAGGGACTATGCTTACTTTATGGAATCCACGGCCATTGAGTATCAGTTAGAAAGGCACTGCGAGCTCATGCAAGTTGGGGGATTACTTGACTCCAAAGGCTATGGCATAGCCATGCCGTTTGGTAAGTAACGAATTGATGTTACTATAGCTATTTTAGTACTTCCCAATATTAGACAAAGGCTGAAAGAGTAACCCTGGCCTTAGAACACAAAGGGGAACTGAAGTAAAACACGTTAGTTTTAATCAATAAAAGCCTACACTTTTTTCGCTCTACCCAAAGCAGAAGTATTTTTATGTGTAAAAAGTGCTTTCGAAGTCATATTTGTGTTTAATTACCTTTTAATCATTTACACGCGTCCTTTCTTAGATTCGTCATACCGTACAGCAGTCGACAATGCTCTACTGAAATTAGCTGAAAGTGGCAAGCTGGTGGAGATTAAAAACCGCTGGTGGAAAGCACCGGCAGAGGAAGCTTGTGTTGTAAGTTGTATATTGTAAAAATTAAGAAAATATTAAAAGACTTTTATAGAATTAACTATCATTTTTAATAATTCGACTTTAAAATTACCTAATTGATCTTCCGGAAAGTCGGAAGATAAGTAATTTTAAAGTCGACTCGCCTAAACAGAGTGTGACGCAAAGTTGCGATCATATTTTAGAAACTGCTTCTCTCTGGAAAAGAGAAAGTTAACCTCTTTTTTTGGAAATTTATTGATTTCTTAAAACTTCATGCAACAAAGCATTATGTATTAGTCAACCTAGGGAAAGATGATGATTTCAATTCAATAAGTTGATACTTCTCATGGGTGGAAACCGTTTTTAAAACATAAAGACACCTTTTATTTATTTATTTACCTACACTACCAACTGAACAATATGTGGCATAATTCAAATAGGTTCAATCTTGATAAAATGGAGCTAAGAATTTTGTCATGGTATTGACTACCTCTTCTTGCCGAAAAAGCTGACCCGATACATTTGCTGCCAAATAAACAAATTAACTGTATGTTGTAACAAACACTAAAATCATTCTAAACATGACTGACACTATTTGATTGACTAAATACTTTTAGGAAGCCATAAAAACAGAAAAAACAAGCTTTTAATGAAAATCATTTTTACCGACTTCCCAAAAAGGAGGAGGTATTACGTTCGGCTGTTTGTATGTTTTTTTTTTTTTTTTTTGTATGTTTGTTCGTCGAATACTCCCCCAAATGTGGACGGATTTTCGAAATTCTTTTTTTGTTCGAAAGTAGATAGTTCTGAGGTGGTCCCATTATCACCAAATTAGGATCTGATGATGGGATCTTGGAGAAATCGAGGGCAATCTTCAAATTTTATAGGCTCACTTATTGATTTTCGCATATTTTATGAAGTATCTTGTGTATTTGCGTATGGTCGTCATCATCTTAGGTAGCTGGGCTGATGATGGAAGGTACAACTCCTTAACAGTAAGAAGTTACTCGAACAGGCAAGGACTGTTTTAGTAAATTGTTTTGATGTTTGATAGGGCATTTGCCACATTTGGTCTCATGATCATCAAGTCATGACCTGATGCTGCAGTCAGGATAGTCTGCAGAGTACCTAAGCCCTCGACAACAAACAGCAGATATATCGAGTTTAGGCTCATTGAAAACGGCTCGATGTGTGGATAAACGTACTGCTAATAAAGAACACCGAAGTACATAGAGACCTGATGCTGAAGCCAGGAGCATCAGGAAAAGTACAAACCTTGAAATTACAGCACCGTAGTCGTGTTTGGGCTCATTTTAAACAGGACTAAATTTAAGGTTCATCGCAATGTTGACATAAATCTGGCCTGATGCTACAGCCGGGATTATCAGCATCTAGTCTAATGACTGATTGAAAGATTTACCTTTCGGCTTCATCATCAGATCAGTTCGATATATCTTTTCCCTCTCCAGCATCTAGTCTAATGACTGTTTGAAAGAAGAGGGGGAGAGGATATATCGAACTGATCTGATGATGAAGCCGAAAGGTAAATTAATGTAATCTAACCGTGTTTGGGATTATTAGAACCGTTATGAGATGCGCTCTGACTATAAGGTATTTAAGTTTGACTGAGGGGTACTTTTTAGTGGTGGTACCATAACTAAAAAGTGTAAAATAAAAAAAACTTTTTACAAAAAAAATATAACCGACTTCAATGATAAAAAACACTGAAAAGTATCAAATAACTTTAATTTTGGAAGTCGGTGTTAAATAACGAAGAGACTAAACTATTGTAGAAGCACCGACTTCCAAAATTAAAGTTATTTGATACTTTTCAGTGTTTTTTATCATTGAAGTCGGTTATATTTTTTTTGTAAAAAGTTTTTTCATAGCAAGCTTTTATTGCTCGGTACCTATAATATATAATTAATACTCGACAAGAGGAATTATACGAGCCCAAACTCGATGGGTTTGTGTCGTTTAATTACCAAGTTCTTATAGCCACCTTCCGGTTCCATCATCAGATCAGAACCAAGTCTTAATAATTTTGCATTGTCATCTGATTTACACGTGCATGCAAAATTTCAACTCTATCGGTAACAGAGAAGTGGGTCAAATTTAATTTGCAAGATTTTATTTCAGACAAACATCAGGACAGGTGAAACTAAATAAAAGCTTGTAATTACATTATATTTCAGGCTGAAGAAGCAAGCGAAGAAGGTGCTGCTGCAGAATTAGGAGTAGAGAATGTGGGTGGTGTGTTCGTAGTATTGGCCTTAGGATGCAGCATCGCCACTGCTATGGGCATATTTGAATTCCTTTGGAACGTCAGAGAGGTCGCTATCGAGCAAAAGGTACGAATTTCACTTAGCATCAAATAGCATTCATATGCTAATACGTATAAGACCTTATGCCTTGATCACACATACCGAGTAAATGGGCTAGACAGTGCTCGCGGCCGAGTACTCGGAATGTGTAAACGCAGCGGCGAGTGCTCGGCCGAGCGCTTATCTCTACAACTCGCTAACGTCACTGTCTCGGCCGAGCAACATTTTACTGTCTCGCCCTTTTACTCGGTGCGTGTGATCAAGGCATTAGTCACATTGAATACCACATATTCACTGCTTTGCATAGACAAACCATACCTATCTTATTATTCTGGCTATGTTTTGTAAAATTATGTTAAAAAGCTTAGTGGAATCATACGGAAGTCGAAACTAGAACCAATAAAATAACATCACACGATATTATAATGGCGAAAATTTGTGAGTATGTATGCTTGTTACTTCTTCACGCTCGAACGGATGAACGGATTTCTATGGAACCTGGTACACGCGTAGATTATGACCTGAAATAGCATATATGATACTTTTTATCCCGGGTGTACATCTTCACTTGGGATAATTTCTATTATCACGCGCTATTATATTTATTGGCATCAGCTTATTTTAATTATCATGTTTTTAGAAACATTTTATCTTAAGTATTATGCGGTGTGCAAAGAACTGTATTATTAAAACTCAAAGAGCTTCACATACACGACAGACTTTCGTCGATTGTGCAGTTACGAATACCAAAGATCTTTGGGCACATCTCTACAAACGAGGACAACCATGGAGTTTCTTGCCGGTTCTTCTTCATAGGAAACGACCAATTTGGAACCGTGCACTAGCTTCTGACGTTTTATAAATGCCCATGTAGGCCTATGTGAAATAAAATATTTTGACTTTGACTTTGACGCGATGGAAAGACTTGTAAGTGTCGCACTGGGCCCGCGTGGTGGATTACGGCCCATTCCCTCTCCTAGAGAGGAGGCCTGAGTCCCAGTAGTGGGAACATTTAAGAGGCTGATGATAATGATGTATCTATCTTTAGTTTATCAGTTGTCTGATACTCATAACACAAGCTCTGCTTAGCTTGGGACTAGACGGTGTTGTGTAATAGTTGTGAAATACTATACTACTACTTTAGACTATTTTGTATTTTCAGATGACTCAATCAGAAGCGCTGTGGGCTGAACTGACGTTTGCTTTAAGTTTCTGGGAGACGGAGAAGCCAGTAAAGCACTCGCGACCATCCTCCTCTGCTTCATCATCCAACAACGCTTCGAGAGCGTCCTCCGTACTTCGGTCCGCAGCTGACTTGTTCCATCTTAACGTGTTCAATAAGTAACAACAAGATGTATTTGTAACAATTTATTTAAATAATCATGTATTAACAATCTTTTGAGGTAGTAAATACTGATGTAATAAGTTATCTTAGGTAAATAAATACAACTATTTATAAAATAAATTATTTGGTTTTCATTTTGCTCCAATAAGATACACTTTAATGACACACTTAGCTCTATAAAAATCAATAGTCCAATTACTTTAGATGAATGAAAGATAAGCTAAAAATGCATGCAAACTTTTATTTTGACAATCTAAATATAAATATCAAATGATTCGATGTCAAAGGTTACAAAAATTTGAATTTTGTAAATATGCGACGAAATATTTAAGGAAGATTAATTTTGGTGACTTTCACCAAGCATATAAGTAGGCGACAGACGAATAAACTTTCGACTAATTAGCGACTATTTTTTGTGTTAGATATCAAAATTAAAGTCCATGATGGTGACAAGACAACCCCAGTGTCAGCGATTCGGCTTAATTTTATTCTGACCAGCTGCAGGAAATGATCACTCTGGTGCAAATGACGTTATACAGACTGCGAGGCATGCGCCACGCACGGCGCACAGCCAATGTTTTGCAAGCACATGCTTCGCCACAAACATAAAGAAAGACAATTGAAGCATTTGCTTTGCACGCCATGGCTCAACTCGAGTATATGTTGATACATAAGTATATGGATTTCAACACGTACACTTCAAGCAGAGGCATTCGCTGTGTGCCGTTTGCGGCGCACGCCTCGCAAAGTCTGTATCCACCTTAAAATGTACTGTGCGGCATAGGGCTCTGCACTTTTTGCGCTCCATCTCAAAAACGATTTTACATAAAAAATACTAGATTTTTTTTTTATATAAATCAAATACTATTTTATTAATTTTGCGTCCTTTGACCGATATCTTAAGAAACTAGCGTAGATGATAATGAGTGATCCATATTTACGAATGAGATCTCATCGGAGATAATGCATTGTGATATCCATGATGAAGAAGCAATGACATGATACCTATACGATGAATATTCAAAGCAACAAGACACACTACTAGTATCTTCGAAATTGTGTGAAAATACTTTATGTCAATTTCACGGTCGCGATACCCAAAATGGTAATTGACGTTAATTGTAGCCATTTTCAATATCATTATGAAATAATGATAATTTTGATTGAAGGCAATAGCTGAGAAAGTTTTGTTGTTCCAATATCATAAAGTTGTCAAAAAATAAAAGGTCCGATTTGACATTTGTATTTTGAGTACCTAGCGGCTGGTCCAGTGTAGTGTAGCAGACCCATAATTATTATTTTATTGTTTCTTTCACTTTCGTTCCAAGTAACATTCTAGGGTCTTTCTCAAATGTCAAAACGGGCTTATTTTTTAACGAGTCTATTTTGTACTATTCTTTGGATCTGTTTTTTTTTTACTAGAATCTCTGCGTTGGAAATCATTTTCATATAAGTATGTAGGTACCATCAGCAGCGCCGCGCCAAAGTTTTCGTGTCGAATGCAAACAAAAATGAACTTAGCGGTGGTCAGGCGGAAGTGTCCCTTATGGTACCTAGCCTAAACCGACATGATTGCGTCATGATTTGCTACGTTTCCGTTTAGCAATAACTGAAAGCGTCTGCGACTGAGGAACTTTCAATCGAGGATTCATTCATCCGTCATTTGAAATGATCATTTACGTAGAGTCGTCGACACCACAAAATAGATAGGTACAGAAGTCAGTCATGTATGTACTTTACTACCTACACCTACGCTAGGCGATCACGCTGTACGGGTACGATCGGGCGATTGAGCCGAGATGTCGTGTCCTATGAGTGGCGTCTATGTGTGCGTTGAAGCGCGCTTTGTATGTAGATTGACTTCTGTATCTATCTGTTTTGCGACAAAACGGTCATTAGCAATTGACCGTTTCGGGGACCTCTTATTCAAGCCTTAATCTTACTGCTAACTCTATCATCAAAGTTGACGAAGAACGTAGCATTCCTTGCTACAAAGACCCTTCTAGATGGTGGTCCATGGCAGTGTTTGTTATCTAAACTGAGATGATGATGAATGATAAAGCAATGACATGAAGTATACTCCTAAATCCTACTGTTTTCTCTCAATAAATCTCATCAAAGTTGATGAAGGACGAGGCAGCTCTCAACACGGAAACGGCTCTGGACTGCGAGCGCTCCCGCTGCGGGGAGGGAGTCGCGGTGGAGGGCGGTGCGGAGCGGGGCGGGGCGACAGGCTTGTGCACCTCGCGCGGGTTGAGAGATGCGTGCCATTCACTTGACAGAGCCTCCAGGAAGGTGATCTGCGAAATAATCATCATCGTTTCTGTCATTCAGATCGTACAGGGGGTTACGCTAGAGGAACGGAGCACGCCTGGAGCACAAGCCAAGCTCAAAATCGTATAGTGTCACTCGACTCCTCTACTATCGTTCCACACTACACGAATTAGATCTTGACTCGTACACTACTCGTGTAAGGTGGGTCTACACTAGAGTGTCTACCCCAGAGTGTATACCCATCTTAAAAGCCAACTCTGCATCATAAAACCCCAAAACTCCCTAATAAAGAAAGTAGGCCTTAGCAGTAGGAGTAGTATACAGGATTATTTCTGTTCTACAAAGTTCTAAATCATATTTACTAACAAAATATTATATCTGTATGTTAGTCTATAGATATTTGTGTTATGGGTATTGTTAATTGAAAGCACACGTACCCTTTCTTTGACACTGATCTGCCGAGCGTGCATCATAAAGTCTACAATAGCCACCATAAGACCCAGTATTCCACCGCATCCCAGCACTAAGAAGATACCGCTGGTATTTTTCATCTGTAGCGAGCCATCATTGTCTTCTTCATCTTTGACGTTTTTCTGTAAGAAATTACATTTTAATACAAGTGGATAGTTTTTCATTGCGTCCGAGGTGGCATTCGTCCGAGGGGGCTGATGGCTACAGTGATAAATTTCCACGTGTATAAAACGACGTTTTTCAATACAATTAAGAAAACATTATTTATTTATGTTTTCTTAATTGTATTGAATACGATAAATTCTTAAAAACATTTATCGAAATCAAGGAGGCGTAGAGCTCGCGCACTTTTCCTCACTAAAGCGAAAAACTAAGTAAGGCTGGTTATATAACAATAATAAAAGGATCAAACCTCGCAATGTTCGTCATTATCCTCCTCTTCCCACCATTTCTTTTTTAGTTTCTCCAGTTCTCCTTTTTCTTGTAGTGATAATATTGCCCCATCAAACCATCCTTTGTTGGGATAGGCTGGAAACATAATAACATGTGAATCATCTGCAATACTAGTAGTATCAAACGTTTCAAATTGTACTTTTTCTCTAAACTCACTCTTAGGCATAGCGATACCGTATTCCTTAGAATCCAATTTAGAACTGAGCATTTTCAATTTGCAATTTCTCTTAATATAATATTCAATAGAGGTTGATTCCATAAAGAAGGCGTACTTCCCTTTACTCCTGAGAACACGGTCTCTCCCTTCATCATTATTATTTGTAAAAACTGTTGGCTTTGCTGAGCTCATCACTGACCAAATTTTTGAGTACACCTTATCATTTGATGACTGTAAATAAAATAATCGAATTAGAAAGCATAAAATTCCATCAAGTCTGCCGTGTCCCAAAAAATGCAGCAATGTCTAATACTTTCACTTCCTATTTAAAATCACAATTTGCCGTATCTAAGGATCGAATTTAAAGCCCCATGTTTAGCACTATATGAGCGATAAGGCAGTTAAAACTTAGCTTGTACAATTTTCAGTTTAATCAAAAACACTATATCAAACTTTACTTCGAAAAACTTATAGGTTGAGGCATTGGTGACAGCTCCATAAGAAATTTTATTCTGTTCTGAAAGTTCTTTGATGTCCTTGATGTCGTTGCTACGCCGACTGTTACTGAGGAACGTCGACAAGTTGGCGGTGTACGAGGCCGTGACGATGAGAGCGAAGAACCACCACATGCCTGCGATCCAACGCGAACCCGCTGCCCTGTTCAATAGAATATCAATACAAACACCAAATCATCAATACTTATCAATCATATCTGCATTTCTATTGAAAATTTTCATACCTTGGTAAAATATCGCATCCTTGGGTCATAATAGCACCCATAGTGAGCCACATGCAATTGTAGAGACTCCAAATATTTTCCAAATTTTCAGGATTTTGATTGCAGGGATGTGGATTCACCCAGTCACCTTGGCTCATTCTAAACACGTGTTTATGTTGGAATTATTATTATTAATATTACCACTGATCACAATTCAGCATAAAAATAAACAGATAGGATAGATAACATGAGTGATCGCAATGAAGATCATAAAGCGTAGATCCCAGTTTAAAAATGCACAATGAGTTTAAAAATATGTAAAATATAGTAAAACATGACAAAAAAATACCAACCTTGCACAAAGTAATAATACAAAAGAGACAATAACATAAGTAGTCGCCAGATACAACCAAACATCTAGAGATAATGGTTTAATAAATGAGAATCGATCCGGTGCCTCGGGGTCTTCCTCTCTGAATAACAAACTGATTCCCAAAGTCATAAAAGGAATCGAAAAGTCCACCACGGCATTTCTTTCAGAGGTAATTGTCAAATCACATATACCTAAATGTGCTTTCTGAAAAAGAAAAAAATGATTTGTTTTAATTTTTTTTTACATTATTAATGTTACGAATGAAACAAAATATAACTTACATGTTCTAACAGTTCTCCTATTATTCCGTCCCACTTTTTTGTGCCTTCCAACTGGTTACCATATTTGTTTTCTGGGGCTTTGTAAAACTCATACTCTAGATGTACTTTGTGTTTTTTTTCTATTTGTTTAACTATGGCATCAATTAGATCTACACAATAACCGCGATAAATAGTTCCATTTGGGGTGTTCACTATATCGAAATATGGTCTTCCTTCCCTGGTCACGATCTAAACGAAAATATCATCATCAATTTTAATTGAATTATTTACGTCGGATAAACTTTCAATTCATAAATGACTGTTACCATTAATTTTGTGTTGTTGCTTGCAGCAAGGGACCTATCGTCTATATTCTTTTGATAATTGATAACGTTTGTTTTGAAATCCCAATCGCCAACATACATAAATTGACTATCTTTGTTTAATTTTGAATAGTGTAACTTGAAATTTACTCTTCTCCCTTCTTCGTCAAACTCAATAGGTCCTGAGAACCCTTTAGTCCTTGTCTGAAAATTAAAGTAAAAAAAATGTTTTCGAAGCAAGCATCGAAAATCAAATTACAATTAATACTCTGATTAATATACATTTATTTTTCGTTGTGACTACTTTAAAGTTAGATATATATTATATAAGCTTTTTTAAATGATTAGATCCATATCCGTTCAATTCAATTTGCTCAGTGTTACCTTACGTAGTGTTTCTCGTAGATCATATCCTACAGGCCATGCACTATCCTCGTATTCTGATCTACTATTTTTAAGACATAGTGCTGGCGGCTCAGTTGGGTTCTCATCCATCCGCAAGCTTTTGATTGCTTTCTCCAAATGGCTTAGTGCATCTGCTACTAACGCTGTTTCGAGCTGAAAAACATTCATCAGTTCCACACATCTCGTTTAAGATTTTCGAAAGACTATTTATAAATAAAGTAAAAAATTTAAAATTTCTGACTAAAAATAACACATTTTAATAAGTCAAATACATTTCATGAAATACCCCTAATGCTTTGGATTGGGTCATTCCTTTATCCTTCCACGTCGCCTCACTCGGTGTGGTCAAGTGCAGTGTAGACACATTCGCCAGGAGAGCAGATATCCCTTTAAAATCAAGGCTGTATGCATCTAGGTTGGTTAAAATAATACTCTGAAAACAAGAGGTTTTGATAGTCGATAGATAGCACGTAGTTCTTCGAATAGAAAAGTTGGCAGTTTTAATCACTTAAACAATTTTTTTATAAATATACTAGCAACCAGCCCCAACTTCAATCGCTTATTAAAAATCTTTGAAATTCTTTGATTATCTCTGATATAATATGCATAAATTATGAACCTTCCTCATGAACAAAAAAACAATAAAATCTTTGGTGAAAACTGCATGAAAATCTGTTCAGTAATATTTCAGTTAATCGTGTTCATACACACAAACAGACTGACTTATAATATGTAAGGACTTTGTTTTATAATATGTAAGTATACTGCTTGCATTTCTAGTTTTCCGTGCACTTTCACGAGATTTCTGGAAAACGTTAAATAAACAACTTGTACATACTTGATACTCCGTCGAGTTTTCAACTTGTATGATTTCATTCATATATTTATGAATGTTATTTACGTCACAATCCAGAACGTGGTAGGACATTCGTGCGACTTTGAATATATACTTGAATGTTTCCCGATTGTCGCTATCAGGGTCCAACTTCTTGAAGAGAATTGGTTCCACGCCCACACTGGGCCACGAGTTTATTACTTCTTGTAGCCGTAGGAAACCTGAAAAAAACAATTTAAAGTTTGATTCCCAGGTTGGTCACAGAAGTTATTTTTTGTTTTAGAACATTCTCAGTAACAGCGTAAAATTTAGAAATGTTTGTCTTGTCTCACTTTCTTCAAGGGATTTTATGTGTCGTTAATCTGCTACAGCTGCACTTATAAACCTAAACTTTATAATATTATATTATAAATTAGGTATATTATTATTATGTAATAATCTATCATCATCATCATCATATCAGCCGAAAGACGTCCACTGCTGGACATAGGCCTCCCCCAAGCGTCGCCATGTCGTAATAATCTATACTATAATATAATACAGCAATTTTTTTTATCCATTTTGATACACGCTGCCAGTTGGATTAGATAAAAAAATCTATATCTAGAATAGCCAAATTCAAGACAAATAATAATATAGGTATATAAATAATAAAGGCTATATAACAGTACGAGTCACGAAAGTGGAGAAATAATTAAAAATACGGGCAATACCGTGGGGGACAGCCAGTACTATTATATTTCTATAAACTAAATACTCGTACAATATTCAAAAAAACCAAACACTTTGGTGAAGCTACTTCATTCACAGGACGAGACGACCCATTAACATTTTTCATGCAGAAGCGTTTTTAATGGATGCAAAAAGATAGTAAAATCGAATATAAACTTACTGCCATCGTCTTCATACAGGATTGTAAACTTGTCCCATTTCAGGTCTTTGATAAGAGTAGCGTAAGCCTTCGAGATTAGTTCAAGTGGTGGATAATAGGAAAAAGAGTAGAAGTCCTCAGCTAAAGTCTCTGTCGGCTCCCATCCCAAAAACAAATGGGTTATCTGAAATAATTTTCTATACTTATATATACATCCGCAGATATTATGACTTGTCACTAATATAAACAAACAGTAGCATCCGTTTCCAAACGCGCGCGGTATGCAAATTGCTGGCGAAACGCTTCTAATCGTACCCATTTGACTGTTTTAATTTTATATTTCTGTTGTTTCCATTTTCACAATTATAATTCTTGTTTCGTATTAGCACCAACCTGAGGAGATGCAGGGTCATTTTTGGTTTCCGGAGTCCTTTAAGAGGTATCGTCGCCCCTTCTATGTGAACAATGAAGTAGTTTTTGGACCATTTTTGATGCCTATAAATTCCGTCAGCATATGATTGGAAGCAAGTTTTACCGCTCATGGTGTTTGGTACTCAAGTATCGGTTCAAACTCTTTGAATTTCCCATTACCGTCTAAGATGATATCAGGTACAAAACTAAGTCAGCAGCAGGATTGGCCCAGCTGGGTCGAAGCCTTCTGGGGACAGGCTTGTCCGAAAGGCTAGAAGCAACGGCGCGGGGTTTTTAGTCAGTAAAAGTCTGACTCTATCTTCCGCTCCACCCAAGAGCGGGTTTTGTCATAAGATGATTTTCCCCGTCAACAAAACAAAAAAGGTACAAAACTAACATTCTTTAAAAATACAACTTACATTTAATCTATTGCACAACAAACAAGTAGTGTCGCAGATGCCGCTTGTCGGACGAGCGTCTATTAAAGCCACGATCCCCTTGTCGTCTGAAGTAAATGGACACACTGAAACAATAGTTCTGTATAAGTTCTATATTACTGTGGAAGAACTAGAAATAAAGTTATTAAATACGGCATGAACCGGTCTATAGCGTCATCGAGTACTGTGATTTTCACTTCAAAATGAACTTTGAAATGTTATAATACAAATACTAAATGGTTTTGCTGTAACATCATTTTTAAGTTCTCAACAAGACAGCATAATTATTATGGGCGTGAATATTTGCTGTTCGATGAGCGTCCATTTGCAGGGGAAAGAATCTTAATTCATAACAAACACAGCTGTATCCGGATTGTATTCTCTGACATTAGTCAAATGATTCATGTCTTATAAATTTGCCATTTAACAGTTTCACGATGTAATTATACACAGTTGACTTACGTTCTAGTGAAGTGGAATAGCTGTCGACTACCTTCGAGTTGAGGTACCGACCATGGTACGTCGTCATTCGGTTTGCTTCAATCATGTTGTTAAATACCTGCACGGAAGTTGGCAGCGTTTCACGGTTGAAAAGACCCCCTGAAAGCATACACAACCTAATTGTTTAAGTTGTCAAAATGTTATTTGGGATGTACTCAAGTTTTCACATACCTATGGGGAAGGCAGCCGTGCGCACTGCATGAGCATTCCGTATGAATACAATTGTGGTGATAATGAGTAAAGCTTTAAAAGTGATCATTGTCGAAGTTGTTGACTTATGAATACAATATAATGTTGTTTAGGCGGGCATGCGACGCGCCGGCCGCCTCTCCGCCGTCTGAGGTATTTTTGGAAAACAGTTTTAGGTCACGTAGCGTGCTCCGTCACGTCATGCGTCGCCGTCGCGGTATCGCCGCGTGCTTCGGCTGAGGGTTCTGGAATATTATTGATGTGAATTCTTAGGAAATACTTTGGCCATGAATCAATGACTAAATAAAGCTCAGTCGCCCATAATGTACTTTCAGATCTAAACTTCTCAATGTCTTTTAATTTACAATATACATATATCCTACTATCCAACACGTGACATCTTCTGTTTATACCTCCTCCATTTCTTCATAATTCTGAAAAAGTTAATTTTGTTTGAGTGAACGGCTAGCCAGACGTTCATTCGCTAAGCGGCGCGCCCACAAATTATAGTGTAATAGTTTTTCTAAAGTAAACTATGCATTCGCATTAAAGTTTCTACGCCATGCGCTGGTATTTACTTGTATTGTTGCTTTGCGTTAAAAAATGCACGCCGCAGTTTGTCTTCACGGAAACTTTTGAAGTTTCCTACCAAATAGGTAAGAGGTTTAAGAATTAGTTAACATCTACTTAACCATATTATGTGTAGGTATTTCTACTAACTATACCTACTAAATGATACACGATGTAATTGACTTTAAATGTAAAAACTGTATAACTTAGTTGAACGAATTTCATCTGATGGAATTCATTCTTTGTATCCATTTATCCGTTTCCTTCTTTTGTGTTTATTTTCTATGTATTGTTGTAATGTCTAATGTGTGTGTGTGATACATTGTTGTGTTCTGTATATGGCTGTAATTTAACTCTTATAAGTACGTATTTAGAAATGTATAAATATGTTTATCAGTTGTCTAGTACTCATAACAAAAGTTCTGCTTAGCTGAAGACTAGACGGCGTTGTGTGATAGTTGTCGAATATTAAATTCATATTATTATATTAAGATTTTAAGGCCTATGTCCAACAGTGGACGTCTTTCAGCTGATATGATGATGATTAAAATTTTTCCGTATTCCCAGCTGGTATCTTCGATAAGGATTCGATCACCCAGCTGACGGCCTTCAACGACAGTTTGAATCATGTGCACCTTCAGGAGGTACGGATCAAACCTATAACTATGCAGCCGCTGAGGACGGACAGCTATTCAGTATGGAGAGAATGTGAGTATCATACTCATCATTATCAGCCTTTTTAATGTTCCCATTGCTGGGACTCAAGCCTACTCGCTAAAAGAGGGAATGGGCCGTAATCACGTTGGTGAATGTCACATGTTTTCGAATTTTTGGTTCTAGGACATGTCCGTTTCCTCACGATGTTTTCCTTAACCGTTTTTGAGATCAGTGGTGATGAAATAAACTACACAAGGTAATATGTGCTTGGCTAGGTTCAAACCCGCGGCCAACGATCCGTAAGTCGGGGCCATTACCACTCGGCCACCACTGCTCCTCATAAGTATCATACTATTGCTTTGTTATTTCCTGCTATTGTATATCGAGAACATACCCTTAACTACGGAATTATCTAGGCATAGTATCTTATTCTGAAACATCATCATTCTAAGTGTCAAGTATAGTGGTTCTGGCATACCATTCTCGTTGCCATAGAATTACTTGTAGCATTGTCATAACTTCAAAAAATCAACTCGAGGACTACCAATTTTCGTCTTATTGTAAGCTTAATCAAACTTGTATCTCAAAACAAAATCTTTAGAAGTCCAAGTCTCCCGTTTCACTACAAAAATGAACAATATAAAAATATAATATTCCTTTGCTTGTTTACATTTAGATTTTCTAGCAAAGCTCGTAAGAAATTGCACAAACATTATTCTATTGATTTTATTTCTACAAACAGACGTTCTTGTTATACAATTCCAGTGTGTTCAAACAACGAAATACAACCGGTGGCTATATTTGGTCCACAAAATGCAATATCCGACGGCGCTACACGAGACCAATGCGCTATTGCCAACATACCGCACATTCAAGCCACATGGCAACCCCGGGACCCCGATATGGAACTAAATGATGAAGAAGAAGAAAAAGAAGAAGAAGAAACTAATCCGGAAGGTAAAGAAGATGGGGAAGAGGAAGGGGAAGACGGCGGTGATGAACCCATCTTCAAAAAGATTTCAATAAACTTTTATCCGGATTCAGAGGACATTTCTCTAGCTTACGGGAAACTTGTGAAGCATTATAAATGGACAGAATTTGCAGCCCTGTACGAAGATAATTTTGGTATGTATGAATCTTTTTAAATAATTATGATAACCCGGTAGATATATACTATTTTTAAACTAATTAAAAAAAAAGAAGTGGTCCTCAATTCGTTTTGTATTTTTTAATGCTCTTTTCTGCGTTTTTTGTCTCAGAATTCCATGATATATAAATCGATTTTTAGGGTTCCGTACCTTAAAAGGTAAAAACTTATACTTACTTAAACTTTGTTGTCCGTTTGTCTGTCTGTCAAGACCCTTTATCTCGGGAACGCGAGAAGGTATAGAGTTGAAATTAAAATTGTTTTCCCGCAACATTATATTTAAGTTCTCAATGAGACAGTATAATTATTATGGGCACTACTATTCGTCATTTGCTATCTATACTTATAATAAATCTGTAGGGAGGTCAATTCTGTACATAAAATACATTTCCAAAATAACTATCAGGGGGTGATTAGTGATCGATACTAATGCCAAAAATGCAAACAGTAAAATTTTCGTCTGTCTGTCTGTCTGTCTGTCTGTATGTTCTTTATAGAAACAAAAACTACTCGATGGATTTTAACGAAACTTGGTGCAATCATTCTTCATACTCTTGGGCAGGTTATAGTATACTTTTCATCACGCTACGATTAATAGGAGCAGAGCAGTGAAGGGAAATGATGGGGAAACGGGAGAAATTACTCCATTTTTTAAGCTTCCGTCGCATTTGCAGCCTTAATGGTTAAAGCTACACAGAAATCGTGTAAGACGGAAATGTTCTCCTTAAAATTATATAAAAAATATCCCACGACAGCATATGTCTATCTTTTATGGTTGACTCACAATAACACGTGTAACTCCCGATAGCTTAGCAGTTCGGAGCTTTCTGTTTATTTTTGTCTACTCTTACGTTTATAACACTCTCACTCATCCCTAATTAAAAAAAAAGTTAACATTATTATCTATTCAATAAAAAAAGAATCATAGAAATCGGTATATAACACCAAAGTTATACATGAAATACGCTAATAAGCCATCGCGCGTGAATACTGAATCATGCTATAAGGATTATTTTTGTGTAAAAGTTGCCGCGCTCGACGCGGCTCCCGGCGGCAATAACCTTTAAACCTTATTGACAGACAATAATTGATTTTAACAAACCGTGCTTATCAGCGCGACTTTTAGTCTACTCTTACGTTTAATAATTTATTTTTAGATTTCTTTGGTTGTTATTTTATAAAATAGGTATTTTGGTAGTGTTTAAATATTTCTTAGCTTAATTATAAATTAAACTTTCTTTAAAATGTATTTAGCTGTAGTTTTAAATAGGTAAGTACCTAGGTATCAAATAGGTTATTTCATTCTATTAGACGTAGTTTAGGTACCTACTTATACTTACAATAAATCTGTAGAAGTGAAAATTCTGTACAATGGAAATATAAAAAAATAAACGGCAGGGGGTGTTACTAGACCGACACTGAAGCCAAAAATGTGATTAAAAATTTTTTGTCTGTCTGTCTGTTTGTTCAGGCATCACGCAAAAACTACTGGTCCGATTACGATGAAACTTCGTATAATTATTCTTTAATATCCTAGGCATCACACTGGGTACTTTTTATCCCGGAAAAGTATATACAATAAAAACAAACTTAATTTTGCGGTTCGATTCCTAGACCTGATTACTGTACCAACCGCAAATAATAAGTTGGTCGTAGGTTACGTCACCCACTGTGGAGTTCACTAAGGGGCGCTGCATATGGCTAAGATACTATAATATTTGGGTAAATAATATGTAGTTTCCGTTTTCTAAACGTTTCGTAAATGACGTTGGCGTCGAGTTAGATCACGCTATGGGAACACTTTTTGGGAATAAAGAAAGGATCGCGTTTTCCTATAACCCATTTATTAATTACATCGAACACGAAGACATTGGCACCATGTCTAAGGTGTGTGCACACTGTCACGCGCGTAAGTGGAAGGGAGAGATCTGGAACGTTTTGAATAGTCTCGCGCATCGCGTTGTTTTCCAGTCCCCGGGCTCTTAAAATTCGACATCAGACGTTTCAGATCTTTGATTTTGACGACCCCGTTGTCGCTGGCATAAGCAACAAGATCCGCGTACGAAGTCGCTGGCAGAAGCTAGTACTCTTAATAAAACAGATAAACCGATTTTATATTATAGTTAACCTTTAACCAACATTTTTTTTTATTTATTTTTTTTGTTCTAGGTTTATTAAGAGTGCAAAAGATTCTATCTGAAGTATCACTAAATTCACCAATTTTTATGTATAAATTGGATCCAGAGGGCGACAACCGACAGGTAATTTCTCCATCATAAAAACGTATGTCTGTTAGTCTGCGGACACGAAAGGAGCGAGCGTGGAGTACCATCAGCGATTTACGACGGACGGACCACCCTGAGGTCTACAAAAATCACACAAAGGACCACACAAAGGAACCTATGGTAGACATGTGTCCTCATGGAGGCGATCGGCGGCGGCGAGGACCTCTACCGCCGGTCGCTGGTTCAGGCCATGGTCCGGAGGGTAAGCAAATATGATGCAGTCACATCTCGATTCTGCGAAGCAGCAATGCTGGTGAAGGAGATGGCTGCAGTCGCCGCGATGGAAGCCACCCCGGGCATCGGGAATCGTAGAGTCAGTGCCGGCAACCGAAGATGCGGGCTTGCGGACGATAATTAAAAACTGTTTTGTATCGGTGACCTTAGAATAAGTTTATTGCATTATCTTGTGCATATTCTCATGTAAGTCGCTCTTTTGTCTATATGAGAATAAACTTTTTAAACTTAAATTATTTCAGATCTTCAAGGCATTAGATGAGTATCGTATAAACCGCTTCGTGCTGGACTGTCACGCAGACCGCATTTTACAATATCTAAGTGAAGCTGAAAATGCGAATCTACTTACTGAATACCAGGTAAGTGACGATGGGCTGCAATAATCTACACTAATATAATAATGAGCAGAATATAGAGTAGTGGTGGCCGAATGAAAATGGTCCTGACTTACCAGTTGTAGGTCGCGGGTTCAAACCCAGCCAGGTGCATTACTTACTAAAAATTCGAAGACATGTAACATTCCCGACTACAACAAAGCCGAAGGAGGTTAATACCTGATTACGGCAAAGTCAAAGTAGGTTATGATTTTGACAGGCTATGATTTATGTTAATCTGTTCCCTTTGAAAGGAGCAATCTCCTAAACTACTTATCAAAACTCAACAAATGAGGTATCGTTAGCCGCCTTAATCGTCCGGTGAACAGGCTACGTGCCGTGTCACAACACTTAATATGGCGCCCTCAAGCGGAAAAAAGGAATTTTTGTGTTAACAAATAAATAAGATAAAAATAAAATGTTTTTGGTGTCATTTGAAAAGGAATCACTTGTACATTTCCAAAATATTGCTCAAATTAAATGTGGCGCCCTTCAGCGCACAAAAAGTATTTTGTTAAAAAAAATAAGAGAAAAACTGTTTGATATCATTTGAACTGACTTTTCTAGTTGTTCTGTTCTAGTTTGTCCAGTATTTTTTTTATTTCAGCATCCTGAAAACCTTGTTTCATACTTTTTCATAGTTGTTTTATTGTCGTAGTCGGGTTTTAGTTTTTTTATTTTCGTTATTACTATGTAGAGAAACCTTCACAACTTCACTCATATTCTTTTAACTTTGTTTTAGCACTATATTTTAACTTCCATGGACACATCTACTGTAGCTGAACAGCTGGTGAAGATGCCACCTAACGTAACCTGGCTTAGCATCACTCAGTACGATAAGTTGAAGGACCAGAGACATTACCTGGCAACCAGAGTGGGCAACTGGCAATCTAAAGAAGAATCACCTTCCGTTTTCCAGTTCAAAGTAAGGGGATTTTTTTTATTTGGTATAAACTAGTGCTTGACTGCGACTGCTTGAAACTATTTTGAAATTTGATAGCTCTACAAAGTGATGCAATCGTTGATGGTCCCAAGACGTCGACGGCGCGCACTGTTCCCGCGCCTGAAAGAGTTGTCAGCAACAGGAGGGGCCCAGCTGGGTCAAAGCCTACTGGGGCCAGGGTTATCCGAAAGGAACTCGAACCCGGTATGAAGGCTATAAGGAACGGGGTGGGGTTTTTAGTTAGTAAGAGTCTGACACTATCTCCCGCTCCAGCCAAGAGCGGGAGTTGTCATAGGATGATTTTTGCCCAAAGAGCCAAAAAAAAAAGAAAAAACTCGCCCAATACTCGCCGCATTTCGCAATTTCTGATTTTTTATTTACTAGCTGCTCCCAGCGGCTTCACCCGCGTCATAGCAGAAAATTATCCCAAGGGAACGTACTTTCGGGATAAAAACATATATATTATATGTCCTATTCCAGGACACGGTCTATCCGTGTACCAAGTTTCATCAACATCGGTTTTGCCATTTAGGCGTGAAGACTTAACAAACAAACAAACAAACTCACTTTCGCTTTTATAATATTAGTAATGATTTGTTTATCCTCACATCAAAACGCATTACAGCAATTACTCCAATGGAGCACAACTGATGGTAGAGTGGAAACTGTCAAAAAATACTTTAATCTCAATCTTGTTCTAAATATTTTTTTTGTTATACAGCTCGAAGCGTTGATAATGGATGACGTTGCTAGTCACCTGGCGAAGGCGCTTGATATGGACGAGTTAAAGGATCGGGTACAGCCTCCGACTTTCAGTTGTGCTGATGATGCAGAGGTCTGGGCTCATGGGGCTGCATACCAACGTAAGATACTGGAGGTAACCTTCTATTTTTTTATGTTTGTCTGTAATCAAATCTTGTAAATTAAATTTGACCCATTTCCCGGTTACCGATTGAGCTGACATTTTGCAAGCATGTGTAAAACAGATGACAATGCAAAATATATTATGAAAAGGAGCTGATCTAATGATGGAACCGGAAGGTGGCTAAAGGAACTTGGTAGTTAAACGATACAACCGCATCGAGTTTGGGCTCGTATGATTTGTCTCGACGAGTATTAGTTATATAGGTATACCGAGCTGTAAAAGCTTGCTATGAAAAAAAATTTTTCATTAAAAACTTGTTATAACTGACAAAAACCTTTGCAGACAAAAACCTACGGCGTTACTGGTAACATAGAATTCGACGAACAAGGCCGAAGGATTAACTACGTGTTACACGTGAATGAAATCCACGTTCGTGTGAGGCAGACCATTGGTCAATGGGATTCTGCTAATGCAAGCAGCATCATCGAGTTCAAAGCGACTACGAGTAAAAACAGCGTTGGATCCGCCAGCAGAGAATTTATTGTAAGTGTTCTATTGAACAGCAGTGCTATTCTATTCTATTCTGTTCTCTGAGAAAACAACTTTGAGTGCAGCGCTGGCCACAGCGTCGAAATCCAAGCAGGTACCGTCAAAGATACTTCCGCCTGACCACCGCTAAGTTCAGTTTTTGCTTGCACTTGAAAATAAAAAAGGGTTTGGTTTGGCGCCGCGCCGAATCATTCAAGCGAAATTTTTTTTTAGTGATCAGGCAAAACATTACCGCGACTTGCATCACACATTGGACTTGCGCGCATTGTTTTGTTCCTAAATGAATGTACATATTTTGATTTCTTCGCTGTGGCCAGCGCTACGCTCAAGGCTGTTTTTTTAGTGAATAGCACGCCAATACTTGACTTACCTAACTATGCGTTCCAAATAAGAATAGGAAAGTCAATAACCTCGATCTGTCAAATATTTACTGGAAAGTACGGTTTGCAAAGAAGACGGTTTTTTTTTACTGAGTCTTAGTTAATTCTAGGTGAAACATTAGTTATTGTTTAATCTAAATTGACTCAATATATTTAAACAAGCTATTTTACATAGTCATAAATATTTAAGAAATAACCATTTTCTTTCTTGTTTTTATTGTCAAGAACAATTCGCGTTCTTCTTCCATTTGCCACTATACAGACACTTCACGCAGTGATGCAGAGATGAGCAAAATTCTGATTTGGCTTTTTTCGTTCATGATTCGTAAATCAATATTATTAAAAAAAAACTTGTTTTGTTTACCATACACATTTTTTTAGAACGCATTCTCCTTTTCTTCTTTTTTTTGTGATGATGTTGTCAAACTAGATTTTTTCAGGAAAAAACTGCCTGTATTTTTTATATTTTGCTAACTTTCTCCAGTGCGGTTTTAACACAAGGAAAAAAGGCCCGATTACCGGTTTCATTAATTTAAAAAAAAATTATACGTTTTCGTTTTTGTTAGATACGTCTTTTTAACTATCAGGGGCAGTATTGTTATCCTCGTATAGTTCTTGAAAGGTGCAGGTTGGGCAATTTAGCCGGTGAGGCATGTGCTGTGCAGTAGCTCCACACTGACACAGTGTTAGAGATGGATCGAGGCCATTTGGCCCGATTGTTTTTACAGCAAACATTGTTTTGTTTTTGGCGCAAATAGTTTTGTTGTGTTATTTGGAAAGCATTGTATAGTCTGTCTAAAAATTCAATCGACTTGGGAATTTTGTATAATATTTAATCTTTGACAAAAATCCTTAAATTCGATACTTTTTATAAGGTTCTTCTTTTAATGATCTAGATCTCTTAATCAACATTAATTTATTGAACCAGTGTTGACTACCTCAGATTTCATTTTGCTCTAATAATTACCTAAGTCGTTTGAATTTTTAGACAGACTATACTGACTGATTAGTTAGCCTAGATACAATATGACTATACCTTAAAGTCTTCTTATTTGTTCAACATAGGTAGTGTCCCGTACAGCAAAACCCTATTTCTGGTATAAAGAAAAATGTGAAACTGATGAATGTAAAGAACAAGATGACGACCCCAACGAAAAATTTGAAGGTTTCTCCGTAGACCTGGTCAAAAACATTTTCAAATTACTTAGAGAAGAGAAGTTTAATTATACTTATAAATTCATTCACGAAAAGGATTTGACTTATGCAGAACTCGTAGAAGTTTTATTAGACAAGGTAAGAGACAGGACATAAAACTGGTCAAGCCCGCATTCAACTTACTATTCAATGGTTTCCTATTATTATTGTCATTCGCATCGCATCGACTCGCATCCAGATGCGAGACGCAAGGACCGGTCATTGTGACGACGCTTGGGGAGGCCCATGTCCAACAGTGGACGTCTTTCGGCTGAAATAATGATTATTATTATTATTAAACATTTATTTATCTCAGGATCCTGAGGTCCTAGACCTTTGGCAGACGTACGAGGAGCCGAAACCAACTCGCAGAGCCCCTTTAGATAATTTTAATGGAACGTGATACCAACCGATAATTAATATCACCCAAGTGCAACCCACGGTTGGTGAAAAACTATTGCAACATATGGTAAAAAAAGATAATAGGGCTATAGTTTTAGGAGTCTTAAGTGGACTGGTAACCTGGCACTATGTTAAGACCCCCCCCCCCCTGCCTGAACAATGTTTTAATACCTAATCCATCGATAAAAGGCAAGGTGTTTATTATTTAGTAGGGGCCCAGCAGGGTCGAAGCCTACTGGGGCCATGGGTTCGTTTCTGAAAGGAAAAACCGGCCCTGGAATGAAAGGCAACAAAGGAACTAGGAGTGGATTTTAGTCAATAAAAGCCTGACACGCCCTTGTGCCCCGCCCAAGGGCGGGAGACGTCTTGGAAAATTCAAAGACGTTCATTATTCATTATTATTATTATCCAGTAACGAGGACAAAGCACCTCTACTATAATGAACTAACAAGCCACTTTTCTTTACAGAAAGCAGATTTAGCAGTATGTGACCTCACAATTACGGAAGAAAGGAAAAATCATGTTGACTTTTCAGTGCCGTTCATGTCTTTGGGAATAAGTATACTGTACACCCAGGATCGTAAGGTGGAGCCAGGAATGTTTTCTTTCCTCAAACCGTATACTTTTGAGGTTTGGATGCATACAGCGACTGCATATTTTGTAGTTTCCATGACGTTATACATTTGCGCCAGGTAGGTACTTAAAGCGTATATTTTACCTTTTTTAGGACTTCCCAAAGGATAAATCGAAACCCTATTACTAAGACTCCGAATTTCTTCTCTCTGTCTAACTGTCTGTCTGTCACCAGGCTTCATCTCATGAACAGTGATAGCTAGACAGTTTAAATTTTCACAGATGATGTATTTCTGTTGCCGCTATAACAACAAATACTAAAGAACCGAATAGAATAAGTATTTACGGGGACTTATGCAACAAACGCGATTTTTGCTCGTTTTTTTGCTACGCTCGCACTTGGTCGGTTTTTACATTGCTATATGTTTTATAAAAAAGTCATAGAACAAAAGTTGTTGTTTATGATGTTAGTATTACAGTCCTGCAAGGTTGTTAGTGTTTTACAAATACTTTTATTACACACCCTGTATATACAAAATAAAAGTATATTTTCATGTTACACATTAAAAAAAGAAAGATTTTCACTTAAGATAAAAACAAACAATTGGATGTATATAATTTCAGAATATCACCTGATGATTGGGAAAATCCAGAACCATGTGAGAAAGATCCAGAAGAATTGGAAAATATATGGACATTTAAGAACTGCACCTGGCTAACGACAGGATCTATTATGACGCAAGGATGCGACATATTGCCCAAGTAATTTTGATTTAGTTTCTTACTTTTGTTTATGGTATGTTACTAGAAGAGTTGTGAGTATACATCTAGATGGATGGGGAGGGAGATCCCGAGGCCACAGAAAAGGCGGATGGATTGTGTGAAGAGTGATATGACAGAAAAGGGAGTTAGTGATTGCGTGACGGTTGCTAGGATAGAATGGAAGAAAAAAAGTTATGCGCCGACCCCAAGTAATATGGTATAAGGGCAGGAAGAAGAATAAGTTGTGTGAGGCACAAATAAACACTATTTTTATTTTTCATTTAACAATTTCAGAGCTCTTGGAACCCGCTGGGTTTGTGGTATGTGGTGGTTCTTCGCGGTGATCGTGTGTCAGACTTACATCGCGCAACTGTCGGCATCTATGACGTCAGCCTTGGAGAACGAGCCCATCAACAGCGTCGAGGACTTGGCCAAGCAAACCAAGATACTCTACGGAGCTATCGAAAAAGGATCAACTCTTGATTTCTTTAAGGTGCATTGCCAGTAAAAAAAATGTTATTTTTTAAGCGTACTTATATTTTAATGTTTTTTTGTTACTGTCTTGCTGGGGCCCAAGTCTAATATTTTAAGAAATTCATCATTCCAACACGATCCCATTGGGTTTTTTCTAAAAGTTCGTAATCTGCTAATTCATAATTACTAATCATTGATCGATCCATATCTCGTAATATAGTTGTGGTAGAATAACAACATCGTGCTTATTAAAAGCAATGACTGCACTATGACATTCCAATGGTAGATTCAAAGGAACTGTCAAAATTTTAGCTGATTACCGCTTACGTCAGACATTCATTTGTCAATATCATGTACGAGATTACCATTCTATGCCACTTCTTTCAATGTAGTGTCAATGGTTGATCATTGGAAAGTTATAATGACGCCATTAAATTAGCACCAAACTTGTCAAAATCAACAATTATGAAATCAATGAGAGGCCATTCTGACACTACTGTAATAGGAGACTTCAGGCCCGTTCAAATACCTTTCTTATCCAAAACAAAAAACAAATAAATATCACAGAAACTAAGGCATAGTCTAAAAACATTATTTGACAGGCCTGTTGGTCTAGTGGTTAGTGGCCCTGACTGCGTGGGTTCGATTCCCAACCAGGACAAATGTTTGTGTGATGAGCGTGATCATTTGTTCTGTGTAATTATTCTATAATATGTAAGTATTTAGAAATATATAAGTATGTTTATGAGTTGTCTAGTAATCATAACACAAGCTCTGCTTAGCTTGAGACTAGACGGCTTTGTGTGATATTTGTGGAATATTTTTATTATTATTAAAAATGTTAATTAATTCATGAATCCCCAAGCGACACCCGGTGGCCGCGCATCTATTGTCTTACTATTGTGTCTCTAATTGACGGTATCTGAAGGGTTAAGGTGGTAAACATCTCTGTACATTAATAATTCTTCAATCCACAACGAACGTGTCTTTATTAATTTATTCTTTTTGTCAGAAGTATAAATCCATTTTGCAACTAGTTCCTGTACTAAAGGATTTGACCACGAATGATAGATTTACGCGATACGCCACAGGTACAAACATCGCTTTGCCCGCTGCTGCCGACACGTTGACGGCTGCAGTGGTATCTGCCGTCAACAAAGTGCCGTTCGTCTGTATGATGCATTGGGTAATAGTTGTGTGAATATTATTTTTCAGGCTTCTAAGGACAAAATGTTCAGACATATATACGACACGATGCAGGCCAATCCAGCTGTCCTAGTAAAGAGCAATGATGAGGGAGAGAGCAGAGTGTTTAAAAGCAAGAACAAGTACGCTTTCTTTATGGAGTCCAGTACCATAGAATATAAGTTAAAAAGAAATTGTGCCTTGAAGAAAGTCGGTGGAGAATTGGATAGTAAAGATTATGGTATAGCAATGCCACCTAGTGAGTATTGACAAATTTATTTCGCTCACTCAGTGTGCTAGGCATTATGATAGGTCTTCACCCGTGAAATTGCTGTTATAAAATGAGTTACTTGAACTGTGATATATCTTTGGATTGCCCTAGAATTATAAGTTCAATTAAAATAAGTTTAATTGAACTTATAATTCTAATTCTAATTAAACTTTATTCTTTTTTATCATAACTATTTATTGGTTTCATTAAGTTTTTTAACTTCTATAATATCGCTGTTTTTATAACCAATAAAACGCCAATTCATACCCTGACTGCTACGCCGGAGGTCGTGGGTTCGATTCCCATCCAGAGCAAATGTTTGTATGATGAGCACGATCATTTGTTCTGGGTCTGAGTTTAATTTATCTATAATATGTATGTATTTAGAAATATATAAGTAAGTATGTTTATATGTTTTCTAGTATACACGAGCTCTTCTCAGCTTGGGATTAGAGGGCGTTGTGTTATAGTTGTAGAATATTATATTTATTACCTATCAAACAATGGGTCTATTTACAGTTCCTACAAACATCACTCGACTAATGTCGATTAACGTCATCGATCCACTATCGACAGTTTTATGTAATAGCACCGTCACATCTGTGTGTATCGGTAACAATGAGAATCCTTACATAACTTTATAATTTATATCTTTTCACGATTTTCAGATTCACCATTCAGAACTGACATAAACAGAGCTATTCTGAGACTAAAAGAATTAACAACCCTGGACAAAATTAAAAATAAATGGTGGGTTGAAAAATATGGAGCGAAAAAATGTAAGGTAGGATATATTCAAGTTATTTTACCGACATCCTACATAATTAATAATAATTTGTCATCATCATCATATCAGCCGATAGACGTCCACTCTGCTGTTGGATATTAGCCTCCCCCAAATGTCGCCATAATAAAAAATAATCATTTGTAATAATAGTAATTTGTATGATAGTAATGATATGATTTGAATCATTTTTATTTTACAAATATTTTGGTGAATGACAATTGACATACTCATATTTATGTTTTTCTATTGATTTTATTATTTTGACCAATTTAATCTTATTTGCTTGGTTTTTTTTTTTCTTAATTTGTACACAATCTTTTTACAAAACATAGTCCACTTATTTTTTATACCTGTTAACCCCTGTATGTTTTACAAAATAAATTATTGATTTTTTTTTTTTTTTTTTTTTCTATGTACATAATTATTTATTATAATGACCAAATTATTTGCACCAAATTTTATGTATTTTCTTCGCTCATCTCCTTTATGGAAACAACCACATCTTTTGGACAAAATTGATCAAACTATTCGATACGCATTAACGTCCATTTTAAATGTGGCCCTGAATGACCGAGCGTGGATACAAGCCACGCTACCCATCCGTTTTGGTGGGCTCGGCATTCGCAAAATTTCTAGTATAAGTCTACCGGCGTTCCTGTCTTCGGTTCACAGCACTCAACAGTTAACCAAAAAAATCTTAACTCCATCATTGGTTAACTATGAGGTGCCGTGCTTGACCGACGCTGTGGACGCCTGGAAAGTGGCTTGCCCGGATAAGGCGTTGCCCGAGAGTCCATTTTCCCAGAGACAGTGGGATGAGCCGCTCTGCAGGTTGGTACGGAATAATCTCATAAATACGTCCACCAATACTGCTGAGCGTGCCCGCCTACTGGCTGTGGGTGAATGGGAGTCGGGTCTCTGGCTACAGGCTCTACCTTCACCTAACATAGGTACTATGTTGAGTGACACCACCTTCCGGATCGCTACATGCCTACGTCTGGGTGCTCCTAGTGGAGCTCCACATCGTTGTCAGTGCGGCGAAGCAGTCGACCGCCTCGGACACCATGGCCTATCCTGCAGTAGAAGCGCCGGCGGATAGCACGACATGCCAGTATTAATGACATTATCCGTCGAGCTCTTGTCGCCGCCGGGGTGCCAGCTGTTTTAGAACCCAATGGCTTGGCACGCGACGATGGGAAGAGGCCAGACGGGATGACCATAATGCCTTGGAAGTTGGGTAGGCCTTTGGTGTGGGATGCAACATGTGTCGACACCCTTGCGCCATCCCATCTTCTTAGTACGGCGGGCTGTGCTGGTGCGGCTGCTGTAGGTGCAGAAAACCTCAAACGGCGTAAATATAATAACCTCATCGGAAGTTATATGTTTGAGCCGTTTGGGGTTGAAACACTAGGGCCATGGGGTCCGAGCGCTCATCGAGTTGTTCGAGATATTAGCAAACAGTTGGTCTACTCTTCGCGTGACCAGAGGGCTGGGCTTTTCTTCGGTCAACGAATCAGCATTGCCATCCAGCGTGGCAATGCTGCCAGCGTTCTGGGCACATTTCCCATTGACATCGATGTGGACGAATTTTTTGATGCCCTATAAATTCCTTTTGTTTTTTACTCGTTTGTATATATTTTTTCTTTAAGTTTGTATATATACCTATTAGTTTATAATATTTAATAATTAAGATGTATATATGTATGTTAATAAAAATTTCATTATCATTATAATAAATAATTATTGATTGATTTTCAATCAGTAATACAATTGTGATGCTGCAAATTCATGGATCCTGTTTTGTTTCTGAATATTTTATTCGATCGCTTCAAAAATAGGTTTATATTAAGATATGTTACTTTAAATGGCTTTTTTGTATTATTTCAGCCCACGACCGACGAGAATGATACAGAGGGTGATCTCGAAATGGAGAATCTGATTGGAGCTTTCGTGGTTCTCGTGGTGGGACTGTTGTTCTGCCTGTTGATGACTGCCATCGAGTTCATGAACGAGGTCCGCAACATTGTGATTCGGGAACAGGTCCGTAGCCAAATTATATGGTTCAAGATCTGTATCTGTATGTGATCTGTAGATAGAAGAAAAGTGAAAATGATTGGTGAAATTCACGTCTTAACGGCATAGCAATTTACGAACACCTTGTAAGATCCATGATGAATGGTTAGTTGAATGATCAAAAAAACTGGGCAAGTGCGATTTGGACTCGCGCACTGAGTGTTCAGTGCAAACTACAATTCCCGAATGGAGTCTCGAAGATTTTTCCGAATTGCAAATTTTTTTGTGACGTAGTTATCAACAAATTTACTGTTTTCAGATTTATTCCTATACCTATGCTATAAGACCTTGCTTTATGCCAAATTTCAGAATTCTGGGTCAATGGGAAGTACCCTATGAATTTCGATCTGTGAGACTATCAAAATATACGTTTCTTTGCGACATAAACAACGGCATCTTCTTTAATCGTTAACTTAGAAGTTGATTTTTTCACAGCTTGAAGGGACCGAAAACGCAAAGTATATGGATTTAATTTCAACTCGATATCTCGACGTGTTCTTGAGATAAAGGGTCTTGACAGACAGACGGACGGACGGACAACAAAGTGATCCTATAAGGGTTCCGTTTTTTCCTTTTGAGGTACGGAACCCTAAAGATGAGGCCTATATTTTAATGGGAGATCATGAAATAACCCGTCCCGCTCCGGGTGGAACGAGGGGGAGTGTTAAACTTTACTGACTATAACCAGCTGTTCCTTTGGTGGCCCTATGTATTTCACGGCTAATCCAACACTCCTAACAGGTATCGGCCCTAGTTGGCCTCGTCAGTTGTGCTAACATATTTTTGTGGCAAGAGAGAACCCTTGTGGTTGCCGTGATAAATGCCAGATCCAAAGGTCACACTCGCATCTTTCTTCTTTGTGTCCCTGCCACGATAGTTAATTACAGGACTTGTCAGTATACGCTCGAACTTTGACAGTGTATACGGAGCTATCTTGATTTAACTACTCGTATAACTTTCTTTGGTGGATACTCTTACTTAGGCTGCGGTTGCACTGAAGTGGAGTAGAGCAGAGCGGAGACGAGCTGTGCCGCTATTCACCAAACACATGGCTTGAAATCCACATCTCTTCTCCACTCCGCTTCAAAGGAAATAGCATTGGCGGAGAGGAGTGGAATTGTTTAAAATACCAGGAAAACAGCTCTTCTCTCGGCTAGCTCCGAGAGAGAAGCGACGCGAAGCGGTGAGGAGCGGAGCGGGGCGGCTCACTCACGCGCATATTCATTCATTCTAGTTAGCGTCTTGACGTCATCGCTCCGCTCCGCTCCGCTCTACTAAGCCTAAGTGGAACCGCAGCCTTAGCCTTCACCGAGATCTCCGACTACGGAAAGGTCCACGATTCCACAACGCGTTGAATTTGTTTAAAATTGTATTTCACAATCCGTATTCTATTCCAGTTGTTCTCCCACAGTGACGTGCATATGCTGTTCAATTATATCTTCATTCACTGTCCATCGAGATGGTATGAATAACGCTGCTCTACTATTTTCTATGGGGCTACGTGAACTTTCTAGTCTGTTCTGTAATCCACAGACAACTGAAGGAATTTGAAGGCTAAAGAACAGCTAGCTAAAAAGCTAACTGCAAAAAAGCTAACTAACTAGCTAGCTAGGCTAGGTTAAAGATGACATCTGAAATTGTTATCGCAGCGGTCTTAGTGAACATATGTCCTCGATATTAAGTACTATTTCACAACATGGTATCCGTGTGCCAAATTTCATCCAAATCCGTTAAGCCATTTGAGCGTAAAAGAGTACCATACATACATACAAACTCGTGATAAATCGCTTCCATGAAATCGCCGTTTGCAGCACAACCTCCCTAACCAAGTTACGACTGTTTCGTTTGAATTCTTTTGCGTCGAACGCCTCGGGTTCGCAACGCCTTCGATTCCTTTGTTCTGACCACGTGTTTTAGCATTGAGATGACGTCAGAGCAAAGAAACCTGAGGCGTGGCCAACTCAAGGCGGTCAAACGAAACGGTCATAACTTGGATAGGTCTGCAGAGCTTGTTTAGTCAACACATATCTCTCATTATATTTTCAGGTGACCCACAAAGAAGTATTCATCAAGGAGTTGAAGGCGTCGCTGAACTTCTTCCAGCTCCGGAAGCCAGTCCTGCGCAACCCCAGCAGGGCTCCCTCCATAGCCTCGTCAGACAGTGACAACAGAAGAGAGAAACAATCCAAATCTATTCAGAATTTCATGGATTTGGAGAAAGAAGTTCAATGAATCTTTGATTTTGATGTGTAAAGTGCTCGAGTGAAAATAAGTTTTTCATTACTCATACTCTGAAAGTAGGGCTGAAGTTGCCTGAGGAGCGGGCTGAAAATTATCACACTTTTCATCCCTAGGGAGTTTTACTTTCAACTAACAACTGTCAAATTATTTAAAAAAAAAAAAAACTAGGTCTATCTTCTTGTATTCGTAATGAAAAGCACAGTGCTTACCTCGGGGTTAAAGTTACTCATTTAGTCCCTCGAATTAACTCCTTGTCGGGACGAAATAACTAACTTTCACCCCTAGTGTAACTATGTACTATTAATGCTATTGATGTCAGCTTTTTACTAACAATGAATTTATGATTTCTTAAGAAATAAAGAATGGTGTCATGGCTAACAGATCCTTTATATTAGTCTAGTCTCTCACTATGACCGTTGAGGCCGAAAGGTTCTGGATGCGAGAAGCACAGGACCGTTCATTTTGGAAACACTCGGAGGAGGCCTATGTCCAACAGTGGACGTCTTTCGGCTGAAATGATGAAGAGTCCGTCTCTAGGCCCTCTAAAGAGGTACTAATGATAGAGGCTCTACAATATCAAGGTAGCATCTAAGATGGCCGATGTTATAAAGAAATATACAGCACATAAACAAAAGCACACACCGTAACCTACTGATGTTTATGTGTTCACTTATAAGTGCAACGAGGCACTCTAAGGTAGCCGCCATTTAGAACTTGGTCACAAGTTCTGGTTGAAAACAATATTATTAACGACTAGCTTTTATCCGCGGTTTCATCCGCATACATTAAATGGGCTATATTTAATGTATGCCACCCAGGAATAAAGCCGCTTTCTATCGGTGAAATTTTTTTTGCAATCGGACCAGTACTTTCCAGAGATTACCTTTTACAAACAAAAAAACAGAAATACAAACTTTATCTCTTTATAATATTAGTGTAGATAGCGTAGACTACGATTTTAACGGTCAGATAATAAAAAAAATTTCGTCGGCTCCAAAATGTATTTTTTCAACAAACCAAGGTTCATCTCCAGTTTTTTTTTTTTTTTGTGGGAAAAAAACATTCAATGACAAAACCCGCCCTTGGATGGAGCGGGAGATAGTGTCAGACTCTTACTGACTAAAAACCCACCCCCTTCCTTCTAGCCTTCATACTGGGCCTCGAGTTTTTTCTCGGATAACCTTGGCCCCAAGCTTCATCTTCAGCGGTCGGTTAAAAATAATTAATTAGACGGTGATGTGATATAGGCAGTCTTAACATTAAAGCCATAGGAAATAAATTCTGATGATAAATGTAAGATGAGCCGACGAAGACTCACTGCGCTGTGCTCCTATTTCTGTCTGTGTTAAAAGAAAAGGGCTCCGTAATTTTTCAAAGGAATCACCGTGGCCCTAGAACATCATCATCATCATCATTTCAGCTGATAGACGTCCACTGTTGGACATAGTCCTCCCGAAGTGTCGCCACAATGAACGATCCTGTGCGTCCCGCATCCATCGGATTCCCGCAATCTTCAACAGGTCATCGGTCCACCTTGTAGGAGGCCTTCTTCTTCTTCCAACGCTTAAGCCCTAGAACGATAAAGGATAACTGAAGAAATACGGGTCACACAGTCTTACAATTCTTCTCGCTCCATCCAAATCGAAAGAGGTTAACAGATGGTTTTCCACCCAAAAAACAATAAATAGGATTAGATACCTAACAAGACCGTTACAGTCACCAACGTAGTCAACGTTGAGTATAAAACCCTAAAAAAATATGATAGATTCTTCTTACATAAAATTAATTCGGGAAACTGTAGTATGTTAAAGATTACTACATAAAATAAAATACATAACGTTTTGTACATAATATAATTTTTATTCAACCGAACATAAATCTGGAGCCGTTGCGGAAAAATTCTGATGGAAAGAAAATACAACACTGCCAGATGTGGGCAAACTCAGGACTTTCAACACAAACATAACTCGTGCATCCACTGTCGACCAACGTAGCAGCTTCTATACTTTTAATATCTTTAATAAATACACGAAATGTCTTGATTGTTATCTCCGAAATATCTTTATCGATTTTATCAATTGTTTGTGTATATTTGGTTGGTCTGAAAATAGGTAAGTAGACTGCTTTTTTACTCTTTTTTTTCTTTGATATTATTATTTTATATTAGACAACAACGTGTGCCGTGTCAGCTAGCAATTAATATTATAAAGCTGAAGAGTAATTTTGTTTAGTTAGTTGAACGCGCTAATCTAAGGAACTACGCGTTCGAATAAAAAAAAAATGCGTTAGATAGCCCATATTTATTCAGGAAAGCTATAGGCTACATAACATCACGCTACAACCAAAACGAGTGGAACAAGTAACCAAAGATGCGGGTGACACCCCGTTGCGCCATCGGTAGTTGCTGGACATCCCACCCATACGTACTGAAGCGTTTTGGGAACAATTCATTACGCGTACAGCTAAGAAGTGGAATGCCCTGCCGGAGTCTGTGTTTCCTGATACAATAACCTAGGGGTATTTAATTTAAGAGTGAATAGGTGGCTTCTAGGTAAGCGTGTTCCATCGCTGGCCACATCATCGCTTACCATCAGGTGAGATAGTGGTCAAACGTGAGTCTATCCCTTATAAAAAAGGGGTAAAACTAACTAGTATAAAATATATACTATAAAGGTAGTTAAAAATACACTGTACTCCGATAAAAGGTAGTCATAGATACATATACACTGTATTATCGGAATACGAGTACATACCTTCAATATGAAACCGATATCCTCCTCTAATTGACACTCAGTGTAATATGGCACAGACGTGAGCAAAGGTGAGGGAATGGTGAACTTTATTTTTATTTCTTTCTGCGTTATCGTGTGGTTTAATTGACCTCTTGTCGGTAGGATACGTTGTCAAAGTAGACAAGATTCATAGTTTTACTGCCGAAGTAAACAAAACTGCGAAGCTTTTGTTTATCACTAACTAGCTGTCCCTGTCCCCCGCGGTTTCACCCGCGTCATTGCAAGCATTTATTTCAAATAGACCATTTGCAGGCACTTTTGAATAGTCAAATGTCGGTCAGTCCAAGAAAAGTGAAGCTAAATTGCACGTTCCAAAGCGTAGATCTCTATGGAGAAGAACGTGCAAGAAACTCCATGGACACTCTTTTAAATCATATTATGTGTTACATATAATGTTTGGTTACATATTTCTTGTTGCTTCTATTATGTGAGCACAATGTAGATAATAAAATAAAAATTAAAAAATAATAATTAAACGATAGAAACTGAATTAAGCAAAAGGGCAGGGTTTCTAACGATACATTATTAGTACACCTCCACCCCATCTATAGAGCATACATTTTAAATTTCAAGTCTCTTCAAAAACATTGAACTTTTATACAAATTTCCAACAACCGTTTTACGCCTTTAGGGGTGGAGTTTCGTAAAATCCATTCTTTGCAATTGTCTACACCCTATAAAGAACCTACATGCCAAATTTTAAGTTTGTTGCTGTTATAGTTTTTGAGATTTCGTGACTAATTCATTAAAGCCCATGTGAACCGGCGACGTTCACTTCGTTATTGTCTTTCTATTGTGTCTCTAACTACGGTATTCGAAAGGTGGTATTTCGCTTTTATATATTTAGATAGATAGAAGATAATGCTGAGGTTCTTGATTTTTTGAAAATATACTGCAGCCTAATTATGTCAATCTCCATTGCAACCGTGGCCAGTTTCGGAGAAGTGACGTCGTCTGCCTACCTCAAATTTTGAGGTATGGTCCAGAAATCGAACAGAGATGGTGTTGTTATCGTAACGTCATCAAGTGTTTTTTTGGGAAAATCGTCTAATGACAACCCCCGCTCTTGGGCGGAACGGGAGATAGTGTCAGACTCTTACTGACTAAAAACCCACCCCGTTCCTCCATGCCTTCATACCTGGGCTTCATGCCTGTGTCGTTTTATCTGTCGAGTATCTTCGAGAACCAAACCGCTTTTGAAGAGCGGAAGTTTAATCATTTCTATGTAATGTTATCAGCGATGCCGTGGAAGCGGCGAAACATTATGCCAATTTAATTTAGCCGTACCGTTGATACAATGAAAAAAGATAGTATTACTAGATTTGCCCACGACTTCGCCCACGTACCATCAAAGACACTTCCGCCTGACCACCGCTAAATTCATTTTTGCTTGCACTTGAAACGAAATCTTCAAAGGGTTTGATTTGGCGTCGCACCGCAGGATTCAAGCGATATTTTTTTTAAGTGATTAGGCAGAAATGACCGCAATGGTATATAAACTATAGCCTTTGTCACTTGGGAATAAAGCAGCTTTTTATTGGTGAAAAAAAAATAGTAATCGGACCAGTACTTTCAGAGATTACCTCCTGCAAACAAAAAAACAAATTTTACTTCTTTATAATTTTAGGGTAGATTTTTAAATCAATATTTGTTTCTGTAACTTACTTTTCTATCTTTCCTTTACTTTTTTCAATGGTACAAGTCTCGCTGTTTATAAAATTACTAGCTTTTGCAAGCGACTTTGCCCGATTACATAAAATATAACCTATATCACTGAAGAATAAAACAGCTTTTTAACGGTGAAAAACTTCCAGAGGTTACACCTGCAAACAAAAAAACAAACATTACCTCTTTATTATATTCATTAAACCCCAAGTGAATGCCGGCGTTCGCGGTGTCATTGTCTTTCTATTTTGTCTCTAATTGACGGTATCGGAAGAAGTGTAGATAAATAACTATAATATATAGTACAGCGTAAAACTCTGTTTTCCTTTTGCTTATTTTACTCCGGCTTTCTAAACTGAGAAAATAGCTAGAAACGTCCGCTACCTGGTCTTAACTGTAGGTTTTCTAGCATAATCATTGTAATAAGTGTTGGAGTCGATGATTTAGTCTGGAAACTTAAGGGGATGCAATTCTGACTTACGTTTTCACAGTTTTTCATACAACCGCTTTTACGCGATTATGACGTTATTACACATTTTTCATTAGATATTTTGGAAACAGTATCTTATGGATATTTTCCAGACTTCTATTGAAATCAATTTATTTATATATATTTTTATTTTATTTTTTCATTGTGCAATACTAATTTAGTAAAAACCTCTGAAAATTGACTATTTTGCATGATCTTTGACACATAATTTACTAAAAAATTAGAAAGTCAAAAAAGTATAACAATAGAATAGTTAACCTTGCAAATTTTATCAATATTCTAAATAACGGGACTTTTTTCCATTTTTTTTGGGGTTAAAAAAAAACTTGTATTTCCTATTAACAAGTTTTGTAAAGTATTTCACTAAATCACGGAATTACCGAATCATAGCAGAGTTTTTAAACGTTATCTCTCTTTTTTCGCGATGCTTATTCGTCAAACATCGCGTTGGATTGCGTTAGATGAAGTAACAAGCTTTTAAACTACGATAAACGAGTGGAAAAGCAGCCTCTTAAGAAGATTTCATATTTTTGTGCTCGAGACTGTATGAAACCTGCTGCAAGTGCTGCTTGGAAGAAATTGAGCGAGGCCTCTGCCTGCGACAGTATAGGCTAATAAAAAGAGACTGAATGAAACGTATTAAAATGCGTTTCAAATGAGAATAGGATCGATTGACATATTGTGAAATCACGATTTACTGTCAAATCAAGTAAAGATTTTTTTAAATTTAATTTATTTTCGAATATTTACGAACTGTGAACTGTGAAAAAAGTTTAATCAGAATCCAGTTCTTCAATTTTGCCAATATTAATTCGATTTGACAGTACGACGTGACGTCACAACATGGCAGTCGATCCTATTCTCATTTGGGACGCATAGTACCTGCCACAGAATTTGTATGGATGAAAGGAATTTTTTGTAATTATAACCAAAAAAACTTACCCAAAAATCCAATTCAGTAATTACAAAGTGTTCTCCAACATCTTTGACCAGCTCATTACATTGTAACTCAAGATTTTTATCTTATAAAACCAAAGTGACCTTAACCGGAGTGTTCTGATTTATAATAACTTATTTTTATAACATATCTTATCTACGTCTTGATAAGTGGTATGTCTACCACACACTCCAATTTAATTACAAATACATGTATTTTTACTACTTGAAAACTCATAAACTGTCCTTTTGAATGAAAAAAAAAACAAGAAACCATCCACAAGGTCAAATAAAAATGTTTTATCATATTTCTAATGTGTTGCCGAGCTCGCGATCTAATTAAGGCGGTAAGTCCCATCTTTAAAGCGTCGCTGGAAAGACCTCACGGCGTCCTCACCTTCCGCATGACACAGGTTCTCACCTTGCATGGTCACTTTGGGAAGTTCCTGCACCGGATTCGTGCGGAAGTAACGCCCGGACGTCACCACTATCTGGACGGCCCGGAGGATTCGGTGGAGCATATGGTAGAGGTGTGCCCCGCTTGGACAGAGCACAACCGTGTCCTCGGAGGCGATCGCTGGGCCTTGATACAGGCCATGACCAAAAGCAAGGAGAAGTGGCAGGCGGTTGCCTCCTTCTGCGAAACAGTAATGCTAGTAAAGGAGGAGGACGCACGTGATCGCGTGAGGGAGCAACCTTAAAAAAAAGGATGATAGACAATGGCGTTGGACTGTTGGGACACGGACTTCACGGGATCAGGAATATAATGAAATGAATGCAAATAGAATGGCGCAAAAACGACTGAACCAATCCTGTACCATGGCAGTACATTTTCAATGTTTTATTGAATGTATTGAAAGAAGTATATGTACATACATACTGGTCAAAATCATATACCTTCTTTTGTTTTCGCCATAATCGGTTAATGATGATGAATGAAATAACAGACGCACCTGCAACCAAATACCACTCGATCACTGGCGAGCCGATAAGACCTACTTGATATACTTACTAAGTGGTAATACGTAATAAGGTCTTATTACATTAAGATTATAGTAATACCCAATAACATTTTTGAAAGAAATTCAGAAGTCTATTAAATCTATCCTCAAATGTTTGAGAAAAGATTAGGACGACGATTCAACTCAAGTCGTAAGAGCAATCTGGAGCAAACAATCAATTTTGATCAGTGCCCGACTTTATTTGTTGCAATAGCTGCTGCTGTTGGCTTAAATGTCGACAGAGATCTTCTCCTATTAAAAAAATCATAACTTTTGTATCGGCGAAAATGTATGTAGGTGTATGTGTTTTGTTTTTTACTTCTTTAGGCTCAAATGGTTGAACGGATTTTGAAATAATATGGCACACGGGTAGACCGTGTCCAGTGGTGCTATTCTCTAAGAAAACAGCCTTAAGCGCTGCGCTGGCCGCAGCGGCGAGTCGAGAGCGTTGTACATAGAATTAACAACCCAATGTATAGGTCCGTTGGATTGTTAATCCTGTGTACCTATTTGGATTTCGTCGCTGTGGCCAGCGCTGCGCTCAAGACTGTTTTCTTAGAGAATAGCACGCCAGGAATACCATTTAGGATACTTTTTATCCCGGGAGTACATTCTATTGGGAATGGGCGCAACCCACCATTCAACCCAATAAACGGCATCTGCAGAATGTAATTTTATTTTACAACATGTAACTGGAATAATTTATACCCTTATAAACCATAATTTAAAAAATAAGTTAGAATCATAATTCAAGCTCTATACCTACTAAAAAGTACTTAGTTAGTGTTTTATTTTTCAGAAAGTACTTATTCTAATTATAATCGTAAAATCAAATAATATAGCCATCGACGCACTCACACACAAATATGGCGTAATTAAGATTGGTCAAGAATTGATCAAAATACATTATTTTTATAGATTTAATTATTTTGGGGTAAAAAGAAATCCCATTCTAAAAATAGCTAAAATCGACTCAGTAACCGATTCTGAACATACAATTTTAGGATACAATGTGCGTTTATTATGTTACATGTTCCATAAGACATACGATATTGTGTGCTTGTAGCGTTAGACTATTCTGTCCAACAATTCTTACGTAAAAAGATTGGATTTCAATTTCCTCTCCGAACTTAGATAACTTCAGATTTTCTAAAGAAAGTTAGGTTCTTTTGTGCATTTCCCAGAGTTAAGGAACAAATATTTCATAATTAAATCACTTTGTTTATAAAGGAAATTGTTTGAGCCTTCTTTTGCAGATTCTAACGACATCCAAAAGATGCGGGCTAAGCGCTTGTTGGCGAATGGCTGGGTCAAAGTGATTTAACTTTAAATTAAATAATCTTTGGACAACGATTTAAAAAATGGAGGTACGACCTTTTGTAGTAGGCAATCTTCTAGTACTACGCTTGATCGTAAAGAGATGGGTGTACACTCTGTATATGTTGATGCATATAAAACTATTGGTCTGTAAGTCCATCAGTGTGAAGCCCCACACGATAGAGACACAAGAGCGCATAGCTCTCAATTCAATAGCTCAAAAGGTATCAAGTGAGTGTACTGAATAGCGTGCAATCAATAAAACAATTATTTTTAAGCTTCTCTGAGCCGATTAGCGACATCCGGTGATCTGCACGTGGTCCAGAGACGCAGCCTGTCGCCGACGCACGCGACACCCGATCGGAAGCGAGGGAGCTGTCGGAAGCCCGCACTACCATTACCGTACTCCTGCCCACTTGGGACACGACAAGTTTGATGAACTGCGATCCATTGCTGCGCCTTGGTCTGCGGAAAAGGATTACGCGCGCAGAAACGGTTCAAGCTAAGCGTTGCAGTTAGATTGGGTCGCGGAGTACGTTCAAGTCTCCTGCGCAGCAATCAATTGTAGCGAAAGAACGCCAAATGTGTGTAGTTCAGCGTCCCGCGCCAGTGGCGCGACAGTCCCGCAGCGAGATGGCTGTGTCGTGGTACGCCGTGCTCGCGCTCGCCGCCACCGCGCTCGGAGCCACTATTGGACGTGAGTTATGTTTTCAAAACAACCATCATTCAATTTTGTAGTGCTTGAATTTTGACACGAGTTAATTTTTTTATTGCCTAAAATACATACCTATACTAGACCGTACTATACATTTATACTGCAGTATATTTTTATTATAAATTCAATCGTAAAAACATGAAACATTTATTTGAAATTTATTTTGTTCTATTTAATATTATTTTTATTTAAATTCTAGTACTAATAGTAGTAGTAGACTGTCTGTCTAAAAAGTCAAACGCGTTGGGAATTTTGTGTAATATTTAATACTTTAAAAAATACTTACATTCGATACTTTTTTTAAGATTCTTCTATTAGCAAACAATGATCAAGATCTCTTAATCAACCTTGATTTTGAAGCAGTGTTGACTAGATAAAATTTTATTTTGCCCTAATAATTACCCAAGTTGTTGACTTGTTAGACAGACTCTACCGACTCTACCTATATTAATTTAAAATGTTCTTTTTTATTTCGTATAAAACATGATCTGACATTTAAAGACGATATTTTAGAGTTTGCAGCCAGTTCTCCATAGAAAAAACTTATTAGAGCATAGAAGTTAACGTCAGCAAAGATCTGC
Source organism: Mythimna lalbum (assembly GCA_949319445.1). Lineage (NCBI taxonomy): Eukaryota > Metazoa > Arthropoda > Insecta > Lepidoptera > Noctuidae > Mythimna > Mythimna lalbum. Next base: position 11,401,135 of record OX439354.1, on the reverse strand, counting down.
ATGACATTAGAATAAATATGAATCTCGAAACAAATATAAATCGCAGAATATACATGTTATATAAATATTATCAGCAGCATAAACAAGACATAGCCATATTGCTTCAAACAAAAAAAAAATGGTATAGACTGGATTATATAATATAATGTGATAGTAAACTATTTCCGACTTGTTCTTTACGTAATTATATAGATAGAATCAACACAGCATCATTTTGCACAATATAATGTGGAGTTACCTAGGCCCGGAAGTCTAGATTATTTCGCAATGTTTCTACCATAATTTGAATGTAATTTAACTACTATTTATAAGAACATAGTCAATTATATCTTAGATATACATCTCAACAACTCAACTTTACATATTGACACTGGGTACAATGAAATAGAGCTTAAAAGATAACTGTTATACAGGACTGTTTTACAATTCTTTTAATGCAAGGCGACAAGCTGATATTCTGTTAGCGATGATTATTAAAAAAAAAATAGGATTGGCACATGCTACCAAAATATCATAAATGTATCAAAATAAGGTGCTTGATTCAATTCCGGACATACGAGGAACAAAACAAATTCGATATTAAGCAAATGTTTTTTTTTTTATGGCAATTGAGCCGGTTGCAACTATTCTGCCAGTTTCACGTTGAGAAGCATATGTTCATAGCTAAATTAATTGTTTTCTCAATGTCAGACGAAGCTTCTGTCGGTACTAGAGATGCACCCTGGACACACTGGTGTTACAAGTTGAATGTTACAGACTGTATCGTTACAGGTTGCGCACTGTAATGCTCGGTTCTCGTCAGTCACTGATGTAGTTCTTGACTCTGTAACGTTACATTACAGGCGAATCCCGGTGGCGGAGCACCTTATAATAAGAATTTTGTTTGCCTGATTGGCGGGACATATCAGCCCCCCTAACCAAGTTACAACTGTTTCGCTTGCGTCGAACGCTTCGAGTTGACCTTGTCGCCAATTCTTTTGTTCTGACCACGTGACTGAGCGTTGAGATGACGTCATTCCCGTACATTTGAAGCTTTCTACTAGCGTTAACTATTGCAGATTAGCCACTTGGCTAGGGAGCCTGTAACTACTACTAGGTGATAGAATGTAACTTTGTGAAGATCCTCAGATCAAAGATTTTAACGGTCTCGTTGATCTTGTCGTTTCCAAGTTCGACTGCCGAGTCCAATGTTTGAATCCTGGGTCGGACAAAAAGTGCTATTGGCGGAGTTTGAAAATTGGTGGTGTGACACCCTCTGCCTCGGAAAGCACTTAAAGCTGTTGGTTCTGCTCTTGATTTCTACCCAGTCGTGTTTTTTTAGGTGAGAATATAATTCAATGGCATTCCCCGCTCTTGGACGGAGCGAGAAGGCGTGTCAGACTTTTACGGACTAAAAATTTACTCCTTTTCCTTCGTTGCCTTTCATACCAGGGCCAGGTCTTGCTTTCAGTAGCAGACCCTTGGCCCCAGTAGGCTTCCACCCAGTGGCGTGCCAGGTGCCTTTAGAAGGGGCAAGCCAAGGAATCTTGACTCATCTACCTACCCACACCTAATATCCCGAAAAAACAAAATTTCTTACTGTAATGCTGATTTTAATGGGTACATTTGATTTTTTTTACTGTTAGAAATTAAGTAAATATATATTGGTACTTAAAAAAAAAGAGAAAAAGAGATTGATATTTATGGCAACTCGCTCAAAACATTCTAGTTGATTTCAGAAAAATCCACTAGATGGAGCACAAAAGAATGTATTAATCCGTACGTAGTTTTTAATAAAATTCATCATTAAAAATAATCGTTTACGATATGTAATATTATTGGCAAATACTCACAATTTAAACAGCATTTATTAGCTTTTCTTTCTTTATCACACACATAACACTTAACTGTCGAAAAAGAGAAATTACCTTTATTTAATGAGGTTTTAGACTCATCGTGAAATCGTGATCTCGAAAAGGAAGTTCCTGTAGCGCTAAGAAACACACAACATCAACTAATCTTTGAAAAACAGCGCGATTGTGTTTTACACGCATAATGTACTTAGAAATTTCGTCACTTAACTGTCGAGAAATAGAAGTTTCTATTCGCGTTTTACCAAAACTGCAGAACGAAATAACTGAATTCAAGTGCTTTTGAGAAGTCTGATGTATTTTCATGGCACCAGCGAAATTATTTAAGTCATTATAACCTGAAGTATTCCAAGTATTCTTATCGTTTGAGAAAAATATGCAACACCAATAGAATAATTATTTATTTAAATGCGAGCAACCTACAATCCACTGTAAACTGAGCGATGAAATTGCCTACTATGTGATTTAGTTTTCTGAGAAATATTCAAATCAGGGGTAGGTTTAGGTGAAGTTACGAGATCATATTTATCTTTAAAACTCAAAGGTTTTACCTGGCTAAGTATTTTTTCCACACATTTTAATCCGTCACAACTTCACAAAGAACAATTGCATGTTTCCGAATTCATTTCAAAGATACTTTAACTTTAATCACTTCAAAACCAAGTAAGTTACAGCAATAACTAATTATAACACTTTAAATGACAGAAAACTAAAAAAAAACAATCAAAACATAATCCGATAACCGCTCAAAGCAAATTTGAACTGATTATAGTACGCGCGTCATAGAGGGCGCCTCGCTTTCGCAACATGCGTAAAAATTTCATTGATAAAATTTCCGAAGCCTGGCATTTTTGACCTTAAAACTGTTCGACGAGTGTTTTCACACATTATATAATATTTACTCACACAAACTCACATTTTTTGTGTTTTTATAGGGAAAAGTGAAATGGAAAAGCAAGCCCGGTAAATGCCTTATGCGTTAGAGCGAGATCGGAGATGGCAACGTTGTTACGTTCCATCACCCGTGCGTTTCGGATTGCGGACAAAAGTGATCATACCGCGAACCCGACCAACGCGCAACGTCACAATTATTATTCAATTGTCCTTTTATGTTGTGACTATTTAATTTGGTCGGATTCGCGATTCACTTTTATCTCGATTTGGAACGCTGGGTAAGTTGCATAGAACTTGTATTAGCGTATCGTAACTAATGAATGAATTTTCAATTACGCGCGAAGTTTAAAGTTTTGATTTTATTTTAAATAATTATTTTATTAAGTTCAATGACTTAGATGTTAGGTGTCATGAAATTTTACCGCAAGCCGGGCTTTTTTGCTTGTATTGCTCGCACGTCCCTGCTTCCACCCTGCTGGGCCTCTGCGGTTTACTAACATCTCTTTGAAGCGCGCGTGGAACAATTCGCGCTGTCGACGACTTGGACTCGGTCTGGACTGTTACAGGACGGTCGGATATCGAGCTACCCATTGCTCGCCGTCCGTAAGCCCACGCCTACGGTAGCCGGAATCCCCACTGGTATTGGATTCCCGTCACTTCGGCCTACGGAGTAAAAGAACAGAGACTGCGTTTTCGCTCACACTTGCTCACTATATATATAAAATCTACATATTATTAGATTATCAGGTCCTCCAATTCTGTTCAAAAAATCTTCTACTGAGCGCGATACTAACACGATCCTACTTCGTTTCTACATTCCTATTGTTGGTCTAATCCTAGAGGAGGTCACGTATACTAAGCCGTTTGGTGCTCCTGTGACTCGATACATAGAATATCTTTACAGTGGAGTCGATTTCTGATACTATTTCAGTTTACTTACCTACATAAGACATTTTAAGTACCTACCAGGCCTAAGTCGACGGTGCGTAGTGCTCCAGGAGGGCTTCAAAGAGATTACAGCAAAACCGTAGGGCCCAGTAGGGCCACGGGGAGTTTTTGAAAGGGATACCTTACTCCTGGAAAAGACAGGGCAACTTTTTTTCTTACTATGAATAAGCTCGCGTTTGACAAATATCTCACCTGACGGTAAGCGATGATGGAGAATGTTTGCTTAGAAGCAACCTATTCACTCTTGATTTAAAGACCCCTAGGTTATAGCTATCAGGAAACAGACTCCGGCAAGGAATTCCTCCTTAGCTGTAGGCATAATGACTGTGTTCCCAAAACACTTTGTACGTATGGCTGGGATGCCCACCATGTACCACATAAAAACGCACATGTCACATGTAGGTGACGCAAAGCCGTCTTGTGGTCCAATGATGGAACAGACTTGGCTGAAACAAATTGTGCAATCCTAATGCAGGTACCCCGAAATCTAAACGATAGAAAACCGACAGGCTAGCAAATCGGCGTCGATGCTCAAGACTTTGAAGTTTTGCATCAAGCTGATATTTAGCAGACCCATCCCAAAGATGAGAGCACTACTCCATAGACAATCGACCTTGCGCTTGATAGAGGTTGAGCAGCTGTTCCGGCGTGAAATTCCGTCTCACATTTGCTAAAATCCTCAATTTTTTGGCAGCCAGTTATCCAATCTCGTCTATCTTTCTTAATGAAGTTTCTCTCCCTAGCCTTACATAAATATATTGGGGACGTCATCTAGTCGATAAATAACTAGATGCAGCTGAGTACGAGTATTTGTATGATTTATATCGTATCATTTTCTTTCGTTAACTCAGTAGTTTAATTTTTTCAAAACTTCAAGGTACCGCAGACCTGAGTTTATGGTTTTAATTTCAACTTGATAGTTTCAAGCGTTCCCGAGATAAATGATCTTGACAGACCGACAAACAGACAGACGGACGGACGGACAACAAAGTGATCCTATAAGGGTTCCGTTTTTTCTTTTTTAGTTACGGAACACTAAAAATAAATACATCAACTGAAAAAAAAAACAAAACAAATCTCTGACAAAATCTTATTTACGTAATGATTAATTACAAAACATCCCCCTTATCGAATACGTTTATTAATTAATCCGGATCAATAATGCGCAATTAGTCTTAATTATGGTAACGAGCAAGATGAGCTTCCTACATATTTACTTTCTTTCATATTACATATATGTGATTAGTTAATTGCCTACGTATGTAAGATTGTAGGTACTTAATTGTTAATGAGGTTCATAATTACCTACCTACTTAGGTGTAGGTACTTGCTTATCATTTCTTTTATCTACTACAAACTATCTTTTACTGGTAGGATTTTGACATTTAAAAGTACTTTAACCTAAACAGATCTAAAGTTTTTGTTTTGCATTTTGCAATTCAGAGTCAAGTTGTATATTCATTGAAATATGATTCCCCTATTACTTATTTATATACGGAATTATAAATCATTAGAATCATCATCTCGGTTCATCTTATCCATTATATGGTTACTATTCAAAAAAACCTTGAATCATATTTTAGTTTTAACTGCGACAAATATACAAATACTAGCAGTTACCTACAATCATTTCGGTAATTTCACCTAATTTGATCTAGAAAAAACTATTCTGATTTGCCTTCATATTTGGAGGTAAAGTTTAAAGTTCCGCAAACCTCCGTTGAAAAAGCAGGATCCTTTGACCAGACTGGTGATATGTCTGGTGGGCAACTCCCTGTTAGATGATTTCGGACTGTTGTATATGCTCAAATCGCGTCGAGAACTTTAATTGCGCGATGCAGGATTTCATAGTTAAGTTCCTTTTTAACGTCATAGATACATAACCTAATTTGGATGGTGATCTGATCCCAAAATAAGTGTCAATGTTTTGGGCACGCCACAATTATGGCGGTAAGTCCCCTCTTTGAGGCGTTGCTGGAAAGACCTCACGGCGTCCTTACCTTCCGCATGACGCAGGTCCTCAACGGACCCCTACAAGCGGAAAAGACGCCCGGGTGTCGCCACTGTGCGGAACGCCCGGAGGATACGGTGGAGCACGGTGGTGAGGTGTGCTCTGCTTGGGCGGAGCATCGCCGTGCCCTCGTGGGGGTGATCGGCGGCGGAGACCTCCTGTTATCTGAAAAGGAGCTCGAGCCCCGGTATGAAGGCTAGAAGGAACGGGGTGGCTTTTTAGTCACTAAAAGTCTGACACTATCTCCCACTCCGCCCAAGATCCGGAGTTGTAATTGGATGGTTTTTGCCCACCATATTTTACGGCCACGCGGGTCAATTTCAATTTGTATATTCGAATACTCAAATAAAAAATAAGTAGAAAAACACTGTAGAATTGACAAGCATAGGATATCCTAACTCGTTGCATTCGATTTGTTTTTACACGGTTTTTAAGTGCATAGCCATGGTGAACACAACTCTTCTAATTGAATTGTGAATAAAAAGATCTATTTATTTATTTATTTTACTATTTATGTACACAAAAAACAACAAAAAAAGATAATACATAAGAGACATTAGGACAAAGGTACTGCTTATTTCCAAAGAAATTTCTTCCAGCAGACCTGCGAAAGGAGAAATGAAAAAGAAATGTAGACAATAGTGTGTAGGAAGCAAAAAAAACAGAACGTGTGAGGTCATAATCCAAATATAATAATAATATGCGACAAGGCAGTTGAATATGCGACAGTAGCAAAACCGATGTATATGTTACAGTGCTTTTGACTGGTTATGAGTTTTGACTGTAACATATAATTTTTTACCACCATTTATTTGGTCAACTATTGGATATCAAATCCAGGTTTTAGTTAAAGAGTTGCAATTTGGTTTAGAATGGTTTTAAGACCATAACCATTGTATTCATTTCAATAATAATATAATAAAGTTCCGTCGAGAATTAATAACGACCAAAACATGTGTTTTGGAACACATTTTTCTTTATATATAAAGTACAATATTGATTCCCAAACTCACAAAATTCCCCAGATTTTAAATTCGGTGAGGTTATTTATAGAGAAAGTCGCGTGGGTGTCTAAAAAACTTAAAAATAGTTACTTTGATAATGCGGTGCTTACCTGGTTAAGTGTCAAAAATCAAATTGAAAGAAAACCAGGACAATAGTTCAGGCATTTTTAGCGAGCCAACAGTTAAAAAGTACATAGTAGATGTTATCCATACAATATTTGCTTCCATAAATAAATAATCTGGTTATTGTCATTGAACAAAAAGGAAATTCCCAATTTTTTGTCCTATAAATATTGCTAGGATTTTCAATATACAATTGAAAATCCAGTGCAAAAAGAGCAGTGGTGATTTTGACGTTTTATAAGTGCTCATGTAAGCCTGTGTGAAATAAAAACTTTGACTTTGACTTTGGTGGCCGAGTGGTAACGGAAGAGCAGTGTTGGCTGAGTGGTAATGGCCACGACTTACGAGTTGTAGGTTGCGGGTTCGAACCCAGCCAGGCGCATTACTTTGCGTAATTTATTTCACCGCCACTGCTCTCAAAACGGTGAAGGAAAACATCGTGAGGAAACCGGCATGTCTTAAAACCAAACCAAAAATTCGAAGACATGTGACATTCACAAACCCTCACTGGACCCGCGTGGAGGATTATGGCCCATTCCCTCTCCTAGAGAGGAGGCCTGAGTCCCTACAGTGGGAACATTAATACGCTGATTATGCTACTTCTACAATTAAAGAACCAATTGCTACTGGTATTTATTTTGCAAATGGCCTGAGAAAGGATAAAGGTCAAGAAAACATTATGTCACGTACCTACGTACGTCCATATAATTTTTAAGGAGCACCACTAAAATATATCATCTGTGAAGTACCTACTTATCGACAATCTAACAAAGTAAATGAGTTTTTTTCTGTACTTATCTTCTAACCTTTGTTTATAAAGAGACGTTGGTTTGCTCTGGCTGGGTATTGTGAAGGTTGATAATTAATTACGAGTACGTATGATGGCAAGTGTATAATCAATGCACGTGTATCCAGCTCCGAATAATACACTACAATAATCTAGATAACAATGTTATAAGTATTCTACTGAACTCAAGAGGGTTTAATAAAAAGAGGAGAACTAAAAAGGCTTTTATTATTAAAGTATTAAATAGGCCATTAGCACTTAGTTTATTTTATTATTCCACTAGCTTTCCGCCCGCGGCTTCGCCCGCGTGGACTACAGTTTATATCGCGCGGGCAGAAACCCGTGCTCACCAGTGGAATTGTAGGTAGCCTATGTGTTATTCCAGTGTCTCTTCTACCTACCTACCAAATTTGATCTAAATCCGTTCAGTAGTTTTTGCGTGAAAGCGTAACAGACAGACAGACAGAGTTACTTTCGCATTTATAATATTAGTAGGGAAGGGATATAATCGAGATTTTAGGTAGCCACCATTTATTAATTTAGTAGGCTAAAAACAACGGACTCCACTTAGCAGCATCGCTTAAAAATAGAAAGGCACAAAAACACTAAGGCAGGTATTTTTTCTCACTATGATGAGCCTTTTTTCTCAAGCGTCATCTTCAAACTCGCAACAATACGTTACGACAACACAACGTCCAGCGACAAAGGCTACCGTCACAGCTCTTGCATAACAGAAGCATCCGTAAAAGGAGGTCCACGCGGTAGAGATACTAAACACATAATTATATATTATGCTTCGGTACACATCGCCTGAGTAATTATGTCATTAGCATCGTCTTACTTAACGTTTGCTGGAACTCTCGGTACATACTGATCAAAGTTTTCATTGTTTTCCGTGTCAGAATCATGTAAATTAATTTTGATTGACAATATACACTGCGGATAGACAACGCCTAAAAATTTATTTCCACACTGGAATACGATTGACTTAGCGCTATCACTCAGCGGATAGACATGTCTATATCTGTATACGTTTCAGTGTCAATGGATGCAGATCGTTTATTTAAAAAAAAAATATATATATATATGGTTTTTTAAAAACACTTTCACACGTCAATTTTTTCGTCAATTAAAACTAGATGCGGCCGGTGTTTCCTACCTGACTACCCTGAGAAGAAACACCGAAACAAACTCATTATAAAATAGACTTTCAATTACTATGAAATACGTCACTTCCAGTTTTAGTTTTTTGTCAGCTTCAAGGATATCACTGAGCATAAAATTGAGTTCCGGATTTATTACTCGACGTAAATCCAAAATCATTTACGGTCATTAACCTTTATTATCATCCAGGTATCTTGCAAGCTACGCAGTCGGGGGATCATGAATAGTATCATTACCTGCATAGTCTCAACCACACGTCGTTGTTCCATTATCATCTTTCTTCAATATAATTTCAGGCACATCATCAATTCTTTTTGCAGCATTAAAAATTCCTTTATTTAATACACGTGTACCGTTTTCAGTTTCACTAGTACCTCAGAAGGCGTCGCCGGTTGTTGTGCCGGTAGTAAAACCGAGCCGGATCATACGGACTCTTAAACGTGTATGTACGTAAAGTGTTCGGTTCCAATGGACCGCACGAACGGTGACTGGGGGCACGCATTGTATATAGCAAAAACTCGTAGTCATCTACACTAACCTTCAAAACATGAAACATCACTCACTAACATGAACAACAACCATAATTGTATGCCATTAGATATGCTATTAAGAAGCCAAGCCTGCATTACCAGAGAAAACGTTAACAGCCTTTCTTACATCCTGATCATTCATCTCAAAACATCTTTAGTTTATAATTATATTTAAATTTTTTAGTTGATTAAACAATATTTTTTTTGTAAGTGTATAAGGAAAGAAAAACTCTAGCAAAGCAAGCTTGGCATATCCAGGCACCTAAAAAAAGTTTTAGCTATATCTGCCCAGTTTTCGGAAACAATCATAATTATATCGAAACTTTCGCAGTGATACAATAATATTAGTAATAAAGATTCAAATTATGATACGTCGAGATAAGCTGAAATAACACTGTAAAATACAGAATCGGACACAGATTTATCGCTTCCGAAATGCTCAACATTTATAATGCGTATTGCCTTAATACTTGCTTTTACCTATAATTCTACTGTTGAAACTGATTGTATAACAGGGTATCATGATATCGGTAAATTAATCAAAATACTAATTATAAAACTAATGCGCAACTAACCAGTTGTGTCCAGCGTTTTAAAAACTATTGTTTCTGTTTCCAGCAACAGAAAATCTGGCCCTAGAGAAGTCATCTTGTGGCAGAGTATGGGTGACAGTCCACTCGCCTGAAATCCGGCTGGGACAGTCAATGACACTGTTGGATGCAGTGGAGCTTAACTGGGACTTCAATGGTTGTTTCAACGAACCAAAACAAGTAAGTAGGTCTACGTGACTACATCACACTATAATAGAGTAATTCTCCGACTCATCGCCATCTTCTGTGTGCTGATTATATGTGAACTAGATTTTGAATCAACTTCATCAAACTTTAGATACTAACGTTGATCACATTAGACACAAAGTGTAATTAGTGTAGCATTAGTCAATGTCATGTATACATATATGTATGGCAATGCTTAATCTCTGACCGAGGTAGAAGCCAGTCCTATTTAAATAAAAACATGTATTCTAATAATTCAAAAAAATAAAAATAGAAACATTAATTTAGATCGAAAAAATCAGTTTGAAATTTTGAGACATTTCGCAGACCAGTGGTCTGTAAACCACAGGTCACTCACTCAGGTCATCACTGAGTTAAACAATCACAATTATTGTATTATTGATTGAGGCTAACATTATTGGTGAGACCAGAGGACTCTCAAATGTTGTATGTGAACTTGGTGAGATATAAATGAGTATACGTCATTCAACACAACATTCTAACTAGACTGATGATACTAGTGGAACGGAGTAACTTAATTTTCCTTTATTTTTGATCACAGTTATCCACATCGGTGATCATGACCAGATCATAGCCTTCACTTTTGACACATACATAATAGTAGTGCATAATCATCATATTTTGCAGTTAGGGAACTGGAAAGCGTGACGTTTCCTTACATACAAAATATATGATGCGTTCATCTCCAAAGCATATATTTTATCATCACCAAAATTATTCAAATGCTGTTTTTAATTATGGATGAGAGAATAAGTTTCAATGAGCGTAGATAATATATTTTTTTTAAACAGGAACATTCATTAGCGCTCTCTTATCCGTCCTGTTTACAATGAAATTGTTCCTGACAAGCCAGGAACGCACGTACAAATACGAACATAGCGAACACAAACACCAAACCTGAACATTTGGTTTATTCGTATGGACGGCATTTTCGATCACGAACACGAACTAAGTTTGAATCGAGTTCGCGCACAACAGTCGTGAACTCTCTTAAAGTCATGGTGGCGTCGAAGTGGTCGATTGTGAAGTACCGAAAAATTTTTTAGTGTTCGCATTGATTCATAAAAAAACACTGTCCATACAGAACATACTGATAGGATCGCCGCAAACATGTTTAACAAACAGAGTGTTCGATTTTCGTTAGCGGTACGCACGTGCGAACCAAGTTGCTACATATCATGCTACGCAACAAAGTTCGTACGTACGTTCACGGCTACTGGTGCAATTTCAGTGTTTGCGTGTCGTATTTATTTACTGTTCACGACCAATCAGTTCTTCCTTTGTTTTTGATCTTTGCCCGCTCATGAAGTATTATAAATATTGATAACTAACGTATGAAAGAACAGTTAGCTTAATTTACAGTACAGTGAGTTCCTTCGCCGTAATGTTGGCAATACGGAAAAACAGTGTTGTTATATTTTTAGCAATGAAATTCCTTGATATTAAGGAGATTGACTGATATTTCGTTACTACCAAGGGACAAGGGAACAAGGGAGTTTTTTTTATTCAGTTGTGGTGCCGGAAGCACATGACAAAACTGGGGGTCTACTCGCTTTCTCCGAAAAGAAAATTTCGTAAACGAACGATATTCATTTGACGTTAAAATTGCAAACAATCCTCTCTCATAATTATATTTTTTTTCGAAACACAACTAATTAATGTATGTTTAGAGATTCGCTACGTCAAACAATTTTAAAATTTCGGGAACAAAAGGAACCGTGGTAGCAAACACGCGAAATTTCAATCGTTCAACTTCGTTTTTCGGAGAAAGCGAGTAGGTAGTCCCCCAGGTATACCTACAGTGTACACTTTTCAGATGAGCGTAAATGGCCAACTATGGAACTATGCCAAATATCTAAAAATATTCAAAGATAGGCTAAAGTCAAGATTTTTTTTACTAATTTGATAATTAGAAATTTGTTCTAAAAGAGCTAAAACTTTGATAGCATTCCCTTTCAATATGCTTTATGTATGAAACTTCAGGTTATAATATGTACTTTTTTATTATATTATCATGCAGTCTTAACAATATATGATTACACTAATAAACACGGAGTAACAGCAGCTATACAATTAGGATAAAATACAATCAACTTGTTATTTTGAAAATCAAAATAATAATTATTTAAATTTATTCAAATCAAATATTAATCTTAATGAGATTTTGAACAGAAATACAATAATAAATTAGAGACATTCAAAGGTCACCGTTGAATGTTGATCCGTTCACCAACGTCTAAATTAAAACTGACAGTTCAAAAGTTTCGAGTTAAATCTCCGAGCAGATCAGTGCCTTCCCTTTGTTTGGTAGCTCCATTACACAATAAATAACAAATCTGTCTCCGTAAATTGATGCTAATAAAGCTGTAGGCCCGAGTTAGTCATAACACTCTCTTCATTATCCATTGCTTTGTCCTGTTCATGCGAAAATAATGCGTATTTTACTGCCCAGTTGTCCGGAACTTGCGTGCTAATTTGTAAGCGGGATCCTCTCCATGCAATTGTCCGAGTCTAGGCATAAAGCCTACCCTAAAATAGTTCTTACTATACTCATTATCATGCTGAATACGATGAATTGTTACTTTGTCCAACTTTATTGCTAAGTGAGCCATAAAAGTGATGTTACAATAGCAACCAAAACAGAACGTTTCTACAAATCATATTTTACGTAACAGTATGACAACGATACGGACGTGACACTCCGTCCGGTGACGATCAATTTTTATTCACGGCATCATTCTCTGCTCCTTCAAATACTAGGCGTTACGAAATACAATAATAGTGGAAGTGTAGCTTACATGTCGCCTACCGATGAATGATCATATCCACATATATTGCGTATGTATGCAAAGGCTGGAAAGCAACGAGCATGTATCATGTTGTAGCCAGGGTACCTTTAAAATGAACAATCAAAATAATATCTGCATTCAAGTTCTATGCATATTGTTTATTTCATTTCCTAGAATTGTAATAATTGTTATAAACAGTAACAAAATTATAGAGCTGATTGGTTACATTGGTATAATTTGCACATTTTTTTTTAATTACCTTCTGTTTCTAAGCTATCTCTATACTAAAACTTTCACCACTTTGCTATCCACAGATTGGACTATTTGACGGCAGACCAGTGTCATGGAACAGCGCTCTATCAATATTCCCGGTGACGACAGTTCAAGGCCATGTGGTGACCAACATATCCCTGGGTCTAGGAACCCTGCCTGCAGGCTGGGAAGCTGGCGTGGGTGCAAAAGGACCCCATTGTCTGTGGCCATGGGTAGCATCTGGAAATGCCAATGAAATACAATCCTTCAACTGCTTGAAAATACAACCCACTTGGATGGAAGACTCAGGGTAAGTGGAATAACTAAAATATTACATTATATTATATCGAAAAGTTGCAATACAAATCTTTGAAGGTATAAACGCCATCATGCTTATTTTATCTAAAATAGAAAACTAGGATACCTGTCCTGGTTTTCTATTTTACATACCGAGCAGGGCTAAATCTTCCAAGTTAATTATGTTGCTTTTACAGCGTCGTCTACGTCAAAAACGTCATTTCCTCAAACTGTATGTTACGTAAAATGTTACACAAAATATGCTTGTTATATTCTGTTTTTAGATGCAGGTAAACCGTACGGTCTATCTAATTATTTTGTCTTTCAAACTTCAGGACTAAAATAAACAACCTGCGAATCGGTGATCTAGCGATTGCGGGGACACATAACGCAGGAGCCTGGAAGTTCAACACGGAAGTGAGCTCAGTGTCTCGGGACAGCTTCGTCCTGTGTCAGGATCGCTCCATCTGGGGTCAGCTCGTGCACGGCATCAGATACTTTGACTTCAGGATCGCTTACTATGACTTTTATCAAAATGTGGAAGACAGGTTAGTCTATAATTTTTTCACGTGTTTATAAACTCGTTTTTTTTTTAAAACAATTTTTTTATTAAACATTATGTCATCTTTTTGTTCCCTCTGAAATATCAAAGTAGTAAATAGCACTCGAATTCAGTCCTGTTTTTCGAATCTCAGTCTGTCCGCAACAGTCGCCTCATGTATTTATGTCATACAATCGGGACGGGGACTAAAGTGCTCTCCAATGCCCGAAGTAGCCTAGATGGGTTGAGAACTGCCACTCAACACTTGACCGAGTCATCGAAACGTTGCTTAACCTCGCAAGTCGTTCGATTCGTGACACAGTCGAGCTAGGAAAGTGTCACAGCATTGTCAATGAACATTGTTCGCGCCTTAATATGCCAATCGAAGCACGTAAATATGCGGTTGCTTGGAAGTGATGTAACAGAAGTAATTGCAGAAAATGTGGCCGTATACCTTTTGTTCCAAATACTAAATAAACATTGAACGGTCAGGCGATCAATGGTCTCGCTTGGCTGCTTCGGTTACTAGGTTATTGCAAAAGACTTACGGACAGTTATTTAGTGTTTAAACACAATATATAATTAATTAGATACTATTATACATTTTTTTTAGTTCAATCTGTTATAGTCCACCCTAAGGTAGTCTGGTAGATATCGCTATCAGCGATAAGACCGCCATTGTACCCATAGATTTATATTTTGTGAAATTTTTACTTTTTTGGTGCACAAAAAAGTTTATTCTATTCTAATTTTCTATTCTTTTGTTTCCAGATATTGGCTGAATCATAACTTAATTCGAGTCCGTCCATTAGTTCCGCTTCTTAGAGAAATAAGAGCGTTCCTTGATGCCACTAACGAGGTAAGATGATGTTCAAATTATCGCACATTTTATTTTTTTAAGAAAGATCAAGTTGCGATTAAAATCTTTAGCATCTGGCTGGCATAGGCGTTGTTTAAATATACTACGAGTGTCTATTTAGAACACAACAATTCGTTCAATTCAAAATAAAGAGCCCAAATACAGAATCCTATAAACATCTAAAATAATTTCACCTTCCTCACAATTCCAGGTGGTTTTCCTGGACGCACACCACTTCCCCGTCGGTTTCTACCAACCACAGGGAGCCCCAATCCGAGCCGTGCATGAGGGCCTACTGCAGATCGTGCAGCGGGAACTGGGGCCCCACTTGGCTCCAGCCAATACGTTCGGCACTGGAGCGGGAACCAGGGGGCCTACACTGCAGACACTGATCAACGCCAAGAAGCGTTTGCTGTTCAGCTATGCAGATAATACCATAGTTTCTCGTGAGTAAATTGTTGTTTCTTATTCCTTTATTGCCGTTGGATATATCCGACAAACACTTTCGCGTTTATTCCGCCAGGTTCGCACATCCACGATCAATACTCAAGTATAAGGATTAAAGAGCTAAACGAGATGAAGTATCCTGTCGCAAACACACGACTCTGGCGTATTCAACAGGGTCCAGGGTCTATTGGACGTAAAATTACTCGTCGGACCAAACCGACACAGGTGGTTAAGGTGTACCTATAGTATGGTCCCTTAAACATCTGGCCGGAGTTAAATGCACACATACTCATACTTACGTTACGTTTTGGGAACATTAAAAAGGCTGATGATGATGCTGATGATACTCGTACTGCCGCTTAAAAAATATTTCTAGCAAAAGTATTAGTTAAACATGAATTTGTAATAAACATATATTTTTCACAATGCAATTAATCTAGCCGTTACCGAGGAGAAGGCTTCAGAAAATCAATTTCAGGTAGAGCTTTAAGAAGGTACCTAGAACTTCTTCTTCCTGCCCTTATCCCGTTTTATTTGGGGTCGGCGCAACACGTTTTTTTCTTCCATTCTGTCCTGTCACTCGTTACGGTATCACTAACTCCCTTTTCTTTCATATCACTTCTCACACAATCCATCCAAAGGTACCTAGAACATATATAGTAATGTAAATAAGTACACAGTGGAATTAAATAGGATATTTATATCATAAATATACTGACAATACAGCTCGTTGTGAAAAGGTGTGAGGGACACTTTTTGTTTCTTAATTCATGAATCCCCAAGCGACCACCGGTGGCCGCGCATCTATTGTCTTACTATTGTGTCTCTAATTGACGGTATCTGAAGGGTTAATTGTTATGTAAATAACACTACGCAGTGGAATTAAATAGGATTATTTATACCATAAATGTACTGACAATACAGCTCGTTGCAAGAGTTGTGACTTGTTGCAATAATGTGTGTGTAACACGTGCAGGACTGACGCACATACATATGACACATCATTATCACGTTCATTATAATAATTGTAACATTTGTAATTGTTATCTTACTATATGCAAAATTCAAACAGAAAAAACAATCACTGTCAGTTTAAGCAATAAAATTATTCGCGGAATAAATGACGTCTGATAAGTATGTACTTCGTTATAATTGCCACATTTAATTAAATTGTGATAAAGATTTTTTTCTGATAATTTTATTTTCTGATAATTTTATAATCAAAATATTTTGTTATATTTATATACAGTTATTACTAGTTTACTCGATTTTTTTATTCGTCAGATAAAATAGCTGAGATGTGGCGCTTTGACAACTTTTGAATTGAAAATATGTCAAACCTCCAAGATTTCTTTTTATCTTTTGAAAAATCAGGCTTTAGTCTCATTTATTTTATTGTTCTTACAGAAAACTCATGGTTGTGGCCCATTCTACCTCACTTGTGGGCCAACACGAACAGTCCAGCAGAACTGTTCCAGTACTTAGACAGCGCCATCGCGTCGTCGCCGCTCCCCGGCGCGCGCTCGCCGCTGTTCTCCGCGATGGCGCAGACCACGCCCACCGTGCTCGACATCCTCTTCCTCCGCGGCTCCCTCCGAGAGAACGCCGACGACGTGAACCGCAACGTCACCATGAGGCTAGCGACACGCTGGCGGACGAGAGCCAACATCGTATCCACAGACTTCTTCTTGGGAAGTGATGTTGTCGACTTATCCATAATTATCAGCGAAGAACGCGCGTCTCGATTATGACGTCGCCACAAACGCTTCCGCAGCGGGGGCCTCCTCGTGAAGTCAGTCGGGCGCCGCGCCGGGGTCCCGCGCCGCGCGCCCTGGCTGCCGCGCCTGCGGAACCGCTCGGAACCGCCGCGCCGCCCATACTTACCCAATCAATTTATCTAGTTACTTGCTGATCGTGAATTTCCGCCTCATCACTGCCATAACTAGAACGCCCAATGGACAAGTAGTGAGATATTTTTAGATATTTTATTTGTAAATAGACCGAAACTAGTCTATCGGTCCTTTAAAAGGATCGATATTAAGTAATTTGTATATAAAATGCAGGTGTGCCAAAGATACTTTGACTTTCAATTCTTATCTTACATGTAGCATGCAACTTTGAAAAGGTAAGAAAACAAAAACTAAAGAGTTCCAGCCCTTTACTTAAAATACATTGAGTTCGACGAAAATAAATAATATCTTACAGCTATACGTAATATTACTTGTACTTGTGCAACAAAAACGAGGTAGATTCACCGTGCTATTACAGCACATAAGAAGTCCATATAAACTACGTGATCACATGTGGGGCGCCAGCAGGGGCAGCAGCTCGGCGCGGCTCATGCGGGACAGTGCGCGCGCGTCCAGCCCCATGGCCGCCGCCGCGCCGCGCACGTCCAGCCCGAAGCTCTGCAGCAGCGCCGCCAGCGCCACCTCCTCGCCCGTGCGCGGGTCTCGCAGGCGCGGGCACGAGCCGTTGCACTGCGGCCACGTGCAGCGCTCCACCAGCCGGCGCGGCGCGCATCCACCGCGAACGCGCGCACGCCCGCCTCCCAGCCTCTGCTCCCAGCACGCTATGGCGCGCGGCAATGTTATACCCGAAACGTTAATAGCTTGCCATTCAGGACGCGCGAGCGCTCCGTGTGCGAGACATGCGGGTGCGAAGGCGGTGCGAACCGGACCCAAACTGGACAACAATGCTGCACCCGTCTGGTGGACAGCGTCCCACTGTGACCTAGTCCGAGGAGCGCGCACGCCCTCTGCAGCCAGCTGCGCTGAATCAAATAAATACTGGAAGATAAATAGAGGCGTGCGGATGTGAGGGTACAGCCGATAGCCGAAGTAGCAGAGCCACGGCTCGGCGCTGTGCTCGCGGACACACGACGTCGGGGGCTTGCCGCGCCACAGAGTGTGGCCGAGTCGGGCAACTGTGGCGGCAGGAGCGCGGCGAGTGCGTGCGGGACGGTCCAGGAACCACCCGGAGTCAGCGATGGCGGCAACACGCACACCTTTGGACCGCAGCGCTCGTCTTGCGGCGTCAGCGTGTAACATAACGCCGGCGCCGCCGGCACTGGAGCCCACGAGCAGCATCCGACCAGTGAGTCCGTAGCGGAACAGATCCGAGAGGACAGCTCGAACGATGAGGCGACCGGCGAACACGAATCCAGCCCCGGGATGTCGGGTGTTCCTGGTGCCGGCCCACATGTCGCTGGAGCAGTAGGGCAACAGCACGTGGTTGGAGGCGTGCCACAGCGGGTTGGCGGCGGGGTCGGCGGACAGCAGCGCGGGCGCGCGGCGCGCTCGGGGCCAGCGCGCGGACGACATGAGCGCGGGCCGGCGCCGCCAGCGCGCGCGGCACGACGCCGGGTCCCAGCAGTAGCCGCCGCCCTCCAGGTACACCACCCAGTGATCACTGTTCGTGCCGCGCCGGAAATAGTACCTGCAATCATTCAAACCATTACTTTGCTAAAACATCTTGGTAATATATTTTAAAGTTCTATTTACGGAAACATTCACTCTACTTTTCAGTTGGTCTTATATCATTATGCGTTCATAATTTTAGTACTTTGCAAGGGATTGAGCTGCACTAACTTCGTGCTACATTAGGAAAGTATGACTGATCTTGAGATAATGATGGAAGATCGTACCCGGCAGGAGATCCATCGTTGCAAGAGAGCGAAGTGTTGGAGAGCCACACGAGGCGCAAGCTGTCAGGCGGAGCCGAGCTCTCGCATGCTCCACACAATAGCACCTGCAGAGCACGTACAAAACTAATTAAACATTAAAAATACTGGTAGATAGCAAAATCTAATCGGCAAAGAATCGTCAAATTTAAGTGGCAATGGGCAGGGCACATTGCTCGCAGAACAGATGGTTGATGAGGACGAAAGGTTCTGGAATGGCGACAACGTACCGAAAGACGCAGCGTTGGAAGGCCAAAGTGGACAAGGTGAACCGATGACCTAGTGAGGGTCGGGGAAATCCGATGTATGCGAGATGCACAGGACCAGTCATTACGGCGAATTTTGGGGTAGGCCTATATCCAACGGTGGTCGTCTTTCGGCTTTAATGATTGATGATTGATTGACTGGAGGATCTAACAGATCTTACCAGACGTCCAATAGTGAATCTACACCAGAGATTCAATAAAACGTAAACAAATGACAATAAAATCAGTCCAATTATTTAGGACGAGGTAACATACACAATAATATTATATATATAAAGGCAACACCAGTTTGAAAACAAAAACACAGAGAAAACAACAGAGCAAGTTCTCTGGTGTCGGTAATTCTATTGCGATTTAACAAGCACAAAACGAGGGACCCTTACCTGATACCCTTTCACCGAGCCAGCCCATAATGCTCTCTAACGGCTGCAAGGCTACTGAGGCAGTCTAATTAAGTACATGAATAAAGTTAATTCGCCTAGAATTATGCCGTATGCTTCCGGAAACCACGTATTTAACGATCCTTTTTAAATACTTTTTTTATTTTCTGTGATAACTGTGAAAAGGCGTTCAAACTTTGAGGATAAGTCTAGGAAGGGTAGCAAATTTTTATCCCAGATCATCAGCACATAGAAGAGTACCGTTAACCTTTTAAAATATAATTTGGGAACCCCCTCAGTGCAAAGCTTGTTAGTCACACATCCCTAACTCCAACAGTCTCCCCTGAGCCTAACTGTGCATTGCAGAACGTGATCACTGTGCCAACGTCTTTCCTGGAGTTCCACCGTCTTCTCTGGCATATTTAGCTATCCTACACTTTAAAATCTCATGTTATTGTAGCAACGACTTTCTAACTTAATGTTACAATAATTATTAGTAAGCTTTTTTTATTAGGTATTGTTGATATGCTCGCGTTTGACCACTATCTCACCTGATGGTAAGGGATGATGTGGTCGAGGATAGAACACGCTTACTTAGAAATAACTAAGACTAATAAAATTCCAAGGTAGCTATCAGGAAAAACAAACAAACCTTCGCACGCTCTTTATAACTCGACAAAACAAGTTTTCCGAAAATGACCTATAATCTCGAAGTGGCAATGGTAACAGTCTAATCACTTGGCTAAAACTACAATAAGAATGACACCAATGAGCTCATGCCCATACTAAATCCATAAAGGTTTAAAAAATATTTTAGCCGAGCCAATCACGCGCACAGGTTACTTTGAAACGTCTTGCCTTTTACAAATAGATAAAGGCGAAGAAGTGATAGTAGACCTACCAAAGGTTCACAGGCACGATCTACAAGTATTGTAACGGAACTTCGCCTCCACAAGTGTGGAACTTCCACAAGAAACCGATCTACTAAGCGAAGGTACGTTAACAGATATTCACTAGTTAAAGCTCCGATGCCAGTCCCTTCTTCGCCGCTGTTAACCTCTGCAACTGCGGTCAAACTTGGTAACTCTTTTTTTTATGGTGGAGAAAATCTTCCATTGCCAACCCCCGCTCTTGGGTGGAGCGGGAGATAGTGTCAGACTCTTCCTAACTAAAAAACCAACCCCGTTCCTTCAAGCCTTCATACCGTGCTCGAGCTATCTTTCGAAATTAACCCTGGCCCCAGTAGGCATCGACCCAGCTGGGCTCCCTGCTGTTTCTGACAACTCCTTGAAGCGCGTAGGAACAGCGCGCGGCGTCGACGACTTGGCCTTGGTCCGAACAGTTACCGGACGGTCGGACAGCGAGCTACCCATAGCTCGCCGTATGTCGCCGTCATCCGGGTCTACGGTGCCCGGAAATCGGGATAGGAATTCCGGCGGTGGCGAGGGCGCCGTTGCCTGATGCGGTCGGCCTCCTTGTTTGCTAGCATTACTGCTTCTCAGAAAAAGGCGGTCCGCTAAATGGCCTCCGCTACATCAATACTACCCAACTACATGCCTGCTTTAAAAATAAATTATAATATTAGATCCTACCAAACGGAAGTAATTTATAAGATGTTCTAAACCTCTGATTCAAAGTTTTCTAAAAAATAAAACAAATATGTCGCATCAAACGAAATCACTCAACACACTAAGTCCCCAATTAACAAATTGGTGGTGTCCGAATATACAACATTAATTTTAGTAGACCATGTATTTAAATGCAAAAACTAAATATAATTTGTTCAGAACAAGCAACTGAATCGGTTTCAATTATTTTTACACCGTGTTATATTTTTTCACAAAAATATTTAATAAGGTCACAAGTTGATCACCACCGGCACTAAGTACAAAACTGGTCACGGCAGGCGATAGCGGGCATTTGGGAAACATTTTTTATAGAACACTTAATTCTGAGTCTTATAACCGTGAACTAGAAAATCCTGTGTCTCAGGCAAGAAGAACTAAAACAATTATACATTTGATGTCTTAAATGTAGAAATTGTTCTAGTGAAACCAGACTATGAAACTCTAAATCTCAAAGGACCTTAAAATGAAAAGTGCCAACCAGTTGCTCCCAGTTAATCAGCTATTCAACTCCCTAGTCCACACCTAAGAGTTAATTAGACCCTTAAGTAGAGTAAGAGGTTTTAAAAACTCTCAAGGAACGAATGAGAGATGCAGTTCATTTC
Organism: Mythimna lalbum; assembly: GCA_949319445.1. Lineage (NCBI taxonomy): Eukaryota > Metazoa > Arthropoda > Insecta > Lepidoptera > Noctuidae > Mythimna > Mythimna lalbum. The sequence goes on along the minus strand of OX439354.1, from coordinate 11,379,284 downwards.
ATTTAATCATTCTTATCGCACTCAATTTCCTCTAGAACTAGTTTAGTATCCAATATCAATACAGACTATTACAGATTAGTACATAAGTTACGGTGAAAATGGCCGGATTCTATGCAAAATATTCATATTTCTCGTAAATCTAGTTTTGCTAGCTTATGACTTTACCCGAGGTTGGCTAAATCTACCTATTTAAATGTATTGCAGCTCTCTGCTTATAGGCTCTCGTATCTTTAATAGAGCAATTTCTCGTGTCTCAATCCCCGTATTTTATCAACACTGAATTAATAGATAGACGGAGATACGTTTCACAATACATTTAAACACGCAGTTAATACATACATGTTTACTAGCATCTTACTGGGCGCAAGTCGTTAATGTATTATAATTTAACCATTTACTAGCAAATATCACGAAGTAAACCTGTCTGCTGGTTCAGAGAAGTACTCCTTGACAAAGGTTCGAAGGTTAGCAATACCAGTCTGTGGATCAAACCTCCTGGGAAAGGCGCAAGGCGCAATAAAGATTTATATTGTCCCACTGCTGGGCAAAGACCTCCCTCCACTCCTTCCTACGACCACCTTGATCGTTGATCAATAAAGATTATAATATACAAATAGACTGGGCTAGACTTTAAACAGCTGTAAGACCAGCATAACAAGCAGAATTCGACGATGGGAATCGAACCAATACGAGATGACTAGACGAGATGCAAGCACTAAATTGAAAACTGATAACTAATTGAAATATGTAGAAACTCCAAAGAACATTAGATAAACAAATGGTTACAGAAAGCCCTAACTAAAAAAATATAAACAGCTAGTTTTTTACCTTGTATAATATTCTCTTTTGACAATATTTTAAACTAAACAACTCATGAGTCTACATCGATGTTAATCAAGATAACGTCTTCTTAGAAGAATTTGTGAAGTAACATCAAGTTCCAATAACTTTTAAAATTCTATGAATTTCCGTGGCGAAAAACAAAATCATGAAAGTAGATTCGACTTCTAATTTAAACGGAGCTAATAAGCTGGAAAGTGTCGTGTGATAGACAGCACTGAACTATGTTCTGAATAAATTATCTGAAAATTATGTTGTGAAAAAGTCTCAAAGTTATAAATTAGGTACCTAATAGTTTTAAGGATATTTTGTTCTAGATTATTATTTATTTAAACGTGGTGCTTTTTCAAGTAATATAATAGAAATATCTATCAACTTCTCGCAGTAAAAATAAAACTAACTGTTCACAAAAACACAAGCACCTAAACATTAATTGCAAGCTCTCATCTCAATATTGATTCCAATAGGATCAAGCCAGAGACCACAAACATTTAAACTTCCGCATCATTAGAGATGTTCACTGTTTACTCTCACTGTTATCTGAGACCGGCGTGAAAACACATGTCACAAAATAAGAAAGCAATGCGTACACAGAGTGTCCAAACAATCCAGTGGTGGCGGCGGAGCGGGCCGCGGCGGCGCGTCATCGCTCGCGGGTCAGGCGCAGGCAGCGGGCCGGAGCACACCCCATACTGGCGGGCGCAGGCGCACCACTGCGCACCACTGCCGCACGGCACAGCGGCGGCGCACGGTAGCGCTCCCGCTGTTTACAAAATAAAGCCTCTATTTAGAGCGAGGGCGAAGGGCCAGCGCTCGCCGCCCGACCGAGTAGGCGAGCGGGCGGCTCGTTTGTGCGGCAGGGGCGCGGGACCGGCTCCGGCGGCGAGATCAAACGCGCCGCAGATCAAAGGAGCCGCTGCGCGATCGGCATCCGTCATTATTATTATGCAAGCATTACGAGGCGCGCGTGACTCAGGCGAGAGGGCCACGCGAGCTGCGCGGGCGCCGCCCCCCCTCCCTGCGGGCCCTGCGCACCCTCCACCTGTCAACGGCATCGACTCCGAACAAAACGACCGCCCCCGGCCTTTGCCGCGCACACCGCCTCCTCCTTCACAGATTAGCTGTATTATGCTCTTTTTAGGCATAATTTTACACCTTATTAAATTTACAAGTTTTGTGAGACAGTCGAAGCCAAAGGTAAGCAAATTTGAAACCACCTATCAATATTTATTTAAATAAATTGAATTAGACTCGCTACAAGTCAGGGTGGGTAAGAGGTAGTAATTTAGAGGACCTATGGTCACACAGGCAATACGAGTAGAGGAAGATGAAAGAAGTGATGAATGGATTGAGAGAAAGATCGATTTTAAAGGGGACGTGCGCCGAGATTCTATTTGATACAGTACGCAAGAATGGAAGACAAAAATTTTATGATCTCTTAACTAATTTGGATAACAGGGGAGGCTCGTGCTCCAGCAGTCTTTTACCCATTGCTTAACATAGTGATGCACCTGACTAAAAATTTTATATGTATTTGTTGAGATCTTTGGCCTGTTGTCACTCTGGTCTCCAAAGCACCCGTCGGAGACTTTAGAGGCCACATGTTCAATATGTTCATACACTTATTCAGAGCATTATAGAGGACTAAGTGCTCTGGATGTCTTTCCTTTCATATCCCAATATAATAAGGGAAGAAGGATAATAATAACAAAATAGTAGAACTAAACGATGGACAATTCAATATAAAAAAAAACATGGACTCTAAAGCATCGCAAGAACTGTAAAATGAAGTACTAATATAACGCGGGTCGTTATGAAAAAAACAAAGCAGAACATAGCCGAAACAAAGCAGCGTTTCAGTGAGAACTGCAAAACTCGAAGTTACTAAATAAAGCACCGCTGAAAGTAAAAATTTGTATATTCTTCTCACAACTTAATCAGCTGGGGATACTCCAAAAAGCCACAGTCCACTTGCGAAGATTCATACGTACCGAACAACGCATAAAGAAAGAAAAGAAAGAAAGAAAACACGTTTATTCGTGCCTGATACAATCGTATTTAAACTAAAAAATATACAGTGAAAAAGAAAAAATAAAGGTGTAATCAGTGTGAGGCCAATAGGGCACTCAAACTAATATCGTGTGTAACTATCTCGTGTCCTCTGCAACAACAGCAGTCCTTTATTTTATTTATTTGGAATAACTAACAAGTACAGAAAATAACAACAATAAATCTTAAAATTAACAATCAACAGCGTTATTCGCAACATTCATAAATATATAAATCACGCGACTGATTGAAAATTGACATAAGTACCTTTGATTTAGGTAGATACTTATAATAAAATAAAATTTTACAAACTTTGTATAAAATTTGGTTGCAATATCATAAAATTATGTTAGAATAAAATCCATTCAGACAATTGTTTACATACAACACAATTCGATAAGTTTAGATAAAATTGAGATCCTTCCAGTAGTTGGCAACAACGTCCTTCTTACCCTTGGTTAACTGGTAGAAAATGCCTAAAACATTAAACTCACCTTTGTGTTTACATGAAGTAAAACTAACATGCACTCTTTTATAAAGACCTTATTATCGTCATCATCGTTTCAGCAGAAGGACGAAAGGAAGGAATCCAATGCCAGCATTACCAACCTGTGTCCAGACATAGGTGTCCCACACAAATATTGCCACAACGCCCGAACATCTGCATCTCGCATCTATCGGATTTTCGTGATCTGAAGGTTGCAGGCTCAGCCCAGGTCATCGGTCCACCTTGTTGGAAGACTTCCAACGCTGCGTCTTCTGCTACGCAGTCGCCATTCCAGATCCTTTCGGCCCCATGGACCATCTATTCCTTTCCTAGAGAGAGAGAAGAGGAATGAGTCCCAGCAGTGGCAACATTAAACGGCTGATGATGATGATGATGATGACCATTTGTTCTTCGAGCAATGTAGATACCACTTACCTCTGACAATTGTTCAGGATATGTCAGTAACTTTGGTTCACTTTCTTGGTTCATAAAGATTTAAACGAGGCAAATTCTTGACGAGGCTGAATTCTGGTCAAAACTTATTTAATCCGGAATCATCAATACGACGAAGAAGAGCTCGAAAGTCACCTACCTCATTAGAGCTAGTACAAACAAAACAGGGACATAGTTTGGCGATCAAACTAAACAAATATTCACATTAATGCCACGCTTCATTGGCACTAGTTGTCTGGCAATCATGCTGAACTGGACCTATTTTGGTGCAGCCATGAGGCACACAACCACTTTATTTTTTATTTCTTGTATTTGTGTTTGTCCTTGCTGTACCAAATAAATTATTTTTCTTTCTTTCTTTTATTGTCATCGAACAAATAGTTTTATTGCTGATGTTGCCTATTTGGCGAACGTTGAAAAAGCGACTCAATTTGTTACCTATTCAGATCCGATTGAGCTTCTATACTCACTTTTCCCTCATAGAAAGGACCTATAGAGACATAAAATCGATTTATTAACTACTATTATTTAGTATGGCAAAATAGCCATTAACACTACAACAAATTAATCTTTCTGTTCTAATGAACAGAATGAAAAGATTAATTTGTTTTTTAATATAGGTAATAAGGCTAAAAATAATGGTTTGTTTTCACCTCCAAAAACACATGCAATACTTACTACTTTTTTAAACGGGTCATCATCATCTTCCTGCCCTTATCCCGTTTTATTTGGGGTCGGTGCAACACGTTTTTTTCTTCCATTCTGTCCTGTCACTCGTTACGGTATCACTAACTCCCTTTTCTTTCATATCACTTCTCACACAATCTATCCATCTTTTCTTTGGCCTCCCTCTCCCCCTCCATCCACTCACATGTAAACTCATTACTTTTTTAGCAACATGCGTTTCGCATGAGCATACCAAGACAAACGATTCCCTTTTAACTTTTCAGTCACTGGCGCCACTTTCAAACTTCTTCTAATATACTCATTTCTCACTTTATCCATTCTCGTCACACCACACATCCATCTTAACATTCTCATCTCCGCTACGTGCAGTCTTTTTTCATCCGTCTTTTTCACAGCCCAACATTCTGATCCATACAATATGACAGGCCTTATCACGGACTTGTAGATTTTACCCTTCGACTTGAGGGGCAACCGTAGGTCACAAGTGGTTCCCGTGACCTGTCGCCATTTCATCAATCCTGCGTTGATCCGATGTGTTACGTCCCTGTCTACCTTATCGTTTTTTAAACGGATATATCCTGTAATGTATATCCCAGGGCGAAACTTCTGAGCTTGAATTTAGTTTGGAAAACATTACCGTATACAATCTATGAGATAACTTCTCAACTCTAGTAATTTAATAATTTAACATTATGTTCCAAACCACCTTATTAACGTTTATTTTCAAGCTCAACTTTCGTTTAATACAACTTAAAGAGTTTTTTGTAGAGTGACAATGATTTAGAAATCCTTTAAAATTTTACGATCGCTTTTTAACAAGGACTCGTAAAATAATTTCTTTTAACGTTAAAAAGCGAGTTTCGAAGTCAATAAAGATTTTATCGTATGATTTGACATATGTATGGGCCGCAGGTGTTATTTCAAAGCAAATTGTCCGAAGTGTATAAAACTGGACGTAGACACCGAGTTAAGTAGAATATAATTGGCGGGCGGCATGGCAGACGTTCAAAGCGTGTACCTGCCTGTAAAAATGCCATCATAAAGCCAAGCCGCCACAATGAGCCATTTGACAGTTGGTACCCACCTTTATGATGCCGACTCTGATATACGAGCCGATCCCATTTAAGCTTATTTTATCGACTACCAATACAACAATCTAGCTATCCGGGATAGTAGATCGGGCATCTAAAGAATTACGCGCTAGTCGCTACCGCTCACAAACAGGCCGGAAAGAATAAACCATTTAGTTAGACCATTCAAGATCTTTATAGCTTATTATTCAATCCCATTAAAGACTTAGTGGGACGGCCTCTTTAAAAGAGCTTTTAATATAAAAGACCATTATACAGCCCATTTTCCATAACAATGAACATAATATTTTTTCGTTCCGCGTTCTCTTTATATTGCTTATTATTTAATCATTATAAGCATTAAGCAATAAAAGACGTTTTAAAAATATAATGTCGTGCCTACATAAAGCTTTTCTTGTCTCCTCACCTCTATATCTAAATACTAAATCTATGTTATATTTAGTGCTGCATCTTCTTATATCTTCTTAGTGCTACATCTTCATATACCTATCTTCTTATATTCTGTCACCAGCAGCAGCATAGGTAATTATGGGAGAAGTGAAAAAATACCGCAAAAAGCATTTATTCATTCATCTCAATCGTCCTTCACTCATAGGCAAGGATCAGTTACTATACTACTATACTATTCCTCAACACTATTCCTAAAACAAAATCTTCATTTTGATAAGTCCTGGCTGGAGCCTTTCATTTTATTAAAGTCATCAGAGGTAAATCTGGTTAACCAGATGACTACCTAATACCTAATTACCTACCTCACCTTAGGAAAGGCACCACCAAAAAACAAATACCTGAGTACGCCGCAATTACAGCAAGGTTATGAAGTTAATTCATGAATCCCCAAGCGACACCCGGTGGCCGCGCATCTATTGTCTTACTATTGTGTCTCTAATTGACGGTATCTGAAGGGTTAATGCAGGTTAAGTTGCGTGACAAGCCACACATTTTCACGAAGGAAACTAAAAGATAATAACAAAGAAAATTGGCCAAATCAATTAATCAACACAATAAGGAAGGAAAGAAAATGAAAGACCTCTGAGCAATAATAATTGCAACTCTTAAGGTTGTAATTTGTAATATTACGTTACAAGTCTTTCATGGTAGGGAGGTAAGTAGAATTTCTCTTAAGAGGCTCCTTTTCCACTCGCCTATCGTCAACATCGAAAATGGTTTAAAAGCTTGTTACTTCATCTAACGCAGTCCAACGCGATGGCAACGCAAATAAAGAGAGATAACGCCTGAAAACTCTGTTAGTATTCGGTAATTCCGAGATTTACTCGAATATTTCACAAAACTTGTTCTAGGAAATAGCTTGTTTTTTAAACCCATAAAAGTTTTAGAAAAAAGTTGTCATTTAGAATCTTAATAAAATTTGCAAAGCTTCTATAGTTTTTAGACTTTTTTTAATGTTTAGGCAAATTGCGAAGTGTCAAAGTTCATACAAAATAGGAGATTTTCAGAGGTCTTTGCTGGATGAGCTTTACACAAATTTAGAAATTGATTTCAATAGAAGCCACAAGATACTGTGTTTCAAAAATATCTAATGAAAAATGTGTAATAACGTCATAATCGGTTATGAGCGGTTGTATGAAAAACAGTGAAAATGTGTGTCGTGATACATCACCTTAATAACGGGAAATGCAAATCTGCTAACGATGCCAATAATAAGAAGTTGTTGAGCGCCGGTCAACAGCTCTCCAGTACAAGCCCAAGGACACAACTATTACAGCTTCATCATAAAGGAAAAGCATAAATATAAATGAAAATATTATTCTAGTGTTTATCCGAGCCACTTGAATCCACTTTGAATAAACAAATTGCAGCTGGTCATGCAACAAACGCAAGCTATCCATGATAATGAAGATACTTTGCAAAGTGACGGCTCAGTTTATTTTTGTGAGAGCCAGGTGTATTAAGTTGTGCTACAGGATTCTTTGAAAAAGTTACCACGGCCCTGGAACGTAAAGGGCAACTGAAGGAACACAGGTGAGTTTTAGTCCGTGGGTAAGAGTCTGACAATCACTTCCACACCACACGGAACGGGAGAAATTATTTGATTATTTCCCACCTAAAAACACGATACAGTTCACTAAACGTTCAGTTATATTTGTATCTACCCATTTGAGGAAGTTTCCGTGAAGAAAACGAATAAACAAAGGAAAACGTTTCGTAGAAAGAGACGATGCTACACCAATTAGGTGAGACTAAACTGAATCAGACAGCATTATAATAATAGACAAGTTGAAGATAGCTACATTCAGCTTAATTAACTTACAGCTATCACGACATATAAGTAGATGGAAAGACAGTCTTAAATAGGGATCACTTGCCTAACTTCAACAAGAAGCAAGATAAGTAAGAATATATTAACCACAAAGATGTGTACTTTGCTACTCAATCTCGCCGTTCCGAAGTGCCGGATGATGATAAAACTTTGTTTCGTGAGGACACGAGCTAACTGCTTTGTATTCCACTAACTACACGTTGATGGTGAGTTCATTTATCTCTGAACTGAAAACTAAGAAGAATAACTATTTAAGTTATTCAAAGTTTGAGCTGCGTCTGGTTCTTTATCTTCTAAATATATAAAAAGGGAAACTGACTGACTGACATATCAACGCACAAGTGAAACTAGTGAGACTAAAAAGTATGAATTTTTGCACCAAACTTCCTTTTATAATGTAGGCGAGCACTAAGAAGAGGTTTTAGAAAATTCAACTTTTAAGGGGGTGAAATGGGGTTCAAAGTTTGTTAGGAGAAACCTACATTCAAGCAGGCAAAATAATCAAAATTACGTAAAACAATGGCATGTTCATTGCTCGGATCAGCACATAATGTAATTAACCAGTGACGAAGCATCTACGCATCTACTCAGAAAAATGTTCTCTCATCGGGAAAAACATAGAATCAATAAAAGTAAAAATTGTTTTAGGTGGTGTTAGGTGTTGCATTCTATTAAAACCGAACATGTTGCAAAGGCAAAGTAAGAAATGTACCTAGTATGAGTAGTTAGGGGAAGTTTGAGAGTGGCGCCAGTGACTGAAAAGTTGAAAGGGAATCGTTTGTCTAGGTACAGTCATGTGAAGAAAAGGGATGAAACACATGTTGCTAAAAGAGGTATGAGTTTACATGTAGATGGATGGAGACGCAGGGGCAAAGAAAAGAAGGATATATTGTGTGAGAAGTGATATGAAAGAAAAGGGAGTTAGTGATAGTGTGATGAATGACAGGACAGAAAGGATGAAAAAAACCAAGTAAAACGGGACAAGGGCAGGAAGATGATGATGATGAGCTAGCGTGTTGCATACTGACTCTAGATGTGATCTGTATGAAATTGATGGACTGCTGACTAAGAAAGTAGATCTTGGAACTATGACAAACGCCAGATACATTTGCAATTTAGTACGTTGACCTTTTCCTAATGTCTCTGCATAGATAGGTACCTGAAAAACAAACAAAGAACTGTTTTTCTTTACTAGAAAATGTAAAGAATCACGAATAATCAAGATAAAATGTCAATTCGAGACCGTTTTGTCTTTATTTCCTTTTTTTTTATTGATGAAAGTCCATGAAGTATGAACGTTATTGCTTTATCTGGCTCCTATTCTAGAAAAGTCATACTGCATAACAAACTAAGCAAATTATGTACCTGTACTTTTTTTTTTCTTAAATTTGCTATCAGTTTAAAACAACTCTGATCTACGACTTAACGCCAAATATATTTAGCATGTTACTTCTCTAAGCAAAAGGAGTGTTTATTTTAAACTACCTAAATATTTTAGTCTGTATTTTAGGTTGTTACAGTAATTTGTTATTGTTTATCGTGAAAACATATTTCAAGTATGTTTTGGCAAAATGTCGGACTCTCGCAGGCGGTAAATTGCGCCACATTAATTTTATAATACAACAACATCAGTCACATTTGGCTCGTTTTATGTTCCAGATATAAACTCTTAGAAGTTCGCGATCCTAGTTATAAATAACTAAGTTTAGTGCATCTAACTCAGACTGGATAAATAGACGAACTAGACTAGTTATACGTAGGTTGCCTGCCTATCATAGTACAATCGGTGCAAGTAGCATCAAGGAGTAACAATTCCGCTAGTCACCTCGCAAACGTAATAATAATAGTGGACTTTTTACAGTAGCCACCGGTCGCTACCGGGGTTTGCACTGATGGAGGCAAAAAAATGTGGTAGATACTCATTCTCGGTGACGTCGAAGGTACACTTCTCGACGGAATCGCATTGAGCAATAGGTTAGGTACCTATGTGGCGACGTATTTCTTTTATCGCTATGAAGTCTTGCGTGTGATCTCCGGGTCGGATTGAAGCTGTGCTCAGTAAAAGACTTACCGCCCATCACGTGAGGATAATCGTCGAGTGACCACAAAATAAATTACCAAGCTATAATCGTAGGTGAACTGTGTCAGGGGTCAACGGTTACATCTAAGTCTACGCCTCCGGGAATCTCTTCCTGGAATTACAGTCGTGACAGATATATTGATGTAATATAGTTTTAACTGCTTTTGTAAGAGACTTCATCCTATTTTACAAAACCGCGTTTAGACAGGTTTAGGATCGTAACAGTTTTTATGATTTTCCTTACAATATAGGTACCTACTCGTAGATTCTGATAGGTCAACTTTAGAAAACGAAATTTATGTACGCCATAATATTGATAATTTACAATAGGTACCTACCTATATACAAGGCATACCGATTGAGGTGTCGTAAACCGGATTTAATCCTATTAACGCCTAATGCGACACCGTGTTATGTGAGCTAGCCGTTAATATTAGAAATGTCGTCTAAACGCAAACTTTAATAACTTTAACTGCAATTACCTGTTGATTTATTAAATATATATATAATTAATTTGTTCTCGATCAGAACTCAAGATAAAGCTAATATTTCACAGTTTCTATAATGGGAAACGGATCGTGGATCGATAGTCTTACCAATCGTAGAGATATAACGGTCAACCAACCGAGGGCTACAATGCGTTTCACTTAAGAAGTTACATCGGCGTTATGTTGGCTCCCCTGTCTGTCTACACAAAAAGAAGGGAAAAAAGGAAAGAGTTGCCTACTCTTCCAAAATTGTTCCCCGAAATGTGAAACGAAATCGATTTTAACGGTAGCTGCAACACTTTTTGGAAAATTATGAGAGGAATGGGATTTTATTTTAAAAAAGTAGGTCTCAAAGGAAGTTGTTAACAGAGAGGAACGATACTGTGGCGTGGCGTTTTCGTTATTTGAAAGAATTGTAAGACAATCGGAATGGAGCCCAGCGCCCTATACTTTATACAAAAATAGTAACAATAAAAAAAGGCAATTGTTAAAGTAACGAAGTATCAGTTAATCTCCCTCATATCAAGTAATTTAATTGCTAAAAATATGGCAACATTATTTTCAATACTACCAACATGACAGCAATGTAACGTCTTAAGTGAAACGCACTGTAGGTACCTTAAAATATTTAAGGCAACTTGTTACGTATCTTAATCCAAAACTTGGAGACTAGGCTTTGATTTTACAAGTCGTTAGTGTAAGAAATTGGTCGTAAAAAAATACAACCTATGTACGTATAACGGAAAGAGGCATCGCGAGACGCAAAGGACGCAGATGTTCACTTACATTAAGTTCCACGTCATTATTGAACTTGTATCTCCCTCATAAACCGACACAATGGTGGGCCTGATGGCTGATAACAACTGTTATCATTATCTTTGTTGCTGTAATTAGCCTATCCTACGAATAAACTGGGTAGAGCCTCGACAAATTGATGACAGTAATATGATTTGGTAGGTATCTATAGATAGGTTATTTGGGGACATATTAGAGCATTTAGGGACTCTACCTAAATTCAATTTAGGTACTAAGTTCTTAGAACTCTTGTAGCACATCCACGTAGTATTTGAAGAAATAGCTTCAAAGCTACCGAAGCGGTTTAATTGAAATTACCCTTTTCATGAGCCCTAATAAAATTGAAGACTTATGGACGCGGAAGTAATTGAAAATTATCGACATCAGCGAGTTTATGGGATGTTGCGAGCGAAATATAAACAATAGCAACACTTTTGTTTATGATATTACCCACATGAATAAGCATTGTAAGCAAAGTACGAATGGGCGAGTAGACAGTAGCGGCGAGTAGCGGCGCGCGACTCCCCGCAGCCCACAGCCTCCGAATCACAATAAATCTGAACCGATAAGTAGTCGAGCGGATTGTCGGCGCGGCGCGATCAAAGCGAGGGGAGGAACATGAAAGGCGCCGCCGCCGTCCGCCGAGATGTTTCATTTGAGGCCGCGTTTCCACCGCCGCCCGTCACGACCGATTGGCCCTTTGTTAGGTGACATTTTAATTAATTTGATTTTAATTTTGAATGACACGTTTACAGATTTAAATGACGAAGGTAAAGTATTCTGATGGTCGTGTAGTAATGGACTGGTGTATCGTATAGGTATGTTCAACTGTACAAGGCATTTATCTGGTGTCTGGCAGATTGACAAGCGTAAAATTGCTACTTAATCATTTTGAGGCAATTTTATCTGTGTTGTTAGGTTCAGGTCAGGTTATTTACATGGATAAACCCTACTGCTAAACGATTAATCAATGTCAAGTGCCGTATGTAGATAATCCCAGTTTTATTTTTACATAAGTACATCTCAATAGTCACATACTTTCTGCTTATATCGCAAGTCTCAGCCCATCTTCGCACGGGTTTTACAAGTCTGAAGTTCACGATTTCTCTCTACTATGATAAGCGTTAATTATACACTAAACTACACATTCTTTATAAATCACTCCGTCTATTAGGTAATGAAAATCCGTTGAAAAGTTTTAGATTTTATCGACGCGGTTTTACATATTGTTTGACTTTGTTTTACATATTGTAAAACAAAGCCCCTCCGGGTTATCCGAAAGGAAACTCGAGCCCCGGTATGAAGGCTAGAAGGAACTGGGTGAGTTTATAGTCATTAAGAGTCTGACACTATCTCCTGCTCTACCCAAGGGCGGGTTTTGTCATTGGATGATTTTTCCCAACGAAAAAAAAACCCCTCCGGCTTCGTTTTACCATTTGTATCATCATCTCTGGTCTTTCTCTACCCTTATAACATGTTTAGTAGTTATATAGGTACTTAATTTTAAATTCCCGTGCCGTACGTTCCGATGGACTCCAGTGAAATAGTACACAGAGATTGTAGCAGTTATTACTTTATATGCATGAAGCAATAACTCCGTACCTTTGAGAGCAGCGTGTACTGGCGTCTTGTGTAATTAATTTGCCATAAACAACTCGCATTAGCCATACATTCCTGCTTTGCTTTATCATACTTATGAGTTTAGTGCCTCGCTCACGTTTACACAACACTTTTTAGTTGATATTTCAAGGCGAGTTACGAACCTCTGCACCTCTATAAAATCGAATTTGAGTATTTTTAGGACTACTAAATTTATTTTGTTTGTCCAGCGTTGAATGGGTTAAAATAAAAAGTTATTGTCAAGTAATTTTTAAACAATAATTTTATTTTGCAAATAAATATAAACAGACATACATACAGGAATCGTTTATTTTTTATCTTATGCCTCAAAAATAATAAAAATAAACAAGTATCTCAAAACATTCAGTTAAAACGAAAAGGGTTGCAGCATTACATGCTCTGATAAAATATAGGTAGGTACGATTTATGATGAATAGATACTCGTTTAAAAAATAAGGCACTTCTCATTATCACAGAGTACAACACCTACAAAATTTCTACTCACCTATTTAGTTGTATACAATATTATTCAACAGTATAAAAAGTACCTATACACACTTCAGATGTACTTGATTCACTACTTTACAAACAAAGGAAAATCACTCTTATTTACTTAGTGCACAATAACCAATATTGTATTCGTACCTCTAGGTTACAATATTCATCTATGTATAAAATAATTATTATTAGTTTACATACACATGTAAACTTCGGTCATTGTGCACAAAGTAGAACGAGCTAATTAATATATTCTGATTAGTTATGGACAACTAATTAGAATCTCACTTAATTAAGTGCCAAACTTTATCATTACTGCATGGCTTAAGTTATAATTAAATTATGCATTCGAAATAATTATATACGATCTGTAGAAACAATAAATTACTTTTTGACGTATACAAACTAAGATACCTTTATGATGTTGATGAGATGAGATCTAAGTAATGGTAGAAGAATGCCTACCACTAGGAAAATGTATGATAATGATAATTTATTGTCCCTACGTGGTGCCGCAGACCCTCGAGATTCAAATTCCGTGACTCACGAACATTAAGGGCTACACACACTGACACACACGCTATTAAAGTGTCACGATTCTGTGTACCACACAATTTCATAGCTAGCTATTTAATTTTGTTGTTAACATTTTTTTTTTTGTAGACTAGGCTCACAATTTTCGCTTACGCTGATTTATACGTAGCACCTGATATATAAAATAATAATCCGTTTATTGCTTTTACCTACATTTCAAAACAGTCAACACACGTTACTTTAAAATCCAAACGTGGTTTAAACTGTATCTAATGCATTTTTATTGCTTTGAATAACAACACTTTGTTTTTGCAACATACTGTAAATAGATATGTGTTATTAAAATCATTTCTATATATGGTGTACGTACTTTAGATTGTCCACTATAAATGGAAGTTTAAGTTTACGCTCACTAGTCAATAGTGGAAACCAAAAAAAAAATATAATTATAGAGTTCAACATTGACGATCGATTGGATTGGACAATCTTTAATAGCTCCCAAACACGAAATCATATTTCTACTACTATTAAATGGAGTAACCAAAGTTTTAATCTCTCATAAGAAAAAAAAAATTATCAATGTATATAAAGTGTATAATACAACATTTACCGTACATAAATTGATATACAAGTACGTAATAAAATAATGGCAGGTTTTAACTATACACACTTACACGATTATTACAGATTTACCGCAAAATATATAAATATTAATAAAATATATATTTTAATATAATATTTCACTAACATTCGAAATACACAACATCTGTGGAACCACACAGTACAATTCTTTCCATAGTTTTAGGAATAAAACCAGAAATATTTTCAGATTAATTTAGATTTTAAATATATTACTTAAATTGCTCTTCTCCCTATTTCTGAAAGCCTGTTGAATTTGTGGCCAAATCTAAATCTCGTCCAGTAATTTGATTGGCTGTCGCTACATCGGATAGCCAATCACAGTTAACGTCAGATTAAGACATTTTACATTTTTCATCTTTGCTTTCAGAATTCAGATTTTAGTATAAGAGCTTCATACCACAGCCTAAAACTTCTATTGTGCGTTATAAAAGCAAGCAATTTATATACAGTCTCGGAATATACCTGAGTTGTACATAACAAGAATAATTCATATACTTTACTGTTGGTGTCTCAACTACTGACATATCAAGACTAGGTTATGCATAAATATCGATGATTTCATACGTTTTGCAATGTGCATACAATATGCATAATGATGCTTCCAGCCGTTAGTTGAATCATGATTTAAATAAACTTCGTAAGTATGGTTTTACTCCTTACTAGTTTTTGTTTTTTTTTTATAATGGATAGGCTAGCGTTTGACCACTATCTCACCTGATGGTAAGCGACGATGTGGCCGACGATGGAACACGCTAGTTTTTGCCAGTGGCATCGCCCGCGTGATAGTCAAACACTATCCCAAGGGAAAATAAAGTATGCTATGTCCTTTTCTAGGACATGATTTGCTTATGTAACAAGTTCAGCCGTTAAGACATGAAGATGTAACATACAGACAGATAGACAATAGTTTTTGCATTTATACTATTATCATAGATTCAATGAATATTCTAACTACAAAATTGCATTACAAATCACATCAGTAAGTTGAACGTAATATCTTCAAATCCGTGCTATATACAACTCAGTTATTTGTATCCTTTATTAAATTCTAAGTATTAGGAAGAACTATTCTCAACCGAGTGAGAAGAACTGCTTGGTGCTAGGGAACTTAGCTCTCTGTTTCTTGATGAAGTCTCTAGCTTGTCTGTCGCCTTGCCGAGTTTCTAGCGCTTTGATAGCCTCGCCGTCTGTAACAAAAGATATTTTATTTTTTTATTTAACATTATTGGATTTGCTTTAGCTGATAGATATGTACATGCTCCCTATGGTGCACGGACTTGGTCTTTGACTAACATCCAAAAGTCCAAACTCAAAGTTTGCCAGCGTGCGCAGCGTGTGGAGCGCAGCATACTATGTGTTAAATTACCAGACCACGACACGTAACAGCGCTCCAAAACGCATCATTGATGTGGCTCAAAAGGCTGTCCAACTTAAATGAGACTACATAGACAGGACATGCCGCATGTCTAACGAGCTGTGGGCACTCAGCAACGCGGGGTCGCTGCAGACCACGATGGCGGGATGCCTTCCAATTGGAATGAGAAAGCGAGGAACCGTGATCGTTGGAAAAAAATGGAGCCCTTACCCAGCAGTGGGATAATACGGGCAAGGTACAATAATAATGATTTTGTATTTTTGTAACCTTATGTCAGCCACCCACGATCCAGTTTACCGTCAAGTTTGCAGCTGACTCAAAAAAGGGATGTAACATTTGAGTAATATTTATGCGTAGTGTACGTAATTCGGCGGTAATCATGATGAATACACTTCGACGGTTGAAAGGCAAAATGATCTAAGCGAGATTGAGTAAACTTTACAAAAATGAACTCAAGATTTTAACTTTAAATCACACTTTTGTAAAGTTTACGCAATGTCGCTTACATCATTTTGCCTTTCAACCGTCGACTTGATTGAATGCAACTACTGACCTATACTGGTGGGCCTGGAGAGCGGCAACAGCTGCTGCGGCAGGCTGGAGATGGGCGCGGGCGTGTCGGGCACCTCGCTGAAGTGCAGGTAGGCCTCGCCCACGAACGTGTTGCTCACGCTGAACATGTCCTTGTCCTTGATCACGAGGTGGATCAGCCCGTCCGCGAGGCCGCGCTGTTCAGGGGTTAGAGGACTGGAAATAAAGACATATTATTTAATTAAACGGCTTTAAATAATATGTAAAGTATGGCTGGTTTTGTAAACTACTCTGTCGCGGTTTTTTTTTTTAATTATTTGAAAATATAACACACAATTTTAAAAAGCTCAAGTCATTGCGTAGTGTCCGAAAAAAAAATCGAAGCCGCCGCAATAAACAGCTGAAGCGCGACCGCTTGTGGCCGGAGAAGCTCGAAGCAGCTTCAGGCGTTTTTTTGAGGCCCGTGTGCATGAATGTTCAAACAATAATGCACCACAAATTGTATTTTGCCAATCTAACCAGTCAAAATAACATGTTTTTTTTTTTAATTCGGAGCATGTAAACAAATGCAACTTATTATAATTATTGAAGGACTAAAGAACGATAAGCAAAATCTCTCGAACTGTCATTGGCTGCACACTCGCGCCGGCTTTAATAAATTTTACCATCGCATCTCGAGTATACAGGAATATTTTATTTTTTGGCTTCCAAAGTATTAAATCTTATTTTCGCTATCTCCACTCGACTCAAACAAATTGACTACCTACAGCTTTTTCCTCATGGCAACAAAGTCGATTGGAGTAGAGTCGAAGTTTTATTGATGACTCAATTGATGTTTCAGTGACGTGCTACCGCGCGGTGGTTACGATTCCCGCACGTAATATTTATTTGCGTAGCTCACAGATAGTATTTCCGGGCTAAGAGTGTGATGATGCATAATTTAGGTCTAGTAACGCAATGGTCTAAGTTTACGTCATCAACCTTCATTCATTTTTAAAATTGGCACAATTAGGTAACTCATACCTAATTTTAATTTAGAGGACATTACCCTGACGCTACAAGAAATAGAATAGACAGAAATAACAACATATTTGAAAACTTATTTGTAGAAATATTAAAAGATACAGTTCTGTGAAAATAAACAAGGCGGCACGCTGCCAAATAATGTGCATTATTTGGCCTACGGCATCTATACTCTATTTCGATCCGTGAACTTAATCCAATGTTAGCTGTATCGGTATTTTTTACGTCAATGTCACTGCTACTGATTGCGGTCAGCTTTTGAAGACCATTTATTTATTTAATCTTCATGCAACACAAAATAAACATAAGAATGACGTGAAGATATCGGAATGTAAAAACTTATTTCTACTTTTAGCACTACCCAAAACAAAAAGTTTGACCAATCTAAAAGTTTGTTTGTCTCTCTTACAGAAATATATTTGAAAAGGTTTTTGTCGATTTTTATCTATACGCAGTCAGCAGATCAGACTACTGAGGCTATTGTCTCACTAGTTCGGAAAAGAAGTTACAAACCGAACTGTTGATACTTGTACTGTAGAACTCCTTAACTAAGAACAAATGGCTCGGAACAAAGCTAATACATAGTTAAGACAAGACTCTGACAAAGGAGTTACAGGCAGCCCACTCAGCAGAGCCTGCATGGAAGAGGACGAGACAGCAGCTCATCTGCTTCTAAGCTACCTAATGAAACATTTGCCCCACCCTCACGCAAAATACGCACTTTGAACATGAGAGTTGCAGAGACCAGTCCGAAAAATCAATACAAATAGTTATGACCAAGAGTTAGTTTGTTCGAAGCTGATGACAAAAAAGAAGTGAATTAACAAGGCACTTACATTAGGAACATTTCATCATAGAGCGGGAACAGATTCTTGTTATGTGTTTGTGTTTTTGGCTTCTGCACGTTGACGAACGAATCTTCTGGTAGTAAGGCAACTCGAACGTAAGAATCACATAGACCTGGAATGATTATAAATGCGTTAGTTCAGTTGGAGTGTGGAGGCAAGGTGTTTAGTGTGGGATTTGGGCCGTAAACTCGGCGAGGCAACGGGTGACTCCCGGTCCAGGTCGTTCTTGGTGCAAAGCATGGCCATCGCTATTCAGCGAGGAAATGCGGCGAGTGTTATGGGCACCTTTCCACCGGGAACGATCAGGGGCGGGTTATTTATTGACACGTGACGTTACATTTTATTGTAAAATATTTATTCTTTTATTTTAATAATAGTAATTTTAGTTATTAAATTTCTTGTTTTAGGAATATATTTAAATCTATACTAATAAACGAATTATATTATACTTATATTAATTATCTAAACTAATAAACTACTGCCAGAAGCTTCGTCCACGCAAAAAAAGGGTTTCTCAATACAAATGCCATAACCCCATTTCATTCCCATAGGGCAATTTAGATTTTGGCAATTGTTTATTAGTCAATGAGTGAGCAGTGGTGGCCGAGTGATAACGGCTCCGACTTACGAGTTGTTGGTCGCGGGTTCAAACCCAACCACCACTGCTCTCAAAACGGTGAAGGAAAACATTGTGAAGAAACCATCATGTCCTAGAACCAAAAATTCGAAGACATGTGATATCCACCAACACGCACTGGGCCCGCGTGATGGATTACGGTTCATTACCTCTCCTAGAGAGGAGGCCTGAATCCCAACAGTGGGAACATTATACGACCGACTATGCTATGCACTGAATGGAATGGAATAATGGAATAATAATATTTATTTCCAAAATAAAAATGGTGACAAAAACAAGTAGGTACATAATTATTGGTACATAAATGAGGACACAGTAAATAACTACTGGCTCCCAAACTAGGTTTATAGCCTGTGACTTGGGAGTCAGTTACATATTCATTACGATTAGGTAGGTACTCAACAATAACATTGTGTATTCACCAACTAGTTGCTACATTTTTTTTAAATGCAATTGTGACGTAACTTGGAAATATAATATTAAAAAAGAAAAATGGTAAATAATGAAGTAAGGAAAAACAGGTTGAATGAATCAAGACTTTACCTTTTATATATACAGGTTATAAAGCTGATTAGTTTGTATAGTTAATCTCAGGAACTACTAGTGTTCGAATTGAAAAATTATTTCTGTGTTAGATAACCTATTTATCGATAATAAATAATTTTTGCTTACCATTCGAATCCGCAGGCGTCAAATTCCTAGCATTCATAATCTCAATCTTCAAGTTATCTTCTATGAACTGCGCCCTCACAGTCAACATCCCCATCTTAGGTTCCTGTATCGTCTGTTGTTCCTGCCACCTTTCTAGGTGGAACTGGTGGATGAGTTCCCTGGTCTCCATACCATGGAGTTTCAGTAAATACTCCACGCGTTTTAAGGTATCTGATGAGTAGGTGTCCTTATTGTCTTGTCTGAACGACCGTATCATAATTTTGACACATTCGTGGAGATTCGAGAAGAACGATGGCGGTCGGCGTTTCTGTAATGTTTTGGTTTATTTATTAGTTTATTTTTCACTGATTACTGAACATTGTTTAGCACATTTACTGTTTTATTTGGTAAACAAACGGTAATGCGGAGATTACTGTATATTCGCATCGTTTTTATACTTTGAATTAGCTATGAACATCTAGTAAATTTTGTAAGATTACATTGCACAATGGACGTAGGTTAGATACAAGGTTAAATGTTATTTAAATTAACATTATTCTCAATACAAAAAACTCATATATGTTTACCAAATCGAACAAGTATAGTACACTTTAAATTAAAGACATATTCCATCACCAAGATGCTTAGTAGTTATTAAACGATTCGAAGCAGCCGTGTTCAAACCATCACCATTCATGCATATGTTGAGGATGGGGCTTTAGAAATGTTCGCATGAAAGGTAAACATGCTGATCATGCAATAATAAAACCTATGAACACAACCTCATTTTGTTAAAGATTTCTTGGCTGTATTTTAAAGCTGGAATATTTTATTGCATCTTCAATAAATAGCCTTATTTAACAGTTCACGAATATGACTACATAATTAGACAATCGGGGTTACCATGACGTCCAAAGTAAGATTGTTTTAATCTTGTTTCAGTGTGGGTAAGAGACAGAGCTAGACAACCTGTGTAGCTCTGTCTCTTCATCATCATCATCATCAGCCTTTTTAAGGTTCCCACTGCTGAGACTCAGGCCTCCTCTCTAGGAGAGGGAATGGGCCGTAATCCACCACGCGGGTCCAGTGCGGGTTAGTGAATGTCACATGTCTTTGAATTTTTGGTTCTAGGACATGCCGGTTTCCTCACGATGTTTTCTTTCACCGTTTTGAGAGCAGTGATGATGAAATAAATTACACAAAGTAATATGCCTGGCAGGGTTTGAACCCGCGACCTACAACTCGTAAGTCGGGGCAGTTACCACTTGGCCACCACTGCTCTGTCTCTTACCCACACTAAAACAAGATTATTACAATCTTACTTTAAACGTCATGGTCTAGGTCTAAATATCGCACATGCTACAATTTGGAACGACGGAAGACGAAGGATAACATAATACTGACGGATAACATTTTCACATTCTTCGGAATAAAAGCTATTTAAAGCGAACAAACAAGTTTATACACGAGTACAAAACTTAGAACGTTTAACATACATCGTCGATGACTTATTCTTAAACTAGTGTAACATTCTAGTCACCATACACGGAACATTGAAGCCAAGTCCAGAAGTCGTTTCACATTTAACATACATTACGGTATATACAGCTCGGATTCACCACGCCCCGGCAACAATGAGAGACGCTATAATGTCTGCGCCCGTGCAATGGACGCTGACTATTTTTTTTTTCTCGCCACGATATCACATCAGTTACATAAACTAAGACAATTACAATAATTGGAATTCATACTTTATCAGTATGAATTGCTAGCTAGGTTTTTGTTCTGAATTTCAAGTCACCAGGTCTTCCCCTATTTAAATGGATGTGATTTTTAAAGTTTGGGTTATCATGGTCGGAATTAGGATGTCTACTACATAAAATTAAGACCACGCGATAGAAATGAAAACTTCATCAAGGCTGTCTCATTCAATACTGGCAAAATAAAGTGTCAGCGCGCTTAAAGAAGTTTTTACCTCAAAATTTGGTCTCTCACGTCAGTTGAGACTATGAAAATGTATCGGCCATGTATTTTTTGCTTTATCAAATCAATAAAAATTAACCTAACGTCAAACTGAATTGAAATATCGCATCAAAGTTTAGAAGTGGGATTTCACTTCTAGGTACAATTTTAACGCACTGTATCGTCCTTATTTTTTTGTTTACGTTACAAAGGAAAAATACGGGTCCAATATTTTTTGGTAATCTTATTAATGGACTAGATATATTTTTAATTCGTTAATTTTTATAGGTAAACGGTCAAACTCACTGACACACATAGTTTTTGTGGAACGTTTCGACTATACCGTCTCTCATTGGCCGCTGAGGCGTCTCGCTACTCTATAATTATGCACGTGCCATAATATATTTGTTTATAATTAGCGGTCCGCAATGTATGTATATAAAACAATGTGTAAACTCGGCGGGATAAGAGCAACATAATAACATAAGACAGGAACATAAACAAGGTGCTAGCTAGGGACTAAGGTTTACCGCGTCGAGGCTGGCGGCGGCCGATTTGCTCAAGCGGCGCGGGTCGATATAGCGAGTTATCTTTGCCCTTCGGTGCTATTGAAAACAACAAAACTCTT
The DNA here is from genome assembly GCA_949319445.1 of Mythimna lalbum. Lineage (NCBI taxonomy): Eukaryota > Metazoa > Arthropoda > Insecta > Lepidoptera > Noctuidae > Mythimna > Mythimna lalbum. The sequence continues at coordinate 11,357,084 of OX439354.1, read as the reverse complement.
TTTAACTTTTGACATAATCATTTAAATAATTGTTGGCGATTATTATCAGGTGTATGTTTCGGTGATTTCCGATTAGTTTCGGACTCGAACGTAGGCGAGATGAAAACGGACCAAATGTCGTTCGATTCAGAAAAATATCAGAGGCCATACCATGAGCTCTTAACGCGATCCATTAGGCGCCTTAAACTGAACTGTCAAAAGTCTGGAGCTAGAATATATAGCTCCATCCCTCTTTCTCACGCTCGACATTTATCACATCATGGTAAGACCTCTTGACTTAAAGAAACAACCACCATTAAATGCCAACAATAAAAAAACTTAAACAAAAAATGTTTTATTACTTATAATTAGTGCTCTACTACTCTATATTGGCTTTGCAGTAATTTATTCAAATGTTTGACATTGAAATGTCAGCGCAAATAAAATGAATTAACCAGAAACAATGTCGGATAATTCTAATTTATTCACCTTCATTTGTTACTGATAAAGTCTAAATTAACTACCAGTTTAAAAATAAAATAAAATCAAGCATAATTTACTACATTAAAAATATTTTATTTCTTGCTAAATAGGTATTTCAGTGAATTCTAAAGTTTACTAAATCAAACATAATTGTTGTGTAGTGCACACTTCTAAATAAAAATTGCAGTAGCGTGCGTTACAAATGCAATATTATTTACCCTGAACATAATATAGTTGGGGGACACTTTGTTTTTTCCAAAATATCTACGCCTAAACAAGCGAATACGGGTGGAGATTTTCTCTTTCTACAAACGAAATTAATAATGAGTTAGTATTAGTATTGTGAGAGAGTTATTTTGATTTGTGTAAATCCTGTGAAAATAAACCTTATGTATGAATAATTAACGTGTTTTTGTGTATGTAAGTAAGTTATTACAAAATGTCGGAGATTAGTTTAAACTGTTATTTGAAATTAGTAGGAAGTAAAGTAGTAAGAATATTAAATAAATAGATATGGTTTTCAGTCTTTGGAACTAGATATGTGTCGGTTAACTTAGAAAAACATCCATTTTACCGAGAAAATTAAATTGTTAAGAGGATGGAAATAAACCACCAGTAGAGCTTCTATGTACAGTCAACGAAGGAGATAAGTAACCAGGGTCGTCTGATATTAGTTGAAGTTTTTAAGGAGACCGATATTTGAGTGAATTTTATTATTGAGTTATTTATCTAAAATATAATAATTTCGTATCGCAGTGTTTGCTATTTATCGAAACGGCTTGGTCATTTTTATTTTTAAACATGCATGTATTTGTTAGGTCTGAAAATAGATCGTATTATACGCTATTTTTCCTCCTACCCCCAAACTCCATTTTTTTTTTTTGATAAATTATATGACAGAACCACAATTACCAGGTCAGTAACTCTACTGTAAATATAATTATGTTTCATTCATATCTATCCATAGATTTTCTTAAAATTATTTCAACTAATATCAGACGACTCTGATTACTAATCTCCTTTGTCGACTGTAAACAGACGCTGAACTAAAAGTATTACAATTGCAAATCGATACCATCGATTGAAATCGTGCCAAAATGGTTTTGAATGGCAATTGTAAAGACATAATATACACAACTCATGTCTAGTTACAAAGACTGTACACAACTACAATAGATTAAAAAGTTAAGAGTATTAAAACAATGCTATTATACAGCTGTTAGCAGCTAAGTTACAATAAAATATAATAACTAATATTAGACCGTGTACTGACCTCTAGGTTCGCCTGTATAAGTTCATATAACACTTCGCCAAGTTGCTCCCACACAATCTCGAGTGTTCTTGAGAAATTTTCGTTGTTTAAGTGTTGGTACAAAGTGTCTAAGTTGGCTTCTAAATAGCGCATGACGCGGTCCATGCTTGAACAGTCTTGGTGGAGGAGTTCTGCTCCTTCGATCAAGAAACGGGTGATGGATGGCATCATCTGAAACGGAGACAGTCATTCATAGGTTTCCATTTCCATAAGTTGAATAAATGCAGTACATGTAAAGTTTTTTATTCCGATGCGACGTTATCAAATAACTCCTTCCGTTCTGGGAGGAGCGAAAGAGGCATATCAGACTTTTACTAACAATAACTATAACCGAAACGTGTTTCTTCAGTTGTCCTTTCTGCTCCAGGGCCCCGATAGCTCTTTCAAACATTCCCGCACCTCTATTTATAGGAAACTTCTTTTTTGTATAAGCATAAATAATAATTAAACTCACCTTTTTAACCATAACTTCTAGGAGATCCACAATTTTATTTCTTACAGTATCTATTGCATTGGCGATGACGTTTTGTAGCGTTTCCTTACATCTGAAAATTAGGAACAAATCTTGATGTAAATAACGGGCATAAAGTGTCTCTATGACGGGCCATAATTCAAGAAAAATTACAAATTTTGGAACCACAAACACTAAATCATACATGACAAAGTTCAAGTTTCATTCCAAATCATACTTTTCGAAATCTTTTTTATACAAGAGGTCACTTAAAAATCAACGTAAAATACAGAAAGCTAATGTCGAGGCTTGAGTTAGCAGAGATGTATTAAAAATTTCTCGAATTATAAATAATTAAAATACAATATAAAATTTCACACTTGATTTAGGGGAGACATAATCAAAAGATTAGTTCTCTGGCTATCTTAATATGATAGGTGCCAAAGAAACAGCATATGGGCTGTATAATATGTAATTGAAAATATTATTAATCACTTTGGACTCGTTGTTGGGTCTTGGGCGTAAACACAAGTCAACAATGCGGGCACACGAATGAATCATGTTTTTGACACCGAAAGGGTTACAATGCAGCTAGTAACGAATGGCTGGGATATATTATAAATGTGGCGTAATATTGAGAAACTTAAGAGTCCCAGATTTCTCGAAATCTTATTGCCACCATCAAGCGTATTACTGAAAGACCCGGGGCTCTACGACGAAGTCCCAATGCCTTCATGATACCATCAGTGAAACCTGGGGCCCTACTACGAAGTCCCACTGCCATCATGACGCCATCACAACGACCAGGTTCCCTACTACGAAGTTCCACTGCCTTCATGATGCCATCAGAGAAACCTGGGGCCCTACTACGAAGTCTAAATGCCACTATGATGCCATCACTAGAAAGAGATAGTGCTAATCGTTCGACTCCGCTCCTCTCTTACACGTTTTTCTTTTTGATGGGAAATATACTTCTCCTGCTCTGGGTGGATGCGAGATCAGTGCAGATTTTTACTGTTCCTCTAATTTTTGAGGTAATCCCACAGCATGACAAGGGTAAGTTGCGTTATTAAATGAATAAAAGCTGACCTCTGCGCCTCCATGGGCGAGCGCGCCTCGCACATCCTCTGTATGATGTCGTCCATGCCGAGCTCGGCCACGAAGGGAGTGAGGCTCTGCCGCACGTAGTCGATGTTGTTGATGGCCACGCACCACTCCGTCGTCACCTCGAAGCGCTCCTCGAACACGTTGGACACGTGGCCCACGTTATCCACGCGACTAGCCATCTTGTCCGAGTAGAACACGCAGCAGCGGCAGATGTCCTGGAAATTGGTAAGTTCAATAAAATTTGACTGTAATACGAACTTGGTTTAAAAATTAGATCACCTAAAAGTAAAAACAAGTGTGGCCCAAGTGTAGTCATGGTCTTACTAAATGACGCTGAACTCAATTTTGATTTTGTATTTTTTACTGTTATTGTTTTTAACTGCAAATGGTTGGTGACCCTGAATGTTATATTGAGACAAATGTTTGTATTATGAGCACGATCATTTTGTTGTGTCTCTGGGTGCAGGTAATTTAAACTATTATTCGTCCTTAATTCATGAATCCCCAAGCGACCACCGGTGGCCGCGCATCTATTGTCTTACTATTGTGTCTCTAATTGACGGTATCTGAAGGGTTAAACTAAAATGCTGTTATTTGGCGTTTAGTGAGCTTTCGTTTTTTATTTTAACGCCACGGTAATCAAACATAAATTTTCTAAGGATCTGTCTAAACAATACTAACTACTATCAATAGATACATAACTCAAACCAATAAAAATTATAGGACCTTTAATTTTTATTTATTTTCTATGCTGTTTTTGTACGTAACTCAACGGCATCGTGGCTTAGGACGGCGAACGGTGGCGATAGATTATACATAATTATTTATCACATAGCCGTATATATATAATATTATAAGCTTATACTCACATCAATAATCTTGGCCACAAACGTATAACAGCCCTCAACATCAGGCCACGCCAACTGCTGCCAAAATATCTTGATCTGGTAGAATATCGCGAGAGTATCAACTCCGGAACTACTATACTTCACGTTAGTATCCACTGGGACCAAGTTATCGAGGTCTACGGCCTTCTCGATGCGCGTGAGTGCTTTGTATGCGGCGATGTCCAGCCATTGGGCCACGCCGCCGAAGAACCATGCGTGGAATTTTGATATGGCGTATGACTGCCAGTCTGTCTCGTTAAGCCCTTGGCCTAATCTGTAAGGAAAATTATGAGGGTTTAGATAATTATAATATTGAAGAGAGAGGAAGAGTACACAGTCTTTATCTACACTAATATTATAAAGAGGTAAGTAGTTTGTTTTTTTTTTTGTTTGTAATCTGTGGTAATCTCTGAAAGTACTACTTTCATTGCTATAATTTTTTCAGCGACAGAAAGAGGTTTTATTTTTGAGTGACCTAGGCGGAGTGAATATTTTATGCATGAGGGCGAAGCCGCGGGCAAAAGCTAGTGAACTTATATATTTTATCATTTTGAAGGCACGGTTAGCGGTGAGGCGATTGGCTGCTACACTGCGTATTGCTGTTTCGATTCCCGCACGGAACAAATATTTGTATGACCTACAGATATTTGTACTGGGTGGTGGGTAAAGTTGTATATTAAAAAAATAAAGAGCAATTCGATTTCGAGATGTTCGTTTTGTACATGTCTCGAGGTGTAAAGGAATAAGTTTACACGCAATTAAAGAATGAGATGTCTTATTTAGGAATCAATTAAATATATTTAAACTTAAATACATGGTTCCGTAGACATCCATAAATTACATACATATACATATAATGTATGTAACGAACGTAATGTAAGCAAACAGAGATAATAATATAGTAAACACTTCAGAATTAAGAGTTTAGCAAATATTTTTCCCAGAAGTTAACAACATAGGTACTACGTACACAATAATTATTATAATCGTCACCAATTTTCCACAATATTTAAGAAAACAAAGAAAAAAGGTAGACGTGACGTTCCGTTCATTTAAATATTTAACAAGATTACACGGCTATTCTGTTCATTGTTCGAGTCTTTTATTTTTCTTTCTGCACGTTAAGCACACACTGAAAAACAAATATTTTGTATTCACTGTGTATTTCAAATCGAAAGTAAGTAGGCAACAGATAAAAACCAAACCAAAATATTGGTATGATTTAGGTACTTTTTTCTTTTCGCCAGAAAGGAAACCTAGGTTATAAGTTAGAGGACTGGCCTGTTGGTCTAGTGGTTAGTGACTGCTATGCCGGAGGTCGTGGGTTCGATTCCCACCCAGGACAAATGTTTGTGTGATGAGCATGATCATTTGTTCTGTGTCTGGGTGTAATTTATCTATAAAATGTATGTATTTAGAAATATATAAGTATGTTTATCAGTTGTCTAGTACCCGTAACACAAGCTCTGCTTAGCATGGGACTAGATGGCGTTGTGTGATAGTTGTGGAATATTATATTATTATTATATTATATATTAGAGGACAGTACGAGAAATCAAAAGCAATAAGAACCAAGTCTTTAAACCGTAACGGAACGAAGATACCGATAGAAGCAGTACTTTTTTTTACAGGCGTTATCTGTTGTTCTTTTAGATTTCAATGATGACGACTTAAGGACTTGTGAGGAGTTCTTTAGAACACTAAACGTCTTGTATCACACCCGGCGGCGTTATATGCGAAAGCGAGAGACGTAGAATCACTCATTAGAAAAACCGTGAGAAACCGAAAAGTTTAACAATGAGAAACTTCAAATATCAAAAACGGAGTATTTTTATTTAAGGAAAATAATGTCTGATAAAAAGCAATAGCGATCTATTAAATAGTCTCTAACTTCGTTCGGTTACGGTTAGTAGACATAATTCTTTTTGCTTTCTCATACAGTCCTATAAGATATGGTCTGGGATTCACTATTGGCAATTCTCCTTTGCCATAAATTATATTGACCTACTTACATTTATTAATATTCTTAATTTAAACAAGCTTTTAATGAAAATCATTTTTTCATAGCAAGCTTCTATAGCTATATATATTTAATTGATACTCGTCAAGACGAATCATGCGAGACGAATCATCCAAACTCGATGGGGTTGTGTCGTTTAACTACGAAGTTCCTATAGCCAAGTTCCGGTTCCACCATCGGATCAGCTCCATGTCATAATAATTTTGCATTGTCATCTGATTTACACGCGCATGAAAAAAATTCAGCTCAATCGGTAACCGGGAAGTGGGTCAAATTTAATTTGCAAGATTTGATTACAGACAAACATCGGGACAGTTGAAACTAAATAAAAGCTTGTAATAAAAACGATAATAAAGACATAAAACTGTCTTGAATTGACATCTAGCGTATTCTAGTAATCAGAAACAGTTCATTATTTATTTTCGGGTACCTACATTGGGAAAAGGTCAATGAATTTTATGGCAAACGAATTCATTTTGTACGAAGGAGGTTATTTATGATAATACTGATCCAATCTTGAATTCTCTCACTAATAAGCTAGGCATATACGTTCTAAGCCGTAAATAAACACGCTTACTATGGAAAAGATCACAGTAACAAAGCCGAAAGAAAAGCTAGTAGATATTTCATGTTTTTCTAAGGGAAAATGTTGAAAAAAAAAAAACGAAAGTCGCTCTCTATTGTTTCATTGTAGGACATTCTTCTTGATTATTCTGAGTAATAAAATATGAGTTCATGCGAAATAATGAGAAGCACTATCGCGTAAATAAGATATGGAGACCTAAATATTAAGAGAACAGTATTAAAATTATCTTAACAATAAACTGCCTCACTCAACAAACAGTTTTTAAGTGAATCATTCAACACAGAGAAAGGACGGTTTAAAAGACAAAGATATACTGTACAATATGAGGATGCACACAAAACATAGGCTTTTGTTCCACAAGGGCAAGCAAGGACTACATAACGGACTTATGTTATGTTCTCTCTCATCGTGGCTTCTTCCTTAGGTACGTTTGTTTATGCAGGTAGTTACTGTGATGAGCTGGATTGGTTTTGGAGCGTTGGTTACTGAGATTTGGCACAGTTGAAATCCAACTACTCTAATCTAAACTAATACTAGCTGCAGCAGCTTAGTGCGAGCGGATAGTAGAAAATTATCAATTCATACAAATTCCTTCAAAAGGAGCATCTCACAAACGGACACACTCGCAATTTTTTTTTTAGTTTCACCTGTCCGAATGTTTGTATGTAATCAAATCTTGCAAATTACATTTGATCCACTTCTCGATTACCGATTGAACTAAAATTCTGCATACAAGTGTAAATCAGATGATAGTGCAAAATTATTATGACATGAAGATGATCTGATGAGCAATAGAAGGTGTCTTTAGGAACTCAGTAGTTAAACGACACAACCCCATCGAGTTTGGGCTCGTATGTTGACGAGTATTTATTGTACAGACGGCAATATAAAAGCTTGCTATGAATAAATGATTTTCATTGAAAACTTGTTAACTTTATATGTTAGTGTGAGTAGGAGGATAAGATAAAATTTATACTCACGTTAAAAACCTTTGCAGAGTAAGGTACAGTTCAAACAGCGTGGTCCCCATAGTCAGGGGTTCAGAGCCCACGGACGAGGAGCCCAGCCCCGTCTCTCCGTTGATGCCGCCCGCCAGGGTCGTGGTGGAGCCCTCGCTGTATCGCAGCCTCTTCAGACTCTTACATACATCTACTATCTCCGACTCCACTAATGACGCTAACTTGCTTTCGTACAACCCATAAAGGGTTTTTGAGTAGGGGAAGCTCATTACTCTGGAAATAATAAACGGTCCAATAAATATGACTGTCACACATTTACATTAAATACGTCCCTCCTAAATTCCCCAACGGAGTAGGCTAAGATGTAAAGTAGAACCACAAAATATATAGTTACAGAAGTCAATCCACATACTGTGCGCGCTCTTACAACGCACACATAGACACCGCTCACGGACACGATATCTCGGAGCGCCTCGGCCCACTCGTCGAACAGGTCCGGCTCAAAAGCTTTACTGTGCGTCCACTGAGCGTAGGTATAATAAGTGAAGTACATACATGAGATTATCTTCTGTACCTATCTATTTTGTGGTAGAACCAAGATTTAGTCAATTATGTCTGAAGTTCTTCGAAATTCTTAGCGAATACTTTGCCCAGTCTAGGAATCAAACCCAGGAGCCTTCGATCAGCAATGCATATACGACTAACGAAGCAGACTAATTACTACAAGGATTTAGCGAACCAATAAACAACATTTACATAATAACCATGGTAACAAAGAAAATTGCGCTAAAAATAGGTATGACCACAGTATGAGTAAACGTTATTATTGAAAATTATATGACGAATAAACTTACTCAACGAAAACTCTATCGTAATACTCGACTGCTCGCTGCAGGTCTGAGCGGACCAGCTGAATGGCTCTGATCAGGTGCTGCAGCCGATTGTCTTCCGTATCGTCCTTACACTCGTTGTTATCCAGAATATGGACGAACCAATCCGAAGCTCCTTGAATAACTGCTTGTTCCAACACGACCTGAATGGTCAACTTCCCCATATCTTCCCTCAGCCATCCATACAAGTTAACTGGGAATAAGTCCAGATTCTCCGGAGCATCCAAAACGGACAGTTTATAAAGAACCTTGAGGACTTCTCGGAGTGTCTTCATGACAGCCTTGTCGCCAGCAGTCTTCTTCCTTAGTTTCCTAATGTGACTGTAGCATGTTGGGAGCAGTTTCCTCGCGCCATCCCAGAACAGCTTGACGTCCTCTTCATTTACTAGACCTGGAATAGAAAAGGGCAAAATGTTTAAGTACAATCGTTACAACTAATATGACAAATAAAAAAAAATCTAACAAAAAATCATAGTTAAAAAAGGATGATTCCGTCTAATCGATTTTGGCAAGAGGCAATCGCGCCTCCCCTCGATTATCGATAGATACGACGTTACACAAATGTAGGATTTGTATCAAGATATCAAAGTTTTCCGCGCTGTGTGAACATGATATATATTATACAACGGTCAAAAACCAAGTATCGGACAGTTGCCCAGACCTGACACTATTGTGGCTAGTGGGAGTATGCTGAATTTTCCACCCTGTTCCTCATACCTCTATATATCGAGCACCATTATCGAAATCATCCATCAAAGTAAGTAAAGCACCAAAGTTAAGGTATACCAATGACTTGGTGAGGCTGGTGGTGATCGGGGGAATTTGCTAGATGCGAATAGCACAAGGCTGAACTTTGCTACTTGCTTGGAGGAAGCCTATTTTTGGTACTGGACGTAATTCACTTGTACAATGATGACGATGAAGAAGGTAGGATCTACTCACCCGACTGCAGCGGCTTTGTGATCTTATCCAGCAAGGTATTGAAGAGTGCGAAGCTGAGCGGGTGGTCGGTGGTGATGGCGCAGTAGACGGCCCACTGCGCCAGCGTGTTGTCGTTGGCGGTGAGCCCGGACTGGGCCGCGTGCTGCGTGAGGATCGCCTCGGCTGCGGCGCTGAAGTTGCCGCACCACCAGTAGGGTGCCACCTGCGGAACAAACATTTATTTATACAGGGTTATTTGTAAAACACTGGCAACCTCTGAGGACTATGTTACTAACATCATAAACAACAACTTTTGTTCTGTGACTTTTAAAAATGTATCATATTTTAATTCATAAGATTATCATACAAAAATAAAAATATTTAAATTAAACGTTCTAAATACATATAACGAAGTGTTATACTGACGTAGGTAGGTATGGCGAAATACAAAGTTGAAATGTGTAAGATAGAACAACAAATCTTCAAGCTTTGTTTTTGGAAAATGTATTATGTTTTGCAAAAAGTCATAGAACAAAAGTTGTTGTTTATGATGTTAGTAATATAGTCCTGCAAGGCTGTTAGTGTTTTACGAATAACCCTGTATACCTCCTATTGGCACACCAACAGCATTACATACAGGATTATTATATCATAATCTAGACACTGGTATACAAGCTTCTAAGATGAAAACATGGTAAGTATATTAGTTTTCTGTTTCACAGATATAGTGATTGTCATAACGTAAATAAAAAATAACTAGCTTCGCACGCCAGAAAAGCAGTGTTCTCACGCAAAGGAACGGAGTCAAAATGGCTAATCCCAGTCCAAAACCGGGTCATGGGCAACCTATGTGCCAATATTCGTCTACATCCGTTTACAGTTGAGGCGTGATTGATAAAACAACATTCTAACATCCAAACGTACACTTTAACATTGAAACATTAGTAAGATTTAACCAAAATAAGTGATCATCTATGGACTCTCAGTAACTGGCGAGAAATGATCTGTATGTACATCCTCAGATATCGATGGCCATCTATACTTACATATAAATAAAATTGAAGTACTTATCTGTGTGCAATATCAAAATAATATTCTTTTATTAAATGCATTTTTGTATTTTTAAAATAACATTTTTGTCCGTGTGTCTGTTTATTCCGGCTAATCTCTGAAACGGCTGAATAGCTGATGTTTTAAGGGATAACTTAGGCTACCTTTGTTTTAGAAAAGGATTTAGGTTTACGCGCAAAAAAAAGAAACACTTGGCATTGTTCTGTTTTGCGAATCTGACGCGGAGAGTCACAGGCACCAGCTAGTCTCGCACAAATACGCAATATTTAGAAAGTCTTCAAACCTATAATGAACAATAGCAATACTATCAGGTCAGGCAACTTGGTACACGCCAGGACACGGGTATTCAGGCACGGTGGTGCTAATTAGTTATTCTAAACGGTCGTTCACGACTGACAAAGTTCATTGTTACTTGTGTAATTTGTTTAATTATTATTACTAGAATAAGCTATCACGTAAAGGGAAATCCTTGTCTATTTGTTCAAGATCAGATATAGACAAGTCCCATTGGTGGTTGATGACGGCGAAGACGGCATTGATAAAAATTATAAATATTGCAACATTACATTCATTTCAAATGTTTGGACCGCCCTCTGACCAAGCTAAAAATTTGCAAATCATAATCGGCAGTCACCATTTTAAGATTCAAGGTCTAGTTTCAACATACACGTGCCAGCTGACAAAAAGTTCGCTGTGCATGTATGCAAAGCATTTACCTTCTGAAAAACCATGTCTGACGTCAGAGGTACAAAAAACAATTATTTATCACAGCAACGTATTTTAAGAGGAAAAGTTTATTTTAGATAAATTAATCAGCGTTTCTGATCGATAGTTTTACATTTATTTGCATATTTAATTAAAGTTTGTATCTATATTTCCAAGTCTTCAAACGGTCCGTTCATCCGGACCGAACCATGACCTCCAGGAGTTGTTTATCCCGAAGCACATACCGGGGAATTTATACGATCGAAAAATGGTAGGTACACTTAAAAGTTAAGGTTAAAATGTGGTTTATCCGCTGAACTTCTAACAGATCTATAAAACGAAACATTCCGAATCGAAACAGTTGACGTAAGATCTAGTTCAATCGAATTCTAAAGTTCGCTTTGAGACCGTAAAATGACGACAGCTGCAATTTAACGATTGTTATTCGAATCACTGTCAGTCAATAAAATGATGGGAAAACAAAAATAGTGACGTGACCTTCAATTGTTTATTTATTTAATTAATTAATTAACGTATCTACCTTTTTTTATGGTGGGCAAAAATCATCCAATGACAACCCCCGCTCTTGAGCGGGGCGGGGATAGTGTCAGACTCTTACTGACTTACTTAAAAACCCACCCCGTTCCTTCTAGCCTTTATACCGGGGATTGAGCTCCCTTTCGAATAACCCTGGCCCCAGTAGGTTTTGACCCAGCTGGGCCCCTGCTTAATTAATGTACCTGCATCACCTGATCATAATACCTGAATACTCACTTATTACCTAAGCTTGTTTCCGTGAATATGAGACACCTGGTCGAAGAACTATGCAGTGTGCATAATGAGATCATTTCTTATGAGACATCGATATACCTCACGTTGCTACAAAAAAGCTTGAATAACATACGTTCGTTTATGGAGTTACCTCATAATAGCTAGCACATGGTACGCAGGTCAGTGCCTATAGGAAGTTAACGTTTTAGTATGCATGCCTTGTATACGGCACTAGTATGAATGACTAATACTAAAGTACTACAATCATTATAATACTGGCTACATAAATTACGCAGTAAACAAACCAGAAAAAAAAACAATGATACCCAAAGCAATTCGTCCCATTCGAGCACCTGTTGACTAACGCATTGTTGGTCTTTGGAAAATTTGATCAGCGCACTCATGCTCAAATAAGGTGGAGGAAAACGTCGTTTAAGAATCGGAAAGTCCTGACATCCGGCCAAAGACTTCGAACCATATGGGTTAGCGTGTGGTAGATTATGGATCACTCCTTTACACAGAAATCAGGACCAAGCAACAATGAAGACATTAGCCTTATCATCTACATAGACATCATCGAATAGACCTCCCCAAGCGTCGCCACATCGGTCGGTCCTATGCTTCTCGCAACCAACAGATTCCAACTTATGTTATACATTTTATGTAAACTGACCTTAGAGTTTTCAAGCTCATGTAGGAGAATAATTCTTAGTAGGTGTCTGTGTTCCTGAGCAGCAACTTGCGAGTTCTTCTCTGAAGAGAAGTTTAACCGCACTTTCACCACACCTTGACGTCTTAGTTTGCTTTTCTTGCTGAGACTGAACCACATCGTCATGCCTCCTGCAGGGATTGACTGCAAAAAAAAACCATAAGTTACCTATCATATAACGCCAGGATTTAAATATTTTGCAGGTGGCAAGTTACGATTTTGTGTATAGATCACTAATGTGTTACAAAATGCATACTTAGACGAATTAAAATTCAAAATTATGTATATTTATGCATTTTTCGTAGAATTCCGATTTGAAATGTATAAGCTGGAATATTAAACAGAGACGAATATAAGTCATGGTCGATACTAACTTTCAATGGTATATTAGATGTGCCAATCAGTTCGTTATCATGCTTCCCCGTAGAAGCTGTGATAGCTATCTCCTTCATAAGTTTCCGGAGTCCCTTCACTCCTTTTACTTCAAATATCTTCGTCATTTTCTCTTTCACCGTCTCCGCAGGATCGAAGTCCCTAAACGGCAAACAAAATAAATCTCATTCACTGCATACATTCTTACAATATAAACACAATGTCATTGGCATTTGTTACTAGGGCATAAACATTTAATCACTGTAGTTTTATGTCACCTGGGTAATTAAAATCAAGAATATGAACGTGTTTCATACACGTAGTTGCGTGCAAAGTAGCACTGCTTAATAAAAATAACTATTAAAACACAGGTAACGTGGTTCAGTGGAAATACTAATCACAACCGTAAACGGAGTCGGAGGTGAACAACCCTCTGCTTACTTTTGGGTTTTTCTACAACAGTTACTCGATTGTTTTGGTCACGCAGTTTAAATATAATTCATTCAACAGGCAAAACGGTGGGCTTAAAACTTACCATACTTCGAGTACAAGGGAATCTTCTTGAACGCTTCCTGGCATAGGTCTGAAAACATAACAACCTTTATTTAATTACTTGCTTATTTACAAGTAACTAATAAATATGTTTGAACGTTTATTTTGTGTGAAATGTATGCCAAGGAACAAGGCTCCACGGATATTTGTAGTTGCACTAATGGAGTCGTAAAATTTTATAGCAACATTCTACTCTACTACATTTTACTATGATGTGGAGCATTTCTCTGCCTACGTCATTAGGTTTATGTGAAACAATTATTAGGTCGGCTTTGAGGAGTATGCTGATATGAATCTTTAATCAATCATCTAATATAATCCTTAGTAACATATTATCGCGTCTTGTTACACTAAGTTATCTAATATCTATCAAAAATGCACTTTACACGCTATTAATCTGTATAAATTATGTCACACATCATGACTTCATCGACGTTCGCCGTGTTTCTCCCAATTTTTATCTGTGTACTTACATTACTTATTTACATTTCTCGGAAAACACTGCATCCACTGTTTGCTTAAGACAACAGCAAGATGTTTAATCTTCTAAATTTTGTTTTGTACATTTGACGATTTAATCTACTTATCTATATGACTACCTGAATAAAATTTTAAAGTTTTATATATAATGAGATAACTAAAATTTACTTACAAAGAAAAATGTTCCTCCCACGAAGGATTGAGAGTCCCCGATTTGACTGAAGTATTGTACCTATGTGTCGGGTTGGACATCAAGTATATAGTGACGAAGGGATCACTCAGACCATTCGGGTCTTTAGGAACCAAGTCCTTGGCTTCTACCACTTCAACATTGAGCATCAGTTCCGGTGGTTCCTTCGCTTCAGCTTGTGTGAGCAGTTGTGTGTGCTTATCATTGGCTATTTTGAAAGCTTCTTGTATGTAGGACAGCATCGCGAGCTGTCCCACCTCGCACCCTACGTCACATCCCCCGACATTGTGTAATATCTCGTAAAGTACTTCCAAATAAAGTTCATCGACCTGAAAATTAACTTGTGTTAATAATATACCTAAAATTATATTTATTGCAGTCATGACCTATATGATAGTTAAGTCATACATTGTTATATGTTAGAAAATAAATAAGAGCAATTTACATAAAAAAACTGCTTTACTACGATCTAATGCAATTATGAAAAATGTTTTATTTTTTATCCTTTTTGTAAGCTATAACTCATTGTTCTCAGGTGTTATATAATCGTAGGGATTCCCAACCTATTGTTAGATAATTTCATAATCTTATTTGATGAGACATGCAGGTAGAGTGATTAGCGCCACCATTTCGACAATTTTATTCTCTTGTCTATGTTTATAATTTGTTGTTGTCTCAAACACGACATTGACCTAATACTTACCTAGATTCACATCGCATGACATAGGCATTGATCTAACAGTAGCACAGAAACATGACATATCTAGTTATAAAAGTGGTGACTTGCTAACTAAAACTGTGACCAGAATATTGTTTGTTTTGTTTTTTCTATCATCTACATACGAGTATGTCCTATATTTCATAATCCCATTGTAATGTTTTAACTATAGCAAATTATAAGTAATGTGCGGACATTATTTTTATAATTTAAAAAAAGACATAATTATACAGCTGCAGAAGTAACAAATCGATTACCTAATAAAAAATATTTAAATTGATTTCACACGATTGTACATACTACATCTATTCATTTATTGATTTATTGTTTTTTCATTATTATAGATATCAATTTTAAGCTGATTATTAGTTTAATTATTTGCAAGTTGGATTTCTAAAAGTAACTTAATAAAATAATATATTAAAGTAGAGACTTGTGTGAACTCAAACGTGTCAGCCTTTGCAAGAATAGTTTCGAACTGCAAAAACATCACCATCACTACTTCTTTTAGGCACCTTTAACTATCACAAGATACTGAAAACTTTGCACTGATTGATTGTTACTTGTAACACCCTGCTTTCAAGTACGAGAACTGGTAAATTCTTACAAAATGCACGTGAGCTAATTTTATATTGAGTGTCCAGAGATAAAACTCCCGATAATAGCCTACTTTATTTGAACATTTTACGGATAGTTAGACATATCCACCCACTTAAGATAAGAATCCTCATCCACTCATTATTTATCATTTGCCTGACTAGAATCTGCGTAAGAAGCCACTTCGAAACGTGACAATAAGGATGCTCATAGATACTTTGAGTGGTTGGATCACTGTGTACTCATTCAAAGCTTTACGAGTAGGTAGATCGGTAAAATCCGAGGTAACACTTACCGACGACTCATAATAATATCGCAATTTCATAAACCAGTCGACCGGATCGGGATGCGACGAGTACAAAGCTGCACAACAATATCCTTCGCACTGCTGCTAAAACCACAACCGAATGAATCATCGACAGTTTTGAATGATAGGGTGTCCTGGTAACGACACCACCACCGGAACGACCCGACTGCGCGCCCGAACACGAATGTCGCTACCAAAAGAGTTCTCACCGAACTTGTAGTGACCCTCTCAAACCAGTTGGGTTACTGCGCCGTAGTGGGAAGCCTATCGATCTGATGGAAAGGTGGTGTTTGCAATATAGCAGGTTGGCTGGTTACGAAAAAACTGTTTGGTTTGTTTTTCCATAGAGCAGAAGACTAATTGCCTAGTGAACTTTATAAGAAGGTCGCAATTCTGTGAGCTCATGAGTCACGAAACGAATTTTTAAATAGCGAACTTACAACGAGCGACTCAGGTACGAGGAAAATAGTATGTACTCAGCTAGCTTTCGAGTTTGATGACCCAAAAGAAACCTTGAAAATCTTGACCTTTTAGATCTGACAGGAAAACCATGCATAATCATCAGTGTATTTGAAAGGTATAGTATCCTCCACATTTTTCTGACATTTTTATCGAGTGAATACGAATTGAATTGATGCATTGATTAAATACCTAGGTGCGTAGACTTCGATTGCTCTGAAACTTATTCGAACCAATTTTATCGGCTGCAATAAACCGACGCGACGCAAGGAAGAACGCAAGTTTATCGGCAATTGCACGTAACAAACGCGATAAAAGATTAGATTTATTACAGATGTAATGCTTATTTCTCTGGCTGCAACCGATTTAAACTTAGTATAGCCGGTATATTATTAAAGCAACGAAAACAAATTATGTAGCCAATACAAAACGTGTAGGATGTACAAACTGTCATAGACTGGATCAGCATGCTGGTTTGTCTGTCTAACAACTCCTTCTTCACTCCTCTAAACTTAGTCCGAAGCGTTCCCATGCCATTCATTTTTACTAAAGATTCAGTCATTGTTGACTGTCACATATTCACAAAATTCACTATTATAACACAGAACTTGAAATCACTCTGTCATAAAACGAGAAAATTGAGATAACGCGTCATCTTTTCATTGATGATTTAAACGGCTCACTTGAGGTTATCGATACGCCGACACTCGGGAAGAAAAACACTAGGAAAGTGGAGAGAAATGAGTGTGGTGAGAGCTGCCGGTGCACTGGCTCCGGCCGACTGGGACTCGGGATTGAACCCGCACTGCCGCCAAATTCTATTTTTGCAAAGCGCCGCCAACGAAGACGAATGCGAGAGCACACCTAAATAATAAAAAAATCTCCAAAATATTTAAAGACACCACTGATGTGATGTCTCACCCGACCGACATCTTTGTTGGAATGGCCAAATTTCCTGTTATATTTACAATCAAAGCCAATTATGGACAAAAAAAAACCCAAATAAAGTGGTCAAACAACGTTTACAAACCAAATTCATAACTTTTTTTTTCCCAGTTAAGCTATATGAAGCTTACGATACGATAGAAAGTTACTTTTGAACGATATTATTCAGTCCATTGACGCAATAGTCTGAACTAGCTCCAACTCTATAGTACTCAAACCTACACATCCATCTACTAATGCAAAAGGTGTAATATACGAGTATGATCCTCTTCAAAGGCAGGGAGAACATATACAACAGAACATTCCTATAAGTTTAATGGAATTCTTAATGTAGTTTTATTTACGAAAAAATATATAACACTTGAACCAAAACTATAAATCGTGAGGGAGGCCGTTATGGTGTTTAATAAATTTAATTTTTATTACAATATAAAACAGTAGCTACCACTCATACATACCTACCTGATGGATGTAGTATCTCATAGTTCAAAAAAAGACTTCATTCACCGCGTGATAGGAAACCCCAGACACGTCCCCCGCGAGCAACTAAGACATGCTTTAAACTTGCCGTGTGTTGTCTTTGTACTCACGTGATAAAAACTGGACCAACAAAAAGCAGCATCTTTTCGTACGAATTGGGGGGGAAAACCAGTCATTCTGTAATACTTGTTCGAGCGATTTTCGATGGCAATTCGAATGGGTTAGGTAAAGAAATTTTAAAACAAAGTTCCCCAAAACTTCTCGGCAATGTTTACAATACATGTAAGTCGTGTTCAGCACACAATCAGAAGCCAAGGTTCTCAGTTAGCAGGGCAACAGGCGCGCGTGCTGAACGATTTATTTATTTTATTAACCGCGTGCGGTTGGGCTCGCCGGGAACGGAAACTACTCTCTTACATTATTGCCAATTTATTTACATAACTGAACTTCAGTAGGCGCTAGTACGTAACTGTTTAAGTATATTCTCAACAAGATTAGATTGTAAGACGTGCTGCTTTACCTAAATAACCTATGCGTTAGAGCTTGAATCTCTCATAATATTTTACAGACGGCTTCACAAGAGAATTATTTTTGTCGAATTCTTTAATGGTTTAGATAATTTCAGTTGGCAATTATCAATGTCAAAATTAAGACAAGGATTATAACCAGTTCTATTTTAAAACAAATGATGATTTGTATTTCTGAGCCTCCATGTAACTCTATCCTACGGTTTGCTGATACTACAGCCCCAGCTATGAGATTACGTTAATGCATCTTGAGAATATCCAGGCGATACATCAAGCGTATAACTATCTAAATCTAGATAATGCAAAACATAAGTACTTTTGAGTATTGAGAGAGAATGTACTAATAATAAGGTGGCTTTGAAGTTGATCTTATTTGGTCAGAGATTAACAATTCTTCATATTCGCTTTCTGTATTATAAGCTCTGTGCATTCCATAGCGGATGATATGAATTTGGAATCCCTGCACCATGCATCCACGATTACTCATGAATCACTTGGCTTGAACTCATTTTCACAAATAATATTAGGAGTGTTCATTCTCTAGTATCAGCGCTTTGCAGGTACTAAGTCGACGCCCAGTTAAAGGTGAAACAGACAGGGAAAATCCGGCCAAAACATGTATGTGATTGAAGATTGTGGATTCTTGGATTCCTGGCATTTAAAAAAAATAAGAGCAGACTAAGTGAATCTACATTAAATCAACAGACTTATACGTTTCAATGGTGATTCAATGGTGCCATCTCCTGTTACGTGTATTTTTATTAAGATATAAAAGGTGATATGTGGATATTGATTTGAGCATTGTAGCTTCCAATTTTTGGAACACTTACCCCCGATTTCTAAATTAACTATTTGAAGTTGAGTATTTATCAAACTAGCCTGAAAACTGTCAAAATTTGGCAGTGTGGTTTGAGATGTTCATTACTCAAAATACAATTCAGAAATTCCAGCGCTAGCGCTTGAGGGAGAATAATTATGGTCCGACCATTGGGCCTAAAATTCGTAACGTTGTGTATCTATGTTATGATTTTATTTTTTCGTAACCATGAATAATTCTAATACCCATTTTAAACAAGTAAGAACGTCATCATGTAAGCAATTTTTTCCTAAAGACTTTGCAAGTAAATACATTTTATAAGTTGGGAAAACGTTAGTAGTTCTAAACTAGCAGAGCTAGCTATACAATCACGATTTTTCAAGCCAACAATTTAGGGGGGCGGAGATGATGAGACAATAAAGGTTCCTTGTGAGAACTGTGAAACACTAACAATATTCAAGTCGGAAATTCCAACTTAACGAACTTTCATTAAGTTTTGAGTCATTCCCTCTGGAATGACATTGGAAATGACGCATTAGAGACGACGACGGTCATTGAGATCAACCTTGGTGAGGAAGTTGACAAAATAAAACAAGAAAAGTAAAAATCAGCTGGATGAGTGCCAGAAACTGCGGCGAGTATCGCGACCATTGTGTGATTGAGACCACACAATCGTTGTGTACCTACTACTGGCTGGGAGGAAGAGGTTACACAACTAACATTGATTAGGTGTACACTACACGACATATCATCTAAGTAGGTACTTAACCCTTCAGATACCGTCAATTAGAGACACAATAGTAAGACAATAGATGCGCGGCCACCGGTGGTCGCTTGGGGATTCATGAATTAAAAGTGTGCCTCTAAGCATGCAATCTACCTACATACCTACATTCTCTCATTTAGAAGATAATAATAAAATTGTAACTGTAGTTTTGTAACTACAGATAATTATAAATTTTCAATACACTTGCTCATAGAGTGACTCTTATTACACTGCACTTAGGTATATAATTGCACTTGTTACCAAACTGCGACTTTTTGATTACCATTACGCATTAGTAATGTAGTTAGAACCTTTTTGTTCTACCTCTCCCCCGCCATAATTTTATTACATTTATCGTATCGGGATAGGTGCTTGTCGTGGGACCGAGGAAAAAAAACAATGGGCGCGTATATGAAAACAGATTTTTACCTTCACAAAAGTTTACTAGTTTTACAGTTATTTTCTTCACAAGTGTATTGAAAAACGTCGTATGATATACGCGAGTAATTAATGATTACCGTTCTCGTTTGTCTTAAGACCCTCGCCATGGCTCGGGTCTAAATACCGCCTCGACGGTAATCACTAACATTACACACTTATATCATAATGTACTATTATTTTTCATTTATAAGCATAATAGTTGATATGACATACTATCGATTTTATTGAGATAATAAATGAAGGTCCTCGAGTCCTCCATGCTATTCTACAGTCCACTACGCACACCTACACATATAAACGTTTAATAAGAACAATAACACGGTTAAGCGTGGCGGGCGATGCAATCGTGACACCACCTTGGAATATTGCCCATGATAGCAAATACCTTAGGTTAATGTCACTGCATCGTTTCGGCAGAGCCCAAAATTAACTGTGACACACTTTCCCAGGATAGGTATAGCCCAATGTCTAGTTCAATTAGAAGCTAGGCTTGACTGGAGTTCAGTTCAACTGTTCTAAAAATAGCACAGATGTCGTAACGACACTCCGCTAGCTCGAGGCGTACGAGCCGTGATTTCCGCCCCGATGAAATGTTTATTGTCTGTGCACTCTCCTGCACAACCAATTTAGGAATATGGGTCAAATCGTGTAAATAAATTACGGCTAGTTCTTCCTGCACTCCATAACATGAGAGCTTTAAACACAATAAGAGCTTGAAAAGTTTGGCTTATTGTAGCAGATAAGTAAAAATCATTCAATTAATTGATAAATAATGATGTTCACGAGTCTTAACTGTTATCTAAGCTTGACAGTCTTGACCCTAGAGTTTATTAGATAAAATTCAATGTCAGCGCTAAAATTAGTGATGAATCTGTTACGTGAAATCTAACTTCTGCAGCTGTAGATGCCTAGGTTTCTTTGTGACCAACAGTAGAAAAAAAACCGGTAGGCAGGGAGTTAAAATGTAATAGATATAAAGCCAATCAATCTACGTACCTACCTACTTACGAGTACCTAGACTTGATGATATCCGCTCCTAACCGCTTTTGATTGTGGTAGGTATCTAACAAACAATCGTCCATACCTTATGATGCTGACAGTCATGAAGTGTGAATTTTATTGTAATTATAAACGAATCATGCAATGTAAGTAGATAAGCGTTATGTTTGTTTATCTACCCAATGAATTGACGGAATATAAACAATGAGACGTTATCTTTTAAGCGAATGAGTAAAAATAGATGCATTGAGTAAATAAAATGACCTGGAGATTATGGAAATTTACTCAATACTCACGTTCCAGCCAACAGCCTCTGCATAACGATCTAATTTGTCGTGCTCATCGGGTTCAGAATCTGTGTCGAGTAGGGTCTCGTTCCCACTATCGGAGTCGCGCAAGATGCTTCTACTCTCCGCCTGCAGATCCACCTCAACTTTTTGTTCTCCATCCTGTTCTTCAGCCTCTTTCAAAGGTGCCAAAGGTGTAGATTCCTCTAATGCTGCCTTTTGCGAAGCTTGTTTGAGTATTGAACCAAATTTTTCGAAGAAACTGTCGTCTACTTCTTGTATTCTGTAAAAAAAATAACAGTAAATATAGTTTTAGATGCATAGGTAGGGTACCTTCATAGAATATCTGAACTTAGATTTTTTTAAACCTGTACGTGAATCTGCAGAAGTTACTGTTTTCGGAATGGTTGCTCAATGACTATAGGAATACAATTACATAGATTGTGGAACAACCAACTCTATTTCAACCTGAACAAAGTTCAAGTTTCATAGCAACCTATACTATTTTTAAGGTATCTAATAGGAATAGCCAAAAACCAATTTAAAATACATAAAAGTCGATATTGTGTTGGTGGCAAATTAAAATGATCTCGTACAACGTAATATAAAATTCAGATTCAGAAAAACATTCTGGCGGCATTTGAACACACTATCCTATGTCGCAGAGAATTTTGTAGATACTAATAGATAATAATAAAAAAATTGTATTTTCTCCACAATATTATTCATTATTGCTAGCCTTATTTCTAAGGTAACGAGGGGCATTAGAATAGGTAATATTGTAGGAGACTGGTGTCTAAACTGAGCTCAAGGCCTGTATTTCAGGTCACCAGAAAATACTGAGTTATATAAATTTTATCAACAATTTGCTTTATTGCTTATCATAAAAAGATGGATTTTACTTAGCAATATATGTGTAAGTAAATCTGTTTTTCGGGACCAGTGTGTCGTAAAAATATTTATATGTTTCTAACCTGTAGATTCTACTATGTACAGTAGGCCCTTCCTAATGATAGTGCAAGGTACTAAAAATAAACCAACACAAGTTTGAGATAAACACATAATATATTCACTTGAAATAACCTTAGTAAACATTTTTTATTGTCTTGTTTTAGTATAATACATTCTGGAATGATTGCTATTAGCTAAGGTTTATTCTAAAAATATTTAATCTAATTGATAACATAACTATAGGGTATATTTTAAAAACAACAACAATCAATAAAACAACAAATTAAAAATAATAAAAATGGTTTCAAAAATAAAAAAGGAACTAACAGAAATCACAATTGAATGAATTTCAAAATAAAATCGAAAAGAACACAATAGACCTAGAACTAAAGTTCTGAAATTACATGAAGTTATTATTTAACTCAATGTCAAAAGACCAATATAATAATTATATTGAATATATTTTACAGTATTCTTTCATTACTGTATTGTGGTACAATGGTACATAAATGCAATTTATAAGTCTATCTTAAACCAGTCAGTATTCATTTATACCATTAAAAATAATAATTACACACAAAAATGCAAATCAGTTATGATATGTAACTATTTTAGTAGAGGTGTCTCATTTTATTGATATTTGCAGAAATCTTTAGGTAACTTCGTCATTCAGATCCAGTAATTTTTCATTGTTCCAGGCCTGACATCAGGGTATATTTGATATCAGTGTATTCTTCAACACCATGCATGCTGCCTTCCCTTCCAATGCCCGACTCCTTAATGCCTCCAAATGGTGGCTCAGCAGCAGACAGTATACCATCATTAATGGCAACCATACCAAATTCAAGGTCTCTTGACATTCTAAATGCTTGTCCAAGGTCTTTAGTGAAAACATATGCAGCTAGACCACTCCTGGTACTGTTAGCAATTTGCAAGGCTTCCTGCTCACTTTTAATCTTCAGAACTGTTGCAACTGGGCCAAATACTTCTTCTTTATACACCTTCATTTCGGGTGTTACATTAACTAATAGCGTGGACTCAAAGAAATTGCTCCCAAGATTTTTAGCAATTTTGCCACCAATCAAGGCTTTTGCTCCTTTTTCTACTGCATCATTTACAAAGTTAGATACCTTTTTTGTTTGCTCTTCATTAACAAGTGGGCCACAAGTTACTCCTGCCTTTGTGCCGGGTCCTAAAACACACTTAGTGGAGATACACTCTTTGAAACCTTGAACAAATTCATTATAGACATCTTCATGTATTAGAAATCTGTTGGCTCCAACACATGCTTGTCCATTATTCCTGAACTTTGCAAGCATAGCTTGATCTAAAGCACGATTAATGTCAGCACTTGGAAAAACTATAAAGGGTGCATTGCCTCCTAGCTCAAGAGCAACCCTTTTAACTCCTTTTGCTGCAAGTCCATACAGTAATTTTCCAACAACAGTAGATCCCGTAAAGGAAATGCATCCAA
The DNA here is from genome assembly GCA_949319445.1 of Mythimna lalbum. Lineage (NCBI taxonomy): Eukaryota > Metazoa > Arthropoda > Insecta > Lepidoptera > Noctuidae > Mythimna > Mythimna lalbum. The sequence continues at coordinate 11,332,871 of OX439354.1, read as the reverse complement.
CTTGAGGATCTTCACACAACTCTTTTCCAACTTCTGGGACATTTTTCCTGCTACATGTAACAACATTGATCACTCCGCTAGGTATGCCCGCCTTCTCTGCCAATGCAACAGCAGCAAGAGCTGACAGAGGTGTATCTTCAGATGGTTTAATAACACAAGTACACCCAGCAGCCAGCAAGGCTCCCACCTTCCTTGTTATCATAGCAAACGGAAAGTTCCATGGAGTAATAACTGACACTACACCAATTGGCTGGCGTGTAACCATTACATGTTTGTTGGGCCATGGGCTTGATATGACTTCTCCATTTATATGACGAGCGCAATCCGCGAACCAATCTAAAAATGAATTACCATAAGCAACTTCGCCTTTGGATTCAGCTAATGGTTTACCACTCTCTATTGTCACTACTTGTGCTATTTCATCAGTATGTTCTTCACAAACTTCATACCATTTTCTAATTATCTTTGAGCGCTCTCTGGCTGTAATATTCTTCCAAGATTGAAAAGCTTCAGCGGCAGCGTCTACAGCTTTTTTAGCATCGGCAGCTCCCATATCCGGCACTTGCGTTATAACGGTCTCATCTGCAGGGTTGCACACCTGGAACGTTTGTCCACTGCCTGCTGCAACCCATTTCCCCTCAACGTACGCCTGGTTTCTTAGTAAATGCATTTGTCTTTGCAGAATTCTGTATGCTATTATATTTCTACTACGAATACCGGCACGCAAAAATTCCATCTGTACAGATAGAATTCGACGTGTTATCTCAATGATACTTTATCACTGACCTCGGTCGTTTATATATCTAAGTCGTTAAAATGGAAGACAAATTAGGCACTTTAATTTTTTTATAAAATTATGGCACAATCTCCGCTCCGCCGAAGAATACGCAGTTTTTTTTTTCTCACATCAATAAATTCGTTTAATTTACTCGGTCGGCGGCTGACAGCTGACTTTGACGTAAGAAATTTGACAAGCAAGCACAGCCACACCACACAGAACGTTTCGTTGCACGTAAGAATAACAGCTAACATTTACTTTCAAACGTGAATCAAATGTTTAACGATCAATAATTTGATTAAAACAATCCTATTATGGTAGTCACGTAGTAGAGATAACATAAGTTTAATAAAACAAATAGACAGCTCTTTAAATTGCTATGAAATAATGTATACGGAAAGTTACAAAGAAACGTGTCCTGCAAACCCTAGATGGCGTTAAGTGACGGTTGGCACAAAATAGTCTGTCCGTTCGGTCTCCGGTCGGTACCATTTCAGCGTAATGGTAATGGTTCAATAAGTTAACATTGTGAAAAAATTGTTTTCTCTTATTTGTACATATTTCGTCGCTTTGTGATACGTCCAAAGAAAAAGCACGTTATTGCACCATTTGGAAGGTGTAGTGAAGTGGAGGTGTTTGAGGTAATTCCTAGGTACCTACCTACAGGCATGCGAATCGAATTTCTAACTGGAGCAGACAAAAATAAAATGACAATTGTATAGGTTTTCATCTGCAGATCTGTTTTTTTTTTTAAGTAAACATCTAGTATTTTTAGTTATCTATCCTGCTACTGCCCAAGTAGGTACTTGTTTAACTAATTACAGAATGAGAACTTGCTTGCTTTGTGATCGTCTTGGGTCAGTATAAAATATATGTATTGTGCTGATAAACCTAACCTTTCGGCCAGATGTTAACCAATTTAAATCTGTATTTATAAAAAGAGTAGCTAGGTAAGTAACTATTAATATATCTACAATGTGATAGGAAAATGTTATTCTTAAATCACAAAAATCCAAGAACAATCAAATTTGTACAGTGATAAGAAACAAAAATGTAAAAACCAACTAATTTATAAAGTCACCTGTTATCGTGCACTTGTTCTTCTATAGATTTCTGTTGCTGCAGCTTGTCGTAAAAACCTTTCCACATTGATTCTTCATCCATTATGACCAAAAATCACACACACTGATCAAATTTTATGTAAAACAATTTTAACCGAGTATAAACAAAAGACGACCGGCCAGCAACACAGACTAAAATATTATGTAGATACCCACGGTCATCGATATACACAATGAATCACAAAAGTAATCGAGTCATATGGTCTGGAAGAAAATGACGTAAACAGTACCAGCTAACTCTGAGATTGGATCCGGAAATAACGTTATTCACAGCCGCGGTTTGTGAGCAACCGGCTCCAACACACTTGAAGAGTTCAGTGACACAGACACTAATAAATTTTACACTGACTTCTGCGTCGTCTTAATAAGATTCAGGCTGTATTGGATTGAAAAAATATTTGGAGTAAACGCGTCTCAGTTTGTTTTGGTTCCGGTAACCGGGCCAGGCTGACGTAATTCAAGACATTTCAAGGTGGCTATGTACAGTGAAACGTTCTGCGCACACCGCACATCGTGCCACGGCAATGTGCAAACTAAATGCTCTGCATTAGCACACGTGCTTTTGTAATGTCACACAATCAATCTGCAAACATTTAGACAATGATTCTGTCCATCATCGTGAAGTAATTTTAAACACCATGGTCACTGAAAGAAAAGGAGTGATGAGTCATTTTCTGAAATTTCATTGAATTCTCCTAAAACACAATGAAAGAGTCTAACCATAGCGACCATGATTAATGAGCATTTCAAGAATGCAGAAGCAATACCTATTACTGTGCCAACAAATAGTCTTATAAGGATTCTATTCAAACGACCCCGGCGCGGCCTAAAGCTTCTAATTACTCAATCTACCTTATCGCAAGGAGACAGATCATCCGACACAAATCATTAGATATTAATTCTATGCTGGTTATTGTTCAACGGTCTAAGGTTTGCGTGCCGCACGGTTTATAGTCAATATGGTTAAAAGGTTTTTATCAACAGACTGGCGCAAGCTACGTGACGAGGTAAGGAGTTTCCGTTGCCAGAAATGACGTCATTTGATTCATCAGCATATTAGAAAATGTAATTTATAGATAGAAACCTACCAACAGTAATAAGCTGAATATAACCTACTACTTGTTTTATCCAAACTCGTTAAAACCATAGTCATTATCTTACCATTGTGTCTCTAATTGACGGTGTCTGAAGAGTTAAGTTTATTTTTGACAAAAACTTCCTTTTACCGCTAGTTTGGCAGAATATTAAACCTAGGAAACCAGAATATTAAGGTACCTAAAACCTCAATAATTTAAATCTGACTACAGCTGAGTGGCTTGTATGCACATTTTTAAATACATAGGTACCTAGGTAAGTTTTTAACACAATAAAGGAAGCAAACAGAAGAAACTGCAAGCATGACCGCATATTAAAACAAACAGCCAATGCACCGGTACTCGCTAGTTTTAGTTACCGAGCCATATCTGTTACATTGTGGGCGTAATTCATTCTATCAGACGGACAAACATGTAGGATAAAGTCGCGACCGTTCACTAATTCAAAAAAATCATCACATAATATTCATATTAGCGAAGACAAGAACATTATCGCTCTAGTTAACGTCTGATAGTGATACTTAAGCAAACTGAGAATGACGCAAAGTTCGGCCAAATTTTGAGGCAACGCGAGGTCGTGTTCAAGCTCAAGGTTAAAGGGAGGCTCTACCACAGGCTTTATGGTCCACGAACTTCAAGACTCGTGTAACTTTTTGATATTTCTTTGTTTAGATCGCTCTGTCCGTATACAAAAAGTTTTTTGTATTAACTCGTACATAATCAAAATCGCACAAATTAGCTGTACACAGGATTACGGTCATTACCTAAGTGCGTTCCTTCAAATGGGATGTTCTAGAGCTAATTTGCTACGGCTTTGGCCAAACTAGGCTTATTTTGTAAACAAACATTGTAATTTTTTTTTTAGTTCTATCTTGCTACCAAAAATATTTTGATGATACTTGTTAGTGTTGGCTACCCACCACTCAGACACCTTGCAGTTCTTCAAAAACCCTATGTTGTGGTATGTGAGTACTAAGTATGACTCATGGGGATTAATGCTATACTTGCGCAGTTATTTCAATTGAAACATGAATTTGTCAGGAAATCTTCCATTTGTCGACTAGGCGAGCAATTACGTTCATAATGCAGGGAAAAATAAGTCATAAAATGTTTGATTCGCAGAATTCATAATCAAATTATAAACGAGCAATCCGGACTAAATACAAGATAAACTTAACTTTTTGGATCCTTGGTACCTAGCTGAATGATGCACTACACCTGTTTTCCATAAGAATTTAGCCTTTTTTTTTCACCAGCTGTCCGAGTTATTTTTATTTTTATTGATTTAAACTCGTGCTTGACTGAGATCCCACCTGATGGTAAGCAAACTAGTTTATGAAGCCATTAAAATGCTAGTTTTATAGACATTACTTGCACAAGTCTTGCACTTCACATTTCGAAAATTTATTTTGACCTTGCTAATCTTCTCGAAAGTAGTACGTTCCGATTTTTTTACAGGTAATTTTTGTATCTTAAAATTATCGAGAATTATTTTCGAATAAAAAAATACTTAAGTGTTTTGATACATTTTTGATAAATGTTGATTACGTCACTATTGTGTTTGTGTAATGCCGAAAACTACCAATGTACTCGTATTTGCCTAGGATAACCAATTTCTTAAAAAAAAAAAAACACTATCTAAGTGCAATTAAGTACAGTACTTGAAATAAAACTCAAAATAATGTAACTTAATTTTCCGATTGCGGTAGAAGGGTGTATAAGGTCTGTGGTGTTTAATATTCCAGTTACATGTTGTAAGTAGGATATTGTATTTCTTTTACATGATTACCGCTTTGGTCTAGGGATCGCAGACTGCTGTAACTAAGAATGAGGCCCTAATTACAACTCTTAGGTGCAGGGCAGTGTCATTGAGAGGCGGGGCGTGAATTTATTAGGCTCTCAAGTAGTAACGTTCAGTTACTATTTGAGGGTTCACCTGATTAGTCAAATTACTTCCCATTTGTCGCACAAAAAGCGCCTCCAAGAGAAAGATCGATCAAACGAAAAATGTTATGCCATTACTTGAGAAACCTTCAACTTCAACTGTTCGTGAGATACTATGGGTAACTTGAAAGTCTTTAATAAATATATGTACTTTAAACATAGGCCGAACATTAACGTTGAGTGCTTGTAAACCATTGTAGTGACCCGTTATATTAGCAACGATGTCAAAGACTGCTTCCTAAGTATTTATTATAACAGCAATACTCCATTTGTCGTGGTATTAATATGTTTTGTCGGATTGATCAAGCCATATTGTCCCACAGTTTTCAACGAGTCCTAGGGGCCCTTGGCTACAGCCCATTTAGATATTAGATAGATCCGTCCACGGTGTTATTGCGTTTCCCTTTCAGGAATGTACCAATAACCCATAGTACCTATTATAAGTGACAGCAGGATTATAGGTATAACATGGAACTTAAAAATAACCACTATTTTGTCAATTCTCTTGGGTCTATCCCTCTACGTCAATTCCTATTTAAAGAATTGATAGTCTTGTTTGTAGCACAACGCTCTACAAAGCATTTGTTTGTACTCGTATGAGTAATAAACTCATACTAGATGTCATCAGTGCCTCATGATAATAATATGCGTTTAATCTTATAAGGTAGATAATAAAATTAAAAGGCTTGTATATTTGCGAAACTGACGAGGAATGGGCAGGGTCTACAATCGATCGGGTGACGCCACGATTCAGGCAATGAGCCAAAAACCATAAGATTATGTTTTTTGCGAGCTATGGAAAGGTTAAGGCCATGGCAAACATGGTGCGCAAAATATCTAGATCATTTAGCGAACAATGATGAATAATATTCAGCTAGAATTCCAAAAAAGTGATGCATTTAAAAGGCAATTATCATGCTCCATTCATGCTTCGTTTGTGGAGTCTATGAATGCAAATTGCCTAAAGAAAATAGCAGGTAATTGCAAAGTCTAACTTTAGAATATCTTGAGAATTCATAGTAAGACCTACGTTTATTTTGTGTTCATTTATCCTCGCCTGCAGTACCTAATTATAACATTGCCGACCTTTCACAAAGGACTATTCTCGCTAGCGGTGGTAACTGTAAATAACAGTTCTCTACTTACGCCGATTACTTCATATTTTAGTAGATCTTATTAAGATTCAAGAACTCTTAATATTTTTACTTAAACTGGACTTTACCTTCTTAATTTGTTACGGGAATGCCGCTGATTACTATATTAGAATAATACAAGAATTGATTCAACATTACACCTAACTTAAATATACAGGAAAAAAGGGTAGTCTTAGCAATTTCCAATATTTATCATTCAGTAATTTTATGCTATTATTTATTATTCTGAACTCGACTCACTCTCAATGTAGGTTGCCATGCCATTTAAATTATTTGTGTATATAGTTCAAACCCTAATAAACAAATCAAAACCCATTTAACGATGAAAATAGAAATAGGTATATCCATTGTCCACGCTTCAAAACCGGATAAAATAACCAAAATGACATCACTATTGAAAAATAAATCTAAAATTATCTAGTCTACAAATTATTATTTTTAAAATGGAACAGATGTGACCCGAAGGTCATATCTGTTGCACTTTAAGTTGTGTGTTAATTTGTATATCAAGGCTTAGTTCGCCACGTCTAATTTTTCAGTTACGTCTATGTAAAATTTCTTGAAAATTGTAGCCGAACTGGTAATACTAAAATTTTAAATTTATTGTGTTACCTTTTTTTATAGTTATATTTATTTCTTATTGTTGTTCATAGTTAGATTTTAATTGTGTTGTAAACTTTTTTTTAACATTAGCAGTCTTTTGAGCTTGTTTCGCTCAATATAGCTGAAATAGTTAAGAGACATACTAATTTAGTTTTATTGGGAAAATTTTCAGCATGCTATCCAGGTGAATACGACCAAAATCGTAAAAAAAAAATTGTCAGCTGATGTAGTTAAACAAAAATACTTACGTTACTTATGTATTTTTTGCACTTTTATGATTTTTAAGGTCAAAAATTTAAAAAATCGTAATACGAAGTTTTTAAATCACAATCATATTTGGCACCTATGCATTAATTAATATAAAACTCAAATAGCCGCACTCTGTTACATTTTGGCTGTAGATCAGTGTTATCGGGTCAATTTTAACATAAGATAAAAATAAATAAATGTCAGAAGTAATTCGAATCAATCTCACTTTGTTTTGCTGATTATTTCTTTTTCTTGTAACTTCCTGTACACGAAAGTCCACGGATCTTCAAAATGTTTCGGATGCATTTTCACAAATAACAATCACTGCTGTCCTTTCACTTAATTACACTCTGTATTTTAGCAGTTTTCAAAAAAGTCAAATAAGTATATAGTAAAATTGAAAAAATAATACTCCACTAAATAAAGTTTTCCCTATATAGCGCGGTAACGATTTTTCAGGCTGCGGACAGCGCGAAGTGTCAGCGACTGTCTGCCTGTATTGCAATGCCGTAAGCTTTGTTTGTTAGAGGTTTACCTACTCCAGTTTTTTAGGGTTACAAGGCTGTTATATGGAAACCATTTTTTGTAGAGTCAATTGTTACTTGATAGTGCGTTTCAAATTAAATTCTCACGTCAACGGTGGTTTTTTGGGGATTGATAGAAAAACATGTACAAAGCCGGTTTTAATAGAAAATATTTAGCTCCAAAAATTTTAATTGGTGACTTGTAATTAAATAATATTAAATCCTGCTTATTAATTTCATGGCGAATACCAGTCTTTGAATAATAAAATAATTGTCAAGAATTTTTGCTTAGGACTTATACGGAACTGTATGAAAAATATTTATATAGCCATTAGTGAAACTGGAAGGAGGATTTTTCTGCTCCAGTTTTTGCTATATAATTATTACGTACGTTAGAAAAAACCCTCACAACAATAGACTCATTATATATAAGTTAGTGTCTTGTACTGAGGGATAAAACACTTAATTTCCACAATGTTCTTGCCACAGTCAATAAGAACGTTGGGGAATATTATCTCAAGTCGGAAACCCGCATTATCATTAGCATATTAATTAAAATGTGTAAAATCCAAAATGCTCACCAGAAAGATACTCGGTATTTTAATTAGCATCGTCGATTTTTCTTTGGTTCTTACAATGATCCTAATATGAGCATGGAAGTGTTCGATTGGGATGATTGAGTCTTTCGCACTATGGCTTTGCTGGAAAGAAGACGGTAGTGTAGGCAAGACCTTTTTGGGGGACTGAACTGGTCAGTCAATCTTTCATACTATGGCATTGCTGGATAGAAGACGGTAAGTACAGCTAAGACCTTTTTAGCGGAACTGTAATTATGATGGTTAAAAAGTATGCTGATTTTCAGCCTAATTTCATTGATTTATAGATTTTGCCGTTCATCACGATTTGAATAATTTCCTGACCATTGTTGCTCGGTTTGTGTCAAAATCTTTATAGTTTTCAACTGACTAACTGTAGTGTTCTCTATAGTTTTTTTTTATTATTGATAGGCTTGCGTTTGACCACCATCTCACCATCTGATGGTAAGCGTAAGTTTAAACGGTTCTACCGAATTGCCTAAGTGTAACTTTATTGATTAAGTGTAGTTACTCGTATTCTCCATTTTAAAATCGAGTGTATTTATGATCCAAAAAATTGCACTAGCTTTTGAAAACTGCAGCTAAAGCAAACAAGTTCTTTCCTACAACTAAGTCTAGAATTAAGTGCCTTTCCCTCAGGCGATACGATATAAAACTGTCATTGCCTGTCACTGAGATTGAATAGTGTTTACGTTGTAATCTATACTTGTAATTGCAAAAATAAATATAATGGTTACTAGTTTACTAGATAGTGAGGTAGGCCATAGATAGATGCGTAAATAAATAATGGAATTTGAATTTGATAAATAGAAAAATTACGGAGTGTTAGAAGGCTGTCATTGCCATGTCTAATGAGACCATTATTTTAGTGGCTATATTGCAACAAATAAACTGCAGTTAATCTGAAGTTTCTGTACATCATCATCATATCAGCCGAAAGACGTCCACTGCCGGACATAAGCCTCCCCCAAGCGTCGTCGCCACAACGACCGGTCCTATGCGTCACGCATCCATCGGATTCCCGCGACCCTGTATCTGTTGTGCAACTGAGTTTCTGTACAATTGCAGAAAAAACTTAATTATCATACCGTCGTTCAGCATATACGAGAACAATATATACATCCTGTGACTATAACATTATTATAATTACATAAGAACAGTATTTATAACTGTGCAACCTTTAACCCATTGTTCTCTGCAGTTAGTTTTAATATTAAGTCAACGGTCCTGAGGAAAAACAACGTTACTAAATGTTACAACGTTACAAAATCTTACTAAATAATGATAGGTATATTCTTACGCTTGACTCCCAGGATATGCAGAGAATAGAAGTAATAATACATAATGCGTGTCAATAGCCTAACAATGAGGAGGTATATGATCATTTCGAACAGTTGGCGACGTATGTGCAGTCCGTGTAGGCAGATAATTTGCATTTGGCAGAATTGCTGTCATTGTTGTTCCGTGGTGATCGTACGCCGTGTTCTTGGAACTGTCATGCAACATATTAGGCTAAAGTAGATGCCTACGTACGCAATTAGCGCTGGTCATCTGTTTTTAAATGAATTGATGATCTCAAAACGTGAGTTAATTATGATTTGTTCTAAGCAGTAAATAAATTGCAATTTAAGTATGTTTATAACAGATTTCACTTACATCTAAAACTCATTAAGACGATGATAATTGATACACAATTTACCACAACATTTGCCATGCTTGATTGTTTATATGAAATTGATTTTCCTAGTAAAATCCACTTGATTATGTTAGATAATAATTATTACGGTTTAAAAGATCAAGACAGATCCTGCAGAGCGGTAGATAACAGGACTTAATGGCTCCATAGCTCCACATAAAGACTGCAGGAGCAAAAGTGACGGAAATGACTGAGTAGGGAGAAAAAAGTGATCAATATAAAGCTTGCACCTAGTTATCATGCCGTAAGCAAACATTTATAGTGCAAGTTTAACTGGTTGAGTTCTCGCAGTTTCCTAGTAAAGGGCTAGCCAGTATTCAAAGCCAAGTTTTTATTTGAAAATAAATTGTCTGTATCAGTAAATTAGTTGCTTTTAACGATAAAGTGTGTGGTTACTAGTTGGGTAAGAACAAAGAACATAGTCACTTAGTACATAATAATGAATCATTCTTGGTCAACAGAATGAGATGTTTATCTGGATTCTGATGAGACTAGTCTGTACGAGCGCGTTCGCGTGTAACGAAGATTCCGCACATTTATTAAATGCATCTGTTGCTCGTTTGCAACTACCGTTACTCAGTTTGTCATATTAATTAAGTTTTCTATTTAATTATTTTTCAAGTATCTTGAAATGAGTGCTTGGCATATTTATATCGTTGGTTATATTTATATCGTTCTGGAGTGGCGACCACGTACCGATAGACGCAGCGTTAGAAGACCTCCCACAAAGTAGACCAATGACCTGGTGAAGGTCATGGGAATCCGATGGATGCGAGGCGCGAGGAAAACGTTTGTTGTGGCGACCCCGAAGTATTTTAAATGTTGTTGACACAACACTTGCCAGATTTTCTACCAGTCGACCTTAGAGTAGTGCAGAAACATAACATGGCAAGTGCAATTTAATAAATAGACAAACAGAGGAGAAACAAATACAATATGTATTTAACATACTTAGATACATTTGTAGATAATTATAAATAAGCAATGTTAATATGAAAAACAAATCCAATCAGTGCTGTGATAATTCTACCAACTTCTGTTGAAATGTTGTAATTGGATTCAAGTTAAGACTTGACCCAACCATCCTCATGCTCTTACTCTAATTGTTTGTTATGGGGGTGGCACAGGACGTCTTCTTCTTCCATACAACATCTTTACTAGCCATCTTGCTGGTAACAATCTCCTTTCTTGTCACCTATATCAAACTAATCATCAATCGTTTCTTTCAGACATCTGTTATCCATCATATCGGTAGTCATTTCTTATATGCACATAATAAACCCATGCATCATTATCTGAACCGTTATATACAATTTCTTAAACCGTTATATACAAATTATAAAAAAGATATACAATTCAAAAACAATACATTCTTTCTGTGTTTATTCTCGTCGAAGTTTTGAACCATCCACATTCGTAATTTTCCTCACGACATGCGTGTTCCCTTCAGTCTCCGCAGTCATGTCCATACCAATGACGAACCGATTACAAAACCACTTCTCGCTCAGTCACTTCTAGTTCTTCACAAATTATAATTATAGTTTGTGTCTATTAACACCATTTCCTAATGAAGGTAATAAAAACTTTACCTCTTATGTACATTCAATTACATCCATAAAGTTTATGTTAGTGGGTTCTCTCATAGTTATGTACTATTTATTACAATTATTAATTACCGTTTTAATTTGGTTGTAAATGATACTAGGTATGTATGTACGTAAATAAATAAAGACTGGGTATGTGATACTGAACTTTGACTGCTTTCACCATTAGCTAAATATATGGACTAACTAGAGAAAAAAATCGCTCATTTACGACAAGAGGAAGACAACTCTAAAATTAAGATTTATGACATACAATATTACAAAATATAATTTAACTGGATTGGATGAATAAATATAGATATTTAGTAATAAATTGAGTCACATTTTTTGCTTAGAAACCATATGATCAGAAAATTATTATGAGGATAATTGAGAATCCATATATTTATTCAAACTTAAACATGTTCTCCAATAAAATCATGTTTTTAGAGATATGTGATCCTTGTCGCTAATACAACACTATTTTAGTATAATTATGCGAAACCTGAATATAGTTTGATCAGAATCAGTAACTGAATCGATTCTAATAATTTATACACTTTGTTAATTTTTTTCCCAAAAATATTTAAAAAAGGCCACAAGTTGAACAACACAGGCCACGGCAGGTCATAGCGGGCATGCGCTAGCGCACAGCTGGGTGTTGCAGCAGATGGCCCGGTAACCATGTATTTGTACGGACAACCAACACAACAAGCTTATAACTTTGTGATTTTCATGATACAGTTAGAAAATTTTGTATCTTATTCTTTACGATATAGCCGATATAGGAGCACACGTCTCACGGAATTAGTGAAATATATCTTACAGTTTCAAAAGAAAATTATAATAAACGGTTATTATTTAATCCTTAAAAAGGTGTTTCCTTTGTATATAATCTATACATACGAGTGTAATAAATCTGTAGAAATTTTAGTTGGGCGGCGGGTCAGCTAGTAGTCAGTACGTACATAAGACTCATATTAACTGAATTATCAACAAGTTCTTGGTTTAATTCAACCGCCTTCTTATATCCGAATGACACAGTAACATAGGAAATGCTATAATAACAAACAATAGTTGCTACTCGAGCGCACATTGGTGTTACACAACCTCGCGCGGTAATATGTTCGAAGTACCTGTTCACAATTGTGTGGATGGCCAAAACCAAGGTCGAGCTTACTCACCAAACATGGTACTTAAATGCTTTAGATAATGTTTTAAATTTTCTACTTTATAATACGTAAAACAAGGCTGGTAGCAGCCAATTAAATTGAAGAAAGAAATGGGGTTGACGTATCCGTGTAGATAAAAATATTTATACTAATATTATAAAGAGGTAAAATTTGTAAGTTTGTATGTGGGGGTAATCTCTAGAAGTACTGGTCCGATTTCTAAAATTTTTTCACCAATAGAAAACTGCTTTATTCCTGAGTGACATAGGCTATATTTTACGGGGGCGAAGCCGTGGGCAAAACCTAGTCATTAATAAAGAATGAAAGAAAGAATAATATTACTTACTAGGTCTTGTTTTCTTATGTCACCATTAGGGAATCCAATCCCGTAAGCCTGGGATCCCGCAAATGTGGGATACCGCACCTTTTTTGAAGGATCATACTGACTTGAATCCCCCTTGCTTGCGGGATTTGATTCCCTAGTCACCATCATGTGAAAATCATTTGTTTTGGGAACGTCTAAAATTCCTAAGTACCGTGGGGGGATCCCTTTGACCAAAGAGCGGGTTTTTTAACAAAACGTAACTTTTCTTATTCTTAATGTTATGCTGCGCATTGATCAAGTTTCTCACGGAAAATCCAAATAATCCTATCGTGATTTAGAGACTGACCGCGCCATCTGGTGTGTTGTGTTCGAACTTATGTTAATTTCAGCGTAGAGTCGTTTCTCTCTTTTCCGACAGAGGCGCTAGGGAAGCGCTGTTTTTTTAACAGTAACGAATGAATCATAGCCGTATTAATTAACATTGACTAACGAAATTTTTTTTTGGCAATATATTGTTGAAGTAAATCAAATACTAAATCCAGTGTATTTTTTTTTTAGATTCCTAGGTACAGGTAGGTAAACAATATAATGTAAACAAGTGGTATATAAAATAGTTCAAAATTTAGAAAAAATAATACATATTAATAGTCAGGTAATGGACCCATCAATTTTGAAAAAAAAATCCGCTGTGGTAAATCATTACATTCATTACCATTTTGATAGCTGTTAGTACGATAAAGATCAAGTTTTAGGAAGTAATGATATGGCATTTTTTATTTTCTTATTATTTTACGGAAAAAAATCACGTAAGACGTTTAACATTACATTACTTATGCTAATTTTATTTTCATAAATACCGCGAACTCCCTGCTATAGTAGCTACACGATTTTACTCCAATTATGTAAGTATGTACAATGAAATAAAGTGGATGTTTGCCGCAACACTAACTATCAATATCCCTTTACCGTTTTAAATGGTTACAGAAAAGATATATTATTCTTTTTAATTAAACAAGTGGCGATATATCATTACTGGCCATTTATTATCTACACTTAATTGCGTTTTAAATAATTGCCTTTAATTTCACACTTTTTAGTAGGTAAGTATAACATCAGTCTCTTAGAGGCACTGTAAACTGTTTTTTTCAATACACTTGCTCATAAAGTGACTCTTATTGCATTGCGCTTAGGTATATAATGGCACTTGTTACCAAACTTTGACCTTTTGATTATCAACCATTACGCACTAGTGCTATAATGTGGTTAAATCCTTTTTTTTTCAACCGAGACCATAATTTTATTACATTTATCATATCAGGATGGGCGTCAACCCCCGGGGAAAGAAAAAAATGGGCGCGCATATGAAAACCGATTTTTACCGCCACAAAAGTACAAAAGTTTACTAGTTACAGTAATTTTCTTCACAAGTGTATTGAAAAACGTCGTATGATACACGTGAGTAATTAATGATTAGGTACCGTTCCCGGCTCTCTTAAGACCCTCGCCATGGCTCGGGTCTAAATACCGCTTCGACGGTAATCACTAACAATAATATACTATTAGTGTTAAATCCAGTTTTTTTTCTTTTATAAAGAGCATTCGTGAAACCAACCATGGATATTTAAAAACAGCAGAGCTAACAGTAAACTATGTTTAATTATGTGGAGAGGAGAATTAAAACTAATTAGCCTAACTGTACTGTATTAACAAACAAGTGACGTAGCCATGCGTTAGAAAGCTAGGTATTTTCTCATTCAATTATTTTAAAAGCTTGCCTACCATAGTACTATTCTTCTTTAGTATTTTAGAAGGGTGATTGGTCCTCAGTAGCCACGAATCTAGACTGAAGGCTAGCTGTTATTTAGAAGACGCAAACAAATAATTTACATAAACTGTTATGACTTGCTATGTCACGTTTCAATAAAATAAACAGCTGGCACATGTTTCGCGATCGGGCGACCCGGTAATCTAGAGACTGTATCGTGCTATGAGAATACAATTATAAATTATCTCATGAAGCATGCTTTCGCAGTAGTGCACATTTCAAAACAAACAACATGCCTACTTTGGTAACTGTTCCTAGATCGAAATTTTGTTAATTATAAATTCGTGCTTGACCACTGTCGTCTCGCCTAATAGTAAGCGATGATGTGGTATTGTGGTCGACGATGGAGCACGCTTGCATAAAAGAAAGCTTTTATGAAATACAGATTCTTCAGGGAATTCCATTCCTTAGCTGTACGCAGAATGTTTTTATTATATTTTATAATTACAGTGAAATTAATCGTTAGGAAAATTAATCGTTTTTTGTTAAAATTCGTTAGAGGACATCTATGACACATAATAAGATTCCATACAATATCATTTCGTGCGTTGAGGTCGACGTAACTCCGCAATTTTAACTGCGCAAATGATAATGATCAAGTCATCGCCACTTAACTTCTATTAGATAAATTATAACAGACCACAAAAAGCTGTCAACTTACCTCCGGCTGTTGTTGTCTGTCGTCGGAGTTTGTTTCTTCCCACGCCATAACAGTAAACAATCGAAAGCCCCTTTTTTGAACGGTGGCTTTAACATTTTCCAGCGCTTTCTAAAATCGATAGTCTTTGAACTTCCACTTTCACTAATATCCGCTCTAAGGATATTCGGTTCTGAAACACCCTTTCTTAAATCACTAACACTAATAGGCTTCTTAGTAACTTTTTCAAAGTTTAATGTCAACACCGATCCACTAGGGGGACACGTTTTTCTTTTTGATAGAGGAGTTGATGTAGTAAAAGATCTGTCTATGGATCTATCACATCCTAGCCCACTGTCCGAGAACTCTGAAATGTCCGTAACACCTTCGCAGATGCTGTGAAGTTTGGGTCTTCTGTTTGGTACGACTGTCTTTGCGTTCAATATACTATTTTGTTCAAAATTTTTACTTTTCACGTTGTGGTGGACGTCGACGAACGCTGTGACGTCTTCGCAGCTTTTGGTGTTGTACTTGGATAAGTTGAAGTATGGACGGCCTTCTTGCTTCGGGTCTGTTGCAACCTCCATTTCGCCGATACTCGTTAGGTTGTCCTCACTTTTAGATAGCACTTTAAGGTTCGATAATTTCTTAACCCTCGGTGGGCGTTTTGGGGAAGTCTCAGGCGAGAGACGCACCGAATAGGGTTCGTCCGCTCTCTTAGTGGGCTTCGAGTACTTTGCGATAATTCTGTTTATTTCAGCGTTGTTCTTACGTCTATATGTGTGTCGTTTGAAGTTGAGTGGCTGTTGATAAGCGTCGGCTACGGTTGCTCCGGCGACCCTGGCTGACCTTTCGCGCCATTCGGCCACTTTGTCCTCTATCAGCCTCTGCAGCTCGAGTGCGCGCATCATCGGCCCTATCTCTGGCATTTTTATAATGGGTATCTTTAACTCTTTCAATAAGGACTACTTTATTTGGCGAACTCTTTGGTAATTATCACAAAGTTAATGCTGCGAATCATTAAACTGCATAATTCTGAAACAAAACATAAAAAATCTAAACAAATCGTTTCCCTTCAATCGCATATCTAAGGAAACATAATGCATTATAATGGACTTAGTCACGAAAGGTCTTCGCATTTCGACGTTCCTTCAATTAGTGCCCTAGTTAATCAACGGTTTTAATTAGATGTGAAGAAGCCCTTTAAATACCATAATGGCACAATGGTACTGTGATTACAACGACTACTGTAGATGCGTTGATCGTGTTCGAAGTACCGATCACAATGTTAGGTATCCATATAAATAAGAAATATATGTATATTATAATACGTCTATTTATTTATCGCGTTCAAGATGTTTGTGCTGTGCTACTAGGTTAGTAAGTACCTATCCGATCATTTAATATCAAGAAGTTTTACTTAGATGATCCAATTCTTGCTCTTAGACTAGGTATGATGGATATCCATGAATTCTTTTTTTTACATTGCATATTCAAAGGTTTTACCTTTTTTCCCTGCTTTTATAAGACGTTACTGGTAGTCTACTTGATACAGGCACAGAATAAGTATACAAGGTGATACAGGCTGGTTGTTTTGTATATTTTAACCCTTCAGATACCGTCAATTAGAGACACAATAGTAAGACAATAGATGCGCGGCCACCGGTGGTCGCTTGGGGATTCATGAATTAAGAGCGCCTTTAGTAATCATAAAAAGTAGGCTAAAGATAAAGTTACCTAACACATTTTTATAAACTAAATCCAAACAAAGAAAACAAGATAGCGCCTAGAAAAATTCTGTGGGTAAGCGGAGACCCAGAGACACACAAACATAACGACTTTACAGGTATCTAACTGCCAATTTGAGAGGAAATGCCAACCGCGATTTCTAACGTCCTTCCGAAAATGTGCACCTAACCTCTAGGTACATCCTATCACCGGCAATGGGCTATTACAGACAAAGTATCTATGTAGTACAGGAACTGTGTCCGAACTATCGAATCTTTATCGCAGGAATCTTGATAAGATCTAACCATTCATATTTGTTTGGCAATATTTCAAGGTGGATTTCAGCTTCAGATGTTTTCTATATTATTATTATTAGCGGGGCCATCGGGTACTACTAAAATTTTTTAGGTTTTGATACGAAAATCTAATTGATAAAAAAAGAATCAAAAACATATTTATCTATACTAATATTTGTTGATATACACGCTAATCTCAGGAACTACTGGTTCAAATTAAAAAAAAAATAGGGTCGGATAGCCCATTTATTGAAGAAGGCTATAGGTTGTATAACATCACGCAACGTTCAATAGGAGCGGAGTAATAAACACAGAGGCGGGTAAAACTGCGGGAGACAGCTAAAGTGTAGACAAAAATAATTTATACCAGTAAGATTTATGTAAGATCATGTTTGTTTGGACTACCGAATTCAGCAGTATACAGCCAATTACTGACTAGTATAGACTAGTATCAACAATTTAAAAATAGTACTCACATACGCACATACTCAAAACTTTTTTTACACACGTCACTGCTATTCGAGTTATTTGTAAGCGATCAATATAATCGAATCATTTGAATTGGCCACAAGTTGACTGAATTTAACGGGAGCTACAGTCGCGAATACAACGTGTTTGACAATAACACTCCAATTTTTTTTACCAAACGTTCCAAACAATGCATGTAAGGTAAACTGATAACAGATAACATGTATCGCATGAGAGAGCAGAGATAAATTCGATTATTCACGAAGACATGACAGTACATTTCTTTACTTTAAAAGTTCAAGTATTTTGAAATGGTTTTCAAAGACCACAATAGAGCACCATAGTAATCTAACGGTATGTATTGTGTAAAAGAAGACTGTATAATGTTATCCGTCATTACGTAATTTTGTTCTCGGCAGCTGAGTATGTAGGTCTTGCCTATACGCGTTTCGAAATTCTAATCAGTCTTTATAAACACCATAGATATTTTGGAATTCTGCATATAAGGTAAGGTGGACAAGAAGCCAGTTATATTCCCGGACTGTTTTGGCATTAATTTTACGTGTTGGTTAAGTGACTGTGAGACACGGAAAAATTAATAAGTGATAAGACAAAGCAGGCAAAAAAAAAATGAAATCATAAACTTACATAGTAGAGCTTATCAAGTAGTCGTAAATTAAACTTTCAATTACAACAACACTAATCACAGAAAATGGTCGATTTTCCCACGAGTCATTAGGATCGCTTAGACGTAGGGTGTTGAGTACACTGACTTAGTTTACACAATCCCGGCCGTGTTATGGTGCGTCAAGGCGCAAGGCGCAGGGCACACGTGTGGCGAGGGCACGTGCAGATTCCACAGTGAGCCGACCGTTCCAGGCGAATGCTCCTGCACTTGACTCAGCCAGCAATAACCACGGACCGGCCCATCCTGCCTCCACCGCAACAATGGATTAAATAGAGCATCCACCATACGTACACTTCTCATTATTGTGATTTATCATTACATCACAAAATGCCGTCACTGTGCACACTGACATGTTTTCTTACTGATTAAGCGACGGGTGTTTCCTTTTAATTGTGGAAGTATTTTATAGTAATAAATAGAGCACACCTGTTATCGTTCTACGTACTTAGCTAACTTTTACGCCACTGTCCACGTCACCGTCACTAAATTTTGAATGGACCTGATTTGCATAGCTTGAAATTCCTTACGGTACTAGTCTTAAACCTGTGTTCCAGTTTCAAACACCATGGAATAGCTAATTGCCATTATCTGTTTTCACGGGGCATTGTTCGTCGCTGCGGGCGTGACAAGTGCTTCCGCCAAGTTCATTGTCGCACCGACGCCGGCGCATGTCGCTGTCGCATTCGTGCCCCTCTGTGACCCCAACCTTATTAAATACTTTCAACTACGAACAAACCCGTAGTTATTGTTAGTATGTCAGTTTTTTTTATTATCCTATAATGGTCATGCCATAGGCATAGATAATGGGAGCAGGGACGGAGAAAGCAGAAGAAGAATGGTCATGCCAAATGATACAGGTCACTAACAGTCCCTGTTACATAGGATTTAAACAGCGAGTGTGCTATGTATTATACCTCCAGTCCTGTCAGTCTCCCATTGGGAATTTCTAAAAAGGAAACTCGTTTAATTAGCAAAAGTCTCACACGCCATCGCGCTCCTCCCTAGAGCGGGAGAATTCATTGGATATCTCACCTCAAAAAAAAGAGTCTTGTCTATGCGAGAATTTTCAAAAGGTTACCGTGGCCTTGTGGTCTGGGCCGCAAAGAGCAACTGAGGGAACACAAGTAAGGTTTAGTCTGTAAAAGTCATTACATTTCTTCTCACGCCGCGCAGAATGGCAGGAGCCATTTGATGATTTACCATATAAAATAAGGCTGTCAGTCAACCCTTTCTGAAGAAAAAGACTTGGTGTTATGTTTTATCCTCACAGACTAATTAAGGAATAGCGGACACATTTCTTATCTTGTATGTATGTAAAGCCTTTCAAGCAGGAACATATAAGTGGCTGTTAGACTAGTTCTACAAGATAGCGGGCGGATACGTCCCTTATAAAAATCTATGACTGCATGTTTGCAACCCACAATTTTACTAACCGCGCGGTTACTGTTCAAACTGATGGGTATGAGCTATAATTTTAATTAGGCCAAATTATAATGAGGATATGTTGATGATGCCTGTATCACGTCAACACTCGATTAATTGCAAGGTTACCACGTTATTAACCACTTGGAACATTAACAATTTGATAGCACTATTAATAAAAAAAATGGAGCACCGAAACAATTTTACCAACAAAAAAACATAAGTTAAAAATAGATGCTAGTCACTCCTGTATTCTATGAAAAGGTGGGAGGCAATCTACATTTGGAACAAAGGATAGACAACTAAGGAACGCATATCCTAGGAATCAAATTCCGAGAGCACGGGATTTAGGCACACCATAATCATGGTGATAAGTCCCCTCTTTGAGGAATAGCTGGAGAGGCATAAGTTTCACGGCAGCCTTACCTTCTGCATGAGGCAGGTCTTCAATGGACATAGTACATTCGAGAGATTCCTGCACCGGATTCAGACGGAAGAAACGCCTGAGTGTTACCCTTGTGTGAACCGCCCGGAGGACGCAGTGGGGATGCAGGCACCGCTGTGTCCTCATGGAGGCGATCGGCAAATGCGACGTCTTTTGCTTGACCCAAGTTCGCGCTATGGTCCGAAGCGAGAGAAAATAGCAGGCGATCGCCTCCTTCTGCGAAGCATTAATACTAGCGAAGAAGACGGTTGCACGCATGAGGGAACGGTTATCCTCACGCCCTTCAGCCGCCGCGTCCCCGAAGCTGGTACCGTGGCTGGTAGTCGGGCTTGCGGACGGCGAGCAATTGGTAGCTCGCCGTTCGACCGTCCGGTAACCGTCCTAGCCAAAGTCGTTGACAGCGCGTACCTGTTCTACGCGCTCCTCAAAGAGATGACAAACCGTAAGGGCCCAGCAAAGCCACGGGATTCGAAGTTAGTTCTAGTATTTTTATGTATAGAATCTACGTACAAAATTTTTAATCTGAATTATGAAAAATCACAAAGTTATAAACCAGTTTTGGTTGGCGACATAAATACATGGTCACCCAGCTATGCGCTAGCTCCTAATGCCTACTATTACCTGCTCTGACCTGTATTGTACTTGGTATTGGTGGTGTCCAACTTGTGAACTTTTTTAAATATTTTTGGGAAAAAATATAAAACAATAAATTGTAAAAATTATTGGAATCGGTTTAGTTACGATTCTGAACAAAGTATATTCAGGTTTCGCATATACTAAAAATAATGTTGTTTAAGACGGTTCTTAGAAATGAAAGCAAACTATAATGCATTTTCTTTTTGCTCTGCTTTTACTACATTAACAATCAATTAAGGAAACTCCGATTGTGTGGTTTTCCTTTTGTGATTAGGGATTCACAAGGGTTTGCATTGTGTTGATAACCACATATTGTTATTTTTTAACCTCTTTACTGTAGTTGCGATGTGTGGCTCGAATAATAACGGTACTCTTTTTAAGATGTTGCTCTTTTTTTAAGTCGTTACTCCACACTAGGAACGACTGCTTTATCGTGGGTGCGTTCGCAAACATGTAAACTCGTATACCTTCACAAGACAGCCAGACTCGGAACTACTGTAGGCCATATAAATTGTTCCGGGCATAAATCGAATCTGCAATACACAAAATCTTACTAGAGATTGACAGATACATAAATGTCTCTAGCTGTCTCTAAAAATATTGGTTGGATATCGTCAACTTATAAGTTAGAGCTCTCCTCTGAATGAGTTGGAGAATAAAATGCTGACAAATATTAGGTCCAGCAGTGCAAGAGATTGACGGACTGCCTGGACCATTAGCGAAGGGTAATTTTATAATATCTTACTTTCTACCAACTTTAAATATCTCCTACCTAATGCATTTCTATTAACTTAATTACTTACTTATAAGTTGACGATATCCAACCAATATTTTTGCCCAAAACTTCGTTTGTAAGCATTCCATCAATGTCTGATGATAATACTCAAAAGTGCCAACTACAATCAACATTACTCTCTCCGTTGTTCAACAAGACACTCGGCCTTAATACAATAATACGACAATATAAATCCCACATCCAAATCTCTTGCACCCGCACAGCCGGCGCACTGCCCTCACGAGCACGTGTCAATTGCCTGAATTGACTCAAATTAAGACACCACACAAAAACCTAAATATAGATGATTCAGTTGAAATAAGGATAAAGTCTCGGCAATTAATCAGACAGGAACGTATATCATCAATTAAAAGCTTAGAAAAAAATTTGGATGATGCTTTATTAACATGTTGCGAATCATATGCGTAGATAATATCGTGGACGGAAATATGATCTTTAAAAAGGTAAAGATCGTATGAGGAAGGCAGTAAGCGAATTATGAGACCGGGAAGAACTAGGCTTGTTTCATTAACATCTAGAATTATTTAGTAGGTTGCGGTATTGCTCGAAAGAGTTACCGCGTCGCGACAATGCGTCGTGGACCGCAAAGGGGAAATAAAAGTACGTAGTTGGGGTTTTAATCAGTAAAAGGCTGATATTCTCTCTAGCCCAAAACAGATCAGAAGAAATTATTTGATAATTTTACATCAAAAAAAGGATTAGGTGAACGCATACACAAAAGAATTTTAGAATTCTTTATATGAAATTCTATGAAACCCCGCACACCTAACCGCTCCAAATCGACAATCGACTGGTTCGGGTCAGATAAGTGTGCGTTCACCTGTATGATAAGAAGGTACTCGTATGTTTTTTTCCTTGTTAGACTACATAATATCATCTAATATAATGTCGGAAAAATTTCGAAAGGCTCTAGGCTTATCCTTTGTATTTAAAATACTCCACAAGTCAAATACTACTAATTAAATCCGATGGACTACCATCTCACCACAAAGTGGTCAGTCTTACATGATTAAATTAGTACTTTAACTGAGCAAGTTCTGAAACAGTCCCTTTATCAAATGGTGACTAATCCTCCGGGCGTCCCGGCAAAATTGCAAACAAACAAATGCACAAATGTTTATTCCCGATAAATTGTGGCTTAGAAATTATGTCGATTGATGTTTTTTTCCCCGATATTTTCGTGAAGAGCTGTGTCAATCCCAAATGTGTCATAGAGTGGCTTATCGAACAACACCGCTAAGTCATATTAACACACAACAACAAACAGTGGAGTGAAAAATTAAATAATTTACTGTAACAAAAACTCAACTGGCTACTAAAATGCTGGGAATCCTAGCAAAGGTCAGACAGTACATCACGCCGGAACAGCTGCTTAAACTTTATCAAGCGCAAGTTCGATCGTGTATGAAGTGCTCTAATCTTTGAGACGGATCTGCCCGTACCAGCAGATGCACTTCGAGCCAAGAGGATCATTAGCAATGATGCACTCGTCGAGTCGAGGTTTCAAAGTCTTTAGCTTCGACGCCGATTTGCTAGCCTGTCAGCCAAAAAAAAAAACGAACTGCCGAGCTTCTTGAGCTTAGCAGGACGAACATCTGTTCGATAGCCCGCACCTTAACCGGCCACTACAAATTAAACAGGCACCAATTTCACATGAAACTGAGTGACACTGAGATTTTCCGGTACTGTAATCAGAAGAGGGAGACGCCTAAGCACCTTTTGTGTGAATGCGGGCCCTTTATCCACAAACGAAGTATCCATTTGGGCCGACCCATTATTCGCCCGGAGGAGATTAAAACTCTTAAAGCTAGGAGTATAGTATACTTCCTGGAAGCCTCCGGGCTAAAAGAGTTACTCTAACAAGGTGGCGAGTCACAATAGATATTTTAGGTCGCAGTGACTACATCCCCTACACTACGGTAGATGCATAGCCCCTTATCTTCAATATAATAATAATAAAATAAAATTAAATAATAATAATAAATAGCCTGTCATTTTTCTACCGGCTGCATTTCGGGGAGTGTGCATCGGAATTGCATAGCCTAATTCCACCGGCGACTGACTGACACTGGCGAGTACCTGGTAGCTTGTCGTCCAACCTTCCGGTAAGGACCAAGCCTGGGTAGACTGTGCGTTGTATTGCTGTCAGCAGAATAACAAGGGCCCGTTTGTGCCAATGCTTGCCAGTGCTGCAGACTGTTCGAAGGGTTTCCCGCAGTAATCACAAAAACGTTTAAAGTAAACCCACAGTTTTAGTCGGTAAAAGACTGGCACCTGCACACGAAGTCCCCCCGCTTTCAGAAGTCGTTTGATAATTTTCCACGTAAAAAAGACAGGTTTGGATGATAGTATAAAGTGTACCTATTACGTAGTTCATTCGATCTGTGTCAAAGAATTTTATTCAGTGTGTTTCAAAGCTAAAAACGTAAATTGACTCAAAGTCAAAAGTTTTTATTTCACATAGGCCTACATGGTCATTTATAAAACGTCAGAAGCTAGTGCACGGCTCCAAATTGGTCCTTGATCGGTGTTTGTCGATAAGGATTATTTAAATAGAATACTTAGTTCATTCATAAATCCGCAAAGTTGTATCGAGGTCACCGCAACTAATCATCAATATGGACAAGGACATAACTTTCATACGCCACTTTCCCTACTCGGCAAATCGATCACCGGACCCTGCGCATACCAATCGCGCTTCTAACGTCACCTAATTTTCTTTAATTGTCCAGAGACAAACAATGAAGCATCGCCGGTGGCATTACTATTCAGTCACTGTGTGCACACGGGACCGTGCGTAGCATTGTCAAGGCGTAGAGGTCTCGGTCTTTGATCCCAAACCCGATACAGAGAAAGTAGAATTTCACATAAATACCGAATTGCACAATTTGACAAATAAATTTTACGTGTCCAGGGTTTTCAATTTTGACCACGTGAGGAGTTTTCCTTTTTTTATAAAATACATTGTTTCGTAGAAAACAAAGAACCAGACGACACTCGCTTATGTAACATGCGTACGTAACTAAGTTTACAAAGGCTAGGCAAAATACATATTATACTACAATACATTAAGCTAGAACTACATTAGACCGACACACACGGGTAACACGCCTAATTTGTACGTAGAACGCCGTCGCGTGGCGTGGATCAAGTGTAGCTCTACAAGTCTAGTTTCCATATAAAATGGATGGGAACCGACGCGCTAGATCGGCGTGTGTGGCACACGTGTGAGCAGCATAGTTCTACCTTTATTGTTTACAGTCTACAGCGTATCGCTATATCTCTAACTAAGATCTACAAAAGCATACACAACAATTAAAACCATTTTTTATTAACTTATAATCACAATAAATAACTACTTATAAATCTAGAATAGTTTAAATAAATACAAAGTCGGTTGACTGAATCAGACTAATTTCAATGGCACCTGCTATAACAATCCAATATAACAATGACCGTTGACAGCAATTACACTGCAAGACGTTTAGGATGAGTCTCCCCTGAAAGAAAAAAAATGTCTTTATTATCTGGAATTTGCAGTTGGAATGATCTGTGTCCACCAGTGGGCTAAACAAGGAGGTACTAGTGATGGTAATTTAGTCACCCACCTAAAAGCCATTATTTTATCACATGTTTTATTTAACCTTGCACCTGACACTGATTGTAATTTTTTTTTATCCGTTCACTCCTAATAAAGTTCAGTTGAAAACCAGCGTCAGCAATTATCTCGTAGTTGTCTGGCATTTTCGCTGAACTGAACTTTTTTTGGCACAAACGTAAGACATACAATGTTACTATTTTTTGTTTGTATTAAGTTTTTGTTGTCTACAATCTTTTGTGCGTCAAAATAAATACTTTTCTTTCTTTACTTTTCTATAATTCCGTAAAACTAAGACAGGTCTTTGTCCAGCAGTGGACATTTTTCGGCTTATATGATGATAATGATGATGACGCAGACTGATTTTGTTTAGGTCAATAAAAATGTTTTGCCTCTATATCTACAGTAATTGTTTCATACAATATGTTTTTCGGTAATAAATTTTATCTGAAACGGGTCAATATCCCTAGGAATTTATTTTTGGTTTTATTTACGGGCACTGTAGAAAGAAAAATGTAAAATGCTTGACCTTTTTATCAAGAGAAATGAACCAAATCACTAATTAACACAATAAGTTACTACTAATTGGATTTAATTTATTTTGTTTACACCAATGTGAAAATATTCTACAATTGACTAACAGCTTTATTTACCTGAAATAGGGTTGAAATTCGTAGATGTCGTCGATGACGCGTCGCACGCGGCACGTGACCCCGCAGTTCATCTGTTGCTCACCGTATACGGAGATGGCTCGCTCCAGCAGCTGATGCACCGATGTTAACTCTACCACTGTCACGAGAAAAACATTTACTTCATAGATAAAATAAAATATACGTCTTCGCTGTCGGCACGTAGTACGTAGCACGCAGTTCGCGCCGTGAGTGATTGACTGCTTTGTTGCGTGTTGCGAGTTCGATTCCCGCACGGAACAAACATTTTTATGACTTACAGATATTTGTTCCAGTTCTGGGTGTCTTTGTATGTAAGTTTTCATGTTTGTAAACGCACACATGATACAGGAATACTTAATTTGTGGGGAAACTTTTTTTTTTTCCGAAAGGTTTCTCAGTAGTGTACCGGTACACCTAGATTCGGAACGAGCCTATTAATTTACCCACGCTGGCATCCCGACATCTGGTTGCTACTGTAAAGACTCTTTCATCGATATGAAATGACAGACTACTTATAGGCAGTTGCATATCCGTGGATAAATCCGTAATAAAGGGCTCTTTAACTATAAATCAGGTGGTTAGCAAACCTCGAACATGGGCCAATCTCTCTCAAAAAGATTAAGCCCGAATCCCAGCATTTGGAGTTGGGGTTGGGACGTTATAATGGAAGCTGATAATATTATACCGGTGAATTTTCCAGTAATTAATTCATTTCCAAAATCTGTGAATTTATGAATGATCATAATCGCGTTTCCCTGTGACTATTTAATAAGGATTAAGGTTGCTGTCCTTACTAGCCAATCTCAAAAAAAAAATATAATAAAATAAAATAAATAATAGTCTGTTTAGCCAAATTTATACTCATCAATCATTGGAAAATAAAATAGCAATATAGCTTCTGTGCAGAGTTATCACAGCTAGCTACTTTAACAGTGACTCGCACTTCTACGAACTAGTTTAATTGTTTCTTAAACAGATAACAGTAATAACGCGTACAATTAACGAGTGTGACGTCCTCAGTTTGATACCCAGATGGGACAGTGTTATTATGTACCCATCCCCATCTATAACATAGCTTCCTGAGCATGTTAAGCAAGCATTATCCACCATGAACATGGACATTTATGAAACCTCAATCCGGGAGTCGAGCTTACTACCTTCTAACGGGCACAATGACGCCAGACCTACTATTGGTTTATCCACCCATTTTTACCAATTCTAACAATTTTACAAAGATCTAATAACTCATTCGGGGAACTATACCGTACAATTAGACTCAACTCAAAAGTTCCGCGTAGCTAACCAAAACAAATATGCGCTCATTGCTCAATGTTATGTAGTTGGTTCTTGGTAATAGACAATTTGTCAATTAAATCCGTCAAGAAATTAAAATTGCGTAATAGAGAATCTTGAGGAGTCTTATTTCTTAGTTAAATTTTATGACATGTATCCTACAGTTAATCTACTGCTAGTCGGAAAGTCAATACGTATATACAAATAAGAAAATATATTTAGTTACTTACGGTTTTTGTCGCCAAAGCTGCGTTCATCTTCATCGATATTACTATCACCACCACCGCTGCCTTTCTTGAACGAGATCAGTTTCGGTATCACCAACAACATGCAAACCACGGCGAGCATAGTCACAAGCTTCTTGAAGATTAAAAGTTTCAGCAGTAATTTTGCAATAGTCAAGATATCCAGTTTAAAAGACAGTTTGTCCAAAAATCCTAAAGCTGGTGCTGTATAAGGAACCCCATATGATGGCTTCAGAGGCGGCCCGTATATAGGTGGTGGCAAAGGCTTGTGAACCGGTGGGCCATAAGACTGTGCTGGGGGTCCATATGTCTGAGCTGGTGGTCCATACGAAGGAGCAGGAGGTCCATAAGACGGAGCAGGTGGTCCGTAACTATGTGCTGGCGGTCCGTAGTTTGGCGAAGGTGGACCGTATGTGTTTGGAGGAGAATTGTAGGTTATTTCTGGCTCAAACTTCACTGGCGCTCCGTAACTAGACGATGGTGGCGAGTAGCTATTTGAAGCCGAAGGTCCAGAGTATCCAGACGATCCCGTCGAACTGAAACTGTTGTCACTCGAATACGACGGCGAGTAGTCATAGCCACCAGGTTGATAACTGTCATCACGATTTGTAATCTTCTTTTCTCCGTCTTTCGCTGTTATTATCACAACACCTTGTTTTGACTTTTCAGCTTCAACACGTGATTTAGAATAGGCATCTAGATATGTATCGGTTTTTGATATTGTCGATTTAGTAGTGTTTGCCGGTCCGACAATTGCAGAAACGCAAGAGCTAACCGCGAATATTATAGTAAAATATTTAAAGAGCGCCATGTTGCTACTAATCCTCGGTCTACCGCCCGAAAGAAGTTGTCGCCATCGATCGCAACTAACGAATGACAACCGACGTTGACTCCCATTCAGTTTTCACTTTTGACTTACCGTAAAAGAACCTAAATATGATAATGGAACACAATTAAATTCTCTGAGTGAGCCCAGCGCGTTCCGCATTGCTCATGGTAAGTAGGCGCGCGCGTGCCGCGGCTCGCATGCTAATGGACGTTAGAGACCGCGCGACCCGCCGTAGAGCCTTGTTGGATGAGCCTCCCCAAACATCGGGACCTTTCATCGCAAAAAGAAATCTTTAATAGACCGCAATTTGTCTGTGAAAGTTTTATCGTCGGTTTTATCGGTCATGTTAGAAAAATATATTACATGAATTACATCTGATGAAATATGACGACCTATTGTGCACTCTTCCTTTCTCTATCTGGAATAGCAAATTTATTTCTTTTTTATGAAGGCTCTGAACAATAATATCCGCTATTTAATTCTTCCATATTTGAATTAGTGGCTAGATGTTGCACGTTCTTTGGGCGGAAATAAAAATTAGCAAGCAGAAGCTAGTGCGGATTGCGCCATCCTCCGGCTTGACAAAGCGGAAAATGCAATAATTGTCATTCTGCGGTGCTCCGAAATTAGGTTTTCAAATGTCCCAGTGGATATTGAAGAGGATACAAGAAAGAGGTTCTAAGTAAAATGCACATATTAAATCACTCTCATTAACGAGTTCAAGTCACTCCAAGAGAGTACTATCTTTAAGGAGTGCACTAGTCAGCAGTTGGAACTCATTGATGGGCGAGGTTAAAATGCATGCTATGCTATCTCTACGTACATCATGTACATAGGACAAAAACGCTCTGCTCATCATCGTTATGTCTTAACCCTTCAGATACCGTCAATTAGAGACACAATAGTAAGACAATAGATGCGCGGCCACCGGTGGTCGCTTGGGGATTCATGAATTAATGTATTAACGTTTTTGTCTGTATATATCTATGTTGGTTCACGCTAATCTCCGAAACGGCTGGACAAATTTTGACGGGACTTTCACCAGTAGATAGGTGATGTTATAGAGTAGATCTTAGAAAGGAAATAGGGTTCCACACAAAACTTCTTAAAATTTCATTGCGTTTTGTTTGTGAAGTGTTACTAACATAGATTTAAGTCTTATTTACTAACGACAAGTTGTATTTACTCTATATATATGTGAGTCTGTAAGGTTATATATCTATGCCTGATAATAAATTATTTATTTTTATTTTTATTATTAAGTGCGACTGATGCGGACAAAGTCGCGGGTACGGGCTAGTAAACATTCAGAAGACGTGTGTGCCCTACCTAGCACACACGAATAGGTACACAGTCCCATAAAACTAATCCCTATAAGTATCCTATTTAAAATGAGAAAAAAGGATAGGTATGAATCCGGTAGCAAATGTAGTGTGGAAGTTATTCTAGTGCAATGATTTATAGCAGTGTATTATTAGTTAGTGATATACATGTATAGCCTTACACAATGCACATAAACGTTCAAACCTAACATTAAAACGTCATTACAAACAGTGTAAATGTATTATTGCCTTCACTGTTTACCACTTTTATTAGGTGCTATGTATTCTCCAACGACTTGGATGAATTTGTAAGACGGATAGGTGTTAAAAGGCTCAGCTTGTATTAGTTTAAATATCCATTACAACAGGTCCTGAATTCACATTACCTACCTTAGAATAAATAGATGAAATATATTGGGGTATGATGATGACGAGATGGGGGCCAAATCGAATAAGGTCACTTAGATAAGTTAAATGTGTCTGCTTTGCATGCGTAGTAAAATGGCATGAATAACAACTTAAATACGTAGGTACCTACCGTTTGTATTGATTTTAATGATTATTTGCACAAGCAGGTCACAAAAAAGAAATCAGTTTGATTTTCACAAATATTTCTTGCTAATAAGCTTT
Source organism: Mythimna lalbum (assembly GCA_949319445.1). NCBI lineage: Eukaryota > Metazoa > Arthropoda > Insecta > Lepidoptera > Noctuidae > Mythimna > Mythimna lalbum. Next base: position 11,302,503 of record OX439354.1, on the reverse strand, counting down.
CGGGGCACGAAGCAATGAATTTTGCCAACATTTCCGACAGCCAAACGTATTGGGATAGTCTCCAAAATGATAAAATACAAGTTGTATGGTAAAACATACGGCAACGGCATAAATTGTATTTAAATTGTTGGCGATTTCTACTGATCAGCAATGCACAGCTGTGTCATTTTCACTTGCTAAGTTAAACGAAACTAAAAGACCTTTTCAGTTTACTAAGTTATGCGCTTAGCATTTTCATAATCGTGGTCGCAATAGCAACGTCTATTGTTATTTCAATATCTACTATCTACATACAGAACTTCTTATTTTCTAAAACCTGGCTGCAATCTCAAAAACTGAGTGCAGTTATTTTGAAAACAATTTTTCTAATGATTTCAAATAATTACTATGTATGAGTAGTCAACAGACGAAATCTAATGGTTCTAGGAACCATAAGCACGATTTTGCGGCGTACTTTGTTTTTTAATTAACAACAACATGTTTTATCTACACTAATTAAAGAAGTTGTTTTTTTTCTTTGTGGGAGGTAATCTCTGAAAGTACTGGACCAATTAGTAAAAGTTCACCGATAGTAAGCTGCTTTATTCCTGATTGACATAATATTTTTTGTAGGTCGGTTGAAGCAGCAGGAATAAGCTGGTTTGCAATAAAACCTATGTTACAAATGGACAGACAGATAGTGGGTGATCTTATAAGTAAGGTTTCCGTTATCCTACTAAGAAAAAAGCCCTAAGAAATACCATTCTGTAAATAACTCGTAAACCGACTGTTACAATACGGCTCTTAGACTTAGTCAGAAAATGGAGAGACTTAGGTTTAGTCAGAAAATGCTAACAAGAGCAAAATATCTTCACGCATTTGTGACTCTTAAAGCTCATGATTTAATGCAGGCGCCGCTAAATAAGCACCGTCTTTGAATGACAATATATTTGACGCTCACGACAATGTTTGCATGAATTTGTTTGAGGGACCAAGAGAAATCTGCTGTTTTTAATCATGTAGGTACTGAGGCAAAATTACTTTCTTGAAGAGCATTTTTTGGATAACATATTTGAAAAGGTATCACGGTATTTCACAGATAGGTATGTACTTTTAGACTACAGGGGCCGATTTTTATGTAGAGAGCAGGCGAGGATGATTTAAATTAGCCATTTTCCGGGAACACGCCATGGAACGACTCGTTGTCCAGGGACAAGACCAGGGGAAGCGGTCACGCGGACGCTCACCTACGCGTTGGACAGACCTCATCAGAGCTGCAACACAAAGCTACATAGTCTAGAGTTCTCGAGACGCCGTATATCGTTACAAGTGGAGACGGATCGAGGGAGCCTCACTCGCCAACAAAATTGCAATATTGTCAACCACAACCACTCTCTCAAGAGTGGACGACTACGCAAAATTTTCCTTAACGTGAAAAATCCATAATCCGCTATCTAACATTAATCTACTTAAAGATACTAAAATCATAAAATGAGAACTACAACTCAATAATATTTAACATTTATTCTCTGTACTTCTAAAACTACAGTGATATTATTCAAAAGGATTAGTACCAGTCAAGAGTCTGTCTTCAAAATACTTGTGTTGTTTCCTTACTTTCTCCTCATCTGGTTTTGCAAAAAATGAACTGATTGATTTCGGTTTCTTCTTAGTATTCCCTTCATCATCCACATCCTCAAATGTGCATGTGGCAGCTTTCTCTTGCAGCATAAGCTCAGCTGTTGACCAACTGAACCTGACCAGTGCTGGATATCCAAATACATTGTCAATTTGTTCACGAATAAACTTTTTTGTTTGTGGATCTGAAAATAGATGATTCTGTGTTAAATCTCATTATTAGAGGATCCGAGAAGCAAAATACCAGTCGAGAGACATTTGGTTGGAGGAAGCCTATGCCCAGTAGTCGGTTTAAATGATTTTGATGATTAGTATAAAAAAACAAATGTTTATTTGACAAAAAAGAAATCATATTTACATGCTAGCTCCCAAACTACTTCAGGGCCTGTATTTAAGTGGTAAGTAATTCTGCCATGATATCTATGTCCAAAATTATAGTGTCGTCGCGTTAAGAAAATAATGACTCATCGCTGTCACTAAGCTAAGCCGCGCCCCTTACCCAATTAGATCATAGGAAAAGATCATAGTAGTTTTCTAGAAAGCCGTGTTCACGTTGGTCCCGGGTTCGAGGACTTAGGACACTTCCGACGTCTGGCTCCTATACTGGAGCGGCCCGGAGCAGCCCTCGAGTGGCTCTTGCCCAACTTAGACACTTCCTGCCGGAGGCTCTACGCGGGGATCGTTCGGTCCATAAATAACTTAACGAATCGCCGGTGTGGGCGCCATCGCCTCGAAAGCGACCGGCGGCTAAGCTGAACGCGTCCCAAATGCAATAATTAAGTACATCTTAATAATTTCATCTTCCCCTTGAACGCACCCCACGTTCGTCCGCGTAAATCAGTCATAATTAAAATGGAACCTGCTCAGTGTGTGCTCCTTAAAGATCTAATGTTCTTGCCGTACTATAACCTCACAACGGATTTATACAATCGCACTGACTCTTATGGGCCCATAAACTCTTTTTTTTATTTGATATAAAATAGTGCATGATTGCGATTCTACCTGATGGTAAGCAGTAATGCAATCGTTTGTAATGAGGTGCACTAGTTTATTAAGAGCCTATTCACACAAGCCTTGAAGACATCTAAATTATAATTGGACTCGCAAATGGTTCCAGTACTTCGATGTACGCGGTATAAATAACGAGGTAAAACGCTTAGTCCGGTCCGTAGAGAGCCCCAAACCGTATCCCAACCGTGGTGGTCCCCAGTAGATCGATTGCGGCTAAACCCGTACTGTCGGTCACTGAGGAGATTGTTACCTTCCAGTCATGCCATGAGGCGTGGCAGCACGTGATCACAGAGCCACCGTCTTCTTCTTCGGAATAACTCGACTCGACCAGAGATCCCACTCTGATCGCCCGTGGTTCCAACCAAAGTCATTGGATGACGCAAGCGGGTTTTCGGCTTCTTAGGCATCAAGGCGATTGCCTTCCCAACGCCTTCTTCTCCGAGTGGGATTGGCCCTCTCACGATACCGCTCTGCGGTCTCATAGCGCTTATAATGCTGGCAGAGACAGATCTTGCCCGATAGTGGCGACCAGGAGCCATCCCTCAGTATCCCACACTAGACAATCTTCCAGCGTGTGCTGTGCAAGATCCGTTGCGCCTCCGCTATGGTGACAATTTGCCGTGGCCTCTCGCTCAATGTTATTTAGGTACTCACGGAAACAGCCGTGCCCGATTAGTACCTGAGTGAGTCTGTAGGAGATGAGCTCCCTTTTTTATGGGTTCAGGGGCTACAACGACATAAAATGTTTAAAATATTAAACACTAGCTTCTGCCCGCGACTTCGTCCGCGGAAAATTTCTTGTTTTAAAATAAGATTACACTCGATTAGACGATGCGCACGTTCAGCGCTAGATTCCTGAGCACGGGCCAGTGATGTTATGGCATTTTGCCTAGCGAGCCGCTGCGAGCGCTCAGCGCTAGTCTCCCTATCCCTTGTTTCAGAGACATGCTGCCTTAAATGAGATAGACGCTGCGCACGTTCAGCGCTAGATTCCTGAGCATGGGCCTGCGATGTTATGGCATTTTGCCTAGTGAGCCGCGGCGAGCGCTCAGCGCTAGTCTCCCTATCCCTTGTTTCGGAGACATGCTGCCTTAAATGAGATAGACGCTGCGCACGTTCAGCGCTAGATTCCCGAGCACGGGCCTGCGATGTTATGACATTTTGCCTACCCAGCCGCTGCGAGCGCTCAGCGCTAGTCTCCCTATCCCTTGTCTCAGAGACATGCTGCTTTAACTCAGATAGACGCTGCGCACGTTCAGCGCTAGATTCCCGAGCACGGGCCTGCGATGTTATGACATTTTGCCTACCCAGCCGCTGCGAGCGCTCAGCGCTAGTCTTATTAAACATTTATGCCTTACATATAGTTGTTCTGAGTCTGTGTGTTATGTAAGTCTATATCTTTGTGAACCTACCACAATACTCCTATTATACATCGACATTGTATGCGTTTACTATTTTTAGAATAGGTGTAAAACTGTGTTTTTTACTTCCAATTTAATTAATTCAATAGGTAGTAAATTCCAGATTGCTAACTAGAAAAATCTCAATACTACTGTTACTAAAACTAATGTACAGATGTTTTTTTTCTTGTCAATAGATTTTAGTTCCATAATGTTCTATTTTAACTTACCTCCAGGATATCCACTACCAAATTCAGAGTGTGTCATATCTAATCCTTCACGGAATTGCCACACTTTTAAAGCATGATCCCTGGTCACCTTCGCTACAATACTAGCTGCAGACACAATGGGGTATATTGAATCAGCTTTCTTTGCCACCTGAAACAGAGAGACACACTATTAGTAAAATAAGGTTTATCTTAAAGCTGTTATTAGAATTGGTGGGTTTATTTTGGATTAATCATAGGTTTGACACCATCAACTGCATAAGAATGCTTACAGTGACTTGTGTCGAAATTTTAAGTAGTTGTTTGCAGTTGGGTTTATTTATTAGATTTACACTGTCAACTTCTTTTTTCCCACATTTTAGTGAGGAATACTTCAGAAATTGTCCCTCTTTATTTTGATAACCTATATGTAAGAATGAAACGAAAAAAAAAATTTTTTTGAGATCAATATAATTTGTCATCAAAAAATCTGCAATTTTATTTTTTTTGATGTGCCTAGTATCACTCTCACAAATAAGACGTATCTAACAACACCTCCTAAGCTAAAATGCAACAAGCAAATCTCCCCCTCCCCTCCTTCCTCCTTGTCCCTCTTCGGATATAACCATGTGGTCTGGAATATATTTATTGTGTTTTAGTTAGGAAATTTTTTGTGTCAATGATGATGATGCACCGTAAAACTCTAATGAATTTATTTATTTATTCATTAATGTACACACAAACGCTTAAAAATGAAATTAACAAATACAGAAAGAAGAGTACAAAGGTACTGCTTATCTCAAATGAAATTTCTTCCAGCAGACCTGCGATAGGAGAGTTGGATGACAGATGTAGACACAGTGTATACAAATAAATCATTTTTGGTGCCCTTTGAGTTTTCCCTGTTTTTCTGCCTTTTTTACATGTTTGTACATATTATTATTTTAAGTTTGTATATACCTATTAATTTATAATGTTTATGATTTGCATCATCTGTATTACTTGTATTTTAGAAACAAATAAATGAAAAAAAAAGGCACAGGCAGGTTAAAACAAACCTTAATTTATCAAAGAGCAACCAACAATGTAGACAACTTACAGTAATCTTGTAGTTGGGGAATATGGCTTCTAACTTGGCTTGATACTTCTCTGGTGGACCTACTGTGTCCACATAGACCTCAGTTATGTTTGCACCACTCTCTGCTGCCTTCTTTATTAATGCAATTGCCGAGTTCATTGATACCTGGAATAGAAATTGTTGAAACAAACCAGTAAGTGAACTTTCAATATGGCTTTAATAATAAGTCATCATGTTTTCATTAGAGAACTGATACATTGAAAGACTTTTCTTCTTCAGACAGAAGGCACTAAAGCTAAATAAATATAAATATGCTGGTACTTTACATAATGGGAAAATGAGAAAACAATCTGCCTGGTCTTCCCATCCAATTATAATTTGAGTGTTTTCATTGGCAAGAGTAAATAGGCTCATAAACTAGTGCACCTCATCGTCAGAGATTGCATCACTGCTTAAAACCTTGCAGGTGGGATTGTCGTCAAGCACTAGTTTACATCAATAAAAAAAAAATAGTTACTTTTACTAACATATAAGTGTAGTGTGTATTAACACATAAACAGACACAGACCTCATTCAAAGAATGTTTTGCTCTTCTATACATTGAATTTGATATGTAATTAGGAGAAATGACTTCAGCAACCCATCCAACGTTGTTCAATGAATCCTCTTCAGTTAGCATTTTTCTAAATATGTCATCTCGTTTTTCTTCTGTCAATGCTTTTGAATCGGCACAGCCAAGATCTTGCAGTACTTTGGTTTGGCTCACTGGACAGTAAGCCACCCCATAAACCATAGGACCTGGAATAAAAAGTAATTTACACCTTTAATTTTTTTATAATATTACACAATAACAGTAGAGCTTGCCCTAAGAGGATGTCAATACTCAGCTGTGGATTTTCGAGTTCAGAGTTTAGGTCGCCCTTGAGTTTATACAGATTTCAGAAAGGATCAGAAGAAGTAGAATAGACATTATTCTACTAACACTGACGTCCCTACGCGGTTGGTATTATGACCACCAAGGTAAAGATGATATAGAGGTAAAAGTACCTTCACTTCAACACCTTAACATGTAAATCCATCCGCTATGATTATCATAAATATTGCTTTGCTATTCTCAAGCATTCATTACCTAATACAGGACCTCGTCCGGCTTCGTCAACTCCGAGCATGCATGGCTCAGTTTTACAAACATCTGGAACATCTGAGCAGTTCAAAAAGTTGTTAAAATTATCCTTAGACTTAATTAAATCTTTTAGTTCTTCAAGTGATTTTATCATGTTGTGCTTTATTGGCAAAAAAATATTTTTTAGGTGTGTTTGGTGAATGTTTATGTTTATTTATCGATCACTCAAGTTGACATATTCAAAATGTCAGTGTTTCTGTAGAATTCGCGCCATTATTTTTTTTTTTTCTCTTCTTCTTTGGCTTCGCACGGTTTGTGCATTCAGCCAATGTCACGTCAGGTTGACTGTATTTCGTTAAATATGTACTTATTATAAATCAAAGTTAGGGAAACCAAAATATAAAAATAAAAATATTAAATTGAGCGGAATTTAGAAAAAGATATATAGGATCAGTTTTAACGGTGATAATAACATGTAGATAATGAGCAAATTACAATGACAAAAATTACAGTTTAATGTTATTTAGGATGATGAATGAGACTATACATTTATATACTGGAAAGCTATTTGTACAAAGTAAAGAAAGTATTGAGGTAGGAAAAGGGATACGAAGGGACAAGAGGTTACTGAGAAAGGAGGAATGGTCAAGTAAAGGGCAGGAGAAAAATATGTGGTTTAAGTCACCAAGGTCTGTGCCACATGAGCAAATGGGGTCGTCTATGATGTGTAGTTTGGCAAGATGGACTGGAGAGCAAACATGGCCCAGTCTCAACCTTATTAAAATAGAGGTCTCCACCTTACCAAACTTTGCCTTGCCAAACCACGGTTTTTCCGGAATCTCAGGTTGAATAAAAGAAAAGTATCGGCCCTTGGATTTGCTGCTGATATCCCAAGCTACCTTCCAAGTATCCCGAAGAAAATTCCTTGGCAACGTCTCAAGGTCATAGCCAAAGTTCTTATAAGGAACTAAGTCCCCACATTGCACCGCATCACCAGCGAGTGCATCAGCTACAACATTGCCATGGATTCCAGAATGGCCCGGAATCCAGACAAATTGCAGTATGTTACCCTCGGAAATGGTTCTGAAAGCCAATTCTCTTATTGCATAAATTATAGGGGACTGTACTTTGTGTTCGAAAGGGGATTTATTTATGGCTAGAAGAGCACTCTGTGAATCGGTAAAAATTAAACATTTTTTGAGCTTAAAAATACGTGCATATTCTAAAGCTTTTAGAATTCCAAAACATTCGCCCGTAAAAACGGAAGTCTCCGGGGGCAGTTTTATTTTTTGAATGATGTTGTATTGAGTATGGTAGGTACCAATACCAACACAACTCGTCGGGGAATGCTTGGCAGCATCCGTAAAAATATGGTGGAAGTCTGAATGTTCAATCAGAAATATATTAAAACATAAATGGCAATCGGGATCTGATTTACTTACACAATTAAATTCAATATTGGGGATGAACAGTAAACTCTCATAGCTATTATTAAAAAGGGGTAATTTATTTGAACGGTGAATTGGCGAAGAAATCGAGAGGAATTTTTTATAGCTTTCAACCAAACAAGGAGTACGTTTATGGGACCAGTAAGCTGAAGATTCAATTTGTAACATTAAAGATTCCAGTTTTGGAATGAGAGGATGATTTGAGAACTGAAGAATCCGGAATAAATATTTGTCAGACAGGAATTGTCTTCTAAGGCTTAAAGGAGCTTCCCCGCATTCAATTTGCAGTGCATTAATAGGACTAGATTTCATGGCACCCGAAATAATGCGCAATGCTTTTGACTGGATCAGATCCAATTTTTTAAAAGCCATAACACTACCAGGTTCTAAAACGAACAATCCATAGTCCAGAGTGCTTCTAATGATTGCGTTGTAAATCAGTTTTAATGAAAAGGGATGTGCACCCCACCACACACCTGAGAGGCATCTGAGCATGTTTAAGTGATTTTCACATTTATTAACAATATAGTCACAATGAGGAACACAGCTTAATTTTGAGTCAAATATTACACCTAGATATTTGAATTTATCTTCAACTGGAATAAGTGTTCCCTTGTAGAATAGGTTAACTAAGGGAATATTTCTCTTCCTGGTGAATAAAACAGCCGCACTTTTAGACACAGACAAGTCCAAACCGTTTAAATATAGCCATGACTCTAAAGTACACAAAGCAGAATTAATAACATCGCTAGCTTGTTCAATAGATTGACTTGAAGAATATAATAATAAATCGTCAGCGTATTGAAGAACCTTGACATGATTAGTTATAGAAGAGTCCAAATCAAAAGTGTAAATATTGTACAGAAGGGGACTAAGTACAGAACCCTGTGGCAGACCTCTCCATACAAGATGGGAGACATCACGATCTCCTATTAACATGTTAACAGAGCGTTCAGTCAGGATGTTAATAATGAAATTAGTTAAATTCAAGGGAACCCCTAAAGCTTTTAATTTATTTTGTAAAACTGATAATACGACATTATCATAAGCTGCATTAATATCTAGGAAGACTGCAATGGTGGATTGGTTATTAGAAAACGATAACCGAATATCGGATGAAAAAATACTTAAGCAGTCAGTGGTGCTTTTACCTTTTCTAAAGCCATATTGTGATTCCGCCAAAAGACCCTTACTTTCAACATACCATTCTAGTCGATTCTTTATTAGGTGTTCAGCTAGTTTCATCAGAATTGAAGACAAAACTATGGGCCGGTACGAGGAAGCATCAGATGGAGTTTTATTTGGTTTAAGGAATGGCAACACCATTTGATGTTTCCATTCAACAGGGATGTTTCCTGTTTTCATAATAGAATTAATAAGATCTAAATAATAATTGAGGACATTGTCATTTAAATTAGCAAAAAAGGAATACGGGATGCCATCAATGCCCGGGGCAGAATCCTTTGTTCTATGAATAACACCCTTTAATTCAGTGAGAGAGAATGGGAGATCTAGCGTCGTATGTGTGTCTGAACTTGAAGTGACTTGGTTATTGGTTAAGGGAGACAGGTTAAGGTTAATAGCCTCAGGAACCCAAGGAGGAGCCAAATTGTCTAAAAATTCGCTTGCTAATGAGTCAGGAATAGGAGAAGAATTATGATAAATGGACCTAAATCTACGAATATTGCGCCAGACAATCGTAGGGTGAGTATTCGGTGAAATTGTTGAGCAAAAGTTACGCCAGGAATCAAATTTTTTCTTCTTAAATACTTTAGAAATTTCCTTATTTAAGTTAGTAAGGGTTACAAAATTAATATCCGACATATCACGGTTATAACTGAATTCAGCCTCTCTACGTTTTTTAATCAATTCTGTGCACTCAGAGTCCCACCATGGAGGCGAAGGAATTGTGCTCCTGTTGTTATTTTTTACAGGGAAAACTTCATCCGCCGCTGCAATTAATATGTGTGCTAAAGCTTCAGCACAACTATTTTCATTACCATCAGAAATAACAGGCAAGGAGAAAAGTTTACTGTCAACAATGTTTCTAAATTTGTCCCAGTCATTATTATTTCTATCAGGTAGTTTATGTTTTAAGTTTGATCTCCTTGGTGCCTTTGCATTGGAAAGAGGATAAGATATAACTATTGGGAAATGGTCACTACCATATGTGGAGGTTAGAATATCCCAAGTCAATGAAGAGGCTAAGCTTGGTGAACAGATAGATAGGTCAATCGCACTTTGGTTCTGATTGGGACCACAGCGACGTGTAGCAGTTCCTGTGTTTAAGATGCATAAATTATGAAAATCTATTATATCTAGTAATTCATCCCCATAATATGTAGAAGTTGAACAACCCCATGATTGGTGATGGCAATTAAGATCACCTAATATTAAAAGTGGCTTTGGAAGAAAGGAAAAAAGGTTTTTTATTTCTTGCAGAACTGGAGCAGAAGGGTGAGGAACATAAATGGAAACAAAGCATATATGTTGAAGTTTAATGGCTACAATTGAAATTTCCTCACTGTGATGAGGCAACCTAATATTAGAAAATGGGATAGAATTCTTGATAAGTATAGCTACTCCACCATACCCATCAGATCTATCCTCTCGAATGGTTAAATAACCATTTATTTTAAAAATGTTACTTGGTTTAAGCCAAGTCTCTGCCAAGGCAAAGACAAATGGATCATATTTGTTTAGAAGATGTATAACTTCACTTTTTTTGTTAATGAGACTGCGGCAGTTCCACTGGATTATTTTGGTGTTGTCCATTATGTATTGATTGAGATGTATTGCAAGATGGGGCTGCGTTGGACGGTGAGAAATTAAACTGAGAGAGAAGATTATGTAGTGCGGAAAGAAAATCATTTACAGAAAAATTTGTGTCTTTAAAGTCATTATTATGATTGTTAGAAATAACACAACCATTTGATGGCTGGGGAATATTCCAATCTTTAATGATGGTATTATGAGCCTCTTTATTATAACCTTGTACAGATTTAGGAGGGGAATGAGGTTTGAGAAAGACAGTCTTTTTATAGCTACTTCGAACAGGTGTATTATTAGGTGAAGGGACTGGAGGAATATTAGCAGAGTTTTTGGAGGGAGAAGATAAAAGTGCATCAGCATATGATTTTGTTACTGGAGGATAAACTTTTGCAGCTTCAGCATATGAAACAGAACTTTGTGCCATGTATGTTTTAATTAATTTTTGCCTACAGAATTCTGGGCAAGACTTATTAATAGCAAAATGGGCCCCAGAGCAAAGGCAGCAAGATGTACTTTCTTGTTCTCTATCGCAACTGTCCCCAGTATGGCCTTGGCCACATTTATAGCAACGGGGTTTAGACCTGCACTGAATTCTAGTGTGACCAAACCTACAACAATTGAAGCACTGTATGGTAGGGAAAATATATAACTCTACAGGTAAAGCATTATAACACATAAAAACTCTTTTTGGTAAGACCTGCCCATCAAATGTAACAACTATGGATTGAGATGGTTTCCAAATAGTTGAACCATCAACAATGGTTTTAAAATTAAGACGTCTGACTTTTAAAATTGGACCGCAACCAATCGGTACTGTTATATTATCTAAAACTTCCTCCGGAGACCATTCTGCAGGAACACCTCGTACTAGTCCCATCCTAGTAACGTTAAAAGTAGGTATAAAAGCTTTTAAGTTGTGTTTTTCTAGACTATTATGTGTAATAAAAGAATTCGCGTCCAGGAAACTAGAAAAGGATAATGAAATCTTATTGCGTCCGATTTTTTTGACACTACCATTAATAATATTTTGGAAGTTGTTGTGTTTTAAAAACTTCCCAAATGTGATTGGGTGCAATGTCGTACCATCATCTGGTGAAGTTATTATTTTTTGTACATGTATTACAAAAGGCGCGCTGTCCGTTTTATCGTAGGTTTTTCTACCAATCTGAGTGGGAATAACCATGGAAGGAGCAGGAATATCATTAGGCAATACATTAGACACATTTTCAGAATGGATAGGTGCAGATTCCACAGCTTGAGCAGAGTGTAACTCCATACAACCACAACCCGAAGACTCGGAACCATCGTGGTGTTTTCGGATACGACGACGCTTATTACAGTGCTTACAGACATGCATGCGACTTCTTTTTAAATTCCGAGATGAAGACGATCCATCAGTGTCCATACCTGATTCATTATTGGATTGAACTGTGACAAAAACGCTGGCCGGGGGAACAAAGTCCCCCGGGTCGGGCGGATCTTTCATCCTTAACGTTAAAAACTAAATAATTGAAGAAACTTACCACTACCGAAGAATGCACAAAACTAAATATTAACTCTAAACTAATACTACTACTACTAATCTTATATATAAATTTAAAGTTTTTCCCAATTAATATTATAAAAATTTGTTTTGAGTTTTAAACCAAAAAATACGCGCCCGCCAAGTTCGAAGTTTCCCGCGCTTTTCCGCGCCATTATTCCTGCGTTCCAACTTACGTTAATATCGTGTAGGGCAAACATGAAACTAAATATTATTCTCCTAAGACGTAGGGTATTGCTTGCATCGCTGTTAGCTCCTCAACAAATCTTTGATGAACGCATAGAAATTTTTGTTCGTAGAGGGTTTGCCACACAGAACAAAGGAATCATACAGGTTTGCCAAGTTCCTTCATGAACGCCAAAAATACGCGTTTATCTTATGGTTCTCGGAATGACTGTTGGCTTGCTAACATCGGCTAACATCGATGTTCTCGTGAGTCGGAGCGTGGGGAACCATTCGCCTCGCCACAGGCCACAGGCCATTCATATGAACGAATGTGTATACTGACTGATTGGATTGCTGATTGTCCAGGAGTGGTTGTTGGTAATCCTGCGTAAGACCAAATGAAAACGTGTTTATTTGGAATTTGGATGAATCCGTGTTAAAAATGGATGTGGTCCCAAATTAGCCTTAGGCGACAATTACACGGTCATGCAAGCGTCAAACCAATCATGAATGAGTGTTTTCGTCAATCAGTACTGAAAAACATCAATCATCGCATTAGACGGTAGGTTTTTCGTCAATCAAAACTTTGACTGTGGTAAAACTGACAGCAAAACCTACCGTCTAGGCGTCTAATGTTCGCCTTATCATTCATTATTCATACCATACATGGTGGTGTTTCTACCGTTATATATATAAAAGCTTATTTAATAGCAAATCTTAACTAAAAATTAAAGACCGACGCGATACATGGCCTACATACACCTACTAAACCAACACAAACACAATAGGCTCGTAATAATTCCATGGCTGTATTAAAAATAGAGTAGCGAATCAATAGACAATAAAAACGTCGTTTGTAGAAAAAAAAACTACCAAACCCATAAAGTGAAGAGGAGGGAGGAGAGTAGCTAACTAACCATAAACTGCATGAAAGATAGAAGAGAAGTGCATAATATTTTTAGATGTAGAAATCAAAGGTGTCATCTGAATAATTAATGCAAAAATAATACTGATCGTGAACATTAAGGTAAATATAGCATATTACTTTTTATTGTTTTGTAGTTAGTGGCTTGTAAGTGTATCAATTAGTAATATATGTATACTCGTTTGTAGGTTAGAGTAGTGCGATCTAATATGCAGAACAACCCCCAGGAGCTTTCATGGCAAGCAATTCAGGCTATCGTCGGGGTTAAACTTCCGCCAAATGTACTACGTTTTGATGATATTGGATTCCACTTAGTCAACAATACTGTTTCGAGCGCAGAAGACTCTGATTCGGACGTAGAAATAGTTGAAAATGGTTGGGAGTCTGATAATAATGTGTCCTCCAGACCCGATCATTCCGACAACGAAAAAACGCCTTCGCCAGATAGGGAACAAAGCGAGTCGCCTATTTTACGTCTCATAGAGCCTGACAATAATAATTCAGCTAAAGAGTCGTTGGATTACAGAGAATATGTAGAAAAGATTGATGCAAAAGATATTTCATCAAAGGAACGTATGACACAAATCCACATCGACGATGCCGATAGTTCAAATGGCAATGTTATGTCGATCGAAAACTATTTGGAGGTCACTTTATCAACTGACTCTGAGGCTAGTCATACTTGCAACCAATGTAACCAAATATTTTCTAATGAAACTTCACTTGCCTCTCACAAATGCAGTGCTAAACCCACCGAAGAAAAAAAGTACCCCTGTCATGTGTGCTCAGAAAAATTTCCAAGCTACTGGGATTTACGAAAACATCTAAGTAGCCATTTTCCTGGAATGTTGGAATCTAAGTCAAGTTTCTGTCACCTTTGCCAAAAAGACTATACTAAAACAGGCTTCATGAACCATTTACGTAAACACACAGGCGAGCGACCATTTGTCTGTGAACTTTGTCACAAAGCTTTCTCCCAATCAAGTTCACTTTCAATACATATGAAATTCCATCTCAATGTGCGGAAGCATGCTTGTACAGTATGTGAAAAGAAATTTGTGACCAAAAGTGAACTCTCACGTCACATGACAGTGCACACCAAACAGAAATCTTATTACTGTGGGGTTTGTGACAAAGCTTTCACTCGCTCTGATAACATGAAGAAACATGAAAAGACTCATGGGTAAATGTTTTATGACGGAACTGAATGAGAATATGGAACTGTGAACAATGTCATAATATAAAATGCAATTCAATTGCATTTGAACTTCAAAATTGTCAAGTTAGTAATGTCTGGTCAATTCTGTTGCCAAAAACACTATCATATAATATTTTTCCAACAAGCTATAATTTCTGATTCTCTTATTGCCAAAAACTTAGTTATATGTTTGTTAAGAATAGAAATTTTACATGGTTTATACTAAATTAAAACCTATCATGATCTAGTTCATATTTTAGTCATTATGGTGTGTTTCTGTGTTTATGCGAGTGTTTAACACACTCATGTGTGCTGCTGTAATTGCTTTCAAGATTTTTTTTATTTATATAATTTTCAATTGTATGTTTGGGTTATTATTAGTGAATTAGTAAATGTCTTTGCAGGTGCTCTACAATAAGGTCACACATATCTCAATCCAATGTTGCCTTTTAGATATGATAAAGTGATATTTTAATATGTGGATATTTATGTAGGTGGAATGTCCAAAGGTCCGATAGCCTTATTGTAATGTTTACATTAGATAAAGGGAAACATGCTTGTTATTCAATATGGGGCCTTTCTGAAATATGTCACAAAATATATTTTTGTAAACCTATGCTAAGAGGTACTAACCTACCAGAAAGTGAACTTTTGCCAAATTTTAGATAAGTATTTCAAGTGATTTTTATTACTGTACTGTGTTGTAACCAAAGCAATAACATTTTTAATGTGCCTATTCTTTATAATAATTATTATAAATACGAGTATACCAAATAATTTAATTATTAGTGTTAATAGATGTAATAAATTAAAATCAGTGGTAACTAGTAAGTTGCCTCTTCTGTAGAGGGAATGAAATGTAGGAACTTGTTAGTTTTCCTTCTTTATGGTCTCCTAATTCGTTAGATAAGATATACTGAACAACTATTATATAATATTGATACATTAGTTAAGGTTCACAAAATGAGGTCTTCATTAAACATCACAAATGTTTGAACAGTGCACATATTTATTTGTAACTGTTAAGGAACATTAGTAAATTAGTATGCTTTATTATAGGCAAGGGTATAAACTCCCTGTGCTGTAAGACTTTTAGACCAAAATAAGTAACGAAAATCCCAAAGATAACATATTGTCATATTTTATAATTGGCTATAAAACCAAAGGCTAAAATGAATTTATTTTGTGCCACTTGGATTTCATAAACTGGTTGTAATATAATGCCTTATAATATTGTCTAGATTTATTAAATCTAAAATAGACAATAATCATATTTTAATATATTTATTATTGTAATATTTAATTTTTAGGTATTTAACTTTGCATGACTTGTTTGTAGGTTTAAGAAATCGATATTGAGCCAAATGAAATAAAAACGCAAAATCTACAAGACTGACGATAATATTCAGAGTAGGTAATAACTTGTGCACAAAAATAATTATTTATTCATACTGTTTATTGCAATTTTCTATTTATCAAAAATGCACTTTGTTAAAAACTCATCATGACAATTAGATTAAGATCCGTTTGATATAAATTGAAAATATTTTATGGAAATGTGTAATAATAATTGCGGTTTTATTAAAGAGTTGTTTGTTGCAAATTATGTTTTATTTCAGAATTGAATAATATTTTTCCCTTTGTTCTAGGTTGCACTAACGATGTCCGCCAGATTACGTAATCTTAACCCCTATGAGTTGCATAGATACTTAGTTAACGTTTATTGTCTCGATACGAAGGGCTCTGCCTCATCTTTGAAACGGGACACTTCCGGAGACAGAACTGACCTTGATATTATAAGAGAAAACCACAAGTTTGTGTGGAACGAAGACGATGTCGCTGATACTTGGGAGAAGCAGTTAGCAAAAAAGTATTGCGATAAACTATTCAAAGAGTATTGTATTTGCGATTTAAGCAGATATAAAGAGAACAAAGTAAGTTTAAGAAAATTTAAGATGTATAAAATTTCTAAGTAAACGCAAATTTAACATAAGTTCAATTTACACGCAACTCTAAAAATATCAAAAACCTGATCCTGTTTGGATTTCCTATTTGTATCGTAAATATCGAAACAAAAATCATGTCGGACTAAATAATGCCTTCTAACGGGTCTAAAGGTCAAATTGGCCTATGCGATAAAGGCTCTCCCCTAATTTAAACATGGCTGTGAGATGGGGACGATCCCTTATGTAACTCAATTTTTTGCCCGATAGACCTTCCTTTGTGTTGTACAGTAGGGAGTGCAACAAAGGCCGTGCTGCCTTTCTGTAGGCTAAATATAGCTCTATACATTCACCCGCATTGATACACAGTAACGCACATCTGGCCATTCGTGCCGCGCAGCCGATCCCCGTTTGTCTCACGAAATCAATGACAAAAGGCACGCTTTACTCTCACGCTCGTAACGGCTCAGAATTTTATATTTTCGACATTGGTTTTAGTTCTATATGGGCGCTATAATTATTCTTAGTTATTGAGCTTTTTCTACCAATACTTATCTAAATATATCTTAGGATCTCGATATCATCAATACCTACTTACAATGAGATGTTGTGTAGGTTCGATAACTTTTACCTAGCATACATTCCTTGTATCTACAACTGCCTTGTATTCTTGATGTCTTTTCCGGCGCATAGTTTGTATACAAATCTTAGCGTGTCGATGGCAAAAATAGCTTTTTTATTCCAAGTTAAATTTCTTGCCTGGCCCAGTATTCGGCCATGGCAATGCTATCCTCTGACGCGCTCTCATCAGATCCCTACGATAGCAAACTACAAATACACTGAGCCTACAGAGAATTTTTTATTTTTCTTATATGACTGGCACGCGTTCTTGCTCTATTGATTCAGCTTGCTTCACCGTCTGATCTTACTATACCTGACAGCAGTCAGGTATAGTAAGATCAGACGGGACTTTACAAAACAGATTCATTATGCACCTAGCTCTTCAAATAAACTATGTATGAAACTAGGTAGCAATGCGATGGCGAATGGAGAAAGAAGTTGTACTCGGCAAGGGTCATTTTCAATGCGGCAACAAGGTGTGCAACGAAAGCGACGGTCTCAAGTCCTGGGAGGTCAACTTCAATTACATGGAAGAATACGAGAACAAAAATACTCTCGTGAAGCTTCGTAAGTTTGATGTTAGATATAAGTATAGAAAGAAAGTTGTATATGTACCTAGCTACCATACACTTATCTACTAAGTCACTACTTAGCCCTACCTATCTTTATTAATGCGACTTGCATACCAAACGCTACGTAGGTAGCAAGCACTATCTGAAAAGTGCGCAGGAAATTATTTATACATGTACTTAGATCCGATTCTGGCACAAAAGTAAACACATCTACACACAGATCTATGTATACTTTTAGTTCACGACTGCGCATGACTTTTGGTAGTAATTGAAGTGCAATATATTATGTTTGTATTCAAATGCACAAACCGACGACGGACTAAGAAGTTTAGCTGGTTATCATAATTTTGCTCTCACTCCATTTTTTAGGGTTCCGTACCTCAAAAGGAAAAAACGGAACCCTTATAGGATCACTTTGTTGTCGGCCCGTCCGTCCGTCTGTCTGTCAAGACTCTTTATCACGAAAACGCGTGGAGGTATCGAGTTGAAATTAACACCATATACTCAAGTCGCGGTCCCTTCAAGCTATGATAAAATCAAACTTCTAAGTTAACGAATAAAAAAGATACGGCTGTTTATGTCGCAAAAACGTGTATACGTTTTTGCGACATAAATGTTTTGATAGGTACTCTCAAAAATCAAAATTCATACGGTAGGTCCTTCCCGTTGACCCAGAATCCTGAAATTTGGCACAAAGCAAGGTCTTATAGCACAGGTATGGGAATAAATCTGAAAACAGTAAATTTGTAGTTTCTACGTCACAACAAAAAAATGTAATTCGGAAAAATCTTCGAGATTATTCGGGAATTGTAGTTTGCATGGAACCCTCAGTGCGCGAGACCGACTCGCATTTGTCCAGTTTTTTTTGGAAGTGGGAAAATCATAAATAAAAACTTCCGCTGTAGCGAGGCTAAAAAAGTCTGTACACGCCCGACCTTTGCTGACTAAATCCAATTTCTGTTCCTTCAGTGGGCCTTTGTATTTCAGGGCCATCGCAACTCTTTTGAACATTCCCATATCCCACAGCCTTGCTCTTGCCCCATGGCCTGGATATAACATCACGTTGGAGCATATGGTTGTCTTCAGGCTTCTGTGGAGGTAGTTAAGATGCCGTTGCAGATTTTACTTTCTGTCTTCTTACCTCTCGTCTCTCAGCGTTGTACCGGATACTCTGCCCGACTGACCCTACGCCATTAACTGCTATTTAGTTATGTCTCTATATCAACTTATTAGATTTAGTGGAAGTGTGCATGTCGCTAGTCAAGTAGGGCTTCTGTAGTAGTTACGGTCAGCTAAGAAAGTCCAATAAAAACACTTAAAATCCTTAGTTTCCTTCTACTTGCTCTACCTAGGAGCCCTGTGGCTATTTATATTTAACAAAGGATAATTGTGATGTGGTGAGGTCAGGGACGAGCTAACTGATATCGTCACGAGTTTGGTCCATTAGGTACTTAACATCTCAGATTATTTATTTATACAGTCAGTAAGGGACAGCCCTCCACAAACTTTAAGGGCTTGTATGGTGAGCTGACTTTTTTTTTCGTTTCCTGAAAAAAGTCTTGTGTTCAATTCCGTCTACTGAGCAATCCCTTACAGTTTATGGAGAGCTGCCCCTTACACCCTGTAGGTATATTATTTATTGTAGGTACACCAAGATATTACCACCACCCTAAGGTCGACTGGTAGAAAATGCCTAAGGCATTAAGTCCGCCTTTGTACAGTGCTTACTTGTGCAGAAAGTTTTAATATATACATATTATTTGAGACTTAAATAAAAAAAAAAACTTAATCATAAAAGAAAAAATTGCCAGTCTAAATTATTGTTATTGGTCCCTTGAAATTATTATGTAACTGTAGGCACTTATCTGTAGGAAGGTAGTAGGTAGTTGACCGACCACAAGTTGTAGCGGACGTGAAGTAATTACGCCAATTGGATCTCGTTGTACGTATGCCTCACCAAGGGAGGGCTTACGCTCACGTTAGAGGAGCATAGGTTGCTTTTTTGTTACCTTGCTAATATTAGACACGTAATATATGAAATGAAAGAAAAAAACGTGTTGCGTCGACCCAAATTAACACGGTATAAGGGCAAGAAGATCATGATGATAATATGCAGGACCAACTGACAGAAGCCAGCAAAACCACTGGCAAAGCTAGTGGTTTCACTCGTGGGAAAGTGGGTCTCTCCATACAAACTTAGGACTTGCGTTTTATCCCCTTAGGGGGTGTATGTATGTAGTGCATGCCTACGTCATAATAATATCTGCATCCTAAACAGCGTACACAGATCCGTTCAGTGGTTTGAGCTGTGCGTTGATGGCTCAGTCTTTAATGCCTTAATCACACGTACCGAGTAAACGGGCGAGACAGTGCTCTCGGCCGAGTACTCGGTACGTGTAAACACAGTGGCGCGTGCTCGGCCAAGCGCTTATCTCTACAACTCGCTAACATCACTGTCTCGGCCGAGCAACATTTTACTGTCTCGCCCTTTTACTCGGTACGTGTGATCAAGACATAACTGTTGCCTTTAGACTAGATTTTTCCCGCGAATTCGAAGCAAGATAAAAAACAGCTTTTCTTGGCGATCAAGCTTACTCTATTCCAAAATTTATCAAAATCGGTTCAGTAGTTCAATTGTGAAAGCGTAACAGACAGACAAAGATTCTTTTACATTTAAAATATTGTATTTCTAGGTGTGTAAACGCTCTGATAAGTGGGTAAGTTTTCATACCAAGTAACGTAATTTAATTTCGTTAATAGGTTTATGCCCCGAATGTTCTGAACTACTAAACTACAGATCAAAGAAACGAGAAGTAAAGAGGCTTAAGAAAATTCAAAAGAAATCAAAGAAAGCTAAAAAACCAGAAAAGAGAGAAAGTGAAAATGATGAGGAAGAACTGCCAAAGCCCGCTACTCCAGAAGATCCTGTGGATGCTGCCACATCCACTGAAGCTGAAGCAATGGAATCAGATGAAGCGTCATTATGGAAAAAAGGTTTGTGAGGCATCATCATCATCATTTCAGCCGAAAGACGTCCACTGTTGGACATAGGCCTCCCCCAAGTGTCGCCACAATGAACGGTCCTGTACGTCTCGCATCCATCGGATTCCCGCAACCCTTACCAGGTCAACGGTCCACGTTGTAGAAGGCCTTCCGATGCTACGTATTCCGGTACGTGGTCGCCATTCCATAACCTTTCGACCCCAACGGTCATCTGTTCTGCGAGCAATGTGCCCTGCTGATTGCCGCTTAAGCTTGGCGATTCTTCGCACAATGTTAGTAACACTGGTTCTTCTGCGGATATCCTCATGCCTGATTCGATCACGCAAGGAAACTCCGAGCATAGCCCGTTCCATTGTCCTTTGGGTGACTACGTCTTCTGATGAGGCCCATTGTAAGCGACCACGTTTCGGAGCCATGTCATCACTGGCAACACGCACCACTGTGCGTGCATGAGTTCCTTAATTCCCAAAAAGTAAGGCAGAAATAATTCATCAAGTTAACATTTCCTCGATGGCAAAGCGGCGAATAGTTAGCAATTTACGGGTTTAGATGACTCAAAACTTCTTAATATTTTCTGCAACAAACCAAGATCACATCCTCGGACTTAGCATAATTAATCAGCCTAAGAATCCCTGCACACGGGCCTCAAAAAAATGCCGCTTTAAGCTTCTTTTTGAGGCGGCCTTTTTATCTGGCTCGTGTGCGGCGGTGCCGCCACAAAAAAAAAAAAACGCTTGAAGCCGCTTCAAGATTTTCCTCCCACAAGCTGTTGCGCGCTTCAGCTGTTTTTTGCGGCGGCTTTTAGCTTTTTTTCTGGCCGCTTTTAGCTTTTTTTCTGGCCGCTTCAAACATTTTTTTGTGGCGGAGTTTTTTTGATAGGTTAGGTGTTTTTTTCAGGGCTTCAATCTGTGAGATCTACCGTGTATGTGTCGCGTCATCTATGGTTGGGTTTGATTCACAAATCTTACCTAATTTTAATAGAAATATATCAACTATAGGAATGTCTTCTTATGTTTGGAGTCTGGTTTCCGAACTTAAGTCCTTTGTACGTGGGCCATGGCGGCCTTCATTCCAAAAGCGAACGATTCTTTTCCAAGGCGTCTATGAGGTTTGTAATATATGTCACTGATAGCTATGCGCGATAGTTTCCTCCGACTCCATGCATGCTTTGCACACAGTGCCTACTGTCCGTGGTAGGCACTCATTGTACAGTAGTCTTTATTTATTGAGCAGTATCTGGTGACGGTCCCAGCCTCCAGTTGTAGGCTTCCTCTGTCCAGTCGCAGAAGGTTACCGGTTTGTGGCATCGCTTCAGCAGCCCGGTGCCAAGGATCACCACTTTTCCGCGCTTGTGTTTTCGTAGCCAACCACGCAGCTGACCAAATGGATCGGGTCCGAAAACCATCGTATTGGATTCCCAACTGGCCAGCTCATTAGCTGCGTCATTGCTGAGAGAACCGCTGTCCTTTAATTCACAGCAGCAACACAGTGTTATTGTTGAGCACTGTAATGTAACGCGTTCAAGTGTAGTGACATTCTTGTACGATTTTTTTTTGGTCATAGGTTCGCGCTTAACGGCTGTCTCAATTTTTCTCTTAATCACTCGAGTTTCAAGGTAATCAAATTTTGGGACTGTCGGAGTGTATTCGAATATCTAGAATGATACCAACACCTGCCTGGTAAATAGAGTTGAATGTTCCTAGTGGTCTGGATATCTTTAAATTGAGGTCATTGGATAAGGCTCTGACACCTATTCCAATACCCTTCTTTGATGCGTCAATGTTGATTCTCAGATCTTTGAGGCCCGAGTAGTCGCAATCCTTCTGTTAGTTGTATGCTGTAATGTTCTTGGAAGTTAATGTGTCTTAGGGACTGTCTTTGGGAGACGCCATCAGGTGTCTTCCATGATGCGTCTGGGAAAATCTTCTCGACGGACGAAAATTTCGCAATAATGCATATTTGTGGATACACGCAAATCCTAAAGAGGATCTATTTGCCATTAATCAGCACAAAATATCGCAAGAAATAATGATTCTGACGAACTGCCAAAATTTCTATATTAAATGAAATTTCTTTTTTCTCTTCGGGGATGAAGATGTTTTTGCCTTGGGCTCTCTGCATTGAAGATACTTGTTTTAACTCTCTTGCTCTGCTCGGGAGTTACTTGCGTTTCATTTATTAGCTTAGGACTAAATAATGGCGCCTGTGAACATAATCGACTAATATTAGAATTGAAAAGATTTTTTCGAACTTTACATAGTTCAGAATTTAATGATATTTTTAATTTTAGGATTGCAAGAAGATGAAGAAAAAACTCGGGAGGATGAATTTCAAGAATATCTGGAAGACTTGCTATTGTAAACACAAGGTATAAGTGAAATAAACTTAGAAAGAAACACTTTTAAATTGAGTAAATCGTTTTATTGCAATCTATTTTACAGTAAGAATTGTTTATTATGTAAAAATGGAATAACAATTTTTCACATAAATGTTTTTCTCAAACCATTAGGATATCCAATTGTAAAATAGGTAGAAGTGAAATAAACTTAGAAAGAAACACTTTTAAATTGAGTAAATCGTTTTATTGCAATCTATTTAACAGTAAGAATTGTTTATTATGTAAAAGTGGAATAACAATTTTTCACATAAATGTTTTTCTCAAACCATTAGGATATCCAATTGTAAAATAGGTAGAAGTGAAATATACTTAGAAAGAAACACTTTTAAACTGAGTAAATCGTTTTATTGCAATCTATTTA
Organism: Mythimna lalbum; assembly: GCA_949319445.1. Lineage (NCBI taxonomy): Eukaryota > Metazoa > Arthropoda > Insecta > Lepidoptera > Noctuidae > Mythimna > Mythimna lalbum. The sequence continues at coordinate 11,279,119 of OX439354.1, read as the reverse complement.
ACAGTAAGAGTTGTTTATTATGTAAAAGTGGAATAACAACTTTTCACATAAATGTTTTTCTCAAACCATAAGGATCTCCAATTGTAAAATAGATAGAAGTGAAATATACTTAGAAAGAAACACTATTAAATTGAGTAAATCGTTTTATGGCAATCTATTTAACAGTATGAATTGTTTATTATGTAAAAGAGGGATAACAACTTTTCACATACCTAAATGTTTTTCTCAAACCATAAGAATATCCCAAATGTAAAAAAGGTAGAAGTGAAATAAATTTAGAAAGAAACACTATTAAATTGAGTAAATCGTTAGGTATATTGCAATCTATTTAACAGTAAGAATTGTTTATTATGTAAAAGTGGAATAACAACTTTTCACATAAATGTTTTTCCCAAACCATAAGGATATCCAATTGTAAAATAGGTATAAGTGAAATAAACATAGAAAGAAACACTTTTAAACTGAGTAAATCGTTTTATTGCAATCTATTTTTATTTGCAAATATTGCCTTTAATCTACCGACGCCTCCTGCGATCTCTTACCTACTCTAGTAGAATATATAAAATCTTTGCTTACACCCAAAGTGCTTAATGTTCGTCTTTTGTTCTCATAGACACCGACTGTGAGGAAGTTGCCTGTATAATCGAAAATCTAAAATCGGACTGCAGCACAGGATGGGATAGCATATCCAACAGAATTTTAAAACTTCTTAAAAAATGCATAGCGCCTCCACTCGCGGAACTATGATAATATTCCACAACTATCACACAACGCCGTCTAGTCCCAAGCTAAGCAGAGCTTGTGTTATGGGTACTAGACAACTGATAAACATACTTATATATTTCTAAATGCATACATATTATAGATAAATTACACCCAGACACAGAACAAATGATTATGCTCATCACACAAACATTTGTCCTGGGTGGGAATCGAACTCACGACCTCCGGCATAACAGTCAGGGTCACTAACCACTAGACCAACAGGCCAGTCAAACTGTTTAATAACTGTCTTAGGGAGGGTGTTTTTCCTGAGCCCTCAAGAAATTTATAGTCATCCTCATCCACAAGGGTGGTAGGTGAGACTGTGTTAATAATTATCGTCCAATTTTGCTCCTGCCGTCACTGTCAAAAATCTTGGAAAAAATAATTAATAAAAAGATTGTATTTTTTTTTTTGAAAATTTTAAGATTCTAGCGGATGGTCAGTTTGGCTTTAGACCTGGTAAATCGACAGACGATGCGGTAATATGCCTTTACCGAATTCATTGCAATGAAAATGGATGAGAAAAAGAAATGCTTAACTATTTTTCTGGATCTGGCTAAGGCATTTGACATAGTCTCTCCTAATAAACTCGTGGAAAAGCTGGAAACCATGGGAATTAGGGGTTCGGCATTGCTCCTTTTTAAGGACTACCTTAAATCTCGAATGCAGAGAGTGAGGATAGGTCACACGGTGAGCGGGCAGACCTCTATGATCCTCGGAGTACCTCAAGGCAGTATTTTGGGCCCATCACTCTTCCTGTCCTACATTAATAACCTCTGCATACTTAATCTCCGTAATTACAAAATAACTGCATACGCTGATGACACAACACTAACCTTATATGGAGATACTTGGGACGAAGTCTTTAACTAGACCGTGTTGAAGCCTTCTTGCTTCAACACTGGCTTGCAGCAAACCTTCTGACTCTCAACGCCACTAAAACCTATTTTCTGACTTTCTCATTGAGAAACACCACCATCCCAATTCACTCAATAATAGCACACTCTTGTTTTCAAAAACTAACCACAACTTGCAATTGTCCACATATAAATAAATCTAAATCCGTTAAATACCTGGGTATAATAATCGATGAAAACCTAAATTTCCAGGAACATATCTGTAATGTCTCCAAGAGAATCTGGAAACTCACCTATGTCTTTAAAAACCTTCGACACTTAGCGGACTCTGAAGTTCGCTCCGCAGCTCCGGCGCTCTGTCAGTCAGTTCTCACCCACTGCATCTCTACATGGGGCGGGGCCGCCAAAACAAAGAGCTCAAAGACTTATTCTTAAGATCAGACTTTTCTAACCACGGTTATTTCCAACGAAGGATCTTCTTGCCACTATTCTTAGGCAACTTGCATTACAGTAGTCTTAATCCTGTCCTAAAAACGAAGCGCTGTCATCAGTTCTGTCAAGCTCCACCTACTAGGACAAGTTTTAGCCGATACTTTTTCTTCTTCTAAGGACCTCGTCTTTATGTTAATGCTAATAAACAACTTACAATCTATCCATCAACGAAACTTGAATGCAGGAAGATGGTCTTAAAATGGCTCCTAACTACGAAGATACGGAAAAACTTTTGCTCAGTTACACAAAAATAATATAACAAACACACACCCCTAAAACCATAAACACGACTCGTAAAATACACTCACACAACACCAAACAGAATATACACTCATCAACAAATCACAAACTTACCAAAACTGTAATTACTGTGCTTTTATACAATTTAATTTCAAAATTTTATTCAATTATAAGTTTTATTTTAATCTCATATTATAATTTAATGTCATAATTTAAATATGTCGCAAAGACTCTGCACACCTCGCGGGTGTGCAGAGTCTTTGCGTTTGAAAATCCTCGACCTCCACACTTCCGCGGGATGTAGTCTAATCACCGACGATCGTGGGTGATGCATCCGATTCGCCGTCAGCTATGTACGGACTCGCCTATCCAGGGCGTCTAGTTTGGTCTGAGTCCATTTTAGTATGCCAAAAGTGTACATTAAAACCGGCATCACCCAACCGTTCAAGGTGCGCACCTTATTTCCGCCCGACAGAAGGCTATTTAACACCTTCAGGCGGTCAAAGAAGCGCTCCTTCAGCGATTGCTTCATGTCAGCATTGTTAATGCCTAACGCTTCTGACTTTACCAAATACTTATAAGTTTCGGTCGAGGAAAGTGATCTGAGGTGTATGGAATCCGAGGGAATCCAACTTAACCATAATCTTCCCTCGCTACACATGCATGCCTGCACATTGGTCCTCACCAAATTCCATCCTGATGGCGCTGCTGAAAGTTTCAGTTACCTTCAGTAGCTCCATCAGTTGCAAATTGCTGGGGGCAAAGAGTTTCAGGTCATCCATGTAAAGGTGAGATATGATCTAACCACCTCTTCTCAACCGACAGCCCAGTCCTGAATCCTCCAGCAATGCGCTAAGAGGATTCAGAGCTAAGCAAAACCAAAGCGGACTCAGACTGTCGCTCTGAAATATTCCCCGTTTAATCCTAATAGGCTCGTCGTTCCCTTGGATCGGTCGACATCCTGGATAGATTATTATTAAGTATTATTTTACAGTAAGAATTGTTTATTATGTAAAAGTGGAATAACAACTTTTCCATAAATGTTTTTCTCAAACCATAAGGATCTCCAAACGACGCTATTGTAAAATAGGTATAGGTATAAGTGAAATAAACACTTTTAAATTGAGTAAATCGTTTTATTGCAATCTATTTTACAGTAAGAATTGTTTATGTAAAAGTGGAATAACAACTTTTCTCATAAATGTTTTTCTCAAACAATAAGGATCTCCAAACGACGGGCGCGTTGTGCTTTACGTACTCACATTTTAATCTGTATCCATTTTATTCATAACAAAGCAAACAAAACGAAAGCACATCGGGCGCGTCTCTCCGATTCCCATTTAGGAGTTCCTTCTTGTAACACATTAACTATACGCAAAACACGACGTATATTAAATTGCAAAGGTGCCAGCCGATGAATGGACATAGTGAGTCGCTTTCATGAATAGAAAACTTTGAATTTGTTTATCAGTATGCTTCAGACTTTTCCACAGCACTACCAATATTTAAAAATTGTAGTAGAATGCTAACATTTTTTGCCGCCTGGACATATTACAATATACTTTTAAAAACAATAATTAATAAATAACCATAATAATTCAGTTTTTGAAAATAACTGCGATAAATGACTCCTCCCAATAACTTGGTTTTAATAACATGATGTAAATAAAAGTAAATCTAAATAATTGCAAGTAAAATAGTCAGATTTATTATAAAGTAATATAAAAAAAACATCTAAAATCATAAATCAACAGAAACAAGTATAATAAAACTCATCTCTATAAAAATCGAAGCCTCATTCAATCATAATTAGACTTGGAACTGTTATAGTAAACATTACTTATAAATTAATTAATTGAATATCCATTTGTATGAAATATTTTCACTTCACCCATGCTAATACTTCAATTTATTAGTAAACGCTATGGTTGTATCTCGACATTCGCGTATCGCCGAAATATGTTATTATAATCATGTCATTGACTGGTACAACAATCATTGAACGTGTTTGGCTAAACATTTCAATATAGTTCAGGCACTATTCTCGTTTTTATAATTGTTTAAAACAAACTTACACGTCCAAAGTGCCTAGTGAGAGTTTGTTTTACGTTAACGCGATCGACACGTTTACGACTTGCGGCGCTCCGATTGGCCCGCTCCAAGCTCTGAACCAATCAGAGAGCCAAGCACAGGTTAACATTTTGATCACGTTAACGTAAAAACAACCCGCACTCGGTGCACACAGATTACACTGTCGTGTTATCTGGATGTGTATGTATAAGAACGATCAGTGCTAAAATGCTGCCACATGGAGCGCGTCCCAGCCATTTTATGAACGAATATTATCTGACGATGTGAGAAGACCATTTAAAGGATTATTTAGTGTGGCTACTCTTGGAGACTTCTTCGTCGTCGGAACAGTCCTCGTCGTGCGTGTGCGTGAGCTGGCGCGGCGTCTCGGGACGCATGTGCGGCACCGACGTCGACGCGAGCTAGAATACACATGGATAATGTCATTACTCAACTCCAATTATTATCTAAGCACCGAAGTTCAAGCTTGCGGGAGATGCAAAGAAACCTTCTAGAAACCTTTCTAAAAGGTTTCTTTTATTTAATTCCCATTTATTTCGATGTATTTTGCATTACTGCATTTTTTAGGTAATGGTGTTGTTATAACTAACACCAAAAAAAATATATAAATAATAATTTTTGATTGATGATTGATTGAAAAACTTACTGTTTTACGCAATCTTAACTTATAACTCACCGTAACTTCTTTCTTCTTACTCTTCACATCTTTAGCATTTGACTTATGCGAGGATAGCAATTCTTGACTTAAATCAGACATATTAACCGGTACGCTTGAATTCCTGGACCTGAAAGTGATGAAAAGTCACGTTAGAATTAATTTAGATTGTATACAATCATCTACCCTTTGTTAGTTAAAAGTTAGGTTTTTGCTGATCCTCTGCTTCTCTGATGGGTAAAGTCACCTAAATTGACCTATACATGGTGATGTTCATACTCCCGTCATATGTATAAGGGCACATATCTACATATTAGGAATCAGAAAAGCCTTACTCTTCCCATACAATCTCTGATGGGTATCTCTGATGGGTATAGTCACCTAAATTAACCTACTATACATGGTGATGTTTATACTCCCGTCGTAATGTATAAGGGCACATTTATACATATTCGGAATCAGAAAAGCCTTACTCTTCCCATAAAATGAGTATATCATAAACACTGGAATGAATCAGTAAACTGGTAAGAATAAGTGCAGCAATGCCAACGACTCGCCGTTCTTGGTCATACGTGGTGGTGTTCGTGGAACATCGGTATACTTGAATAAGCTCATGCCCGCGTAGTATATCTAAATATAACGCACCGAGTACTTGACGACTCCTTTTTTCGGTAATGAGGTCGCTGCTCTGTTAGTACTCAAGTGACCTCATTAGCGAAAGAATATAATGTACGTGTAATAATAAAGTTACGGAACGCCGTTTGGTTTGACCATTTCAGCAACAAATCTGTCGATTAGAAATGTCCTCTTAATTAACCTCTCAGGCACCAATGTACCGAATACAGTACACCTCATACCAGCAAATTTAAACCTTATTACGTAAAAATAAGGTTTATGTTAGCTACCAAAGTGGTCTAAAAGATTCAACTCGTCCACACAGAGCAGAACTTAACTGATAAAATACTTGAAGGACACACAGCAACGGATTAAGATGGGTTCCGCCCTATATCAGATTTGAATTTCGAATTCTATCAGAATTAAAGGGGTAAGTAAGTGGACAAAGGTGTCAACTACTATTACGATCCTCTGGTAATATTTCTGCTGTTAGCACATTTCAAATCTGAAACATACTTATACTTGATTGACAGTTAAAACCTTTGCTAGCATCTGTAACTATGTAACGAATTAGAATTGGGGTGTTTTCAATCCAAGGATCGTTTTTACCATCAGTTAAAACCTATGTCCATGCAAAACAGTCGGATTTTTTTATTTTTTCAGATAGAATTCAATTTGAAAAGTTCTAAAACCGGACGGACAGAGTTCAGTTACTTCGGGACGGGAATTAATTTCGTTCGGATGTAATGCGGAACCGCTCCTATTATAATGTTGTAAGCTAACCTGTCAATGGTGGGCTGGTCGAAGGTGAACCTCTGTTCGTGCGCGACGGTAGACTCGTGCGGCATGAGCATGGCAGGGGCGCGGAACATGTAGCAGAAGGGATAGTACATCAGATTCAGGAACGACGCCGCGTACAGGTCGGCGTACCTCACCACCTGCAATTCGGAAGAAATATTTAATACTAAACCATTGATAATACTAAAAATAAAACTATTCCTGAAAACAGCATTCACGTTGGTAATTAAATGAAGCAACAATTAGCACTTTAAATAATGTTTTAAGGAAGAGTGAGACGTAGTAGGAACTTAATAGCTGTGACGTTGCTGTTGCGTTGTGTGAATGTTGCTGTGCCCGACAGGGTCCATAGTAAAATTGTTTCTATTTTTTATTAATTATGATCTGACATGTACATTATGGATTGCAATAAAGATTTGATTTGATTTGACGTCAAATTTCAATCAGTACATCCTTTTTCACAGTTTCCTATTCCACCAGATTTGAAAGGTTTTTAACTTACTTAAATTATGATTAAAAAATTCTTTCTTGTTGCGATTTAGGATTAAAAAAAAAAACAGTCAACTATCGAATTGTACTTATAATAATTAATTTTAATTTGATAGTTTACTAAGCTTGCTTGTCCGAAACTCTCTTATGTGAAAGATTTCTCCGCACGATTGTTCCGATAAAATGTTACCCATTTTTCTTAGCGAGCCCATAAAATCTGCCTTCAAAGCAGCATTTGATTTGTTGACAGACAAACCAAAGAAACGTTTTTCATAATTTGTGACATTAGTAAGATTTATTGTTGTAGCATTAATGACCATTCTCTCATACGTCAGGATTTGAAGAACAACATGACAGTGTTGGCACAAAACTCGACTCGAGTTTCAACCCACAATATTAAATTCTAGTGACCTACATTGTTAATTATATTTTTCAGGAATCATTATATAAGTAATTCTCGTTAATCATTACAAATGACAGTGTTATGTCAGTTCACAAGAATGCTATTTAGAGATGTTTGTTTATTCATTATGCGTGTCGCTTCGAACTCTCTCGTGAAAACAAACAGTTATTAGTGATGACACAAAATAAACAATTACACTGATGTTCACTTATAGTAGGAGCCTAATTGGACTCTACTTCCTGTCGCATGTGTGTTTATTCATTCCAAAGATAATTGTAACCTACGTGGTCACAAATGATAAAAAATGATGAAAAAAACTTTGATGATTAGAGACGGTGGTAATGTGGCCCCTGCAGATATCTCAATTGGACTCTATTTCCTGTCTTATCCTTGTGTATTAATTCCAAAGACAACTGTGACCACGTAACTTTGATATTATACAAAGATAATGAATTCAACGGAATTCTATGTCGTTATTAAGAAGTCTTTGGATATTAACGCGTTACTAAGTGTTAAAAGTATACGTGTGGACGGATGGATAGGCAGGCCAAAGAAAGATGGATGGATTGTGTGAGGAGTGATATGAAAGAAAAGAGAGTTAGTGATAGCGTGTTGACAGGAGGGAATGGAACAAAAAAAACGGCTAAGTGCGAGTCGGACTAGCGCACGAAGGGTTCAGTGCCGTACGTAGCAAAAAAAAGGGCAAAAAATAAATCACGTTTGTTGTATGGGAGCCCCCTTAAATATTTATTTTATTCTGTTTTTTTAGTATTTGTTGATAGAGTGGCAACAGAAATACATCATCTGTGACTGTCTAACCATCACGGTTCATGATGCCTGGTAGCCTGGTGACAGACAGATACGGACAGCAGAGTCTTAGTTATTACTAAGACTCCCGTTTTACCCTTTGGGTACTTAACCCTAATAAACGTGTTACACCGACCTTAGGTTCGGTAACACGGGACAAAAGCAGGATCAGGAAGAAGTCCTTAATACTTTATGTTATGTGTGTTGTATGTGAATGGGACGTTCGTTTTTTGCACGTTCTCCATACAGATCTTAGAACGTGCAATTTAGCTACACTTTTTTTTTCACTGACCGACATTTTAACAAATCAAAAATGCTTGTAATTGATATATTTGAAATAAACGTTTCTCATTTCTGTTCTTATTTTTCGGCAACCGATCAGTACAAAATAGGGTGCGGAGGCGTATATCATCTTTAGAGGTATGCGGAACAGGACGTAGTCCCGCAAACTTCCTTTGAAAAGAGAGGATCCACCATCAGACGGATGTTGTCTGGTCTGTCGGTATAAAAGAAGAACTCCTTTAAATATTTGACAAGGAATTTTGTTTACAATATAAATATTTTGCCAAACGAATCACATATGTTATGAATATTAATGCCTTGCATACCATTCCCACGTCATTTGAATCACTCGAGATCAACTCGAAGCATCTAGAAACTACGACTAAACATTACATGCCTTTTTTCTACCAGAAATCTATTTGGTGTGTCAGTATTTTTCCGACGGTGTGACCTTCTTTGCAACACTCACAGTCAATCACAGTCTCAACAAAAATAGTTTACAAATTATAGATTCTAAAATAAGAGCCGTGGCTACGTGTAAATAGACCGTACCTGTGACGAGAAGAACGTCTGTCTGGAACCGGAGCGGAACAGCGAGCCGAGCATGCCGTATGCCAGGTCCATTTTGTGCGTCACGTCGCGGATCGCAGACCGAAGCTTCGAGATGTCCGGCTTCTCTTTTGTACTCGAGTCCAGATCTCTACAATATAAAAGTAGTTTTTTAGAAATATATCCTCTAAAATAACCGGTATTCCCCAAAGATCACAGGGCATAGCTACACTCCCACTACACAAAAATAAAGATACTACCAATAAAGAAAGCACTATAGTACCTACCATTTTTCTTTATGTTGGAGCGAGAGGAAGAGTCAAGATTTTTACTGACTAAAACCCACCTGTGTTATTTCAGTTGCCCTTTACGTTCCATAGTAACAGGGTAACTTTTTCGACCAATCTTGCTGACCTATATTACTATTAACCCACATTTCAGCAGTTATATTTAAGGCAATTGTATACTTTAATAATTATGAGTACGAGCGTATTGCCATCAACAGGGCATTGACAACTTGATACAGACTTTGGGCAGATACTGAAAAAGTACAGATGGAAAACCACTACATCCATAAAATACTGGATATTTTATGGATGTAGTGTATTTTAATATTTGTTATGTTAATTTTTATATACTTTTGTTACAATACGAGTTACTGATCAATCGACATGGCCATACGATAAACAAAGCATCGTAATAATTCTAGTCCCATTCAAAATGATCTTTATAGCTTGTCAGTTAAACACATTAGTTTATGACAGAACAGATTAACAGCGATCGTTAAACCTAGGCAAGAATTAATAGTTGGACTGATACGTACTTGTACATATGTCCTAGTTCGACGTCAAGGTCTTGTAGTTGCTCGAACAGCTGACACTTGTCGGTCCACACGTGCAGCTCTTGGACTAATTCGGGAACTATGAGGAAGGTCCGCCAACCTCCGATCTTCTTCGACTTGAGGATGTCGCCGAATATGTGGTCTCCGACGTACAGCACGTCCTTACCCTTCGCTCCGATCATGTCCGTAAACACGTCGCAGGAACCTATAACAATATGCAAATCAGTTTGTATTGCATTCTAGCAATCGTCTGCATCTGAAGGTCTATTAAGCGTTAGAAGGCTTCTACTAATTTGCATTTTCCTTCAGTTTAATTATTTTAATCTTCTGTTCCAACATGTACAGAGAACAATCACATTGATAGAGAATAATTTGCAAAAGTATTTACTAGTGAAATCATCGTTTATTATGTAACGATAACGTTTGGGGTTAGTAACCTTCTCATGGTCTGATGTCTTTCATCATACTTTGTCTTGTGATAAGCATTAATTAAAAAGTACAAAAAAATCTTATTTTAATTTCACACTCTAAAATTGGCTTGCTTTGCGTGATATGTAGTTTCATATTGGTAACATTTACGATTTCTGCATTTACTCGTACTTCTACCAAGTGTTAACCGAGCCCAAAAGTTAAAATAAGTGTTCTCTAGCGTTGACTCTACAGTCTCTTTGACTACTCATCAATTTTATTATTATACTAGCTTTGCCCGCGCGGCTTCGCTCCCGCTCTTCCCTACTCCACCCTACTATACCCAACTCTACCCTACTCTACCCTACTCTACCCTACTCTACCCTACTCTACCCTACTCTACCCTACTCTACCCTACTCTACCCTACTCTACCCTACTCTACCCTACTCTACCCTACTCTACCCTACTCTACCCTACTCTACCCTACTACTCTACCCTACTCTACCCTACTACTCTACCCTACTCTACCCTACTCTACCCTACCCTACTCTACTTTACCCTACTCTACCCTACTCTACCCTACTCTACCCTACTCTACCCTACTCTACCCTACTCTACCCTACTCTACCCTACTCTACCCTACTCTACCCTACTCTACCCTACTCTACCCTACTCTACCCTACTCTACCCTACTCTACCCTACTCTACCCTACTCTACCCTACTCTACCCTACTCTACCCTACTCTACCCTACTCTACCCTACTACTCTACCCTACTCTACCCTACTCTACCCTACTCTACCCTACCCTACTCTACTTTACCCTACTCTACCCTACTCTACCCTACTCTACCCTACTCTACCCTACTCTACCCTACTCTATCCTACTCTACCCTACACTACCCTAATTTTTTTTTCCATAAGAACCTTCTCCTCACAATAATAATAACAACAAAAAAAAAATCAGCCAAATCGGTCAAGCCGTTTTCATGCCAAGTCGTGACAACGGAAAACGGGGGTCATTTTTATATATATAGATGATTGAATAAAGTTTTCGCCCGGTATTATCACTGTCTAAAAACATCGACAGTACTGTTCCATTAAAAACTTCCATTACCATATTATGACAATAAGCGCGATAGTAAATCTTCTGTCGGTTATCAATAAGTCGAGTGGCTATGCTAAATATAGTATTCTAATTAAGATAATAGTATCAGCATTGATGTTCCAGTCGTGTCAACACTGAGACGCGACATACAACTTATATTTTGACGGCATTGTTGGCGCACTGTTTGAGCGATTGGCAGCTGTGCTGCGTGTTGCGGGTTTGATTACCGCACTTAGCAAATATTTGTATGGTCTACAGATAGTTGTTCCGGGTTTGGGGGTCTTGTGTATGCCAGTTTTCATGTTTGTGAATGCGCAGTACATTCAAATAATATAGGAGTAATTTATTAGAGTGGGGGCAAAGTTAAAAAATAAGAAATACATCTAGCCTGTAGGTACTGTCTTGCCACTCCTTGCCAATTTCTAAGGAAGATCTCGAAGTCGTTTCGCCATCTCTATCGTAGTCTACCGCGGACACCGCACCTATATTACACGTACCTAACGTATTGTATACTGTAACATTTTTAATCTTTATTTGATAAAGTTAAGTACATATTAGTACTTAATATACAACGATATTAGATAATATAACGCTGCATTATCTGCCCACGTACTAAGTACCATTTAATTGCCGATGTTATCTGCAAATGTTCGTCCTATTTCGTCTTACACACGAATATACTCACTAGGAATAGTTGCAATTATACAGCAATTTGTAACGACAGGGAAAATAAATTAATGACTATGAAATTGTTAACACTGATAGATAAGGCATAATTTCCATGATCGCTATCGTAATACCACAAACAATAGGTAGTGAAATCATTTTTACTTCTTGGAAATGTAGTATTGTTCGATGTTGGCTTTTATTATTATCAGGGATAAACTATATCTTGATGGCGAATAAGTAGTGGATAAATGAAAAAGTGAGTTCATGGCTTTTTTAAACTTATGTAAACAGGCAAATGTCAAACGATTGGAAATCAGAAATCATAAGAAACTTTATTTCAATAGCAATAACAGGCACTTTTGAATCGTCAAAATGTTGGTAAGTAAAAAGAAGGTGAAGCTAAGTTGCACGTTCCAAAGCTCTATGGACAAAAACGTACAAAAAACTCCATGGACACCCTTTTAAATCATAAGTTACAAAAATCTTGGCTACATATTTGGATGGTGTCTCATTGATCGAATTAACTTACCTCCAGAATAAACGAGTTCTTCGTGCAACGAGCCGACATAATGGCCCATCTTCAGGGCGCCAGTCTTAGTGTCGACTTGCCGCAGCGTGGTGCCTTCGCCAAAGAACAACGGCTTCTTGGCGTCCACCACGATCCAGTCGAAGTAAGTCTTCCAGTTCCTGTGAGGCTCGCCAGGCTTTAAACAATCACATTAAATATATTTAATAACATTTATGTTTATACATCATCATCTTATTACTGCCGAAAGACGTCTACGACTATTGGACGTAGGTCTCCCCCAAGTGTCGACATAAAGACCAGCCCTGTGCGTTTCACATTCATTAGGTTCTCACGACACTCACCAGGTGGTTTACCATGACGTGCAAAGTAAGAATGTTTTATTCTTATTCCAGTGTGGGTAAGCGACAGAGCTGTATAGGTTGTCTAGCGCCATCTCTTTTACCCATACTAAAACAAGAATGAAATAATCTTACTTTGAACGTCATGGTAACCCACCAGGTCATCGGTCCACCTTGTGGGAGGCCTATGTTTATTACACCAAAACAATTAAGAAGAATGCTGATTATTATCTGCTGTATACATTTTACTAATTGGGTAAGTATTGCATGATTTTTTTCTACATTGATTAGGCCCATAGTAAAAATTGTTTATCTATTTCCATTATTGTGTAAAATTGTCTATTAATAAGTCAGTCTGGAGATAAGATTCATTTGTATTTATAATGAACTAATAACCTTGAAGCTAAGGGACCATCTCAATTAAGATTAATCTAGCTTTGAAAAAATAAAATGCAAGGCATAATAAATAAGCGGATTATTAATAAGTTATTTATTATCGATTGAAGTGTTTTATTTACGGAGTAGCCTAACGATTGCAGTTTGAATGACCGCTGTTTTGACTCACAGTATTATTAATCATTTTGTTCAACGTGATGTTATGCAATCATAATATCGAGCCATTACCGCCGACTTATCATAAGCGACATCCTTTTGAAAATGCAAACTTATGAACTAAATCATAGCCTCCATTAGATATTTGTTTACTTATTCCATAAATTACAGTGGTAACAGGCTGTCGAGTTGTGATGTTGAAGGGCCCCTTACAGCGCGACTTTCCATGAGCTATTTTGTATCGTAAATTTTAGATAATAAGATCTTAAAATGCATTTTTTAAAGGATGTCGCTTACAATAAGTCGGCGGTAATGGCTCTATAATTTGGAGCTATTTTAAAGGCTAGTATAATTTGGAGATTCTTGCCAATTCTTTTCCATAGAAAGTGGCACCAATTGAAATTGTGTACTAGCATCTGACGTTTTACGAGTGCCCACGTAGGCCTGTGTGAAATAACATATTTTGAACTAGAGATTTTTAAATGATATAAACTAATGCTTGACTACAATCGCACCTGATGGTAAGCAGTGATGCAATCGTTGATGGTGAGACGCACCCGCGAACTAGTTCAATGAAGAGCCTATTCACTCTAGCCGCGTCAGACAACAGACAACTATTTCAGTTTTTTTTTCTTTTTTGCGCGGAACCTTAATTCTTTTTCTAAAATAGCCTAAGTATGTTATTATTATCTGTAATTATTTTATGCTTGTTTGGCAGGACATGATGGAACTACAATTTATGAAGTCTTAACATCTTTATTTATAACCTATGCTAACAAAAAAGACATTCTGATTTCTGAGTTACTTTTTATAACATCAGCTATCTACCAGTGAAAGTCCCGTCAAATCAATCCAGACGTTTCGGAGACTACCCGACCCAAACAGACAAACAAAACTTGCGTCGAATATGCTTTCATTTATGTTTAAAAAAATATATTCTATTCTATGCATAGATTTTTGAACACCTTTGTAAATATGCAGTTATTTGTCTAAAGTTATATTTACCTTCGCGCCGTATGGAAAATCGAATAGGTACTCCATAATTCGATCCGTGAAGTTGTATTCACTGTTCGTTAATATGAAGATCTTGGCCCCACTCTCTTTTATCCTCGACAAGAACATTGGTAGTCTGTCATCTTTCTTCAAGTATAATTCCATATTCTCCGTAGTCTTATCCTTGAGGTCTCCATGAATATGAATGTAGTCGACCGCATTTCTTACGTCTTGGAAGATAGATTTGAATGACATAGCTAGATCTCCACATCGTACACCATAGTTTGTTCTGCGAAAGACTTATATTTATACAACGTGTAACGTTAAATGCGCAAAACCTGAAAATAGTTTGATTAGAATAAGGAGCAGAATCAATTAAACCACTTTTTAATATAGGTTACATTTTTCAAAAAAATCTTCATTAAAAATGTCGCCCTGTATATAATACATGGTATGAATAGGTCAAGCCATCACGTGCGCAAACCCGCCGAAATAGGTAAACAAACACAAATGGTTATAGTTCAATCAAATATGAAAGTTCTTATTTCAATGCAGATATTCATTTTAAACAAAGTAAAACTGCACATAAAACCTTTAATTATTTTTTTCACAGAATTAGATCTTTTAAATTAAAAATCATTTGGGGTGTCCCGAGGTTTTGCGCATTTAACGTTACACGTTGTAGAAACAGTTTGAAAGTATTTTAAAGTATGTATGCTTCCTTTAAAATAAACTAGAACGTCCATATGGTTATGCATTTGTAGGTCGACGATTAAAGTGCAAATCACGCAATCCAAAGAGCAATGTGTAATGAGTGACCGTTATTGGCCGATTCACTTTCGGGCGGAGAGCTATTCCTGATTTATAGCCACATTAGTTGGAATTATAACACAACATAATGAACGGAATTCGTTCAGCGAAATGTCAACTAACAATAGAAATAAATTATGTTCTAATTTATGCTAATTTGCACCTGTTTAATTTATGGATGGTACTAGCGATCCGCCCCAGGTTTGAAATTCTCGGCTTTTCTCCATGTTCATGTATTATACCTACATCTAATCCTACCTCATGAACAATCTGTCTAATGGTGAAACCTGCATGAAAGACTGCTCAGTAGGTTTTTTTTCTTTTTAATCATTACATTTACCAGTTCATATCTTTATGTATAGTGGCTACCTTGACATTTTTTAATGGTATAATTTCTATTTTTATATTTGTAATTGTATAGTTTCTATCTCGACATTATTATTTTAAATTGATATTGATAATGAATTTACATATTATATTGAAAATTGATTACAATTTATCGATTTTGCGTCTTACTTAAAATTTTACATTTTTGAACACCTGATTGTGGTTGAATATGACGGAGAATGTTTAAAACAGCTAATTACTGCACTCATATTCAAGCAAAATAAGTTATCATTATTATTATGTAGTTTTAAAAGTTTATCGCGAACAGATAGACAGATAGATGTGGTGTGGGGACTTTGTATTAAAGTAAGTAATTTTATACAGAGTTGTAAGAAGTAAAAAATTTAGTCAGTTCGACTCAGTCTAAAAACGTGTCTAACTCATGACTTACCTCGTGTATTGTGGCGAATTCGTGAAGAAGTCTATCAAACAAGCTATTAGGTAAGTTTCTGGCAAGTTGAATAACGTGTTCAGTACATACACTCTTGACTCGTCTAATGTTAAGAACTTATTCGGGTACAATTCGTATACTTGTGAACTGAAACAAAAACAATTAATTAGTTTTACCTGTGTGTGTACCTATGCAGCTCTATTGTTTAAACAGACTAGGTAAATGAATGTATAGTGCTCTTGCAAACCGAATATAGCGCGCGAGTTCAATTTGGAATTATAATCTCTTTTGGACCATGAAGTCAATTCGATACTGAAAGGTCGCATTCTCAATAAGGTAGCTGATGTCATCAGCCGATGCAAACATATGGTAAGGCGAGCGTCAAATATAAACGTAGGCACGTACTCTTTTAGATTACATTTACATAGCACTAAAATGTATAAAGTTGAGTTCATATGAGTCAACCTCCCCACACATTTTCATCTTCCTGCCTTGTCCCGTATTACTTGGGCTTGGGGCAATATGTTTCTTCTTCCCTTCTATCCTGTCGACCGTCACGCTATCACTGACTTCCTTATCTATCATATCACTCCTCACACAACATCAGTCGTTACATGGGCTTACCTCTTCCTCTCCATATCCATAAAATAACTTTCAATAAAAAATATTTTCAAATATAAACTTACTGTTTCAGGAATTCAAATCCATGAACGCATACTAAAATATTACCATAGGCGTCTACCTTTAGTAAGTTACCGTATAATGTGTCGAACCATAGACCTCTGAAAAGAAAATAGAGATTTAGTGAATTTTAAAACATATTTTCCATTAAGAAATAGATTCTTTTGAAAGGTAAGGACATATGTATTCTTTAAAGGAATACTAGAAATCCTGGACGTACTTGGGGAAGGCCTTTTCCTGTTGGGCATAGACAGTACAGGTTAGTTAAAAAAATAATTCTCACCTAACTGGAAATGAAGGATCATATTCAAATTCCATAATTTCCTTTGGGTAACCTTTGTGCACTAATCTCTCTTTGGTCAAATTGAATCCTAAAGTTTCATATTGCGGCGATTTATATTCTGTGAAAAAAACAATATTAGTAGTACATAATAAGAAGATTCCTGAGAACTGATGACGCCGCGGTCGGACCAGAAAGAGGTGCTCTTTCAAAGCCGGAAAGGAACTACAGCGTTACTCGACGAGAACTGCTGGCTGTGGTAAAAACCCTTGCAACATTTCCACAAGTACCTCATAGGAAAGTGGTTAACGTTGAGGACGGACCCCGCAGCTTTGAAGTCTGTAGGATGGCCACGTTAACTGCACCAGCAGTACGTTGTTAAAACCCCAAAAGTGGGATATGATCCAGTTAAGTCCACTTCCAGTTATCAGAGAAATAAGTAACAGTACACAGATGACAACTCTCCATTTAAAATACTGACATTGAGTATCCTTATTATCTGATAAGATTAAAAGCCTACGACAATATTTGGTAAACAGATAGATTGTCGTTGTGTGAAATATGACGGCATTCTCTAATCTCCTCACCAAGCTGTGTTTTTTCTTTCAAGCTCTCTAGCCTCGAGTGGTTTGGGGAAATGGAGTTGGAAATTAGCTGCAAGCTGCCAGTGGACAAGCAAGATTCGCGCTTAAGAATAGCGTGAACAATGCCGCATCGTCGCTTTCCATCAGCTTTCTCTAAGAAAACAGCCTAGAGCGCAGCGCTGGCCGCCGCGACGAAATCCAAATAGGTACATTAGATTGTTCTTAAATTAATCTAGACCTACGCTCAAGGCAGGTGAGATAGTGGTCAAACGTGAGTCTAACCATAATTAAAAAATAATCTGGGCTTAGAGAGCCTAGTAAACCTGTTATTTAAAACGTAACTACCAGCCATAGTATTGGCCAGATTTGACAAGCAAAACTGGAGGTGGGCCACATGATGAAAGACAATCAGGAAAAGTGGAGCAGAATAATGACAGATTGGTAGCCAAGGGACGGAAAAAGGAGTAGGAGAAAATAACTAATGATATAGGGAATAAATTGAAACTGACAACGGGTCCCAACTGGAGGAGAATTGCTCTATGACGAGCAATTGAAACCAGCTAGAGGGGGCTTTTCCAGGAGGCATGCAGAACCTTTCGAAGACCGTAATTAGAGACACGAAAGACAATAAAAAAGCGAAAGCCGGCGTTCGTTTGAGTTTCATGAATTAAAGACACATTCTATAACAAAGGTGTAAAAGGTTTAATTTATAAATTTTATAATAATAAGGCTATTTTACCTGCCAAGGTGTAGTCCATATCAAAGCCATAAAATTTAACATTTTCTAAATGTAGCGATCTGTTCACAAAGATTCTGAAACAAATGAAAAAAATAATATTAGGTACTTTCATGTAATCATAGGTTATCGCTATATTTAAATAATAAAGTTATCTTGACGGCCAGTGTGCACATAGTGCATACTTACTGGTTAAAATACGTAGGTATTATGTACCTATACACACCTACCTACAAATACCTATATTAATTTTACCAGACCAGATTGACAGTGGAGAATACTTTTGCTTCTAATTTTAAGTCATAAGAATATCACGCTTCCGGTCTAACTAATTCGAAACAGAAAAGCCCCTTCCTCTTGAGAATCAAAAATTAGAAAGCTTAAAAACTTTTGTTTTATTTTCTGTGATTCCCGATAGCTACAATCTGGAGGTATTTAAGTCAAGAGTGAATAGGTTATTTCAGGCAAGCGTGCTCTATTATTGACCACATCATCGCTTACCATCAGGTGAGATATTGGTAAAAACCTATCGACCTGCCTCAACTTCGCACTGGTGTTGCAAATCTCTGAAATTCTCGGCGTCTCGTTACGATAATACACATCTTAACTTTTCTCATTAATCACTTCGTCTATTGGTGAAAACCGTGTGAAAATGCGTCGAGTAGTTTTTGAGTTCATCGTGAACATACAGACAGATATGGTGTTTTATATTAATGGAAGAATAAAGATACGAAAGAAAGAAAGAAATAAAGAGTTTATTTTCGTCAAAATGCTGAGACTCGTGTAAAACAGAGCCACAGCGCTGATTTTCAGCACATCAATCGGCCAGCAAGGATTATACTCGTATGTTATAAATTGAATTATAAAAACCATTTACCTTTTTTGTATATCAATGATGTTATAATATACTTAGAATCATATATTAAAAAATAAAACACATAAATAACAATAAACCATTTAAGTTAAGGGATACAAAAATGAAGATGATTAAAAACAACAAAACACAAATTGGCAAACAAACATTGAACTAGTTGATTATTTTAGTCGATCAATGAATTGAAATGATACGAAATTATATGCATATACGTGACATCAGGAGCCTGATCCAGTCACTTTTGCTGCTGTTCCATTAGCTCGCTGGCAGTTTACATGCATTGGTAATATTGGTATCATCTCAATAGTTACTTATAAATGGGCGATATAGAACCATAGTAATAGTTTTTACAAGCTGTTTTTAGCTAGCAATATATTTGTATCTCAGTGTGTTTGTTCAGGGCAAATCTTGCAAAATATGGATTTTAAAAAAGTACCCCCCATCCGAATGAACTGAAATTTGGTATACCTATGTATCTTGGATGACAATGCATTAATATGGTACCATGGAGCTGATGATGAACTGCCGAATGCAACATGATAACCCCATCATGTTTCGAGCTCTTTAATATGGCTTTGATCAGTACAATAAGTCGTGATATAAGGTTATTATGAAAAAAATTATATTCATTGTAAACGTATATAAACTTACAATTTACATGGGTTTTCCACATTCAGAATACGTAAACTACAACTGCTAAGGAAAGTTTTTTGAAGCGGCATAGTGTGACGTTTACGCAAATTAAACTCCTCGAAGACAAGCTTTTATTAAAGACACCAAATTTTTTCAATATCGCGTTATCATTGAATCTGTTTGAGTATGTCAATTTTTGGTTATCAAACTGCATTTGAACTTGACGTTCTTCTCTTTTTTCTTTGCAAGCAAACGCCAACATATGCTGTCGATTTAGTAAATAGTAATTCCATGCTGTCAAGTAATACCTCCTTCTATCTGACTAGTGTGGCAATAAAAGAATTGTAGCAATCGGACCAGTACTTTCAGAGATTATCTCCTACAAACAAACATATAAAAAAAACTGTACCACTTTATAATATTAGTGCAGACAAATGCGACTTGATGCTATGCCCTACCTGGATGGAATTACAGCAATAGCATACTTGCAAAAATGAAAGGTTTCCCAATCGTCTCACTCGTCCATCACAAATAAAATACGAATATTTCATTATAAAGCTTTGCTCTTTGTTCAAACAATAGAGCTCTTTCAATGCCAACGACTGTTTCTTGAATCATTTGTAAATCTCAGTACAACGAATAAATCAATATTATGTACAGCTACCAAAAGATAAGTGCTAAACAAAGAAGACGGAGAAGTTCTAACTTGTGACGTTTGGAAACTGCCGAAGTTATGTCATAAACAAGTTTTTAATGAAAATATTTTTTTCATAGCAAGCTTTTATGGCTCGGTACAACTATATAATTAATACTCGTCGAGCCCCCAAACTCGATAGGGATGTTTCGTTTAACTACCAAGATTCCTGTAGCCACCTTCCGGTTCCATCATCAGATCAGCTTCATGTCATAATAATTTTGCATTATTTACACATGCCAGCAAAGTTTTAGCTCAATCAGTAACCGGGAAGTGGGGCAAATTTAATTTGCAAGATTTGATTACAGACCAACATCGGGACAGGTGAAACTAAATAAAAGCTTGTAATAGAAATAGAAGAGCGACCCACTCACCCTATATATAATTCATCTATATTAAGAGCATGGTTGAAACTACTGGTTCTAAGAGTGTGAAATTTTGCACAAGGTTTCCTTCGAAGATTTTTCAAAATTCAACCCCTAAAAGAAAAGAATGGGGGTTCAAAGTTTGTATGAAGAAACCTATTTTCACGCGGACGAAGCCTGGCAGACGCTAGCAACTAGTAATTTTGAGTTCTGGCAGCTAGTAATTATGAACTAGCTAGCATACAAACGATAAAATATTTTAATATATTTTTATATCAACTACTCGTGGCTATGTAATAAATAACAGTCGCTCCAGTCGATCTCCAAGGTTAAGTTACGCATGCCAAGGCCGGCCTGTGGATGGGTCACACTCTTAACATTATCGAGATTCCTCCGTGCCTCAGAAAGTACATTAAATCGCTGGATCTTACTGTAATTTGTAGATTTATGACAGTTGTGATGGGTAGTCAGAAGCCAGGAAATCGGAGACTAGTCTTGTCAAGGGGTTTCCTGTTACCCAATTATTGTCAGATAGGATATCACTCCATGTAAAATACTGATATCCAGCTGTATCCAGTTAGACTGCAAGCCGAATCCAACTTAGTTTGGAAAAGGCTAGGCAATGTGACGGATATTTATACTACTTATGTAGGTAGGTATGACTGAATAAACAATGAATTTAAAAATATGACTGACTACGACTAGCTTTTGCTCGCGGCTTCGCCCGCATACATAATATATGTATAGCCTATATCGTTCGAGAATAAAGCAGCTTTACCTTTTTATAATATTAGTAAGTATAGAAGTATAAATATCTTCATCTATTAAACCAGCTTGATCGATCTTGACACGACCGCGACTTAGAAATTGTATTTTACTTGAGACTATAAATAGAAAAACAATACTGCGATTTTGAATAAAGAAACGCAATTCACACGCTATTGCTACCAGTAGCGTGTGAATTGCTTTCAATTTCATTCATTGAGTAATTTAATTAGTGTTGAACTCCAAAGGTACAGACAGCAATAGAAGTTCTTAACACTGTTTTTACAATCGTATTTATAAACAACTAGCTTTTGCCAGCGACTTCGCCCGCGAGAAAATAGATTTCTCCATTTAAGACTCTCGTGCCATTCCCTTAGGGGCTGAATTTTAAAAAAATCCTTTCGTAATACACGCCTACGTCATAAAGGAAAACTTTGTACAAAATTTCATTATTTCTTTTTCTTCATTCTTCTTTTCTAGTCCCAGTAATTTTGACTGCGTTGATATGTCAGTCAGTTAGTTTCTCCTTTTATGTATACTTATAGATAAACTATCTTTTGCCAACGACTTCGAACTTCTTAAGGACGCAAAGTAGAAGTCAGAAAAAAAAAATATTTTCTTCCTTGGGTCTCAAGTTTACTCTGTACCAAATTTCATCAAAATCGGTTTATTTGTTTAACCGTGAAAGCATAACAGACAGAGAGTTACTTACAAACAAAAAAAAAATCTTGTGTGAGTTTACATATTTCTAAACGAACCCACGACACAAGAGTAATTCTTTGAGTGGGGACAGTCTATTAAAAAACAGACGGTGTAGGGGTTTAATATTTGTAAAGCAAACTGCTCACGTGTAGACACCGACACCAACCTAACTGAAATCTGCACAAATAGAGCGAAAGTTTGCCTTTGACCTACATAAGCAAACAACAATAGTACGTCCATATACCTTACATAAGTATTCCTATTGAAATAAAGCCGTCAACATTTGCACGTCACGCTATTTCGGAATTTTTGGCTATTTCCATGAAGGAGAAATAGCCAAGCGTTCCGAGTATTGATTATGCTTCTTGTAGGTAGCCATCATTTTGATTTAATTGTGACTATTCAGCTAAGTAGCGCTAACAATGCCACCCGCACATCCGTTCCGCTGTTTTGTTTCAAGTACATAGATAAGAGTTACTTCGGTTTAAAGACGCTTCAATGATAAGAATGAAATAATGCCTATCCGCGACAGCTGTATTCAAATTGAGTGACTTCAAACATAAGCTATTATCAATAAGAAACAAAGATCACATCAAGGTGCTATTTCCAAGATTATGTCACTTTGATCTTCAACGATAGAAAACATCGTGTTACTACGTTAGAAATAAATCGTTGACGGGATATGATATTACGTGGTAACTGGCAAATTGCGTCATTTATCCTTACACGAGGCTGTAAATTTAATAATACATCGGAGATCTTTACTGTAAGATATGTTGCTATGTTATACCTAATACTTTTTTTAGGTAGTAGCTAAATCATCAAATAACTTTTCGCACTCTGGGGTGGAACGAGTGTCATGCTTATATGCTGACAAAAACCCAGCTGTGTACCTTCAGTTGCTCTTTGTGTTCCAGGGTCGAGGTGACTCTTTCATTTCAAATAATTCCGTAACTATAAGGTGTACCTATGAGTTCAACTTTAACAGACTTGGTAGATTACACATAGCAGTACATGGGTGTACCTATTGTATTGATATCCTAAATTCTACAAATGAACTAACAACAAATTACTTTGGTAACTTTTGTGTAAACTGGATACCCAATTACAATCTTTACCACTTTTAACTGTAGCGAGCGGTCACCAGTCATAACAGCGATGTATTTAGTTATTTTTGGAACGCGTGTCGCACAAGGTGAAGACTTCATGCAAGATGCAAGTCAGGCGGTAATCCAGAACGAGCAGAACGGACGATGCTGTTGGCTCCAGTTTGATGTCCATTTTAATCATTATCATATAATGCAATAATCTTTTATATTTGTGACTTCCACGCCCACAGTCTATGAGAGACACGCACTTCATCGAATGGAATTCCAGCGTTTTGCCAACACCGCGAGGAAAATGTTTGATAATTTTGTAGAATATCAATATACGTTTCTTACAATTTATTTTAACGAAACTGTGAAAACTTGTAGCCATATAAATCATGTTGTCAATTTCTTGAAATAAAAGAACTTATTATACAGAGAAGTATAATCGCTTGGTCGACTCTTATTAGTGCAAAAGGCGCAACAAAAGTTTTAAATTATAGGTTGATATACTTTTAGAAGGAATGCAAAAATAATATTTTATTTAAAAATAATATTATATTTATGAATCCTGTACGGATTCATAAATACAATACTGGGCCTGTCTGGCTTTAAATTACTAAATGCTTTTAATTAATCAAAGTCAAGCAATTGTGATATACTCAAAGTCCTAATTTTTTGTTTTGGAGAATCAGACGAAGGACAGCATATTGCTAAAGATTTCTTTTATGATCAATTCAATTACACCCATTTAGGTGTCAACAAGCGTACACCCCACAAGACGGGTTTTGCCTTTCAGATTTGAAGGCTAATAAAACGGGGCAAATTGCAAAATTGACGCCGTCGTAACTGGATTGGTCTTTGGTAAGTAATCCGGCCAATAGTCGAGTCAACAGGAAACTCCCGTAGGAGAAATTGCATTACTACAGCAGGTATTCAAATAAGATTTCTTGATTCTATGGGTACAAACCTCTCGAGGTTCCAATTAAAAGGGCTAAAGTGAGACCCCAAAACGTACAGTTTATCGTAAACAAATTAA
The DNA here is from genome assembly GCA_949319445.1 of Mythimna lalbum. Taxonomy (NCBI): domain Eukaryota; kingdom Metazoa; phylum Arthropoda; class Insecta; order Lepidoptera; family Noctuidae; genus Mythimna; species Mythimna lalbum. The sequence continues at coordinate 11,254,610 of OX439354.1, read as the reverse complement.
TTACTTTGCTATAGTTTGAGTCCCAACATCTCTTGCTTGATATTATCTCTAGACGGACTTTGTCTACAATAGTTCTGCAAATAGGATTCAATTAGGAATAGAGATACACTATCTTAGTTTAAGTGTGTTGTCAAGCAGGCTCTTAGATTTTATTCTAGAAGCACCTTGAGAAGGCTCTAACCGCTGTGAACGTGACATTTAACAGTTACTACACACTGCATAATTTACAATATTGCATGATGGGTTACAGTCTACCTATAGAAAAAAAATGTAAGGAATTGTCTGTATATTTAGGGACAGTCAACTCCTTGTCCTTGTTGGTCATATTATCACATCAAACTCCAACACTAAGCCCTTTCGAGATTTATAAAATAGGCAATAAAACATGTCGTCAAAATTTTAAGGAACTGTTGTCCGCTAGAGCTTGTACAATGCATTCTTCGTTGTCATGAATTCCCTGACTGAGCCAAATACTCGAAACTCCGTTACAACCGTAGGCCTGCCTCCTACACAGCTTTGACTATGTGAAAGCGAATTCCTAAGCACAGCCACTGGAAGTGGACAGTTTGAAATGTATGTACTTTAGTTTCGATCGACATAAGATAGTGAATTATATAATTGCTAATAAATATTTCCGATGGTAATGTTTTGTAATAACTTAATACAGAGTTAAATATTTTTGTACGATATTTTTCTGTTACCAACTAAGGATATTTATCTTTTCACTGCGATTATACCTCTGTCTAGGCCCCAAAAGCTAAGATTCACCACAGGATTTGACTCATACGGTCTCGTAATCTAGTCTAATTCCATACAATCCATCAGATTGCAACAGAGATCAACGCTTGAACACGGTCTTTAAAATATACGCTTTAGATTGGAAATCTAGAAGCCAGGCTAATATTCGAGTAAGCCTATGCTGAACATGATGAATGGAATGCTACTAAATAATTGTTGACAGTTTAATAACTCTTTTAGTGCCCAGAACATACCTAAAATACATTAGTTCCTGTGCCCACAATCGGCGTTCAGAATCGTTGTTTTACGTACGTACTATTATTGACTTATGTTCATGCCTGCTTAGCTAGCATCCTTTTTTTTTCTATTAGGTATGCACGACTCATGCTAGGTCCTTGACACGGAAAGTAGCAAGACAAAAACAAAAAGAAAGGAATTTATAACTTTCTTTAAAACAACAACACAGTCCAGATGTATACAAACAATAAAGCCAAAGATGCTTCGTCACTTCACGAATTCAAAACAATGAAATTCATATACTTTCATAAACATGTTTTTAAACATAACATACCACAGGAGTTTAAGCCCCTCATCGTCACTGAATATTTTTATTATTAGAACCTGACGGCCGAATTTCAGTCGTAAATGAGACTTTTACATACGGTTCTGCTGTAGTTGGTAAATAGATACATTCCATGGCTATATGAACTCACTCGTTTGGCGCTGCTGTGTTTCTGTTTCCTGTGCCATAGGCCGAGCCAATGACTATGGACTTGTCCACGAAACGATAAGAAGAACCGTTCGCCATGGCCTGATTCTCCATTGTAAATCACTCACAAAATTGCTTATTTTATCACACCATTTACTTTAAAAAACGAGGTCAAAACAATGTCCATACAATTATTCACTTAAAAATAATGTTTTAGGTTCTCAGAATTTAGTTTTTCACTGTTACAAAAGATTTATTTTCACTGTAACAAAAGATTTATTATCACTGTAAGTAATGATTGCGTTTCACACGTCGCTCATGATTCACTGCAATCGTTTTAGTGAACCGCAGGAAGCATTTGAGTGGATATCCTTGACAGTAACAAGGTTAAAGGGACCGGTCCTCTTGTCTACATGTTGCCTGCGTTAGACTTACATGCGAGTTAGATAGCCTACTTGCTTTTCAACTGTACGTCTATTGTTTGTGACACGTCTTTGTCAGTCACAAACATTGTTAACGTTGTGGCGTACTCTGATGATTCATTATTTCACTACGCTAAGAATGGCAATATTTTGGCCTGAGTGCAATAATATCGTCAGTGATATTGCTCGTTAATTGATATTTTACAGATGAGTACACTAACAATAAGTAATAAATTATAGTAACCAACATTAGAACATTCTTTTTTTTAAAAGAAGTACTTATCGATTAGTTTTCTACTTTCTGATTAGTAAATCGAAGCAAGTAATTTTCCATGACTAAATAGCATCCTTCTTCAAACAACAATACAATACTAGCAATATTCACACCGTCAAAACTTAACTGGCACTAGAATTTCACTGAAGATAATTTATGTCCCTTAGTTGTAGGAAAGAGCCAAATTAACTAATTACCTTTGATTTATCATCGTTTTGTTTTTATTGTCTAACTGCCAAAGGCATTAACTTTAACAACTACCATACTGTATAAATAGACCTGCATGATAAGCAGACCTAAATCTAGAATTTATTTTTTGATGCCATGTCAATAGCTCTAAAGAATCTAAAATCAGACACATTCATCAAAAGTTTCTGGCTAAACAATAGTCTAGAGGTGAACGAACGACATACATACATTTCGCTCACACTGCAATTTTGTGTATCTATCTGTTTACAAAACATTTTTTTTTGCAACAAATTTCTTTTTATAACTTGAATAAATTTAAACATAAACATATACAATTTAAATTTAAACATTACTTAATTTGATTAATTCATAAAGTTAATTTTATAATACCTACCCTACATAGTAAAAACTACGCATAACTATAAAACTACGGTTGCGTATAATGCGACCGAGATCATTTTGTTTGAGATAGCATGCAGGGCAGGGCGCATGGGAGAGAGGCTGCCAGGGACCGAATCAATATAATACCAGGAATAAGTATCTGCGTCGACAATTTGTTACCATATTTTCCTGTTTAGTAGTGACAACTTTGGCAAAAGTATAGGCACTACTTTTGGTAAAACGCGTTATGCAAGGGATTACTTGTGTTAAATATGTTTAAAAATACACCTTAAATAATTAATGCATTCAGATGCACTACCTGCATCCTGCATAACGTAGAACGATCACAATATGAGTAGAAAAAAAAAAATCTCGTTGCCGCAACTTATTATGTGTTGTTATTCTTTGCATAATAAGTAGGCGTCCAAAAATAATACTTTCCCTTTACCTAACACACGAAAAATCTAGGACGGTCAACAATACAAGTAAAACTGGATGCAAACGTTTGCACAACAACTAGAAATTATGAATTAATGTTATTTGCGCAGCATACACAGTGACTCGCCACCAACGCGTTAAAATAACAACCTTGTTACTGTCAGAATAAGTGTTTCATGTGAACGGTATTTTATTAAAGCAGCAAATTGAACGGAAAACACTATCAAAGTTAAAAAGATAACGAAACACTACCACTGTGTGAGTTTAGTCATTATAATAAATTTACGTTGACAACACACTGTACACAGATGCCCGTCACGTTTCAGAAATCGCGGCGATAACAGAATTCTATCAATTAATTAGAGTTTATGTGCGTGCGATATGGATCGGCGAGGGCGACGCGTACACTGACGTTCTATCGGAGTCGGCACTCGTCTATACATTTAAGCCCCACGGTACAATCACTTCCCCCACGGCCGTAGCTAACAGCTGATTCGCCAACTTCGCTTATTCAGTAGTCGCATTGTATAGTCACTAAGCACGACACGGATTATTTGAGCTAACCGTTAATCTCGTACAAATGTAATCTTTATCTTTATGACTGCATAAATGTTGACCGTTTACCAAATTAAAATCTTTGGGCTGCGTAGGTCAAGTAAGATAATTTGTGTTATCGAAACTTATTGTTGTAGTTGATATTAATGACGCTCTAAAATTATAAAAACAAGGGTTAAAATTGGAATGATTGATCTACTTAATTCATGAATCCCCAAGCGACCACCGGTGGCCGCGCATCTATTGTCTTACTATTGTGTCTCTAATTGACGGTATCTGAAGGGTTAATTGGCCAACAAATCCATCTATATATAGGGTATATAGAAAGGCAATTTTCACCTCCGTTTAACCGTACTGTACCTATAGTATGGCCATGGCCATAAATTCTGTTACAAATAAAAAAATCATAACCTCATAAAAATGAATCTAATATTGTTAGATTAATTTTATACATGTGATAGAGAATCTAAACAAAAATTAATACATGCTTGTACTCAAAATGACCACCCTTAACCGTAACACAAGCCTTTAAGATTTAAGGCCACGTGTGTATCGCTTTAAGCACTGTTTCTTTTGGTAAATTATCCACTGATGATCGTAAATGTTTTTGACTATTCCAAATTATTGTGACGTTTAGAGCAGGCCATGTACTATAGTACATGGCCTGCTCTAACCCAGACCACAATTTGTAGTCCAGGGGGTTGAGGTCTAGGCTAGCCGAGGACCAATTGTCAGCCCTAATGAAGTCTGGAACATTGGCTGAAAGCCAAACCCGGTTAGTGCGTGCGTTATGGCAGAGTGCTATGTCTTGCTGAAAAGGCCATGATACGACTCCAAAAAGGGTATCTTTAAGATCAATTTTAGAGTTTTCACCCCTTATTCACAAATGGAAATGGACCCTGGGCACTCCGTGATAGGCTCAGCCAACCATTACTGGTGCTGCATGATGGCCACACAGGACTGCCAACCAATTGAGAAGCTTTTTTGAAGCTACGAGCATAGACCGAATCATTTTGCTTGTAATGTTCTTTTTTTCTTTCAATTATGAAAATTTTCACATCGATAAAAAGAATATCCCAGAGTCCATCACCTTAAAGAACCAGCAAACTTTTGATCTTTCCACTCTCTTCGATTTAAGCGACTCGTTTAAGGTGTGTCCCGTACATCGCCAGTAAGCACCAACTTTCAGCGTTCGTTTTGTTCAGATTATAGCAATTCAGAAGTGCCGACTAACCGAAGTTAATACTATATCAAGAGATCGGCTTGCTTAGTGATTTCGCAGAAAACAAGACTGACTAACTTATCATAAAACAAAAAATTTCAACACTTTTTGTCTACATGATGACGCACTGTCCACGTCGATTTCCCGATAAAAAGTGACTTAATATTATATGAAATTGTTAATATTTGAAAAGAAGGCCTGCATTAGATTCCTCTGTGATAACGTTGGCTCAATAAGTTTAATAACTGATTACGAAACTGTAAAGAAATAGCAAAATATTTTTTGGTTGGAATAAGCAGACCTAATTTTTTCCTGCAATATACGTTTATTGTTATTTCAATCTTGTGTTTATAATACAAATATATATTCGAGAAAAAAGGTTAAGCGATTTCCTTTGCTGACTCTACATGAAGATGGACTAATCTGATTGATTTTAGATATAAAGACTGGCAGCCGCCAGTGGCTTTATATCTGAAATTGTAAGACCAAAACGAATTGTTAGCAAATATAGTCGCTAGGAATTCACGAATTGTAGTTACACAAAGCATTGTTCTTATCGTTAATAGCTGGGTGTATGACTGATGACAACTACGCGGTTATTGACGGTTTAATTCCGTAATGAACTTACCAACGTTACATTTAGACAAAATATTTTTAGAAACGGCAACAAGCACCATGCAATAAAATAGGACTTCTTGTAGAGCAATTTATCGCAACTTTTTGGGATTGGAGGAACTTGGGAAAGAAAAGCAAAATATAGGTTTTACAGTGACGATTACGGGACCATACAAAACAAATCAATTTATACATACCTGTGCTCTAGCACTCTTTTATCAAGCCAAGTTGAATGCATTGTATTATACGAGACTGCGATACTATCGAGTTCAACCTCCCCTCGGCCCAAGGGCTTGTCTACACCGGCCTCTGATTTGTCGGGTATCTCAACGGCCTCATCGCCAAGAAAAGTTACAACTGGTTTTTTATTCTTTGTGGATGAATTTGCGCGTGCGCGTATGTCTTGCGGGGTTAAATTAGGTGACAGAGGATACGCACTTTCGAATGCGTCCGGCATTATTTTTTTTAGTTTATTTGAACACGAAGGTAAGTCAATCTAGTTCTGCTGCTAAACTACAACTGGCGTCATCAGAATAACACTGAAAACAAGTAGACGATAAAGATAACCTCGCGAGATGATAACTTTTGACCGGGCCAACAAGTGATGTAAATATTAAGCTAGAGGACTATTGATTGTATATTCGTGTAAAAACTTGAAAAACAGCCATGAAAGAATTATAAACAAACATTAACTCATATTATAGTGTTGTACACACGATCGAATTTGGTACGACGATCCAAACCCGCAGGACCATAATCGTTCTCGAAATAGACGACCGGACCGTTCAAACTTTGTATAAGACATCAAATGTAGAGCAGTCTGATAAGAATCGATTTTATAAATAAAAAAAACGAAATTTTAGATTTGTTCACACAATGGATCAATTCTACAACGAAACGATTTCAGAAACTTGAAATTGACGTCGATTACTTCCCTGCGAAAGAAACAAAATTGTTATATCAAAACTGACCGTTTTGATATGGTTCAATGTTCCTCTAGCAATTTTTTATGTGAATCGAACTAATCATGAAACACATGTGCACTCTAGGACCACAATTCAGTGCTTTTAAGGACTCTGTACTTGCACGGTAACTTTGCAACTGGTCGATCTTTAGGTAATCGTTCTACCCGTGAGAAGGCGCGCCTCTGTTTGTTACATGGAGAGGCGCGCGTGAGCAAATTACTCACACTACTTTAAATACTCATATTTCTACTTTTAAAGCACTTATTGACTTATAATGGTTTTATATGAATAAAACAAGGTTTAATAAGTAAGAAAATAAGTATTTTTATTAAAACTATTAGCATAAATATAACTTTCAAAACAAATAACAAAACAACTAATTTTTATTTTGTAATTTTGACAGTTTTCATATAAATCACAATAAAAAATCTTGCATATCAAAAACTTAAAAAAAAATACTCTTTTTTGAGATCTGGACAAGTGTGCCTCTCGAAACACATTAAATACATATATGTGGTATGTTCTGTGCAGAGTAATTGCTTTTGTGCAGAGCAAGCTTTTTTTGACCGTCTATTCCTACGTCTAGACATATAGAACAGAATCCGCTAAATGAAATAAGACTAAGAGCCGACACAAATCGCTTCCTTAGAAACTTGTGATCTGACGATATGTTCTTCATGCAAATTCGGCGTGAAATATGTGGCTTTACCAGCTCAAGCGCCACTTCTTTTAGGATTTTTTTTTGTCGATGGGGAAAATCATCTTATGACAAAACCCGCTCTTGGGTGGAGCGGGAGATAGTGTCAGACTCTTACTGACTAAAAACCCCACCCCGTTCCTTCTAGCTTTCATACCAGGGCTCGAGTTTCCATTCAGATAACCCTGGCCCCAGTAGGCTTCGACCCAGCTGGGCTCCTTCTTCCGTAGGTATCTGTTGCATGAGATATTATTATTATTATTATGAGATCGGCAAAGGATGGAAGTATCGCTTTCTATGGTGTCAACACAATGTTTTCCTACATTTTCAAGATCCAATGCTTCATCACCAGAATCCTCTTCCAGCCACGAACAAATTGCTTGACGTCGGTCGCCCATTTTACATGTGTGTTGTAGCTAAAAACAAAAAATATTACTATTAAAATATTACTATAGAATATTTACGTAATAAAAAATCAATTTAATATAAATAAATAAAATAATATAGTCAAGAAAATACAATTATACTTTTTTAATTGGAAAATTAAATACTTACACGGATGGGCGCGTGATGAGCAAATTACCGCACGATGGTACGCGGCCTCCACAAACGCTTAATTGCGCGACCGCAACAGAACTGACCTGCACGAGAGTTGCGTCACGGGGAGAGGATAAATAGTTAGGAAGGTACCTAGGTGCTTGAGAAGTTAGGGCGTCGGTATCACGAAAAAATTTGGCTTTAAATTTTTGTGTGAGCAAATTGCTCATAGCGCGCCTTCTCACGGGTTAAGAACTCGATTTATTACTGAATCAAAATCTTATATTTTCACATAAGTATACCTACATGGGTATTTATAAAACGTCAGAAGTAAAGGTAGACGCCAAATAACCGTGGAATAACGGTCATTGACCTTTCTAAATTTTTTGACATTATTTAAATTAAGAATTTCAAAAACGGAAATTACAAGAATGACGAAATGAAAGACAAAGCTGTCTTGAAGCAACATGTATTGTGATCCTTTACATGGTCTAGTAATGAGAGAGATTAGGAAAAGGTCAATGTACTTTATTCCACAATTATCTAGCGCCTCTTATAGTGCACAGTTCCAATCGGTCGTTTCCTATGGAGAACTGGCAAGAAATCGATTCTTTAAACTTTGATTCGAATCGATTCAAAAATCGTTGATCCGGCCAGGCCATCCACGCGTACCGATTTGGTAGGGAGCGAACCATATTCGTAGCGGACCTAGACGGACTCGAATAATAATAACTGTGGTCGCCGGACTACTCTATAAAATGGACCGATTCTGTACGGAAGCGAATTAAATCCGAGGTCCGTCCGTATCAAATTCGAGCGTGTATTAACACTTAAATAACATTGAGAAACAATTTAACTATGAGATACCATAATATTGTTAAATGTATGGCTTTTCATATGTATGTCAGTTGTTTATCACAACATACAAGATACAAGATGAAACAAGCAAGTACTAAGTCCCTATTTGCGATGATGTGCCAGCCTTTCTATGAATGTATAGACTAAGTCAAGTCTACAACAGCCTTTATACCAAATAAATTTATTACCCAAAAGAAACATTTGACGATACTTCATAATCTAATTCTGTTGATAGCAACAGTAGTGCCTTAAAACATACACCAAGTAAATAGTTATTTAATTGAACAAATTTTATATGGGCGTAGACGCATGTGTTCTACTCCGTAAAACACATCTCTCGTCAGATACAATGCTTATCTTTATATAGGTTGATATACATTTCATAATTTTCATTGAAAAGTAGGTACTGGAATTGCGACCTTATCTATTACATTGTCAATATCTTTCTCTCTTTATTGTTGAAAGGTTACATCTTATCATTTAAATAAATAATAATTTTCCTCCTGAAATATCTTGCAATCTGATAGAAAACAGTTGGTTTTATAAAATAATTTTTACCTAATGTTCCACAATGCTGCTTTTTAACTTTAGTTTGTGACAACCAAATTGATTAATCAATGTAACTATATTATGTCCTTACCTGTGTTCCGCACGGCGATAGTATTTCTTCGGGAGCTTTTGATTTTCTTGAGTAGGATCACAATCTTTATTGGTACAATCCATCTTTATACTTGTAAATGAGGGAGTTTTCTCAAAATAATTCAAATTTAAACTGAAGTATCTTAGCGTTGATTGTTTACTTAGAATAATAGTAGTTAGCCTGTGCCCGTTCATGCAGACTTTATTTCAAACTGATGATTTCATGCTAAAAAAAAAAACATTTTATTATTTCTTTTTTGCATCACTTGATGATATTCCAATATGTCTAAATTGAGAAAAAAAAGATTCATTGCCACTGGAGAAGTGGAGATCCATCCAACTCTTTAATTCATTAATTCATGAATCCCCAAGCGACCACCGGTGGCCGCGCATCTATTGTCTTACTATTGTGTCTCTAATTGACGGTATCTGAAGGGTTAAACCCCAAGCGAACGCCGGCATTCACGCACCCGTCTTTCTATTGTGTCTCTAATTATCATGATTCAAGAGTCAAACAACAGTCAATAGTAATAAATTGCTAGAACCAAATGGATATAAAACAAACTTGAATAATGCACAAAATCAATTTAACAAAACAACAATGCTAATTACTATACAATAACAAGTGTGTTTTATTATATACATTACCATAATTTTTTGATGAAATTAACTTTTTGATTATGAGCTGAAAAAAGGATTAACTTTTTTATTGTAATTATTCCTTTTTAATAAGATAATTTTCATCATAAACCTAAAATGTTTTATTTAATATCTAAATACTGACATCTAGTCCATAAAGTTTAAATAAAATAGGCCACTCTTTACTTTACTGAAATGACAAGTAAGAATTTCGGTTAATTTAGCGGGTAGCTCTGATATTTATGCACTATGACCAACCAATTTAAGTAAAAAGTGCATTTTATTAAAACAACATGATAAGTATAAAACAGGTTAACTCTATTACTGTCGATTCATAACATAATCCATACAAATAGAAGTGAAATGGGCTTATTTGCTCAGGAAAACTTTACCAATGAAATCTAAAACAAAACTATTACATACGGTCGAAGGAAAGATATTAGATAACCACCTCATCAAAATAACTAAAACTGTGTGCGTAACTTATACCACAAAACATAAAAACGGTCTTCAGAACTATTAAACCCTTTCATAGTGCCAAACACTAATTTTAGCATAGAAATATAAATAACTTCTTCATAATACTCACCACTGAGACTGAACTTGGTCAGTTTTGTTCCAGTTGGATTTGGTAAAATGAACAGAAGAAATATTCTGTTTCTGGAGTTCTTCTTTTCCTTAGCATATAAACTATTTAATTTAAACCTGCTGCGTTAACATCATTACGAACTGCTAGTTTATTTATTTTACTACTGATCAAATGGTGCAATGCTGTATCACTCGCCGTTGAAGTGTTGATGCCGTTGATGCTAGGTATGGACAAAAAATATCGATATAATAAAATTTCCTTTTCTTTTCAGAAATTAAATCATCGTACTTCGATATATTACATCGCTAAATTAAAATGTAGAAGACTTATTATCAATGATAGATTTTTATTTCCGAGTATCAAATTCTATTTTTTTGAGAGTACATGAACACGTTGTTTCTATTCAAACGCGTCTCCGCTCCAAACACTGATCCCTGAGATTTGAACACAGATTTAAGGGCCTATTGCACTGTGCTAAATAACGCGTGTGATATTTAGACTCGTACTATTTTTCATTCATAGAAAGACAACCTAAGGAGCCTATTACACTGCGCTGAAAAACGCGTCCGATATTCAGACTCGTCCTATTTTTCATTCATAGAAAGACAGCCTAAAGGGCCTATTACAATGCGCTGAATAACGCGTGCGATATTCAGACTCGTATTTTTTTTCATTCATAGAAAGACAGTCTTCTAACCCCTATTACACTACACGATACGTCGAACCATGGACAAAAAGAGTCTGAATAACGCGTAGTGTAATAGGCCCTTAAATAAGGATTTGAAAAATCTAGTCAAGCTGTACAGGGAGCGAGCCTCTTTATGTTTTGACTGTCACACCAACTGGTGATGTATTTGTACTAATAATTAATCTTTTGAATACAAACAGAAGCTAAAAATACGTATTTTTTGTTTACGCTTCACTTAGCTGCTGTATGCAGTAATATATATGTTGAGCTTAGTCATTATGAATACACTTAAATCATCATCTTCCTGCCCTTATCCCGTTTTATTTGGGGTCGGCGCATCACGTTTTTTTCTTCCATTCTGTCCTGTCGCTCGTCACGCTATCACTAACTCCCTTTTCATTCATATCACTTCTCACACAATCCATCCATCTTTTCTTTGGCCTCCCTTTCCCTCTCCATCCATCCACATGTAAATTCATTACTCTTTTAGCAACATGCGTTTCATCTTTCCTTTTTACATGACCATACCAAGACAAACGATACCCTTTCAACTTTTCAGCCACCGGCGCCACTTTCAAACTTCCCCTAATATACTCATTTCTCACTTTATCCATTCTCGTCACACCACACATCCATCTTAACATTCTTATCTCCGCTACATGCAATCTTTTTTCATCCGTCTTTTTCACAGCCCAACATTCTGATCCATACAGTACAACAGGCCTTATCACGGACTTGTAGATTTTACCCTTAAACTTGAGGGGCATCCGTGGATCACAAGTTGTTTCCGTGACTTGTCGCCATTTCATCCATCCTGCGTTGATCCGATGTGTGACGTCCCGGTCTACCTCACCGTCCCCTTGGACAAGCGACCCGTTTATTTTTATTTAAATAACATGTTTAAATAAAAATAAAATGTTTAAAACTCCTAAATGTGTTTAGTGTTTTTTACTTGTGTATTTTGACGGTGCTTAGTATTAGTGGTACTTATAGGCCATATTGATACGAAATATATCGATATTTTTGTTTCATCTGCCCATCCCTAGTTGATTCTTATCAAAATACAGAATGCCCAATAGGTATAGAGATGAGATATACCTGCCATTCTCCATACCCGGCCTTTAAGGTATGGGTATCACTAAATACCTGGTACAAATACCAGGTATTAAAATACTTCTAAGTATTTGGGTGTGGTAGGATTTCGATAAGTAAACGTATACGATAAGTATGGTATGCCTCCAATATAATGTAGGTACGACGTTTCAAGTATACGTAATTATGCATTATGAGATACAACTGACGCAAAAAATCAAAACATTGTCGACCTAGGTACGTACCTACAGTACCTACACTCGATATTCCCTAACATAAACAAACTAAGGAACTCTTTCACGTCGTGACAAAAATGTAATTATGCAATTATGTTCCTTAAGCACGTAAAAATAAGTAGGTACCCATTTTTTCTAACTAAATTAAATCATCCGAATGTTCATAAAGCACGAATGACGTTTCGGGTCCCTTCGTAAGCTGTCGGGTAGCTTCGGGTGGCTTCGGCGTACCGAACTACCGATACCGCACAAACTGGGCGCTACCTTGTGGTAGCGGTTCGTATCGTACTATGCGTCTGACGTCATACCTTCAAGGTATTTACCCAGTATTTTGGTCCGTACCCGGTCTGTGTACTGGGAAGCACATACTTGGTATATATACCTCTACCAGTATATACCTCTCATCTCTAAATAGGTATATTATCTTGAAGTGAACATGAACGAGCGAACTCGAATCTATTTGTCAATTCAGCTGCATATCGTATTTTCTCGATATAATATGGAATAAAAAAGCACCTAAATGCACAACATACAAGTCATCTTTTTCCCAAAGAGTATATTTTCCCACCATTCTCTCCGATTTTTTTTTTGTAAATTCGATTGTAAAAGTCGAGATCTATAGTTAAAGTGTACCTACTGTAATCGCTGGTGTAGAAAGCGTACAATAGTAAGTTAGGGCCCTCTCCCACGATGACATTTTGTAGCGAAGCTGTCGCGCGTTCGTATCGATACAGCCGCGAAGCGTTCGCAAGTTGTTTGCCCTCGCCCACACCAGGATTATCAGTCCCGAACAAGGATTTCATGTCAATGGTCGCGAAGCAAACGCGATGCTGTCGCACTTCTGTCGCGATGCAAACACGATACTGTCGCGCTTTTGACGCGAGGCAAACGCGATACTGTCGCGGTTCAAAGGCAATTCAGTAATAACACAAAACAGGGCAAGTGCGAGTCGGACTCGCGTACTGAGGGTTCCGTACAAACTTACCTATGAAAACAGTTCAATTCTCGAATTGAGTCATTTCGAATCGAAACCAAGGTCTTTTTTGTGACGTATCTACAAATTTACAGTTTTTTTGTATGTAGCATGTTTCACTTACGCGCCACCCTCCCTCCGTTTTCTTCCCGATGTAGTCCGACCCGGCCGCGCGTTTGCGTCGATACAGTCGCGATGCTGTAGCGCGTTAGCATCGCTTCTGCAGCGCATTGCAAATGCGACTACCGTGCATTAGTAGTGATCGCTACAAAAAGTTGCTGTGGACGAGGGCCCTAAGATGGTCATCTATCCAGAATTCAAGAGTGCCTGAAAGCTAAATAATTATTACTTATGTAAATGTAAATATCTTAGTTACGCTCAATGTGGTGTGATGTTTCAACACAGTTGATTCCTACACATTGTAATGTTAAAGCGGAAAGCTAAACTGTGTGAGGCCTGATAAAGTTGGGCCCGCAACCCTGTGCAGTCCCATACAATAGTGCTCCGATGCGGTGACCCACGCGGGTACCCGTCGCAAAGTTGCACTTAGATGGAAAATCCCACCTAAGTAAATGTTACTTAGGTATATAACAATACATATTATAAAACAAAGTCTGTTCGCGATAAACTCAAAAACATACATACATATTATAGATACATTACACCCAGACACAGAACAAATGATCGTGCTCATCAAACAAATATTTGTCTTGGGAATTGAGTCCACGACCTCCGGCATAGCAGTCAGGCCCACTAGACCAACAGGCCAGTCAGTACAAGAAGATTAAAAGTTATGTCACATCTCTACTCTGACTAACCTTTATTTATTTATTTTATTAATCTGTGCTGCTAAGCAAACGACTCAATATCAATAAGCAATTTATAATCTTTTTGTTTATAGAACGTGTATTTAATGATCTTTTATACCAATATGTTATTCTGGACACACTGTAATTTTTCTGTAGTTTAGTAATTTCGAAAAAGTATGGAATTAGTATATACTATAATGCGAGGATATTTTACATTCATGTTGATGACATGACATTTGGTTGGGCCTACTTGACATTTTCAGTCACGTCAAATCGTCAATTTTTGTATGTGCGGGCATCTAACAATTTTGTAAATACATTCAAATTAAAATAAATTAAACGCCCTTTAATATAATTCACATTCTTTATTATATAGTGTCGAAAACAGTTTATGTAAAAACATTAAATGTTGCGATGGCTTACACCGAAAAAGTGTTGTTGAGTGGTACCGCTCTGTCATTTCTGTTTTATGAATGCGTAAACTCGGCTAGTAGTCAGGTAAAATATTTCAGTCTACTGTTAAAGCAATGTGATTTGTTTTTACTTTAACGTTTCAATTAATTCATGTGTTTAACTTTCAGGAAGGTTTCTTAATCGGCGACGTGACTTCAGAAATAACCAATCACATTTCCGATTCACATAGTGATAATGCCCGCTTAGACACTCAAATAGAAATCAGAACAGTGCTCCCACTGCCATCAGTATCACTGTTCTATTTTCCTACTGGTCGTATAAAGGAAGATGTCCTCTCTGATTTGTTATCTAGCACTGCCAATGAAATAGTTGGTTGGTATAAATATCGAAAAAATACCAACATCAAACCTACTTTTAGAGATAAATTAATATCAAGAGGATTGCAAAAATACTTTGAAAAATATCATGGAAAAAAGAATTTTGTTACATGTAATTTGTCAAACAAATTGTCATCTGCTGGATCTACACACACTTATATGTACAGATTCGGAAAGATTAACTGCTTTGATATGTACGAATACATTGAAGATGTAACAGCAAATTTAGGTGAAAAATATACTGGATACAAGAAATCACATAGATCATCACCACATAGTATATTCAATAAGATTGTCAAAGAGAGTAATGCGCAAAGCAATAACACAACTGATGCAATTTTGCGTATCCAAGAAGCTGTAGATGTGAGACTTGTTAAAGAAGCTAAAATTGCTGCTAAAAATGAGTGCACAATCAGAGAATTAGAAGCAGAAATCAAGCAAATGGCCTCCATTTTATCAGACAAACACTCGCTTGATTTACAAGCTTCATATAACAAGTATGTTGAGGAAAAAATAATGAACCGCGAAGCTGAAATGGCTAAGGCATGTTTGGAAGCATTAAAAATTCCTTTGAAAGTGGACATATTGAATGTGAAAAATGTCTCCATGCCCTATAGTCATATGGATATGGAGGATACAATGCAGATAATGGAGAATGAAGTTAAAGATATCAGTCCAAGTCCTCCCCTGCTAACATCCAGCTCATCAAAACAAAAGCTGAATTATGCTGCTGCATTAAAAACCAAACAAGATGTAGCATCAACTAGTGTAAGTTATAAATTCAATTCTTTTCTTAAGTTTAAAAAATGTTATAAGTCGCCTTTTCCACAACCCTTTATAACCATCAAATTAGAAAATTTTGGTTATTTGGTAAACTAAACAAGTGCCTTGTTTTTTGTTAGCAACCATGGTTATAGGAACGGTGCTTATAAGAATGACTATTTTTATGTGTAAACGCATTCTTTTTCAATAGATTCTAATTTATCGAAATGTAGAAACAGGTAAATTGTTAAATGGTATCGAACAGAATGCATCTGGAACACTGATTGTTTGTGTTTGTTAAGTTGTTTGTTGAGATAATATAACATCTAAATAAAATACTTTTATATTTTTGCAGAAAGGAAATAATAGCAGTGAAGATTTGATAACCTTTGATATTGAAGATAACCATATGACAAAGACAAAGACTTTGATAATAAGTGAAGATGTGAAGTGTGGTGATAGTTCACCAGAATATTAACAAGTGCCTTCTCAGCTAAGTGTTTATATATTTGATAAGTTACCAAATTAGTGAATCTTTAACCTTTTGTGTGTTAAAGATGTGGATCCACATCCAAACCTTTATAAATGAACTGTTTAAATATAATTTTGTAAATTATTCTTTGGATGTTTGTCTATTTTTCATCAAAAGTGTACAGAATCTGCCTCTGATAGCCAAAGTAAATGGATTTGTCATGGAAATTACAAGAAATAATAGTTTCATTTCATTCATCCATTTGGACGATCGGATCCATTACATTTGGACGTGAGACAAACACACAAAAGGTTAAACTGTAACATCACTTATGTTTGTTACTAATAATACTCGTAAAACATTTTCTAAATATACATAATTTTCTTCAGTGCACATAGTTTATGTTTGTTGCTGACAACGCCTCACAGGTGTTAAGTGTTTTTCTATTATTGTTGATTTATCACAATTACTTAATTCTATCTAGTTAAGTTAAAGTCTGTTGGCTGAGAAAATTAAAAATTACCTTGATTTAATGACTCTGAAACATTTCTACTTATCTTTATTGTTTTGCCTTATTACTTACTAATAAGATTACATCAATACAAATGTAAATAAAGAAGATAACGAATTTTATTTATATTTATGTATAACATAGATATAATAACCTTCATGTTCTCAATGTTTTTCAAGCCATTATGGGTAATTATACTCTTGCAGAAATTCTGAAATGAAAGGTGACAAAACTTGGTTATTTACTCTAAAATTGCTAAACCTAGCATGAAAGATCATTTTAGTTGTTTGATAAAAACCATCAAACAAACTGGTAAACTATGCTAGAGAGGTCAGTCTACCTGATAATCAGAACAGATTGAGAATAACCCTAACTATTCCCCGAGTCTGTTCCGATTTGTTGTTCCAGAGTGTGAATGTTTTTGATCTAAATATCCACAATAAACCTGTTGAATACTCAATGTGAGGATGGTGCCTCTGTTCAGGATGTGAACGACATGTTGGAGTATCCAAAGGGTCCACTTCAAAGCACTAAGGGCCAACGCTGCATTAAGCTAGCCTGCGCAAGCTTCCGTCGCGCGTGTAACGTATGTGGCGGTTACCGTTGCGGAAGCCGGATTATTTCCTGCGCAATGTCGCTAATTCAACTTTAACGGTATGCATGTAGTCGTGTAGATGGCGAATTTTTATGTGTTATTACATAGCAATTGATGTAGCAACCTACTGTGCCAAATAAAACTAAGTAGGTAAGGTACTTTACCATTGATTCATAAATAATAATAATTTATTCAAATAACGTTTACGAAAAATGAACGTAAAGCCAACAATAATAAGGTTTTTCATACAGTTCAATGCCTAAAAATATACTAAAACTAAAATATTATTAAAGGTGCAAATAATCGTGGTTCGGATAAGCAATGTTTGTTAGTGGACCACCCGTACTAGGTTAATTTAAACCTGTGTTTCAGGCCATCACTTTACAGTTCAGTTTCAATGCGACAGTAAAATTTAAAATTAGAGTAATACTATTACAAAAATTCATTCTATTTATAACTCCGAAAATAAGCTTATGGTACGATAATACCTAAAAACTATGTCGATAAATGTATACAAAAATAAACATTAACGAGTATAAGGTATATATTATATTAGAGTTAACATTATGCCAAAATTGAAACATATATTAATTTGCGCACTTTCGTACACAAGAGTTCGATATGTTTACGGAAATTTAGATTTGGGTCAATCGTGACACCTAGATATTTTAAATCGTCAGCTCTGGCTAAAGTGGGGCAAGAGCATGCAGTGTCAGCATACGTGCAGTTAATATGTGCGTGAATGTTTAGGTTATTAAGCGGTATGTTAGCATTTCTCATAGTAAATGAAATGTGATTTGTTTTATCTGCGTTTAGTGTTAAGAGTTTAAGAGATTATTCTGGAGCCATTTGGATACAATATTAAAACCATTTTGAGCATATTTAGAAATTAGTTGATTTGTCACGACAATTTAAAAAGTAAAAGAAAATATAAATAAGCTACTTTTTTATCTGCTAAATAACTTAACTATTAGATGACGCTCTCAGGCGTCTTCATAGTCAATTGAGTTTATATAGTTTATTTCTGCGTGTTTGCGGGCCGGGCAATTTACATCACCAGTTGGATGGTCACATTTCCTTTTGAAGCGTTTGCACGTTGCGCATAGAGGGGGTGAAGATTTGCTGCTGCATTCCTTGAATGAGTGTCCGCTCTCTCCACAGTGGTTGCAGGTGGGACTGGTTTCCCGGCAGAACTTGGCTACGTGTCCGAACTGCTGGCAATTGAAGCATCTGGTGACTATGGTGAAATCTCTCACCGGGCATGAAGTCCAATTGATGAAAACTCAGCTTTGGTTAATGAGAACCTTTCTTATGCTAGCAGGAAGTTCTATGATGTAGTTACAAGTTTGAAGGTCTCTCTTGCCCGATTTATGGCTTAATTTGATGCACTCTAGGAAGGACTCGCGCGTTATATTCGGCAACTTTTCTGATAGTTTCTGCTCGTAAATACATTCAAATACCTCCTTTTCAGTAAGAGCGACGGGGACACCAATGACAACAATCCTAGGTCGGCGTTTGGAAGGTTCTTCTATTTTAAGGCCAGGTGATACTAGATTTACCGATTTTTTAAGTTTATCAATATCGCCTTTGTTTTCAGTGCTAATCAAAACTCCCCCATTTTTCACCTTTTTTAGGCCACGAACATGAAGCTTAAGTTGTTCTGGGGAGACGATCTTTTGGACCAGAGAGTTGGTGTCGTCACTTGTTTGGGTTTTATCGCTGGGATAGATGGCGACTGATCTCAAATTTGCAGGATGTTGGCATAAGACGTATCTTCTGGTAGCTTCAATTTTGTTTCGACGACCTCTCTGAACTGCTGGAGAGAGTCCACAACATTCTGCTGAGCCTGAAGGTGCTGGATTGTGGTATAGGCCTGGATAGTTTTTGTCTTCAGTGATTGGTAAAAGATGGCCATCTAAGACGTGTTATTAGACACCTTACGGCAAAGACCGGAAACACGAAGCTTCTGGTCCGAGTTCATTTTCCCGTCCGCAACCAGTATGGTTGCAGTAGGTATGGTTGCAAACTTCATTAAGGATTGAATCTATGGATTCTTTCCACTTCTGCATCTCCTGCGTGCTGATGATCGGCAATTCATTTTCCGTGGGTGCTGGTGGACTTGGGTCGTTAGGGGGTAATGGTTGGGTAGGCGTCGGTGGAGGACTACGCCGTAATAGTTGGCTGCGGTCAAACGGGCTCGCTCCGGGGTCGGACATATTAAGTACCGAAAACACTTTATGTATTGTTTAAAAGATTTAACTAGTTCATTTTGTTTATGTAAGTCGGTTACCAAATCACACGCGACACACTTTATTTTATACTGACGGAGCAATATTTATTTATCGTAATTGTTTATTTAATTTTACTTTATTAGAAAACACGTCGGCTTAGTCTCGCGACTCGTAGAGCAATCAAAATAAAGAAGATCCCAAGAAGATATTATACTTACTTTCCAGATTAAAAGTATATCAGGACATCAGAGGCGTAGCGTTGACTAATTTAGACGTGGGCGAAGGCACATCAGCGAGGACTTTTTCTTTCATAAGTTCGTAAACGAGTCGGCGACTGTCGCAACCTCGTGTTCGATCACATCGTCGCTTAACTTCAGGTGAAAAAGGTCAAACGCGAGCCTATCAATTATATAAAACGAAGGTGAAGCCTCTTAAATAGCCTTCGCCCACGCTCATGGACATGGTCAACCTGTGAGTCAAATAAGCATCCAAATTAATTCATCCATTAAGATGTGCAGAGATAACAGGATAAACATCACTTTGGAATTCATAATATAACTAGCTTTTGCCCGTGGCTTCGCTCCCGAAAACTGCCTACTCTATTCTACTATTACCCAACTCAACCTGGGCACGCCACAAATATGGAAGTAAATCTTCTCTTCGAGGCGTGGCCGGAAAGACCTCTCGCTGCGGAAGTGACGCCCGGGTGTCGCCACTGTGCGGAACGCCCGGAGGACACGGTGGAGCATACAGTGGAGGTGTGCCCCGCTTGGGCGGAGCATCGTCGTGCCCTTGTGGGGGTGATCGGCGGCGACGACCTCTCGCGCCGTGCCTTGGTACAGATTATGATCCGGAGCGAGGAGTGGCAGGCGGTCGCCTCCTTCGACGCAGCAGTAATGCTAGCAAAGGAGGAGGCCGACCGTCGACGGCTCGCACTGTTCCCGCGCGCTTCAAGGAGTTGTCAGCAACAGCAGGGGCCCAGCTGGGTCGAAGCCTACTGGGGCCAGGGTTAGCTCCGAAAGGTTGCTCAGCCCCGGTACGAAAAGAAACGAAGAAACAGGAATGGATTTTTAGTCAGTAAAAGTCTGACACTACATAGGTATATCCAGCTCGGTCCAAGAGCGGGGGTATGTTATTAGATGATTTTCCCACCGAAAAAAAAAAAACTACTCAACCGAACTCGACCCTACTTTCTCATTAGAGAGCTACATCTTCACTGAGTAACATAGGTTGTATTATATTTCCAAAAAAAAGCTAACGATGTCGCTGTCAATGATTAGCACGTTAGCTGTCCAATGTACCGAATACAGTACACGCCGCGTGGGTCCATCACGTCCGTGTACCGAAAACAGTACACTCGCCCCTGTCTCTTTCTATGTGCTCTTAACTTCATGGACTTTTGTATTATGTTGTTCTGTTTATCAGGACTTGTCAACAGGACACCAATGAATAGAAAAAGCGGAAAACATGACATTTTTTTTTTCTTTCTAAATGTGGGTAGTGGAAAAAAAAAACAACTGTTTTGTTACTAATCTTTCCCTACTTTTACTTGTCTTTCCCTCAATGACAATTTGTGACCATAAACAATAATATAAATAAAAAAGCTATTTTTTTTTTAACAATTAGCCGTTTACAAGTCCACGGTACACGCTAAGTGTACACGCTGCTTCAACTCGACAAGTCCGTGTACCATATTCGGTACACGGATAAAAAGTGTGAAAAACCGAGTGATTTGTTATTAAGGTGGTGCATCACGACTCACATTTTCACTGTTTTTCATACAACCGCTCATAACTGTTTATGACGTTATTACACACTTTTCATTAGATATTTTGGAAACACAGTATCTTGTGGATATTATCTAGGTTTCTAAAGAAACCAATTTCTAAATTTGTGTAAAACTAATCCAGTAAAAACCTCTGAAAATGTCCTATTTTGTATGAACTTTGACACAAGTCAAAAAAGTATTCCTCTAGAGACCTTGCAAATTTTATTAAGATTCTAAATGATGACAACTTTTTCCAAAAACTTTTAAGGGTTTAAAAAAAAACAGCTATTTCTTGGAGCAAGTTTTGTGAAATTTTCGAGTAAATCTCGGAATTACCGAATACTAACAGAGTTTCCACCCGTTATCTCTCTTTTTTTGAGTTGCTTTTCGTCAAACATCGTGTTGGATTGCATTAAATGAAGTAACAAGCTTTTAAACCATTTTCGATGTTTACGATAAGCGAGTGGAGAAGGACCTCTTAATTAAGTATATATATCCAAAACTAGTGATTTTGTATTGATTTGAGCCAGAATATTAAAAAAATGTTTCGGGTTAACATTTGGGGTTGTCGAAAAATTATGTATGGGGACTGTTAACGTGTTAGTTTATGATATTTGTAGGGATTATTTTATTTTGGTGGTAAACAAAACAAAAGCTATCTTAATAGGTTTATTTTACGAATAACAAAAATAAAACATGGCACATTTAAAACAAACATACATTTGCTAATACTATAGATTACCCTTAATTACTAAATAAATTTTAATGATATTAATATTATAATTTATTTTAAAAAAATCATTGTAGATGTCTAAAAATTTACTGAAGATCATAATTATAGCCTTATTCCACGAAATAATAATGGGAATGTCCATTACGGAATGTCATGATTAATACATAATAACATCAATTTGATGCTCCTTTAGTCTTAAATTCGACAGCGTTAGCGGATATTAATCAGCTAAGGACTACTACTGTTATTACCTACTGCAAAGCAAATTGTACTATTTATTTTTGTGGTGTGCTGAACCGTATATTCTATGCGTTACTTGAGACGGTGCCCTCAGAAGTTGCGTAGTGTAGGAACACTACGCAACTTCTTCTGAGGGTAGGATAGGTAATACTGCGTATTACCTGTCCTACCCTTCAACAGGCGAATGACTAAGTTGTCGTGATCGTGACTAGAGATGTGCCGTTGCCGGCAATATTGCCGTGAAGTGGGAATATTGTGCGATGTATCAATATTGGTGGCAATATTGCCAGCAATGTTCCCAGATTGCCGGCAACGGCACATCTCTAATCGTGACGCCAAACATCTCCCGCACGGCACAGCTACCTTAGGTACCTTTCAGGGCCTGCTACACCACGTTTTACAAACGCGCCGCGCCGTTGACGCGCGTTTTAGAAACGTGCGTTGACGGTGCGCTTTTATTCTATAAAGACCTTTAATAGGACAAGCGCGCCGTCGACGCATATTTCTAAAACACGCTTCGCGCGTTTTAAAAACGTGGTGTCCTATGCACACCACGTTTTCCCTAAGTGGTAAACAGTTCGCAACGAAATATTTACAACTTCAGTCGCTTTTGAATGCTCGCAAACGATTGTTCGTGCTCACAGAACTCGCAGAAGACAATAATTTCGACTAGTCAATTACAACATAATTACTTCTTCGAATATATGAAAAGCTGCCAAAAATTTGACAATACTGTTGAGATTATTATAATAAACAACTTAGTTTGTATGAATGCAGAGTAATAATAAATCTACATGTATGATATTTTATTTTGCGGCATACATCACGCCGTTGAGGGACAAATGTGTAATGACATGTCATATTTTATGTAAATTACGATATAAATCATCACCATACATTTGATTCAATATACATTGATAATTAATAAATCGAAAACCTACAACACTAAGTTAACACGTAGGTAGTAAGGTAATAATATCACTAAGAAGTTCCATTTATGATAGAACATTGGCAAGAACTGCGTATAACGTGTTACAGAGTAGATATAAACGGAGTGATTAACGAGCGTGGACATAGTTGCACCAGAATATGACCAAACATTACATTCACGCTTCACTAAATAAGTGCTTGGACCTGTAGATGCAGACACCAGCCCAAAATATACACACAATAACCTTACTACATACATCCCTATGTTCTCGATCGTGGACCAAACCGCTGACATTATCACTCCATATATTATTACTCCGTGTCTCCATTTTTGCTTCACAGTAGATCAGCAGCGCCGGTACCAACTTCTCCCGCTAGTTCATGTACCGAGTGCGCGAGACGACGTGCTTGTTGCACCGCGGTTGAAGCCGGTAGCAAGCCCAGGTGGATGCAGATCAGCTCCTTTACTGACACGCCGCGGGAGTCGTTAGGAAACGCTAGTTCCAGCAGTTGCCTAAAATATAGATTAGGTTAGCATGTTATAGTGTAACCAGCCCCCCTAGCCAAGTTACAACCGTTTCGCTTGCGTCGAACGCTTTGAGTTGACCTTGCCGCGGCCTATTCTTTTGTTCTGGTCACGTGACTGAGCGTTGAGATGACGCGATGAGCGATGCTTTCTACTAGCGCTAACTATTGCAGATTAGCAACTTGGCTAGGGGTACTGTAGTCATGAATTTTATTGTAAGCATAAAATTGCAATTGGAATATTTAGTTATGGACATATTTGATTGATGATATTATTGTGGTACCTTCACTGAAAAGTTGAAAAAAGTCACTAATTTCTCGTGAAGAATGAAGAAGATTTATGATGTTGTTATTGTGAAATATTCACGAAATAGAATTAAAATACAGGTAGATCAACGCTAATAAATCAATGAAAACATTTTTGGAATCCATCAACAAATTACTTTGAAACTAATTTGAATTTTACGCACAACGATTGCAGTCTGATTGGAGTGTCTTCATTTGACCAAAATGAGAACGTCGCACCACAAATGACTTAAATGCACAAGTTTCTAAATCGTACGTGAGCTTTGTGTTGGTCCTAGTTATTTTATATACAACTGGCTTGTTTTTAATTTATTGGTAGTGTTTTTTTTTAACCGACTTCAAAAAGAAGGAGGTTAGTGTCTTTTCGGCAGCTCTAAACTTTGTTTTATATGAAAATAGAATTAAGGTTATACCTGTAGAAGGTGCCTCGTATATCCCCGGGCGGTGGCAGCGCGCGCACGGCGGCGGGGTGCGGCGGCGCGGCGGGCCGCACGGGCACGCCGCGCCGCTCCCACCACACCAGCGCGCAGCCGTGCAGCGCGCCGCGCCGCCACGTGGCCGCGCAGTAACCCTCGCGGACTACTGCGAAGCTGCGGCACACTGCGCGACGGACCTAGTATAAAAGAACAAGTCTTGTACCCCTTGTTCACATACACTGCGGCTCAGACAATGTTTGCCATTGAACACGCAAGGCGCGCTACTGTTTTAATATTGATAATAAAGATACTGTGCAGTAATTTGTACTTTAGAGTTACAGAGAACAGGGTATAAAGTCCCGCAAACCTCCATTAAAAATGAAAAATCCTCATCGGTGTTGTGTTTGGTCCGCTAAC
Source organism: Mythimna lalbum (assembly GCA_949319445.1). Lineage (NCBI taxonomy): Eukaryota > Metazoa > Arthropoda > Insecta > Lepidoptera > Noctuidae > Mythimna > Mythimna lalbum. Next base: position 11,229,648 of record OX439354.1, on the reverse strand, counting down.
TGCCCAACACTCGATATCGGACAGTTGTATATGACTCTCAATAACCACTAACCACTACTATTTACCACATTAGTAGAAGTCAATCTTAGTACGTAATAAGTTTTGAATTTTAGTTCGTATATGGCGTTGTAAAAGCGGACGGCTGATCGTCGAGGAAAGTAATAGTAGTTACTGTTTTGCAGAGTAATAATAATAATAATATAATAATAATATTCCACAACTATCACACAACGCCGTCTAGTCCCAAGCTAAGCAGAGCTTGTGTTATGAGTACTAGACAACTGATAAACATACTTATATATTTCTAAATACATACATATATAGATAAATTACACCCAGACACAGAACAAATGATCATGCTCATCACACAAACATTTGTCCTGGGTGGGAATCGAACCCACGACCTCCGGCATAGCAGTCAGGGCCACTAACCACTAGACCAACAGGCCAGTCAAAGTAGTATATGATTATGTCTGAAGATGTCCTTAGAGCAGTTCTACCTTCCCAGTAATAACCTCATCAAAGTCCGGATAGCGGGTAGCTGATAACGCTGCAGTAGTATTATTAGGAGATAGATTTAGAAGAAAGAATAAACCAGAACACAGAAACAGTTGGTTAACACTGAAAAGGATTAACATCAAAATATAGCTGGTTGTTCCTATAAGTTTGCAGCAAAAAGAAGAGAGAAAAGAAATCTCTTTACACATATTATTCAAGTTTGAACCATACCGTATCCGGAGCCAACATGTCAGCACAATCAGCCATATCGGGAGCCAGGAACCTCCCCACGGTGCGGTCCACGTAGATAAAGTGGATGAGCCCGGGGAACTCTTCCACATACTTGTGCAGCGTTAGGGAACAACTCACATCCGTCTCACCCGTGCGCAGACACTCCCACATTAAGCGAAATAATCGATTCGAACATGACACGGATTGTTTTGTGACCTTTCAAATTTATTAAGTAATAGGTCAAAAAGTTAGAAGTATTTTTTAATAAGTATAAAATTATACGATAGTGTCACAAAACAATTAAGTATAATTTCAATACAATGATAAAAGCGAATGGGATGAGAATATACAACGTGTAACAAAAAGAGGGTATACATACCAAGTGCAAGGCCTCTTGATAAGATAACAAACGATACGGAAAGGGTTTTCTAACCTTATGTTTACATGGTAGGAAGTTGTGATTTATTCCATACATATGATACCAGAAACCGAACATTTCAAACTGAAACCAATACATCACTAGCAAAAAGTCAGCTGATCGGTGTCATTGAACTGTTTATGACTAAAAACAAACCTCTTACTCCTGGTATTTCTTCAAACAGTGGATAAAGGGTTCCGCATGTTTATTTTTTCTAACATTTTTTTTAAGAAAAATAGTTTTAACCCTTCAGATACCGTCAATTAGAGACACAATAGTAAGACAATAGATGCGCGGCCACCGGGTGTCGCTTGGGGATTCATGAATTAAGAAGAAATAAGTTTTTCCTACAAAGACTAAGATTATGTTTGTGTACAACAAACCAAGCCAAAAACTAGAGCGAGTGCGTGCGTTGGACATCGAAAAACCTGCGCGCCGCGTAGGCCCGTGTTCGTTAGCGCGCAGCGCATATTATTTTTCGTGCGACTCACGCCGCTTTTAGAGGAGACTAATTAGATAAGGGTATTCGTAAGGATATGGAATAATTAGGTACCTATCTGGTATTTACGTGAAACAATAAGAAATATCTACATACTTTTTTATTGTTTTCGTAGATAGGATAGTAACAAATACTTAATTTACGAAAAATTTAAACGAAGTACCTACCTACGTAAAATCTAAACGAACGTTGTACTCGGCGTTAGACGCTGCGAAAAAGGATTTCATATCTCTTAAAATGAACCCAAATATCATTTCTAAGCAACTTATGTGCCTCCTGGTACAAATAAACTCCCAGTGGGTTCCGTTCTTGAATTTAATTTAATTAGAGGACTTCAATAAGTTGTCACTTTTTGCAGGGTCGAGATGAATTTTCTTACGTACCTAATTCTTTTTATGTCGGTTGCTATACATAGGATATGTACTTAGTTAACAAGAAATTAATTATTTAGATGTAGTGTGCGCATTCACGACGCCGCGTGAATGCGTGTGAGTTTAATTTTACCCCGAGATTATAATCAAATCAACAAATCTTTCGCGTTTATTTCTAAAAAAAACTATACGTTTGCGCACAATTAGGTCTTTGCGTAACTTTTTGCCTTTTCTACAAAAACATTACCAGTAGTAGCACAGTTTAGTCTTAACCCTTCAGATACCGTCAATTAGAGACACAATAGTAAGACAATAGATGCGCGGCCACCGGTGGTCGCTTGGGGATTCATGAATTAATTTATCATTTTAAAATAAATGAAAAACATGCGAAAGTACTAGGAGTCCATAAGAAACGAGAATTGTTATTGATAATTTTAAAAAACGGTTCACAGATCCCTAAAAAAATTCCTTTGAGAAGCTCAAATGTTATTGAACACGATAAAATAGTTTTGTCCCAGTCGCACGCGCCGCCTGCGTGTTTAATGTGAGAGAGATGGCAATGTTGTCGTCGTCCGTTCGGCTACTCTCTTTGGCGGTACTGGCGGCGTCTTTGTACGCGCCGAAAGTCAAATTTAGGTAAATAAATAAATATAATTTTGCATTAGTGGATGACCAATAATCTTACGATGCAGTCGCATAGCATAATTATCCGTTCCGGTGTTTGTGATTTGGATTTTAAACATTATTTTATTGCAGTTGTGATAATCGTGTGTGATGGCATTTCTATGGTGATGGTGTTAAGTAATAGTGAATATTATGAGATGATGTTATGTGTCGGAAGAGAGGACGGCCGGTTATGTGCGAGCTGCTCGCGAACTTTATCGTCCTCGATTTATCGCGGGTACCTAGAAGGAGCTGAGCGCCGACAGTTTCTTCGGTGGCGGGCTTCCATCGGATAGTAAGTAGGTACATTCACAGAGTACTTTGTAACATAGGTACTGAAAGGTACATCGTCTGCAACAAACTGGTTCCACGCTTCTGGTTTAGGGGGTCGCCCAAACACTATCGATCCAGAATTTGAGGAGGCCGTACTCGAGCATTTTGAAAATAACCCACGTAGGTACTAGCGCACTCGGCGAGCTGCATTAGCGCTGTATACCTCTAACCATATGCAAGTAGGTATGGCGAGTGTTGCAGAATGAAGGTCAGCACCTCTTCCGTCGCATCCAGGAACTGACACCTGCAGATATTTTGCCTCGCGTGACCTTCTGCTTTTTTGAGGCAAAATTTTAAGTAGGCAGGTACTAGGCAAACAGCGTCTCATTCACACACGCGCCGCGCGTATCGAAATTAGGTAGAATTAGGAAGAGAGGTACTAGGCGATCAGATTTACAGAAGAAGTCTTTAGCAAGTGACGTGGAATGTTATTGACCCTCGTAGTGTCGTGACACGTTTGTTATGATTTGAATTCGAGAATCATACGATACCAAGGATACCAAGAATTTGGTATCAATTCTTTGAGTAATTTATTTTGAGCTGAAACTTTGTGTAGAGATTCTATACCACCAGTAAACTTCAGGGCTTTTTGATGTATATACCCTTTTTGTTACACGTTGTATATCTGTATAGCTAATGCTGCTGTCAATTTTTAACAAAATAAAGTGCTGAATGCTACTTAAATTAATAAATATGCTGTCATATCTCTTGGTCAACTCATTATGATGACTTACACCAGATTATAAAGGCAAATGCGTCCAACGATTTAGATCGTGATAGTAGAACCAATTCAATATTGCCAAGAATAAATGAGATCTGAATGCACTCGCGCCGTACGCAAGCGGCACGCGAGCGGCGTTTCAGCCAGATCTGGACACACCATTAGGTTCTGACTCAGACCCTTATCATTTATCAGCTTTTTAGTACTCATTTGTTCAAATAAACAGAAATGTTGAAGTGAGTACTTTATTACTTATTGTGTTTAAAATGTAATGTGACTTCAGCATGATTTCAAAAACTGCACGAAAATAAAAGCGTTAATGTATTTAAAATCATATTGTAACTACTTTCTTTAAAAAACTTAGCCAGTAGGTATCGGCATAGTTTTTTTCGTCGTCAAAAAATACTTCATATGTGTTGTCGTCAGTTCCAAGCACCCAAAACAATGCTTTTAATGACATATACTTAATTAATATACTGTTTTGAAAAGGATATGATCCTAAGCTGAAGTATCTCTTGGCTTTCACGCAGAGAAACTCGACGTAAGGCGCCAAGATTCCTCTCAAGTCCTTCAAAGGTTGTTCCATTTTCAAACTAGGGATATCTGGCTTCAGCTGTTCGATGACGGCTTCTAATGCTGTGTGCATTGCTGTGGCTGTTGTCTCTGGAGTCAATGGGGTAGTGGTCGTGCAAGATTTGCGAAGTTCCAACATACGACTTGTTAAACGGGCACATAGGTTTGAATTTGATTTATTTTTACGCAGGGCATCAGTGGTCTAGTATAGTATACATAAAAAAGTATCAGAATAATATTCAACAGCAAATATTATAAAAATCTATACTAACTTAGTAGTATTACCTTTTTCAAAGCAGTTTCTAAAGAATCCAAAGTGGTAGGCAATAACTCCAAATTCCTTTGCAACAACAGTCTTCGTAAATTAGAGAGTATTTGATTTGACAAGTATGCCGAAACGCCGACTTCTCTGTAATTCAATACAAAGGCGTATTTTTTTAAACTGAATACCTTTTCATAAGTCACAAGTATGTACATTATTATAAGCAGTGGCGGATTGGGGGGTCCCACGCGTTCGGGCATCCTTTTTCTGATTTGATCGTAAAATACTAATCAACGTAGGCATCTATACTAGGTACATGAAATCTCCCTCTTCGAGGCGTGGCTGGAAGGACCTCACGGCATTCAATGATTCTATGCATAGTTGTACATGTCAACCACCAAACCCGCTACTATTTAGCAAACAGAGCTATATTGACCTGAGTACCTGACACTACACCGAAGACTTAGGATGGCTATGAAGCAGCTCAAAAACAATAAGGCGTTGGGTGTAAAAAAGCTAGTAACAGTACAGTTTTTCCGGGTCCAAAACTTCGCCACTTATATCGGCGTCATAAAAAATAACAGAACACACATATTTACTTGTAGGGACATACATGGACATTGTATAGTATCTTTACCTCAAGTCCATGTCAACAACGACAACGAAGGTTATCCTGGGAGCGACTTCCGCCAGATGCATCGAGTGCGGCGCACAAGGACTTCCGGTAGGTCCCCCGCATAGATTCACTACAGCGCTATTCTCCGTTGACAACCCTGTAAACATTTTTCTAATAATGAAATTCAATGAGACATGCCCTGCATTCAGAATTGCGTCAACATGCGATTATATCGCGAAGCGTTTTATCGATTTTCTCAAATTGCCGCTTAAGTCGGATTAATCTGACAAATATTAGGTTCGTGTCCATTTCGTCAGGGTCGTATACCTACTTACGACCACATAATCCTTGTTATTTAACTCTTCAATTCCCAGTGTCACTTGTAGGTGAAAGAAGAGCAGACGAAATGAGGAATTTGGTCAACCACCTTGGCGGGTTATGGTCCACCCCCCCCCCCCTCCATGTATTAATGTGGTGATTGTCTTTAAGTAATTATGGATATAAATGACAGGATACTCACACGGCAATCGAATTATGTCTTGATTGCCTTCATCCGAATTTTCATTGTTAAGATCCGTCCAATACTCTTGAGCAGCAATGCATTGTATGCTTAGTAGAATTAAATCCGGAGGCGACAAGTCTTCACTGCCGCGGCTAAAAAGCATCAATGAGTTGATAAAAAAAGGTACCAATTTCAAATTCTGAGAGCAAACCATACTCTACTTATGTGATCTTATTAGATTTGATGTTTTGACTTGTTGAGCTTACTAGAAACCAATAGAATTGCGCGCTCTTAGCTCACAGCTTCACACACAAGCACAAGGCGTATAATTTAGTATTATATCTAAGGAGGCTTATAGCATATCTCATTCAAAAATGTGTCCAGATCTGGCGAGTGCGCCGCTCGCGACCCGGTCGCGAGCCGCTTGCGAACTGTGCGCGAGCATTTCATGTTCGTACGAAACGCGCGCAGCGCAGGGGCTTCGGACGAACATGCCGGGAGCGAAATGCACGCGTTTCGCAAGCGGCGCATTCGCCAGGTCTGGACACACCATAAGGGAAAGACATTCCTTATTATAAATATAAATTGAGTACAACATATACCTGGAGTAAAGAGCCAGTAACTTGTCCCCAACAAATAACATGAGATGACTGTGCTGGTAGGGCAGTTTAATATCTTTGGATGCACTTTTGAGGGCATTTAGTGCAGCCATAGTAGCTCCACTTTCGCCGATCACACCATTGGCACCGGGTATCGTGTCGCCTTTGGTGCGGCTGTCCAGAAGAACTGAGAGCCAGTCTTGATAAATTGAAGAATGCAGTCTGGAAAATTACAATTAATGTGACTAATATAAATTACTTCAAATAATTACAAGTGGTTAAAACAACCACTTTTCTTTAGGTAAGAAATTACATTAATGAGCTTTAATATGTATGCCAATATGCCAATTGTCTTAAAAAATTATGATCTAAAAAGTAGTATGCCTGAAATAAATTAAATCTAATTTTTCTTGACACATATAGGTATTGTATTCTTTGAACAGCATTATTACAACAATATGTAATTTGATAGTTGTAAAATGTTAATGATTTCTAATAAATCATTACCAAAACTTAATTTACAATTTAAACATAATTACTTACAGATTAATGTTCTGGCCACAAATGTGTTGTACAAACGTTTTGAAGTCTAATAGTTCCCGATGGGCATCATCAACCAAGTCTTCACTAATTATCATGAACACATGATCCAGCCACTGTGGGATATTTCATGAAATGTTAAAGTATTACCAATATTAACAAATTCTTAGGGCTGGCACTTCATTAAAAAATATATTTTATTCTTATTTGCATCTACTTAGTTCATTTTTCAATAAAAACAATTAGACAAATGTTTCGACAAGTATCTCATTTACATTTCACATAAAAATATCTTCACAAGATTTCCTTACCTCATCAAATACCAGTGAAGTCTTGTCCGTACACTGTACGGAAGAATATGTGTTACCAAATTGAGCAGCCATGACACGCTGGGAGGTTATGATAGGGGCCAGGAGTTGTGACACCATATTGTACTCTGTTACATCTGTTTGATTCTCCTGATGGAATAACAACGTGTTAAAGTAATCATTGATGAAACTGTGAGCATCAGTATCTCACTGCCCTGCATTCAAAAATAAATAAGAGTCGAGTAGAGTTGCAACCCAGGGTCGTTTTTTTATAACTCGTGTAGCTACCTTAGAGTTAACCCAACTAACTCTAACTCTGAGCAGGGTCTTTACTCTAATCAATAAGAAAAAAGTAACATGGGATAAGGACAGGAAGATGATGATTACCTGCAAAGTCATTTAATATATTATAATTAATCAAATATGGACGATAGGAAATTAAGTCACCAATAAGAGGATATGTAATACAATACAGAAGCATAATGTTGCGCCCAAACACAAATAAAACAGAATGTTGTAATAAAACAGTGCTAAACAATGATATTGAAAATAAAATGAATGTATTTACTACGAGCTATTTAGAATAAAAATCTACGTACGACTAATCACGAAAATATGAAAAATAATACTTGCTTGTACACCAAACGTCTTCATTCTTTCAAGAAAAGTCGAGTCCCATTTTCCGAACACCAAATCGTTAACACTATCAAATATCAAAGTAGCCTTCATTTTTATGTTACCTACTGTATAATTTGACAAATTTTAATAATATTTATACTTGTATTTCCAGTGGCTCTTTTGAAATGTAATATGCAGATGGAGATAATTTAAATTAAAATCTAATTAGTAAATACACCAATATCCTCTAGCATGAATAATCACTGAATAACAAGACTCAACCTAGGTAGTCAAACGTATTCGATACACGAATTACTGAAACAAAAATATAGTTTACTCTGAAATAACTACAAAATGTTATATTTTGTTTATTGCATTTTCCTAGTTTACTTTTCTTTTGCTAAGGTTAGTTTTTTTTTTTTTGGTAGGTACCTACAAAGAGAATTGTATTTGTATTTTAATTGACACTATTGACAGATTTGACAGTAATTTTTTTTCTTCGTCCTATTTGGGCAGGCTAAAGTCTTAAACCATACTACCAAAATTGGTTTTAAAAGGGATTTAAATATAATGACCACCAAAAAATGCTTTGATACCCTTAGTTCTTTAACCAAAAAAAAAACTTAACACCAGAAAAATAAAGTCTAAAATTACATTAGTATAACCTATTTTAGTCACAACTGCACTTCAAATTGTATTCAAACACCAAATATAGTAAACGACCACCAAATATAGTAAATGATCACCAAATATAGTAAATTAACACCAAATCTTAGCGAGCAAATTAATGCATTTTTTTCTGCCTATATAAACCACTGTGATTGCCATAAAATATAGGGTTATTACCAAATAAAGTATTATGATGCCATATTAAGTTATGTCTCCGGCTTGCAATCCCCTCATTTGCAAGCATCTTGTTGGATTGGCGATTCGGCTTAAAACGTCCAGCCACCAACAGAAGCCAGAGCTATTTCGATTGGCATGAAGCGCAAAAGAGGACGACCAGCCAAAGCTAAGAAAGCATTCATTGTGCAGTAAATTATTACTATTTTATGCCAAATTAATACAGAAGACTGATTCTTCTTAAGATTTTTTAAATGTTTATTATTAGTTTAGTTTTAAAATCTTTAAACTGTTAATTAGATTACTATTGTATTAAAAAAAGGATTATTGAAATTGTAAGAGTTTTATTTTTTATCTTAGGCATAGCATTTGGTTAAATAAACGAAATGCTAATTTTTTAGGATTCCGTACCCCAAAAGGAAAAAACGGAACCCTTATAAGATCACTTTGTTGTCCGTCCGTCTGTCTGTCAAGACTCTTTATCTCAAAAACGCGTGGAGATATCACGTTGAAATTAAAATCATATACTTAGATCTACGGTCCCTTCAAGCTGAGAAAAAAATCAAACTAATAAATTAACGAATAAAAAAGATACGACCGTTTATGTCACAAAAAAACGTATATTTCGATACTCTTAAAGATCAAAATTCAAAAGATACGACCGTTTATGTCACAAATAAACGTATATTTCAATACTCTTAAAGATCAAAGGAGTTACTTCCCGTTGACCCAGAATCCTGAAATTTGGCACAAAGCAAGGTCTTTTAGTACAGGTATAGTAATAAATCTGAACAGTTAATTTAATAAAACAAAACAAAAATTGCAATTCGGGAATTATAGTTTGCACGGAACCCTCAGTGCGTGAGTCCGACTCGCACTTGCCCAGTTTTTTTTGGTCGTGGAGTCGATTCGCTTAAATAGGATAGTTGTAAAAACTTTGGTTACAATTTTACATTAAAATGCTGTTTTAATTTTGGTGATCATTTACTATTTTTGGGTTGCAAATGATTTATTTGGAGGCATTTTGCTTAAATAGGAAAGCGAGATGTTAAGACTTTGGTTATAATTTTACTTTAAAATACTGTTTTAATTTTGGTGATCATTTACTATTTTTGTCTGTTATATGTTACTATATCTTATCTATATGGAAGAAAAAAACGTGTTGCGCCGACCCCAAATAAAACGGGACAAGGGCAGGAAGATGATGATGATGATATGTTACTATATCTGGTGGTCAGTTAAACATAAGCCGTTTTAAAACATACAATACATCCTTTGTCATCATCATCATCATATCAAAAAACGATTTAGAATCAAATGATGTTATAGAACCTTAATCTGGTTTGATCAAATTTTTAGGGTGTTTATCACAACAAACGTCTTTATCTAAAAGCTTAAAGTCCTCTGTGGCCAGGTCAAAGAAGGAATAATAGTACTGACTGACTTTGACACTGATAGACAGAACTAATTTTGAAATAACACATCGCATCGCTATACCTACCGAATTAATTGCTGCACTTTATGCAGTATAAGCTACCTTTATTAATATATTTACTATGCAGTTGACTTTCTACTCATAATAATAAACAAAGCTTCTACTTACTCTAAAGGTATATGCACAGAGTACATTATACTATAGGTATATGCAACAAAGATGGCAAGCAAGAAAGAAGCAATGGTAAGTAACCTAAATCATTCTGCTTCAAATTTTTGAACAAAATTTATCTCATTTATTCAATTCATTTCAGAAAAAACTCAAATCTTTATGTTCTGTAACTATTGGGGGATCATTAGCTTATCAGTTAATATACTATAAAAAAGATTTTGATGGTTATTATACTAATGTTTTGCAACCACTTAGTCAATATCTTAACCCGGAGTGGGCACACAAAATTGGAGTGGCAGCTATAAAATATGGGTTCTTTCCTCCTGCAAAAGCTGATGATCCGCAAGTATTGGTAAGTTCTGTTTAATATGATAATTTAAAAATAAATTTCAACCTGTAAAATTATGAAATTAAAACTTTTCAGAAAACCAAATTCCTTGATTATGAATTAAAAAATCCAATTGGAATAGCAGCTGGTTTCGATAAACATGGTGATGCTGTAATAGGTTTAAGAAAATTAGGTTTCTCAATTGTGGAAATTGGCTCAGTCACACCAGAAGCACAGCCTGGAAATCCTAAACCAAGAGTTTTTCGTTTACCTGAAGATAAAGCAGTTATTAATAGATATGGCTTCAATAGTGAAGGACATGATGAAGTCTATAAGAAAATAGACATGATAGAAAAGTCACTGTTGGATAAAGGATTATTGGGGATCAATTTAGGAAAAAATAAGTTGTCTGACAATCCTATAGAGGATTATGTTTTAGGAATCAAAAAATTCTCGAATGTAGCTGATTATTTTGTTATAAATATAAGCAGGTACATATGCATTAATTTGATAATACCTAAACATGAAATATATCTCTCTAAATTGCTATGGAATTTGCAACTTGTCAACTTTTTTTTTACAGCCCTAATACTCCAGGACTAAGGTCACTACAGAAGAAAGAGGAACTGTACCAACTTCTAAAGGAACTTAATAAGGCTAGAAATGCTATTAAGACAGATAATAATCCTCCACTACTTCTGAAACTTGCTCCAGATCTAAGCAATGAGGAAATGAATGAGATTGTTTCAGTAATCTTGAAGAAAGAAAGCAAAGTGGATGGCCTGATTATCTCAAATACTACAATTGATAGACCTCAACTACAGAATACCGAGTTTCCAAATGAAGCAGGAGGCTTAAGTGGAAAACCACTTACTGTTAAATCCACAGAAATGATTAAGCAAATGTATAAAATGACCAAAGGTATGTATGATATTATATCCATTATTTGACCTGGGGTGGGTTTATGTTTTTAAAGTTGTTCTTGTTGTTGTGTAAATTAATATTTATTGTTTTAGGCAAAGTTCCCATTGTAGGAGTAGGAGGAGTATTCACAGGTCAGGATGCCTATGATAAGATTTTGGCAGGAGCAAGTGCTGTACAAATATACACTGCTTTGATTTATCATGGACCACCAGTTGTCTCGAAAATAAAAAATGAATTAGCTGAACTCCTTGAACGTGATGGATACAACAATGTCAATGAAGCAGTGGGTAAAGGAATTCAATAATAGGAGATTAAAGCTGGGTATTCATTAGGCAACAATTGTTATTAAACACTGTTTATGAACAGTGTTTCACAATGTTTCATCATCTCTTGAAACAGTTTATAAACAAAAGTGATGAAACATTGTTTAAACAAAGGTGATGAAACTTTTTCAAGAAATATGTTGCCGTGCTCCCCACTTTGAATAGAGAGCAAGACGAAACATAGTACGCATGGATGTAGTAGTGTGGTCCAAAAACCAGGTTTCAATGCTCATAGAGCTTTATCAATGGCATCGTGTACTTTCAGGTTCTTCAAATAAAAATAAATTTAAAAAATAATGATGTTTGGGCCGACATTGCTGCCAAATTGAGTATGTCATGTATGTGTAAAATGATTTCCAGAGATGATGAAATATTGTGAAACACTATTTAAAAAGTGTTTATTAACAAATCTGTATCTCAGAGGTAAACAACATTATGTGCCAAAAAGTAATTTTAACAGGAGAGGCAAAAACGCGCGGATAGAAACTTTGAATGCATTTTTGACATAGTTGCTTTAAGGATAATAGAACAAGCTCAACTGTATTTTTTATAGATAGAATTATTATGTATTACACATAATTACAATAAAGTTTAGAACAAAATTAAACCCTCATAAAGCTGAGGAGTAAACAATCTTATCATTATTTGAAGTCCTATACCGAAAAGTTTTTGTGGATTTAATGTCATATACGATTGGATATTTCTCTTCTTACATGTCGTAGGACTTTATGCCCTATATATACCATTACGTAGAACTGATTCTTGCGATTTTTAGTGCAAAAAACTTATTTTCAAAAAGTGGAGTTACTATTGTTTACCTCTGAGGTACAGAAATGTTGCCTAATGAATAACTGGCTTTATAATAATGAAATACTACCTCAATGTTCAAGTTTGTATTTATAGTGTCTAGATGTTAAACAAATTTACAAAAATTAAAATTTTATATAAATATTTAATTTACATTTTATGATTATGAGTTGATTTTCATTCCTTGTTAGCATTTACTTCAACACCATCTGAAAAAAAAATTGGTTATGAAGAAATAAAAAATCCCAAATACCTGATGATATTCAATGTTTATCATTTATTGCCTTGCCTACCTTTAGAACCTAGTACTTTACACTTAGGCAACTGCTGCTGTAGAATAAGCTTACATTCTTTTAAATGTACAACACTCTCCAATTGAAACAACAATAAGGTTTCAAGCTTATGAAGTGTTTTTAGTTCTTTTAATCCTGCATCTGTGACATTCATACACTTGGAAATTTGGAGATGCATGATTGCATCACGTCCGTAGGAGAGACCCTTTAAAGCCCTGTCATCAATGTAGCTGGCATTGTGAAGTATAACTTTGCTCAGCTTTGTGCACCCAACTAAAAATAAATCAGTTGAACACTGTCATAAAGAATATAAGATGTTTACTTATGTAATGTAAGGAATATAGCACCTTAAGAACACATGTACAAACTCTTGTATATTTCGGAAAATTTTAATAAAAGATTTTAGATTGATATTTGATGCTCATATAAATTTTGTAAAGTTCATTGGGTGGGATAAGACAATTAAAAAAAAAAACTGCTATGAACTGCAACAGCATTACGTACTTAGATGTGGGAAGCCATAATGTGAAATAGACGAATCTGTGCCATCAATTTCTATTAATTTAGGAACTGCCTGTTTTTCTGAAGGTAACATGTTGTAATCAGCCAATTTTTTTCCACCGTCCCAGACTACTTTGCCACCATTTCGCAGTACCCATTCAGCACATGTACGATCTGGGCCGAATTGTTTAATGCGATCAACATCTGGCCTATTAAAACTCATATTTACATACTCCCAAAACATTCTGACTTGGTTGTCTCTAGGTATAAATATCCTGGGGAAAACCGCTCCTAGAACTCGCTGAAAGCCAAAAAATTAGGTACATAATCAAGTCATTTTCTATAAATTTTATATACACGGGCACTTGCAAATTGCATAATATCAATTCAAAAGCAACGTACGTTACGCAAAGAACATAGCATCTTTACAAAGAATTTAATAAGTTTAATACTGGGAAAGAAAAACGTTACAAAGGAAAAGACGACCCACTGTCCCACTGACCGAAATTTATTTTTGTTCAGTCGCAGTTTCGTTTAGTTTTTTTTTTTTTTTTTTGTTCGCCCTTAGAAAGGGCAGGCATCGATCTATAGACCATTCAGCCTCGTCATATTTTCGTATTCTTCTGTATAATATAAGAAAGTAAGGCAAAAGCCAAGTCTTCAGTAAATTCTTGTCCTAGTATCTTTTAGTCAAGTGAAAAACGCTCAGAAGGATGGGGTTCTTGATTTAAACACAAACTTTCACGAAGTACTTTTATTTACTCGTACTGAACAAATATGAACCCGACGGCCGACGGGTCTCGGAATTTCAATTCGAATGGCGGGCCGAGACAGTAGAGATGAGAGGTATATACTGGTAGAGGTATATATACCAAGTATGTATACACAGACCGGGTACGGACCAAAATACTGGGTAAATACCTTGAAGGTATGACGTCAGACGCATAGTACGATACGAACCGCTACCACAAGGTAGCGCCTAGTTTGTGCGGTATCGGTAGTTCGGTACGCCGAAGCCACCCGAAGCTACCCGACACCTTACGAAGGGACCCGAAACGTCATTCGTGCTTTATGAACATTCGGATGATTTAATTTAGTTAGAAAAAATGGGTACCTACTTATTTTTACGTGCTTAAGGAACATAATTGCATAATTAAATTTTTGTCACGACGTGAAAGAGTTCCTTAGTTTGTTTATGTTAGGGAATATCTAGTGTAGGTACTGCTAATCTCTATCTAGTGTGGTACGTACCCAACGTATTTAGGTCGACAATGTTTTGATTTTTTGCGTCAGTTGTATCTCATAATGCATAATTACGTATACTTGAAACGTCGTACCTACATTATATTGGAGGCATACCATACTTATCGTATACGTTTACTTATCGAAATCCTACCACACCCAAATACTTAGAAGTATTTTAATACCTGGTATTTGTACCAGGTATTTAGTGATACCCATACCTTAAAGGCCGGGTATGGAGAATGGCAGGTATATCTCATCTCTACGAGACAGTGTTGCAAGTTGGACCGTTCGAAAATGAATCGATTAATGAATCGATTCAAGAGTCGATTTAAAACTATGGTTTACTATTTGACAGATTAGTGTTTAAAGTGAATAATATTATAAATTGGTGATGAATATAACCCATTGAGGTAGCAAAATACATGGAGGCGCCGTGATATTCTTGACATATATTAACTTATACAAATATGAGTGAAATACGATACAGCATGTGAAACATTATTTTGTTTCATTCTTTCTAATGTAGTAATCCTATTTGATAAAAGAGACAACAATATTTCAGTTGTTGCTCATAATGGCAACATTTTGTTGTGACGTAGTGACAGTTGTAGGTAAGTGCCATATCCGCCATATTAATCGACGAGTTTCGTGGTAGTTCTGCTGTCAAATGGCTGTTTACTTTTTGTATTATTGAGATTTGTGAGAAAATCACGAAGAGTTTGCCTTTAAAACTGCATGTATATTTTGGAAAACAGCATTTCAACATGCCTGTGTGTTGTATTGTGCAGTGTAGTGCAAGAAAGAACGAAAATCAACCTCAATTATCTTTGCACAGGTTAGTAGCCGGTTTTCATGCAATAGTACATAAAGTAACACAGATTCGATGAAAAACGGGTTAGCGATCATGAGTTTATGGCTAAAGTGTTAATATTTGGGTTTATTTCCGTTCAACAGAACTTATTAAAATTGTTCAATTTTATTCGTTTGTTTACAATAATATGTCATGGTGGAATAGTGTTGTACCGTTGCCGTAATAGTTTAAGATACTAGTTCCTTCACTGCACTGAAACGATATCGGTATATTCGGTATAATGCGTGTGCTAATCGGTTCGTGTAACGTTGTTAGGTCCGGCCCGGGGAATGGACTAAGCATTCTTTGTTGCAATTGACTGACCTCTCTCTAGAAAGAGAGAAAATGATCTTAATTGGTCCATCTATTTCTTTCCTGTAAGACACAGCAAAAGATATTGCGACCAACTGCAATATTTACTTAAATTGATCAATAAACTTTATTATTGTTTTGTTTATTCATTTTTAGACTTACTTTTTACATTTTTAATTATTCTTAAAAAATACCATATCCTACCTACCAACCCACCTACCCTACTCTACATACTTACCCTACCTACTCTTTATCTATTATTTATCTCCAAAACTACTAGTCCCATTTTGATGCGGTTTTCAGTGATGGGTTCGGGTTTAATTGGTGCAAGTTCTTAGATAGGTTTTACGGTGACAACTAATCAGGGGGCGCTGCAGTAAACATTTGTTTGTGCTAAACCAAAACAACTAGTCCGATTTAGATGCGGTTTTCAGTAATGGGTTTGAGGTTGATTAGTGAGAGTCTCACTAGGGGGCGCTGCAGTAATATATTGTTTATTATTTTATATATTATTACTGTTAAATAATGTATATCAATATGTAGTACAATGTACATAATACCTATGCTCACTTAAAAGTTTGAAATAAAAAGCAAAATTGAAAATTTTGAAGAAACCCACGAATAAAATACATAATTAAAAATCCCCCGACACAAAATAACCTCTAAAAAGCAAAAAATAAAGCTCGTACTCGCGTCGGGGAACCCTTTAGTAAATAAAATAAACTGCTGCAATTTTTTTGCGGTTCCCCGACGCAAGTCGTACTCGATCGCGCAAAGTCTTACGGCTTTTTTTTTGCTTTTTATCCTTTTTCAATTATGTTTTGTTTTCGTAAATTTTTCCGATGTTTTAATAGTTATTAGGGGCTGAGATAAATCCATTAACCCTTCAGATACCGTCAATTAGAGACACAATAGTAAGACAATAGATGCGCGGCCACCGGTGGTCGCTTGGGGATTCATGAATTAAATTAAAGATCATGTCACATCGGTCCAGCCGTTCTCGAGTTATAATAGTATAACTATCATAACACGACTTTGATTTATTTATATTTATAGAATAAATGAGCTGAAAATAAGACGTCAGCATTTTTTTATTTGTTTCAGTTATATATTATTGGCAACTGTTACCAAATGATTTATTGATAAAAAATACCTTTTTTATAGAATGCCTAAAAATGAAGGATTAAGGAAAAAATGGTTGGAAGCTATTGGTGAAGAAAATATAAATCCTCGACATAAAGAATGGTACATCTGTTCACTTCACTTTGAAGAAAGTTGTTTCAATAGAACACTAGATGTAATGAGATTACATGATAACTCTATTCCTACAATATTTTCGGTAAGTGTGTATGTGTGTAAAAAGATTGATTAATAATAGCCTGACCCTTTTGCCTGAAATAAATTAACCCTTCAGATACCGTCAAGTAGAGACACAATAGTAAGACAATAGATGCGCGGCCACCGGTGGTCGCTTGGGGATTCATGAATTAATATATGTATTAGAACAAAAATTTATAAAACTAAGTCTGTCTGTTCTCAATAAACGACTGAACGGATTTTCATGCGGTTTTCACCAATAGACAGAGTGAAACATGAGGAAGGTTTAAGTGTTTTTGTTAAGGTTTTATGGAAATAGGTTAAAATATGGCGAAAATTTATGAAAATGTCGGCAAAAGTCAAGCTGCCTGGGAGCATTTATTGAAAACACTGATATAACTAAACAATGTATGGCGGAAAACTTTTTGTATTCTCTTTAATTTAAATCTTACTTCTTACTAATATAATAAATGTGAAAGTTTGGATGTATGTTTATTACTCAATCACGCCAGAAATGCTGAACGGATCTGGATGAAATTTGGCACTGATATAGATTATAGTCTGAAATAGCACATAGGCTACCCTTCATCCCCGAATGATGATCCCTTGGAATAAAAAAATACTTTTCACATGTGCGAAGCCGCTGGCAGAAGCTAGTAACATTTAATTATAGAGAAAATCAAAGTGTTTCAGTGTAATCAAAACTTTGATTTGTCGTTGAAACACACACATGTTAAATAATTAAAAAAAAACATATAATGTAGGTATATTGTATATCAAAATATTGGTTCTTATTTTTTCAGGCATCCAACAAAAAACATCAAGAGTCATCTGTTTTCTGTGAAATAAGCAACATTCCAAAATCTGATGTTTCTTGTACATCTACTATAATGCCTCCTTTGCAGTTACCTCATCGAATTGTAGAAACAGTTAAAAAAAAAGAGGTATGTATCCATCTACTTAGGCTGATTATGCTGCCGTACCAATGATATATTCTCTCTGTTCCGTAGCTCTACTACAGGTGTAACGGGTACAAAGCAGCATTTTCGATTTAACTTAATGATTGAAGTAGTTATCTTTTCTTTTTCAGGTTTTACTAACTGCGGCTTTAAAAGAAAAATATAACAAACAACAAAAAAAAATTAAACGCCTCAACGAAAGGATTCGAAAGCAAAATAAAAAAATTGCCAATTTAAAAGACATTATAGAAGACCTTCGAAGAAAAAATTGTATCAACATGGAACAGGCTGTTGTGATGGAAGAATTGGCGGGACCAAAAGACTTTTTAAAAAGGCAAATTAATAAGTCAAAAGGTTTACCTGTACCAAATAAATACTCTGAAGAAATCAGAAAGTTCGCATTAACATTGCATTTTTTATCCCCCAAGGCCTATAATTATATAAGACGGACTTACAATACATGCTTACCTCACACAAGAACTTTGTGCAAATGGTACCAGCATGTGAATTGCGAACCGGGATTTACGGAAGAAGCATTTAAAACTTTAAAAATTAAAGTGCAAGGAAGTGCACAACCTGTGATATGCTCCTTGGTTTTTGACGAAATGGCCATAAGAAAGTCTTTAACTTGGCACCCAAGAGCTCAGAAATATTATGGTAGAGTTGATTATGGACATAATTTAGATAATGACAGTGTCGAAGAAGCCAGTCAAGCCCTAGTGGTCCTATTAACGGCTATCAACGGCAGATGGAAAATCCCTATTGGTTATTTTTTAATAACATCTCTCACAGGTGAGCAAAAAAGTATTATCCTGGGCACAGCTCTAAAATTGTGCGAAGATGTCTGTGTAAAAGTTGTTAGCATTACGTGCGATGGACCTGCTGCAAATTTCAGCATGTTCACTTCTCTTGGCTGCGATATTATAAGAAACCAAGACGTTACTAGTTTCGAGAGTGGTAACACTCGCATCCACGCTTTTATCGACCCATGCCACGCAATAAAATTAATTCGTAATGCATTTGGTGAACTGAGAGTTTTTATTGACTCATTCGGTCGAAAGATAGATTTTAAATTTTTAGAAGAGTTGCTGGAACTTCAAGAAAAAAAGGGCCTACATCTCGCAAATAAAATTAAAAAGCCGCATATATTTTATCAAAAACAAAAGATGAAAGTGAAGCTGGCGACACAATTGTTAAGTAGCTCAGTAGCAGATGCTTTAGAGTTTTGCCGCAGTGTATTAAAATTGAAACAATTTGAGGAATGCAGTGGCACTGTCAATTTTATAAATATTATGAACGACGTGTTTGATGTGTTAAACAGTCATTCTATTCGCCCGCCAGGATTCAAAAAAGCGATGTGTCCTGCCAATATTGGTCTTATATCGGCTCTATTTGAAGGTGCGACTAAATACCTCACAAGTTTAAAACTAAATACAGGTGAACTTGTGATTAATTCCCGCAGAAAAACTGGATTTATTGGATTATTGATAAACATGAAAAGCGCAATGGCACTGTACAGTTACTTGGTGGAAGACACAAAAATGCTGAAGTACATACCCCTCTACAAGATCAGCCAAGATCATATTGAGCTCTTCTTCTCGGCTGTGAGAGCAAGAGGGGGTTTCAACAATAATCCAAATGCCATTCAATTTCGTGCCGCTTATAAAAAGTTGCTTGTGAGAGCTGAGATAAGGGATGATGGCATTGGGAATTGTACTCCACTGGAACAAGTCAATATATTGACATGCTCCAGTAAAAATCCTGTTAAAGCTATAAACGAGCTAACTGACAAAAAATGTTTTGTAGAAATCACGGAGGATCATAGTGATTTATACGACGAATATTTGGAATGCATTTTAAATACAGAAGCTGATAAGTACACGGATAGGGTCTTAGAATATATATCTGGGTTTGTTACGAAAAAGTTAATGCGAAAAATTAAATGCGATGTGTGTGTATCGTTATTGCTCGGAGAGGAAGACATCAATAGTTTGATTTACATTAAGTCAAGAGGAGGACTTAAATATGCGTCTTCTAGTGTCATAGACATAATTAAAAAGACAGAAAAAATTCTTAAAACTCATTTAGAAAAAAAATCGAAACCAGAGCTATATTATATGTACATTTTTCAATTCATGTGTGAATTGTATGATTTAAAAACTTTTTTTCATGCGGACTCTGATCCCGAGCATAACAGTAATCACAAGTTACTCCTCATAAAATCCGTAATTAAGATCTTCCTAGATATAAGGTATAGATATCACGGTCAACGAACATCTGAAAAAGTGTCACACAGACAGTTTTTGAACAAGGTGATATTGTTTAGAAATGAGTAGGTAATAACTGCAT
Organism: Mythimna lalbum; assembly: GCA_949319445.1. Taxonomy (NCBI): domain Eukaryota; kingdom Metazoa; phylum Arthropoda; class Insecta; order Lepidoptera; family Noctuidae; genus Mythimna; species Mythimna lalbum. The sequence continues at coordinate 11,209,239 of OX439354.1, read as the reverse complement.
TTTTAATCTTACGTTACCAATGAAAAGTTTTACGTTACTCGTTATCACACAAATAAACAAATTGAAAAAAGAACTTATTTTATTTTTACTCCACCAGCCATTAACATAATAATAAAAAACGTTATCTTCTTCCTAGTAGAAAAACTTTTTAACAAAAAACTAAACAGAGTTCCAAAAAAATACTAAAAAGCAAAAAATAACTGTCTAGTGCCTATTATTTTTTATTTTTTGGGCTTCGGCCTTCTCCAATCGGCTTTCTTTCCAGGACTTAGGGAACTGTCTCGCCGTCAAACAGGAATCAAACAGTTCCCTAAGCCTATTCTCCATCGCGTCCAAAGCCAAAGCAAGTACCTTTGCAGACACCTCGTCTGGTCCTAGGGCGGTGGTTTTCGAACGCGCCCGAAATTTAAATCCCTTAATTCAATCCTTTACAGCCTTTTTTCGCATAAAAGATTAGCCCATATCCTTTCTTAGGCTCTAGACTATATCTGTACAAAATTTCATTTAAATCGGTCCAGCCGTTCTCGAGTTATAAATGGTGTAATATAGAGAAGATATCGAGCCTTTTTAGGAAGAACATCGTAAGCGACAGTGAGCGTTTTTGCAGTACTAGTAGGTTTTCTCTTCCATAATTATAAAGTATTTACGAAAATATGTACTAGTAACAATTCTATTAGATGGGTAGTTATATGAAGTTATATTTTTTGTATTTTATTTATTATCATGAATTAATACTTTTTAATTATGGAAGAGAAAATCTACTAGTACTGCAAAAACGCTCACTGTCGCTTACGATGTTCTTCAACCATGATAATAATATCTAATAAGACTCGTAATACTATTATGTAGTACTAGTATCGATAATCGTTAAAGTAACAATATGTTCCTTGATTTACACAACCCTAGCATCGGCAGCCATTTTATGAGACATTTTAAGTTGTAGGTATGCACCTTTTTTTTGTAGGTATTTCCAGTCCATAGTATTTATTATGTCGATGATATAACCCTCTTATACGTTTGGCAACTATTGCGCAACTCCGCGGAACTGTCACAGTGCGCCCGGACGAACTCGCGCCATTTCTCCGCGTTCACTAAAACTACGATAGCTCCTAAATTAAAGAGCGCAGCTCGACACACCCTATGTCACTGAATTCGTTATGAAATAAGCTCTGTTTGATTTTCTATAGTTTTGTACAGTTTTAACGTGGAATTATTGTTGATTCGAAATTGAAAGTAGGGTTAGCTACTTTTTCCCAGTTTTTGGTACAAAAGTCGTCATATTAATAAAATAATACCCATTTTTTTATTTTTTTCCAAAGTTATTGTTTTGTTTACATAATAACACATTATTGTACAATAATCAAGTAAAAGAACACACATTTGTACACATATTTTTCATCTGCAAGCTGAACAAAAACAACAAAAACACGGCTCAGGTGTCAACCCGCACACCGAACAAAACAGTCAAAACAACAGAAAAACGTTCCGATAAAAAATGTTGTTGAATGTTTAGCATGTGATGTTTTATGCCTTTCTCATTCTTTCACCTACAGTCTGTGTAAGTTAGAGTAAGACAGGTATACTCTAGACAGGCAATATTTTGCATTAAATCCGACCCGATCCACGATATCTCCAGGAGTTTCCCACCAGACACGCGTTTTTTGACAGATATCTCCTGGAGATATAGTAACAGACGGGAGGCGGGCGATAAAATTAATGACTGTTACAGTCGGCCATCCGTCACATAAACGGGTCCCTCCGTTTAAGGTTATTTATAACCTAAATCATTTGTATTATATATAATTCTATTTAAATTCAAATTTTAAATGGTAAAGTTTAAAGAAAATGTTCTACTATCAGTATAAATTATTATTTTATTTATAAATGGAAGTTAAATCAGTGCAAATGATCATTTTATGTGCCCATAATTTCTTAATAATTTGACATCGTTTTAATTTTTAATTTACTAGGTTAATGAACTAAATCAATGAATCTTTTAACATAACTATTTTGTTGAGGATCGTAGCTATAGGCTTATATTTTTTGTTTATTAATTATGCTAGAATTTTAGACGTTTTCGAGCTTCGATTGACTCTGTGCGTAAAATCGTCAAATCTCTGTTTACATATCTGAATATTATTTACAAACGTGCATTTAATTTAAATAAAATCCAGTCTTACTATTTAGACAGGAATATTTCCTAATGATATTAGTAAATCACATGTCTGTGTCTATGTCATTAGTGCGTATAAACGGGTTTGAAAATCATGGTGTGGAGCAAAATAGCGCGCCAGGCGAGTGAACGCTCTTAAGATTGTATAATGTTATTATCACTCTGTATTGTCGCTAAAAGAACTTTTTTTATATTCTCATTTGTAATGGAACTTTCTTTATTCCGATTTTGTGATATTAAAATAAGAAGGGTCTGAATTAAAACGTTTTGTATTTGATCTGTTTGTATTAGAAATTTAAGTTGTTCAGCAAGGTTTTTGTTATTTAAAGGAGGGACTGACTTTTCATTTAATTACTACATCAGTATATGATCTTTTTTGAACTTTATTTTTATTTTCTTCTATCTTAGCTTTTTTGACAGGACATTCTGCAGAAATAGCAATATGGTTTCCTTTACATTAGCAGCATGTAGCTTCTGTTGGGGCAATCGTGCATTCTTTATAACTATGATCTTTTCCGCATATGGAACACCTGATGCTATTTTTGCAAAATTTGGCAATATGTCCATACCTCAGACACTGCAGGCACTGCTTTACCTGCGGAATGTACGGCCGTACCTCAAACCGCCAACTGTTCAGGTCCACGCTGTCGGGCAAGGAGACGCACGAAAAGGTGGTGCTCACTGTCTTCATAGGTTCAAAAGTAACTTAATTTTCTTTAATAATCCGACGCATAAATCTTTTTACTGATATTATGTTTTTGGAGCTGGATATAGCTGAATAAATTTGCTCATTCGACAGATCAATCGGTACATGCTGTATGACTCCAGTAATTTCTGTAGCTGAGGCGGGAATGCTGGCTTTGAGTTTAAAATTATCCAAAAACCTTTTTGTTTATGAGCGCAAATGTTGGACGCTCGAAAATAACGCCAATTTTGTGCCGATTTATTCTAATAAGTTGCTTAACCCCCTCTTGAAGTTAGTGGCTAACGACATCATATCACGGTCACCGATCGGGACTAGGTTTTGACTTTCGATGAAAACAACATATTCGTAATTTCCACCAGACTCTGGATAAGACCGGGTGTAATCACTTATTCTATATTCAAGATACTTATCCGTATCCTTTTCTTTTTCAGCATCTGATACGGCCGACTGCATGGAGCGCAATGACCCAGTGTCAGCATCATCTTCGAGGGGATCCCCAGGGGAATCCGTTTCCCTTTTCTTCCTCTTCTTAAGCCTCCCCATCACAACAAACTACAATTAATTAGTTATAAAATATAAAAGTGTTAAAATTAATTAAATTTGAAAAATTTAAAAATAACGCGCCATTTTCTTTGACTTTCCCGCGCTTTTTTTCGTTTCGTTTAGATTTAGATTTCAATGTCATATATCTATCATATTTTTGTCACTCAATAGTGTCACTTGAAACTTTGACAGTAATTGAAAGTGTCCGTTCAATTAGCATTTATTCTGTCCGGTATTTGTAATAAGAGTCTTTAGAGTATTTGCTTTAAGTTAGGGCCTATGCACACCACGTTTTTTAAACGTGCCGTTGCCGCGCGTTTTGGGAACGCGCGTCGCCGGCGCATTTTTATCCTGCAGAGCAGTTTGTTGTCGTTTGTATCGATACAAACGCGCGGCACCGGCGCGTCTAGCGCGCGCGCCTTCCCCACGGACGGGGTTTCCCCCGCAACGAGGGAAAGGGAAGTGTAAATCTACGCTAGTAGCAATCGAGCGATTTGGTGCACCGCACGTCTTTGGAACAAAATGGAGCCTTTCGACACAGAAAACTTTATAACTGAAATTCAAAACCGGCCAATATTGTGGAATTCAAAATGCCAGAGCGTTTGTATCGATACACACGCGCGTTTGCATCGCGTCTGTATCGCTACACACGCGCGTCTGTATTTATTCAGGTGTGCAAAGGTCTACAAGCTGCGTCTGACTTGCGTGCGTATCGCGTCTGTATCGCTACAAACGCGCGTCGAAGGCGCGTTTAAAAAACGTGGTGTGCATAGGCCCTTAGAGTTATCACCATCGTGCAACACGCTGGGTTTCCAAATGCAATCTCAGAAGCACAGAGTCCTATTTTTAACCGACTTCGAAAAGGAGGAGGTTCTATGTTCGGCTGAATGTTTTTTTATGTATGTTCACCGATATTTCGGTCAATTGTGGACCGATTTTGAAATTTTTTTTTTTGTTTGAAAGGTTATGCTTCCAAGTTGGTCCCATAGAAATATTGTTATGATCTGATCTTGAACTTCGAAGATATGGAACAGAACTCCTCATAGAATCAGCAGAATTATCGTAATAAGTAAAATTGCTTTGTTTATTCGTGTAGTCGATGATTGACTGAAAGAAAAGGGGGAGGGGATGTATCGAACTGATCTGGTGATAAAGCCGGAAGGTAAATTCATGCAATATAACCGTATTTGGGATTATTAGAATCGTTATGAGATGCACTCTGGCTATAAGGTACCTAATTTATGTTTAGCTGAAGGGTAGGTACTTTTTGGTGGTGCTACTATAACTAAAGTGAAAAATAAAAAACTTTTTACAAAAAAAAATTAAACTGACTTCAAAAAGTACAAAATAATTTTAATTTCGGAAGTCGGTGTTAAGTAACGAAGAGACAAAATTAGGTATCTATTATAGAAACACCGACTTCCGAAATTAAAATTATTTTGTACTTTTTGAAGTCGGTTAAATTTTTTTTTTGTAAAAAGTTTTTTATAGCTGAAACTCAGAAGGCAGCCGTCAGCTTCATATAAACAATGCTTTGACCGTTGTTGCCCGCCCGACCTGTGTGAGTAATATGTGGTAATATGCCATTCATCATCGTCATTAGCCTACAGCATTGTAGCAGTCCACTCCAAAGAGTATATATAGCTTAGTAAATTTCCGCTCACATAAACTTCTTCAATGGCACAAAAGAGGTATAACATAACACATACATACACACAACAACCACATCCAACAATTTCAAGGAACCGAAAATCGAGTCTGACTTTCGTCCTAGTCTAGAAAAACTGTATTCGTCGTAATGCTACGTTTAGATGTGGGCCCAGACAGCCTCAGACCCTCCCGCAGGCTACCGTTATTGTATAGCCATTGTATAAGCGGGATAATCCCTTTAACACAATGGCGATAGGCCGAGGCTGGGCCCACATGTAAACGCGGCATTAGAGTAGGTAATATGGCTGAAAGACTATAGCCTTCACATAGGGATAAATAAAAAAACTACGAATAGTAAAATAGTAAATTAAAACGAAGTATGTTGTGAAAGCAGAATTATTATGAAATTTCGCAGTTATTCTACTATTTGTTGATAACATTTCAGTTAATAAACGTGTAAATTATAAAATTGTGTCATACTAGAACGAAAACATCGTAACATTTATTACTATATGAACATACACGATGTCTGAATCATACGGTATGGTATTTTGTTATTGCCATCTTCTTGTTTGTGTATTTTCAGGTATTTAGTATAAATTCACCTTTACTTTGTACATTGCAGAATATCTGTTCAAATTTCTGGTAATTGGGAGCGCTGGTACAGGAAAGTCAAGCCTTCTCAATAATTTCATAGGAAACAAATGTAAGTAGCCATCAATGTAGATTTGTAGACTAGGCTTTGAAATTTGAAAAAATTGAAGTTCTAAATGCGTGAACTAATAATCATACTCATATTAGAAAATGAATTATCATGTAAAATATGTGTAATGAATTAATGAAAGAAGGTGGTTTTTCCTATGCTTGTGCATTGAAACAGCTAAATTTAATTTCAAAATTACTTTCTTATAAAATCCTACTTTACACAAGACCAAAAATGTGATGTTAATTCCAAAAGTACTGGTATTCTTTGATATGGCGTGTTTTAAGGTTGATGATAATTTTATAATAGATGTATGTGTAGTGGACCTATGTGGCCCGATGACAGTGATACCTATCAAAACAAAAAGTACCAGGTCTTTTTCATTTTGTGAGTTATTTTGTTTTAATTATTATTATTGATAGGCTTGCGTTTGACCACCATCTCACCTGATGGTAAGCGATGATGTGGTTGACGAAGATCTGATCAAAAAATGGCTTTCATGGATCAGATAAACTATTTCTATGTATTTCCAAAGCAGCAATACTATGAGTTATTGTTGCCACTGATTTACTATTAATAAAATAGTATTCTGATGTTCTGCTCACTTTAAAGGTTGACTGAGTTGCACTTATGAAGTGGCAATTGAGTTAATGTGATATTTTATTGTCAGTTACTTTGACTGGACCAAAGTAAATGCAAATTGTTGCTAAGGAACTTGTGTGTTTGTCTTGTTGTGTTTTGAAAAGGGTTAAATTCATTAAGACCCAAGCGAATGTTGGCATCCACTCCCTTGTTGTCTTTCTATTGTGTCTCTAATTACAGTATTCAAAAGGTTAAGCATGTATTGTAACATTACATCCTTTTATATATTTGACAAACTCCAAAAAAATAAACATTTCGCATAATTATATTTTTTCACTTGCATCTTGATCATCTTTACCTACAGTAAGTTATTTTCCTAGTTACTAGTTTTAGTTTCTATTACACATTTACATTATTGTGATATTTAAAACATTGATATAGTTTGCTGTGACATCCAAAACATTTATACAGTACCTAAATGATAAATAACATAGATATTTAAGGTAAAAGACTGGGGCTTCCAATGACGCAGTTTATCCTCAATGATTATGGATTGAACATACCTAAAGGATCTAATTTTCCATGTACAGAAATAATAAATGTAGAATTTCATTTATTTTAATTAAAAAAAGGCAATCACATCTATTTTGTACAAGCTGCTCAATTAAAAGTAATTTAACCAAAAATATATTTTTACATTGACGTGGCACACATCGTAATTCCCACTAGTTTGAAATAAAAAATGTTTGGTTTTTTTTTTTTTTTTTTTATTCTTGTATAAATTTAGGGACTTTTGGTCACAGAAAGACCACGCCAGCCCCATCGTAACCTAATACAAGTAAAGCTACATTGACTCTTATTTACTACTAGGGCTCTAAAACCTTACTGACTAATTTATAAACAGCGATAGCTGCGTTAGAGAGGGGTTCGGACAATATACACTGAATATAACCAATATTAATTAAATTAATTTTGAAAGTATTCATCAGCACGTCTCTAGCAGCTCGTGTCCTGACGCATTCCATCAACAAGTGAATTTGGTTTTTTTGATGCTGACTTTGATAGGTAGTTATTTTGTAATTTTTAGTTTTTATTTTGAAGTTGGTTGTATTTTTTGTAACAACTTGTTGTATTTTTCACTTTTAAGTTTTGGTAACAGGTAAAACTAAACAGTGAGCAATTTCTCTGGTAAGTTGCCTGCAGGATTGAAAATTTTGTCATACTTATTTACCTATTCAATTTACACATTGCTTTGGAATTGAAACATGAAACATAATGTGATTGTCACTGAGTTGTAACAACCCAAAACAAAAAGAATCATCAATATAGATACACAATCAAAAAAGTTACGGGTGAATTGATAACCCCAATAATTCGAATTTTAATATAATTGGTAAAAAATGAGGATTTATCGCACAAATTGTACACATCTGCACGCTTATAGAACATACTGGCGTCATGTTACGTTCTGAATCTGAAATGTAACAAACATATTGATTGTGATTGCAGCAATCCCAGAAAAATTGCTATCTATTATTTTTTTAAATGTTCTAGTGGAGTTATCTCCAAAGTTCTTTAACAGATTTTCACCAAATTTAAGTGGAACCATCTGGAAACAAAAAAGATATGCAGGCCCAACCCCAATTGATAACCCTAATATTGTGGAATTTGAATAAAATAAGGGACTATGCAAATGCATGCAACTTTTTTTATTTGCTAAATTAAATCATTTTTAGCTTTAACAAAAATGCATGAATTTTTTAAATATCTTTATTATTGAAATTATAAAGCTACACTGCTGCTAAATAAAAAATATAAATCCGATGTGGTTTTCGTAAATCTTCAAAGTTTATCACGCCCTGCGGCTGCCCAGAAACGGCATTTTGACGAGATTCGAGAGAGATAGATATATTTATTTAACATTTTTATACCTTGTTTGCTTTTCTATCAATTATGATATTGTTTTCACTGTTAATATTCTATTTTTGTATAATTACAAGCCGATGAGGCAAACGCTATTCTGCCATATAAATTTATTAAAAAACAATTGCGATAAAAAATGGGGGGACGATGGGGGTAGCTAGATAAATACAAAAAAAAAAAAACAATTGCACTGACTAATCAAACCCTGGCCCCAGTAGGCTTCGACGCTGCTGGGCCCCTACAGTACTACACGCCGTCGACGACTCAGGCTCGGTCTGGACGGTTACCAAACGGCCGTACTACGAGCTACCCATTGATCGTCGTCCGCAAGCCCACGCTCACGGTGGTTGGATGTCGGGGACCCTGCTTGGGCGTGAGGACATTTGTTACCTCATGTATGCGGCCGCCTTTTTCGCTAGCATTATTGCTTCGTAGAAGGAGGCAACCTTCGCCCATTCCCCCTCGCTTCGGTGCCATGGCCTGTACCTACCGGGGCCCGGCGCAAGGGGTCGCCTTCATCGATCGCCGCCAAGAGGACATGACGGTGCTCGGTCCAATCGGGGCACACCTCCACCGTATTCTCCACATTTTGAGCCCTACTACTTCCTTGCTTTCGTTGGCTAGAGTTTGTACCGTTGTTTGTAGTTTTCCAGCAAGATGAGATTGTCAGCAAACTTCCGATAATTTAAGAGGTTGCCATTGGTATTGAGACCCTATTCATCCCAGACCCCAGTCGAGGAGTCTAGTCTTCCGAAAATATTTTCCAGCACAGCTGTGAATAGTTCGGGAGACATTGAATCACCTTGTATAACACCTCTGTTAATGGGAAAAAGGTCACCTTTCGATTCGAGTTTTATGCGGCTCTTGCTTATACCGTAGATGTTTTTGAAAATTTCAATGTAGGCATTGGCCACTCTTTGCTCCTTTGAAGGTGACCAAATGCATTTATGGTTCAGTCTATCAAACGCTTTAGAATAATCGGTACAACTATGTAAATGGATTTCTGCTATTCTTTACTTGTTTCCAGTGCTTATTTATTTAATAGTGTAAAATTAAATGTGATCAATGTTACAGTAGTTTTTTCTGAAACCTGCTTGCTCTTACGGGTTGATTTTCATCTTTACTTTTCAAGCACCTTGTAAACATGCGAAACTTGACTGTAGTTATCGATGACTTCCCTAAGCCCTTTTTTATACGGGAAAATGATGTGGGATTCTCCCCACTGACTAGTTATGGCGCTTGATTTGATTATGTTGTTGTTGGAGTCAGTTGTTCTGCCGTGTCCCTCATCAACTCGTTTGGTATTTTGTGTGGACCTGGAGCTTTTTCTAATAGTTGCGGGCTTCATGTACTTCTGCTATTAGTATAGCCGGTACTTCGTTATATATATAAGGAGGTGTCTTGCCGGTTTCTGATCCAGTCTTTATCTATATTGGAGTAGATAATTCTGTAATATTCCGTAGGAATATAGTTAACCGATTGCGATATAACATAGCCTAGGTAAATATCATGTTACACACAATATGTTGTTTGTATATGTTGTAGTGTTTGCTATGGATTTCACTGACTTTTCTGTTGACTTGATCTTTAGGCTAAGAACTCACGGAGCGATTTTCGCCCGCAAACGCCGCGGTCGTGGATCTGCGGTTTTATTTCAAAACTCACGAGACCGGTTATTCGCGCGGTTACGCGGCCGCCGCGGTTGCGATCATCGCCCACAAACGTGGCGGGCGATGATCGCAAGATTGCAAGACGGGCGGTTAACGATCAGTTGAAGTCCAGACCGCCATGGACACACACCAGAAACGAGCCGTTGCGTAAACCCCAAGCGAACGCCGAAGTTCGCGCACTCATTGCCTTTCTATTGTCTCTAATTATCACGATTGCCGTAAGATATCTGTGTGACAGTTATCGAGCTCGTAATTTCACACTGTGCGGGACTAGTAAATGGCACAGTACCTCGGACTATCGAGATCCCACAATTTCGGAATTGGAAGCCCTATAAAAGGCTATATTATGATATAACAAAGTGCTCCAAACCATGAGATCTCGTTTTTTTTAAACAACAAATCTGCATCGTACTAAATCTTCAGGCTCTAAAAAAGGATCAATAACATTCGTACATTGAAATCTTACCACACTGTTATGCTTATTTATGAAAATACATATGTTATGATTTTTTTTTCTATTTTTACAGTTAAAGAAGATAGATGTCACACAATTGGAGTTGAGTTTGGATCTAAAATTGTAAACATAGGCGGAAAGTCTACTAAACTACAGATATGGGACACTGCAGGACAAGAAAGATTTCGTTCAGTCACCCGTTCATATTACCGTGGGGCAGCTGGAGCCCTGCTAGTGTACGACATCACATCGCGGGATTCTTTTAATGCACTCTCAAATTGGCTTCGAGATGCCAGAACTCTAGCAAGCCCTAACATAGTAATCTTACTGGTGGGAAACAAAAAGGATATGGAAGAATCAAGAGAGGTTACATTCACAGAAGCTAGTCAATTCGCCCAAGAAAATGGTACGCACAGCTCAATAGCACAATAGCCCGGTTTTCATAAAGTTAACACATTTGTATCTCTAACTTTCGATTTTTCTTTTTTTTCAGAACTCATGTTTCTCGAGACCAGTGCTAAAACAGGAGAGAATGTAGAAGAAGCTTTCTTAAAATGTTCGAAAACCATTTTGGCTAAAATTGAAACCGGAGAATTAGACCCAGAGAGGATAGGTTCTGGCATTCAATATGGCACTGGCACTTCAAAAAGACTTAGCGCGCCCAAGAAACCCGCACGAAGTCCCTCTGATTGTGCCTGCCATGTATAAAATTTATGTATCTTTGGTAATATAGAATGCATGATCTGCAGGCAGATAATGTTTCACCTACCTGTTTTATTTGAGGTCTCACTTTATGATGCTATTATTGTATAAGTATCTATGTAAGTATCAAAAGTATATGAAGGCAATTTAATTGTGCTCCATTTAAGAGATATGGAAACAAAATGATCTGATTACTGATTAGTTATTATAAATTTATGTATAGCATACAATTAACAATGTGATTTAAATTATTAATAGCATCCTAACACATGTTGATGTAATTATTATGTTATTTCAGTGCACACGTCATCTTGTCTATTGAATTGAGATATACTGATATGAGATAAACTAGTTATAATCTCGGTTTTGGATTTTATTTAACACTTTTGAATCCTTAATATTAAAACGAGCGGTTTAGTGCTAAACTGCTAACATCGAACGGGTAGGTTTATTATAATGGTCGCGTAAAATATTGGTTCAACTTTTTGACATTCATTTGAGTTTACCACTGCTACTACAATAAACGTGCCTCATTTTGCTCCTTTTCCACTACATATGAAAAGGATAGGCTAAAGATCTCAGTCACGTCTATAAGCATTGTCTTGGGCGGAATAAAACGGTCAATTCGATAGTTTGAAATTTCAGTAACGGAAAAGCCTGTTGGGAGCTCCAAGAGTCAAAATCAATTTCAAGAAATTTGAATAAATAGGCAAAATGAGCCCGAATACTCTAGGCCCCCACGCTCGAGCATATAATGTATAACGTTATAAAGCGATACCTATATTTTAGGTTTTCTTATGATCTTTCATACGAAACGTGTAGGTAAACGTGTAAGTTATAAGTGAAGCTTACATCTGCATTTTTGCACTCTGCTAATAGGGTTTTTCTTTTGAATAGTTAAAAATATTAGGTTTTTACCGACTCTAATGCAGAAGAGGGTAAATCAAAAAGTTCACGAAATGGCAGAGAAAACGAAATGAAAAATAACCGACCTTCCTTATTGTACACAATTCCCCAACCTCTAAGACCAATATCAAAAGTCTTCCTGTATTCCAAAAGAAAGTAGCCAAGATTTTTTTAGCTTTAGTGGTTCTAAAGTCCCACCTGCATTAGATGATAATGATAATAAAACCGTAATTGACCAGTTACGGTCTTACAGAAGAAGGCAACTTTCTTCCAGGTTTCTGGCTCTGCCTGCATAGCTCTCACTACTTCTGGTAGAGACAGATCCTACCCGATCCTGGCGACTAGGACTCGTCGCTCAGTGGCCAACGCTGGACACTCTTCCCGCCTCCGTAATGATGACAACTTGCCGTGGCCTCTCGCCCAATTCTATTTAGGTGCTCACGCAAGCAACCGTGTCCGGTCAACACCTGACTAAGTCTGTAGGAGAAGCGCTCAGCTTTTAAGCCAGACTTCGAATTGTGGTAGGATGGCTTCGAGAATGCGCTTGCACGAGAATTGCGGCTGCTGTAGCTGCTCGCGCTATCTTTCGAATGCGTATCGCCGCTCCTGCCGCCTCAGCCTTACTACAACACGCTATTGACCCAAAAGCGGGGTTAATGTTATATATATAACATTAACCCCGGGGCAATGTTATATAGATGATATTTACACACAAAAAAAAAATCACGCTATTAACACTTTCACGTCCATATCTGCCTGGATGTCCAGTAGTGGGAACTTGGGAAGTGTGCCAGGAGAGTTTGCCGCCTCGACGGGTACCGCTCGATATCCACGTGCGATGCGAATAGCCATTGTCCGCTGCAGACTATTAATTTTAGTCCTACAGAGACTGACACCTGAGAGTCAATTGACTAAATAGGTGCCCCATAAGGGACCATCGATCGCATGACTAAGACGTAGAGAGGTGGAAAAATTAATCACGATGGCCCCCGAGGTTTGGCAGCAGCCTATGCAAAGCCCTCACTGCTCTTCCATCGAAGTGCTCTCCAAGTGCTCTTTGATGCCCGTAACGACCGTCCAGAGTTAGGCCAAGATACTTTACATATTAAGCCACCTGGACTTGCGCATCTCTAACTATCACTCATGAGCTGGATGGCTCACTGGTCGATTGCAGTGTGTAAAACCAGAGCACCTCAGTTTTTTTTCCAAACCCAGCTCGCGGTACGAAGCCACGACTTACCACACCAAACTCGGAAAGCTGAGTGGTCTCTCGGAATGTGGACCCGCCGACCAACACCAAGATATCGTCTGCACGTATCGTCTACATTTACGCCTATGCGAGGTCGACACGCAGGTCCACATCGTATGTAAGTTCCCACAAGAGGGCCTAAAACCCACCCCTGTGGTACCTCACACGTCATCTCCTCCGATAAACGCTATCGTCCCGACTCAGATAACATAATATGTGCCTGTAGCATAACTAATCCATCTCACACTGCCCTACCGTAGATAAACCTATTCTTTCATCATAAGCATTTTAAGTTTTATTTTCCTTCATCTCCATGGAAAAGTCCGAAATAGGCTTTTCATAGTTTTCAGCGCCGGTAAATGATTTCACTAAAATCATATTTAGAATTCTTAGATAAGACCGTACCCGTGGAAAATGGGGTACCTAAGTAAAGTTTTCGTAACTAACTTATCGCTTTCTCGAGGGGAAACCTCCGGTTTTCTCACTCTTTTGAGATAAGCATGTACATGTTAATTTATTATAGACTAGCAATCGCCTCCGATTTCGCCCGCATACTTAAAATATAGCCTATGTAATTTGGAAATAAACCACCTCTTCAAAAAACAGTGCAAAGGAACAATGCGCGCTGTAGAAGAAATTACCCAACTCCTCCATACTTCATCACCCCGTCAGAACATCTCCCCCTGGACGCGAATTGCAGTGGTCAATCTGGAAATCTCTTAACCGACTGCGGACCCAGGTTGGCCGCTGAAAAACAATTTGGCCAAACGGGCCTTTCTCGAGTCTCGACCCATCTCTAACACAGTGCCAGTGTGGAGCGGCTGCTCAGGACATGCGTCACCTGCTATGCTGTCCGTCCTGCACGACACAACACCTGCAGTTTTCAGGATCTAAACGAGGCCAAAAACAGCCGTAGAGGTTGCTAAATACTGGTCAGAAAAAAATTCGAGTACATCGACACGAAAAGAAGAAACAGCTTTCTATCAGTGAAAAATACTCGCAATCTGACCAGTATCTACTTTCAGAGATTACCTCCTACGGCTCCTACAAACAAAAAACCTACGCTCGGTGGACGCACACTAACAAGCGTTTGAGCCGGAACTGTTCGACGAGCGGGCCGAGGCGCTCTGAGATAAACTTTACCTCTTCATAATATATAATAATAATCTTTATAATACCTATTAGTGTTGATTTACACTAATTTTCTTTTTGAGCTACTTTAGGGTTTCGGTCTGATTACTTCATCATTGTAACTGTTTTACAGCTGGAAGTCCTCTTAATATATTTGTAATTTTCTGATCATGTTCACTATACATAAACGATTATGAATATTTATAATGTAGGTACATTTATAACGTTGGCTAACGACAGTACCAACTTTTTTTACTGGCTTCTCCAGTCCTATGAGGTCCAATCATCCTATGTAAGGAGTTTTAACTCTGCAAGCAACCGGACTAAAATAAAATTAAAGCATTGTGTGTGTTAGGACTGTTCAAACTTTTGCGAAACAGCACTATATGAACAATTTTCATCCTACCAATACTGGAGATATTTAAAACTAAAATTAGCTATAAACTAACACAATTATTGTTGTGTTCTCGGGTGTAGGTAAATAGTTCACCATATGAGAACGCTGTTCTTTTTTTTACATTTTACGTATTTATCACGTATTTATAGACTCCCGGTAAACCATACCACTAATAAAGTAGGTACTACTAGCTACTTTCGATAAACAATTAAAAACAACATAATTAGGTTTTATACAAATTTATTTCTGAAATAATAACATTTCTAGGAGCTCATATGCCATAAGAGCACATAATACATAATGAATTTGATTACTACCTTAAACGGGCTCAAACGTAATTCAATTAATTACAATAATTATCTACAAAGCATGTGAATAATTTTCAAAATTAACTCCAAAATACATACCATAACAATGTCACAAATTATAACAATATTTACATTTGGGAAACAATTATTTCTAAACATAAATAATACGCCTTTCCGATATATTTGGCTTATTGAAATTGATATGTACATTTTCTGCGGGTAGTAATAAAATCAACACATTTATGACCCTCCAGATACAATTGGAATGTGGTATTTTGTTATTTGATGCAGAAAGTTTCCATATCTTTAAATAATGCATCTAAGTATATAAAAAATAAAAGGATTTAAAATAGGGTTACATAATATTGCAATTTTGTAATTCACACCATTCGTTTTTTTTTTGTTTTCATAAATATTTCAGTTGAGCAAAGCATTTCAACAAATTGTATTTTATTAGATTAATTATTCTTTACAGAACAGTAGTATAGCGAATAGAGCATAACAAACTGCAACCATTTAATATTAGCAATACATATTTATCGTTTACATCAATATGATTAAAAAGATTTACTTGTACTTTTATACTCCATCCATAATTTGATGACAAATTAAATCTGTTAACTTTAAGCTCTGTGAATTTCACAAGCTTGGCGTGGATAAATTAAATATTAGTTCGACTAAATAATAATGTACTTAATAAAATCTAACACTGTACACTTAATCCACCATTATTACTTATAAATAAATCTAACAGTGTCCGTTACAACGTGCATCACACATTATGTAACAACACAACACATACATAAATTAAAATGCACCTATATAATGAAACTAGGAACTATAATTGGGTGTGATTTATTATTTATATAGACACTTTGTATGCTGTGAAACCAATGAACCCGATTATAATAATTGATATAAATAGCTTGTGAATAAATTGCACTTTACTAATGCTAACTGATAATATCTGAGCAGAACAAATTATAGGCACACGATCAGTATTAGGTGCTGAATATACATAAGTTTTGCTGACAAAACATTTGCAGAACATAATATACTTGAACTAGTCCTAGTTCTATCACAGTAAAATATCAAAACACTTGCGCAACTTCTTTAATTTCATTGATTCAGTGTATAGTATAACCTAATAGAGCTCCATAATATTTGACTACTTGAATTCGTTAATAATTTTAATGATATAAATAAATTTATTTATTTGTATGTAAATTTGTTTTCTATTTATAGTATTTTTAATCGATGATCAATATCTTGATTGAATGATGGTATTATAAGTGCTGTATTTGATGCCTACTTACACCATACATTATTTTGAGATTTTGCCAAAAATAAATCTTTTATATTTCAGCCTATTTCGCCACGGAGACATGAAAGATCACTAAAAGCTGTTAGAATTATTAACTTTAGAAAGGGTCATTATTAGTTTGGTCAGAACATGCTTATGTTATTTGAATATTTTGTATGCATGCTGTACTTATAAAAACCAAATCCATATAAATCATTTATCTAAAATACATCAGTCGATGTGGTCGCTGTATAAAATATTTATATGAGTAAACAATGCATCTAAAGAAGTATTTTGCTTTAAGTGTTCAGTTATTAAGTAATTTATAATATCATCATTCTAATTTACTTTTTCAACAGTTGCTATTAGTATATAAAATTACATACCTACTTAACAATATAAGAGCTTTCTCTCCGATAAAATATACATTACTATATAACTACTTATTGCTAATATAACACAAGTCACTGAAGAGAATTCTGAGCCATGTTCTGTGTGCTGGCAAGGAAATGCTTAATGTGACCGCGGATACCGATACCGACTGACACTAAGATCAATTGTAATTTTGTAGACTAATTACATCGATGATGATGATCGCATCTTTAAATCAGTCTTATTGCTTTTTATTTAAAAACAAAAAGTGTAAAAGAGCTTAAAATATACAAACACTTTTATAGACATAAATAGAAATTTATTAAGGCCAACTCTTAATATCATGACTAGATTTAAGTCATCATTATAAGTACAAACAAATCGCAATTAAGTAAAATTAAGTTCACATGTTGGGCGTAACATTGAATCTTAGTGTCTAACATGCCTTAAAGATTTGGACAGAATTTGTTGAATTCTTTTATAGAAACGACAATTTTACTAGTATTCCAACAGAGAGCGATAGCATGAAAGCCGTTGGATCGTAGCACACAGCGGCATTATTATACTACATAATTATAATATAATTATACAAACGTGCTAAAATAGCCGCCAGCTTGGTTTGATGTCTATTGATGATCCTTTTTGAACGACTGCGTGTTGACTATAAATGTGAATTTAACTGTAAAACTGTAAGTAAGACCAGCTTGTAACGTTTTCTTTATTAGTGATTCACACTTGTAGTGAAAAGTTTCAGTTTCATTACGCTATTGAACGATATATATTAATAGGTGTAAATAATTTTAAAAATATATTGCTATTTTATTAGGAAATTCACTGCAGTGTCTGTTGTTTGCTTAGGCGGCTTACATGCGAACTTGCGAAGGCTCGGAGTTCCGCCGCCGTGCGCCGGAGAGATCGCCGAGTGGGTGAGGACGAGTGCAGGCGCCTACGCGACCACGCTGCTCTGGCGGCACGCCACGGCGGCCACCAGCGCGGCGCCGCGACCGCTGCCGTCCTCTGACAGCATCAGGTCAAACTGTAATACAATTTAAATATTTTTTAACAAAAATCATCTTGGTCATCAAATTTTCCATAAAAAGTGTTGGGAACTCTAGATTTCAGTTGTGGAGACAGAATTTCTTGGTGGATTAGTAGCTTAAGAGGGTGTAATTTACCAAATTTCATATTTCGGAAAGTAGATAGGTAG
Source organism: Mythimna lalbum (assembly GCA_949319445.1). Classification (NCBI taxonomy): domain Eukaryota; kingdom Metazoa; phylum Arthropoda; class Insecta; order Lepidoptera; family Noctuidae; genus Mythimna; species Mythimna lalbum. Next base: position 11,191,260 of record OX439354.1, on the reverse strand, counting down.
GTAATCTAAAAATATGTAACAACACAGCTAAATAATATAATAATATTTCACAACTATCACACAACGCCATCTAGTCCCAAGCTAAGCAGAACTTGTGTTGTCGGTACTAGGCAACTGATAAACATACTAATATATTTCTAAATACATACATATTATAGATAAGTTACACCCAGACAGAACAAATGATTATGCTCTTCACACAAACATTTGTCCTGGGTGGAAATCGAACCCACGACCTCCGGCATAGCAGTCAGGGTCACTAACCACTAGACCAACAGGCCAGTCAAATTAATTCTGTTATTACGTTTTTTTTGGGGTGATAAGTCGTTATAGCCTTTTTTGCGTTCTTAGTCAGTCAGATTCAAATCATCTCGAGAGTAACGATGACTGTTTCTAATTTCTGTCACGTTTTGCGAAGTCATGCCGGTGACTGTTCCACTATTTATCATTATATGTTAGATTAGGTGGAGTGGTGTGGTCACCTATCTTTTCTGATATAAATGAAGAAGATATAATCACATAATGATATGTCGGAATTGTGTTGAGTTGTATTACCTATTTATTTATTTATTTAGATTTCATACACAAGGGTCCAAAGGCGGACTTTTAACCTTTCGGATACTGTAATTAGAGACACCATAGAAAGACAATAAGAGAGCGAACGCCGGCATTCGCTTGGGGTTTAATGAATTAATGCCTTAAGCATTATCTACCACTTAACCAAGGGTTTTTTTTATCAATTATAATTGTTGATTTCTAATAATTTATATCAACAATTATAATTGATAATAACATTAAATCCCTAATTATATTTAAATAGGTACTTATTGAAATGATTAGAATCTTCACGTGGGATTAAATTTCCGGTTGAGCTGTGTAAGCGATTGTTGCTGACGCTATTGTGATTACGGCGTACAATCGCTATTTAACTTCGAAGGTGTGTCTTCATGAGAATTTTATTACATATGCTTAATAAAATTGCTCTAAATCGTGCGTCGCAGAGTAAAATTGTTGACTCCATTGTATTTCAATATCGATAGTTAAACCCATATAATTTTCCGTTTTCTAAAACAATAGGTTTCATAACTAAACATAACTAGCTCAATAGATGTAGATGACCATGTGATGTTGTGTGCGAGTCAACCAGTTTCTGCTAGCAATTTCGCTCGCGTGAAAATAGATTTCTGCATACAAACTTTTGTACTCCTGTTTTTCACCTTAGAGGGTGAGTTTTGGAAAACTTATTTCTTAGCGTGTGTCTGTGTCATAGTAACTATCTTCAAGCCAAGTTTCAGCACAATTCGTCCAGTGGTTTGTGCTAATTGTTAATAGATCAGTCTTTCAGTAACGGTTGCGTTATTAGATATATTAAACTAGGTATAATGTATAACCTACCTATAAACAAGTGGCTACATTCTTTGAGGTGGGTGTGTCGTTTGTTTTATTAAGATTGTGAGTCATTGCCCCCTTTCAACAATATAATATCAACACTAACTAGGTATATAAATATTACAATAATAAAAGTTATCAGTTCGGAATTTGGACGTTGTAAGAAAATAATAAACCTAATCTAGAGCACTGCCAAGACTAATAGGGACGTCATACTCAACTTGATTACTAAAAGGAGATAATGCTGTTATCTATAGAGCTTTATTTACGCAAATTTTGTGTGGGCTGCGACCGTCCCGGATATTTTCCCGATAACGTTTAGCTTTTAACGTTGTATTTGATTTGATTAGATTCCAATAAAATTCCAAAATTATAAACGTGGGCGCTACAGAGGTTTCAATTTGACAACCTTCTGAGTTTCGGTTGTATTAAAGTATGAAATATATTACTGGTTAAAAGAGCTTTCCTAAACTTAGACTGGTATGTTTGCACCTGTTTTTCTGATAAATCATAAGAGTTTTTTTATTTGTTTAAACGCAGTAACTTTAGGAACTATTCAGTCGGATTGAAAAATTGTCGTCTCATGCCTAATCGTTTTTTTTCTAAAAATGTTCATGTCATGCAGTTTATAAACCAAGTGACATGAGGCATCGACTGATCGACAAGAAATATGTTAGGGTATTAAGTAGAAGTCAGGTGAGAATAATGCTGTTTTTCAAGCTATTGTAAGATAGAGGTAGTGAACTTACGTGTATGCCAGGCCGCACAAGCTGCGCGATCTTTTCGCACATGAGTGTGTGGAAATGTGGGTGGAAACGGTAGACGGAGCCGTCGATGCCGACGGTGACGCGGGGCTCGTTCATCTTGTTGAGCAGGCAGGCGATGCCGGCGGACACCAGGTGCGCCGCGCGCCTGGACACGCACTCGCACACGTGGCGCACACCCGCCATGTCCGCTTCAGTCGCATGAGATAAACCTGCAATTTGAAAATTAGTGTCAAAAATTGAGAACGCTATCAAATTATAGATACCTACATAGATTTATAATATCTATAACATATAGGTACTGAATATAACCAGAGTACATCCACATTTCATCAGTTATGAAACGCCATCAACCGGGTACAAAGCTAAGTTCAGGACTGCTACTGAGAAATTTGAAATGGAAAAAACCTAATAAGTCATAGATATTCTGAACAAGGATATTTTTGACAAACTTGTATTTACAAGCCAGGACAAGTAGACAATTTACAACTTACCGTCACTAATAGCGTTTTATGTACATATGTTACGTTGATTTTTAAGTGACAATTGAAAATCTGATGTAATTTGAATTTCTCAAACTCATATTTGATAATGAGTTTCTTATTTAAATTATTTCGAATTATAAATTCCAGAATACAAAATGCGTAGCTTAATTTTCTATTTCAAACAAAAAAAACCGGCTGTCGTTAAGCGTAGGTAAAATCCATCCTAAGCGATTCCAAAAACAGGTTCAAAATAAAAAGAAACCTATTTTACACTTCTACCTTTATAGCAGAATCTGCTTATTCAGAAGGTCGAAGTACGAGTCTTAAAACGTGCCTCTCGCACGCTCACGTATTTACATATAGCTGGGCCAAAGTTCAAAGCTCCGTCACTAGCACGAAGTCGTGATCAAAGTGGAACATCGGACGCTACGCCCTTTATCGACCACTGTCGAAACCTTATTTGACATGTGTTATTTTCTTTCATAAATCAAGTACGTACCTACATACCTATAAGAATGATGAGCAATTATATCTACTAAATTATCTCCAAGTCTCTAATTTGTTTCTGTGATATCTTTCTGTCATCCGTTGATATTGTAATGCTAATACTGCTAAATACAACTAATTAGCATAGCATAGCATCATACAATGTAGTTTATGACTTTACACAGCTGTAAGCGAGAATTCATTGGTTTTGTTTCAAGGAAACACTCATGTTTTTACTTTACATTTCCTTATGACGTGGATAAAAAAATACAGACTGAAATTAGTCACATCTGAAAAATTATCAAGTTGGATAAGAACATATTGTACCTACCGACCTTGTTTTACACCAAGGTGAAAAAATACCTACATTACATGCGATACTAGGTTGGCAACTAGGTTTTCGATTACCTAGGATTACCTACGTAAAATTGGAAACGGCGCAAGATTGTAAAATAATGCGAGAAATTTTAAACTATTTATTTTAAATGAGATTATAGGGCATAACCGGTTGTTGGAAATTGGATTTGGATGGATTTATCACTAATAAAACGATTTGATCATAATACCTGTATCGAGAAATTATAATTTAAAAGATTTATTACAATTATACGGGTTCTGCAATATGTCACTGAAAAATTGCTCAAGCCAGCGGCTTCACCCGCGTGAAAGCGGGTTTCTCCTTACAAATGGACCTCCCTTTTATCCCCAGGGTGAATTTTGGAAAACTTAGGTAGCACATGCCTAGGTAAATTATTTGCGCGCCTAATTTTAGCACAATCTGTTCAATGTTTTTTGGTTTTGGCAGACCAGTCAGTCAGTAAAATTTGCTTTTTATAGGTTTACAGCATTTTTTAAATTTGTAAGTAGAAACTGCGTCCATTTAAATCTATTGCGTTAAATAATATTTTTGTTTGTCTGTGATAACGTCACTGGATCGAATTGTTTATTAATTTGTCATCTATTATCAGTTATTATTGTTTATTAAAATTTTGATTGATACAAAGTCCGGTTCATAATTAAGTACAAGTGAATGATGTCGCTTGGACATTAAAATGTCAAAGAAGCTCAAGGCTTACTTGACCTTTATCTGTTTTATAGCTGACTTATGTGTAATAATAATATGTCTGTAGAATTTAATGAAGTCACATACCTAAAATCCTTTCCTTTAAAATATTAATGAATTATGAGCTAAAGCAGGGCTGCTTATCCGAAATTAATTTACAATTAAATTTAATTATTACTAAAAAAATTTATAAAATCTCAATGTAGAAATTTTTGAGATTAACTTTTTCTAAACTCGCAAGTCATGATTTTCAAAACACTTGAATTACTAGTTTCTGTTAGCCGCTTCGCCCGCATGGAATTAGGTACTCGTAGTAGAGTCTGTCTAAAAAGTCAAACGACTAGGGTAATTATAAGATAAGTAAATTGAAACCTAAAGTAATCAACACTGGTTCAATAATTAAGATTGATTAAAAGATCTTTATCATTGTTTACTAATAGAAGAACCTTATAAAAAGTATCGAATATAAGTATTTTTTAAATGATTAAATATTACACAAAATTCCCAAGTCGGTTGACTTTTTAGACAGACTCTACTTCCCCTACGCAGCTACGGTATAATTCATAGCCTATAATATTATATGACTGCTAAATAAGTATATTACCTACTTACTGTAAAATTTCATCAACTTGCCTGAAAGATTACCTACCTAACATACACCCACCCTCACAATTTATAATTTATAATGTAAGTAGGACAGTAGGATATTATCCTGATAATAGTAGCCAACGAAACTAAGCCTTTGTCACTAAAATACTTCGACATTATTATAATGACTCTGTTTCGTTATTCCAAATTAGAACCCAGTTGAAATTATACTTTTGGGTTTTTTCAAATGTTGATTGAGGAAAACGTTAGTAAAACCCGCCATAACAATGCCGTTTGTACCAACTAAACTTTAATACCTACTCAAAAATGATTTATCCTTTTATAAATCATAATGTCATATTTATACGTATTTTACTCTGTAATTATATTATTAAAATGATAATATAAATGCGTGTTATAAAAAGGGGCGCGCCTGTTGCATCATGCAAGTTTGATTCATCCTTAATCTGTCCCCGGTGACATATGTACTCTAATCCGATCGATGCTACATAGCTAGCAGATCGCACGTATTTGGTATGACGTAATTGATGACTAAAATGTAGGTATTCTTGCGCAACATGTATGGTTTGGTTTTCATTACGCGACTTTGATTAACTGAGCTGTTACATAACTTTTTTTATGTGGCAACTCCTGTCATGGAACTCGTATTAATATCATTGGCATCTAAAGAACGATAGTTCCATATCGGAAAATTAAATTATCATTGTTAAGCCTTAACAAAGAAAATAAGACTGTTAGCTATCACTCACCAAGTTCTTCAAGCACCTCCATACAACTGGTGAAGTCTCCAGGCTTGTCAGACTCGATTTCCGATACGTATTTGGTGTAGAAGCTGCCTCGTTGAAACAAAAGGTCTGAACCGCGTCCTCCAAACAAGAGTCCCATCTTCGTAAACTTCACTAACGCTAATCGGACTATCTCTCCCATGTACATGCCTGAAATCATCTTTTCTTGTCTGGAAATGAAATAAAATAGCTGTAATATACATAGAAATTAAATTCTTATATTTACCGTTATACGTAAATAAGATGCGGTATTTAAACCCAACGATGCTTAGCAAAATATCATGCACCTTGACCACGACTGATGCAATTTTGCAAAAGTTGGGTATAAAGTGTATTGTGCATTCAAATTTTAATCGCATGACAGAAAAGAGTTACAATTTCCCTATTGTGTCCGGATCGTGTCTAACAATATTATAAGTAGCATTAGTTATCGTATGCAGAAAGGGAATCAAAACAACGTGTCTGTGTTGTGCAAGATTGTGACTTCATAGCAACAGTTATATCAATAAGTATGAATTTACACCTCTTTCGTGAGATAAAATATTTTCCAAACCGCCTTATTGTAGTTTTTTTACTTGTTTATTGAAAAGATTATATTATAGGTACGTGGATCATAGCTCGTTACTTAAATTAAGTCGGTAAACATAGGGAATAAGATAAGAAGGTATCAATATTCTTGATAATGATATTGTTAGGAATGTCAAGTTTACGAAGAAATGATATCGTTTAAGGAAAACTGTTAACTATATTGCAAAAACAACTGTCAGTAATGAAAATGTGTTCTTACATTTGTTTTCCTTTGTTGATGGAGTTATTGTCGATCTCGCGGTCAAACTCTGTGCGAACGAAGTCGAGGGCTCCATCGTCTCCGAACGCGCCCCACTCAGTATTTATGAGAAGGTCAGGTTTCCCAGGCTCTCCATCAAATAGTTCACAGTTTTCTGTTTTTTCTACGTAGCAAGCATTACTGCCGGTACCTAAATTAACAATATCTTAATAAATACCCATAAATCGGAATAATAAAACTGCACAAAACATTTAGTTAAGAAGACGTAACAACAACTGATGAAGCATTTAAAGTTAAGCATAAAGATGTTATTTACGACACAAATCACATAAAAAATGTGTTGTAATTTAAGTAATCATTACGGCGTTTCTGTTATTAGTTTCGCTGACAATATTAGCGTCTCTGTATGTTACTAGAAATAACCTTATACCCAACATTTGTATTGTGTATTAATTGTTATAGTTATTGTTAAGAGCATGTTATTATTAGGTATTGATCATGCAGTAATTGAGAAACATTTATAGTTATTAGGAATTATGATTAACATTATTTCAGTTCACCGTGACCACATTAAAATACCAATGGCCAATCTAATGAATTCTTATGAATCATTTTCAACGGTTGTGTAGCGGACGAGGCGTGTGCAAATCTAATTTATTATCGATTATAGAGCAGTTTGCAATGGTTATTGTAAGTATGCAAGCCACAAACTTACGACATCCAGTTAAAGCGACATTAAAACTTCAATCAATACTTAGTTACACAAAAAATAAGGTAAACCTACCAACGATGAGTCCTATTTTGCAGTTGTGGTTTTTCCACGCGCATGACATCAATGTACCCGTAGTATCATTCAGAATTGCGCATATGTCAATCTGTACGTCCTACAAGAGTGAGAAAACATGCGTTTTAGAAGTGAGATAGAGATCATCATTCCAGTTTCCAGAAATGAGAGGTTATTCTACACCTGTTTTAGTTTGAGGTTGAAGATGATTGATTCGTAGAGGCTTTCAAGGAGGGCGCGTCAACTCGTTAGATAATGTTTAAATATATCACAATGCGCTACATGGACGAAAACGTTTATGAAATAATGACCATGTTATGATGTTTAACCCATTTATTTCGATTTTCTATTCTCAATATGAAGATAAACACGATGATAATATCAATATGTAATTTAAAAGTAGAAATTTTCTAAAAGGTCAAATCTTTGAAATTAATAAGTACGAATTAGACTTTTAAATCTACAGGTAGTTGCTTTTTTTGTTAAAATTAAACTTGAAAATATTGTTATACTTAGGCATTAAAGTTTACATTTAAGCGGACCTGTTGTATCATCAGTATTAAACAATAAACGTAGAAAGGGTAATACAGGGACAACACACGTTTAAATAACAATGGTATTGTAGGTATATTATTATAATGTGTTGACATAGCTTTGAATAGTCGTTTGTTAAATACGATGAGTAGCAAAACATAGGTACTGCCAACTCTACCACCAAAGTTTATGATTGTATGCTTGTAAATCTAAACCCTAGTTTGTTTTTCATATTAATGTTTGAAGGGCGCAATCATAATGATAGAGTGAAATATAATGTAGTAATTGTTATAAAATTATCGCTGATAAAAATGTTGAGTGATTATGAAATATGACAAATCATTTTCTGACAATTAGGCGAGGTTTTAGATTTTTTTGTTATCCTTCATTGTAACAAATTGAAGCTACTCATTGAATATATTTATTTATCATTTGAAAAGAATAGAAACAAAGCGATTTCTTGTCTCCTTAAGAAAAGCTAAACTTGAATGTTAGTTATAAGTAACACTCAAGTTTTAGTTATTTATCTTTCTTCTTCTATTGTTATTTCAAAATAATAATAGAACTGCTAATAAATTTTACGACTAACAGGCGTGAAAAAATATACATCCTCGACATGACAATGTGACAATATATCCACTGAGTTGTTACTTATTTTGAAAGCCTCTACTTGGCTCTCTTATACTGACTCCAGTAATAAGCATGCCTTACATTTCTAATAGAGAGCTGTTATCATCATCAACTCACCGATTATAACCCCTATTCGGCAATTTGGGTTCTTATGTGCACACGACATAAGAGTGCCTGTTGCATCATTAAGGATGCCCATCACAATTATGGCAACGTCCTGTAAAATTTCTTTTTTTACATAATTTGGGCCACTACGCATGCACACAAGAATTGAAGAAACAATAATCATGCCAATATTCGTTTACAACTTGTTTCAGATGGAACAGTGAAGGTTGTGTAAAACAATGTTTGGAAATGTTCACATGTTAACAGAAAATATATATATGAATATAATACAACTCACCCCTCGTCGAGCAATGGCATCTTTGAGACCCTGTACGACATCCTCTCCCACAACTCCAGAACAAGAGAACCCTTTGGTCCAACGCTGCAGAATTCCTTTTGTGAGTCCCAATTGTTTTAGAGGAAAGCTGAATGTAAAACCAAGCGCCAGCCTTTCTTCATAAACTTCATGTTCCTAGTTGAAATAATACGAGACAGTTAGAATGCTGCTTATGTGTATCCTACAAATTAAATTAGCGTAAAATGTACAGGTAGGTACCAACCTTCATAAAGTTTGCTAGACATTCAGCTATGTGGTCAAATAATGCAACCCCTGTCCCAGTCATTATGTGATTTGGAATAGCATAAATTTTAGACTGCATATCGAAATGATTTGCTCCTAAGTTTATAATTAAAACTCTGAAATTAGTTCCTCCTAAATCCAACGCAAGGAACTTGCCGCGTTCTGAAAGAAATATATAATAATTATTATTAAAAGTAATGAGATGTTATATGGCAGAAATTGGATCTTTGCTGATTCTGATACCAGATATTGTATTTATAATTTATCTGTTACCTTTTCCATTGGGTAAATCTTGAATGTAAGTGATCCAGCACTTGACAATGGAGTCAGCATGAGTGTCTTTTCCAAGTCCTTTAACCAGGTCATTGTGGAGTCTGCTCATTATCTCCTTGATTTGTTTGTCTGTCAAGTGTAGAATTTCGCATTCTTCGCGAATCTGTAAAGAATATATATCACATACATACACATATTGTTATTCGAAAGTTTGACGTGAGACAAACGACACAGGTGCTAATTTTAGATGTTCTTGTAACTAGTAGGTACATGTGTGTCGATAGGTTTTTTTTTGTTGCGGACTTCGTTGCAATAATGCTGCACCAATACGTCAACAAAAATAAGTAGCATATTTATAACAGGTTTTTTATAACAAATAAAATACCGTTTTTATTTATTACTTTTACTTATACCGCACATGGCGATGCCTTTGTTTATCTGATTCTAAAATATTCAAATAAATTTTATATTTATGAGTCAATCAAAGCGATTTTTAAAAGTAAGTATTATAATTAAAGGAACAAATATTATTTCTGGTTCGTTTTGTAAATTTTGATATAGTACAAAATATGCAATACTTGTAGACGTACGAGCAAGTTGTTCATTATCGCGAGCGAGTTTCACAAGGTCAAAGCGGTCATTACAACACTACCGTTGCTTTCCAATGCAAAGCCGGCTTTGAAATAATACATTTTGAAATCAAAGTAAATGTGTTGCACTCACCTTTGGTAAATTATTAATTACTATGCCCATTTTTAAACACTTGTATACTGATTATTTGATAAACAATATAACACCGCGCGATTTATATAATATTAAGTACGACACGTCTCGCCCGATCCGCAAGAAACTGAGGAATACGACGACCAGCAAAGCAAGCTAGTAACGGACGTCGCACGTCAGCACTGCATTGAACGCGCTCACATACGCGGTCTTTTTCATTCATGATAGTAAACTATTGTTATCTCGCTTTAGTCAGTTCATGTTGTTCATGCTAGAACGGGAAAGGTATAAAATTTATGACTCGCAAAAATGGAAAAACTTTATAAAATGTTGATAAAATCCTATGCAATAAAGTATTTTTGCAAATAAATGCATTTTATAAGCCTTTAGGTTCATAATACTTTAATACTTTCAAAGAGAATTTTATCGTATTTCCCAAGGCGTGCCCCTCAGTGTACGAATCTGATTGGCTATCGCGTGGGCTCGCTCTTGACGTCATGGCATTCCTTGATATTCACATTAACGATTGCATGAGTAGTAGTGACTTGTTACTTGTTCCTTTTATATGTGTGTAAAGGTTGATATGGCTAATGCGGCGCGCGAATCTAAAATGTTTATACCAGGATTAGCAAGACTGGTATAAACCTTTTAGGACCTAAGTATCTATCGAGAAACCGATTTTTTTGTGTATAAATGTACATATTTTAATTAATACATCTTTTTAAAATATATACCCTTCTAGATTTTGTTTGCAATTTTATGCACTATTTTTGTTTTTGTAACTTAAAATCATAATTGAGCTACTTATGTATTACTCTCCAGATAGCATACACTTTTGCATCCACAAAATAAAATAGAATAATAAAAGGTTTATATTTCTACAGGGTTATTTGTAAAACACTAGCAACCTCTTAGGTGCTTGTTGTGACTTCTTACAAAACATAATACATTTACCAATTGTTTATGAGGTTGTACCATAGTCCTGAGAAGTTGCTAGTGTTTTACAAATAACCCTGTATAAAAAAAATGTACTTAAAATATTAGATTTTGGATGGTTTCTTTTTTACTACGTTGTATAATATAATTCCTGAAATAATTACGATCGTTTTAAACCGAATTTTGTTAATTGTCTTTCTGAGATCAAAAGTAGACTTTTTATTTCATACTCACAAAAAAAAAAAGATTTGTGAATATCAGTGCTGATCACCGATTCATTAATTCACTTTTTTTTAAATAAAAATTTACAGTTACAACAGGTCTTAAACAATTTCGGACCATCATCCAGGTAAATAATTTTCCTGTTTCTCTGACGAATCTTGTTTCCGTTTCAAATTTCCAACTTGTATTCTACTTTTCCTTATTACAGCAGGATTAAGGAAAAAACACTAATTGTTTTTGTTTATTTACGTCATGGCCTGTAAACTTGTAAAGATAGCAGAACATCATAAAACCATGTGCATCAAAAGGGAAATACATAAATTTGATTTTACTTATATCATGTACCTATAAAGATTACTGTTGATTATATTTTGACCACTGAACAGATACAAGCCTTCATAATTGCTTTCTGTGTCGGCTATTTAAGAATTGCATATTATGCGACCTAATTTATTGGTAAACATCGTAAAAATTTGAGGAAAAAGCTATAAATAAAATGAGATCGTTTCGCGTCAAGACAAACGCACGCTCAAGCACTTTCTTGGCATAGTGTGTCTGTTTATTTTTGATACTCGAGTGTTGTGTATAGTGACGACGACTCCGCATCACGAGTCTCAACATAATTCACTACATTTGACGTAAGAAAATACTGACAATGATTAGCTTAACAAACAATAACTCGTGTGGAATATTCCTTTATAATGCGTTTTATAAATTTAATTATAACTGACGCAAATTCGTCTTGACAAGTGTTCTTGAACAAAAGCAAAGCATAGTGTGCCGCCGGCTAGACAGCATTATCGTCCTACTTCAGCATGAGTAGCCTGATAATGTATTTACCGTATCGCATTTAGATAGCAATTTATAGTGATTCGTTTATTTATCATTGTGATCATACCTCCATGATAAAAGTGATTAAAGTGAAGAGTCAGGCAAAATTTCCTGTTTTGGACGACAACAACTACCTACAATATCTATTTGCTTTCTATTACGTAGGTGCCTACGTACTAAGTACCTACAAGAATTTTTAATCTTAGTGATAACTATAATTTACGGTCTAAATCTTCTATAAATAAGAACTTGAAACACTTTTTTAGATTACTTTAATCCAAGCATTAGTATTAGCAAATCTCTTAATGCATCTCTGGTTAATCTACCTTTGATATGTTATAAATCATTGTAAGGTTTCTTTTGTTGTCACATTCATTTTCACATCAAGAATCTATAAGAACATCTGAAATAAGATTAATATTTATCTTTATAACCTTGATTGTTGAGATTGGTATTCGTGAGAAGCAGATTATATGTTTTAAAAGCTACTAATTTCCTACTTGTCAAAACTAGTTATATCAGGATAATACTTCGCTAATGGAATGTGATAATATATTCTACAAACTATAGGTACACGAGTTCAATATTCAAGACTGATTTTAGACTTCGATGAAATGTCTAATATATCAAACTTTTTGAGGACTAAATATTCGATCTAGAACGAAATTTACTAATACGTTACCAATGCAATTTTATTATTTAAAAGTTTATTTGGTATAACTTTATTATATAAAAAGAGAAATTGTGATCATACCTTTTTTAGATATTTGGATATCAATCATAGAAAAGAATTACTTATGTCTATAAAATAGAGGGTAGTAAAAAAAATCCCATTCCATTTTTCATTCTACGTGCCTTAAACTTCGTTCTCAAAGCGATAGATTTATTCATAGACTTTGACAAATTTTAATTTAATTTGGTTTAGTTATCCTAATCCAATGTTATTGACATGGATTCCTATTTATTACATTTTAATAGCCTATCTTTAGGGTAAAGCAAATACTTTTTATCAAAGACTGAACATTTACATAAAATCTAATAATTTATTGCTTTTTGTTAATTCTAGTTTAAAAATGGAATCCAAATTCACACACCACGCTACACACACAGACCACCACATTAGTACATAACCTATACGATCTTATAAATCGATACCTACTAGGAAAAAATATTATGGACTACATACCGTTCTGTTCTAACCTATTACGAAAATGATGCAATTGCTGTATAGGTATCATTCTTATTGCTTTGTAGAAGTTTCGAGCAGCTTAGGTATTCAACCTAAGCTACTCGTAAGCAGTTAAGTGGCTATCTGAATCATAATGATTCATCCGATAGCTAGGGGAATCCCTACGCTACATCAGACAGGAATTTTAAGGGCGGAAAAACACAATTATTAGACGTATTAAGATGGCTAACAAAAGATAAAGTTAACGGTATCGAGGGCTATCAGCAAATAGTAGATATTAGAATTTGATAATCGAAAAATGTCCCTGTGGTAAATTACCGATTGGCATGATGCAATGTTTTTATTTGAAAGTGACTGTCATGTTGCTGATCAAAAATTTCAGATAAGAATTGATTTCGTTCGTGGTGGATTGGAAAAGTACGAGTACTAATAGGTAAGAGCAAATATTTGGTTTTGTAATACTCACAACATCTCTTGCTTGCCGCATATCGATTTGTCTTGTCAGTCGCGATGACTGAGATAAGAGGTGATGGACGAGTAACGTTGGAGCCCACAGGATGCTGACATAAATTTAACCGGGCACAAGATAAAAATTGTATCCGCGTTCTAGCAAATACCGGTATCGGTGACCGCTAAGCCGTGTAGAAGTGAAAGGAACGGAGTACAGTGCCGTGAGCCACGCAGAACACTTGCTCGGCAAGTCGAGGGTCACCTTGAGACGACGCGGGCTGCGGCGCATGTGCACCACACCCTCGGACGCCGCCCGCCACCCGCGCCCGCCGAGCGCGGCGCGCCGGCCGTGACGTCACGTCGCCGATGCCCCCTACCCCGCTGCCGCGAACTATACTACGGCTATGATACCTTGCTCACGTGATGCCCTTCATCCTTCATGTAATATTGCGTCAGTAATTTTATTACCGAATATTGAATCGCATGGACAGTGCCTATGTATCATAATCATGATGCTAGTAGCTAGTTTTCTTAATAGTGTAAGAAATTACTTACTTACTCAAAAAAAGCTTGTACGCAGTACCTACTGTAAACTTTTTAGATTTAACCTAGAAATGAACAGTTTTGATCAAAATTCTCATCAAATTGAAACTTCTGCAAGGTTAAAATTTTCTAATGGTTGTACTTGTACTAACGAATATACTTTATGGTGACCATTTCACGGTCATGCAAGCGTCAAGCAACTTTATCAATATATGTTTTTCGTTTCTGGTGGGGAAAATCATCCAATGACAACCCCCGCTCTTGGGCGGAGCGGGAGATAGTGTCAGACTCTTACTGATTAAAAACCCACCCCGTTCCTTCTAGCCTTCATACCAGGGCTCGAGCCCCCTTTCGGATTACCCTAGCCCCAGTAGAACTCCATCAATCATGAAAGATAGTTTTTGTCAATCAGTACTAAAAAACGTCAATCATCGCATTAGACGGAAGAATTTTCGTCAATCAAAAATTTTACCGTGGCAAAACTGACAGCAAAACCTACCGTGTAATATAATTCGTGCAAGTGAAACTCAATCTTATGATGTTAATAAATCATTTTTCTGACTACCTACATATAAGTAGAAAATGATAGAAGTTAGATCCTATTGATAGAAATAAAAGTAAATCTGGTAAATGAACTATTCCCAATGATTTACGCTAATAATTATATGTCAATGACTATTCCATATAGGATATTAAAAAACTGACGCCATATTTCAACTGCTAAGAGAAATGAATCAATCGCCAGATTGAATAGCTACCTACTTTCAATTAGTTGGTGGGTGTCCACACAGATAAGTACCCACGGGTGTGTCAGCGACGAGGTGACGTGCCCCCAACCATGTAGGTACGTTTGTGTACAGTCATGCTCACAAATCGCAACGGACCACAAACACGACGCATAGGAGCAGTGCGCCGCAGTGCGTGACACAACGCACGTGCTCAGCGTACACACATCTCAGTTTGCCAATTTAAACATTTACACGCCGTATACGTATAAAATTTCTAAACCACGTCGCTAATTGCACACGCTTACGTCAATTTCCTTTAAGCCTAAATAAAGGATGACCTTCATATCCGACCTCTGTTTTCTAAAGCGGAGACCGGAAGGAAAAAAAATGTTTTACTAGATTAACAATTAAACTAACTAGCATTTACTTATTTGTTATACTTGTTGTGTTAACTAATAATATTATTATTGATCTATTTAAACATAATATTAAGAGTAGTGTACCAAATTCTCATGTTATCGTCCTACAGAACTAACTACATCCCTTGTCAGATAAGGTATCCCCGTATCTATAGAGATAATGTGACAAAGGGTCACATAACCTAGCAAACGTCGATACAACGCCGATTGTTATTGAGTATATTAATGATGGATATTATGATTGACCTGCAGACCCTGTACCGTTTGATCTTAGATATCTTCCATATTAAATTTTATTATGCCTAGCAGATTATATTTTTGATAAGCTTGACTTGATCAAAGATTGAAATTACTCTGCATTGTACCTAAACAATATTCTGTTGTGTCTATATTTCGTATTTCACGAAATATGTCAGTTACCTACATGATGAAAATTTTCTGATTCGCTTGAAGTGATCAATTGTTAACCTCATTTTAACAGAGCATTTCCCATTTAATGCCCGGTTTACCGTTATGTATAAACACATGTCATTTAGGAGGCACTAGTCAGCCATATCAATGGTTTATTACCCACGCACGGGTCGCGTCATACAAACAACACTAGAAATGTTATTTTCCTCGTTAAGTATGGGGATTACCCGTGAACAAACGAGTGAATTTATAATACCTACAACTACAATAATCATATCTAATTGTGATATCAACTGTAATACAACTGTGATAATAATCTACGCATTAGGTCTAAGTCTTTCTAATATACAGCTTACTTATTTAATATGACAGTTCTTCATTATCTACAAAATGTTTTAACACACAAAAATATGTTTTTACCTATGTATGCCCAATGATTGGAAACCGTCCAACTTATGTGCCCCAAACCGTTTACATTAGAAAGGCAATATTGTGAATAATATGGTTTTAGTACCTTTTTGTTATGATGAGTAGGTACCTAATTAAAAAATCCAATGCATTAAAAATAAATGCAAAATTCCTTTTTTTTTTCCAACAAATAAACAAAATGTATTTCTTTTTAGCGTAATAGCACACGCCGGATATCCACTAATAAAATGTAGAATTGTGTAGAAATCCAAATTAGAAATGTGCAAGCACTTTCGTTGAAATATAAATACTTTGCATGACACAAAAAAAAAAAGAAATTGTTTATTTTGGTACGCAACGTACTCGTATTTCAGTGTCGAAGTCATATTTTCATTCCGTACCTAAGGGCGTTACGGGCAGCGCGACGTAGCTGAATTCAGAAACTTTGTCATGTAGCCAAGTGTGTAGGATCGTTGATCTGTTTTTCTGATCAATGTCCTCTCAATACCCTATGATAATTAACATCTAAACCGCACCGTACTTTTGATATTGTAAAAGTAAATAAATGAAATGACATTCAAAAGGAAAACATTTTCTTTTTATGATACTTCAAATTAGTATGTTAATAGTAATAATTAAATTATACTTTATTTGAAAACTCCATTGCAGTGCAAAATGCAAATACATAATATTATTATTTAATGTCACCTTACTAATTGGAACGAGAACCTATCTACCATTTCATATGCTTAGATGTTTTGTAAACATCGGTTAGATACTTGTTAGCCAATTAAAGTGAAGAGTTACGTAACTGAAAATGAGCAAGTCGTGTTTTTGAAGGTTTCAAAAACTAGAAATATTTTCATGCAAATATACAGGCGTATTAAAACTAATTACCTTGTATTCAACCAAGTCTGCAGCCATATTTCGGTCTGATAGACGTTCCGATATTCACCGAAGCACACTGTATCACAGTTAATATGGAAATAAGTCGATTATTTCTCCAACACGTCTTTTCTATGAAGCTCCACAATAAAATCCTTTATCTTGACATTTACCACTGTATAATCTTTATCTAAATTGCGACCAATGAATTGCGGTAGAATTACATCTATATAACTATACACACGCATGTGTTATAAATTAACTATGGCGATTAAACGCTCGTTAGTGTTCCAAAAAGCACAATAAATGAATTCACTTTTATGGATTGATAAGGGGTTTTTGGCCGTGGTGGTCTTCGCAAATTAAATAAACTGCGAGTATTATGGTTAGGTAACAATCACTGGTCCGATCGTACTTTGGCACTAAAATAACGAAACTTGGAGCTCTCCCAAACTAGGTGTGGGAAGATGAGACTCTGAACACTTGTGTTGCATAGCACATAGTATTTCCGCGAGATTTACTATTTTGCTTATGAAAAAATCAAACGTTTAAAGGACGTTATGTTACTAATACGAAGTTCCGATATTGCCTAGAACGGCTAAGACCGATGTGTCACTCAGTGATATTTTCCGCGTCCATTTACGTGATCGGACTAAGAACATACTGACAGTTTAGTTAAATAATTATCAATATTACATATCATGTAATTTTCTGGTGGACGAAAGCAGAGCTGAAGTTGGTAATCTTTGAAACGTTTGCAATTACATCTAACCGCACTCTAGTTATCTTTTTTTTACATTAATTGCACCGACAAAGCGACCTTAACCTGTAATTAATTCATTTCAATGCGAAAAAAAATAGGTTCTTTCTGTACGATAGCCTCAATTATATACCGACTAGTATCTGAGGAAATAGGCTTTGGTCATTGTGAAAAATCGTTTTTTGATCGATATAAATTAGTTGTTTCAATTTTTGTGTTATGCACTGAAGTTACGGAAGCTTACTGAATGCCTTCCTATCTTGAAAGGGACTTTTCAATACGTAATATTGCACGCTTAATTTTTACATGACCTAATTAAAATGCCAATCTAACCCAATACAATTGCAAATCTTACTTTGTCACACCTCCAATATCACACGTAAAGTGCTTATTTAACAGCGGCGAAATATCTAATGCAATATGAAATTTCCATATCATAGCATTAGCCATTTTACGTAATGGTTGGTCACTTCATAAAATTGCCACCTCAAAACGAACCTAACCTCGTCGATATCTAAATGGAATGGCCAATTTTACGATACGGCTGAGACATAAAATACATTTGGTAAACAATTACTTTACTATTATATTATTAATTAAAAACTGCAACGCAAACATATTTGATACTAAGTACTGACAATTAAATGTTGTCGGCTCCTGAATAGTTCTTTGGCCACAATAACACTACATGGTGTGGAGTGCGCTAAAAGCTAACCACAGTACACAGACTCCTAAAATATTGAGTATTTTCTTATTTTATTTTTGTATTACCCTTCTTCGGGCGGTTACGGGAAAATTTTTCAAAACGAAGGCTATTGCTATTGGGAATGTGGGGACTACGTGGATTACTTACTTTTTCTTTTCTGTATTTTTAACACAATGTAAGGCAGTTTTGAGTAGAGTACCTACCTACTTTAAGCGGCCTGAGGCCTACCTAAATGCCTTTTCTTTTGTATTGTTCGTCAAATCGTAGTAGTCCTGAGTTGAGCAACATGAATATTGGCAAATGCTTGCACTGACTGGACTGTTGGACTGTTGGGCATCTAAAATCTGTGTGATTCTTTTCTTCAAAAAACCATCTCGTACAGCATGGGTCTCATATGATTTGACCATTACATATTTACTGTATGTACTTTGAAAGAGACTGACGTCTGAGTTTGTTTCGGTGTTTTGAATAGCGGCCTCATGTACCAACCTAGTTTAATTCATGAATCCCCAAGCGACCACCGGTGGCCGCGCATCTATTGTCTTACTATTGTGTCTCTAATTGACGGTATCTAAAGGGTTAAATTGAAAAAAAATGGAAGTGGAAGTGTCGTGAGAGTGTCTTTAAAAACCTATTTGCAAAATAAATATAATTTATCAATACTTAAATCACACATGTAGTGCAGTAGTTAGTAGGTAGTCTGTTGTATAGGTATACCTACGTCATCGATTTTGCGTAGGAACATAGAAAGTTTTATTTAAAAAAAGCGTCATATTTCTTGGGTAAAGACCTATTACCACTATTACTGCCTATGCCCATAGAAATAAACAACTTTCTTTATGTCTATATATAGAATTGTAGTCATAGAAAATTCCGAAAAAAAAATATTGGATGTCCCATAATGATTTTGATCAACTGATAATAAATAATGATGATTTTTTTTAAATCCTGTAGTTGAATTAAAAAGAGTTACCTAATAATATACAATGTTTTAGTATAATTACCTTCTCGATTTTATTCATATTATTGCACTTTGAAACACGTCTGATCTTCGAACTGCGAACTGTAGAATTACGAGAAATAGACAATAGACTAGAAGCTGTTTCCCTGATTTGACTCATACAATAAATTTCCTTCCTACAATGGTACATATATTACCGTTACTGATAATATTTCAAACTCAACATAAAGTACCTAAGTTATTATAAAGCACTACATTTCTGTAATGCTTTCTAGCTCATTGCTAACTCGTTTTCTTATTTCTTGAAAATTGCGCCTTGTTGTTTTTTTCTCATTATTTCACATAAATTTCGATTTTCGCGTTTCAGAGATGTATGACTTATTGTTTAGAAAATAATTCTCTTACCTTAATCATCGGGTCTTCACGTTTGCGCCAACACGGAATAATATTGGGGATCTTCATTTTATTTGCTAGAAGCAAACGACTGATCTTTGAAAAACAACTCGCATAAATGTGTTAATACCTCATTCGATATTTCACTTTTTATAATACTGGTCGAATGATTATCATTTACCGATTACGATTATCTGAACAACTTGTTTATTTCTTTTACACTTTCGCCCACGGCTCCGCTTCCGTCCGGGTATTTTTCAGAGATAAAATTCTGTGGAATCGTAAGCAGTGTAAACTTATCGAGGTTTAGCCTAGTGTTTTTACTATCGACTAAGAAAACCTGTTTTTATTATTTTTTACACATATGTTTTCAGTACCTAGATAACACAATAATAACATGAAACACTAAATTTAAATTTTTGGTCCCTGTAATTTCAAGAAAAGGCTGCCTACAGCAATGCTCTGAATTCACAGGGAGGAAAAGGGGCAAATTCTAATGCAACGTGGAGGAAAAGAGATATAGACGTGAATAAAGGACACATTCCAGTATACTAATGGATATTATCTTGTCAGTAACTGACAACAGAATAGACCTGACACAAATATACACAAAAAATATTATCACCAACTGACACATCAACGCACAACCGACTCTACTGGGCATAGGAATGTGAAATTTTGGACACAGTTTAAAATTGATTTTTTAAAGAGTTGAAAAGGATCGTTCGTTTGTATGCAAGATTTTATTCCTTGGGTTAATAAATTTGAAACAAGACACTTGAAATAAAATAAGTAGTTTAAGAACAAATAAATAAGAAGCTTATTATAATGAACCTTACTGCACTATCCAACTAAGTTAAACGCGCGCGGTATTATTAAATTTTCACAAAATTTTTGGTATTAAATATTTGATATAAATCAGCGCTTGACTGCGATCCCACCAGATGGTAAGCAGCGATGTAATCGTCGATGGTAAGGCGCACTAGTTTATTAAGAGCCTTGAAACTTCTAAATTATAAGTAATCGAACATATTTGGGGTTCTTCATAAATGTACTCCTAACAGGAAAAAAGGCGGTTTACGTTAATTGGCTGTGTTTTTTTTATTCACCGTATCCTATGTAGTCAATATGTAGTATGAAATTAACGCGAACGAAGTTGCGAAAATAGTGCTAGTCGCAATATAAAGGTTATGAATATATTGCTTCTAATAAATTTTATAGCGGTCATAGGATATCTACTTAGATAATGCCGGCGAATTTATTATTTTACTGTAGTAAAAGATAGTGACACTGTATTTTCATATTTGTTGATAAAATATACAACTATGGCAGTCCGAGTGCTTGACTAGTTAATTAATATTGCACACATATATGTAAGAGTATAGCTAGTCTAATTATAAATTTTGTTACACTTAAAAATATATCAATTCTTTTTCTTTCCAAATTTAAATTTGGAACGAGGCTAATTTATTGAAATGCTGTAAAGTTTTACGTATTTATGTGTAGTTTTTTTTTCTCTTATTTCAAATTAATTAAAATTGGAGTGGGTATACTGGCTGAAGAGGGTTTTTTTAAGTAGGCTTTGGCCCTGCTGGCCCCTACGGTTTGGTTGATATTTCCTTGGCGCGCTCGTGGAAGGGCCGTGATGACTCGGGCTTGGTCCGGACGGTTATCGGAGGCCAAATGTTGGGCTAACCATTGCTCGCCGTCCGCAAGCTCACACCTACTGTGGCTGGAAATCGGGTTCGGGATCCCGGCGGCTGGGGCGTGAGGACGTCCGTTCCGTCACGCATTCATTCCTCCTCGCTCCGGACTAGGGCCAGGTGCGAGAGTTCGCTGCCGCTGATCGCCCCCTCAAGGACACGGTGGTAAGCGGGACACACCTCCACCGTATGCTTCACTGTGTGGATTTAGTCAGTAAGAGTTCAGAAGTCACCCTGGGGCGGAAGACATCTATGAGGATATACACACGTTAAAAAAGGCAGATAAACCTATATTATAATCATCATCATCATCTCAGCCGAAAGACGTCCACTGTTAGACATAGGCCTCCCCCAAGTATCGCCACAATGAACGTTCCTGAGCGTCTCGCATCCATCGGATCCCCGCAACCCCTACCAGGTCATCAGCCCACCTTGTAGGAGGCCTTCCAACGCTACATCTTCCGGTACGTGGTCGCCATTCTAGAACCTTTCGGCCCCAACGGCTATCTGTTTTGCGAGCAATGTGCCCGCCCTGCTCATTGCCATTTAAGTTTTGACATTTGTTCGTGCTATGTCGGTAACCTTGGTTCCTCTGCGTATATCCTCATTCCTGACTCGATCAAGCAAAGTAACTCCGAGTATAGCCCTTTCCATTGCTATTTGAGTAACTTATATTAGTATAATAAATAGCGTTTATTGTTTTCCCCTATAGATATAATCAATTAATAACAATCCATAAAATATATAAAATACAGTAAAGGCTTTCTTCCAGTAGATAGGTATATTTACGTTGATGTTGTGTAGACTAGAGCCTGTACTAAGCATAGCTGTGTGTTACCGGGCTCCAGACCAGACCTCCCAACTACCTGCAGTAGCTGCCTAGTTCCAGTGAACAATTATTTACCAAGAACGGTAATTAGGTATGATCAGATAGAAAATGATAAGTAGATAAACAATTTAAATATCTACTTAACTAATTAAAAACAAAGTAGAATGCGAAATTGTGTACTTAGATGTCAAAGTTATCCATTTATACTTATGTTGTGTGACCTCGTAGAAAGCATATTATACCTACGGGGTTTAGTCCGTCGTGTGCCAAATTTATATATATAATAGTCGACTGGACGGGTCACCTGTCATCCTTTCAGACCCCTACATTTCTCATGCGTTGTGGATTTTTTTTCTATCGACATTTTATTGTTTTGTGAAAAAAGACGTGCTGGCCACGTGGGGAACCCACGCATTGGGGAACACATCGTTCAGATGTCTGAAAGGATAGCAGATAACCCCACCGTCAACTATTTCAATTTAGCACACCATGCATCAAACATCCTATTGTATATTACCTTTTAAGCAATTTGTTACAATGATAAGAGATTAAGCTTTGGCTTTTTCGCTAAATTGTTGTTTATCCTTAATTCATGAATCCCCAAGCGACCACCGGTGGCCGCGCATCTATTGTCTTACTATTGTGTCTCTAATTGACGGTATCTGAAGGGTTAAAATTTGATCAGTTGCTATACTACTTACCTATTTTATTATTTTTTTACATTTCGTTACAGGCAAAAATGTTGGTGCAAAAATGCCTTGCCATGGTGCTACCACAGGAGAGGGAGAGGAAAACCGATACCCTCTTAGATGACGAGTATCAGAAAGTCATGAAGAAGTGAACAATGCATAGGTAAGCCGACCCCAAATAACGGAAAGTGAAAGAAGTTCTAGATCAAAAGTGCCCAAATTTTCAACCCAGTGTGTAAGTTTAGAAAAATGCTTTCGACAAAGGTTTGCTTTTAACACAATCAAGAGATACGGGAAACATGAACTTTAATTTAAAAAATGAACTGCCTTCAGATATTCCAATCTTGGAAGGTTTCGAAAACCTAAAGACTAGATTTACTGTAACCAAGAACAGACAAAGATGATTAAAAAACTTTAGATTTCGACAAGACCGCTGTGCCGACCTAAGAGTGAATATCGTTACAGGTAAAATTATGCAGAGGACGAAGGGACTCTTCAAGTGACTTTTCCCCAACGAATGACCACACAGCAGTCGTTGCTTTTCCTTAAGAGTGGCATTGTAGCCATAGATTTTAAATTTACCCCTTGACGATTTATTTGATTACGTAAATCCGTAGATTATGTTAGCTTCTCGAGTATTATCAAGTCAAGAAAATGTTATTCGCGGAAATCGAACATTCTACTTTTTTTAATTTAGACCAATTATTACCTCTAAATCTACCAAATTCTAACTGGTCATGTCAATATCGCGCTTAGCGAGAACATAGTTACGTTCAGGCCTGTAACTTTTACCTCCATCCTCATTCCTCTATTATATTATACCAGCTCATACAATAGGAAAGGGTAATGTCCCCGGGACCCTAGCCACATCCACGAATGAGTACTGACTTAAGAGGTGGTAGCTAAAATACACTTGCCAATTTTCCATAACAATTTTCCCGCTTATAAAAAGTTATTCACTGAACTGTTGGACAAAACGATTGTTTTACCTTGTGTAATTAGGTGCCTGGCAAAAACTGGAAAAACAAACTGACGAGACTTATCGCTACAAATACATAATATGCATGACAAATTATGTTTATGCATGACGCTGTAAAACGTTATTATGACCGGTCGTCTTATAATGTTAACGATTAAGTAGCGCCATCTATCAACAATGTGTGGTTATAGTTACATTAACGATTCAGTAACGCCATCTATTACAACATGTGTGAAACTAGGGTAGACGCATGCTACGACCTCTAGGTATAGCATTTTCAAACAGAGTAACCAGATTATCCTGTTTCAGAATGAATACTATAATAGTGTAGAGATGGCATTAGTTAATGGACTGTTATCATCTAAAACGAGCAAGTCTTCTCCTCGTCTGTAGCAGAGACAACCCGTCTGAAGATTTTAAAGGAGCAAAACCGAAGGGGCCCAGCAGAGTCGATGCCTACGGGGGCCATGAGATGAACGCAAGGCTAAGAAGGAACAAAGGTTAGGAGTAGGTTTTGGTCAGTAAAAGACTGTCACGCTCTCCCGCACCGTCCAAAAGCGTGAGAGGTCATTGGATTTCTTACCTACGAAAAAGGATGATATGCAAAATTCAAATTTTCTTAAGTTTTTTGCATAATTTGCAGGTCAAGTTGTGATTTGCGACAATAATATCTGTATGATAAAGTGCCCGATGACTTGGACGAACAACAGACAGGGCCCGATCTAAGGAGGGACAAGCAGGGCATTTGCCCAGAGCGGCAAAAAATGAGGGGCGACAAAATTGACTTATTCCTAACTTACTACCTAGCCATTAGCCATCCACGCACAAGTTGGCAGGTTGT
This sequence comes from Mythimna lalbum, assembly GCA_949319445.1. Lineage (NCBI taxonomy): Eukaryota > Metazoa > Arthropoda > Insecta > Lepidoptera > Noctuidae > Mythimna > Mythimna lalbum. The sequence goes on along the minus strand of OX439354.1, from coordinate 11,166,380 downwards.
GAATTTTATGTTTTGTGGTTTGATAGTGGAAATGACTTACATATATGGTTTTGTGTATGTAAAGGGCGGCGATAGAGAACAGACGGAGATTTTGCGCTGATCCCAATTAGGTAACTAGTTTACTAGTAATAAAAACGAAGAAAGGATGGACAAACAACTTGCGTGAGTATCTTTAATTTACAATTTCACTACTTGCCTATGGAATGGGACAAAGACAAGTAGTGAAATAATAAGTTAATGCACTGCGCATGGCTTACAGCTTTTTCTTTTCACCGGTGCGGCAATCGGTAAGGCTTCCAGCTTTTTTCTTGATTGTTTGTTAATTTGTTGCTGATTCTATAATACGAGGCTTCTGTAGTAGGTGCAGTTATTAACTGCGGCTCAGGAGTTAGGGAATTTCATTGAAATATGTAACAAGCTTTAATCAATAATATTTTTTTTTATAGCACGTTTATAGCAGTATTAGTTACTAGCGATTCCCTATGGTGTCTTCCGCATCTTTGGTTACTGATCGGCTTTTGGGTCGTAGCGTGATGTTACCTGCCAAAGGGGAGGGTTGTTATAGATTTTGTTTGCTTTTTTGTTTGTAGGAGGTAATCTTTGGAAGTACTATTTTGCACCGATAGAAAGCTGCTTTATTCCTAAGTGACATATTTTATATTTCATATTTTATTTACGCGGGCAAAAGGTAGTAGTATAATATAGATTAGTGATTGTATCATCAGCTATCCGTAATGCCAGTGTAAAGTTCCGCCAAAATCGGTCCAATAATTTTGGAGGTTAACCGGGACAAAAAGATAGGAGGATAGAGAAAAAATTTAAAAATTCATTTTTGTTATAGGTTCATATGCATTTAGTAAAATACGGTATTTTTTTGTATTACAAACAGATACATCAATTTTATTTAGATACTACAGCTAATCTATTAGCTTTTATATAAGTACTTACCATGGAATTGATGCTTTACATAAAGGAGAACGCTACCTTCTGGACGCTACCTAGCATTCTATGGTAGACTACCCAGCATTTTTGTTGCATTTTGAGCCAGAGTCAACTTATGTGTATATTGCTCTTTAGAGCATGCTCTATAAGCTATAAGCATTGTTCTGACTATTTTTTTTAGGAAATTGCATACTTATAATTGTTGAAAAAACTGAAAAAATGACAAATTTCTTGAAAAAACTGAAAATCTTATCTTTTTTTTTCAAGACATGAAATCATCTTATAAATGGAATGTTGCTAAGCGTGGGAAGACATACATGGAGAGTAGTTAAATTAATTGAACTCTTCGTGTGATGGCGCAGAGTTCTCGTGTACCTACTCGTATCATTCGACGGCCTTGCTCCTTACGCTGATATACGACGCTATAAAACATACTTAAAGATTAAGATCAACGAGGTTAACTACGTGACCACCAAATTCAAGAGTAATGATAGACTTTTAATAAGGAAGACATTGCATGACACTTTTCTACTTTTAACCCTTCAGATACCGTCAATTAGAGACACAATAGTAAGACAATAGATGCGCGGCCACCGGTAGTCGCTTGGGGATTCATGAATTAATATAAGCAAGTACCTTATAGTCAGTCTAGGACTCAGAATCTAGGGATATTTTGTAAAGAACCACGCAAGACAGAGAAAACCAGAATATTTTAATTTTTATTAATATGTAGAATGAATCAACAATTGCTTAAAAAGAATCTTCTGTGTTAATATTGTAACTTATTTAAAAATATTAGATACGTTATTTACAGACTCGATACGTACAATGTTTGAGGACATCGACTAATAAAAGGTGTAACAAGTGCGTTTGTCGACAGGTAGGGGCTACCGTTTAAATGGTCGTAGCGCCCAAACGAACCGTCCTCGTCCTCGTAGCGCGTGCGCTGGCGGGCGGATGCGCGCCACTCAGTCCATGAGTAGCTTTAGCTGCGTACGCGCACCAAACACTCCCGAACCGCGCTTTTCGAATCCGGAGGAGTATGAACCGCGTAGTCAATATCGCGCAACAACTGTTTGTCACAGTTTAGATTTAAACTGAAATTACCATCACGTGTGTTAGACGGACTTGTAATGACATAAAGAATTGTATGACAAATACAGTGATTTTTACAAAAAATAATGCTACATTGCGGAAAAAATGTGTGAGTCGTGTGAAGGTGCGCAAGAGTGAGTTCAGCGACGGTGGCGGTGGTCGGTGGGCAGAATGAGTGCGCCGCTGAATTGGCACAAATGGCTAGTGTTGTCGCTGCTCGGATTGGCTTTGTCCGCTCGGACAATTGGCTGCGATTACAGTTCCATCACCGAGAAATTTGGAGCGGAAGCCGTGGTTCGATGCAATGAAAAATGCCCGTTCCAGGTTCGCTTATCTCAATCAATATTTTTTGCAAATCAACAAACACTCTTTGACAAAACGCACAAGTATAATTTTTTAAACTATTTTAATGGAAACAATTGAATGCAAAGTTAGTTTACGGAGATGATACAAATACATGCACAAGGTTCCGCTTTGTGCGTCCATTGATAAAGATTGCAATTAACAGTTTATTGGTCGAGGATAAAACGATCTTAGTTTATTATGTACTTTATTTGCGGCGACTGTTGTGCAGGTTCAACGCACATCTAAGTAATTGTCGACAATTAGCGATCCACTATAATCAACGCAAACGCGCTAAATATAGATCAGCGTGCCCAAACGTCAAGCGAGTCAGTTGTGGCCGGCTAAGCCCCTTGCATATTTTAACAATTGTTAAAATTATGTCTTTTCAGAATATTTTATAGCAGAAGACATTCAAAAATATCATTAGATCAGACAAATTATTATGATTTTGGCAGAATTACATCTAAGAGTCGTTCTGCCATAATCACAACTGCATGAAAGCAAAATAAAATAGGCGATAGATAAAAGTTATTTAAAAAAGATCCATATAAGTAGTATAGTTACTGTAAAAGGTACCTTATACGAAGGACCGAATGTGGGAAAAAAACCAAAACATGGATACCGCGGATGGATCACATTTCGAGGTGAAGCCTTTGAGGTGCCTGTACAGTAAAATCCGGTCACACGCTTGCAAAAAAACTTACCAAAAACCGTATAAAAAGTCCCGTTCAAAGGAAGTGTTGGAAATGTGAATAAATAAAGCCTATTTTGGGTCTAGATTAAGTCTAGCTTAAGGCGGCATAGTGTCAGGAACTGAAAATTATTACACGAGAACATATTCATTCATAGGATATAACGCTATTCTAGGACATGTACAAATTTTATTTGCAAATCCAATGGGTCCACATGGTCCAAATTTCATCCGAATCCATCCAATCGTTTGTGCGTGAAGGAGTAACAAAGATACACTCACATATAGGATATAACGCTATTCCAAGATATGTAATATAAACATTTTTCCTATGTGCTACTCCAGTGGTCCACATGGTACAAATTTCATCCAAATCCATCCAATCGTTTGTGCGTGAAGGAGTAACAAAGATACACTCACATATAGGATATAACGCTATTCCAGGATATGTAATATAAACATTTTACCTATGTGCTAGTCCAAATTTCATCCGAATCCATTTAACCAATTGAGTGTAAAGGAGTTACTCACATATTTTTCCATCATACATAATATTAATGTGAAGTGTGATTACTATTTCGGGATTATCAACTTGTGTGATACCAGGTAGTTGGTTTCAGACAACACAACAACCACACAACCTATTTACATCCGAATATGAAAAAAATTGTCACTAATTTTGATATTTAATAGGATATTGGACTCTATATATGAGGTCCTGTTATGATCAAAGTACCCACCTGCTTACATATTTATAGAATAATCCAGTTTAATTATACATTTAAGTCCTAAACACATAACTACATATATTGACGAATTACAATTATATTTTTGTGTGCTCAGCTTGAGTCAATAGAGGAAAATGACCAACTAAGGAATACCATTTTATTTTTGGGATATAATAACATAAAAGTTCTGTAAATGAAATAATTTATTAGTATTTGCAATTTGCCACAGGTTTGCACTTAATTTATTAACACTCTGGTTATGTTTATATTAATTACAATTTTCTCAAAAACAAAATCATCAAAAAGGGATCTAATTATGGAATAGACATCAAAAATGGAATACAACAAATCTATGCATAAAAATTTTGGCCAAATCTAAAAAGGGCCTTTACCATACATATAAGATTTCTATGGTCTTCACTCTATTTGTGAAAATCACAACTCAAGGTATCGAACTCTGCATCAGCTGCAGCGTAATAACCATGTACCTAAAGCCCACACAAAAGACAATTGATCCATGTCTCTTCCGAGCATCTTAAAAACTACTTACCTCAAAAAATAATTCTGGCAGTGAAAAAACCTACCAACTCTCACTATTGCTTAACTGCCAACTTGAAACTGGTACGCGAGCATGATGTTTTAAAGTGAATGAAAGAACACTGTTTTGTGCGGCTTGAAGTATTAATTTACGAGTAATGGCAGTATTCTATATTGAGATAGGTACTATTCCATATTTGGTTACTTTCCTCTACTAACTAAGGAACATCGTACAAAATTCTGGTCCTCTGATAAATGTATCAAATAATATCAATAAACGACTATGACGATACGATATGCATGTTCTGGGGAATACCGAGATATGTAAATAGAACGAGATAGAAAAAATAAAACGGCTAGTGATTTAACTTGATAATATATATCGATGAATATATTGCCAACAAAAATCCCGTTTCAAATGTGCGCGTAAAACATTAATTCAGATTTGTCCATATTCATAACTATAAAACCAGGATCATCAATGTATGATTTAAGTCTTTTGTCAATTGAGTGGGTACGGTCTATGTAGAATAATTATGTAGATAGCCACGTTCAAAAATTTTATTTGATTAAAAATTAAATATAAAAATATCTTTTGAAAAAACTACTCCAGATACCTAAACTAAAAACAAATCAATCACACACAAATTGCAGGCACAGGTAGGCCTAATGATTATCACGCTCCGTTGCGCTCGCGCCGACCGTGTCGCAACGGAAGTTATCAGGACGGTGACTTCGTTGAACATCCCGTGATGATAAAATCCCTATTTAATAAAATATCCGTTTTAATACAAATTCTATGCAAGTATAAAGGTATTTTTTTTGTTTTCACAGAACCGAACAGGGGATGGGCACTTCGATGTAAGTTGTGGGTCCGATTGCAGCGTTCAACAGGTAAGTCATACTTATAATTTGGTATTAATTATTTATTATTTAACATTTATTCAAAACAAAAGAAATCGCACGCATCAGTATTATAGGTATTAAGGCTTACGGGATATTTTGAACTCAAAGAGCACAACAGCGCTTAAGCATTGGGAAGTTTAGACAGTAGAAAATTAAAATATTCTAAAACCAGAAAATGGGTACCACGTAGAATTTTCCTGTTCTTATGCTCCGGTTATAAACCAGCTTCTAGCTATCAGTAGCAGTATATATCTAAAACGGCAAATTTATTTATTTTATTGGCCAACCAACAACTCAAGCTGTAAAAATTTCTATAATCTAGGTTAGTATAACAACTTACTTATAGATTAACACGGCATGCTCCATAAAAGTACCTAATATTAACTATAAGCTACAAATAACTACTTTAATATAATATTAAATATATATGTGTATATATATAGGTATGTATAAACTTAATCTTTAAATGAAACTGCGATAAAATCATGATTTGACCTTTTCCCTTTTCTCAATATCTCTGAACATAATTTTTTCCACACACCTCTAACTCGGTTATGACTTTCTTTATAACCATAATGTCATATCAGCAGTCGTACTGTGAGAATTTAGTTATCAGGATCTATTACCCTACCCTGTTTTTTGCCAAGCACATATATTTTAATTGTTTACCATTATAATGCGTCAAAACTGATCGGCCATAACTACGCAAGCGATCGTAAAATTCAGTGGTCCGATAAGTATGTATATAGTATTTATATTTAAGTACTCCCAGTATTGGGTAACCAATTTTTACGGCTCCGTAACGGAAATTGTAACGCACTGACCTAAAAGTATATTTCTGTCATATTTACATACAATGATACAGAGGGTCTTTTGGGATGGCAAATTTACAGTCAAAGTATTAAAATAATTTACAATAAGTTTATAATTACTGTGATAACTAATCTCAGGCGCTTCACCCATGACCTTTTTTGAGATATAAGGTATTTAATGAATACTGGTTCCAAAACACAAGATAAGTTTCACATTAAGATTACGAAGTTTTACAACCTAACACTTTGTGTACAATAGTGTTACTTGCCACTACGGTTGTAGTGTTCGGATGGCGTGTCGTAATGAAAACTGTCCTAGCTTACAAAAGAGCATTTGTTAACTAAATCACATTGAAGCCAGCTAGACCGTGTACATGAACAAAACCAGCTCGTGGGCACTATCCTAGTTCTTTTGTTGCAAAATAACTTTATTTAAATTATTTACTGTAGTACAGACACGGTACGTAGGTAAATGCAATGTACACTATTATGTAACTAATAGGTAAGTAGGTCTAAATAATCTAAAGATGATAAATACAAAATTAAATTACCCCGCGATGCTTGTGCGCAGCGAATATATTATGTAAAAATGAAGAGTTTTGTTACACTGATCCATCATTCTATGGTACAAAACAGACATAAAACGGCTCATTCGGTAGAAACTTTGACAGATACTACTGGTTTATGTCAAAATTATCAGTTACGTCCAATTTACAGCCGCGCCCTCTGCAGCGCAAAAAAGCTCAAGTGGCAGCGAGCGGGTAGGCCCCGCAAGCGCACCCCTCGCGTGGTAAACGAAGTCAATTGACTTGCTTCTGTTTTATTATTATTTGTTTCCATTACTGCAACAATGCTCTAGTAATGTGTAACATAAGTTGTCAATATTATTTTATTTTTATGACGTTATTATTTGTGTTTAGATGTATCTGTGGCTCAGATTATAAGTTACTGCATCTGTTTTGCGTCTTCTTCATGTGTTATAGAGATCATCACAACGTTAAGGAAATGTTTAGCTCAGTTTTAGTCGGTTTTGTCGTTCAGGTGTGTCTGTTTATGAGAGTGTTTTACACCTCCGCCGGTGTTAAAGGAATGTATGGGAATATATTTATCTGAGCATCGCATCAACGTTACATGAACTGCGAAGCTGTGCTCAACATCTTTCGTCAGGTCGCGAGGTGTGGCAGACAGAAAGCATCGAATGCACCGCCCTTCTCTTTACTGTTAAACAAACTCATTTCTCTCGCTTGTTCCCTTACAAGACTACTTGTTTATTTTATAAATGAAGTTCCTGGGAAATGTTTCTTGAAGAAAGTATTATTTACTAGAGTAACATTTCGTGCCAGTCTAATAATAAGTTTAGCGGTTACCTATACATATTTCTTTGATATAATATAAAATTATAATAGTATTGTCTAATATGTGAGATGTTTGTAATTTACTGGGGTTTTCGTGTAGTGGTTTTTTGGATCACCTTCTAGTAAAGCTATAGGTAATACCTATGTGTAACCAAGACTGCCAGCTTAGGACAATTAAAGAACAATTAAAGAAATAAATGCTATAGAGGAAAACTGACGAATGTGAGTTTGACGCCTTGTTTTTGAATTCTCTGGTCCTCGATCAGCTATGGCAAAGATACGTTGGTCCTGAATCATTTTTGCTTGCTATGACAGATCTCACATCAGTCACATCCGCGATGGACCACCTCTTAGCGGTAATTCAAGAGCGGTCCGTTTCGTTTTGATGAATGTAAATCTTCATCCTGCAAGGGATGTAGTTATGGAGCGATAGGTGATCAGTGGCATGGTGCGCTGCCGCGCCTCGCAAGCGCAAGGGTCGCGTGAGACTCAACGCCGGATGGACGCAGGAAGGAAGCTTCTAGTTGCCAGCCTGCTCCCCTCGGATCTATTTTAGAGTTCATTCGTTTTATTCTATCATTTACAGAACATGCTTTTTAATATAAGCCGACTTGGAATGGCGGTATCCTGTTCTGCAAACAGCACGTTAAATTAAAGAGATTTTTTCGTACTAACTGTAAACTAGTAGTCACTTGTACCACAAAACCGATTAACACCTAAAATATTTTATAACATCATCAACATCACCAGGCGGTCTCTATTAAGATCTTCAAATTAACTAGTGCTAAACACGCTGCTCTGCGTGTCTTGTGCACTCACGATCCTGGAGTAGTAGTGTGGGGTTAGAATATTTAAAAAAATACTATACTATACCAGACAACATAGCTCTATTTACGATTATCCAATGAAGTAGTTCACAATGCACCGATACGGTTATTTATAAATTATTATCCGGGTATAAATATTCTTTAATTGAGACGGATACGGACGAGATTATATCATAATATCTAGACAAGACACGTGTTGCGAACGTTAGATTTTACGACTGAATTATTTAAGAGCTTATCTTTTCTTTCGGAGAAAATGGTTTAATGGCACTAAACGTGGCGCTACATCTTCAGATACGGTTTATGTAGATGACCTGAACGTCACTGGAATATTAGTTTTACTGTTCCTAAGAAAAAACACATAAGATAGATAACCGAGAATCTGTCGTGCGTGTTCAGCTTTCCTTCATTACGCATTACGCATCAATATGCATTCATTTGAAAATTAACCTTACCTAGGTGTTTCATGATATCTTTTATTTCTTCGTGATTGTAGGTACATAGGTATATAGATAGGTGAATAGGTTTCTTCTAGGTAAACGCGTTCCATCGTCGACCGCATCGTCGCTATCCATCAGGTGAGAACCTATAAAAAAAAAGTATCTTGTATTAAGCACCGTCTTTGACATTGCTTAGGTGAGATAGAGTGTTCATCATCGACCTTCAAGGGACAGTGAGGGAATTAAAAAAAGAAATTCGTTATTATTTTGTTGGTCTGAGATTCGAATTTGAATGGACTTTCATATTTTTTTTAGTCTTCTGCTTCACGCTTGACATCACTCAAAACTTTCCTCACGACTTTGTTTTATTCCTCCGCATCAGACTCCCATGACAGTTGACTTCCTAACAAGTTTTCAATCACCAGTGCCACTTTCAGACTTGCACTTTTATATATTCACATTTTTACATGTCAAAAAATATTAGGTACCTACCTACAATCATAACATCCTGTATAAAAAATGTTAAGTGTACTCAAGAGAAGTGGACCATAAAGTGACCAATGCATGAATATTGAACTCGTGTAAGGGAATTCATTCCCCCTGCGCGCTCCGTTGCGTCGCTTTCGGAAATGAACAATTATCTATCGGAAGCAAAGGTATGTAGTACCTGCGATTGGTTCATAATTTATGTGTGAAAATATACTGAATCGTGTGTACTGGGATTTGTCATTGTACTGATTGTACTATGTGTAGTATGTGCCTCATATAAATATGGTTTTATCTGAATTTCTAGAATCTATGAAGAGATAAATAAGTATATTAGAGAAAGTGTGTAGGCGTAAATGACAGACATGGCAGAAAAGTTGAAAAAAAAAGTTTGACTTGGTAGCATTTGAAGAGGAGGGATGAAACGCATGTGACTATAAGACTGATTATATTATCTTCTGTGAACGTGGAGGGATAGAGAGAAAACTGGAGAAAACCGACAAGAAAATGTGAGTCAGTGTTGTGAACAACGAAATGGAATGAAAGAAGAATACGTGTAGTACTTAGGTACTCAAATAACAAAAGAGGAAAGTCGAGAGATGATAATAGGTATTCCTAAGACTGAAATATAACATCACTATCACTGCATGGGCTGCGGGATTGTTCGAAAGATTTACGAGCAACTGAAGAAACATAATGTGGGTTAGTAAAAGTCTGACACGCCCTCTCACTCTACCCAAAGTAGGAGAAGTTATTTAATGAATACCCACCTTAACCCTTCAGATACCGTCAATTAGAGACACAATAGTAAGACAATAGATGCGCGGCCACCGGTGGTCGCTTGGGGATTCATGAATTAAAAGGACAGGAAGAGGAATGTAACGCATGACTGTTATAAAAGTGATGTAACTGTAAGTATAGAATGGATAAGATAAAAGAAAAATACATCATGACCCCAAGTAAAGAAGGACAAGGGTTTGAAATGACGATAGATATTCCTAAGACCAAAATGTGACGTCACTACCACTACATGGAGCAGTGAAGTCAATATTGTTTCCAACATGTGTGACAGCAATGGCATCACTATGCATGGAAACTATCTTAAACTTACGCAGATATTATCGTTAATTACTTACGACTTACGTATTACTTTTCCTTCTGACGTAAACTCGTACCTACGTCAAAAGTACTAGATCTAGTCTGTAGTCTAGTCAATATCATGATCTTGCATAACTAGAATATAATGTCGTGTAAGATCGTGATCGAGAAATGTCTTATGAACTACGTAATAAGACATGTAGACATAATAATATAAAATGTATTTAAATGATAAATTTTATTAAGATAATGCTGTAGGTACTGCTGCTAATTTTATATATTTATTTTATAATTTATGTACGTACACACAATATACAGAAGAAGATATCATAATTATAAAACTTTGTACAAAGGTACTGCTTATTTCACGAATAAATTTCTTCCAGCAGACCTGCGAAAGGAAAGATTAAAAGAGATGTAGAATTAAGTAGAGTTGGTGAAATCTTAAATTAAACTAATAAATACTTATATAACTATAAATACATATATACCCTATATATAAACATATATGATTATCACACAAGACAGGAAAGATAGTGCTCTTTTAATTGAGAATAGTAATAGTAATGTTTTTTTTTTTTCAGTATTTCCGCTTAATTAGCTTAATGTTTTTCTACTACCTATTCTTGTTATTCTTGATGCTACGAGTACTATATTAAGAAGTACCTGCTTACTGTTCCATTAATTCTGATTACAATAAAGTCAAGTCGGTAGTCAAACGTGTAAACCAAATGTGACCGCATTCGGCGTCAGGTGCGTTCATGAATATTCTGAATAATTTACAATATAATTGTGTGAAAATGTGGGATTTTTATGGCGGTCAAACGTCAATTTAGTCATGGGGGAAACAATTTGAAAGGCAACCCAGATATTTGTTTTTTTAGTAGGCGCTAAGTCAACTATATGCATTATTTAAATTAATTTAAATCATTACGTTCCTAACTTGCAGTTTGCCATGGCGTTAAAACGAACTAAAATATTTCTTTCAACGGTTACGGTTACGGCAGCTAGTATTATTACATCTATCTATCTATAGCAGCCTCTTTATATTCAATTTTGGACGTAGACCTCTTCCAATCTTCTCCACTTCTGACGGTCTTGGGCAATCGACATCCAATCCCGTCCAGCGTGTCGAACAATATCGTCCTTCCATCTCTTAGGTGGTTTCCCTGGCGGTCTCTTATGGACGTGGCCGTGGACGTGGGCACGTGGTCTCCACTCGAGCAGTCACCGCGTACATCTCCCGCTATCCATTCGAGCAATGTACCCCGCCCATTTCCATTTTCTTTCCGCCAATGGTATTATTACATACATCATAAAAATATATTCAAATTCCCTCTTCTAAAGTGTTACAGCTAACATTATCATAAGCCCAAAGTAAATGCTACAATTCTTCTTGAACTTTCACATGAGAACGTACAAAGAACTTTTATCGTGTAAGTAACAATTAAGCAATCAATTGTAATAACTGCAATATGAAGTCGAGTCGGCCCTTCAATTAGCTAATAAACGCTGATTATGTTTGTTTGTTACTGGTTTTATTCTTATACGAAAGCTATATTTAAGCAGCTAATGACCCTTCATTTAAAGCCATATATGAATGCCCACACAAACTGAGCCTGTTAAAATAAATTGTTAAAGAATGCTCCTAATTCTCTGTAACAAAGACCTTGCAACTTCTAAGTCACCAGGGTGCTAATTTTAGCAACACTAATTGTTGTTCCTAATTCAATTGTTACTATTTCGCCATTCAACCTGCGCAGTAGCAGCGCTAAGCCCTAATCTCTGGCTGGAGTGTCTAGCGTTAATTGAAAGCCAGACGGCTTAATTCCTAAGAAACAGCTTGCAAACAAATATCTCTTTGAACCATCACTAACACATATTTCATACTTAACTGTACAGTGATAAGTGGATAACCTCAAGGCAGTATTGCTTTCTCTAAGAATTTGGCCATTAATATGAGTAAACATCATTGGGTTACCGATTGAAGATTTACCTTTTGAAGATGTTATTTTATTGCTCATCCGCTACGGAAAAGGATCTAAGTAAACCGCAACGCACGTAAGTGGGAACTACTAACTTCACCACTTCGATAAACGGACTGACAGTTATAAAATCCTTGAACTGCATATTTCCTTTATCTTGCTTTTATAACCTAACTAGCTTCTGCCAGCGACTTCGTACGCGGATCCTGTTGCTTATGCCAGCGACAACGGGGTCGTCAAAATCAAAAATCTGAAACGTCTGATGTCGAACTCTAAGAGCCCGGGGACTGGAAAACAACGTGATGCGCGAGACGATTCGAGACGTTCCAGATCTCTCCCTTCCACTTACGCGCGTGACAGTGTGCAAACACCTTAGACATGGTGCCAATGTCTCCTTGTTCGATGTACCTAATTAATAAATGGGCTAAAGGAAAACGCGCTCCTTTCTTTATTCCCTAAAAGTGTTCCCATAGCGTGATATAACTCGACACCAACGCCATTTACGAAATGTTTAGAAAACGGAAACTACATATTATTTACCCAAATATTATAGTATCTTAGCCATGTGCAGCGCCCCTTAGTGAACTCCACAGCGGGTGATGTAACCTACGACCAACTTATTATTTGCGGTTGGTACAGTAATCGGAGAACATTTCCGTTATACATGATTTCTGTGTAGCTTTAACCATAAAGGCTGCAAAAGCGACGGAAGCTTAAAAAATAGAGTAATTTCTTCCGTTTCCCCAACATTTCCCTTCACTGCTCTGCTCCTATTGATCGTAGCGTGATGAAAAGTATACTATAACCTGCCCAGGAGTATGAAGAATGATTGTACCAAGTTTCGTTAAAATCCATCGAGTAGTTTTTGTTTCTATAAAGAACATACAGACAGACAGACAGACAGACAAAAATTTAACTGTTTGCATTTTTGGCATCAGTATCGATCACTAATCACCCCCTGATAGTTATTTTGGAAATATATTTCATGTACAGAATTGACCTCTCTACAGATTTATTATAAGTATAGATTTATGTAAAGCAATTTTAAACGCATTGCATAGCTTAAATATTCAAATATCAAACGCATTGAATACGATAAATCATGAAGAGACGCTCAGTTATGACAAAGAAGTGCAGTCGCTTCGTCGTCGCCCGCTAATTCTTATTTCCTCATTAGGTGGGCCGTTCCCCGCTTGCGAGCTGCGCTTGCGCCCATTCAACAAGTCTCCTCACCTCCCCTCTGCGCCATTATCCCCCGACTGCCCCTTCAACACTCCACGATACCAATCTGTTGAGCGAAATTACCTAGAGTGCACTCAGCTTCTGCTAAGTGTTTTGATTTATTGTCCTTTTATTGGACACTCGTCCGTTTGGTCCGAATAAAACAAATAGAGATCTGGGAGCTCATCATCATAATAATTTGGGCGATTATATTGGGGCTGACAATAAAAGAACGAAAAATAAAATTGATTCAAAATAATTTTTTGATGAATTCTTAATAAATATTAAAGTTCTACAAGATCTAGAAAAACTTTACACAAAGCACCATAGTTTTAAAATACTTCATGCGTTTATTTTAACAGTATGTTTATTTGAAATATAGCTATTATTTTATCGGTAGCAAATACATCTAGCGTTGTAAATTCGACTGATAAAGGCTAGCAATAGGGCGGTAGATTGGGAGGAGAGCTCTCGAGGCTAGAGTGTGACAGAGGCGGCGGGAAGCATGCCGGTGGGCCCCAATTTGCCTCAGCATTATCCAATTGCCAGAATAAAATGGTTGGCGTGGGCCAGCGCGTGACCTGCTCTCGAATTTTGAATCCCTATAACAAACATAACTTCAATACAAATCTGCACCTTCTTAGTTTTAGAAAATTTGTAATTGCCAGTCATAAAACTAAAAAAAAATTCATCCGACGTCTAATTAAAAACACTTAAAATGGCAATAGCTTCGGAACCCGGTGTTTCTGGTTTTATTTTCGGCGATATTTTTTTTTTTTAATAAGTTTCACGGGGACGGATAAACTTATTGCAAAATATGTGAAATTAATCTAATACTAGCGTTTTGGGCACGCCATAATTATAGCGGTAAGTCCCCTTTGAGGCGTGCCTGAAAAGACCTCACGGCGTCCTCTCCTTTCGCATGACGCTGGTTTTGACCGGACATGGTCAGTTCGGGAGGTTTCGGGACTGGTCAAGTGACGCCCAGGTGTAACCATTGTGTGGACCGCCCGGAGGACAAGGTGGAGCATACGGTTGAGATGTGCCCCGCTTGGGCAGAGCACCGCCGTGTCCTCGTGGGGGCGAACGGTGGTAGCAATCTCTTACGCCGGGCCTTGGTACAGGCCATGGTCCGGAGCGAGGAGGAGTAGCAGGCGGTCGCCTCCTTCTGCGAAGCAATAATGCTAGCAAAGGAGGAGGCTGCACGCATGAGGCAACGGCGCTCACGTCCCAGCCGCCGCAGGAATTCTGATTTCGATTTCCGGCCACCGTAGGCGCGGGCTTACGGACGGCGAGCAATGGTAGCTCGCTGTCTGACCGTCCGGCAACCGTCCGGACCGAGCCCAAGACGTCGACGGCGCGCATTGTTCCACACTCGCCTCAAGGAGTTGTCAGCAAACGTAGGGGCCCAGCAGGGTCGAAGCCTACTGGGGCCAAGGATCTGTTTCTGAAAAGAAGATTCGCTGGGGATGTCATTGGATGATTTTCCCAACTAAAAAATAAAAAAGAACTAGAGTTTGAAATTTTGGACTTCGAAAGCAAACATTGTGAATGATTGTTTTGCCTAATTTGGCGCTTTTCATCATTGCTTTGATTTGGGTAGTTCACAAGTTTAAAGGTCTGACACTATTTTCCGCTCCGTCCAAGAGGGGGGGATGTCATTGAATGATTTTCCCAACTAAAAAATTAAAAAATACTAGCGTTTGGAATTTTGGACTTCGAAAGCAAACATTGTGAATGATCGTTTTGCCTAATTTGGCGCTTTTCATCATTGCTTTGATTTGGGTAGTTCACAAGTTTAAAGGTCTGGAACTATTTTCCGCTCCGTCCAAGAGCGGGGGATGTCATTGGATGATTTTCCCAACTAAAAAATAAAAAACTACTAGCTTTTGGAATTTTAGACTTCGAAAGCAAACTTTGTGAATGCCTAATTTGGCGATTTTCATCATTGTTTTGATTTGGGTAGTTCACAAGTTTAAAGGTCTAACACTATTTTCCGCTCCGTCCAAGAGCGGGGGATGTCATTGGATGATTTTCCCAACAAAAAAATTAAAAAATAATAGCATTTGGAATTTTGGACTTCGAAAGCAAACATTGTGAATGATTGTTTTGCCTAATTTGGCGCTTTTCATCATTGCTTTGATTTGGGTAGTTCACAAGTTTAAAGGTCTGGAACTATTTTCCGCTCCGTCCAAGAGCGGGGCATGTCATTGGATGATTTTCCCAACTAAAAAAGAAAAAGATACTAGCGTTCGGAATTTTGGACTTCGAAAGCAAACATTGTGAATGATTGTTTTCACTAATTTGGCGCTTTTCATCATTGCTTTGATTTGTTCGTTGGAATTCAGTTTAATCTTATCAACTTAATTACGATTCGAGTATCAGTAGTGATGTTTGCAAGTTCCTGGAACGTGCAGGCACTCACACATTGTGAAGCATGCATGATGCGTTTGATTGAATGAAAGTGTCTTTTGGACTTTAGTTTAGGTTTGAGTTATATACAGTGTGATGTATATTCGAGTATCTATACTAGACATTATAAGTCTGTCAGCGTCAACCTGCTATAGTTGAATTGCATTCATCAGAGACACTTAGTCACGCCACAATGCCTTTCTTTTCTGTAAGAATTTGCTGATCTGGATCTATGACAGTTTGTACTAGAGGAAGCAGCGCATAGCGACAGATGAATACAAAGTTAAGATAATATCTACTTTGCTGTAGAAAATATAAATCAGTGCACTTCAGCAAAAGCATGATAAACAGGCGCCACAGTTGCACCACGTGACTCTTAGACTTTTCCACCATGCCCTACAATATGTCCCCTAGTACCTACATTGTCATTACATATTCTCATGCCTTAGCCAGCCGACAAACTCGTGTTAGAATATTATTAATCAAAGTTGCTAATAAACAATTTGTGAAATAAATATGGAATACGCTATCTTAAAGTTTATCTCAGGTCAGTAACGTACGGAATTAGAAAAACAGCATCCACGCAATTTACAAACTGGCGCCTATTTACAAACCCACGAGATAACTAGACATTAATTAATTTTAATAAAAACTGCACTTGTTTTCATTTTCACACATAGTATCGCAGCCGTTACACAATCTACGAGGGTCACAGGCCAGATTTGTTACTATGTGAATATTTTTATACTTTTACATGACGAATACTTTTACCTACAGCATTATATTATTGTTGCATTGGAAGGTGATAAAAACAATGTGCATTGTTCATAAAAATATCGTAACTTTGAGGTAAGAAAAGATTGTGGGACTTCAAAAAAAATCAGGAGTTCTCATTTCGGTTGTATACCTACCTAGTATTTTTTTTTTTTTTCATAATCTGCTTATAAACGATACTGCGTGTTAGGTACGTTACAGATTCTCTCTCTCAGTGAGGTTTTGCATAAGTTTACAAAGAACCTGAAACATTTTGCTCTAAATCCTTTTAGCCTAAACAATTTGAAAGCTAGCCTTGGATGTTATCCGCTACTGTTATTGATGACCATTTTTTTAAAGTGGAAAGTAATCAAAAGACTTTTCGTGCTTTTTTACGGTGAAGGGACGTGTCAGATTTTTTTTTTTTTTTTTTTTTCTTTCGACGGGGAAAATCATCATTGACGAAACCCGCTCTTGGGTGGAGCGGGAGACAGTGTCAGAGTCTTACTGACTAAAAACCCCGCACCGTTCCTTCTAGCCTTCATACCGGGGCTCTAGTTTCCTTTCGGATAACCCCGACCCCGGTAGGCTTCGACCCAGATGGGCCCCTCCTGTTGCTGACAACTCCTTGAGGCGCGCGGGAACAGTGCGCGCCGTCGACGCCTTGGCTCGGTCCGGACAGTTACCGGACGATCGGACAGCGAGCTACCCATGGCTCGCCGTCCGCGAGCCCGCGTCTACGGTGGCTGGAAATCGGGATCGGAATCCCGGCGGCGGCGGCGGGGGCGCCGTTGCCTGATGCGGTCTGCCTCCTCCTTTGCTAGCATTACTGCTTCGCAGAAGGAGGCGACCGCCTGCCACTCCTCCTCGCTCCGGACCATGGCCTGAACCAAGGCCCGGCGCGAGAGGTCTCCGCCGCCGATTGCCCCCACGAGGGCACGGCGTTGCTCCGCCCAAGCAGGGCACACCTCTACTGTGTGCTCCACCGTGTCCTCCGGGCGTTCCGCACAGTGGCGGCACCCGGGCGTCTCTTCCGCTCGAATCCGATGCAGGAACCTCCCGAACTTGCCATGTCCGGTGAGGACCTGCGTCATGCGGAAGGTAAGGACGCCGTGAGGTCTTTCCAGCCACGCCTCAAAGAGGGGACTTACCGCCATAATTGTGGCGTGCCCAGCACTGGGTTGCGATAGTCGCTGACGCCATTTTACCGTGAGATCCCGCCGGAGCTCTGTCCGCCATACCTCGACCTGTCGCGGTAGTGGACTTTCACCCCGGCGTTGCATCTCCACGCGCTTATCGTGCATGTGTGCAAGGACTGTTGCCTCCAGATCCCACGGTGGTAGGCCAGCCAGAAGGCTCGCCGCTTCGCGGGAGATCGTGCGGTAACCCCGCACCATCCGTATTGCCATGACCCTCTGGCAGGCGTTCAGTATGGACGCCGGTCGCTTTGCCAGCGACGGCGCCCACACCGGCGCCCCGTACAGGGCCATGGACCGAACGATCCCCGCGTAGAGCCTCCGGCAGGAGGCGTCTGGACCCCCAAGGTTGGGCAGGAGCCGCTTGAGAGCAGCCCCGGCCCGGTTGAGTTTGGGAGCCAAACGTCGGAAGTGTTCTCCGAAATTCCATCGGCTGTCGAGAACGAGTCCCAGGTACTTCATCGTCGACCCGACGCCGATGCGAACTCCTCCTACCGTAAGTTGGGAGTCTGATGGTGGCGCATTCCGAGGGCCGTGGAAAAACATGGCCTCGGATTTGTGCAGCGCCACCTCGAGTCCCAACTCCTGGATCCTACCAACGACTATCGCAACCCCGCGTGTCGCTAGAGCGACCGCCGCCTGGTGCGACTCTCCCTGCGCTAGAACCAGCGTGTCGTCTGCGTAGCAGACCACGCTGACCCCGTCAGGGAGGTCGCCGCGCAGCACGTAGTCGTAGCCGATGTTCCACAAGGGTGGGCCTAGAACCGACCCCTGCGGAACACCGCACGACATCTCTCGACGTTTCCACTCTCCCTGGTGACCGGGGTAGATAATGGACCTGTCCGACAGGTAAGCCTCGACCACTCGACAGAGGTATTCGGGCACCCGGTGGTACCGGAGTGCCCTCCGGATCGTACTCCAGGGCAGGGAGTTGAACGCGTTGGCAATGTCCAAGGACACTGCCACGACACTCCTGCCCCGGGACACCGCAACCCCTGTCGTGAGGGCTCGCACGCGCATGATGGCGTCCACCGTAGAGCGCGCCCTGCGAAAGCCGAACTGTCCGTCCGACAAGTCCGGCCCCACCCGTGTTAGCCGCGCGACGAGGCGGTTTGCAATGACTCTTTCAAAGAGCTTGCCCACCTCGTCGAGCAGCACAATGGGCCGGTACGCGGACGGAGAGTCCGCAGGGCGCCCTGGCTTCGCGATGAGGACCAGTTTCCCCCTCTTCCAGCGAAGTGGAAACTGGCCCCTCTCCATACATGCGCTGAAGAGCCCTCTTAGTCGAGGCCCGAGAGCCTCCATGGCCAGGACCCAGGCTTTCCCTGGCAAGCCGTCGGGTCCTGGGGCGGTGTTCTTGGCACTCAGCCTTCGCACCGCCACTCTCACCTCTACCTCGGTCACCTCTGGAGCGTTGTCGTCGTCGTCGCTGTTGTGGTCCGCGTCAGACACTGCTGGCGGGGGCGGAGCCATGGGCGGGGGGGAGTGTTCCCCTCGCGCAGGGAACAGAGTGGTTACCACACCCTCCACGAGTTGGGGCCGGAGACTCTGAGTCAGCGGCGGAGCCCAGGGGCGTAGCTTGTCCCGTACCAATTTGTACGGGCGCCCCCACGGATCCGCGTTCAGAGACCCCAGCCACACGTTGCGGGCCTCGAGTTTGGCCCGCTTTATCTCCGTTCGGAGGGTGCGCTTTGCCTCTCTGTACCCCTCATACAGCTCCGCCTCTCTGACCTCCGCATCCGGCTGGCGGTTGCGGCGCCTGCAGTGTCTGTCGTACCGGCGGCGCGCGTGGTTGCACGCGTTGCGCAGTGCGCCGATCTCCGGCGACCACCAGTACACGCGGCGCTTAGCACGACCTGGAGGGACTCGGGGCATTGCCGCGTCGCAGATTTGCGACATGGCCTCCTGGAACCACTCCGCCTCGACGTCGATGTCGACAGGCCTGTCCGGTGCTTGCACCCAGGCCTGTACCGTCGCGGGGACGTGTCAGATTTGTACTGACCAAAACCCACCTGTGTCCATTGTTACCATTGGGCTACGGTCACTCTTTCAAATGTTCCTTGAAGCCGTAGTGGGTATCGGCTCTACTAGGACCCGGTTTTGCTAGCATCTCTTGAAGCGCGTGTGGAACAGTATGCGCTGTCGACTCGAGGTCGATGTTTACCGGAAGGCGAGCTACCTACAGCTTGATGGTTGCGGTCATCTCCTTCTCTTATATTAGGGCTTCTTAGAAGAAGATGGACCGCTTCCTATTCCCTCTTGCTCGGGACTATATGGCCTGAATCAAGGCCGTCGCCGATCAGCTGCAATTATTGATACGATACATTTTTATTACTCAGAAATCCACATAATATATAGATAGACATAACGCAAGTATCACGATCTGAATAAAAACCAAGCGTGCCATTTTTGACAACCTATTATGTAATACGAATGTTTAGTTTTTCTCAAATTTGGTATTACTAGGTATTATAAAGGCTATTAGATTAAAAATAATATTTTTTTTTTAAATTAAATACGCATATAACTGACGTCTGACTTGCGCTAATACACCGATGCAGACTGAGCGCGAAAGTGGCCACTTACGATTTTTGTACGTAAGCTAGGCACGCATTTAGGCAAGGCGAAGTACTTGCTCTATCTATATCTGTACAGAAACCTAATTTGTCATTTAAGATGAGATCACGCACAACTAAGTACAACAATTTTACAATATAATAGTTACAGTTCAAAAGTGTACAGTTTCACTCGTCTCGCCGCGCCCACCTGATCAATCTATCTCATTTAAAGCTTGGTTATTTAGGTTATTCTGCACAAACAAAGACGGGTCACATAAGTAGGAGAAGTTTGCTATGAAGCAATTAACAAGTAAATTATCCGTGAGTGCTTTCACAGCGCCCTGCGTCCGGCGTGCGCTTGCGCTCCCAATTGGACTTCCGAGCGCGTTTCCGAAATCGCTACAACAATGAACTGACGCGACGATTTTAATGACTCTAAAGGGACTAGTTATTGTTTTGTTATTATTAAGGCACGCGACAGGAACCTGGGTAATTAGGCGTTAATTTACTTTGTTACTTTATTAGTTTTATTTCACTTTCTCGTGCGTGTTGCAATTGATGGCTGCAGTTATGTATTTTGAATTAATGCTAGTTCAAGTAGGCTACAATAAATCCTTCAAATATGGTGTTTAGATATAAGTACAGATGTTTAGATGTACGTCTACCTACTGTGCTGCCCTCGAAAGCCAAAAACGTTACTTCAAATATAATGTTTTGTTATAATAGTACCTCTACCTACTGTACTGCCCTCGAAAGCCCAAAAAACGATATCTCGAAGTTTTCGAAAATTCTGTTGTTTTTTTTAACGGGAAGTTTGAAACTTTCCATGCTTGTCAAAAAGTCCGTAACTTTTTTAAAACAATGCAAAAATACTATCCATATTTTAATTATGTACTCGTATGTATCCCTACTAATATTATAAATACGAAAGTAACTCTGTCTGTCTGTCTGTTACGCTTTCACGCAAAAACTACTGAACGGATTTAGATCAAATTTGGTAGGTATGTAGAAGAGACACTGGAATAACACATAGGCTACCTATAATTCCACTGCTGAGCACGGGTCTCTGCCCGCGCGATATAAACTGTAGTCCACGCGGGCGAAGCCGCGGGCGGAAAGCTAGTAAATAATAAATGCGAAAGTAACTCTGTTCATTTGTTTCGAATCAGTGTTAGTTAAATTAAAATAAAAAAATATCAGTAGATAAATTATTTTCCTACAAAATCCATTTTCTCAATACTTATTTTGATTAACCGATTTCAAAAAGAAGGAGGTTATAAGTTTGTGTTACCGTTTTTGGGTTTATACCGTGTACGTGTGCCTACAAAGAGTTCCTAATAGCATGTCATGTCCTTGTCGGCGTAAACAAGCACTTTATGTTCGTAACAAGTGGCGCTAAACTTTGCAATTGTCAAGTCAGGGTTCACGTTTGTGTACGCGTCACAGCTCATTTGAGAGCTGCCATCAAAATTGTGGATAGAATTTTTTTTTATTCACGACTCAACTATATTTTGCTATTGACCTACGAGTACTATATTTTTGACAGCAATAACGTATCATACCGTCAATGGTGTTCTCATATGTCCGCTCTGTGATCGGAGTTTTTTGGCCAAGGTTGGATATGCAAGTCACATAACCGAGACGCAGAGCTGAGCTCACAACCACCATGAGGAGCCAAGGAATACGATCGCTGTGGGCGAAATCGGCTAGATGGCATCATCATTATCATCATATTTTTGACGAACCTGGGAAAAAATAATTTAGAAAATAGAAGTTAGGGAAGTGTTTCACATAAGGGTCATCCAAAGAGACCGCACTAACATTCCTTACTGTTCCCTTAATAAAGCCATCGCCACTTTAATAAAAATTGACAGCTAGCAAATGCAAGTATCTGATAAACATGTCCAAAAACGAGTTCATCCGTCAGTCACAAATATTAATAAATTGGACACGGAGGGTGCGTCAGGGCGTGGTGTTGTGACATCCATGGCGGAAGAGACGCGTTAGCAAGGGATACCTTCGTACTTGAACAAACAAATGATCTCGATACATCATCATTAATTGTGTACCTCAATAGAAAACCAGTTTACGCAGAGAAAGGACTTATAGGAAGGGATATTCGTTTTTAAACTTGCCTAAACAATCATTAAACAATACAGAAACTGAAGGTTTTAATTCATGAATCCCCAAGCGACCACCGGTGGCCGCGCATCTATTGTCTTACTATTGTGTCTCTAATTGACGGTATCTGAAGGGTTAATTTTATTTTAGGCTAAATTTTGTCCTTTAGATAAACGACATTGTATAAAAACCAACATTCAATATAATTAAGAACCTCCTCCCATTGTTAAATAAATCCAGAATGGAAGACATAAACATGAAGCGAGTGTCCTAGTTCTGTATGATCCGTCTGATGGATGTGCGTGCGCAGGCCGCGACCCGCAATTATACACCCGAAACAAACGGCACAGATCGTCCGCGCCGGTCCTTGCATCCGTTTTAATTGTTACGCGTATTGTTCATCACACTGAATGGACATGACTCAAATGAGATCTGTCTGCGTCACGTTTTGTTCCTACTGAACATTTAACGCGCTGAGATATCCAGCGGAAGCTAACTTTGTAATTAGCAGGGAAATACGAGCCGGGCCACATCAGATGTGTCAGACTTCATCTACGTATTCTAATGAGTTACCAAGTAGGCCACAAGTCGCAAATTGATTATACAATTCATTGATAACGCCATTACCACCGAAGGGCACCCGCTGACAAACTAATTGAATTTATCTATTAAGTCAAACACGCCATTCAGTATAATTACAGAGAGCTTGTCACGATATTTTGTCACATTCGTGTTACCTAGTTGATGAGTCTATTTCTCGTCGGTTGGATTGTTTGTTTTAATTAAACTCTTATCTTCAAGAAATGCGTAAGGTTGTAGAGGGGTGCACCTGCGGCTTCCGGTCACTTGCCATCCGTAAAGGACGTTACCGAACCATGAAAATCCGTTACAAGCCCTGTTTTTTACTTTCTCATCCATGGGAACGAAGGAGTCCGTTACAAGAATATACAACTTTGAATTTATTACAAGCACTGTCTTACTTTCAGTTTCCTTATGCGGGTTTTGTTTATAAATTTAATAAAACAAAAAGTGGCAACAACACAACAGCTTTGTTTGCACTTATACGGTGTCTCGAAAGAGTCTGCATTTTATGTCTGTTTAAGTAAACAAAGAAACTGGAAGATCAACGACCATGTGCACACTGAACGGTACACATGTGAGACGTAAATACCAGCAAAATTCGCTCTTACTTCGAACAATTAAAAGCCATTAAAACAGACTAATAAAACTGTGAGTGATCTAATTCTAAAAAAAGATTTCACCGATATACAACGTGTAACATAAAATGCGCAAAACCTCAAACACCCCAAATTATTTTTAATTCAATTGACCTAATTCTGTGAGAAAAAAAAACATTTAAAATAAATGTAAGGACCGCCTATTGTACACTTATTTTTGTAAATGTTTGTCCTCTACTAAGTTAAGGTGTGCAATAAAGTTGTATAATAATAAGGTTTTATGTGCAGTTTTAGTTGATTTAAAATTCGTATCTGCATCGAAATAAGAACTTTTATCATCTTGCATATGAGAAAATTGGGTTGGACTACAACCGTTTAGGTTTGTTTACCTATTTGGGCGGGTTTGCGCACGTGATGGCTTGACCTATTAAATAAATAGAAAGGGCAAAATTTTTAAAAAATACTTTTTTTTTTAAATGTAAATTCCGATCAAACTATTTTCAGGTCTTGCGCATTTAACGTTACACGTTGTATATATGAAATATTAGATTATGGAAGTTTATTGTACGTAAAATAAACAAGGAATTTGTGGCTTGGTAATTTAATTGGATTAAAACCCGCACCACTAATTATATGACAACACAAGTCATGTTCCTAATAAGGAAGCTCTTAGTTACTATCACTGTTGCCCTGTTGAAGCATGGGTAATTTTAACAATTTTATCTATTTAAAAAATCAACACGCGACGCTAAGCAACGCAGTAAGAGATTTAGACAAAACCGAAATTATGATAATTAAAGACAAAACATACAGCAAATGTCTAATAGACCAAATTCCAAACAAGGATTTTCTACATCTGCAAACTAACAATGAATGAGATTATGATAGGTAAAACGGGCCGGTGACTACTTGGAAAAACTACTCGGCTTCTAAGGACTGGTAGAAGAAATGTTAGCCACCTGGCGACGCTATATATACGCAGACACAGTGTTGC
This sequence comes from Mythimna lalbum, assembly GCA_949319445.1. Lineage (NCBI taxonomy): Eukaryota > Metazoa > Arthropoda > Insecta > Lepidoptera > Noctuidae > Mythimna > Mythimna lalbum. Next base: position 11,141,700 of record OX439354.1, on the reverse strand, counting down.
TATCTCGTTTAGAAATTGGATAAGACTGGCACAGGAATGTATGGATTGGCACAATAAACCAAATTCCTATGGTTAGTATTGTACGAATCCTAGCTGTGGATGATGATGAAAATCTTGAAGAAACCTAAAACTGCAAGAGGTGTTTCATGACGACTATGTGCTAAAAAAGCTTGAAGCGTTGTTGTCGCTCTGAGAGTTCATATCGAACAGTTGACCTATGCAACCTTTTTTAAAACAATAATTTGGGGGTCTGCGCAGCACATCTATATTTTCATACATCTCTCATTGTTAAGTTCATTTCCTTCTTAGCCAAAACTTTCACATTACCTATGCTTCATCTGCATTTTCTATAGCCCGCCACATGAATATTTGTTATATTTTTTCTTTGGTATGCTCCTTATTTCTTCCAATAAACAAATGTCCATACAACAGCAATCTGTTACTTTTCGGCTTTTTAATCACTACCTATCATTACAATTACATAATTATCCTAATACTCTCTCGTATTTTACGCTTAGTTGCTTGATTAACATAGACTGGTTTAGTTTCATCATTGCTTGCTTGGTTTTTTTAAAGTAGAAGCAATTAATTATTTATTGTTCTAGTGCAAACTGGGGTGTAGCTTATGGCAAGAAGGATTGGAAAATTCATGTCAAATCGTTTGCGTAAGTAATCACAGTCATAATTAAAATAAGCCTAATTTATTGCTGGCAAGTAACATATGAACAATCAATTTCAGAATGTCACATCGGAGACTGTATTTTCGCGAGAGCTATACTGTGTTATGGGATGTAACGAGGCTTTGAATACTTACTTTCAAAAATTAAGAGGTAAGATTGCACTTTCTTTACCAAGTCATATTAGGTAGATATGTACTTACAATAAAATTCATAATTCATGTTGCTTATCTGATTCACAGAATTGATTGGAATACCAACCGCCCCAGCTTTGGTGGCTGATAGTTTAACGGCTACGTCACTATCGCTAGTATGGGAGGCACCCAATCTTGGCAACCTGAGCTATATGGTACAATGGCGTTACGAGGAACTGCCGGGAACATGGCAATATTACTCAAACTCTAGTCAGTCGGATCAGTCCATTATTCACGTGGACGGTCTGAGGCCTTACACGAAATACAGGGTAAGATATATTACCATTAAAATAAGCATCGGAAAAACGTTTGGATATCACTTATAAGAACTGATAAGAATTTCCGAACCATAATACTTTTTTTTTCAACAGTTTCGAGTGGCCATATTCCTATCAGGTCGAGGGGGTAATGGGGAACCAGTTTACTCTGCCCCATCAGTGGTAATCTCCACTTTAGAAAATGGTAAACCTAGTTCAGCTCCGTCGTCTTTACGAGCCGTGGCTCCTGATCCAAGTCGAGTGGCTATATCTTGGGAACCTGGCCCATTTCCCAATGGACCACTGATCTCATACGTGTTGCGACTAACAGACACACAGCCTAACACCAATGACGCTCTTGAGGTATGTGCAGTCGATATCTTGAAACTAAAGTATTTCTTCTATATACAAGATTTTAATTCTAAAATGACTGCAATTTTCAGGACATGCCGGCATCAAACTACACGTTATTTTACATGTTCCAAAACTTAGCCCCGGCTCGAGAGTATGAGGTATCAGTGGCAATGCGTAACTCAGTGGGAGAAGGACCGAGAGCTTACGTTAGGATATCCACACCTCCTTTACCTACATGTAAGTAAAACACTCCACACATTATTTACATTCATTCGGGTTAACTTTGGCATCCTCTGGTGGAATATGTACCTAATTACCTACGTCAATTCATTTGTTTCAGCCGTTCCTAGTCAGCAACCGATTTTAATTTTGGGAGGAGAACAAAATGTGTTAGCTGCTCCTGCTAACGACATGTTATCGGATCCTGTAGAGTTATATAGCACTGAACACTCAATCACTGGTATGATCTTCCTATTATTACTTTTCTCTTAAGTGTGATATGGTAAAGATGAAAGCTGCGGGTGTTTGCACTAGATGGTACCGACTCAAAATTTTTACTTATTTTTAAGTTTAAGTATCTGAGTCCGGAGCATTATTAAGAAAATTGTATTTTCTAAAATTGGGAATTCCGCTTTATTAAACTTAGTCAAATTATTGCCTCGAAAACTGCCGAAATTCTGACTGTTCTTGTAGTATAGTTATAGTGTTTAAGTATAGAGTTATACGCTCGGGCCACAATCGGGACCGTAGTTTTTCACCACAAGTTAGCTATTTGATCATTTCTTTTGTTTCAGGTGTTGGTCTGGATATTTCAAGTGATTCACTGTTCACATCAGTTTCAAATGGTTACGTATATCGCAGCAGCCTTTCCAAGAAGAGCACTTCCGAAGCGATTCTCACACCCGAAAACTATAAGCCTCAAGACCTATCAGTGGACTGGCTGAATCGACACTTGTATGTGCTTGGCGAAGTCCAATACAGAAGGGCAGACTGGTCGAATGTAACCTTTATTACGAACTGGGAAATACTGCGATGTGATTTTGATGGGAAGAATTTGATTGTGGCGTTATCTGGTTTTATCTCTCGTCCTATACATTTTGAAGTGGATGCTTATAATGGGTAAGCTTTGTAATATTTCATATTAAAATATATTAGAGCAGTTTAAATTAAATGCCCGTTTTTATTTCTTCAATTTCGTTTTTCTTTCCAGTTACTTATTCTGGGCTCAACAAGGAGGCGATAGGGGCGGTCTATACAGACTGGATTTGGCAAACATATCCAACGGTGTTCGGCACGACGGACCTCCAGAAATGATAGTTCGTGATGCACACCTAGGAGCGTTTACTGTAGATCACGCAGATTTCAGAATACTTGTTGCACATCTCAAAAGGAACACGGTGTTAGCTGTGTCGCTTGATGGGTGAGTGCAAACAAATCACACTTTATATATGATGACTTATTGGCTCTTATGCTAATGTAACGTGTTCGTTATTTTTCAGTCGAGAAGTAGCTGATTTCCGAGCAAACACACAAACCCCAATGTTTCTATCAACTCGTTCCATAGCATACGCAGGTGGTCTTTTTTACTGGACGAACGGCAAAGAAATGCTGACGGAGGAATATCACGAACAAAGCGACAGCTATTTCCACAACGAATATCCTTTAGCATATAACACAAGAACGATAGCGACAAGACAGGTTTTGGTTGCCTTGAGGAGTTGTCAGCCTATCCCAGTGCCCGTGAATCCACCGTTGGGCCTGCAGAGTGTGATGGGTATCGACCGTGCAAAGGTTTCGTGGTCACCTCCCCATCTTTTGGGTCATCAGGGAAGTGGCGCCTGGCAACAGTGGACGTTCCATCTCCAACTTACGCATGTCGATACAGGCGATGTAATTGATATGTAAGTATTGCTTTATTCATCACTACCGATCCGGTACAGCTCCGCATAGGTGTTACAATTCTTTGAAATTATTGGCTTTTCTATATTCTGCTATGCAGTATTATTATTTTATTTGCAATATTTTTTTTTTATCATTTTTGATATTATTCATTACCTTCCTCATGAATCTTCTTCTTCCTATTGGTGAGCACATGGAATTCCGTTGTCTTTTTTTGCATTTATCGGAAGCGCAGGTGTACTTACTTTTATAATATGTAAGAACATTTGATTTTTTTGATGCGAAAATAAAATATTTAACTTTAATGATTTTAATATTTCTTTTTAGTGTGAACATAACCGAGTCGACATGGATTGTGGAAAACTTGAAACAAGGCGCAGAATATGTAATAAGAGTAGCAGCCGTAACTGAATCTGGTTCAGGTAAAAGACGATCTAAATTCCACTTGGTTTTGACTTACATATTTCGTGCTTATACTAATTGTATAATTTCTATAGGTCCATGGTCTTCAGAATTTGTTGGTAAAACTCTAGCTTCTTCGCCAAACACTCTACATAGCACTCTATTATGGTCAGGACCAGATGGACTGTTGCAAACCGATCTTACGGGTGACCATTTACAAATACTAATTCATGGGTAAGTGGTAGTAGCAGTCATGTTACAGATTTATTGATTTGAATTATTCAAGTCCATGAAACCATGCTTTTCAGATAATTTTTTTTTATTAGTTACCTCACGTTGTTAATATTTTTGTTTATAGTGTAAAATAATCCATCCATCTACAGCTCTATATAGTTCAAATATATAGTATGTCTTAGCAGTTTGAGTTGGATTTAAATGAGGTAATTTTCCAATCATTGTTTTATTTCAGTGCCGATTTAAAAAACTTTCAAATCACCGATATATCCTGGTACCGTGACAAGCTCTACTTGGTCACAAATGTCTCCACCGTAATGTGGTATAACACCACGACTCATGAGAAAGGTTTCATGCCTAGCATGGACAATGTTGGAAGTTTAGCTGTGGATTGGGTCGGAAAGAAGATTTATTGGTCGAATCCGAAACAACAGTTGGTAAGGAGCTTAATCTTGTTGCTACAGTAACTAGATGTTTCATAATTAGTATGGGCGCTTTTAACTAGACGGCAACCAGTCGGTTGTCCTTTAAAGTGAAAGCACTAGAACGCATTCGCAAGAAGTTGGTAGATTCATCACACTATTGATTTATTGTTTTAGTTTTTTGTCACAATATCATTCTTTATTTGTATGTATGTATATATATTTATTATTGTTCTTATTTCCTCTCTGTCAGTCTTCTATTAAGTTGCACCAGCCATGTTATGTCTCTGCATCAACACCATCCTAAGGTCAACTGGTAGAAAATGCCTAAAGCATTAAGTCCGCCTTTGTACAATGCTGGATTAGTGCATAAAGTTTACAGTAAACATCTAGTTTTAGAAGCTACTGTTTCGTAGATATGACTTGCAAATAAATGCTCTAGAAGAGCGAATTTTTTCAATAGCTCGATTTGACTTTTAACAGCCGGCATCATATCCACAATATGTTACTTCAATTGCAATTTTTTCTTTCTTCAGATCACACGAGGCAATTTAGACGGGAGTAATCGAGAGCCAGTACCAATTGTGACGGTTGCTAAAGAACTTACAATAGACTCGTTAGGCGCATACATATACTGGAATACAGGGCACGCCGTTGAGGCGGCCAGACTTAATGGAGAGAATAAGATGATATACTATCCTGCGCAGTTATTTAGTGGGAAGCAAGGTAAGATTACTACACAAAATACAAGGTCATTCAAATAGCAAAACTCTGTAATATGACCAGCAATAATCTTAATAAATTTTGGGCACTACCGAATCCACGTTTCCCGATCTCCCGGGAGTAAGGGTATCGGCGAGTTAATTTCGGCTTCTCATTGCCTTCCAAAGTTCCAGGACACTAGGATCCCGAGATATATTCATATGTAAAAGCTACGATAAGCAGCTGTTAACTTCGTTGTTAGTTACTCGAAATTACTAGTTGAGTTTTTGTCAATAGAAATCGATGAAACATGTCACACGTTTCAGAAGCTTTGATAACTTTTTTTATATTATTATTTTATGTTGCGGTATATTGTGTTGCTTGCGCCGAATAAATGCTATTCTATTCTATAACTAATTTAGTTCGATACTGTTTCTATTAGGATATTCCATTTTAAAATCGAATATATATTAACAATGTGCTGATTGTTTAAGTAATGGGACTGACAGCGGATTTGGAAGAGAAGTGGCTTTATTGGCTAGTTCGAAGTTACGATGGATCTGAACTTCATCGCGCTCCAACGGCGGATCAAATAACGCACGGAGTTAGTGAGGTTTGTTCTGAATTTTGTCTTAATTTGGTATAGCATGGCACCTAACCGTGCCAGTATATACCGAGTTAGAATTTTACTTGTAGATGAGACATGTTTTTTTTTCAAAGTTACATTTCTTTAAACTATCGTATAGGAGTTAAAACCTAGTGTGGGATAATCTTCTAAATGATTTTTTTTTTAATATTGCAATTCAATATGTCCACAGATATCCGGTTCGCTGGTGACTCGCCTGTCCGGCTCGGCAACTTTGGGTCCTCTCTGCTACTTCAGCGGTCGTCTGGTGTGGGTGCAAGACGCCTCCAAAGCAGTGGTGTCGGACCTGGCTGGTAGATACACTGCCGAACTGGTGCCGAGGGTCCATGTCATCGCTGTGAGAGATCCGACCCTACATGCAGACAGTGGTAAATTAGAAAAAAAAAAATTATATGAGCTCTATTTTACTGAGAGTTACCTTACCTCTTTGTAAAGACGTCTTTTAACTTCTGATTTGGGGTAGTCGCTCATCAGTACATATATTTTGTTGCTGATAATGTCTTGTTAAGATTTGGGATGATGTTGACGTCATGCGGGTAACCTGTCCGCACAATATCAGTTCATTAGCTTAGTTTTACGTATTTGCCTAACAACAAAAATTCGACAAACACAGCAGCAATAAATTTGGCCAAAAACCTTAGGTTAACCTGTAAACCAACTAAGTTATTCTGTGTTTTTTAAATGAGGATAGGTACTAAAGTAGTCAAAAAACAAAGGCCCGTTTTACATTTGCATTTTGACTACCGCCACTGGGTAGTGAATTTTTTTTGTCCGGTGTAGTGTATCTACTACTAAATTAGCTAAAATAGCTACTACTACACCGGACCCCTAATTATTATTTTATTGTTTCTTTCAGTTTTAGTCCAAGTCACATTTAAAAGGGGCTTTCTCAAATGGCAATACAGGCCTTTTATTTTCTAACGAGTCTAAGTAGCTCTGAAAAAGAAGAGAGATGGCAACATGAAAGCACATTTAACATCTACCAACAATTCGCTGATCAGCAGAAGTACTGCTGTGGGGCACTAAGGGCATTTAATAACAAATTTTAATCCATTTCCAGAATCGTTAATAGCAATTCCGGAAACAATAAACTCGTCATCGATAGCAGTGGCGGGCCAGTGGGACAAGTTCAACGTGACGTGGGACCCGGCCACCCGCGTCAACGTCAACAACAGCCGTGTGTATTATGACGTCAACTTACATTTCCCTGGGCAATATAAGATTGAGGTGAGAACAGAGGATAAGAGAGTCTTCATTTAATAATAAAACATAATCACATTTTGTGTTTTTCTCATTTTAAGTTGTTTTCACAATTTTTTAGTTACCTACGAGTATTTATCGCAATTTCGCAATATCCCAACCGAGATTGATAGAGCCGAGGTTAGCACGAAGAGTTGTTTTAATTAATTGGGAAAACCCAAATGATTTGTTTTTAGCTTAGATGATTAAAAAATAAAGATAAGTTTAAAATATCAGTAGGATGCTACACGTAACTATAACTGTATAAACTAGTAGTAGTAGTGTGATAGTGATATTATTATCAAACACTGAAGGTATGCCAGTATCATATAACACTGGTATAGTAACAGTGGACATAGGGTGGCTCATGTTCACTGTTACTATTAATACCTAGTTGATGACCGCTGTCTATGATCCACACGTAGTTACTGTTTCTAAATGAATCTGTTTGTACACACGGTGGGCTTTTAACCCCACTAACGTCAGAAATATTTTAAAACGAGTAAAAAGAGTATTAGTATAATATGGTGTGCGTAAAATTCGGAACTACCCGCTATGCTATGCATTTTTAGTCCTCTCGGCTTTAGTTTGGTTTTCGTCATAATTATTATATTTTGAGTTTTCTCATTCTTATAATTCATGTAATAAAAAAATTATGTGTCTGTATGTATTTTATTATAATTACCTAATTAATCATTGACGGCGTGTTGTGAAGCTTGCCACTAAACCTGAAGTGGTAACCGCGACTACTCTGACAATAATGATACCTACTGACAAGGATGAAGAATTTTAACCCTTCAGATACCGTCAATTAGAGACACAATAGTAAGACAATAGATGCGCGGCCACCGGTGGTCGCTTGGGGATTCATGAATTAATGATATATAATTCTATTTAAAATATCTCTCATTTAATAATTGTGCACACCTAACACAATTTAGTTTTTTTTAACCCGAAGACTGGTAGAGACTCAAAAAAGTAATCCTCTAGAGATCTTGCAAATTTTATTAAGATTCTAAATGACGACAACTTTTTCCAAAAACTTTTAAGGTTTAAAAAAAAAACAGCTATTTCCTGGAGCAAGTTTTGTGAAATTTTCGAGTAAATCTCGGAATTACCGAATACTAACAGAGTTTTCAGGCGTTATACCTTTTTTTTTGCGTTGCCTTTTCGTCAAACATCGCGTTGGATTGCATTAAATGAAGTAACAAGCTTTTAAACCATTTTCGATGTTTACGTTAGGCGAGTGGAAAAGTCTCCTAAGTCCTCTTAAGTCCTCTTATGAACAACTACTATACTTGAAGTTTAAATAAATAAATAAATATTCAATTCGCAGAGGACAGTGGAAGACTCATGGGTGGAGGTGGTGTCGGTGTCGGTGGCGCCGTACAGCAGCATGGAGGCCACGGTGCGCGCGCACACGCACTGGGGCGGCGGGCCGGCCGCGCGCGCGCACCTGCACTCCCCGCAGGCCGCGCCCTCCGCGCCCCGCGCGCCGCGCATCTATGTGCAGCCTGCACTCAGGTATAACTAGTAGATTTTTACTTTCTAGATGCTATCAGACTTTCAATTGAAAAAGTGAAAAACACTGGCCATGAGCCGATGACTATTCACTGCTGTATAGCCATTTTCCGCGCATTCGCTCCAACGCCGAGAATAGAAAACCTAGTGCGCACGCGCAGGTGTGGGTTTTTATGCAAATAATACGATTTGTTGCTTTCTATCTTAAAATGAATCGAATATTGAAGGATTCCAGTGCCACCATCTCAGTATGCTGCAATGCTCAAGATATATCAAATAAATGATACTTACCATAAATATAAGTAAAGAAGAAAAACTGACTAGTTTCAATAAATAAATCGCAATATTTTCACCAGTGGCGGTCCTCAGTCAGCAATATTCCGTTGGGGCAGCCCCGCCCGAGCGAACGGCGTAATACGCGGCTACGAGGCGCAGTGCTGGGTGGTCGGCGCAGACTCTACTTCAACCACTAAACCTTCTGCCTGTGCTGATGCTCATCTCTCGCCCTCTCATACCCAACTCATGCTGAGGGATCTGACGCCGGCTTCTAAATACTTCTTTCAGGTAATAAAAGTAATATATATAAAAATAATGAACTGATACGTCCAGAAATTTATCAATGTTTGATTTTTTTTGTTTGACCTTTATCAGAGACTGCATGCATGTATACATGCATGCAGCATGTGTTTTGTTTAGGCAGAGGTTAATAGAGTACTCTACTTGTACTACAATAGGTCGCCTGAATTTAGTCCAAACCAAGCACAAATCTAAACTTAAGGCTGCTACTAAAAAAATCCTGAAGGAAAACCTGCTTGTTATGGAAAATCAACCCATAATCCCAGTTTCAGCAGACAAGTTTGCCAACGACACAATTCCTCCAAAGACACGTTTGGATTGTAACCATGCATACTTTTCAGGTACGAGCACACACCGACGCTGGATTCGGTCAATATTCTGAAGTAGTATCTACGTCCTCTGATGAAGTAAACCCTATACCAAAAGTTATGGTCTCCTCTCAAGAATCTATCAAAATTATCGATCTAGATTCCGGAGAAAGTGAAACGATACCCAAAAGTACAGGAATACCAGTTGACTTTGCTGTGTCTACAGAAGAGAATATCGTTTATTGGGTTAACAATTTGGAAGAAATATTTTCTTCGAGGATTAATGGCAGTGGACACTTCAAGGTAAAAGGTTTTTTTTCAGTAGTCTTAAAAGCTGCTACTTCTAAAAAAAATCAGTATCATTCGAAATATTATTATTATTAATTTCAATATTCTGATTATATTGTTTAGCTCACATCAATTAACGGTTCAGCGACCAGTATGTGTGTGGATTGGGTAAGCAGGTCCGTCTACTGGACTCAGCTGGAGATCACATCCATCGAATCTTACGTCACATACCGAGCTGATCTGGGCATGCCTAATACCCGGCCACACATCACGCGGGTTTTTGCCAGGAAGCTACCAATCTATAGTCTCCAAATAGCACCACTGCATCAGTGAGTGACTTATCTATTACTTAATTAGTATCAATTTCAAATGTTATACAGTTATAATAAATATCAAAATGTTTTAGATCGCTGTTCTGGTACGAAGAAAGCGATACTCGCTTCCCAGAACTAGGCACAATCATGACATCAAATTTAAACGGCTCCGATATTAGAAGATTCTTTAGAAACCCAACCACCGGCCGTGACTGTAACTGCCCTGAGAACCCACAAGTAGCAAGACCTTTTGTTATCGATATGACCCGAAGTAAAAACTATGACCTATACTGGGTCGATCCATGGGTACATCACATTATCGCCACAGACATGGACGCTTGTAAATGCAGGATAGTTGTCGATGCGACCGAAAAGAAAAAGTACGGATTTACACCCAGGTCCATTACCGTGGATAGCAGATATGTTTACTGGTTCAATTCCACTCAAAAGGAAATATTTTATACCACGAAACTTCATAAGACAAGAATAGAAGAGAGGAAAACTGCATATGGGTACAAGATCATGGCTTTGGATCCGGGGAATCAGCCTTATCCCCCAAGACTATGTCTATTCCCTAAAGTTTTACATTTAAGACCAAGAGTCCTTGCTCATTCAGCTAACAGCGTAACGCTACACATGCCTACGGTAGAGAAGCCGAACCGATGTCACTCTTTGGACTACGAAATGTCTACGACAGAATACACTGTATTCTACAGAGTTCAGATAAAGAACGACACTTCTCTGTGTGATAAAGAATCTTGTCCGTACATCACTACTACGAATACAGAAGTTATGATCAATGAATTGAAACCGTTTACTAACTATACAGTGATGTTGGAAGCTACTAACTACTACGCGAAATTACACGAGGTGAAGCCGCTTGTTGGTACGCCGATGACTATACAGACAGCTGCTGAAGGTAATCTAAAATCGAAAAACAGTTTTATAGTATTAGATCACATTAAATGTAAGGTTTGTAAAGATACTGTACATTATTCTATCTTAGTAATGCAAACTAACCTGCTCCTTATGTTTCCAGCACCGTTAGCTCCTAAAGACGTGACAGGAATGGTGTTAAGTCCGGTGCTCGCGCATGTAGAATGGAAGCCCGATCCTGGACTCTCCTATGAAGTGCATTGGAGGACCGATGACTCTCCGTCTCTGGCACATAAGCTAAAAGGTAAGAAGCACACAGATAAGTTTGTTTCCAGGTTTTGAATTAAGATTCAGCAAAAGTTCAAAAATGCCAGAAAATGTCCGCCATGAGTACTTTTATTATTATCCGTTGATAAGGGAATTTGTTCCATCAGTCTTATACTGAATTTATAGAATCGAAATTCACATGTAGTCGTGACAAGTTATTATTAAGTATATGTTTGTATTACCCGGCGATGAGACTACATTGTTCTATAGTTGCTTTGTAACGTCTGTATCTGGAATTTTCCTGGCTTTGCTAGCACAGAGTACTTTTGCTAGCTGCTGTTTTGCTTTGGTTGTTTACTTTGCTGGCTTTGGCTCTGGCTGAATTATTTTTCTTGTTTTTTTTTCTGGTTTTTCTGTTGTTCTCTACTAGTAAACTGGCATTTGAATACCCACGTTCGCAACATTATTATATTTGGTCAAACACATTACTGCTTTCGACCGTCATTTCCAGCGATTGGTTTTGTCATTTTGTGTGCCTGGCGAGTTAAAAACTTAAGAATTTATCCTGCATAAGAATGTACCTACTATTCTTCGACAGAACACAACACCTTCGAAGTATCCCAAGACCGAAGTGCGAACATAACGCGCCTGTCGCCCAACACGGCGTACACCGTGTGGGTGCGCGCGCGCTCCAAGCACAGCGCGGTGAGCGCGGACTCGGCGCCCGTGCACCTGCGCACGTACCCGCCGCCGCCGCCCCTCGCCACCAAGGACGTCACGCCTTATGAGATACGGGTGCTGTGGCCGCCGCCGACTTCTTACCAACTGCACCAGTAAGTATCCCAAAACAACATAACGCGCCTGTCGCCCAACATGGCATACGCAATACAGTTTATTTCGCACTAGTGTGGAAAAGTGCGCCGGCCAGCTTCCGCCACATTTTATTATATTTATTGTACCAGACTGGTCATTGGACAGCCTCCATTAGTCACCGGGCAGCTGCCACCAAGGCGCACGAAAATGAAATCTGCGAGCTGCTTCTCACAATAATTTGTTAATGATTGTTTATGATATATCTTGTACCTACCTCATTTCTTAATCCAGATGGGCTTCATAGCAACCTTTTTTATCTCCGAAATAGTGATCTCGGGTCCAATAAAATTGCTCCACTTACCAAAATCTCTTCAATCTTCAGATTCAAAGTAGAATACACAGAAACAAGTTCTCAAGGCGCCACCTGGAAGGCCTGCACACAAGACGAGCGCAACGAGTGGGTGGCCACGGACCTCCGCCCGCTCGCCCGCTACCGCTTCCGTCTCCGCCTGCAGTACGTCGCGAACGCTCCGCCGTATTACTGGCCACACGATGACCGCTTCACATTCGAAACTCTTGGTGAGTTCTTGTTACTGACAAAGTTATACAGATCAGAAGTTATCAGATAATATCGGACAGTTTTTTTCCCATAGTATGTCTTAAACTACGTTTTAGAAGATTCTTGAAAGGTTTTGTAATTTAAAGCAGTCTACTGAAAATCATAAAATTTCTAATAACATGATATGTAACTCGCTGTTACTACTACGACTACAAATTCAGCTGTTACCAGTCACTTCGAGGATAGTTGGTTCAACTAGCCTGCCTGGGGGTGTCTTACTTTGCGCGGGTAGCCGGTAAGGTACGCCGTATTGAGACAAACACGGTTGTTTAAAAAGCACAAAGCCACGATTTCATTGTCGTTTTATCCAGAAAACAGAGGCTCTTGTGCTCTAACTGAGTAATGTGATTGTTTCAACATTACCATGTATGTGTTTCACAGGCGATGTGCCCGGCCCTCCGGGTCCTCTGCGCGTAGAAGGTGTAGGTGATCGCGTATTGCGTGTATGGTGGACGGAACCTGACACACGAGGGTCTTCCATCATTGCCTACCGTGTTTGGGGACGCCCGCAACACAGGTACGAAATTATCATTTAATTTGAAGTCGATCAAATGACTCATCAGGTTTTGGGCCACATTTAAAACCGTAAATCATCGGACGAAAATGTTCTCGATGCAGATCTATTTTTTTAAATGAGACACGATAATTTGATTTGGCTCTCGATAAAATGCGGAGGGAAATTTATAACTCGAACAATGATATTTTTACTTTTAAATAACCAAAGTATTCAAAATAATTACAAGTGGCCAGTGTCTTAATAAAACACTTTTTTTCGCAAAACTTTCCGAGTGACCCGGCATGGCACAAAGATGACGGCAAATATTCTTTAAAAAATTTTTTTAAAAGTTGTTTCTTTTTGGCTTATTTGGGCAGAATGAGTATTATTCAACCTTCTTCTGAAAAATATTGAAATAAATTTTTGTCCACTAGGATTGCGCAAGGTAATGACAATATAACCAAGAATCTAAGTGAGCTCCTACCAGCAAACCTGCCTTCAGACATCGATGACAAGATGAAGATGCGCATAGCAAGGGAGGGACTGGAACTGCTTCATAATGGAACCGGTGTGTACCCTAGTTTGAATATAACATGTTTACAGTACAGACAATATTGATAACATTATATCGAGACGTGTAGTTTAAGCGTCTGCCATATTGGCGTGCTTGATACGGGGTCAAAATCTATGACAAACCATCAAGTGGAGAGATTAAGTTACAATAGATGATATGAGATTTTTTCTCATAGATTTTGACGTTGATGACATATTAGTCGTGATCATATTTTCTTAGCAATCATGTGTAATTGTTGCATTACAGAAACTTATTGGTTGCTGAGCGGAGGTGGCGACGCTGGAGGCGGTGGCGTGGGTGCGGGCTGGGTGGCGCGTGTGCAGGCGCGCAACGCGTACGGCTGGGGCGCGCTGTCGCCGCCCGCCGAGCTGGACGCGGCCGCGCTGGCGCCCGTGCGCCCGCCCGCCGCCGCGCTCGCGCTAGCCCTGCTCGCTGCGCTGGCTGCCTTGCTGGCTGTGGCAGCTGCTGTGTTCTACGGTACGTTACAACGCGTACGGCTGGGGCGCGCTGTCGCCGCCCGCCGAGCTGGACGCGGCCGCGCTGGCGCCCGTGCGCCCGCCCGCCGCCGCGCTCGCGCTAGCCCTGCTCGCTGCGCTGGCTGCCTTGCTGGCTGTGGCAGCTGCTGTGTTCTACGGTACGTTACAACGCGTACGGCTGGGGCGCGCTGTCGCCGCCCGCCGAGCTGGACGCGGCCGCGCTGGCGCCCGTGCGCCCGCCCGCCGCCGCGCTCGCGCTAGCCCTGCTCGCTGCGCTGGCTGCCTTGCTGGCTGTGGCAGCTGCTGTGTTCTACGGTACGTTACAACGCGTACGGCTGGGGCGCGCTGTCGCCGCCCGCCGAGCTGGACGCGGCCGCGCTGGCGCCCGTGCGCCCGCCCGCCGCCGCGCTCGCGCTAGCCCTGCTCGCTGCGCTGGCTGCCTTGCTGGCTGTGGCAGCTGCTGTGTTCTACGGTACGTTACAACGCGTACGGCTGGGGCGCGCTGTCGCCGCCCGCCGAGCTGGACGCGGCCGCGCTGGCGCCCGTGCGCCCGCCCGCCGCCGCGCTCGCGCTAGCCCTGCTCGCTGCGCTGGCTGCCTTGCTGGCTGTGGCAGCTGCTGTGTTCTACGGTACGTTACAACGCGTACGGCTGGGGCGCGCTGTCGCCGCCCGCCGAGCTGGACGCGGCCGCGCTGGCGCCCGTGCGCCCGCCCGCCGCCGCGCTCGCGCTAGCCCTGCTCGCTGCGCTGGCTGCCTTGCTGGCTGTGGCAGCTGCTGTGTTCTACGGTACGTTACAACGCGTACGGCTGGGGCGCGCTGTCGCCGCCCGCCGAGCTGGACGCGGCCGCGCTGGCGCCCGTGCGCCCGCCCGCCGCCGCGCTCGCGCTAGCCCTGCTCGCTGCGCTGGCTGCCTTGCTGGCTGTGGCAGCTGCTGTGTTCTACGGTACGTTACAACGCGTACGGCTGGGGCGCGCTGTCGCCGCCCGCCGAGCTGGACGCGGCCGCGCTGGCGCCCGTGCGCCCGCCCGCCGCCGCGCTCGCGCTAGCCCTGCTCGCTGCGCTGGCTGCCTTGCTGGCTGTGGCAGCTGCTGTGTTCTACGGTACGTTACAACGCGTACGGCTGGGGCGCGCTGTCGCCGCCCGCCGAGCTGGACGCGGCCGCGCTGGCGCCCGTGCGCCCGCCCGCCGCCGCGCTCGCGCTAGCCCTGCTCGCTGCGCTGGCTGCCTTGCTGGCTGTGGCAGCTGCTGTGTTCTACGGTACGTTACAACGCGTACGGCTGGGGCGCGCTGTCGCCGCCCGCCGAGCTGGACGCGGCCGCGCTGGCGCCCGTGCGCCCGCCCGCCGCCGCGCTCGCGCTAGCCCTGCTCGCTGCGCTGGCTGCCTTGCTGGCTGTGGCAGCTGCTGTGTTCTACGGTACGTTACAACGCGTACGGCTGGGGCGCGCTGTCGCCGCCCGCCGAGCTGGACGCGGCCGCGCTGGCGCCCGTGCGCCCGCCCGCCGCCGCGCTCGCGCTAGCCCTGCTCGCTGCGCTGGCTGCCTTGCTGGCTGTGGCAGCTGCTGTGTTCTACGGTACGTTACAACGCGTACGGCTGGGGCGCGCTGTCGCCGCCCGCCGAGCTGGACGCGGCCGCGCTGGCGCCCGTGCGCCCGCCCGCCGCCGCGCTCGCGCTAGCCCTGCTCGCTGCGCTGGCTGCCTTGCTGGCTGTGGCAGCTGCTGTGTTCTACGGTACGTTACAACGCGTACGGCTGGGGCGCGCTGTCGCCGCCCGCCGAGCTGGACGCGGCCGCGCTGGCGCCCGTGCGCCCGCCCGCCGCCGCGCTCGCGCTAGCCCTGCTCGCTGCGCTGGCTGCCTTGCTGGCTGTGGCAGCTGCTGTGTTCTACGGTACGTTACAACGCGTACGGCTGGGGCGCGCTGTCGCCGCCCGCCGAGCTGGACGCGGCCGCGCACAGTGCTACTTCACGACATCTCGGCGGTCAGTCGCCGCCGGATGAGACCTCCGGTTTCCCAGAGGAGACTGGTGACGACCAGCGACAGAGCTGCTGACTTGGGGGCGCTACATACTACACCAGGCAACCCGCGGATAGCCACTTGGAATCCCTTCTCCTGGTCGGCTAGGTACCGCTGCACCACCCTGTATTCCTCCTTGGATTCCGGAAGCAGGTGGTCCAGCAGCTCGTTCACCACCTTGAAGTGGGCGGCCTAGTTTGGCAGCCTCTCCACCACCAGTGGCGGATAGCAGGACTTTTTCTTATTCTCTAGAGGCGCGGGGCCCGCAGGAAGTGTCACATTTTGAGCAGCGGGTGAAGGGGGCGATGATCGTATTGCTTCGGCAAGTGGGCGAGCCTGCCTGGGCCCGCCCATGTGACACACGCTGTGGTCGAGGCGGATCGAGGCAGTATCGCTTAGCCTCCTCGGCAGCATCATCTTCCGGGCTTCTGGGTCTCTGTTGGGGTCTGGCATCGAGCTGCAACTCGTAGCCATAGCCCAAAGATTCTCCGGATGTGGCCGAGTATTCAGTATTCGGCAAAACGTTTCAATTCTTTGACGTTACTGTTGATATCATCGGAGACATGACTTGTTAGTTTTTCAGTGTAACACTATCAATTATATATATATATGCTATGATAGATGCTGCTAAAACAAAATAAAATACTCTTCTTCTTCTGTTATTTCCATTATATTACCACATCACTGCCAGTAATAACTAAGTACATACTTGTAGACTGGGTTAAGCAGAATTTTTCCTAGGATTTTTTATACCGAATTAATCTCACGATCTACGACATATTGTTATTAAATCTTAGTGATACTAATTTTCTAATTCTCTAAAAACATTAGCAGCATACAATGCCCGCGCTCGGAAGAAAGCAGCCATCGAAAACCAGATATCTTCGAATCCCGCAAGAAGAGGACCCGATGTGGAACTAGCAACGTTGAGGCAGTTACCGACAAGACATTCTACGAATATACTGTATAATCAGGCAAGTACCCCTTCGTATTCTGCTACCCGCACCGCCTCTCGACAGCGGACTATAATCATCATAGGATTGACGCACATGGGCTACCGGCCACAACCACAAAACGCCGCCACCGGCATATTTCCTGTAGGTTTCATACACTTTATGTGGATTCGCCGCACACGGTTAATGCCGGTGGCCGCCACACGCTACAAATCGCCGCTGCACGCTTCTTGTGGCCCAAACCGGCCACTAAACGCCGATACAATACGGCGCCGCACGCCATTTGCGCATTTAAACCTTCTTCGACACAGTCCATTATGATACTGCGTGCATGGGTTTTAAAAAGTAGCAGCCACCGGCCACAAGGGGCTTGTGACCGCGTCTAGCTTTTCTTGGCGTCGTTTGGGGCTGTGGCATGAGGCTCATGTCACATCACACTTAGAAACAGAAACCTGCAAACTCCAAGTTATAAAATCTAAACTGTACAATGTGCTATTGGTTCTTGATTCCAATCGAGGTACAAAAAAAAACAATAATTTGGTCAGTGAACTCGACCAATTGCTGTGACGCTGTAGGTATTAAAACGTTATCCTTTTATTTTATTCCACCAGGGTGTCCACTGCCCAACGGACGCAGAACTAGCCAGCCTGCCGCACATCCGTCGTGAACAGATAACGCTGACTAAGTTCTTGGGTTCGGGTGCATTCGGAGAGGTATTCGAAGGCGTCGCCAGGCAGATCAATGGTAGCACTGCTGATACAAAAGTAGCTGTCAAAGTGAGTAAACCATAGTTGATTCAGTGTAGAAATCTGCACATTGGTAATATCTGTACCTTGCCCAGAAAAGGAAATAAACTAGACTCACAAAGTTTACTACCGCCTCTCTAGTTATTTTTTAGATGAGAATTTATCCAACGACTTCTCCCGCTTTAGGGTGGAGTGGGAGAGCTTTTCAGACTTTTACTGACTAAAACCCAGTTCTATATTCCTTCGTTGCCTTGGTTCAAGTACCTCGGTGTTAACAGCCTTTAGGTGGATCCAACTGGCACCATTAAGACCATCTATTGAAGCTTCATATTTTTTTTCACAAAATAAAATTTACACAATCGTTGTGTAAAGATATGTTTTACTTAGGCGAACCAACGCGAACGCGATCGCGAAGCGAAGCGGCGCGGTTACCAAAAAATTGATACTTTATTGCGGTAGCCTATGTGACCAACGGCACGGTGATGAACGAAGCAAAACGGACGCAAGCAGTTGACTTGCGCGAACCCTTGCGGTACCGTGGCTTGTTCGGCTGAAGCGGTGACTCCGCACGCACGTATGACTAAGCCACCGCGTCGCGTTGAATTTGCGTGACCCGCATCAAATTACTGAATTACTTCGCAATCGTATTCACGTTGTAAGGCCACGCGGTTGGCTAACCAGATCTAGGTTTCTTAAATATAGCTGAGAATAGCTTTGAAACATGCAACAGAGATCAATGAGTTGTCATCAAAATTCAAGTTCTTACTTTGTCTCCTTTTATTTACAGACATTACGCAAAAGCGCCACAGAACAAGAAAAGACTGAATTCCTGAAAGAAGCGGCGCTGATGTCGAACTTCAAGCACGAACATATACTGCGCCTACTGGGAGTGTGTCTCGACAATGATCCTAACTATATCATAATGGAACTTATGGAGGGGGGTGACTTGCTTAGCTACTTGAGAGCTAAACGCGTCTCATTGGTAAATATAAATCTTTTTAGTCAGCGTGTTGCTGGTTCTGTTTACTTCCATCTCTTTCTCGTACTTAGAAAATGATGGAGTCTCTGTCCCTCAACGGCAAACGAATGAGTAAATTTTATATCAGCTCATTCTCAGTCAAGTCTAGAGGGGTGCTGTATTAAGTTAGTTTGGATAAATGATTCCTGGAATATAAACGTATCCCAATAAATGATGACCTGAAGGCTTAGCCAAGTCGATAATCTACAATCATTAACGCTAGTAGGGAACTTCAAATCTATGAAAACAACATCATCTCACGTGGTCAGAACAAAGGAATCGGAGGCGTTAACAAAAGTAGAAAAAAAAATCGAAACGAAACGCTCGTAACTTGGCTAGGCCTGCTGTTGTTGTTGTCACTGACCGAAAATGAAATGAAATTTGCATAATTGCTCGAGCTTAAAAAGGATGCTGTCTCGATGATCAGGGCATAAAAACTATAATGGGTCTAATATTACTACTACCGCAGTTTTAAATAATAAGTTTATTTTGTCAAAGTCAAATGACATGAAAAAGACATTACTAATACCTGGCTTCTCCCACAGTACACCCCCGAATCTCTAACATTACTAGACCTCCTGAACATGTGTGTGGACGTGACAAAAGGCTGTCGCTACCTCGAAGAGATGCACTTTGTCCACCGCGACCTGGCTTGCCGCAACTGTCTCGTGGCACATCGCGCCAATGGAAGAGTTGTGAAAATTGGAGATTTTGGACTAGCGAGGGATATCTACAAGAATGATTACTACAGGAAGGAAGGGGAAGGTGAGCGATATTGTGTTTTGGAAAATGGGGCTTAGTTGAAGTCTTGCTTTCAACAATTTATATGAAAAAAAAAACTATAAATAATCTCATTTTGCAAAAAACGTGACGGTCCGGCTGTTGTTTCGGGTCTGGATATCGTGTGCATTGTGAGTTTAAATGTTTGTGAACGCGCCCACAACACGTCTAGTGTGGGCAACACTTTATAAAAAAGAAAGATTTTAGATTTTATTTGGATTTTTGTCTGATGAAAAACAGATGTGATACTAATAGACCGCTAAACGTCCTCTTTTTTTTGCACTGCATGTTTAATACATATAAAGATGTCTCTCTCAATATGAGAGAGAGTTTATTATTCTGCTTAGCTTTTAAGATGAGAAAACTTAAATTAATTCATGAATCCCCAAGCGACCACCGGTGGCCGCGCATCTATTGTCTTACTATTGTGTCTCTAATTGACGGTATCTGAAGGGTTAAAACAAGCTTGATAGTGATTATATACGACATAATATGTTAACTTGATTGTTTCGTTATGTTCCCAGGGTTGCTTCCAGTGCGATGGATGGCGGTGGAGTGCTTAGTGGACGGAGTGTTTTCTTGCCAGTCAGACGTGTGGGCGTGGGGTGTGCTGTGTTGGGAGGTAAGATAGACAACAATACTTTATAGTACAGCCCGGTTACCACAAAAGCGAGGAAATATTTCGACCAACTAATATGCTCGTGCTGTTAAGAATTCTCTAGGCTAAATTTTGACGCACGGATATCTTTAACCACATTTCTGTTCTGGCGGAAATCGAGCCTGATTGAAGTCTATACTGCCATCACATCACTCTGTAAATGTCCATTGCCTTTATTTACTACTTTATTGTTTGTCATCAGGTATTGTCACTGGGTCAGCAGCCGTACCCAGCGCGCACCAACAGACAAGTGCTATCGTACGTGCGCACTGGAGGCACGCTCGATAGACCACCTAATTGTCCTTCAGCTTTGTAAGTAATTCCACACCTAATATAGAGTATAAATCATTCTCACTATTTGAGTCGAATCGACACGAGAAGAAGAAAAAGTGGCGTAGTTACGCATCCAAAGGGGCGTCGCACGAACGAGTGCTATTAATAACGGTTTTTCATTATAATTGAAAGGCTCGCGTTTGACCACTATTTCAACTGATGGTAACCGACAATGTGACCGAACATTGGGTTGCAACACCAACAGCCGTCATAACAATAACATTTGTTTTCTAGCTACGACTTACTACAGAAATGCTGGAGTTATTCCGCGGAAGCGCGGCCGTCGTTCCGTCACTGCCTGGAGGTGGTGCGCGCGTTACGCGACAAGACGTCGCCCAACATCACGCTGACGGCCACGCCCACGCCCGCGCCGCACTACCTCACGCTGCTCGGAGACGGTAACTATCTCACCATTTACTGTATCGTACATTCATCTTCATACTTATAACTCATGCATGTATTGCCACTAAAATTAATAGGCTTTAGTTAGACTCATCCGCGCGCACGACCCGCCGCTATACGTTCAACCAAGAAGAGAGTTGCAAAACTGGCTATAGCACCACTTTTATAACGTTTGGGTTCTCAAGTCCTGTCCAGTGGACACGTAGTAGGTACGCAAGGTTCTAATACATTTTGCAGTAGGTGCGAATTGTTTCTTATAATTTTGCGACACAGCACCTAGCCCGCCCAGTCGGGCTGCCCGTATACTTGCTGCAAGCACTGCGGCTTCTGACTGATTTTAATTAGGCAGTGAAATGTAAAAAATACTTCCACAATCTTCATTCATCAGCATGCTATCTGAAATGACGAAGTACATACATTTTAATAAAAAAACATAAACCTCCTTGCAGTAGGGTAAAATATGCAAAAATTAATAAATATACAAATTTTCTTAATTTCATGTAATCCCAACTAACCGATGTATTGTGCATGGGCTGCATGCTCAGATGCCGTCGACAACCGCACCTACCTATTGGACGAGAATGACAACGCCTGCTTAGGTTCGTGAACAATCATTGAATGATATCATGGAGCTTACTTTATTCTCGGTCATCTTGGAACTAATCAAACAAATTCTGATGTAGATGAAGACTTCCCGGAGCAGCACATGGAGCCGTCGCGACTGCTTCCCGAACGAACTCCAAAGTATTTGGAACTCATGTACGATAGCGACTCGGTGCCCGGCACCATCTGCGACGGGTACGAGATACCCAGAGCGCCCATCACGTACATGCCTCCCTTCTCAAGACACAGCATCGTGGGTGTCGCACCAAATAGACTGATCAAACCACCGTTGTACAGAACACATTCCTTGCGGACGCACACGCGGCCGCCTAACGCCACCATCATTCCTCTGCGGAACGGGTTGGTGAAGCGAGCCTCGCTGTGCGAAGAGATCAGCGCGCGGGAGCCGAGGCCGAGCTCGTCGCGAGAACAGCCGCGCGTTGACTTAGACTTTGATAAACACGTATTCAAGACTCCATTTTGAACTGTGATATTAGAAAAAATAATTATGCAATGTGTAAATTTTCCACCGAATGAGGATACTGTGTTAGAATTAAGTGAATATTTAATATTATTTATTTTCACTAGATTACAGTTTGTAAATAGAGGTGAATAAATTTGTTGTACATATTAGTTTAAGCTGCTGTTCTGCAATTTATTATTGCACCTGTAGAAAACATCACGAGACAACATATTAATGCATTTATTAAAAGCCAGTTTAATTAAATATATTGCCTATCATCATAGTTGCCATATTTTTATTTTATATTCCTTTACCACAATTGTGCCAACGCTCATTCCCTTTCTACTCTGCAGGCTATAAAATAATAAAACTGCACACCCAACTAAAATGCACTAAAGGGTGATTTGCACTAGAACGAGTGGGCAGAGCGGGGGGCCCGCGACTACCAGCAATAAACCGCCCTTTCTTACAAAAAAAAATCTTATTAATTTTAAGCTACTGTACGCACCTTTATTTTTTATGTTGTAGGTACAATAAAGAGTATCTATCATCTATGTATGAGTAAAAACATACAAACCCATTTTATTGTTCTTCGTCTTAGCGTATCGATGACGAAACTAGTTAAATTCCTTGCCTGGGCCAGAATTCGGCCACGGCAATGCCGTGCGCTGATGCTGTCATTAGGTCCCTACGTGAACAAGTAACAAGGCACGTGATGCAGGACGGAAGGCGTGACATGGTCTGCAGAGAGACGCCGCAAAATCACTGAAAATCGGAACCGTCCGAGATCACCTGTGGAGATTGTCTTTGCTGCGCCCAACTTAGGTGCGGAGTCTGTTGAGAGTTTTCTAGGTTGGCCATAGCAACTCGTGTCAAGGACCGACGGCTCGATAAAATCATCAGGTTTAAACTTCTCCCGCCAGAGGTCGTATCTCTCCGAGGTGGTGTTACTTTGAGATGGGCTCACACTTGAAACTTCAGTATTTCCCATCTTGTATGCACCTTCCGTTTAACATTCTCGCAATCCATCTTGTAACTGAGGGACCTGTCCAAAGTAATGCCGGGGTATCTTGGGTGGGGGCTATGTGTGATTATTACCCCCTGCCACGAGATATTGAGCGTTCGACCCGCGTGTCTGTTACGTAGGGTGGTAGACGCACGTCTACGTTTTTGAGGGATTTGGTTTCAACGCGTTAGCAGTATAATACTGGCTAAGATCTGAAAGGGCGGTGGTAAAGTTGGAGTTAATCTCTTCAAAACCAGTGGCTTGGTAAGTTAATGTTAGGTCGTCTGCATACAGAAAGCGGGTTGCATTAGGGCTCACCGGTTGGTCATTGGTGTATACGTTAAACAGCAAGGGCGCCAGAACACTACCTTGTGGCAGTCCATTTTTTTGAGTTCGTTACTTTTTATCTTTTTCCTCGCAAGTCAGATTTCAATTTTGAATTGCTGCCCGCTTGGGGCTAAGTTGACACTATGGGGTAGATGGTCAAGCTCAGTGAACCCGCGTTCTGTGATGGCAGCCTTGGAAACACCCGATGTGTGAACCCGGCGCTTTGTCATGAAGCAACCCTTCTCCGACAGTTTCTCTTGACGGTTTTCTTTAATAGCATCACGCAATTTATGTAGTAAGAAAGCGTAGTACTCGCCCTTTATAGTTGTGTTACGTCCTTTAAAATCCGCCAGTAAAATTTCTTCAGAATCTCAAAATGTTGCGCCAAAATCTTTTTTTATCACTGAGACAGTACAGACAGAACGGTGGACCGAGTTTATTCGGCGGAAGGATTTGAGTCAATGGAACGAGTTGAGTTGGCGGACCGAGTTGAGTCGGCGGTCCGAGTTGATTCAGCAGAAAGAGTTGATTTGGCAAACCGAGTTGACTCGGCTGCACTGAGTAGAGTTGATTCCAATTCGATTAACTCGTATTGTCGAAACTGCGAGTTGGCCTATGGATCGCTAAGAGCTGGACCGACGGCTCACAATACGCGTTTCAAGCGATACTGGTCTTTTAAGCATAAAAGATAAAGGTTTAAAATTATTTCGCACTGAAAGTGCTCATTGCGCTACTACTATTCCGGTATGATTCAGCCCTAAGCCACACATTGCACAAGGCACATTGTGATTGATAGAATAGATTATCAATATTGCAGGCCTACAAATAAAGGTGAAAATAAGTATCCTGAGAAGCTCGATTCTATTTGCTTTGATTCGCTCCGAGATTAATTTGGAATTTTTTTTTTTTTTTTTACTTGATATTAAGGAGTGCTAAAATAGGTAGACAACTGTTTGTTAGTGTGGGCTGACTCTTAACGTTGTACTAGGTGTATACAGCATATCCCGATCACTGGCGAGTATCGATTTTTTTTATATGAGATTATAAAACACTCAATGCTCAAGGTACCGCAAGATTGTGCAGAAAAATATTGGCACAGCACAACTGTATGAAGCTAAAAATATACTAAGGGTTTAATTATTTTGCTAGTAGATGCCAGTTTATTAGTAAAGGAGTAAACAAAAACAAAAAATAAACACTTCATTTTTTATTTATTTGATATACATTTAATTTATTTGTTAATACTAATATTTTACAGCTAAATTAATCTTTTCTAACAGAAAAACTAAAAAATAGATTTTAATAACCTATTT
Source organism: Mythimna lalbum (assembly GCA_949319445.1). NCBI lineage: Eukaryota > Metazoa > Arthropoda > Insecta > Lepidoptera > Noctuidae > Mythimna > Mythimna lalbum. Next base: position 11,116,933 of record OX439354.1, on the reverse strand, counting down.
AATGAGATGTACTTTCTATAAATTATAAAAAAATACATCACAAAAGTAGTCACTATGTATGTACACATTGGTACTTCTTGAACAGTTTGATTAAAATTTAACTCTAAAATAATAAAACTGTTTTTAAAATATGTTATAATTCTATGACACTCTGCTTGAGTGCTCTCCCCCTTTATTTGATAACATATAATAGGGTAGTTACCAAATAGGGTGAACTGCTCCGTCTAAATGGACTTATCGATTAAGTACATCTGAACGCAATTTCAGCACAAAAGCTACGAACTTCAGAGCCATCGAGCTAGCACTGGCGAGCGGTACAGGCCCGATCTGTGCCGGTAAGAAATGATTACATCATCAAGTTGCAATAATTACGAGCACATTATGCTTGTACGTTATACAAGTTTTTTTAAAGGCGCACAGGCGATAAAACTACATTCCCATGTAACATTTGACATGATTGCCGAACTACTCTTATTATTTTGGAAAATAAATCATGTGTTTCGATCCAGCAGGGCCACTCGAGCTAGACCGAAAAAACTAGTGTCATTGCTTTGTTTGTTTAATATACTTCAAGCATTTACTGACAAGATCCAATGTTCCTGAACTACTTTGATACCCGTATTGTTGGAAAAACTTATTTGTTTTGTTTATCTTTCCTTACCAAGCGCATACTAGATTTTCCCACAATAAGGGTAGTATGTTAAGGTACGATTATTGTGTATTTAAACTAAAATCTCTGAAAATCTCTCTCTCATTGGTTTTTGCACTTATGAATTCAAATAACAAACAGCCCCGCTGGGCACACATATTTTTGTTTACTTAATTTCTACTGTTCTGTTAAAGATATTTTGGAGTTCATACATGATTTAAGAGGTACAGTGGTACATGATACGATCAGTATTATTTTTATGTATTCCGAGCGTAATAGCCCGATGCATGAGGCGATTAATTGTTATTTCGATCAAAATAGTTTTTTTTTTAATAGTTGAGGTACTTGAGGATTTTGTCAATAAATTCGTGAGGTACATTAAATAAACAAAGCAATGTCACCAGTTTTCGAACTATCTCGAATGGCCCCGCTGGATCCAATGACTATATAACCACTTGACCGCTCATACGGGTGAATCCAGCTCACGACACATATGTGATTTTGCACTTATATTAGACGCCGACATTAGTGCATTTTTTAATACTGACCAGTTGTTGGATCTGTGCACATTCTTTAATGTTGGTACTTTAAAAACATTTATTGCATAAAACCGAAGCAAAACTAAGTTCCTGTGCAATTAAATAGTGCGGGAAATCATCTAGAACATCTAATTATAAAAAAGATGGCATAAGTTTTCATCAGTAAGTAAAATATGTATATATTTTATTTACATTATTTGTAATTAGAGAGCTCAAGCTAAATTGGTTGGTTACTAAAAAAGTGATACCGCGTTGATGTCTTTTGAAAAAGTCCTTTACTTTCACTAGAATATTAGATAAGTCTATCCCTTTCTATCCAGAAGTACTTTCTACTGAGTGATGAAGTGATGTGACAACTTCAAAATATAGTTGATAAATATTATTTTATCGATGATTCCCAATGGTGAATAAAAAATTAAGTTACCTACCTTTTAATGTTAACATTTTAGATTTCTTGTTGTTACTTGTAGAAAAACATTTATATTGATGAATTTGACAAGCCTCAGTTATTTTTTTTTTGAGAGTGAGAAATCGTAGAATAGTTTCTCGCGCTCTGGATGGAGCGAAAGGCTCCACCCAAACCATAAGAACATGCCATGAAAGCCAGACTTTTACTGACAAAACCAATGAATATACAATCAATTTTGACTGGCCTGTTGGTTTTTTATATTTTCTAAACTTATGGTTCAAAAGTTATAGGGACACATTTTTTTTTAACTTTTGAAGCGATTATTTCTGAAAATATTAACATTTTCAAAAAATAATTTAGGTAAACCCCAAAAAATAATTTAGGAATTTGGTGGGAAGGGTTCCTAGTTGACTACGGAACCCTAAAACTGAGTACCTGTTCAATAAAATGGTGGGGAAAATCGTTTATGCTTAAAAAAAAGCAGAACTAATCGACGTCAATTTTATCGATATCGATATTATTGCTGCAAAATTTACTTGTTCATCACTATTTTTACTGGGTTTGTTGCATCAGCCAATCACAGCCGCTATATTTTCCCCCGTCCCCCGACCCGCAACGGTGAATCGTGTGCCTAGACAAAATCGGTCTATCAGCTCTCAAGTGGTTTTATTCTCTTTGGCTGGATCGAAACACATAAATAAATCGAGGTAGTAAAATAACATTACGACGACGTAATACTACGTCAGAATCTCTGTAGTGAAGAAAAAAATTACTTTCGCAAGGACAAATGTCGCAAACGAAATCTAATAATAAAAATAAAATATACCTTTCTTAACTAAATAAACGTCCTAAAGGTAAATTGCTAGTCCTGTCTACTCGCCGTCTTCGGCAATCTCTTGCTTGACGCGTTTCTCGTGTTTCAACTGTTCGGTGGTGGTCACGTTGCTGCCGATTTCGAGAGGCTCTTGATGGTCATCATCTTGTGCGTCATCCTTGCTGTTCTCGTGAAGCAGGACGTACTCTCGCTGGGAGAAACCGAACTTGACCACATCGCGCTCTAGTAACTCGACGTACCGGCGAGGCTCGACCTTTTTGTTGTTCACGAATGTACCATTCGCCGATTCTGTTGAAAAAGACAAATTTGTAGTGAAAAGTAAAGTAAAGCCATTATAGTGTAAATAAGATTATTTGGGAATGACAACTACCATTGAAAAAGTTCCTTTCTTATTAAGCCAGTACAAAAGTTATTTTACAAATCACACATACTCTGTGAACGATGTATTAGCAATGTAAGCTTTGTGTGCAGGGTTCGTAAAAGAGCGATAGTACAGGCATACATACCGAGATCAATAACGTAAGGCCGCACCCGGCGGCCCTGCGAGCCGTCGGCGCGCGTGAAGGGCGTGGCGCGGTACTGCAGCGCCGCGTGCTGCTTGCTGATGGACGGGTGCTCCAGGGCTATGTCCACCACCTTCTTGTCGCGCCCGATCAGGAATGCCGACTGTCGGTGTATGTATAGGATGGGAAGTGCTTTGTCGCCTTTGAAGGGGTAGAATCTGGAAAATATTTCAATGCTGTTACAACTACGACCAAACATTGTCCTACATTTGGAATTGGTCCTATATCATGGTTGCCTTCACGAACATGTAAACACAAACACAAGAAATTCCATGTCATCTATCTTAGAAATGGTTATTCCGCGCGGAAATCGAGTCCAGCAACCAATCGTTTAATCTCTGCGCCAACCGTGACATCAAATCACCCGAGTTTTCATTTGCTTAGAATGTTATAAAATTATGAATTTACCATTATTATGACAATTTTCGTGGACAATTACGATTTTTTACTTTTTGACTACACAAATATGATCAATATTGGGTACAGATAAAGCCCCATTATTTTAACTAATTAAAAAGTATTTACCTCCACCTCCGTTTAGGCTGTTTAGCATCATCAGGTTCTGTGTACTTGATCACGACTCCGTTGAAGGTGTTGGCATCAGCCGTCAGTTTACCAGACAGACCGAAGTTCGGTTTTTCCTTGTCTGCTGGAGCCTTGCCATCTTCTGTCTTATCGTCTCCCTTTCCCCAGTCGTATTCTTTATTTTCGTCAGCATCTGCAAATCTATGTAAACAAAAAAAAACAATAGTTACGTTTTACCATAGAAATCATATAATCTGTATTTTTGCTATATTCTATATCGTATTTGAATGTTCAGCGAGAGTATGTGTGAAGCAAGCATGGATATGTAACTTAAATAAATGAATTTGAAATATAGGAGTAACTTTAGTATTGTTTTTGTCCTCCCTTATATCTGCAAAACCCAAATCTATAATTTTGGAACAACAAAATATAGAAAGCAGTTCTTCACATCATATAGTAGACAAACTACCTGCGTCAGCCGAAATCCATTGGATGGTTTAGGAGTTGGAGAATAAACAGACAAAAACGGGAAGCAACTGCTTTATTCTACTACGGAAAAGTATGTAAAATATTAAGGTTATGCTAAAAAAAAACCCTTTTTGAACTTATTGCGTGCGTGTCCCTCCTTTTAAATGATAAATTATATTATTTTATTTTCTACTAACCTGCTCTTCCGATCTCGCGACCTAGCCTCCGACTTGACTGGAAGTCGTCCACGCTCCGCATTACGATCTTCCGGTCTGCCGGATCGCTCCCTTCGTTCATCACCGCGCCCGTCCCTGTACCTCTCTTCTCTTCCCTCTGGCCTCTCTGGTCTTCCTCCTGGCCTCTCCGACCTTCCTTCTGATCTTTCCGGCCGTCCATCTGGCCTCTCCGGGCGACGACTACGCTCTTTGTAGCGCTCTTCTTGACTTCTCGATCTTGATCGCTCTCTAATAAAGATTTACACATAAATAAACATTTAATTAGCTACAGATACATATTGGAAACACTGGTCATGTTTCTAGATATAAAAAGAGTGGTGTACCTGTGGTGTGACGCAGCCGACTTTTCGGGTCTACCAGCTGTGCTTATGGGCTTCTCCCGACGGACTTCACGAGGTCTGTAACCGACAAACATAATAACTGATTCACTGTGAAAACAGTTCCTAACACAGACAATTTACATTATTGGCAAGGATTGCAAACTGGGTGCTCCACCACAATCAATTTTATTTCAAGCTTTAACAAAAAAAAAATACAACAAAATTTATAATAAATATATTGCAAAATTATTATTTAACTGATGTAACCTAAGCACCCCACCAAAGATCCTTTTATTTGGTCAATAGTAGGTACAATTAGTAAGAATTTTATTTGGACAAGGATAAAAAATCGAATGCTATCGACTCATAAATAAGAGAATTTTATGCTAGAGGCATCATTTTCAGTTTAATAACTGTTTTAACGTAACAATATATTCATTAATTTATCTTCAACATGAGGAACCAATTATTTTGACACTCCTTTAAATCGTACACTTACCATTACTTTGAAAAATAATGTTGATATCGCGAGCATACCTACTATGTTCATCCTTTCGTGAACTTCTCATATTTTGACTAATTATTAATTGGAAGATTAAATCAAATAGCTTTTAACTAAGCTAGAGTCCAGTGACAACTGTCTTCTTTTTCGTCTCATCAAAGCACAAAAAATGCGCGTGTCTACGATCTTAGAGTATCAAAGTGTTGTCTTCTATCCTCGTGTTTTGTCGCCATTTAACTTTTTCAATTTCTTTCCCCATCACACATTCAAACCATATCATGGTTCGTATTGGGTCATATTTCCTTGGTTTTGTATCTTCTTTGATTTTTTAATTCCATGTATAGAGTTCCCATCTGGTATAAATCCGGTTTCTTTGTCTTGATCTGTGTCAAGTTATTGACATTTTAGTGCATTTACATAAACATAGCTAAATTGCTTATAAATCAGTGCGTTAGTAGCCATTTCCAAGCTTGGGTTGAAATTTCTCAGTGTCCATAGTGTTCTTGATATAGAAGTATTAATGACAATAACTGATGACGAAGTACCCTGTCAGCAGCCAAATTGGTACCTATCAGTTTAGTGATAGAATTGATTTTTCAGTTTGAATCATAATCATTATGTGGATTATCAAATGACAGAATGTTAAAAATAATCTTGAGTCGGTATTTCCTTTCTATTATACAACATTATTATCTGGATGAGTTCCATTATCAAAATCTTTTTGGAACCTAAAGAACACAGTTCATAATAGTAGATTCGTAATAAACACAAACAAAATAAAACTAATTAACTTCCAGTCAGGTCCTGTGTGTTTGTCTTCAAATCCATTTCTCAATATGGTTCATTTCCAAAAATATCGTAACTGAATCCTCATTACTCAAATAAGCAGCATTTTAATTTAATCGGCGATATTACACATAAGCTTTCATTCATCAATTCAATCTCTTTATCTTGGTACATTCCGTGTATTTCATTTAAAAATATTGTTTTTGTTTCGACCTTTGGTGATGTAATTGCTCGTCTGATCCATCATGCCGATATATCATGTAAATCCATCTTGCTTTTAGGTTTCTCATATTGTTTGTACATAAATTATAATTGAAAGCTTCATCTATTATTTGCTTAAACATTTGAAGAAGAATTCCCTCATTGAAAGCACTTCGAGTGCCTGCTTAGTCCAAAATGAAAATAGTAATCTTTTGCTAATAAGCATTCCAACAAATCTATAACAATCGATGTTTCACACATGCCTATAGCAAGTATCATTTAGGGTGCAAATATTAAAATATCTTTGCAACACCGACAAGCTCTGATCATTATATTTTTCTGTAGAGTAGTCACTGTAAAAATAAATATAGTTATTTAACGTCGCAGGTACACTGTTACCGACCAACTGTGGCCGGCAGACACGCATGCAATAGCACTCTATTTTATGTGTTAAAATGTTTTAGATATATAAAAGAAATGTTCTTTGAACCAAACTACATGTTATATCTAAACTAGATACTTATATCTAATTAACGGGTAAAAATACGGCTTTACATACCTATCGGAAGAGAAGCCCTCTTCATGATACCTCTCCTTCCTGTCAGGAAACTCTCTCTCGCGGAAGCGCTCGTTGTCAGGCGGACCACGTCTAGAGAAGAGAGATGATTGATTCGTGTCATTAGATGTATCCAACTACTGGTAATAACTACTGTGTAAATACAAATAGTCTTATTTAAACTTATATTTTAATCAATCTGCCTGGACTTTCAAGGAAGCTGAATATCAGTATTTTAAATGGATGGACTGCCTAGCTGACCTGCACAACCCAGTATGCTAACACAATACTTGGTAAGACTGGTATCAGATTTGCTGTCTTCTACGTTTCTGTAACAAGTGACAAAAATCTACAACTTTCAACCAGGACCAAAGGGTTAGCGTTCATTCCTGGGAATGCACACAGTATGTTCCTCCTCCTAAAATAGTATTACAAAGGCTTAAAAAATGATTAATTAATTTTAATGGTTGGTATAAAGTGTAAATCTTTGGAAGAACTAATCAAATTGGATATTCTACAAAATTTTTCAGTACCTATTTGTATCAAAAAGTATTATTCATAAGAATTTTTCAAATGCATTCAATATCAAGAAATTTTCTAACTTTTAAATCTGGTGGAACAGTAAACTGTCTTGTAACAGAATAAGGATACAAGTCTCTGTCGCTATTACAAATAGCGAGATGTTCCCACCACATTTAAACTACTTTGTTGCTGTTCTCGGAAAATATTTTTTTTTTATGTTATTTTTTGTTTACAATAATAAATTGTACAAAAATGTTTTAATTCATATAATGCTATACTATTGTTGCGTGCGCTAATTACTTTTAATCACGATAAAATGCATGGTTCCCATTTTTTATCGCGATGTGGCTCCCGCAGTGGCCGCCGCCTATCCCAAGGCCAACTACGTTAAAAAGCCAGTATGTTTTTTATCGCGCTTTTCCGAAATAGTTTTGTATTGCAATCTTATTTCAAACGTTGTAGTTTTATTGCCAAAATAATATTATTGTAATTACATTTCAACGCCTTTCTGATAAGAATTTAAAATTACCTAGTTCCTTGCAAATGTAACCAATTTTTTTTGTAAGATTCTTAGAAACAATTAGTGCTATGTATTTAGAAATCATTACATAATTACCAATATCGAGTCATCAGGCTAATAGCTTAGTAATTAATAAAGTATATGGAAGATAACATGCTTCATTAACTTTAATGTTACCTTTTATTTCAAACAAAATTTTACAAGGGTGCTCATTATTAAATGAACTAAGCATTGTTCTTAATGAGTAATATATTAGTTATTATAACTATGTATTGTTTTAATGAGTAACTGAATCAGCTCTTTGCCTACATTATTTTTAGTTTATTTAAAAGACCAAATACATATTTTTTTTACCGCATCGGTATAAGTTTGGAATAAACCCGAAAGCGCAACTTTGAAATGGCGTCATTTTTATCATACATAATTAAAACAAGATAAGGACTCAGACCACTCTTATTTAAATTGTTATCTAAACTGCTACAATAATAAATATGAAAGGTCATTCCTCATATAAAGTGAAGTAGTGGGGAAAATCTTATTTTTACTGCTATTAAGTTTGCTGCTATTAAGATTGGTGCCCTTTTGGGCAGCTTAATAGTAGCAATCTTAATTAGCGATTTAAGAATAATAATAATAATGTTTTAGGGAACAATACCTTTCACGAAAGTCTCTTCTGTCTTCAAATTCTCGCCTCTTAGGTCCACCTCGCTCTTCATATTGATTGTAGCGGTTGAAACCTAGGATGAATGAAACAAGTGAACAAAAAAAAAAATGTTTATGCATGACCAAATTCTGAGCAAGGTGGCCAATCTTTGCAAAGATTAGCCATGTACTCGGGAGATCTGCTAATTATGAAAACAAACACAGGTGGACTCTCTGTTCCTTTACTCTCATATTCTGATGTGATGGCAATCAGACAAGATGGGAGAGAGTTCAGGTGCTCAGCAGTCAAATGGATTCTGCCATTTGAGCATGAAGGAGTAACAAATATACATACAAACTTTCGACTTCATAATAATAGTGTGATCCATCACACTATTATTATGAAGTCACATAAGACAAACACAGTTGTTTCAACTTAACCCAGACTCTTTATATCACTTGTTTAACTATTTGTAATCTAACTAGCTTTTGCCAACAGCTTCACATGGGTGAAAATAGGTTAAAACCTATTTTGGGTGTGGTAAACCACACCCTTAGGACCCACGTTACATCTCTTTAGGGGGCAGTTTTTTAGGTACATGTCTACATCTCAATAGCTATCTGTTTGCCAAATTCCAATGCAATACATTCAGTAAGTAAAGCTATGTTGATAGATCAGCCAGTCAGTAACAGTTGCCTTTCATCTACACCAATTTTAGAAAGAGGTAAAGTTTGTTTCTTTTTGTTTGTAGGAGGTGGTCTCTGAAAGTACTGGTCCGATTGCTAAAATTTTTTCACCAACAGAAAGCTGCTTTATTCCTGAGCTTATGCAAATTTTTTTTAAGTATATGTGCGAAGCCATAGGAAAAAGGTAGTATTTTATTGATAGGTCATCAATATATGTTTTTGTTTCAGTTTTATTGGCAAAAAAATATTATTGTAATTACATTTCAATGCCTTTCTGATAAAAATTTAAAATTAACTAGTTCCTTGCAAATGTAACCAATTTTCTTTGTAAGATTCTTAGAAACAATTAGTGCTATGTATTTAGAAATCATTACATAATTACCAATATCGAGTCATCAGGCTTAGTAATTAATAAAATATATGGAAGATAACATGCTACATTAACTTTATTGTTCAATCAACAGGACAGAATGGAATAAAAAAACGTGTTGCGCCGACCCCAAGTAATATGGGATAAGGGCAGGAAGAAGAAGAAAATCAATATATGTTTCAAAACAGTCAATTACTAACCTCTTGTGTCTTCCCTCTGATGATACCGCTCTTCTTGCTCCCTTGGTCTCCGTTGATATTCCTCTTTTGGAGATCTGTGTTCTTCATACCTCTGATTCCTAAAGAAAATAAATATTGTACATTTTGTATAAATGTATTACACTGATTTGCCCCAAACTAAGACCAGCACATTTACATAACCTACAAGCATACATTTATGCCTACTTGTAATGTACCTTTTATACTCATAATCCCTCTGCGGTCTATTATGTTCTTCATTGGGATCATGATACTGAGAGCTTTGACCATATTTGTCTCTATTTCTATCATATTTGTCTTGTCGATAATATCTGCAATAATTTAATGATGTAGTGTAATGAAATATTACACAGTATCATTTTAGTCTAGGATCAAATTAGTTTACCTGTCATGTTCCCTGTCATACTGCTGATACTGATCTTGATACTGCTGCCGTCTCTCTTTGCTAGAGCCTCGGTAGAAGCGCTGCACTTCTCGTTCCCTTTCATACTCCTCAGGTGACACTGATCTTTGGTATTCCTTCCTACAACACAAATTCCTGTTAGAATTTGATACAAAGTACCTTGTTTTTTAATTTTCATGAGAATTATATTACATGAAGATCTTACTGATTATAATAAGTCCGTATTGGTGGATTAGCTTCTGCAGAAGATCCACGACGTTCTTTTACAACACTGTGCAGGCGGCGCTGACTTTGCTCTTCATCTATAACCGAAAAGAAAAGACTTTAGATGATATGCAATTTTATAGTGTTTTACGGAGCAGGTTCAAACCCAGGCAGTTACGTTGAGTGATTTATTTCATCATTACGGTTCTCAAAATGATGAAGAAAACATCGTGAGGAAACCGGCAGGTCATAGAACAAAAAAAAAGACGTGACATTCAACCACCCGCCCGGCCAATTCCTTCTTCTAGTTAAGAGGCTTGAATCCTAACAATGGTAACAATAACCTATTCCTAACGCAAACATGCAAATAAAAATAACACAAATATCTTACTTTTGGCACTAACTGAAGCACTCCGCTGCCGCTTGTGCTTATGTTTATGCTTGCGCTTCTTTTTGGAAGATATTTCACCCTCACTGATGGAAGACACATCTTCGGCACCCGAGACACTCTCGACCACGGACTCTCGCCTCTTCTTCTTACTGTGCTTCTTCTTCTTTTTCTTGTGCTTACGTTTCTTCGAACGTTTCTGCTCGTCAGAATCACTATCCGAATCTGAAGAATCAGCACGTTTCCTTTTCTTTTTGTTGTAGCGGTGTTCTGATAATGAAGAGTCGTCACTATCGCCGCCAGAAGAACTAGTATTACCGCTTGCGTCCGATTCATCAGAATCTTCAGATGAAGTGTGATGACGCTTCTTAGACTTCATTATTATGATATCTCACAACAAATTCTCAAGTAAAATCACAAATCCAAAAAACACCACGCACAAGAGCTCACAAAATCAAAAACAAAAAGCTAAGAGCACGCTAACAGTGCAGCACGAACAACGAACACTGACCGAATGAAACAGAATGAAATGAAAGATGATGATTTCTAAAGTAGTCAGTGTAGCCAACACTGACTTATGAAATTCTCCGAAAATCCAAGTTATAGACGGGGTGAATCAGTATTAACTAAAGAAGCTTTGTTATTGGCATAAACTTTATAAACGGTTAAATTTAATTAATCTCGTTATTAAAACACAAAAATCAGAATTACCAATAAAATCTCACATAAGTAATCGGTATCACACAAAATAATATTCAAACATAGTCTTCTACCAACTTAGCAACAGCCAATCAGTGGCTCATATTCGCTCCGGCTCGGCTGTTATTGGTTGGCGCGAGGCGCATGCGCCGAAGTGCGTTCGGAAACACATTATGGTGAATAATATCTGACTGGTATGAAGTCTGAATCTTTACTATCAGGGAGGTAAGCCATATATTCCCAAATTACCCCAAATTATGTCCTCAAAGTTATGAAGTAAAACAAGTTTCAAGAATTCAAATTATAGCTTTTTGTCCTTCATATTATTTCCCATTTATTTTATATTTTTTAATCAAGCAAAATGCTGGATGATAAACTTAACACTGCCACGCATTTTTCTATGTGATTTGAATTTGGAATAAATATTAAAAGATGAGACACAATTTTTTTAAACATGATTGACGGAATAAAGTTACCGTAAAACGTGGCATTTTTACCGTAGTAACTTTACCATATCATAGGTACTCTATTTGCTAAAACTCAAATATTAGCAAATTAACTTTGAATAGACGCTAGTAACTTTTAAATTAAATACACCAATAGTTTTTTCAATACAACTGTTGGAACTTTGCAAGTCGGCCGCTAATATAACGTATTTTCGCAGTAGACATAAAATTTTAATTTCTGAGGTTTCATTAAATTTCACAGGTTACGAAAACTTCGTTATTACATGTAAAAATGCTTGGGATTGCTGTCGTAATAGCTGCTGCTGATATTCCATCTATTTATTTATTGAATTATTTACTTGGGTATTGTTGCTTGAGGTTAGGTAAAGTTACCCCTGATTGGTACTTTTCAACTTTACCTATTACTAGAGTTGACACAAATGTCAAAACAATATTGCAAAATATTCTTAATAATTAATTGAGAATTTATTGCACTAAATGGCATGTATTGGGAATAGAATAGAATATTGAATTATTCGCTCAGAATGCTGGTATTTACATTATGGTGACAAAAATCATTATTAAAGTATCCTTGTACAATTTACCATTTTGGCATGCAAATATTGATGCAGGTTCATTATCAAACGTGTTTAATAGAAGTGCAGTTAATTACTTCTTGAAAATTAAAAATATTAATAAATATAAGTATGTATATAAAATTGTCAGTGGTTGCTTTTTTATAGAATAAATATGTTTAAAAATAGCCAGCGCAATACCAAAAAAACTTTTCCTGAACAGAAGAGTTCTATATCTACCCATGCGTAACAAATTTTGGTATTGAGTTCGTAAAGTCATATCACGGTATCTACTTTTCAATAAAGTTAAAAATAGTAGCTAACGTTTAACAAAAAAGACACCTGTAGGCAGAGATTTCAGGGATGACAGGTTTCATTTTTAGGTTCTAGATAATTATTATTATTGAAAACAATACCTGAAGGTGTAACTTCAGGTATTGTTAGTATTATAGTTATTAGTATACAGAAATTGTATGATTATTTATTTAATACACAGTTAAAAATGGAATAACAATTTGTGAAAAAATATTGTCAAGTTGCTATGTTTTACGGTACTGCAATACTACTGACTTTGTCTGAACAGGATTAGTACTTTGAGTAGCTTATTTTCATCTCCAAAGTCCAATCTATCTTTATTAGGTATAAAGATTAGATAGATTGGACTTTGGATTATTCATCAAATTGAGTTCTGCGATTTAGTCGTGAAGGTATAATAAACAGATAAATTTACTTGGACCCTGGTTCTTTTTCTGAAATGCACGTAAATTGAAACTAAGTACTTTTGATGATTACCTCACTAATATATAAGGTATAAACGCTATAGGTAAAGATAGATGTATGGAAGTATATGATAATTGATGGTAATGCAAAAGCTATTGGTAGCTACTGCAATATATCCTGTATAAACTATGTTAAACCATTATTTTGTTCAGCATTAACATTTAGATTTTGTGATTTAGAAACGCGTGAGCAAGCCACGCAGAGCTAGCCGTGGGAAAAAATAGCTTGCCGAAATATATACATACCTTTGAGAATACAAAAAAAAACAATTACCTACCTACGTAATTAAGACAAAAACTTTTTTATATGAGAATCAATTTGTTACGACCAAATTATTATAAATAAATAATATTAGCAGGGTGGTAAGCCATGTGATATTCATCAGTTACCTAATTATTATTATATAATCATTTGGAAACAATTTCATGAAGAATTAACTCGGCCCCAACTACCTCCGTGTTATCACTCTTATCTGCCAACAAAGGATCCTTTGTTTCATTGTTATCAATGACGGTTATGAACACCGGTGACGAATACACAGAACCGGCCTTTGTACCCGTCGGACCCAGCCCCCTTATTCCGAGAAAAATCGCTACGCCACCCAGCGTGGCGGCACGTCTAAATGAAATGAAGCCGAAAAATGAAGCGATGAACATATTAATACCCATCGACAACTCTCCCTCGGACTCGACTCGGAGCAGTCTGCCGATGACTTCTTCATCTTCTGAGGACGATTTCCAAGTCTCCAAAGCCATCCATGCTCTCCAATTTGACTGGCCTGATGGTCTAGTGGTTAGTGGCCCTGACTGCTAAGCCGGAGATCGTGGGTTCGATTCCCACCCAGGACAAATGTTCATGTGATGAGCTTGATCATTAAAACTCTGTGTCTGGGTGTAATTTATCTATAATATATATGTATTTAGAAATATATAAGTATGTTTATCAGTTGTCTAGTACGCATAACACAAGCTCTGCTTAGCTTGGGACTAGACGGCGTTGTGTGATAGTTGTAAAAAAAAAGCCAGCAAGACCAAGAAAACCGTTGTATCTTTCTGCGCCACCGCTCCCTGTTACACCTGCTTCGCAGGTTAGCTGCCTTCAAAACCTCAATGCTTCTAACGCGCAGAAGAAACAACGTCCTCGTCCACTCTTGTACAATGACCAAATCCGATAGCCGAAATCGGCTAGATGGCATCATCATCATCATCACAATAACCAAAATGTGTAGTGATCTTAAGATCAACTACTTGAACGCCTACTACTGTCAGCAGAGAATCGCAGTCATACTATACAAGAATTTGGTCATTCTAGCGCAACTGCTATGCGACCCCTAGATGCGTTGAATGTCTGGGCGAGCACGGCATTTTGGACTGCCCCCGTCCAAAATACCACATCCAATACACAGAACCACCTATCTTGAATCCTTTGCGATCAGTTCGGGCACCCGGCTAACTACCGCGGCTTTCATAAACCAAGCAGTTATAAAACTTTTGTATAATGCCTTAGTTCGGTGCAAACTGGAAACCAACGCTTGTGTATGGAATCCTCATGAGGTTACATATACACTCATGCTGGAGAAAGTTCAAAAAGCTTTTCTAAGTTACCTTTATAAACGATTATTTGGATATTACCCATTTATGGATCCTATCCTACTAAGTTCACCTTAGGATGCTTAAATTGCGACTCATTAAAGGGCTGTGGGTCAAATTACAACAGCTTACAAAATTATTAATGGTTACACTGAGGTTATTAATGGTTTTAATTATTATTAATGGTTACACAAAATTAATGGTTACGACACAATTATTAATGGTTACACAAAATTATTAATGGTTACACTGAGGCGTCCGATTTGCATGTGGAGTTGTGTCAATTATTTGTTCCAAATAATTACAATCGCTCTAGAAAACATAAACTATTTAATGTCCCATTCTGTCGCACTGTAGCTCGATCGACCTCCCCTATACCGCGTATGCTAATGATGCTCAACGCGCTCGTGGAGGCCAGCCCTGGATTGGATTTTTTTGCTGATGCTTGGAAGACGATATTATTAGAAAGTTTGCGGTTCTGTGAGAAGATAGAGTGAAAGGTTTTAACATAATTTAGTGTTAATGGCTCATTCGTAGAATCATTGACGAGTACCATTCTCTTGTTCTGAAAATGCCCGACCTAGACGTGTTCCACGATAAACCACGTGACTTTAAGAAAAAAGTCAAAGGCATTCTCGGTATTTGAATGTAAATTGTTAGATTAAATTATTGTTTTTTAAAGATTAAGTTCTAATATAATTAAGTACATTGAATTAATTGACATTAAATTAAATCATATTAAATTAAATTATATCGTATTAATTAAATTGCGACATTTATATTATAATTAATTTTGACTTAAATTTTAATTTTATTGTATATTTTGTGTTGTTTATGTATTCATATAAGCTGTAAATTGTAAATGCTATGTACGCCCTCATTGTCACGTACATCAGACCATAATAATGCAATTGTTTTTCAATAATGTTAAATGTAGGTGATGTGGCAGTACTATAAATAAATAAATGGCTATTTTGCTGTACTAAATAATAATAATAAATAAAATGTCCTAAATGTCTACCAAATTGAAAATGCGCGCCACCACTCTCCAACAGTGAGAAACCAAATCTGGGAAGTTCTCCTCTTTTCAGCTCTTCGAACGTCTCACTCCCCAAAGACCTTTCCATTGGAACCAACCAAACCACCAAAAAGTTTACCCAGCTTTGGTGGCCTCGCAATCCATCCCAAATCCAAAACGAACCCCTCATGACTCCTGACGACCCCATAACCTTATAAAAAAGCTAAAAAAAAATTGTAGGATGGTGAGCCGTGCGATATTCATGAAATCATGAGTAACTTAATTATGATTAAATAATCATTTTGGAAACAATTTCTCGAAGAAATGTTCCCACTCCGACTATCGTTATTCAAACCGCTTATTACCAACCAGGTACTTCAAACGTTACTCAAAATAACGATAAGCTTTGTTCCGGTAACGATATTTTGTACCGCTTCACCAGGATCATAACAAAATTATATCTTCCACTATAACGATACTAATAAACGGAACGAAATCTAAAATTATTAAAATAACGATATTTATTTATATCGTTATTTGAATAACGAAATAATAACGTGACGTTATTGTAAGAGGATACAAAAATAACGTTACTGATCCCATAACGTAACTTAAAATATTAATAATAATAACGTTATTTTATTATAATGTTGTTTAACTCTTTTGGCGTTAGTATCGTTACAAACTTTAGAACGTTATCAGATAACATTATTTTGTTGTAACAGAACGAAATTCCTTTCCTTTTTTAGTCCTTGTTAACAACTCCGATAAATTCTCATTCAACATGAAATACCCCACAGTTTGGGGTACACTCTACAGTTTGGCAACACATAATAATGATTCCAATATGAATGAACTACGAATGAACTAAATGTAAATTTTATAACAAGCAGTGCTGCCAACGTAGTCAATTTGTCGCCATTTAGGCTACTCAGACAAGAATTGGTGATGGAGATATTATGTGACAGGCGTCTAGGCGACTTTTAGGCTACTTCAGAGACGAGCTATATAAAATTCTCAAATCACAAAAAAAATCCTTTCATAAAAATCATAGCCGCGTGATTTTTAGGCTTTAGGATTAAAGAGATTAAGAGAAATTTTAAAAAAAGTTGGTTATCAAAGTTTAGCTTAATTCTAGATGAATCTCCGACGTGTCAAAAGATAACATAGAGTTGCGTTTTATTTTATTTATAAACTTTTTTTTTTCTTTTACAGTACTTTAGGCTTCTCATACTGTGAAAAATGGCGACAACATGTTCTGCGTTGTTGGCAGCACTGATAACAAGTGTTGTCAAAATTATCAAATAATAATGTTTTTTTTTTGTAATCTAATCAGTTTGTACTTATGCCATTTTGCTATTTCCATGATGTGTACAATGGCAGCGAGGCTATACTTAACAAAATGTGAAAAGCAGCGTATGATTATTTGTCTTTGATAAAAAGTATGCTATTTAATCAAGCCTGTTTGATAACCCTGCAGCTAATGCTATGCAAAGATTTTATATATACTCTAATAGGATATATAAAATCTTTGATGCTATGTTACAAAGTAATCTGTGGCTAATGTCATTTCAGATTTGATCATTTGACGTTCTACATACAAGTGTCAATGTCAAGTGACGAAAGTTTACAATTTGCAATTTGTTGACTTTTCACCAGTTTTATTTAATTACTATTTGTACTGGATAATTTTAACGACAGACCTCGTACAGTAATTGATTAATTTATTACAAGGGAAGTTTTGTCGTTCATAATCAATTTCAATTAGTATTATGGTCAGTGGAAATTTATTACAGAACTTAGACTGATAAGGCATCGTTGGCACAGTTCACAAGGTGGTTTGTAGCAAAAAAGTGTAATAAACTCTAAAATAAACTGAACAAAAAATGGCTACACGCAAGAGAAGTGGATCAGGGTCTAAGAGACACCTTAAGGAGAAAGTGGTACAAATATATGAATCCTTCTTTAGAGGTGAAGATTTAACTACTGATAATGCTACATTCTGGGACGAATTCTTTCTTCTGAAGCCTAAAATTCCGCAGTTAGAAGCTGAAATTCACAAACTGTCTGTGGAACAGCTTATGAGCATGCGAGAAAGTATGAACTTACTTGTTTCTCAATGTATTGAAATGTTAGGACAAGAACATCACATAAGGTAAGAACTCATCAATTTAGTCTATGCATTCAATTTATATATTCAGAAGTAGTCCATTTTATTTGTTTAATGTTTCAGATTAGTATATGCTCTGCAAACTCTTAGTGCTCTTTTAATAACTATGTACCAAAGAGCAGGACAGGACACTAACATTAATATAAAAACAATTTTAATTGGCTCTGATAATCCTGATTTTAAAATGCAAAAGTTGTTTGAACATTGTAGCACCATCTTATCAGGTATGTAGTACCTGGTTTTTGTAAAGATCAAGATTGGTAAGGAATAAGATAACAAATGTATTGTTAATTTGTCTTTTTTTTGGTTTTATAGTCACAGAATCAATATTATTTGAACAAAGTGACGAAACATTTTTCTATGTACCTAATATAAAGATGGTAGGTGCTTTCAACATGTAAACAGTTTTAATCTTTCACAGGAGATGTTCCAGACAGTTTAAAGTCGATGGTTTTAAAGCTTCTTTTAGTAATAGCTACAGGCATAGACAACATTGACGATAACTCTTTAGTTGAGTACTTTATGCAGAACTCTTTGTTTGAGCCCTTGATACAACTGCTGTGCACATCTACAGAGAGGCAACATCATGGTAATTCATAATTCTATTTCTTTATTATTGAATCAAAAGGTAGAGTCTGTCTAGAAAGTCAGACAACTTGGGTAATTATTAGTGTTAAATGAAATCTAATGTAGTCAACACTGGTTCAATAATCAAGGTTGATAAGGAGATCTTGATCATTGTTTACTAATAGAATAACCTTATAAAAAGTATTGAATATAAGTTTTTTTTTAAAGATTAAATATTATACAAAATTCCCTAGTTGTTTGACTTTTTAGACAGATTTATAGCTAATGGTATTCTGATGTGAACTATACCAACTTTTAAAAAAAGATACAACCCACTTCTATTAATTCATGAATCCCCAAGCGACCACCGGTGGCCGCGCATCTATTGTCTTACTATTGTGTCTGTAATTGACGGTATCTGAAGGGTTAAAAATAACTTAATATTAGAAGTGGTTGGTACCATTTTTATTAGAACTTTTTTTTTCACCATAGTTGTTTAACTATCTTAATTTATTGAGAGAAGTCTGTGAAGTTCTGTTAATTTTCTTCATCAGTCTCAGTTCATCAAGTGATACTTTCTGAATGCCAATACTTGACTTCTTGATGAAAATACTCAAATTCTATATACAATGCTATAATATTTGACGAGTTCCCTAAATTTCTCATGCATCCCTTTACTGGATATTGATAAAAATGGGAACAGTGTAGGAGTATATCTCTTCAAAAAAAATAAAAACTATCCAAGTCAGTTTATAAATGACAGTTTTGAAGTAACAATCATAAAAAAATTCTTCTTTTTTTAAGTCAGTTAACAAAAAAAAGTATAAATAACAAAAACTTAATGCTTTAATTCATGAATCCCCAAGCGACCACCGGTGGCCGCGCATCTATTGTCTTACTATTGTGTCTCTAATTGACGGTATCTGAAGGGTTAATGATGTTTGAGTGATCAACTGACATACATATTGGAGGTCATTGTAGTTTAATATCTTGTGAACCATTTTTTAAATTATTACATCAAATTCTTATCTGTAATATTTTAGCAAAGGCAAAACTAGTGAAATTTTAAATTATTTACAGAACAGGCCAAACTTTTCTTCATGGTGTCATTTTGTGAACACCATTACTCTTCTATTAACAAAATAACCGCATTCAAAGAACTTGTAATTTAGAGATGAACATTTTTCTTTCATTTTTTTTCTTTTTTGACTGGCCTGTTGGTTTAGTGGTCAGTGGCTCTGGCTGCTATGACAGTTTTGGGTTCGAATCCCACCCAGGACAAATGTTTTTGTAATGAGCAGGATCATTTGTTCTGTGTCAGGGTGTAATTTATCTATTACTAGCTTTTGCCCGTGGCAACCCACGCGTACATAATCCCAGGATAAAATATATATGTGTTATTCTCAGATATGGTCTAATCGTGTACCAAGTTTCATCGAGATCAGTTCTGTAGTTTTTGCGTGAAAGAGTAACAAACATCCATACGTCCATCCATACATACAAAATTTCGCATTTATAATATTAGTAGGAAGTAGGATTTAAAAATATATAAGTATGTTTATCAGTTGTCTAGTAGTCATAACACAAGCTCTGCTTAGCTTGGGACTACATGGTGTTGTGTGATAGTTGTAGAATATTATTATTAGTTCATTACTTTTTTCATAATTATCAAATATTTTTTTATTCCTGTTTTAGGATATGATGTGGTCATGTTGTTGATGTTTCTAGTAAATTATAAGAAACAGGAATCAGCTAATCCTTATGTGGTGAAATTATCAATACTAGATGATGAACTAGCCTTAAATGGGTAAGTAGTACTTCACACTGTAGGTGCTACTGATATATATAGGTCTTGACTCATATATAGCTTTTGGAAGTTGCTTCATCTTGTGTCGAGAACCAAATCATCAAATAGAATAATAATAAGTTTATTTCAATAAATTGTTCACAAAGTTAAGTAATAGGACACAATATAATTTGCATCTCCTGGTCCCCAAACCAGGTTTATAGCCTGCAACGTGGGGCCCAGAATAAAAGAATAATGACAAAATTGCAAAAAAGTTGAAATATATTTATATCATTATTTTCAAATCATAAAAGCAGACATTGTTCTGTTAGAGTAGTGAAATATTCAAACCCAGTGACTGGGATATGCCTTTGCTCAGAAGTGTGATACTTCAGACCAGCTATAATAATAAAAAAATATCAATATCTCCAAACATAACTTCAAAACTTTTTTATTCTATTATTCTCTTGCTCAGATACGGTCAAGTAATAACAGCAGCCCTCAATGACTATGTGATGTCGACGTTTGGCGGTATGCAAGGAGGCGGCGGTGGTGGAGGATGGCTCTCTTCTCTGACCAGCATGGTCGGCGGCATATTCCTCACCAGTGACGAGACACAACCAGTTGTTAGAGGGCAGAGGAACAGGTAAGAACTTTCTAATCTTCTTAATTCTTATCTACACTAGATTTTACCAGCGGCTTCGCCCGCGTTTATTAATATACTTTCCTCTTTCTCACTTTAAAAAAAAATAGCTTATGTCCATCTCCAGGGTCCCAACTATGTCTGTACCAAAATTCATCAAAATCGGTTTTGCCATTTAGGCATGAAGATGTAACAAACAAACAAACACTCACGTTCGCTTTATAATATTAGTAAGGATTAAGAATAACTTACAAATAGAGATTAGGTGTCAGTGACACAAATCTAAGCTATCTATCTCCCTAGCCTTATCCCAACTATGTTCAGGTCGGCTGTCAGTCTAACTACAGACAGTTGAATACCAGTATTTTATCTGAAGTGACTTTCTATCTGACCTCTACAACACAGCAATTGGGCAACACAATATCCGCTTGGCAAGACTGGTTTCAAACTTCGCTTCTGACTATCTGTCGAACATGTAATAACCAGAGCCGGGATAGCCCGTTAAGCCGTTATAACGTGCTATCCGAGGCTCGGGGGTATCTCGGTATGTTAGGATGGTCACCCATCTACAGACCGGCCCCGGCAAGCTTTGCTTGACCTTGGAAGGTGACCTTGCTATTATTTTTGTAACCACAAGCTTCTCTGAAACATGTCTTGGCTGAAAATTTATACTTCCACTCATACCTAACGTGTGCATGTACAATGTATATTAAGTAAATACTCAATTGTATAAACACCTGTTTAAACTACATATTATCTGAGCAAATTATAGATATGCATGAAGCAGTTTTAAATGCAACGTTCTGCGCAGCCAATAGCTACATAGTATGATTTGCTTGGGCTTCTTACTATGATGTAAATGTCACTACATAATATCACAATACAATGTAGGTTATCGTGAATGGCACTCTAGCAAGTAACAGCTTTCTATAGCATAAAGCATAATCAGCCTTTTAATGTTCCCACTGCTGGGACTCAGGCCTCCTCTCTAGGAGAGGGAATGGGCCGCAAAACACCTCGCGGGCCCAGTGCGATTTGGTGAATGTCACATGTCTTCGAATTTTTGGTTCAAGGACATGCCGGTTTCCTCACGATGTTTTCTTTCACCATTTTATACTCTAAATTTTAAACTAAATTTTTTTTTATATCTAAATAATAATAATAATAATAATATTCCACAACTGTCACACAACGCCGTCTAGTCCCAAGCTAAGCAGAGCTTGTGTTATGGGTACTAGACAACTGATAAACATACTTATATATTTCTAAATACATACATATTATAGATAAATTACACCCAGACACAGAACAAATGATTATGCTCATCATACAAACATTTGTCCTGGGTGGGAATCGAACCCACGACCTCCGGCATAGCAGTCAGGGTCACTAACCACTAGACCAACAGGCCAGTCAAATAAAAGTTATAGTCTGAATTCTTGCTTCCTTCATCAAAAAATATAAACTTAATTAATTTTTAACTTTCCTCCTACCGGAACCGGAACACAAGTGGGTTTTAGTCGGTAAATGTCTGACATTCCTTCTTGCTCCACCCGGAGCGGTGGAAGTCATTTGATGATTTCCCACTCAAAAACTTAAATATCTACCTGTATTTACAACTGTAAGTACGATAACTAAGTGATAAGCAGCATATTGCATTAGACCATCCAATACTTAATCAGATAACATAAATCACTTATCGCCCTTAGATAACAATATTTAGACTCAAAGCAATAAATCAAACAAAATCTATCTGAATCTACACAAAAAATCAAATTAATCAATCACTCAATGCTTTTAGCTCAACGATTACCTTCTATTATGAAAATGTGAAAAAGGACTTGTTTTCTAATAGGTAAAAATGTAGGTAAATACGGCGGGAATCCGATGGATGCGAGACGCACAGACCGTTCATTGTGGTGACACTTGGGGGAGGTCTATGTCCCACAATGGACGTCTTTCGGCTGAAACGATGATGATGTTGAAATACGGCGGCCTTAGATGTTTTGCTGAGAGAAGGGGGTCAACCATGTCGTCTATTTCTTTTCTTACAGGGGGATGGGGGCAGTCTTGATAGTTCTTACGTAGGAGCACAATAATACGTAAAGTAAGATTATACTTCAAAAAAGTGCGGAGATGTTCAAGTCATTTCTCCATAGCACTTGATAACACCCCTCCCGTACTGCCCCCGTTAGTAAAAAAGACGCATCTATAATTTTTTCCAGATTTGAGTTATATTACATTGCCGGAATCAGGATAAAAAAGCGCACCTGCCTGTATTTTTTATATTTTGCTAACTTTCTCCAGTGCGGTTTTAACACAAGGAAAAAAGGCACGATTTCCCGTTTCATTCATTAAAACATTTTTTTATCCGTTTTCGTTTTTGTTAGATACGTCTTTTTCTATCAGGGGCAATGTAGTCCCTGCAGTTGCCTTGGGCATCGTCGCAGTACGGGTACCCAACATATCTCATCTTTATCTCATTAAAAATAAATTTGTTTGTTCATCACCCAGTGGTGGCGAAGAAGGAATGTTACTGGCGTTATACGAGGCAGCACATTTGAACCGCAACTTCATGACGACACTGGCGCATTCGTCATCAGCCGCGGCTTCGTCAGCACCGCCGTCACCACCGGCGACTCTGCCACCGCATCAGGTACCTAAATATGAATATTGGAATAATTTGAAAAAAAAAAAACAACTTATTGCATTTTTCATCATCAGCCTTTTTAATGTTCCCACTGCTGGGACTCAGGCCTCCTCTGTAGGAGAGAGAATGGGCCGTAATCCACCACGCGGGTCCAGTGCGGGTTGGTGAATGTCACATGTCTTCGAATTTTTGGTTCTGGACATGCCGTTTTCCTCACGATGTTTTCATTCACCGTTTTGCGAGCAATGGTGATGAAATGAATTACACAAAGTAATGCGCCTGGCAAGGTTTGAACACGCAACCTACGACTCATTCGCCAGTCGCCATTACCACTCAGCTACCACTGCTCCCTGCATGTTTAATTAAGTCTAATCTCATCGTTTCCGATTGAACTAGGAATCTATTCGGCTGTGTGGTTTGGCCATCATGTAAGGCCTAGCTCGAAAATGAGATTACTTTGCCTGGTACTTGACTGAAACTGACGACTACGAGTTTATGCATACGTCGGAGCCCCTGTGTCCCGGGGGCCCCGTAACGTTGATACGGCAGTTGCTATGCCTGTGTAGTTAAGATTAGATTTTTGTCACTAACTAAATGCGATCTTCATATTGTTTCAGACTCCTCCTAATTTGACACAAATACAAGCCCTTGACAACGAACAACCAACGAATCTGCTAGTCACGTTCTTTCAATATTGGTAAGTGAGAGACTGAAAGATTTTTTTTTTAATATCTGCTGTATTTACAGTATTCAGATACTTTAACTTGTGGATTTTATAAAAATTGTGTGATGATAACTATTTTCAGTTCTATAGTGATGGCTGACACGCGGACTGAGTCGAGCATAAATAAATGCAGTCTTTGTTTCATAATACTTACTTGCATAGTGGAAGAACAGTTTGCTAACTCTATTATGCACGACCAAAATCTTACTTTTAAGGTAAAGCAATCTCAAAAAGTATGTATCTTTTTAAACCCTCAAACAACGCCGTAAAGTTTATGTTCGCTTTTATAGGTGCAATTGTATAGGCTCCCAATGCGCCATAGGAAAATAGTTCTAGAAGAACCACCTTCGCAACCCCTGGCGTCGACCTTGATAGGTGAGCTTAAAAAAATGACATTTTGAGAAAAAATATCTACCCACAAATTGCACTGTCGTGCAGAGGAAGGTATGAAAATCTGTGGTATTTCTTTTCAGACCTTCTCGTCGAGTTCATAATGTGCCATCTACTGAAGAAATTCCCTGGGGAACTGTATCAGTTATGCGTGGGAGTATTGCTACGGTTGCTAAGCTACCAGAAACGATGTCGCGTAAGACTTGCAAGGGACTGGCGACCCCTGTGGGCCGCACTCATTGCTCTGTTGAAGTTCTTAGTAACCAATGAGAGCACTTTGTTGAGGAGGCATAACATTTTTATCATGGCGCAACAGGTGTGTATTTTTCTGTTTTTTCACTTCACGAACGCGCTGCTAACAATCAAATTAATATCTTATTACAATGGTATAAGAGTTACATGACGTGCATGAGCATACTTAGTAAAGTTTTTCTCTAAAAATAATTGTTTTATGCATTTTGATTCCAGGTCGTGAACATTTTCAATCTTTTCATTACATTTGGCGATACGTTTCTGCCAACTCCTGCATCTTACGACCAATTGTATTACGAATTGATTCGGATGCATCAAGTATTCGATAATCTCTTCTATATGGGTAAGTTTATTGATACTGTTACTTACTTGTAAAGTTGTTTACTTCTATGAATTGCAAAAAGTTCACTTAACATTTTATATTTTAATATGTTACAGCTTTACGCTATTCAACCAGTGATGGTGAATTCAAAGCGGAGGCGTTGCGACTCGCTAATTGTCTGGTGAACGTGCGCGCTATCATCCAACACTTTTCACCAAAAATTGAAGCCTGGCTGGCGTCGCAAAATCTATCTACTCCTACTGAGGATCAAGTCAGTATTTGTCCTTACTGTAACTTATTTTGTGAATTCGGTTGGGCACCAAATACTCACATTGCTAATTGGCGCCCAACAACCAATTGTTGGGCGCCAATTTAAGTGGCTGGCACCCAACTAGCGATGCAACGATATATCGAATTTTCTATTATCGAATCTTTAATTAAATATCGATATGTTAGTATTGCTAATACGATGTTATCATATCGAAATTAATTAATATATCTAACAACATTAAAAATATATTAAACATGACATTAGTTTCGTGATAGATTTTTGTTAAAATAGACATTGATGTTTTTGTCCGTTCAATTTCAAAGTAGTTGGTTTATTTGTAATTTGTATATGTAACAAACCAGTAGGTACCAATTGAACATCTCGTTTTCGAAGGCAGGAGCTAATATGACTGCGAACAGGAAACCACCATTTCGAAAAAAACTGTCTAAATTACTGTTTTTAGGTTCTATTGATAAAAGTTATTGAGAAATTAAAGTGCCTAATTGTTTCTAATTGTGTGTGTAATTTTTGCTTATTTAAAATATAAAAGAATTGCTTTTGCCCGCACGGCTTCGCTCCCGCTCTTTCCTACTCTACTCTACACTACTCTACCCTACCAAACGTCACATATACCATGTACTAAATAGTCCGAACAAAGCCTAAAAATTTGGTTTGGATAGGTGAGCCCTTTTTTGAGTTATAAAATAACAACGAAAAGTCGCATTGATTTTTATATATATAGACTAGCGGCCCGCCCCGGCTTCGCACGGGCAATAAATATAGCCTATAACATAGATTCAGATTGAATTTAGCTTTTCAATAGTGAAAGAATGTTTGGAATCGGCACAGTAGTTTTTGAGTTAACTCATTACAAACCTACACACAAACATACAAATTTTCTCTCTTTATAATATTAGTGTAGATTGAAAAGATAAAAAGTTGCAAAGACGACTTTTTGACTCGATGTTTTCAAGCTCTCGATACAAAAATCGATATTTTCTAGTTTATATTTTTATTTTAAACTAATGTAATTATTTTAATTTTACAGATTTTAGAAGTAGTTCGAAAGAACTACGACAGCCTAATTCTAAAGTTACAAGAAGGTTTGGAATCGTATGAGCGTTATTCAGAGAGGGACCACCGTCCGCTCCTGTCGCGCCTTGTGCTGGCCGCGCGACAGAGGAGCGACAACTCGGCCGTGCACCACCACACTGCGGCCGCTCTTGAGCACTATACTAGCATTTCTTGAAAATATTAACTTATTCAAACTAATGGCGCGAGATCAGCTGTGTTTTTAAAGCTCTATCAACAGAGTTTCCTGTTGTCCGTATGAGTGTTTTATTTATATGTGAACTCGTTCATAGTATGTAGATTGAATGTTATCAATCTTTTCGTTCCTGATACTGAGTCTGAATTATACGCGGCCTGGAAGGAAGACCCTGACTGATTTGTGGATATACCGACCTGAGGTGCCCCAATAATCTAGCGCCTATAGGTAGTCCAGAGGTCGTGTCTATTTGTCTAAGTTACAAAAAATATAGGCTATTGTCTAAAGCGCACTGATGAGCCAATAATTACATTTCGAACCATTATGTAATAAGTTTCAGATACAGTTTATAACTTCAATTATAACTGACTGTTTTGCGATTTATATTAGATATTTCTTACATGATTTAAGCCTAGTCGACGTCTAGTTTTAAAAGATTAGATTAAATGGCGAAAAATTGTGTATTTCCTGTCTTAAATAGCTGTAATGTTACCGGTTATGTATTTTAATTAATATTATCTTATCTTTAATCAAGTATAGATGGATGATCCGTAAAATAATTACTTGATCATATCGATACAAAGCAATATCGTTTAATCCCATGATAAATTAATGGATTTAAAATATATCAATTTGATAATCATAACGAAAATACATACAACAATATTGTATCGATATTTTTAATTATCTAAACATCTAAGTTGGATTAAAAACTGGATAGAAAGTTAAATATTCTTATATTTTATTTACTTTATTGAATTTTATTAATTAAGGTTTAGTATTTTGAATTTATTTGATTGTTACCTTATCGCTTGCGTTATTTATGAGAGTATATAACTACGACTTTAGAACCCTTAGTTAAATCGAAATGTGTGGTTGAAAGTAATCTGATCACACATGTTTTTTTTGTGTAGGTCTGTGGCGCAAACGACAATGCAAATTAAGAATTACGCGTGATGTTTACATCTTCTATTATACATATAATTGAAATGCAAGTTACAATTTGTGTTCATTTTATACTTTAGATAATTCATATCTGTATCTCTTTATGTTATTGGCCATGTATTTTTAGAACTTATTATACCTACATATTACATAGTCTGTCTAAAAAGTCAAACGCCTTGGGAATTTTAATAGTTTATATAATTTTAGTAGATTTACTTTATTTTTGTTAACGTTTCTGAGGGATAATAAATGACGTCGAATTGTCTAGCGTATTCCGTTTATGGTAAACAAATCTGATGAAGCCGAAGATTATAATTATTAACTTTGTTCGAAATACCAAAGTCGTTTGACTTTTTAGACAGACTATACCTACTATTTTTAAATAAAAATGCTTTAGGTTACTTATATCTGTAACACAAATTATATCACTAAACATTTATGAATTGAGTAAAAATGATAGTAATCATGAAAAATAATAACTATGATAATAATTTTGATATGTGTACAGAAAGAGCTTTTAAAATGGAGTTGGAGTATATGATATAGATGTTACTTTAATAAATTATTTTTGTGAACCAACTGAATGTCTTTCCTTTTACAACAAAATAAGAAAACGCATCAAGATTTTGTATAATATAATTATATAATTCGACGTAAAACTGCAATAACAATAATTAAATATACATCATACATCAATAGTAACAGACTAGATAATTGCTTTCAATAGACTAGAATTGCATTTAAGGAATGTTTCTTTGGTACAGGACTATCACAAATAACGAAACACAAACTTAATTAGATAAAAATATGTCTCAGATCCTTTTCATTCAAGCTGCCATTGGTGAGCAAGTTCATCAATGTTATTCTGGAGGTTTTAGTTCAGCAAGAGCTTCCTTCACTAGATCTTGTAGGTCTTGTGGCAAAACCGTTTTGGACATGCTCCTGTGTTCATCATTTGAAACTTGGCACTCATCATCATCATCGTAAGCTTTCCTCAGATCTGTGGATGATCCATCACTGTTGTCTTTGTTCATATCATCATCACTGTCAGAATACTTGCATCTGTTATTCTCTGAGCTGTCGTGAGACTTCAGTTGTTGATCTTTAGAGTCATTCGATTTGACAGAGCCTGAGTCTGTTATAAACTCGTCTAACAACATTTGAGATGGAAATATTGGAATGTATTTTTGGCCATTGCACCAACTTTCTAATGTTTTCTCTAGCTCTGTTATTCTGTTGGCTAGAA
This sequence comes from Mythimna lalbum, assembly GCA_949319445.1. Taxonomy (NCBI): domain Eukaryota; kingdom Metazoa; phylum Arthropoda; class Insecta; order Lepidoptera; family Noctuidae; genus Mythimna; species Mythimna lalbum. The sequence goes on along the minus strand of OX439354.1, from coordinate 11,088,050 downwards.
TTCTGCAAAAACGAACTTCATTAGACACAACATGAAACAAGGTCAAATATCTCTTTATCATAACTGTATCCTAAACACTACAGATAATTCTTTGAGTCCGGATATTTAAAACAGTTGTGGGATGACAGATTACAGAGGACACTATCAATTAATTATATAAGCATTAGTTGTTTAATTTGATTTAAAACTAGCTGTTCCCCGCGGTTTCACACACGTCTTTGGTTACTGCTCCATTGCCGTGGGTCGTAGCGTGATGTTATATAGCCTGTACTATTCGTCATGAATCTGATTATTCCATACAGATAGATTTTTCCAATTCGACTGGTAGTTCCAGAGATCAGCGCGTTTAAACAAACATAAGATAGGAAATGTTCCAAATATACATACTGGTTAGTTTTTCGTTGATGTTGTAAGGCGATTGACTTATCATTAAGTGCTTCAAAAAGACCAAGGCACAGAGACCTCAGTTCAGCTGCCGAACCTTGCTTCAACCCCGCCTTCGAATTAATATTGTCCAGAAATTCTCTCACTGTAAAAATATGTACATCAACAAAAAGAAAATAGAATTTAAAAACATAATAATTAACAGTTTTTTAATTTCACAAGTGCACAAAGACCTGCTATTTCAATTTTGCCACACTCAACAAATTACTCATGTATTGTGGATGCATTCATAAACATATAAAGTCACATACATATACACAAGACACCAAAACCTGGTACTTCTGTTATAGGCCATAGACATACTTTTACCGTACGGGATTCGATCCCACGACACGCAGCGCAGCACTCAATCGCTTAACTACTGCGCCAAGCCAAACATGGCTTCCTAAAATTTAATAGTCATAAAAGTAAAGTTGCTCTATACTATAACATACCTTGCTTTTGTGTCATAACATCTGCAAAACCTTTTTTCATGTAGTTTGAGTAGTTTTTATTTCTATTGTCAAGCAATGTCTGAAAAACAATAAAATTAACATAGTTATCTAATGTCACTTCCTGTATGTGCTGATAAATTGAACAAGTTATGATAAGTTTAGATACCTTATATTTTGTTAATGTTCGTTTTACAATTTCTTTTTCCACTTGGAGTTGTGTTATTCTTTCATGTAGATATTTATTTTCAGTAACAAGAGCGTCAATATCTACGATAGGCTTGGGCGGATCAATTTCATTACTGTCTTGAAGTTTCGACCTGTTTGATAAAATGTAGCTGATCTGATGGCTCAGTCTCTGTACTTTGTTTTTATAGTAATCTCTGTCAGAAACCAATTCTTCTTTTTCATCTAGTGTTGCTCGATAGTCTAACTGGATTTGTTGATACTGGAAAAAAAAATGTTTAATTGAAAAAAACTATGAAATTTGACCTAAAAAACTTTGCTGAGGTCTTGGGCTGGCTGTACTAATGACGATCCCTATGAATATGCTGGAAGTGAGATGCACAGTACCGGTTGTTGTGGTGATACTTGCAACCCAGAAGTGTCCCCACAACAACCCTCCCCCAAGTTGGGGAGGCCTATGTCCAACAGTGGATATCTTTCGATGAATGACGACAAAGCTGAATACAGAATATTTGTTGCAAATCTATAAATAAATTTTTCAATTAATACACTTCTCACAAATTCTCAAAACATGAAAGCCTATCAAATAAAAAGTTAACACCACATACTTTCGTAGTTTCGTATGCTTAGACTAACTTTACCTTTTTCTGATTTTTCTCAAGTTCATTTACCAACTGCTCATAGTCTTTATGAGAATAGCTGAATATAGTAGACAGCTTCTTATGTCCATTTGTTTCTTCAGACAGGCTTTCTCTTCTCTGCAACTGCTTTTTCAGAGCTATGAGGTCCCCGGTAGCTTCTTCTAATTTACTTCTGAGAGATTCAACCTATGTTACAAATAATAAGCATGGTTAGTTAATAGGGTAGTTTCCAGGGTAAAAATAACTACATTTGTTTGTATAATCATTTGTTCTGTGTCTGGGTGTAATTTATCTATATATGTATGTATTTAGAAATATATAAGTAGGTTTATCAGTAGTCAAGTACCCATAACACAGCTCTGCTTAGCTTGGGACTAGACAGCGTTGTGTGATAGTTGTGAAATATTATTATTATTTAGTCCGTATTATTTTAGATTATAAAAAAATATTGGACACATATTTTTTTCTTTTTTTCGATTAAACAAAAAATAACAAAGATTATAGTCCATTAAAGTTACGTGTGACGTCACCCCGTGCGAAAAATGCAGCACGGCATGACGTTACACGTTTAATGGGCCATATCTTTGTCATTTTTGGTTTAATTTTCAAATAAAAAAATGTGTCCCTTATTTTTGAGTAATCTAAAAGACACATTAATTACATTTTTTACGGCAACCAGCCTATTCTTTATAAATGGTATAAGTATGCTAGTACCAAATATTTGGTGCTATCATAGACTGACTGGTATTTTTTTTCACAGAAATATTGATTACAATATTTTTAAGGTCTATAAATTGTTTAACAAGCAGAAGAGTTCTTCATCTGGTTTCTTTTATATAATCAGTTATGTGGAGCACATATGGGAAGTGGGTATTTGGAGCAAAATGTATTAGCCTGAATGTTATAACTTTTTTTTTAGTTAGGTAATCATCATATACCTCCTACTAATTACGACTAACTACTAAAACCCACAAGTGTTCTTTCAGTTGCCCTACATGTTTCAAGGTCACAGTGAATGTTTACACATGTCTTTGTTGGTAGAGTTATAAGTTATTATAGTGTTTTCATGAATTAAATCTGACTTCTAATAAAATTATTATTTGTAAGATCACAATAAAACAAATTACAAAAACAATTGTTAAACATTACAGTTATTGATATTAATCTGTTTAAAGGCAAAGATAGTTTTCTGTAGTTACCTGGGGGGATTATGTATGAAGAAATTGATAGTAAATCAGTCATTATGTTAGCATTAGACAAACAAAAGCAAGTCTAAGAAGCAGTTATTGAGGAATAAACTGTGAAATAACAATTACCTCTAACTTCAGCATATTGTTATGGTCCTGTGTTTTAGCAAGCATCTCTCCTCCACTGATAGTGTTAGTTGGTGTTAGTCTATAATCTAAACTGTTAGCACCTGGACTAGATTTCAAAGGAACTGTCTTCTTACACATTAACTGTTCTACCAACACTTTGAACCTGTCTCTTTCCATGCTACATTTATCCAGTTCCCGGCTCATTATAGAGAGAGCATCGATCTTACTTTGTAACTTACTTTTTAAGACTGAGTTCTGAAACAAGCATTGGATCAATTACAACATTATGGTTTGCATTATGTGTGCTTGGAACTAGAAAGCTATAAAAACAAATTAGTATTTTACAAAACTAGCATAAAATTCTATTAAATACTGGTCCAAAACGAGTAAAAAAATATATTTTACCTCAAGAACATAGTCGTCTAATTGTTGATCTTGAAATTTCACTTTGTTTATAGATGATTTATTGAACATGATTCACGAATTTGTACTCTATATTTATACTAATAGTCAATAAATGTATTGCAGTAGGTACATAACATTAGGGTTTTTATTTATTCTATTTTCTTTGAGATAGGCAAACCCAACGCAAAGAACACCGATTCAAGACACGACAGCCTGGCATTGACAGTTTGTCTTGTTCGTTGACATATCACGTCAAAATGAATGAATGATATTGGTATTCTTTCGACCAGTTATTTTTGTAGAAATCATATTCGAAAACTATTTAACGCTATAAAACGATAGATATAATTTCAATGTTTAGTTTCATGTTTGACTCTTTTATTTGTGTTGTTTGAGAACTTGTGCGTTTATTTGATGCAGGAAATATATTAAATTGACATTTTGACATCACTAAAAATCAACTAAAAATTAATTGTAAAATATTATGTTATCTGTGCGGTAGTTGAACTGAACGTCACTCAATTAAGAAATGTCAACTTGATTGCTTGATTTCAGAACAAGTAGTACAAAGTAGTACGATTTTTTCTCATTTACTGCAGATGTTAAGTGAAATTGCTGCTTGTATTCATCCTGAGCACTGCTTCGATGCAATGCGTGCCGGACAAACGCAGAGGAGTAGGTTCCGTTCATCCTAACGCATGGCAAGGATGGCCGCGTCTGGTACCGAAATCGACGAGTTCTTGAACGGGCCTCTAGTTTCGTGGGTGAGTGCACAACGATTCGTGCCTCTGTTTTTATTACAGTGCGCGTAAAAATGAAGCGTGAGATGGATTTAGCCAGCCGTTCCGTATGAATGAATGTGGCATTTTGTCATTTCTGCATGATCTAGTCATTATTTATTTTTAGGTTCTCATCAAGGGTGAGATAAAATTGTAGTTATCGTTTTCTCTGTTGTCATACTCGACTGATCAAGTTGTTTTGTAATGGATGCTACTTCTGTTGTTACTTTTATCCCTTTTACAACTTAAATGTGTTCTAGCTATTGATTGAAAACTAGATACATCTTCCAGCTGTTACCAAATGTGTAAGTGATTACAAAGACTCATCAAATGAAAGTTATAAATAGACATGTAAATGTTTGTGATAAAAATAGACATAACAACAAGATACACGAAAAAAAAATGTAAACTGAAAGGTTTGAATGAGTAATATTGATTGTTAAAAAAAATAAAATTCTTTTATAGAGATTTCATTAGACAAGTAATGATATCAGCTGCTATTATAATAAAAAGAGAGTTTGTGTTCAATATCTGTGTACCTACTGCAGTAACAGTGAAGTTCCCACAGATGTTCATTGATCCATTGTTGGTGTGTGCTACCATTGAATACAGAATGCACATATTAATAGCAAAGAGAAATTCTTCACATAATGTCTTGATGAGCCATATAGCACATAATTGATCATAAACTTAAAGAATTGAACTTTCTTTGCTTTTCATTTTTGAGCAATTTCTTAAAAATATAAAACTATGTATACAGCAGTATACTAATACTCAATATACATTTTGCAGATCAAATCATGTGTACCAAATCCAGACGTCATCACAGAGTATTCATCTCTGTTCAATGGAGACATCCTACATCAAGTCTACCTCCAGATAGACCCAGAACCATCATGTCACATCACAAAATTAGCTGGCTTAGAAGACCAAGCCCTGATATTAGGCAGAGTGAAGAACTTTGATGCCATCATCAAAAATGTGAAAAGCTTGTATGAAGAAGAACTGGGCATGACTCTTCTGGTGGTCCCTGAGTGTATATGCTTGGGGAAGTCACCTGAATCTAGGGAGGGTCTGGAAACCATGAAGCTCTTGATCCTGCTGCTCCTTGGGGCAGCTGTGCAGTGCCCTAATAAAGAGCTGTTCATCACAAGGATCAAGGAACTCAATGTTGATCTGCAGCACAACATTGTGGAATGTATCAAACAGGTATGAATAAAGTTTTACACACACACAGGTGGTTCAGTTCCTATAATTGCATTAGAGTTGCTGCAACATACCCATAAGGTGTACAATGCTGTAGTCATATATTCATTATAATTTGTCAAGTCAATTATTTATCATTAATTTAAAAAAGAAATAATTATTATAAAATTATTACTCATGTCAGGATCCATTATTATTCATAAAATTCGAGCCCTGATGACTACCTCCCGCTCAGCCCAAGAGCGGGGGTTGTCATTGGATGATTTATGCCCACCAAAAAAAGAGACCTTATTCAAATTCATATCAAAGATTTTTGACAAATCAAATTTTATAGATATAAATACAATTTACATTATTATTGCATTCCTCAATAAAATAAATATGTCACAACAGTCTTGTAACTTTAATTAAAACAAACAAATTATAGTGTGCTACTCAGTTTGGTAGTTAACACAGGACATATAGTATTCAAGGCCCTTTGCTTTGAGGTTCCATTTAGGTTTAATGTATGTGTCAGCTGTCCATTTATGAGTAAGGAAGTGTACACACTTAAACAGGCCTACCTCAGCCATGCAACTGATAAAAGAACCAGCCAAGCATGACTTGACTGACAATTGTCTTTTAAAAATACCAACTTACATACTTTGTGTTTTTTGAAGATTAGATAAATAAAGTAGGTCAATATGATACCAAAGAATATTTATTTATTTATTGTTTATTTTAATATTTATATTATTTATAAATAACACAAAAAGATACTTACATAATAGACGTTAGCAGTACAAAAGTACTGATTATTTCCAAAGAAATTTCTTCCAGCAGACCTGCGAAAGGAGAAATCAAAAAGAAATGTAGACCATAGTGCTGCCATGCTCAAGCTATAATGCCGTTATATGATTAAATCATATTTTGAGTTACGCACAAAAAGCAGCGTAGAATTATGTATAAATCAGGGGAACTTTATGATAATTTTATTATTTTATCTGAGTTACAATTAATATTCGAAAAATACTGCTCAGAGAGATCGATATAGAATTTAAAGCGTCTAAAAACGAAAGCCCGCCAAATGTCAGATAACGGCACTTTAGCTTTACGACGGCAGAGTGTGTGTAGGAAGCAAAAGAAGAATAACATTTTAATACATTAAATATATTGAAATAGGCAGTTAATATCCCTGCTAAACACAATGCGTAACAATTATGTCACATCACCTGTATTTAATAATAATAATAATGTTCCACAAATTTCACACAGTGCCTAGATGGCACTGTGTGTGTACCAAACTAAGCAGAGCTTGTGCTATGAGTACTAGACTACTGATAAACATACTTAGATATTTCTTAATATGTATATATAAATAAATGACACCTTGAGAGAAACCAAAGAGTTGGGCTGAGGAGTCCTATAAAACACCTATAACTTGAAATAGCTTGCAAGTCTAATGGTGCTGGAACATTGGAATAGTTACTGGCTCTGGAACACAAAGGGCAACTGAAGGAGCATGAGGGATGTTTAGTAACTTAAAGTCTAACACACCCTCTTGCTCCATCCAGGAGTGCAATAACTTATTGGATGATATTAAACCTCAAAAAAAAGTTGTCATCAATTGCATCTACTATAGTCCCTGATCCCTGATATTTAAAGTACATTCAGTTTACAAATGTGAAGACACATTTTGTTTACATTCACATGTGAACAGTCAACAGATGTCACAACTAACTGTGAAGCAGGATGTCCTTGATGGACCTTTGACATTACACTAACTGTTTGTCAAATGTCGCAAGAGCTAGTGAGGAGCTGTGCAATACTTGATGTTCTGATTGATAGTTTCCTTCAGTTTATTGCAAAATTAAGTCATTATATATTATTTTTAGTTAGGTAATAGTTCTTGATTGGTTCTGTTGATGATCACAGTAAATTTTTTATAATACTAGTTAATGCCATCGGCTTCGCTTGCGTGATAGTAAAAAAATATCTAAAGAGAACATACTCCCGGGATAAAAACTATCATATGTGCTATTCTAGGACATGGTCTACCCGTGTACCAAGTTTCATCGAAATCCATTCAGCCTTTCGAGCGTAAAGAAATAAAAAACATACAAACTTTCAGTTTTATAATATTAGTGTGATTTAATTTCAAATTATCATATACTAGCTTTTGCCCGCGCGGCTTCGCTCCCGCTCTTCCCTACTCCACCCTACTATACCCAACTCTACCCTACTCTACACTACTCTACCCTACTCTACCCTAATCTACCCTACTCTACTCTACCCTACACTACCCTAATTTTTTTTTTTTCATAAGAACCTTATCCTCACAATAACAATCACAACAAAAAAAAATCAGCCAAATCGGTCAAGCCGTTTTCATGCTATGTCGTGACAACGGAAAACGGGTTTCATTTTTAAATATATAGATAAACGTGATTCTATCTCATCTTTCTCACAAATGATGTAGATACCATTATTTTAGTTGTTCTAGAGTTGCCAGGGGTATAAATAGAGAAAGCAATGAAAAATGTATAATATTCAGAGATGCGCCGAATACTCGTTATATTCGGTATTCGGCAGAAATTTGAGGTATTCGTATTCGGCAGAATTTTGAGGTATTCGTATTCGGCCGAATCATTTCGTTGAAATGCCGAATATATTCGGTATATTGGATTATTGTAATGAATGTTTTGCTCTCGGGTTTATCCCACTTTGTTAGAAATTAATCCTGTAATTGTTTGTTGCAAAGTCGAAACCGATAATGATCCGGTTTAGCATTATACTTTTTGATTATTCATAGCACTTGTAAAGCATTCCACCCACTGCTCCCGCGAAAAAGCACTGCGTTATATTAAACGTACCTTGCACTATTTTTATTATCATCTTCGGTTTCTTTAAAGATCTCCGACGCACGCGACTTTTTCCGTCGACTTATCAAATCAAATGAAATGCATTTATTTCAAACAAACGACCATTTACAGGCAGTTTTGAATAGTCAAATGTCGGTCAATTCAAAAAGTGAAGCTAAATTATCTTTCAAAACACCTTATTTTTTATGAAATTATCAAGAACTGCACTAAAAACTGACACTCGTTTTGGAAATCCTGAATAGCTTGTGTAAACTTCTTTGCGCAGTAAAATAAAGATCGGGGAACCGAATTATTCGGCAGTATATTCGGTTCGATAAGAAATCAACCGAGTATTCGGTTACTCGGTAAAACCACTATTCGGCGCAACTCTAATAATTTTGTATTATAAGTTTTGTTTTTTATTTTTAAGGTTACAGACATGCAAACAGTTGTATTGACGCCGGATGCTATCGATCTCTTCCAATCGCCGACGATGTTCAATCACATGCGCCGGCTGGCCAAAGAACGCGATCACTACCTGCAAAACTGGGCTTCCTTAGTTCTCCATGAAGGGCTGTGTGAAAACGACAACGAAAACAAAAACGGAAAGAATAGATCGACACAAAATGTTAATCAGAATAATGGAGATAGTCAACATCTTGCTGTGGAGCTGGCTGATTGGAAAGCACGACTTAGGAAGCAGAGACAAGAATTGTGGGTATTTTCACATGAAGTCATTTTTTATTTGGCAATACATAATTTTAGTACCTTCCGTAAAAAGGGGCACAATTATTGCACAGGAGAGCCATTTTTAAAAACATTTTTTTTTGCATTTAGACACCACACAAATTGCCAAAAATAAAAATATAATGCTCTGCATTTTTTTCCTATAAAATTATTTTTCACGATTCACGATAGTTATTTTAGACATAATTACAAGAAATAAAAATTAAATTACTTACAACTACATACTTAATTTTTTGACAAATGTGCCACTTTTCTACTAAAGGTGCAGCAGGTGAGCAGCTTTGCTGAACAAAACATTTCTGCACACATTTGTTTTAAAAGAGAATTGTAATGTTTTAGGGAAGAGAAATCTGAACAGTTGTCAGAATGTCGGGAAGAACTGGAGCACACCAAGCTGGTGTTGGGAAAGTTGCGCTCCGACAGTCAGGAGTGGTTCAACGAAGCCAGGAAATCAGCTAGCTATAGAGACGAAGTTGATGCTCTAAGGGAAAAGGCTGAGCGATGTGACAGGTATGGTATAAAATGAATAACTATGCATAGGCCAGAAAAGAGATGACTAATGGCAGGATGGGTTATGGAGTTGTAAGGAAGAAGATATGCTGAGCAGATGCCAAATAATCAACCTTCTGCCTTTATTCCAAGATAAAGGTAGGAGGGTAATGGTGAAGTTTTGCTAAAATATTAATTAAAGCACTAAAATAAGATAATTATAGTTTTTATTTGGTATGTTTTCTTCAATGTACTTGTATATTATAAAATGCAGGAGGTCGTTACTTAAAAAGAGGTTCTTTATGAAAAATTAAAACCTAAAAATAAATAAATATAATTACAAATATTAAAGAATGTGGCTAAATAAAAATAGGAAATAAATATATTTATAGACTTGAACAAGAAATCCAACGATACCGCGATCGTCTAGCTGATGCGGAATACTACAAAACAAGGGTTACAGAACTTCGCGAAGATAACAAAGCTTTAATGGAAACAAGAGACGCCTTGGAAGAACAACTGCAGAGAGCAAGGAAACGCGCTGAACAATGTCTTACTTTAGAGGCAGCCATGATCAAGCTGAAGAGGGAAGCTAATGACATCGCACTGGTAAGTTAAACGAATTTATGTGCAGTTAAAGTTATAGCAAGTGGTAAATTAATATATTTCTATTGTTTAAAGGAAAGAGATGCAGATCAACAAAAGATCCAAGAGCTCATAGAAGAAAATAACCATCTGCAATACATTACCAAGTCAGTACTGAGTGAAAGTAACAACAGTAATCTAGATACTGACAATGAAGGCGAAAGCACACTGGAATCCGGAGAGAACAGCTTATCTGAACAACTAACCAGCAATGCTCAGGCAAGAGCTTTGAAACTCGAACTAGAAAATAAAAGACTGCTATCAACTATAGACAACTTAAGAGAACAATCGTTATTGGAGAGCAGTGACAAAATACTAGAGTTGGAAAAAGAAAAGAAGAAACTGTCTCTGAAATGCGAACAGCTTCAGGAAAATTGTAACAGAGTCATGCAACAAAACGCTGAGCTGGAAGAAGTTTTCAGAAATGCTTTAGAAGAAAATAGAAAATTACAAGATTCTTTCGACAGTCAGAAGACTTTCATTGATCGCCAAGCAATTGATCGAGACTCAGAAAAAAACAAATTACAAGATTTCGAAAAACATTTAGAATCTATAACCAAAGACAAACAGAGAATTCAAATGTTATGTGACTCTATTCAAAGAAGAGCTGATGAATTAGAAAAGTCTTTGGATGCTAGAACTAAAGAGCTTAATCTTATAAAGCCTGAAGCTGATAAAGTGACTGGTCTCATAATTCTTACTGAAGAATTAAAAACTAAACTTACATACAGTGAAAGAGACACGCACAATTTACAAAGGGAAGTTAATAAGTTGAGGGAAGCAGTTGAGGAAAAAGATGTCTCTCTTGATAAACTTACAACAGAAATTGAGCTTAAGAAAAAAGAACTGGAGAGGTTGGCACGAGAACTTGAAATCAGCCACACTATAACTAGCAAAGTCCAAGACTTGGAACAAAAGACTCAAGAGCTTAAATCACAAAAGAAAGTCGACTCTGAAACAATTCAAACTCTACAAAAAGACCTTATTACAGAAAAGGTTAACTTCGATAAACTTAGAAATTGTATGGACAAACTAGGCATCAATGCATCTGAAGTGTTAAGTCGAGATGTTAGTATAGAAGACTTGTTGGAAAAGGTCATTACAAATGTTGATCATGAAGGGTTAATTTCAGAAATAGCTGCTAAAGCCAACTTAATGAAACTAGTTCCTTGTGACTGCAACCATGACAATGATAACATGAATAGTGATGACAGTTTAGTTAACCCTCAAATCGAACAGCTTACCTCAGATCTTGCGGCATTACAAGCTTCTCTAGAAAACAGTCAAGCTGAAAATGCTAAACTACAAGTCAATATTGCAACTTTGAACTCCCAAAACGGTTCTTTGATATCTCAACAAATGACTTTACAACTTGCAAACAGTCAACTTGCTGCTGAAAAGGAAGAAATTATCAAACAGCTGGAAGTTCTGAAAGATAAACAAGATAACCTTCTGAGAGACCAAGTTGCCTTACAAACACTTCATGAGCAACTGAATACCGAATATGAAACATTGCTCAGCGAGCGCGAGCCCGTCAAAATCACCGTTAGAGACTTAAAACTTGAAAATCGTGAACTAAAAGAAAAGGTGACGCATTTGGAGAAAAAAGTAACGGAATCCGAAGTTGAAAGAGAAAACTTGAAGATCGAGTCCAGAAATCTAGTTAATCTTAGAGCGGAGCATTCCAAACTAAAGGATGATTTTAGGAACCTCTTTACAGCTAGTGATAGATTAAAGAATGAATACAGAAACATGCAAGAAGAATACAGAAATCTTAGAAGCGAGGTTACACAACTGAAACTACGAAATACAGAGATTTCTGGCGAAATCAATACTAAAGTTGAGATCATTACGAGCATGGAGTTAGAAATTAACAAAACTAATCAACATTGCGAAATGTTGATTCAAATGAACAAAAGTCTAGATGCGGACAGACGCTCTCTAATGGATCATGTATCACAGCTTTTGACTCAATACCATGAACTGCTTGCTCACTCACTAAAAGATAAACAACATTATCATGAAGAAGAAAAGATGTTTGCTGACAAAGTAAATGCGCTGTGTCGCCAGAAAGAAAAATTAGAAGAGAAAATCATGGAACATTATAAGAAATTAGATAATTGCACTACGAAAAGACGTGGCTTCGGTGCGTCTTTTGTGAAAAGGGTCCGTAAAGCTGGCACCGACTTAATTAATAAAGTTCCGACAAGAAACAACAAACGAATCGAAGACGCGAGTCGCTCAAAATCTCAATTGACTTTGGCTGGTTCAGAATCAGGCGAATCAGACCCCGGCAGCCAGGAATTAGAAAAACTGTCCAAGAATTCGGACCAAGATCAAGGTTCTTCTCATCCAAGTGCGGAATCGCCGAGGCACAGTATAGACTCTAGTTTCACAAGACGATTTGATGATAAGCTTCTGAAGAAATCCGACAATATAGATATAAGCGGATCAATACCAAGCCTGGATTCAACTAGATTGACTAATGAAAGTAGCTTTGTGCGAAGGCTCTCTGGAACATCGATACACAGTGGTGGAGGAGACGATGCGCTTATAAGAGCGTCATTGCGGCGGAGACCGCACAAGGCGGTGCCGCCGTCACACAGAAATAGCTTCCAAGGTTTAGAAGGACAAGGATTGGATACAGGCCTACCAGCAGGTATGTTTTAGACAGTTCACTATAACTTATTTTAGGCATTTAGTGATTAGTTTAATGTTTGAATTTTTTAAACAATTCGTTTTACTGCTCTTCGATTTCGTTTGCCTAATTTACTGAATATTTTTTCCAGCCTCAACACCGACTCCTTTTGGCACAGCCGGGACTCGTCGCACAGTGTACGTGGCCGACGATGATCCCAGCGCCAATCTGAACAGTAAGCCACAAAGTACTCCTATCAAAGAAACTCCTCCAACTTACTTGGTATACAATCGAATATCCACCGTCATTGGGGACGGTGCCTGCCAAAGTATGAACGACAGGCCACCCGCAGACCTCCATCGATCCATGTCTGAACACTCCCGTTCAGCAGTCGAAGAGAGCTTACCGGAAAGAGATGACCTGAGAAATGACAGGAGGTCAGTAAATCGAAACGAAAAAACGGACAACTCGAAAGAATCTGCAATTTGGTACGAGTATGGCTGCGTGTAACGTATTTTTTTAAATGTTTATTATAAAGTAGGATGAATGTGTGGAATATAATACAGACTGATGAGATGCCTTGTATTTCGAATTATACGATATTCGAAATTATAGCGTGGTTGGAGTAATCAAACATTTACACTTATGACAAATTGGCAATGATTGATAATGTTGTGATAAACTTCTTTTTTTATTTTATTGTAAAAGCAGTATTAGTTGGCATTTAATTTGTTGATATGGGTGACAATAAATTTCCTTTAAGCTTTAAAGACCTGTACCGTAAAGGTTTGTGACATGAACACCAGTGAACATTGTGCGACATAGTACGTAAAATACTTGTAAAACAATTTCATAACAATTAACTAGTATTTAATAGTAGATGAGTAGGTTTTTTATTAATTCGCTAAAACTTTCTGGCAGCTACTTTTTTTTAATGAAAAATTAAGTACAAACTTAATTTATTTGTTTAATGCGATTGACTAAATATTAGATGGTAGCTATTATTTATACAAAAATACATATTTTTATGCTCTCGATAAAACATTATTTTTCAGGCCTTATTCCAGATAGATACTATTAGATACAACTAGGCACAACCATAGATCAAATAGTCTTCCTTTGCGCCCTCAAAATACTACGCATGCTTAATGGAAAACAGACTTAATTCAAAAATGTGGGTATTTGAAAATTTAACCTTATTATTGGAACTTATGTTTTAATATTCAAATACTTTCTTTTTGAGTTAGGTCTTTTTATTATTAAACATGCGAGTAATAGAGTATCAGACTGAGATGGTGACGTATGAACTTATCATTCCGCTATTGAATACAGACTTAACAAAATGTAAAAATTAAATATCTATGAATTCATTACTGTAATGTATGATCAATTTATTTTCACAGGACCAAATGATTTATCTTAGATTATATCAATTTTATTTACTTTCTATTTGAGATTAATACTCGAACATAATTTTTGAGGCTACCTATCTTATCAATTTATAAATAAATATTTTTTAATGTAAATATAAGTTTAATTAATTGATCGGCTCACTTTGTGATGTTTCTTTATAGGTAATATTATTTCCTTGCCAGTGATACTGTGACTACTGATATTACAAAATATATCATTTTCGTGTTTCAGTATATGTAATTTAAATTAATTTTTAATGAACTGTTAAGCATAATATACAGCACATTTATGTACAAAATACTTTTTTTTTTAATTAATATTATGTGTATGTTCTTTTAAAATTAAGTTGTAATGTACATGTACTCTGCGTACCCACTTTGATATATTTTTATGTTTGTGACTCCACTGTTTCTACTTATTAGTAATTGAATATCACAATAACCTGTAAAGTGAAATTGGCTTTTCAACACATATGTATCTAGTACAAATGAACGTAATACAGAGATGTCGGCATTGTGTTACTTAGCGATCATAACTAGATTAAGTTTAATATTATTAATTTTAACAAACACTCAGTAACCGCACTTTTGCGATTTAATTCATGAATCCCCAAGCGACCACCGGTGGCCGCGCATCTATTGTCTTACTATTGTGTCTCTAATTGACGGTATCTGAAGGGTTAAAATATCATATGTCATATTGATAGACATGAACAAAACTGTATTGGTATTGAAGTTAAAATACCCCATTGGATCTGCATTTATTGTCAAATATATTCCGAACAATTTGTTCTTAGTTATGCAATTTTGATGTTATTATATGACAACAAGTACATGATTGTTCTAGATTAGTGCCTTTTTATGCCCATAATTTTTATTTGTCCAACGTTTTAAGAAGCGATTGGTTGTAGTTTGGCTACATTGTATCTTGTTAATTGGTACTATACATGGTGCTCTTCATTATTACGATGTGAATACTGTTAACGTTACCGAAATGCGTTTCAAATGTAATTATTGTGTTAATTTAAAGAAACTTCATTAAATTTGTTTATAATGAAATTAACGCTTTTCCAACTTCTTTTGAAAGACTGGGCTGTTAAATTATAAGTAATGTTATTTCAATACTGCACTCAAAAACTGAATGTACCGAATTTCATGATAACAAAATTATTTTAACTCCCCCTTTGTTATAATTTGTAATATAAATTAATGTAGGTACTTAATAAATGCCTCTCACCGAATTTATATTTTAGCACACATTTATAACTTCTCGAATACAGTTCTTTAATAAACAGTGAATTGTTTGTTATTTATAGAATAGTAACAGTACCTACTTAATAAAAACTCAAAAAAAAAAAAAAAGAACATTAAACATCTATGAAAACAGTAAGTAAATATAATTACGGTTAACGACACGGTTAGCGCAGTGGTTGAGTGGCTTGACTGCGCTGTGTCGCGGTTTCGATCCCCGCATGGAACAAATATTTGTATGGTCCACAGAAGGTAGAGATTGTTCCGGGTATGGGAGTCTTATGTTTTAATCCTATGAACGCAAACTGCGTTTACGAATGAGAATCGTAATCTGCCCTAGAACCAAAGAAGAGTTTAGGTAAAATGTCATTAGGTTCAATTTAATTTTAAATTAATTGTATTTTACTTCCCATGCACTTGGCATTCAGAGTTAAACATTAATTTGTGTATGTGTTACCGACCAAACCCAATTTTAGGATAAACTACCTAGTTTCGCCTAGGCCAAACCAGTCCTCACACGGATTTCTAATTCTGGGTGGCTATAAAAAAATTACCACGCTGAGGCGAGAGCTCTACTTCGCTCCGTTGTCGCTTTAGCCTTCTAACCTAACCTGTCAGTGTCGGGGTGCCCTAGTCTTCTAAGCTCGCTTCGCACGCTCTTGGGACTAATATTAACAGTAACATATGCACCCACAATCCAAGAGTAATTAATATTCCACAACTATCACACAACGCCATCTAGTCCCAAGCTAAGCTGAGCTTGTGTTATGAGTACTAGACAACTGATAAACATATATTTCTAAATACATACATATTAGATAAATTATACCCAGACAGAACAAATGCTCCTGCTCATCACATAAAAATTTGTCCTGGCTGGGAATCGAACCCACAACCAGCATAGCAGTCAGGGCCACTAACCACTAGACCAACAGGCCGGTAATTAATTAATTTATTCTCTCAGTGGGTTTTTTTTGTTTTTTTCTATATCAAGTTTCCACAGTTCCTTTGAAACTATAGTACCGAGGTCCAGAAAGTAAACATAAAGAAAACAAAGTTAGACTATTAAATTCTATTTATCAACTGCACTCCACATTTATTTATTGCTTACAACTAAGTAATTGTCATTAATCTAGAGAGTTCCATTACAGCTGGGTTCAGCCTTCACCTCCCACTTGAACACAGGGCATGACTGCATAGATACTTTGAATGACTGTCCTGATACTACTGCCTTCCGTCCAGGCTCGACTTTTTGTGGTAGATAGGATATGACGCACTGAAACAATTCAAAATATCAACTAAGTAAACCCACATCAAACATGTTATAAATGACTAAAAATCTGTTTGATTAAAAAAAGTACCTTGGGTCTATCATTTTCAGTAGACATATATCCAATACACATTGTTTTTGTAGTATGACCCCAAAGTAACTCTCCCTCTCCATTTATAGAGTCAAACTTCAAAGCTAAAGTGCCACCTAGTCTTTCAGGAACATCCCATAAAAAAGGGGACTCTAAGAAATTTTCTTTGAAACATTTATCAAGACCTAAAACAGGGGAAGACTCGAGCAAACTCTCTGCAGAGTTCTTAGCTAGTTGCGTTCGGATCAAATGTTCTCCACATCCTGAGGTACAGGCAGCCACCGAAGGTTTGGTACCATCCCTGCTCATCACTGCCCAAACACCACTTCCAAATGATGCTGCTTGGCCTACCCTCCCTTCATGTTTGAGAGAAACACCACCAGAACTAGCTCCAGAGGCCACCACACCATTAGAATCTACACATATAGCCCCAACTGTGTCCAAGGGGCTAAATTTAACATCATTTTGCAATGAGTAACGTTTCAGCTTCCTTTTACAATGTTTATAATTCCGAAATGAACGTGCAGTAACCATTTTGGAATCATCCACAATTTTAAGGCCAATTCGTTCTGCCCAAGACCTAGCCCCATGTCCTGTAAGTATGCAAGGAGGAACTCGACCCAGAGATAAGTTGTCACATTGTTTGATGCACAGTTGTTTGGCTAAACTAATAGGGTTCCAGACATTTGATACAGCTCCACAAGCTCCAAAATGCAGAGTTTGGCCATTCATTACTGAAGCATCACATTCTACATAGCCATTCCAACTTAAGTTTGACCCATATCCAGCATTTGTTAGTGGACTATTCTCCAATTCTGTAAAAACCAAAGAAAATAGTTACATCGCAAATATAGAGGACCAGTAATGGAGTGTACTTTTAGGTAAGCTGCTTATGAATGGAGGAAACAGAAGAGAACCTAATGTCTCACATATTTAGCCACAGAAAGAAAATCAATACTAAGTACAGACCAATTATGGCCTTCTCCACAGCATCTACGGCGTTTCCGCCCTGTTGAAGTGCTTCAGCGGCTTTTCTGCACGCTAAAAAGCATGTTTTCTGATATTCCTTTTTCAATGTATCACTGTGATAGCCAGCGCCTGAAAATCGTTATATGGCTTACATTAATCTGCGGTATTTAAATAACAGTAAGAACTTACGTTAAAATGCGTAAATTCTTGATTTCAATTAGTAGACATTATTCAATTTAATAAAAAAAAATATTACCACAGTGGACAGCAATAAACCCATTCATTATTGCTTTATTTTACTTTAATTTCAAAATCTGTTCTCCACAAAATAGGTCACAATATGGTTATCATCATCTTGCATTTAATAAAAGCTTAGGCAATTATTCCTTATTTATACGAATGTTTAGAATACAAAATAGCGTCAACAACAATAAAACATGCAAATTGATTGATTGATTGAACTAGGAACTTCAAAAAAATAGGTTTGTTTCGAAATAGAATGAAAAATGAACGACAATGAATGTTGTTACTTTTTTTTTTCGTGGCTCTGGACAACGGTATTTTGAGCTTGAGTCATGACATTACTGGAACCACTTACCACTACTATTAAAATTCTCTGGAACACTCGTGTTGTTTATTTTTTTCAGATTTTTAAAACCACCATTTTAGCTTGTAAAATTAACTCATATCAAATGACAGCTTTTTAATATTAGTAACCTCTAAGCGACAAAACATTTAAAACATCCCGAAGAGGACGGATGTGGCCATACTTATCGGCCTCCTTTGGCACCAGAGAGAGCAGGCTATACTTCCATTGTATGTTCTATCGTGTCCTCGGGCGGTCCGCACAATGGTGACACCATGGCATTTCTACCGCCTGAATCTGAGACAGGAACCTGCCAAACTTGCTATGTCCAGTGAGGACCTGCGTCATACAGGTGAGGCTACCGTGGCGCCTCTTACTCTAGTCAATTTTCGAAGAGGGGACATACCGCCGCGATTTTGTTTTGGAGGTAAACATTATTCAACAACCGTCACTTTACGCATTATGGAAATAGTTGACGTTTTTGAAGATCATATTTTTTATTGTTTTGTTTATTATCTAAAAAAAATAAATTAATGTAAAAAAATATTAATGTTTTTTTAAATTATACCTACGTTGTTTGCATTTTTATCATAAATATGGACCGCTTTATCAACTGGTTACCCCCTTTTCTAAGATATTTTAATGCGAGAGGCAGCTGTCTGTACATTCTCAGGGAGGAATAATAATGACACAAGATGGGATGAAAGTATGCTTCATCCCATCTTGCATAGCGAACGCCGGCGCCGGCGGCGTTTCTATATATATATAATTCTACAACTATCACACAGCGCCGAGTAGTCTTAAGCTAAGCAGAGCTTGTGTTATGGGTACTAAACAGATAATAAACATAGGATATATTATAGATAAATTACAAGAAGACAGAACAAATCATCATGCTCATCTCAAAATCATTTGTCCTGGGTGGAAATCGAACCCACAACCTCCGGCATAGCAGTCAGGGCCACTAACCAATAGACCAACATGCCAGTCAATTATCATGTTTTTAATCAATTTCTTCACTTTCATAGCATGATGTATGTAGTTCAAATTTTATTGGATGCATTATTTTTTACATACTTAGTATGCATAAATTCACATCTTTTTCAAATGGAGGTTTAATTCATGAATCCCCAAGCGACCACCGGTGGCCGCGCATCTATTGTCTTACTATTGTGTTTCTAATTGACGGTATCTGAAGGGTTAAGTACAGAATGCCTGCTCCTATCATCCTTATGCTTTTTAATAAAAAAAAAAGGAAAAAAATAGTTTATTTCTCACCAATACACATTTGAGGGTACATAAATTTACAATTTTCTGTGGTGGACATAAAGTGCACAGGGCATCAACCCAACCCCCTGAACTAGGCGAGAACCTGTCTCAAGGAATATGGATTCAGTAACATTCATCTAATCTAATCATTCACACACCAGCCCAGTAAAACATCACATTATGATAATATCATTTATTATTTTATTGTGCTGTTTAAATAAGTAAATAAATAAACATCCAAATAAAAATCATGCCTTGGTTGAGATAAATCTATTCAATAATATACTACATAAATATCCACTGAATCTTATGAAAGTTGAAAAGTAAAAGTTCAGCATTATAATCTACTTGGTAAGATTTTTTCCTGTGGTCATCATAACACCAACTACTAACGCTGTTATTGTGAGTCCTTGTGCAACTATTCGAACTCGCATCATTTGTTGAGATAGTTTTTTACGGCCTGTTCTAAAACTCCAAAGACCATAGGACAGTGCTCCTGCTGTGGCCAGACATCCTGAAACAATTAACAAATCGCATAGTAGGTGAGTTCAATAATTCTTGGAGTGATGATGGTAAGGGGGAAGGAACTCACTAGAATAAAATTAGAAGCTCAAAAAAACATGCACTACCCTAAGGAGCAAATTGATAATCTAATAATTCCGTATAACACTTTAGGTAATAAATTAATTATTGCGTAAGTTTTAAAAATAAATATTTGTGCGCGCTTGGCGCACAAATATTTATTTTTGCAAAATTCTTGTTAGAATTCTTAGCCCATCGATAATAATTTAGCCACACAAACAGTTATGATGAGAACAACAATTTAAAAATTGTTTCGACGGTCATACCTATAGGAACAAACGGATTTTCGGAAAATTTTCTTGAAAATTTTTCACTTGTTGTTTCAACATGTTGGTGCTGTCCCATTTCTTTTCGGAGCTGCACCCAGTCCAAATCAGTAGGTTCATCTTCAATCATTATAAAATATGCTTAAATTTATATCTGAGGTAGTATTTTTTTGTATTTTACAACAGTTTGTTTTTATTGCATCGCAAATGTATTCATCTGTCAAAGAATAATAACCTAAAAAAGTCGTCTTGTCAAAAAAGACAGCTGTCAGCTGATTGAATGAAATGAATGCTTCGGTTTTTGTCTATGAGTATGCATGGACATTGAAAAGGTGAATGAATGTGATTAATCGAATGGTCTGTCCGGGAATGTTTAGTAAACTGTTTATGGTTTGGTTTATGGGTAAAGGGGACAACTCTACGGCTGCCATATTTGTTGTCTTGGCTGGTGATCGCGTGTATTGAGTTGTGTTGTAAATTCGTGATAATGTTGAAAAATATTAGTACTTCTGACATTATTCTTGAAACTGTAAGTTAAAATACTTTTTTTATATTTTTAGAAACCTAAGTAAACGCTTTCGTTCACAATCGTGCATGTAACATGTGATAAATCAGCATCTTCGCATGTTATGGCTGAGCAACAGATACGTATTGCTTATTGTATTGTATTGTTAAACGAGATCATTATTTGTACTTAAACAATGTATTCATTATTTGTAACTATTGAGATATTATTCCACTAACGGTGTCTGTATCCGGACATTATTTGCATCTGAAATTGTAAGTAGAACATTAGATCTTTATCGTGTGCACTAATTAATTTGTGATTGTGATGGCATTGAAACTAACGTTCTTGTCTCGTCGATCCACCTCGTGATTGATAGTATGTGTATGTTGCTATACAACGGTTCGTTACGACTGCAATTACTGCATGAACAACGTGGACAAATGCAGAAATCTACATACCTTCCTAGAGCCGCATAATCTGAATAAAAATCGAATTACCTACATACTCACCTACTTTCCAGTTTGTTTTTACTCTTAGATTATCTGAATAAAAAGTAAAGCAAAAACTGGTTGGAAGGTCATCAAATCATAAAATTTAATTACATATGATAGAAAATAGACAAATTATAAATTCATGAGCATGTGGTGTTATTGAAAGTGTATTGATGAATTAGTTATATTAGCATAACAAAGAAACTAGAAGCAAACAATGTCATAACTGTCAAACAATGTCATAACTGAGCCCTGTATAGATAAAAATATTCTTAGATTCTTAATTCATGAATCCCCAAGCGACCACCGGTGGCCGCGCATCTATTGTCTTACTATTGTGTCTCTAATTGACGGTATCTGAAGGGTTAAAATATATAATATAAATTGGCCTTGAACATGTTCCCGTCTGTTTATGATAGACACAATCAATTGTTAAAGTTATTGTAATGAAAATAAAAACGGTGCTGTTGTGTTTTGCATGTGACTAATTATTGTGAGTGGGTTAAAATTGGCAACTGTAGAAAATGTATGGAAATTACCAACAAGCCAATTCATAAACAAGGAAAATCAATATCTACATATATATTGCACTTTCGTCGTGGAGTTGCAGAAAACAGCCCATTGTACATATACATGTACCTAGTCACTTTAAGTTCACACTTAGCAGTGAGTACAATCAGGTCATGGGCATTTTTCAGTGATATTTAGTTTGTGGAAATTCTTAAATCGCATCTGATAATATATTCTGCTACATGTTTAGGTGTTGAATCTTTCATGTTATTTTTATCAGGTTTAATGTTGAGATCATTTTACTAGAATATCTAAATACATTGCTAGAAAATCAACAATGCACTTTTATGTATCCACTAATTTAGTGATAATGAAAATGGACATCAGGATAATAAATTAAAATGTTTAAAACTGCCTATACTTAGAAGTATAGCTTTTTCATGAGAAAAGACCACATGTTCAAGTCTATTGTAGTCTTTTTTTTTTGACGAGGGAAATCATTACTTCTACTACTCTGGGTGGAGCAAGAGAGTTTGTCAGACTTTTGCCTAAAAGCGACCTGTGTTTTGTCAGTTTCCCTTTGCGTTCCAGAGTCACGGTAACCCTGTCAAACATTCCCGCAGCCCACATATTCTAGTCTTTACAAAGCAATAAAATATACTAAGAAGTGGATGTAAAAGTTACAGTGTATCACTAGGGACTAAATAACAAAATACATGTTTTTCTCATGACTGTTGTATAAATCTTTGTTGAATATTTTGTTTCAGATGACTTCAACATCTCTTTCAATGAAGTCTAGTGAAGCCCAAAGCGTGTCTTGAGCACAACCTTAGTTAATATATTTAGTTTATATAATTTCTTGCTGTTAATATTTTGCCTTTTACTTTTTCTTGTTTCATGATGTTGTCACACAATATTGCCAACTGAAACAATCTTATCATTTCTGCTCAAGATAATACCAGCATTCAGTTTGTAGTGTACTTTCAAGACAGTTGTCTTATTATTCTCAGAAGACTAGTGATTTTATTATAAAATTTTGTTTTTTATTCTACATTTATTACAAAGAGATTATAATGGCTTCAAGTGATCCGGAAATTAAGGATGGATTCTCTCTTTCTGGATGGATGAAAAGCAAGCCTGTCAAGTGAGTATATTATTATATTTTATTCATTGATAAATAAAACATCAAGGCATCTCAAGTCAATCATGTCTCCATAGACCACTACAACAAAGAATGTGAGTGATCTATGTTGGCACTGTAGGTAGTAAGGAAGTGACAGTTCTTAGAAGTTGTGCAGTAAGTTATGATCAGCATAATTATTTATAGGTATAAATACCTACAGCTCTTTGCTGTAAATATTTGAATTACCAAGACTTAAAGTATAAAAGTTAAAATTCAAATGCATTGTTTGAAGTGCATTATGCATCCAAGCAATAAATGTACTAAAATAGAATGCATTATTAACTACGTTCTTGGCAAGCATTGAATAGTGTGCTTGGGTAATTGAAAGAATGTTCATGCCCTTGTCTCATGCCATAGAAATAAGATCACATTTCTTGAACTTGTTTTATATAACCTACGTGCATGTGGCATGTGTAACCTACAGTACTGTACATGATATTAATTAACTAGTTTTATTCTACTAATTAATGTATGACCCTACCTACATGGTATGATAAGATTTCAGACTTGAGATGTTTTTACTTTGGTTAATTATCATCATCATATCAGCCGATAGACGTCCACTGTTGGACATAGGTCTCACCCAAGTGACGCCACAATTAACGATCCTGGGCGTCCCACATTCATCGGATTCCCGCAACCTCCACCAGGTCATCAGTCCAACTTCTAGGAGGCTTTTCAACACCTTACTTGGTTCACTTTTATATATTTTTTACTAGCTTCTGCCACCGGTTTGTCTGCATCCTCAATAACCAACATTCATGGTTATTGCGGATGCGACGTAGAAGACGGATAAAAAGTAGCTTATGTTCATCCTTGTGAGTTCAAGCTTGCTCTGTACCAAATTTCATAAAAATTTGTTCAGGAATTTAACTATCAAAGTTTGACAGACAGAGTGTGAAACTCTGTCTGTCAAACTTAAATTTAGAATATTGATTGACTGAACCAGGAGAAGGTTTGTAGTATGTTAAGTGACCAATTCACCATTTGCTTCAGTAGACAAGGCTCAGTGATAGGGTTTTGTTTTCATTCAATATTTATTTTAAGTTTCGGAAGCACGAGGGTAGCTCGCAAAATTCAAATTATCTTAACTATTTTACATTTTTCAGGATAGGTCAGTGTCAGGTTTTATATAAACGAATTCTGTAAAAAAACGCTTTTAGCGATAAGACCACTCATTGTTACACCATATTAATTTTATTTGTACTGTATTTTTTGTAAGGTGTAAGATAAAGAGTGTATTATTATCTATCTATGTTCATTAAAATATGACTTGCGACGTAAAAACACGTATTTTGTTTACGGAATTATAATCATTATTATCAATTGAGTATTTGCTTGTGCTTATTTTAGTAAGTACAATATTTAAGACTTAACCACACTAAAAATAAATCTTTTTCGCATCAAAATTGGCTATTAAATCAAACAGCAATTAACTTTTCGAATATTGGTTTGGTTTTGGGAATATCTCACTAGCTCTTGAGCACACGAAACCAAATGGCTGTGACGTCACATTTTAGTATGTGCATTCTTATACTATTACTAGCTGCTCCCAGTGGCTTCGCCAGCGTGATAGCAGAAAATTATCCCAAGGGAACATACTTCCGGGATAAAAAGTATCCTATGTCCTATTCCAGGACATGGTCTATCCGTGTACCAAGTTTCATCAAAATCGGTTTTGCCATTTATGCGTTTAGGCGTAACAAACAAACAAACTCACTTTCGCTTTTATAATATAAGTAAGGATTTGACAGTTTCCCCTTCCATCAAATTTGTAAGGTTTCTAACTTGATTAATATTAAACGAATTTGAAAATTTCCTTCTTTTTGCAATCTTGGATAAATTTACTTTTTGATACAAATCTGACACTAACCTCCAAAATGTAAAAGATCTATGAAAATTTGAATTTGGCGGTCTACCTTGGATCATTCACCTCAACAATATATACAAATAGGTACTTTTTATTAGCAGGTGCATAATTAGCATGAAGTGATAGTGATATAAAATGTAAATAGCATTAACAATAATCTGTTAATAAAATCCCTGCTTGTCTAAGATAAGATTTTCATATGTATTGCTATTTCTTATTATTATTGTAGGACTATCTGTTTCCATGCACAGAAAGTTGCGATGATAAGACTGTGACGTCACTGTAACAATAATATTATTATTTTTAATAAGATTGATGTAGCTGAGATCCAAGATTGAATACAATTTTCAATTATATTATTGTTAGGTAATGGTGCGACACGTTTATATCGTGTCTTGTGAATTTTATTATCTTTGTACCCATGACTGGTCACGTTATTAAAAATTGTAGGCGTCATAATTTTTAGACTTGTTTTGTCACAAATAAAATCTAGGTACTTCCATCCAGTATCGACTGGCCTCTTGGTCTAGTGCTTAGTGACTCTGACTGCTATGCTGTAGGTCGTGGGTTCGATTCCCACCCAGGACAAATGTTTATGTGATGAGCATGATTATTTGTTCTGTGTCTGGGTGTAATTTATTTATAATATGTATGTATTTAGAAATATAGAAGTATGTTTATCAGTTGTCTAGTATTCATAACACAAGCTCTGCTTAGCTTGGGACTAGACAGCGTTGTGTTATAAGTTGTGGAATATTATTATATTATTAGTATCACTAAATTATTCATTCAGCATTTAGGAATTCGACCTATTCAAATTCATTATTACTATTGAGGAATTAGACGGTTGTAGGTTTAAAACTAGGCTTGGCCTATAGCCAATTGTTTATTCAGCTGTTGAAACTTAGTTCAGGGTTAAAATACTAACTATTCATAGATTTGAATTAAATAATTTTGGAAGACCTAAAATCTATAGCATCACATCTTTTCACTTAGTTAAAAATATCTTCTAGTTTAGATTCAGAATACAAAATAGGTGTTTACCTAACTATACATTTTTTGTTTTATAAAACTGCACACTGAGCTGTAGCTTTGTTATCTTTATATTGACTTGGAATTATAACTTCAAATAAACACTATAAGAATTTATAGGCATGGGGTTCCCCCATTTTAAAATTTAGGTAACCATTTGTATTTAAAAACAAAAACTTTATAGTCAGAGATCACAGTGTGCCATTTCATAAAACCACCTTTTTCTGTAAAACCCAATATCAGGTTTATAAGTATAATTGTTTTGTGTCGCAAACCATTTCAATTCGCGGAATGACCAAATGTGAATTCCTCGAAGCTAATACGTAATGCGCCATTCTGAAGTGAGTAATTGATGTGTTGTTACCTGCTCCTACTATAAGCTCCATAAGTGCGAGCGAGACGAACTTTAGCAATGATTCATGCCCGACGACTTAATTCATAACGAGAGCATCATAAACATTAGTAACAATTAATTCTACAACTAAAAAACAACATTAGTTATACCAGTTGCCTACCAGGAAATTCCTTGTTCACGTTATTTGTTATCGCCTCAGTCAATTCTATAAATAATTGCAAAAAATAATCTATTTCTGTAACCGACTGTAAAGAAACAATTAATAGATGTTTGATAGGTACACTTGATGCGGATACAATAGCTAGACGTAACCCTGATAAGGAGAACTTGATAACGTGCCTAGTAATTGCCAAAAAGTTTGCGTAATGTTGAACACCTGACTGAATACATACAGGCCTCACCATGACGTGATAAAATGACAGTCGAGCGAGCATGAAAAAGGGATGGAGTTGTACATATATATACCCTATGTAACTCCATTCCTTTAATAGTTCTGATTAGGTCGTCAAAAGGATCGCGTTCAGAGCGTGGTTAGGGCCTCTGAAATGGTAGAAGATATAAAACTAGTTCATTTGCCTCAAATATGACGCATAGAGTAAAAAATTATGAGGATAAATGCGTCACATCCGCTCAATACGGCAATCGCTCAGTTTACCTACTGCTGGGAAAATACATACAAATATTTATTAAGTGAAGTATTCTGTGGATGGTTCAAGCAACAAGCAAATATTTAGTAAAATGGATCGGCCCGAAAGGAAAACGCAGACAAAGAAGACCTCAAGAAAGATAGGCTGATGAGGAATATAATATATTTAGGCTTTTTTATCTTTATTCAGTGGATCTGTCTCAGTAGATAAGCGGTAGTTCTAAGCCTTTTTTATGTTATTAAACGGGACAAGCTGTATTAGGGTTGAGCTACTCTTTTCAGCACCGAATCTGCATAAAGAGAGAGCCGATAGCCTCGTCGATTCCGCTGCGTGCTATTGTACTCCCGCTCTCTTTTCCTTTTTTTGTTGATAGACTTGCCTTTGACCACGAAGAATCTCACCTGATGGAAAGCGACGATGTGGTCGACGATGGAACACACTTGCCTAGGAGTAACCTATCTTGACTTGGTTAAGACTCCGGCAAAGAATCCCACTCCTTAGCAGTATGCACAATTGATGTGTTCTCAATATGTTTTTTGGGTAAGATGTCCACCATGTACCAATGGCGCAGCACCGTATGTTTGGTGGTCCGATAATGAAGCTAGCTTGGGTTCCGACGCAAACAACCGGTAGAAAACCGACAGGCTAGCAACTTGGCATCGATGCAGAAGACTTTGAAGCTTCGATTAAACGAGACTTCTCAATTGATTCAAGCGCATCAAACTGGTATTTAGAAGATCTGTCCCAAATATGAGAGCAGAATTTCTTCTATCTTTCATCTTGCTTTAGTAAATAACTGTTCTAAGTGACAGAAAGCATGCAAGCAAAGCAAGCAGAAAATGAGGAAAGTACGATTCGATGCAGCCAGAAGAGTACAGTCTGTTGTGCAATTGCATGCACTTGACACATTTCAACTTTATCTCTGCACTGCTTCGAATATTTCAAATGTTCATAGGCTGCGTTGACCCCCTGATTGCCACTTACCACTCGATATCATGAAGTCTCCGTTTTTTGCCCGTATAAAAATCGAAAATTATCCCAAGGTAACATACCGGGATAAAAACTAAGGTACTTATATTCAATTTAAGAATATGATTCTCCTGTCTGCTGTGTTTCGTCATCAAATCCTTGAGGTAACAGACATGCAGAGTTACTTTCGCATTTAAAGTATTAGTAGGCATAGATGTCACGTTTTAGATAGTTCAAAATCATGGCGATTGTTGGAAATTCCAAGATATCTTATCTAATTTTTAGTCATCATCATAGCATATGTCTGAGACACGATTATTTGCATATTTGTTACCACTTCTACTTATAGCATCAACAACTTGTTTTGATTTCTTAATAATACTTGGTTTGGAGGCTTGTCCCGACGTCACAGAAATAGGTACCTGTTTGTTTTTATTATAATCGTCGCCTGACTTACACGTTTCGTTTTATTCTTTCTGACATTGGTCTGGTGACCTGAACTATACGAAGGTCTTTGTTTAATTGTTTTGTCGACATAAATCGCTATATAATTTATTAAACTGTCTAACTTCATTCCGCCAAGCCCGTGTTACGTCATCGAACTACTAGACTTACAGCTATGCATAAAACCTTTTGGGAACTCATTCATTGTGCGTACAGGTAAGGAGTGGAATTAACTATTGGGAAGTTAAGAGTGAATAGATTTCTTTTAAGTAACAATCGCACTTTATCGTCTATTACATTGTCGCTTACTATCAGGTGAGATAGTGGTCAAGCGCTGGCCTATCAATAATAATTTAAAATAAATTATGTACAATGAATACTCGCTTATATTCGTGATAAAAACATAATGAATACCACTATTGTTAAAAATGATACTTATGTACTTACATAATTATCTACCTAATTATTACTTATTCGTTCTCCGTTCATTAGACAATGACAGAAAACATTAAAATTCCTTTAAAGAGATCATTTGCATTCAAGCAACAGTCCAATTAGTATTATTGTATTGACTACAATAGGGGCAAGTGCTGTACCTATGGACGCTTTTACCTGTGGACACCTGGGGAAACGGGCAACCTTAAAATTCTAATTTGAATGCAGCCGGCATTTGTC
This sequence comes from Mythimna lalbum, assembly GCA_949319445.1. NCBI lineage: Eukaryota > Metazoa > Arthropoda > Insecta > Lepidoptera > Noctuidae > Mythimna > Mythimna lalbum. Next base: position 11,058,903 of record OX439354.1, on the reverse strand, counting down.
TATGTTTGACAGATTTTACGTATCGCTATCTTTTTTTTCCGTGTTGTTTTTGTTATGGCGGCGCAAAAAGTTTTTGGACCGAAAAAGTAAGTTTTTTAGCTGTATTTGATTAAGTTTTACAGTGAAGTTAAAGAACATAACTAATAGATTATATGTGCGCTATGGTCTTTGTAGTTTCTAGCTTATTTTCTTGATTTTATTTTTTTGAATAACCAACGTACCGGCGAACATGACCTTTTTTTTACGGATGTGTGATCCTCTGGACAATCAACTGTGTGTACCTATGGACGATCTGATCCTATGTTATGTGTTTGAAATGTAAAATTTATGCAAAAAATAGTACAAAAATGCTTAAATGTAGTCTATGCCATCATAATTATCGTATTAAGTGTGTTCCACAGTCACACAGATAGAATTTTGGTTCTGACGATGATAGTGAAAGTTTTGTATGCATGACTTGCTTTGTATTAGCCGATGATAGCTTTAGTGATGAATTTAATAATTTGTTTGGAAAATATCGCAAAGCTTATGAATAATACGAGGGCGGCACTGAAAATTTCGGGAACAAGGAAGTGACACAACATTACTATTTAAAAATGTATTTATTGCTTTTCGAAGTATTCTCCGCGAAATTTGACACATTTTCTCATACGATGGAACCAATAATTAAAGCAACCATTCCATTCGGAAGTTGGGGTCTCCAAAATGGCCGTTTTGTAGGCGTCCACAGCTTCTTCAGGTGACGAAAATCTCTGACCACGCAATTTATTCTTTATTCTGTGCGCGCTGTGGGAGGATGATGCGGCGGTTGCAGTTCTCTTTACGGAGTTCAGAAACGACCTGTAGCAAACAAATTCTAGCATACATACCATTTTGCATTAACCGTTCTTTGTCCCTCAAGAGGAATAGTCGCAACATGGCTTGTTTTGGAGACAAACGTGGCCACCATTTTTTTGCAACACTCCGTGAATGAACAATTTTTGTTGGCTTTAACTCAATTTCGCACACCCAAACTCGTGACTGGTTTTTTGTTTCGGGTTCGTACGCGTATATCCCGGATTCGTCACCTGATACGATGTTGTATACAGCATTTGAGAATCCTGTGTGGAATCTTTCGAGAGTTCTGACGCACCAAGTAACGCGAATCGCTTTCTGCTCTTCACAGAGCGAATGCGGTATCCATCGGGAAAACAACTTTTTTTTACTTAATTGTTCATGCAAGATTATTTGTATTTGACTCATGCCAATGTCTAAAGTTGCCTGAATTTCGCGGTATGTCACATGTCGATCTTCCTCAATCTTAAGCTTACGCACAGCATCAACGTGTTCTTGGGTGACTGCAGTTTTTGGTTGACCTTGACGGGGATCATCACTGAGCTTGACACATCCACGTTGAAATTCAGCAAACCAGCGGTAAATTGTGGTTTTGGATGGGGCTTCATCACCAAATGCAGAAATCATCCGGTCAACACACTGTTTTTGTGTTAAACCACTTCGAAAGTCATAATAAATCATCGCTCTTGAATTTTCTCGAGTCAATTTCATTTTCTCAACGACTAAACAAGTTTGACAAGACCTTGTGGCAAGACCGAGAATCTTTTTTTTAAATAAATAAATGTTATTCGATTTTTAAAACCAAGGAGTTTTCAATTAATTTTGATATGACAGGAACAGTGGAAATATTCCATTCCCGATACTTTTAGTGCAGCCCTCGTATTTTAATCTATATATATAAAAATGACCCCCGTTTTCCGTTGTCACGACTTGGCATGAAAACGGCTTAACCGATTTGGCTGATTTTTTTTTTGTTGTGATTGTTATTGTGAGGAGAAGGTTATATGGAAAAAAAAATTAGGGTAGTGTAGGGTAGAGTAGGGTAGGGTAGGGTAGAGTAGGGTAGAGTAGGGTAGAGTAGGGTAGAGTAGGGTAGTGTAGAGTAGGGTAGAGTAGGGTAGAGTAGGGTAGAGTAGCGTAGAGTTGGGTATAGTAGGGTGGAGTAGGGAAGAGCGGGAGCGAAGCCGCGCGGGCAAAGCTAGTAGTTTATATAAATGTTTGTTTAAGATGCTTTTAGAGGTCTATTGTTTTGTTTTTTTATTAAATTTTATTATATTAAAGTGTTCCGTCCCTAGGAACAACATAGCCAATAGGTACAACTTTGCTGTCCATAGGATTGACGTCCGACCTAATAATAGTTAATCAGTTTGGATTAAAAAAAAAATGTCATTTCGATTTTGTCATTTTTATTTTTTATTTTTTTTAACCTATACGATGTCGGTACGTGACATGCAGTTATACCACAAAATAGATAGGTAGTTATGCAGTATGACTGATGATATCTGTAGGCACATACTGGTACATAAAACATTGCCTATTATGACTATGAATTTCTTTGAATCATGTAATCCTAAATTCCTAACCGCAGTGGAATAGAAGTATATTACTTTTCGAATAATACGGTAGGCAGCTTTTTTTTTTAACTTTGACGTTTGGATTACTCAAGTATCGTGAATGCTTTCAGAGTCATGCAAATTCACATACCCAAGGCACCTAATCCCGGAGCAGCTACCTGTAGGGCATACAAATATGCGTGACGCGCGGCGCAGGCGCAGCAGTCAATCCTTTGTTCTTTTGTTAAAAGGTACCTTACCTGCTAGTCCTAGAACTAGCAGGTAAGGTTTATTAAGATGACTGTTATGGGCACATTCTACACTGGTTCAAGAATCATTTGCATAGTCATAGTATGACTATGACTTTCGTTGATTCGTGCAATTCTAAATTTGTAATCGCATAAGACAAACATATTTGTAGGTAGCTGAATTAAATTTTACTTTTCAAATAAACAACATCAGGTAAAGTTTTTGTTTTCTAGCGCTAAACATTCTATCTTTATTAGTCAAGTTACGCAACGCATGACGTCATTATTTTATAGCAATACCATGAAAGTGGCATTCACTTTATTGCCTTGACGCTAGAGAACCTTCTACAATATTATGCCGTGAACACGTCTTTGTGTAGAAACTAGAAACATGAGAGCTCCAATAAAGAAAAAATTGAGTACTTAATTCTTAAATTTTTGACTGACTAGTGCAGTCCAGTTCAGTTCGGGAGAAGTTAAGTTTCACAAAACATTGTTTATAAGATAGTAAGTCCAGAAAACATAAGTCTATCTTATACTTATAAGCTAAGTGATTCGTAATGATATCCTTTTTGTTTTTTATATATTTTTTTAAATCCAATCCTTTATTATTTTTTAATTATAATCCAAAATCGCTTGCGCAATTTGTCCTTTTTATGGAGTTTTTTTTTATTAAGTAAGAGGGGAGTCCCCTTCAGTTGTGTAAATCAAATAGATTGAATTCTTTAGGGTTCAATAACTGCAATTATTTTAAACTGAAATTACGTATTTTAACTTTGCATTGACGTCATTTGGACCACCTCGAATATAATATCTTCAGTAGTTCATGATAAGACGTTGGCATTTGTTTTACAAACACTGAAGTCAATACTTGGAAGGTCAACGTTTGGTCAACAGCATAAAGGCGTATTTCTACGACATTTCTGAACATATACGTAGGCATATGCATTATGACGTATCTACATTATAACTCGCATGTTTCGAAATGTTCCTCAGCTCGTTTAACTAATTGTTACTGGTAATGATAAAGTAATTGTTATTGCAAAACATTTTAATGTTTCTTTTGGTATTGACATCAATTGATACGGTGTTGGAAATGATTATTTTTGTCTTCATGCTAAAATTATGTTTGTGAAGACTCATGCATGACGTAACATAATCAATCTATTCGATAGTGTCAACCTTGTACAGGTACATTCAGGTGTAGAATTCTATTGTAACAATTTCTTTTTTATTTTAGAAAGCCATGGTCGATGATTTTTTTACATTTATACTACTTTGGCAAATAAATTTTGAATGGTTTTCATTCATATTCAAGTTGATATCTAGGTACCTATATCTAGGTATCGTGTAGGTGTTGTGTTTAGAGAATATCTTATTATTGTTGTTGTTGCAATTATAGTGCAGGGCATAATATAAAATATTATCATCAATAATCGAAACAAACAAATAATTTGTTTATGTCCATATCGGAAATATACCCTGATCAATTCCATAAGTGTTGTTTGTAAACAGTATCATACTTTGCATACTTGCTGGGAAAATTATTTACGTGCTAACTATGTATAAAAGGTGACAATTCTATAGAGTGAATAATTTCCAATTGTTTTGTAACAAACCGTCAAAAACTTTCTTTAATTCATTAAAGTTAAATGAATTAAAGAAAGTTTTTGACGGTTTCTCAATTTGTTTTTTTTTGTTTGTTGTGGTTTAATCATTAAACCACAACAAATTGAGAAACAATGTAAGTTTGCTACTCAGTTATTAGTGTCTAAACTGTGTTTACACTTCTGCATTTCATTGTACTTGATGATATAAGACTGCTTTGTCCATGGCAATATCAATATATTGGCTCTTATCAGGCTTTGTCGGGTACAATGATTTATTGGAGAAAACACCTGTGTTAGTGTCATTGTTACCAAAAAAGATTCCAAAATCATAGCAGATAAAAAAAAAATTAGTAGGTATATTTTAAGTACTTGCTTCCATATCTTTAATGTGTGTGCATTTCATTATCACACTATCTAGCTTTTCCAAAACTATATTAGGTTCAGCTGCCAGTCGTAACTGCGTGCTGGTGTATATTTTTTTTTAAAGATGATAGCTTGACGAAATTTACTTTTAATTTTGACTATAGCAATGGTATAGATTATAAAAATATCTGAACTGTTTAGCATGTTCTGTAAAGCAAATTCTTAATTCTATTTTTCTGATACAACATTTTTGTGCCGGCTAATTGGTTGATAAATATTTCATCCACGTTAATGAAATTTATTTTGATCAGTCAGTATTAATCAATCAGTGTCAGCTTAGATAATATCGGAATGCTTGAAAAACCCTCATTTTTTTAAGCTAAATCTTTTTCACACCTCTTTATATTTCAAAGATTACTTAGGGACTATTCTAGTAAAGTAATCGTTTTCAAATATTACCCTTTTTAGTGGGTTATAATCAAATGTCTTTTCCGGCTCAGGGTGTCAGAATTGAGACAATTCAGACTTTTTATTGACAAAAATCATTTGTTTCTGCAGCGGCCTTTCGCGACCATTCTTGGTCATATATTAAGGATTATTTAAGGTCTAAATCCTAATAAGGCTTATATTTCAGGCATTACGTAATCCTTTAGGAGTTTCATATGCAGTGATACTGAGAGAGAGATGACCTATTTTTGTGAAATTATTAGGTCCGGCCGACAACATCGGTAACTTTAAAGTAGGAACCCTAACTAATTTATCTCCGATTCTTTAATCACAATGTCAATATTTTTAGTCTTAAGTACTTGTTCTTGTAATCTCGCCCACACGGATAGCGTTTAGGATAGTGTTATCGGTCTTTGTGTATTAAACTTTGTTATGATAATAGCCTAGCTATTACTTGTTTTATAGTCAGAAGATTTTACACTAAATTTTCTGTCACCATGTAATATTTGTTGTTATCGAAATGATAAACACGAAACGTTGCTATTATTTAGTTAAACTTTACTTTTATATAGCTGTTTATATTCACAACGGCTATATTCTGAGTCTGTAGCATATATTTCGCATTGTATTTTAGCCTTTATTGGCGAGTGGCCCTGCGTTCTTTGGCAAAAGTTTTTGGTCGAAGGTTCATTGACATTTTTATTTGAACTTTGTGTAAAAAATCTTATGGTAGATAGTGATTGGTAGTCCTACTGTGAATGTTCCATACACCTCTACTTCATTTGTGGAAGATGGTTGTCTATATAAAGATTCATTCTAACATGAATATAGTTTAGCTAATGTCGTGTGGGTTCGCCGGATATTGGCTAGCGTTTCTGAGGTGTCGTGCCCATTTCTATTTTAAGTTTAGTCTAACCAGTTTGTTCGTTACAATTGCGTTACAACATGTTATTGACATTGTTTCGAAATCTCATTTCGTGAAAATCGACGCAGATTCAACATTTTATTATGTGCCAAGATGAATCTATAGGTACGTAGCTAGTAACTGCTATTCTAAGATTCTGGTTTAACCTCTACAACGCGTGCCATTCCTCGTGATGTATTCTTGTATAAGAGGGAGTGCGCTAATCACGCGCTCTCATTGGTTAACATTAAAGTGACGTCACGTCGGCTTGTTATTACATTTATTTTTCAAAGTGACGTATCATTGTGTACTCTTATCGTGAACTCGTGCGCCTATCTCTTAGACTATATAAAAAGGAAAACTTGAGCTTAACGTTTTAGTCATTTTGCACAGTGCGATAGCGTATCGTATCTCTTGCACAATTTATTGTTCGCGGATTTTTTCGAGAATTTATCTTTTATCTCGGCATTATACTGTGATATTGGACCAAGTGCTGTGAAGTGTAATCTAAATAAATAATTACTAACCAATTTGAAAGTAATTACTAACAACAATGTACAGAAAGAGAAATATGGTAGCTCAGTTCAACAACATTTTATCGTGAGTGTCTTCAGATTGACCGACAATAATAATCAAACTCTTAAACAATACTTGTCCATTGTTGTATTATTTACCTACCTATAACATGTTTGTTATGGTACATTTCTTATCCCACAAGTGCTTTGTGTTAAGTATTATTATTACTAATTCATAATTGTTTTATCTGCAGGGAGTTCGACCAGTTCGCGGGATCTCCGCCGGCTCCAGAGGATTCATTCTTCTACATCCGGTACCCCAGAACTGACGTGTTGTTCGGGAAGCCGAGAGTCGAACAAGAAATACCGAAAGTGTTCGCCGACCCGGCCAACGAAGTCAAAGCTTCCTCAGCGTATAACATAGTGAAGGAGAAGGATTGGTCGAAGCACACGAAACCGTGCCAAGACGTGCTCCACAGCATTGCGCCAATCAACACAGCAGGTAAGACCACTTTGTATTTATTTCAAAAGGTTATCGTATGACATTGACATTGGCCGGTACGTACCTACACGGCTAGGTGTGTGGTATTTAAAAAAAAGCTTTTATAGGTGTTTCACCTGCAAGATTAAAAATAATAATTAACTTGAACGTTCAGTAGTTGTTTGTATTGTTGTGGTCTTCATATTAAACCCAGTACCTACGGCAGTAAAAACATATTGTTCCAACAAATTATGATTGTATAACTTTCTATTCTATACAAGCAGACTCCATTTTGTAAATATGACGCCACGGCAGGCATACATATAAAATGAAGTAACGGCAACGTGTCTGTTGTAGTTTGATTGCATATTGCATCGTGGTTCAATCGGGTTTGTTTATTTCCAGTGAACCCGGTGTCTATTAAGCCGAAGCCAGCGGGTACGGACGACGGATTCAAAGGCGAAGGCGCGGCTTGCGGCAACTCGATTGTCAAGGTTGGTAGCCAATAGCTGAGCGACAGAGCATACGTACAGACGGCAACAGAAGTCGATTTACAGTTCATTTTTTTAATTTTAGTTTTTGAGCAAAGCTTTTAATAATAAAAAGAGGAGTTATATATAAAAAATATAATTATTACTCAATACTAGTAAAGCAAATTATAAAATCAATTGTATTGTGAAATAACTCAGTCAGTTGTCAACATAATGACAATTATGCTCATTATGTTGACAAATAAGAGAGTTATGTTGACGGTTTTCAACATAACTCTGTCATTTTGATAAATACTTGACGTTTTACGTCATCTCTAAGTTAGAGAGTTTGGTATGATGACTGTTACCGTTATGGATATAATACGGCTATCTTGGAGTTTTTACCTTAATCGATTTTTGTCGCTGACCGTATAGAGAGTTTCTGTCTCTCAAAACAGTCTAGATTGTTTTTATAAAACTCCACGTGCCATTTTAAGCCTTTGTTACTGTTAGGCTAAGTAAAGTAGGCGTCGATAAAAGATGTAGTCATATTACATGACTAAATGTCATATCATATTATGACTAAAAGTATAGTCATATAGGTACTATGACTACATTTTTAACACCTAAAATATAATATCTACAGATGGCAACAGAATTTCGAATCACATTGGCTGTTATCTTTTATTGACTTTCGTGATTAGCCGTTTAGTAAGTTTGCATATGGCATGTGCTTCAACACGTTTTATAATAATTAATATGTAGTTGAAAGAAAATACGTCATAGTTACGACTGATTTATTCGTAGGTTTTGAGCAGGGATGTTAGGTGTGTGTGTAGAAACAAAACTTTGATTAGATTTTTCGGTTTGATACCATGTTATTGACATTCCTAACAATGCACATGCTGTTAACTATATTTAACCTTTCGTATACCGTCAATTAGAGACACAATAGAAAGACAACTACTACTGCGCCGGTGTTCGCTTGGGGTTTAATTAATCAAATAACTGAAAGTTTTCTTTAGAGTTTTGTTTCTACTCATCCCTGCATTCCTACTAACTCCTGCGTTCCTACTCACCCTGATTGACGGTACTATACTCTGTTCAAAATAACATTGCGACATTAATGGTAACCTTTTATTACTGTCCGTTCAATCGATTTTGACTTTTATTACGTTGGTGGCATGACAAATAGCGGCTGCAGCAAATATTTGGTATTGTAACCACTTTTTGCTTTTAATGCCATCCTTATGCCTACGAAATAGAATTTAAAATCGGCTGAACAGACTGTAAAAAAGGTTTCTTTAAATGTGTAATCTTAACGTGAATAGGGTATAGTAGAACATAAGAGAAATCACTTTGATGTTTTTAAGGAAAAATATAATGAAAACTCGACGAATTTTAATCTAATAGAGGGGTCTGTGTCCCTCGCCGTATCACACGATTGATAACTCGTTTTAACGATTAGCGATGAATATGTTTTTAATGAGCTCTTATCAACAACCTACTTGTTTTTAGTCTTTAGTCATATTCGCGGCGATTACATCATTTTGTAGGTGATCGGTTGGTTTTATTAGTAGACTAGTTAGTGTTGAAAAGGCAAGTAAACAGTTAACTGTTTATTTTGTAAATATAGTGTTATCAGGGAATCTAAACTAAACATAATGTGGACACAAATATTATGACGAGTAGTTTGTTGTTTTAAATGTGGGTACTTACTATTCCTATTCTGTAGTGACAATAGACAATACAATATTTCAATATACATAGGTTTTTATTAGGCTCTTAATAAACTTAGTGCGCCTCACCATCAACGATTGCATCACTGCTTACCATCAGGTGGGACCGCAGTCAAGTCAAGCACTGGTTTATAGCAATAAAAAAAAAGGTAGTAGTAGGTTTCTAGTAGATAAAATAATCTCATTATTATGACTTTAAATGGCTGTTGTAAGTCGGTAGACATTAACAAAATATGTCTTTTTTCATTACAGGTTGCAAATCAAATAATATCGTCAAAGTCATCTCGAGGCTTCACTGTGGCATCCCCAGAAGAAGACCAGCACGCAGTGGCTCCTGAGCTGCACCAGTACAACTTGATGCACCGGCGCGGCAGCAAGAGCCTGCCCGTCACGCCCGCACACTCGCCCCCTGGGAGCCCCTCGAGCCGCAGGAGAATGAACGGCAACCGGTACGTACTGGCATAATTAGTCTTTTTTTAGGTGGAAAATCAACCGATGACTTCTCCCCGCTTTAGGGCGAAGCGTGAGGGCGTGTCAGACTTTACTGACTAAAACCTACTCCCTATGTTCCTTCTTTGCTTTCGTTCCAAACCCCAGTAGGCTTTGACTCTTCTGGTAATTGGCATAATTAGTGCGAACCGCGAAATGTCAGTCCAAAGTAACCGGAATACTTCTTGTGAAGAGGGGTTGCGGACTAGATCCAAACTGCGTCTGTACTAATCCATACTAATATTATAAATGGGATAGTGTGTGTGTGTCTGTTTGTCCGTCTTTCACGGTAAAACGGAGCGACGAATTGACGTGATTTTTTAAGTGGAGATAGTTGAAGGGATGGAGAGTGACATAGGCTTTTGTCTCTTTCTAACTCCCCACTTCTTTAAAATGGGAGAATTTAACGCGAGCGAAGCAAAAGCTAGTTCAAAATATTTCCAATTCATATAGAACTCGATACACTATTATTGCTATTTGTCTAACCTCATACTAGTTCGACCAAGTGAAGTAATGTTATTTCCCAAATAACACATTTGAACTACTTTGGCCGCTTCTGCCCAGTACTAATAAAATTAAATGATAGCTGTTTTTACGTCACTGTTTTCAGTGTGGCCTAGAATTCATTCATAATTATAACGTGGGTACATATTGAATAGGCTTGGCATACAAATCTTTAAATAAATGAATAAGTGGGAAATAAAATAAACGCCGAGTTCGTTCGCCCAAGTTTTTGTTTTGATCGCGACTTCTTTGAAATATGTGTATGGAAAAACACAACAGTTTTTTGTACAAGATGTTATTTTGAGTCGCCAAATGTTATTCACAATTTGCCACCGTTCTGGTTATGTTAATTTGATTCTGTACAAGTCTAGGGTGGAGCTGGTTCTTGTAAGTCCGAGACGGTTAAAGCAAATCGATTCTTATTTCTTTTTTGTTTAGTTTTGACTGAGTAGACGCCGTATGATATTTTATTACATACTAGCGGCTCGTCCCGGCTTCGCACAGGCAATAAATATAGCCTATGTTAATCAAGGTGAATATAGCTTTCCAATGGTGAAAGAATTTTTGAAATTGGCACAGTAGTTTTTGAGTTTATTCATTACAAACATAATTAAAATAATTATTATTATACACAAAAATACAAATTTTCCCTCTTTATAATATTAGTGTAGACGAGCTTTTGCCCGCGTACATAATAATACGGCCTATGTCATTCAAGAATAAAGCAGTTTTCTGTCAATGAAAATAATTTAGCAATCAGACCAGTACTTCCAGAGATTACCTCCTACAAACAAAAAGACGTAAGACAAACTTTACCTGTTTATAATATTAGTGTAGATTTTATCGACTTCCAGTTGTTTATTTTTTGATTAATTTCAAGGTTATTTTGCATTTTAATGTTGAATTCGTGGAATACGATAAGATTATTACGAAACAACCCATTTTATATCGCAAATACATTGAATCAATTGGCATTCGTTTTTAGGAAAATTTCGACACTGTTTCCATAATTATCTGGATTCCTGATATCAACTACAACTGATCTAAATCACTGATTACAAACAATGTTTATCGTGTCTGCCAATCATTCCGCGGAAATCGTGAACTTCAAATAAGTAGGACGGTCACTATCATACACAGTATAGTTTCAGAGCAGAAAACGTCTCATAATATAATCGTAGGCCCGGTTAGTTGTACCAGGGCTGGGTTTTATAATAATAATAATAATAATAATAATGACATTTATTTCAGGTAAGATACCCATAAGTTAACATAAAAAAAAAAAAAAAAACACAGAAATACACACAAAACAAAAACAAAAACATGCTAATAACATTCATTCATTCCATAGTTGACATCACATTAAATAAGTAAATCATAAAAATTCAAAATTTCGGATTGTAATCGGATCAATAATATGTCAATTTAAACAAATAAAATTATAATTTTAATATAAATTATAAGTTTTATGTGAGTTTACATGTTTATGTAACGTACCCACGATACAAGAGTAATTCTTAGAGTGGAGTAAACGTTTAATAAAAAAATACATAATAATATCTGTTATGTGCATTGCATTATAGGTGTAAGTGGTTGCTTTATGGCCACCGGGTTTCTTGAATACCCAACCAAGAGATTAGGCCGACCGATATGACCATCGGGGTTCTTAAATACCTAGCCAAGAGATTAGACTGATGACTAGCGTAACCACAACCGTAATACGTTCCATTTACGTATTTAATATTGTGTTGCCCTATTAATATCATATTAACCCCCCATTAACCCTTCAGATACCGTCAATTAGAGACACAATAGTAAGACAATAGATGCGCGGCCACCGGTGGTCGCTTGGGGATTCATGAATTAACCGTTGTCTAAAAATAACAAAGATCTAATTAAGTATTATTTATTTGATATAGTTTCTTCACTTCGCCGTACGAACCAGTAGAGGACGCTAGTGCGCCTCGCTCCTGGTTGTCTATGGCACTGCTTGGTTTGAAGAAAGACCTCACCACATCAACTTCCACGCTCGCAGAAGAAGACAGTCTTGAAGTTCAAACGTTTTCTCACGGTATGTAGTTTTTATTTGGTTTTATTGTAAACTGGAATTAAATATCTTTTTGATTTTAAGTTAGAAAGATCTTTAACATTTTCAAAACCTGTTAGAGTCATTTAGGACACGCTGAACTGACGCAACCATCTCGAATTTGTTATTTCCAAACTAATAAACCAAATAACTGCTGGTATTGTAGTCACATGTCTTGAAGAACATCATGTAACAGATAATAAATAAAGAAATAACCAAACCAATTTTAACGGAAATTAAATAAAAGTGTTTAATTTTCATAAAGCTAATATTAATATCTCTTGTACAGGTCGCCTCGCAGAATCAGTAGAAAACTTGGGTCCATCGCCCAGGAGGAAAGATACGATCAACAGCATGTCCCACGAGCCAGCCACGCAGCCAGCCAAGCCCGCCAAGCCTCAAGCCTACCGACCCAAACCTTCAGAGCTACGCGAAATGAATTTTTGGTCGCCAACTTCTATGTGAGGCTTCTCGCAAGGGTTACGCTTTACTATGCTATGACCACATTAATTGCGTAGCTCTAAGCTTTCAAGGAGTACATTAGACACGTTTATTTCCGCGTGTTTTAGACGCACAAAGCGTACGGGCCCCGCGGGGTTACGAAGAACAGATTTCTGAAAACCGTATGTTCTTGTGACTTAAGTTCTCTTACTACAGGGTTATGTTCATGTAGTTAAGTAAGTTTCGCGATTGCCAGTATCGCTATGGAAGTGCTGTAAGACGCAGCGTTCATTATTTAACCACTATTTCTTACGAGTGGTATATTTGTTCTATGGATTTGACAAGGTTACCCAAATTTTGTAACTCACGTTTTCTAATATTGAACATCTTGAATATTTTATGCTGTATTCCATTATTATTAGGCGTGTTGTGCGTAGCTCGATTATGTATTTGTAGGATTATTCTTTGGTATATTTTAAGAATTAATCATACATAAGGTTAGTAGCTGTTCTGGTTTGTGTCAAAGTCTTTATTCTTTTTGCGTAGGGATAAATATAATGTAACAACAGAAATACATAAATAGCGAAATCGATATTATTAAGTATAAAAATTTTGTATTATCCTTAAGTAATAACATTTACTAACGTATTTTGTGTCTTTATACATAGTACTAGTAGATATTATTATTTTGTGTTTGAATGACTTCTACATGTGCACGTGCCTGTATGTATGACACTTTCTGATATGAAATATGTGATATTATTTATTATAAAGCGTGTTCAATTCAAATCGGAATATGTATCTGTATCATTGTGGAAGTATTACTATTAAGACTTATTAAAATATTTTTGTATAAAAGCAAGCAAAATTTATAAAAATACACACTTCTCAAACGCATAATAATACCTAAGATATTTGAGCAGAACTTTTAAGATTGTATTTAGATGTAACAATATTCTTTAAATCCATTTACTGATAATAGTTCTAAGCACAGTTTTATCATGAAAATAATATTTAATTAATAAATATTGTTGATCTACACCCGAATCGTTGTTTTTTATGTTTTCCTTTTGGTTTACTAGAATTCTGCCCTGAAAAACTAAAATAAATGTAGCCTCTTTTTACAAAATTTTCTCATATGTTACGAATGGAAGGCGGAATAAATTGGTGATCCCGCTTTAGGGTCTGCGCTGACAAGCGCAGCGGAGAGGATTATATTAGAGCACTCGAAACTCTACTTCAAAATCAACTTTAAAATTATTGCAATAAAGTGCATATATTATGCTTGAACCTGACAAAAAATGCTCGCGCGTCCTCGAACATTGTGGGAAGCCACGCGAGCGCTCGGCGTGCGTTGCGGCGAGGTGGCGTCCGCAGTTCGTACTCGCAGTGTCGTCACTCGAGTTCGAGAACGTAATTTTTTTAGATTTTTACTCCGAAGTACCTACCTAATCTGACCTAATCATAACCCAGTCCACCATTGTTGAGAATGGTAACACAGGCTCGCGTGATCAGAAAATACCTGAAACCGCGCCAGAAAATGCCCGAGACCGTGCGAGAATTATTCCTCTCTGCGCTGACACGTGGGTGCGTTACTATTATCGAGGAGATGGACAAAGTGGAGAAGAGCGGATCATGAATTGGCTAATCATAGAGCTCAGAATCTCCCCTCCGCATCACTGGAAACAGTTTGTGGAGCTGAGCGAATTTTCAAATTAAATGTATGAACACTCGGCACCGAGCTGGACAGAATGGAGTCGAACACGTTGTGGTACTGAGGCAGAGCGGAGGACACCAAAGTCGTAGTAATATAGTGAAAGGGCACGTAGAGTGCTATCCTCTTCGCGCCCTCTTTCAGTATGTTACAAAGTGATCGGAGCGCAGCGGGTAGGAAAGACTTGTCAGAAGAAGACAGGACATTCCGCCCTGCTCCACTTGAATGGACACGCTTTTAATAAAGTATGAACAGGACGTTGTGCTATCAAAATTAAACCAAGAAACGAATAAGTTTGACGTGACTTTTATGTTTTCGTTACAGCTATTCATACATTTTCCAAAACCATGCAATTTTCATATTTTCTGTCTGCTCCATAAATAGCAACATTCAACACGTTAAAAGCGGAGGCTGAGACTAAAAATATAAAAATATTGCTGCTGTAATCGAAGTCTTATCAATCACTCAATATAGCGCGGCGATCATCAATCATTTCCGCCATAATGGATTTTATTACTTTCAATTGTGACGCTAGGTAAGCCAGAAATTGTTATTTCATTTTTATAAAATAAATCATGAGTCGTTACATAAAAGTTTCTGTTGCGTGACAAACCTTCGTGTACATTACCGAGATAACCGACCATTTTGTTTTTTTTTAAAGCTTTTCCTATTTTTTCTGAAATTATGTGGCAGTAATTTTATACCCGTTGTGTTCGTTTATATAGGGTAGTGACTAGTAGATGTAAACGAACTTTTATGATAATAACTCACTACAGGTAATGTTTGAGTAATTAGGGAAATAAATCATGGAACGTGTATTTATTTACGCTGTAAAAATAATGGTTTCCGGCAACATTTAGATAGGTAGGAGGTACCTTCTTATACCTACCGTTTAGAGAAGGTTACTGTTACTGTTATTGGCACTTGTTATTATTAGCGTATTTAGGGTTATTTTTCAGGTGGCCTGGCCCCTGACATGCCTGATTTTTGTGTGAAGTTGCCAGTATTGTGACGTTTTTCACAGAATCTTGACTAGGCAGCCCAACACCCAGGGTGTTGGGCCATATTGGGGTGGATGACGAACCACTCGGGTTGCCCCACAAGCTCCCCCCTATATACCTACGCCTATGCTTGTTAAGGTGTGAGTAACTTTGTACGCTAGAGGAGCCGAACACGAGCCGAGCCTAAATTCGTGTAGCTACCTAAGTAGTTTCGCTCGTGCTCGTCTTCTCGAGAGTTGGGCTTTAAGTAGAGAATTCGTTTGCACCAGGATTGTTCAAAAAAGTTACCGTATCTCTGGATTACAGGTGTTTTTTTTTTGTGAGTAAAACTCTAACATTCCCTCTCGCGTAATCCAGAACTAGAGGAGTTATTTGATGATTTCTCGCCTCGAAACAAAAAGATATAGAAAGGTCAAGAGTGGAATTAAACTACAGGTAACCATTCATCATCCAGCGGCCTACACGGTGTGGTAGCAGTTATTCCGTGACGGCAGTCATGGAGTCATAATTTAAGTATATAGTGTTGCCCGGTGTTCCGTTTTCCAGGAATCTAAGGATACGTCCCAATTTGCGCTAAAATCATAGGTACCTACGACGACTCGGGCTTTACAAACTTGTTATTTTTACTTTCTTTGTATTAGTAATGAATAGCAAATTGTTTACCTCGGGGTGAAAGTAACTCATTTAGTCCCTCAATTTGTCACCCCTAGGGTAACAATGTACTATTTTATTTGTTCCGATCTAATAAACCCTGATTTGTTCTCATATCTGCCTCGATTTTAATCCAATCGGAACTGGCAATACAAGCCATGGGGAGCTTTCTTTACCACCCAAAGGAGGCCAAAGTTCAGCTGAAAAACAAAACACAGTTATGTAGGTATACCTACCATACATATACTTCGATCTACTTCATAACATTATGAACTTTTATTTCAAGCACGGATCATATTTCTAAACAAGAACCAGAAACAGATATATGAGTTCGGGGTTTTGATCGAAAGTTACTCCCCAAGATCAAAACAAGGTGAACAAGTTATATTGTTATAGGCGGCATTTAGGTAAAGGCGGGGCCACACGCGATCTAACACACGCACCTTTGAAAAGCCGGCTTTGAAAAGCTCCGCGGGCCGCGTTTATATTTTCCTTGTTCAACTGTAATTCGTCGACGGCCCGTCGATTCAGAAAGGTCACGACATCAAATCACGCACAGGCTCAAAGCTGCTATGTTAGTTTATGTGCCTGTGTTAGCACGCTAGTTTCCTTGCCGGGTGATAAGACTTCTATGCGGAAATAACAGGCAATTCTAACTGCGTGTGCTGTGGAATAGAATTACGTAGAAGGTCTTGCATGCTATAAATAGTTAAGTTCTTATTTAAACTGTAGCTTGTACATGTAGCATGCCTTTTTAGCCATGTAGGTATGGCGTAGGTAGGCGCAGGTGGGCATGTACTTTGGTGTGTAAGGAAGGTATAAGGTAGGACCTATATCTGACTGTCCGGGCGCCCTCGGCTACTCGGCATTCTTCGGCAGCTGTCGTGAGACATCGGAAGCGGTGGAAGACCGTAGGTACAGACTATTCGTGTTACCCCGTCCCCGAAGGTTGCCAACCTTCGGACCTCCGGGATGCCTCCGCTGCCCGCCCGACGGCCCGCAGTCAACTGGTTGTTATTTCATAAACCGGGAGATGTACCTATAGACTAGAGTTGGAATTTTACCGCTACATTAGCAAATAAAAAAAAAAATTCTTATTAACCCTTCAGATACCGTCAATTAGAGACACAATAGTAAGACAATAGATGCGCGGCCACCGGGTGTCGCTTGGGGATTCATGAATTAAGAAGGTTCCCATACAAAAAACGTCTTTGTGTTGGCGACTATTGCTAGTTTTAATACTGTAATAATTATGCGAGCCGAACTCGCACACTAAGGGTTCCGACCCTTAGTGTGCGAGTTCGGCTCGCACTTGGGCAGTGCTTTTTGCTTTTCGCTCTGCACGCTTTTTGTATTTAGCCAGTGTCAAGTAAAGAATAGTTTTTGATACAGAATACAGTTACTTTGTTTTCCGTTAGAATGCGGATGTTAGATATTCTAATATACTTGCAATATTTGGCAGCAAAATTATAGAGTCAGCCTTCTCGGCAAGCTTCGCTGAGGTAGTCAATACTATACCTACAATAAAATGCTCAGCTCTATATTACTGAGCTCGCACCTGTTTCAATGGTTTTATATTATTGTCCAATTGTGTAGACAGTTGAGATTGTATCTCAACTGCACAATTTTTATTATAACACATTCTCAACTAGGAATCAGTTTGTGAATAATTAAAACAGCAATAAACAGCAACTCCGCTCTAAAAAATCCCGGCAGAAACATTCAGTTACTATCGTGAACATATTTGGATGAAAGATAGCTACACTGAGCAGAGCAGGGGCCCAAGTCTGCTATTTTTATAAAGTCGTCATTCCAACACGATCCCATTGTCATTTTGCTAAAAGTTCGTAATCTGCTAAATCATAATGATCGATCATTGATCGGTCAATGGTCTCGTGATAGAGTGGTGGTAGAATGACAATATCGAGCTTATTAAAACCAATAACTGCACAATAACGTTCTAATGGTAGGTCACTGATCAAAACAACTGTCAAAAGTTTTGCAAATTACCGCATACGTCAGATATTCATTTGTCATTATGTACGAGATTACCATTATAAGCCACTTCTTTCAATGAAGTGTCAGTGGTTCACCATTGGAAAGTCATTATGACGCCATTTTATTAGTAGATTACCAAAACTTGTCAAAATCAACAATTATGAAGTCAATGATAGATCATTCTGACACTATTGTAATAGCAGACTCGGGCCTCAGATTTGTCGTTGTCTGTCCTATGGACGGATAGGGATTGTGAAGATTAGGTTCTATAACGACGAAAAGTCTCTGACCAGTTTCCATTTTAGTTGGGGGGGGGGGGGGGGGGCGTGTAAGAATTTTCAAAAATGTAAAAAAAATAACTTAACTTCGAAATATTCGAGTACGATTGACTGTTTTATTTTGAAGGTAATCCCTACGAAAACCTGGCGGTTTTCATGGGGCGATTTAGCTAAAACCATCGATAAGTGTAAATTTTTCAACGTTTCCTAACTAAATCATCATGGCAAACTGTGGTAAAAACTGTTTTTTTTTTTTTGTGATTCGGAAAAATGGAATTGAACTATTTACATAGGTAAGTTTGTACGAAGCCCACAGGGCGCGAGTCCCACTCGCACTTGCCCAGTTTTTTTTTTAAGTTTAGTCTTTATCTATTTTTAATTAAGTATTTATTTTTACAGAAAGCTTACAGACAAACTTTTTACATGGGTAAGAATCTACGGATAAATTATAAATGAACAGCATTCAAGGTAATAATTATGATAATTATGTTTAAACATAGATACTTAATTGATATTATCATAACCAAAGTAGTGTAGCCATTTATTTCAAACAATAAAATAATTATTTCTAGATATAAACTTAAATTAATTAAAACTAACTTAAAAAATAAAAATAAAACCCTAGAGAACTAAAATAAAAAAAATAAATAAAAATGGCAATTTAAAGTAATGCGTCGAAAAATTCCTCCGCATCGCTGTCGACTGGTAATGTACCCAAAAGGCTGGCGGCATTGCCACGCTGAATGGCAATGCTTATCCTTTGACCGAAGTAAAAGCCAGCATTTGGGTCACGCGAAGTGTCCACGAGGCGTTTCGAAAGTTCTTTGATATTGAAGTTATTGATATTTGGTACACAAAAATAACAGGTTGGGCCAGAATGAAGCTCCGTCATCCCAGACTGAAATAGGTCTCCGCAGGGGGCCTACATGGATCCTATCCAAGCTGACAGTATATTATACAGTTTTATGAGGTAACTAGCCTTTAAATACATACATACACTAAAATACTCTTAAATTTTAAATCGACATAATTAATTTAGATAGTTTGAATAAGATTAAACAGTCATTACATTTACCTACTTATTTCTTTTGGTTTATGGGACCAACAAGCAACTATCAGACATAATTTCTACGTTTCAAATATTTTTGCGCGTTTCATATCGATTGATTGGATTTATTTTATGTCTCAGAGAATCATGAAAGACCGTTTAGATTTTTGTTTTCTGATATATTTAAACTGGGCTAAAAATTTTAAAACCTTTTTTGAGTGTGTTGAAAAACATTGTTCGATATCCGTTTTTCTCATCGAAGTCTCTCGATTCCATAACTGTACCGGTTTCGGTTCAGGCGTCTATTCCACCTCGACTGCAATGACAAACGACGACAAACTAGGTAAGTACTATCCAGGAGTACTTGTTAATTTCACAAATGAAAGACTAAAAGAAGAAACGAACAGACGTACCTAAAGACTAGTCCTTTTCATAATTTTTGCTCTAATTTTTAAAGCTCAATTCTATTTATCTTTTATTGTTAGATAACATCTCACAGACAGAATTATAAAGACGTGACATTTTTATTTAATGGACAAAGGTCTGAGTGAGTACGAAAATCTGGACTTATAACACCTACTTACTTCAAAGGCATTATAAGTTGTGAAAAACAAATAGCTTCCCAGATAAAGCCTTGTTTTTATATAATTTTTCTTCCGACTTTTTAATTAGTCTCGTTTCATTACTCAAATCGGATTGGCGTTCGCGCCCGTGGCTTTTAAGGGACGCCTAATTTTGTCGTCTGAAAAAGAAATATTCTGAGGTAAGAAAAATAAACGTCTTTTTTTGCCATTTGCAAGTTGGATGTCAATTCTAATTAGGGTAAATACGCCAAATGTCGGCCCCCTTAGCGATTTTCTGACTGCGGATCGCTCTAGCACCTTCAGTTTCCAACGAAAGAGAGCTTCTGATGCGGTTTTGGATAGTTTAACTAATCTATTTTATGTTTATAGGCATAAGATCGACATTTCTACTAAAAGAAAAAAGTAATAAGGTTTAGATGCGGCGAGAACAGAAAAACCCTAAAGTCGGCCATTCACGGCCCATGGTCGGTCGCGTTTTTTCCAAATGTCGGCCGGGTATAGGATGTTTTAAATTAAGACAGTGACCAATATTATTAATGTGATTTTAATAGTTAAATATTTTTTTATTTCCCCTCATCAATATTAGATAAGTACTAAAATTATAACAAATTAAAACATCAAAATGAAATAAATAATATATCTTCAATGCTGTCAACTTCTACATTTAAACTTAACTTCTTTAAATAAGTTTGATAAACAAATAAAAAATCACTACCCAATCAATGAAAAAATACAAAACTATTTTTTCATCAGCCTGTATAGTGGCGCTCGAATTCGAGGCTGGTCGACATTACGATCTTTAATATTTCTAATGTCGGCCCCTATTCCTTGTACCTTATTTCTCGAGATTCGATTAATATCACCCCGGCCGTTATTTGGCGATTAAACGTAAAATATATTTATTCATCTAGAAGCTTTGCAAATTCTCTTGTTTAGCCAATGGAATTGGTACAATTGGAATTTATAAAACAGATTGCATTTACTTTAAGTCGGCCACGGCCGAGAATCCAGTTTTTAAGTCAAAACTGTTACCCTAATGGCGGCCTCCTATTTTGCCCTGAAAAATATTTGCAAAACGCTGAAAAAACTATCTCAAAATATAGTAAAAATAACCCTTTAGTGATAATAAAGCTTAAAACAAAAATAAAGAAATGTCTTATCGTTGTAATATCAATCCCCGAAGTGTGAGTATTCACATCAAGTAAGCTACTTTTATTGCAAACTTAACGCTTCAACGACGCAATCCCTGCTGATGCTCAGTGTGCGAAAAGCAAGTGACTTAATCGGATAATAACGATTTGTACATATAGAGTATGAACTAAAGTTGCAATTCGAGAGGTAAAATTGTCACTTAATTACCTTTTGAATGAATGCAAGCTGAAAATGTGCAGACGGCCGACTATTGGGGGGAGGCCGACATTTGGCGTATTTACCCTACATACATTCTTTAGTATTTTGAAATAAAGGAAACTTTTATTAACGTTAACATAATGTTTTAGGGCCAAATTAGGTTCACATTTTGGGATGGGTAAGGACATTTTTTATTATATTGTAGATTTAGTACAGTCCACAGACTACACTATAACCAGAAGGTACAGTCCACACCACACCACACATATTTGATTAAAAGTTTACTCATGATCTATCTACCTAATAAAAGCTTACGTTACCGTCACCAGGCCGACGTCCACTATTTTTTTGAATTTAGGAAAATCATCGATGACGTCTTCCCGCCTTCGGGCAGAGCTTTAGATAGTGTCAGACTTTTACTGACTAAAAGCCCACTCCTGTTCCTTCGTTGCCTGTCGTACCGAAGCCGAATTTTTCCTTTCAAACCCTTGGCTGGCCCCAGTAGGTTTTAACCCTGCTGGGCTTCTACGGTTTGCTGACAACTCCTTGGGGCGTGTGTGCAACAGTACGCGTCGTCGACGTCTTGAGCTCGGTCCGGGCAGTTAGGATCATCGATTGTTATCCCGGATACCATAAAGAAACCTAAACAGTTACTGATTCTCTGAAAACCTATGCCTACCGACAGCCTGATACTTTGTTCCCGATTGACAAGCACTATTCCTATTGGAATCAGGCTCGGCTTGCAGCACGGTACGTAGTTCGCAGTCCGTATGTAAGCCCGATGATGCTTTTCAATTTAGGCTCGCAGCTTTAACGTAGTGTGCAATTCCGACCCCGACATACAGCTGAGATTTTTTGAATGCTGCAGGAAAATCCGATTGGATTTTAGCTGGAGCCAGGGCTTATATCATCTACCTACGTGTTACAAAGATTTATAAGTTACCACAGGATTAAACGCTTTGAACTTTTGATTGGTATGTGATTAAAAGAAGAGGGTGCCAATCTTGAGTTTGAATTTTGTCTCTAGTCAGGTTAATAGCTTGGGTTTATGGAACTCAGAAAACGATCGTTCTGTTTTCATTCCTGCCATCACCTGAGGCCTTACCACGACGTCTTAATGCGATCTATTTGACGATCTAAACTAAATTGTTAAAGGGACCTATATAGGGTGTATAGCTCCATCCCTCTTTCGATCGCACGCTTGGCATTTCAAAAAGTCATAGTAAGTAACCTGAAAATTTAATCAAGTTTAGAAAAGTAAAAACACGAAGTAACAAGTGGGCACAAAGTCACAAACTTAGCAGATTTTTTATCCCTCCCCTCTTTGAGGCGTGGTTGGAAAGACCTCACGGCGTCCTCACCTTCCGCATGACGCAGGTTCTCACCGGACATGGTAAGTTCGGGAGATTCCTGCACCGGATTCGTGCGGAAGTGACGGTCGGGTGTCACCACTGTGCGGAACGCTCGGAGGACACGGTGGAGCATACAGTGGAGGTGTGCTCCGCTTGGGCAGAGCATCGCCGTGCCCTCGTGGGGGCGATCGGCGGTGTCGATCTCTAGCACCGGGCCTTGGTACAGGCCATGGTCCGGAGCGAGGAGTGGCAGACGGTCGCCTCCTTTTGCGAAGCAGTAATGCTAGCAAAGGAGGAGGCCGACCGCATCAGGCAACGGCGCTCTCAGCGCCCCAACCGCCGCCGGGGTTCCGATCCCAATTTCCGCCAACCGTAGGCGCGGGCTTGTGGATGGCGAGCAATGGGTAGCTCGCTGTCCGACCGTCCGGTAACTGTCCAAACCGAGCCCAAGTCGTCAACAGCACGCACTGTTCCCGCGCGCCTCAAGGAGTTGCCAGCAACAGCAGGGGCCCAGCCGGGTCGAAGCCTACCGGAGCCAAGGTTATCTGAAACGGAAGCTCGACCCCAGTACGAAATGTAAGAAGGAACAGGGTGAAATTTTTAGTCAGTAAGAGTCTGACACTATCTCCCGCTCCGCCTGTCATTTGGATGATTTTTACCCATAAAAAAACCCTCCCCCATTAAAGATATATAAATATATATAAGTCTGTGTTATAAAAGGTCTGTGTACATAAACAATATTTAGTAGGTACTTACCTAAAAATTTTGTTTTGATTCTGACGTCAATATTTAGATGATATCAATGATTGATGCATCGCGTGAAGATATGGAAGTACTAAAATGTTTACATACTATACAACAGATGCAGCATACTGATACAAAGATTACAGTCGCGTGATCACAAATAGGTATAAATATAGTAAAGCGTGATCTTTGAATGATTCTGATCATTAATAGGTCGTTAGGTGAGACTCTAGTGTCAATCTCTATACTCATTAGTACAATCGTTTTAGTGCAAGATAAGGGGCACGAGCAGTAATTATAAAATCATGACCAAGCTGACGCAATCAAACATGATACAAGAAGAAAATACGTTCTACAGATATCTATATTTAATTTTAAAACAACGGTTGCTCCTCAGAATTAATTGTCCTCAGGGTAAAACATGTCGTATAAATGCTGTTGCTATTAATAAAAATAAAATAATTACACCTATTATTCAAGTATATTTTTGATTAGAAGATTCATAGTAGATTCGTCGTCCAATATGAAGATAAAAATAAAAAAAGATAGCTCCATTAGCATGAAGGGTTTGAATTTTAATGAGATTTCAATTAGTTTATGATGTATGTCAAAATGTAAAATTAAATTATGTAAATGTATTTAAAATTAAAACAAAACTGGCAAAATATTGACAAATCTGATTGATTTATTTGTAATTACATTGGTTAAAGAAATTCACACACTCATCTCACAGAACTCGAGAAATACTGACATGGTTGTCTTCCATTCGTCCGCGAACACATACAGTCAGGGTGCTCCTTTTTTTTGTGTATGTTTGGAAAGTCTGAAAATAGGTCGTAGGCTGTTTTTCCCCCTCCTATTTCACCCCCAAATTTTTCTTTGATAACTTATATGGCAGATCAACGTTTGCGAAGGCAAGAAGTATTAAATATACGATATCAATCGTACCGTATCGTTAAAGTGCGCAGCAGGTTTCATTATCATTATTATTTCAGCCGAAAGGTGTCCTCTGTGGTCACCCCTAAGTGTCGCCACAATGAACGGTCCTGTGCATCTCGCATCCATCGGATGGTAGTTTCATTGAATGCAACTGTATCGTATTTCTGTACTCTTTTTATTATTATTATTTTATGTTGTGGTGTATTGTGTTGCTTGCGCCGAATAAATACTATTCTATTCTTTTCTATTCTATTGAAGTACAAAATCCCGACAGTACAGTTTTCACTGTACGTTTGATTCAGCTACACAAAATATCAATATATTTTGCGTTGCCGAATTAAACATACCTAGCTACTGCTATATAAACACAGGCACATTTGACATGGCACTATACCTCCCTTGGGTCTAGCGAGATGAAAATTAATTAAACAGTTATGGGGTTAATTTGAAACAGCTGGTTCAGATATTATAATGGATATTGGAACCCTTTGTTCTTATTAAGTTGATGCTGAAGTGTCGACACGGCGGCGACCAACCAACCGTCTTCATGTCAAACAAACTGTAGGATTATTTTAATTACAATTAGGAATGACAAACTGAAGCGGAGTTTGTTTCAATATTTATTGTTAAACGCAAGCAAGTCTCTATAACGAATAGGGGTACAATTTGTTGATATAGCACTGAAGCGGAAATGAAATAACAAATTCTTACTGTTAGTATTTGATTGGGTATTTACTACTAGAAGATCTTTCTTGTACCTATGCTATAGGGTTGATACTTGTGTACTCCCGAAATTACCAAAAATGTGAAAGAATATAAAGGAACGCGGCATTTGTTTTTGAATATTTTGAATATCGACAAAACCATGGTTGCCAACATACCCCGAAGAATCGCCAAATTTAAGTAGTAGAGTAGTAGTCATATTGCTCGGAGTACAAATAGTCGATGGGGCCGAAAGATTCTGAAGTGGCGACTGTGCACCGGAAGTTGCATGGTTGGAAGGCCTCCCACAAGATAGACTGAAGACCTGGTGAGGGTTGCGGAAATCCCATGGACTCGATGAATCTGAAGTACCCTATAATTTAAAATAGTCCAAAATCCAGACGTGGTTTAGTCGGATCTTGGCACCCATACGTTTATTTATCATACCCACGAAAAATTACTATCTTGGCACCCTGACATAAAATATTGTTAGGTACAGTCGAGTCAACAAAAGAGACAAGTGACCAGGGTCGTCACAAATCTACTAGGATATAAAAATAACTCGGGTTTTCCTTCCTGACGCTATAACTCCAGAACGCACAAACCGATTTCCACGGTTTTGCATTCGTTGGAAAGGTCTCGGGTTCCGTGAGGTTAATAGCAAAGAAAATTTAGAGTAGTGTAGAGTAGGGTAGAATAGGGTAGGGTAGAGTAGGGTAGAGTAGTGTAGAGTAGGGCAGAGTAGTGTAGAGTAGGATAGAGTAGTGTAGAGTAGGGTAGAGTAGGGTAGAGTAGTGTAGAGTAGGGTAGAGTAGTGTAGAGTAGGGTAGAGTAGTGTAGAGTAGGGTAGAATAGGGTAGGGTAGAATAGGGTAGGGTAGAGTAGGGTAGAATAGAGTAGGGTAGGGTAGAGTAGGGTAGAGTAGGGTAGAGTAGGGTAGAGTAGGGTAGAGTAGGGTAGAGTAGGGTAGAGTTGGGTAGAGTAGGGTAGAGTAGGGTAGAGTAGTATAGAGTAGGGTAGAATAGGGTAGAGTAGGGTAGAGTAGTGTACAGTAGGGTAGAATAGGGTAGGGTAGAGTAGGGTAGAGTTGAGTATAGTAGGGTGCAGTAGGGAAGAGCGGGAGCGAAGCCGCGCGGGCAAAAGCTAGTAGTTTATAAAAGACTGAACGTACTATATATCTAACTATATGATCAAAGTTTAATATTGGGACTACCTACTCCAGAAATCACGAATGAACTCTACTGTTACTTTTTTGAGTTGTCTTTATGTCTTGCATATACATTGCATAAAACAAAACCATCGGAGCTTTCTTATAATTCTGAGCTATTTCTACAGTATTTTTTTAGAATTTTCATGAATACTTTCACTACTTGATAGATTGCCAGTAAATTAAAAGGGCTGAACACAACTCTTTACTAATTTATAACTAAAACCTTAGCACATGTTCGTTTTAAACTTAAACGTGGTATCGATTTCATATGAAATTTAGATCTAATCTCAAATTGATTCGGGATGATCGTGCGGGGTAACCGCGCGAGCAATCGAATTTCTTCCAAGTCTAGTCACGTCTTGCTCCCCAGGTCCTGCCCGCTACATATGGCGGGACATAGTTATAATATATCTATTACATGTGTTGGGAATTACTCTACAACTTTCTACAGCATAAGATTGAAGAGCTGAATGATGAAAGAAATTTTTTCGACATACGAGGAAATTGTTTTTTCTTGAAGTAGGTACTTATGTAATTTGTATTTCAAGCACTTATAGACTAAAAATTTTCTACAGTGATGAGGACTTTAATAGCAGCTTTGTAGCAAAATAAGGGTTAGGTAAGAGGACAAAGGTGTTATTTGACAAAAAAAAAAACGACTTTTTTGCCTGAACATAGGTTTTAACTGATGGTAAATCGATCCATGGATTTAAAACACCCCAATTCTAATTCGTTACATAATTACAAATGCTAGCAAAGTTTTAACTGTCAATCAAGTAAGTATATAATATATTTCAGATTTTAAATGTTACCTGGCAGCTGACAGCAGAAATATTACCAGAGAATCGTAATACCTTTGTCCAATTACCCCTTCGATTGTGTAGAGATAGAAAGGTTTCATCTCCTTTATCCTTAATACATATTATAAAACTAAATCTTCTACTGCGTCTGTCTGTCTAATTGTTCGCAATAAACTCAAAAACTACTGAATGGAAAACACCAACCAATGAAGTGATTCATGAGGACGGTTTGGATGTATAATTTAAAAAAGGAAAGAATTTCAAAGATTAATAACACCCGTGTGAAGCCAAGGTGGGTTGCTTGTTATCTTGTATAATATCCATCTATTGCATCAAAGAAGAAGCCTTTGAAGCAGTTCCTACCTACGTGAGTAGTACGCACGGAGCACGCTCCCGGAAAGTGTTCTGATAGCTCCCACTTGAAATGCTTTAAAATCGCTTGGACAGAATTATTCTCTCCAAACTATTTAAAACACACGCATCTGTTAATAGCTGCTAGTGGGTCTTAACAAATAATATTGTTAAACCCAATCAATTTAACAAGCCATTAATGAAAATAATTTTTTCATAGCAAGCTTTATAGCTCGGTATACCTATTTAATTAATACTCCTCAAGACGAATCATACGAGCCAAAACTCGATGGGGTTGTGTAGCTTAACTACCAAGTTCCTAGCCTTCCTAGCGTAGCCACCTTCCGGTTCCATCATCAGATCAGCTCTTTGTCATAATAAATTTGCATTATCATCTGATTTACACATGCATGCAAAATTTCAGCTCAATTGGTAACCGGGAAATGGGTTAAATTTAATTTACAATATTTGATGACAGACAAACATCGGGACAGATGAAACCAAATAAAAGGTTGTAAAATATAAATTATTTAAAGTGATTACCCAAAACTCGGGCTTATCACTTTGTCGGATGACTTTGTCTAGGCTAGTTGTTTCGTTTTTAAGTCGGGACATTTAATAAATGTACCGTTCCCAGTTTCCGAGCAGAACACAT
Organism: Mythimna lalbum; assembly: GCA_949319445.1. Classification (NCBI taxonomy): domain Eukaryota; kingdom Metazoa; phylum Arthropoda; class Insecta; order Lepidoptera; family Noctuidae; genus Mythimna; species Mythimna lalbum. The sequence goes on along the minus strand of OX439354.1, from coordinate 11,030,842 downwards.
CAGTTTAACTGTCACTTGGCGCTATTTCTGACTCGAAACAATTCCAGAAATGAAATATTTTTAAAGCCATTTGCTAGAAAGCCTTCCACCTAGAGTAACACTGAAGTTATTTTTTATTTATCTGTTGTGTGAAGATATGTCTCGTATAAAATACACTCGTATAGAAATACAATATTTTTACACTCGTGCTTTATTTGTTGGGGATATAACTGGTTTTACGAACTTGTTGTGTTTATAGTGTTTAGTACATTGTTATTGTAGTAAAACATTAGTGGGCTGTAGTAGGTACAAGTCTAACTACTACTACTTCAACGGAGTGTTTAGTAATTTATTTATAAATATAACACATAAGAGTTTTTTTTTTCGAAATACTTGGTTCCAGTATTAACGTATTGACGTAATATATTACAGAACGTGCCTTTGGCTTCGCTTGCATAAGCGGTAACAACCGTTCATAAAAGGACGGTTCGTTGTGGCGACAGTTAGGGGAAGCCTATGTCCTACTGTGGACGTCTTCGAGCTGAAGTGATGAGCGTTTAGGCTGGGCGTTGATTAGTCAGTGAGTCAGGACTTCTCTTTTTTATACGATTATAGGTATAAATATGAAGGTAGCTGACCAATCCAGTTTCAACTAAAAAAAAAATAAGCATTTAGAAACGTGCATACTATGCATATTTATGAGTACCAATAAGAGTAAAGGGCTTACTTAGTCTACGAGTACTATTAAACTGCCAGTGTTTCTCAAAATGCCACGTTTATTTAGCTTTTCAGTAAAAGGTGGTAGCACATGTAAACAGATTTCAGAGCCCCCAACACCTACCTGCCAGTAATCGGCTTAAGTAAAGTGTGGTACAGATTGGTCGGCATTTTATCAACTCTGTTTCCCTATCCAATATTATCCGCCTACAAAATGTCAGACCCAATCGCTGTCTATACCAATCGTATAATCCGTCAAGGAAAATATTCTACGAAATCCCCGGATAAATGAGGATATAATCTGACTTAATTGCTTTAAAAGTTTACATTGCCGAACTGAAAAGTCTGGTCGCAGAAAAGAGAGTGTCTTGAAATCAATAATGTATTAAAGTCTTTTCGTACATTATTGACGAATACAGGTAGGCACGTACCTATAATAAAATTACGTCGACGCGGATGTGTATCTTAGTATATCTATATAGGTATAGAAAATATTTGGATATTAATAAATGTAACGACGATGGTCGGCTACGTCCGGTGAACACCTACTGTCATTATCATTATTGAATAGCAAATAAGGGCGAGTATACACAACGAAAGGGGTGCGGCGACGCCACCAAACCGGTCAATATGGCCGGATTACCCGGCTTTGTTCTACTGATGAATAATTGTGTCCAGTATCCGACCGGGATTAAAGCGCTTTCTACTGATTTAATTGACAATCCTAGTATGATTGTTAGCTATTAATTGAACAAACTGTAGCCCAGTGATCCGATCAAAACGTCGGGTGGAAGGGAAAGTTAAGATATGCAGAACTGTCACTGGGTAGATAATAAAGTGACGGCTAATCCGTATTCGGTCATCAGACAGTTTCAAAGCTTACCATTTATTGACGAGGTGCGATTAGTGCCTGCCGTTCGCTAGACATGGCAGCACTAGCTAGTCTAGCTCTACGTTATATCCGGATAACATGGCGACGTCCTGGTTGAATTACCGGCTTTGTGTGACTGATGACTGATTGTGCCAACTCCAAATAAACTGTTATTGGAAATCCCTTCGTTTACGGTGCTATGAGGATTTGTTCAGGTTCCTACTTTATTTCTATTTTATTAAAGCCACATGGTTTGTTCAAGTTTAATGTAGTATCTTTAATTCATGAATCCCCAAGCGACCACCGGTGGCCGCGCATCTATTGTCTTACTATTGTGTCTCTAATTGACGGTATCTGAAGGGTTAAAATACCATTGAAAAGTCTGAGTACCATAATTAAACTTTGTAATGTTGCCATTTTGATTCACTGTTAGCTACGTAATGGCGTCTAAGTTAATAAAACGCTGGAACTTATAACTAATGGGTAATGTGAATTTGACGCAAGATTCCTGCCAATTAATCAGCTGTTATTATGAACTTCTAATTTGGAATGAATGTGAGCTATTACGATTCAAAGCAGATGAGTACTTAAGTTAGGGTTGCTTTGAAATGAATGAATCCAATATTAATAGGAATTTGAAAGGGCACACGGAGGTCGATGGGGACTGTGAGAGTGTTGCCTTAAACATTTTCGCGATAAGTGATTTGGTACTGAACTTAATAAGTAGATTTGTTTGTTTTGTAGGAGGTAACTACTCATTAAAAATAGGTAAAGATCCCATCCAAACATAACTCACGAGTATCAGGCTAAAGATGGATAAAAATCATCATGGATTGGAACTTATGGACAGGAAGCAACCACAATAGAGATGGAGCTAAAACATTGTAAAAATTGTAGGAAGAACATGTAGTAGATAATGACGATGTAGTAGCCCAAGATAGAATAACGTGGAAACGACTGCAGAGGCCGCTATCGCTCAGAGCTATAGTATCGATCGGTCTTTGTACAGACTAAATAACGAATATTTATATTATCAAAATATTAACAAAAGTGTACAAAGAAAATAAAGCTATATTTTTATTTTATTACTAATCCGATTACGAAACATCATTCTCTCAGATATACCTTATGGCTTATATACCTTATCTATGAGTGTCATTGGCTACTTTTCCTAGATACATGTGCAGTTTCTGTGGAACAAGTCGCCGAGCCGAAGTGGTTCGAAAAACCTAGTTGGTTATGAGTCTCATAGAATACCGTACCTTTTTACCTGGAAATTACGATATAATAACGTCCAAAATCATTATGAATTTGGTGTGAGAAGGAGACAGTGATATATGTTACAATCATAAATTGCACTAAGGTTGTGTTTTTTGAAGAAACTAGTTATCCTAATTATAGACCGATAATATGGATACCGACGATCTACATCGGTAGCGCATCAGTGTTTGTTGACATATTTTTTATCTTAAAATAATGAAGAATTAGGTAAGTATTTTAGAATAAAAAATATATATTTTAAAAACGGCTGAAATCAATCCTGTAGTCGATTGTAAACATACTTACTTTCAAGATGTGTTTCTTAAATTGCGTCTATCTCACACAAAGGATTTAATGTAATGATTTTAAGACGTCAGGATAGGGCCCCTGAATTCACCAAATTAATTGAAATAAATGTTCGTCGAGCGGGTTCCTCATTTATCTGTGGTCTGTGGGCCAGCTCATTTGAAATGGTTGCGGTGGAAGTGATGTCGGTGTTAATGACCCCCACGACCCCACGACCCCACGACCCAGCAATATCAACATGTACCCAATTTAAATTGACCTCTGACATTTGACGTGCTAGTTAAGCAGGTACCTTCGGCTAAGAAAGTGTATTCTTGGTTTTCATAATATTTCCTAGGGTGTAAATGAAAAAATATGTTGAGGGTAGCATTAGGGATCAAAATAATAGATAAACAGGTAAATTAGTAATAATTATGTATTTAGTAGATGTTGACTTCTTGTAAGTCAATTTTCTATTCGACAATATATAAAAAAACGAAAAGTGAAACTGTCTTTAAATTCACATAACATTCAACAAAAAAGTTCATCAAAATATCAATATCTATACTAATATTATAAAGAGGTATTTGTAAGTTTGTTTGTTGTTTGTTTGTTTTTGTTTGTTTGTTTGTTTGTTTGTATGTTTGTATCTCTGGAAGTACTGGTCCGATTGCTAAAATTTTATCACCGATCGAAAGCAGCTTTATTCCTGAGCGGCTATATTTTATGTACGCGGGCGAAGCTGCGGGCAAAAGCTAGTACCTAATAATGTCAATTTCGAATGCACGATGTCAATCTTACAACAATACATTAAAACAAAAAATTTCCCCACCTGTTGGTAAGTAGAGATGCAATCGTTGATGGTGAAGCGCAGTAGTTTATGAAGAGCCTGTTCATTCCAGCCTTGAAGACATAGATTTGTTTTAGACCTATTTTACAAACAGATTCCAGTCTAGTATGTACTATGTAGTGGATTACTACTTGTTTGGGGAGTAGGTACATGGTAGAGGTACCTACCTATTTTTGCCTGGCAGCGGGAATATTAAAAAAAAAAAATTACGTGTAAAAGTGTTTTTTTAAACCTATTTGTAAAAATAAATATCATTTATCATTTAAAGAGTAAAGAACGCAAAGGGCAGCTGAAGGGACAAAGGTGGTCTCACACTCCCTCTCTCCGTCCCGAGCGGACCAGCGGTGCTATTCTCTAAGAAAACAGTATTGAGCGCAGCGCTGGCCGCAGCGACGAAATCCAAGAGAATAAGCACAACAGGGGCTTTACCATGAAGTGTTGAAATGTTAAGCGTTAGAAGTAAAAAGAGGGATGGTGCTACACACCTTATATAGCTCCATCCCTTTAACAGTTCAATATAGGTCGTAAAATGGATTGCATTAAGAGCTCGTGGTAGGGCCTCTGAAAATAAATAGGTATCTATTTTACCCAACGTAAAGTACCTTGTCTGTCACCACATATACTTCAGTTTAAATACGTATGTACCTACTTCTTCAATTGAATGCCTGGCTGAAAGGAAGGGGTTTACGTAGATACTTTGACAGCTGAATACGGTTGGATTCCTCGTATAATACTGAATTCTGGAAATATAAATTAGGTAATCGAACCACATTTATACGTCAAAGGATTTATGTATTAAATCTACACTATCTACACTAATATTATAAAGAAGTAAAGTTTGTTTTACGTTTTTTTGTTTTGTTTGAATGAGGTAATAAAAATATAATGAAGGAATGAGGTAGTAAAACATTTTTCACACCACCTGCTCGAAAATGTCAAATTATATTTTTATTATATGTAAAGCAACCTTAACCTAAAGTGAGTCATTAGTGGCCGGGGCATAGAATAGTAGATTATGCACCGTGGGGCTAAAGTTGTGTCTTATGTCACGGGCGTCATATTGAATCTCGAGCGCAATGAAGGATTCGGGATTTAACTCACGAGCAAAGCGAGGGAGTTAATACAAGAATCCTGAATGCAGCGAGGGATTCAAGCTAGCCCAAGGCAAAGACACCTTTAGCCCAGAGGAGGATACTCTACTTTTTACACCTACTGTGAGAAAATAATAGTCACATTATTGACCAGCGGGTCATAATGAAAACGTTATTGACCGGCTGTGCCCCCGGCCACTAATGTCTCACTTTAGGTTAAGGTTGCTTGACATATAATTTTACATTTTCGAGCAGGTGGTGTGAAAATATTTTATATCTATGGGCCGGGGGCACAGCCGGGCAATAATGTTGTACTGGATTTCACCTTCCCTCGCTTTGCTCGTGAGTTAAATCCCGAATCCTTCATTGCGCTCGAGATTCAATATGACGCCCGTGACATAAGACACAACTTTAGCCCCTCGGTGCATAATCTACTATTAAAGGTTTATTAGAAGGTTAGGTTTGTTTAGAAGTATCAAAAAATAATATTCATAAACAACAAAGTTATTAGCGTTTGTTTATATCCCAAAATGTCACTCAATTTATGGTAATATTAGCTATTGATTATGAGTGAATAAATGAATTTTTCAGTAGCAATTTTTATAAATGTTGATTCTATTATGAATTTACCAATTATGACAAAACTTCGTGGACAATTTTGGGATTTAATTCTTTTTATTTTTGACTACAAAATATGATCAGTAACGAGTATATATTTCGATTCCCAATTTTTTGTGGATTTATTAAAAAGTAGGAGTGTATAGTGCAAACAATTGTTGGTTAACCTAAATAAATAAATTACAGTCTGCAAGGTCGTGTTCAGAATCTGAAAACAACAGTATTTCATTGAATCAAAGTTGATTCGCAACTGTGTCCAAACAGTTCACATAAAGGGTCTCATTAGGGTGGAGTTATAACAATGGTATTACGCAACCCGGGCTTGTCACTGCGACCGCAGGGTACTGAAGTGATTCTTGGCCAATTCTCTGGGCTGCTTTGATTTGCTACCACAATTTATTGTTGCCCACACGCACAGTTTCAAACAAAAGGAAATCTCAATCAGAACCAGCTTTGTTATTCGCTAATGGATTGGTAGGTATAGCTTGTGTTAATTAATGAAATTTAAATGTGTAGAATGTAAGCAGGCACACACCACTATTTTGGTGTTAGATTTTTACAGACTGAAACCACACCTTTTTTTACACCTTTCTATTTTTTTTCCTTTATTTGTCTTTTAAGTACCAGGGCCACGGAGCCTAGCTCGCTGTCCGACCGTCCGGTAACTGTCCGGACCGAGCCCAAGACGTCGACGGCGCATACTCCGCGCGCCTCAAGGAGTTGTCAGCAACAGGAGCCTACTGGGGCGGTGGGGCCAAGGTTATCCGAAAGGAAATTCGAGCCCCAGTATGAAGAGGCTAGAAGGAACGGGATGGGTTCTTAGTCAGTAAGAGTCAGACACTATCTCCCGCTCCACCCAAGAGCGCGGGTTGTCATTGGATGATTTTTGCCCACCGTAAAAAAAGGGGCCCAGCTGAGTCGAAGCTGGTACTGGGGCCAGGGTTTTCCGGAAGGAAGCTCGAGCCCCGGTATGAAGGCTAGAAGGAACGGGGTGGGTCTTTAGTCAGTAAGAGTCTGACACTATCTCCCGCTCCACCTAAGAGCGGGGTTGTCATTGGATGATTTTCCCCACCATAAAAAAAACCACGGAGTCCAATTTTTATACAGCTACTAAAAGGTGCTTGATGTAACTTAGATCTAACCGAATCAGAGTAAGCAAGTTCAGACAAGTAATTATCATTATTTTTAAAGTAAACAAAAAGTCCATGTACTTCAATTTGATGACACAGTGGAGCAGAAAAACGTAGCATCCATATAACGTTTTAAATGAAAGTGGAATATTTTAAATGGTCCTGCCATTGAACCGGGAAGGCGCGGCTCAAAGCGCGACCGCAACATTCCGCAAAGGGCCCGCATTCCCGACTACGATTGTTTAATTTCGACTTTAAGGGCTTTGTATCAGAACGTTTCCAGTGATTGAACCGCTTCTACCGTTTTATTGATATGGTAAATTGATGAAATTGTATAAAGATTTGTAAAGGTTTGATTTTGAAACTAGCTCCTTCCTGCTACTTTACCCGTGTGGATAAAAAGCGGCAATCAAGAATAGTGCAGCATTGAATAATTCGAAAACTTTTCAAAGTAATGGAACAATAAATCCTTACTAATATTATAAAAGCGAAAGTAAGTTTGTTTGTTTGTTACGTCTTCACGCTTAAATGGCAAAACCGATTTTGATGAAACTTGGTACATGGATAGACCATGTCCTGGAATAGGACATAGGATACTTTTTATCCCGGAAGTATGTTCCCTTGGGATAATTTTCTGCTATCACGCGGGCGAAGCCGCTGGGAGCAGCTAGTCTATTATAATTTTATGAATAAGCGATCAGCGACCTGTTTAGATCGGTGGAGTGTGCGGTGGAAGTCTGCCATGCTTGGGCGCAGCACCGCGCGCCGTGTCCTCGTCGTGGTGATCGGCGTCCGGTCCTGACATTCCCGAAGGAAGCAGACACCTCCTTCTGAGAGGAGAGAGCAGTAATGCGAGCGAAAACGGTGGCTTAAGCCGCGAGGGAGAGGACAATAGATATCCTCATGTGGAAGCTAAGTGTTGCGAATATTTTGAAAAAAGGAAAAAACATGTTTGGAAATTGGAACATTATGTTTACGATGCGTTTAAACTTTTACATGAGAACAACCACGAATTTAGAATGCAAATTAGCTAACCCTGTGTGTGAAAACTGTTCTATCAAAACACTACACTCCAAACTCCATGTGAAACTTTAAGTTTGGGTGTTTATAGACTATATTATTTATCATTTAGACAGTCATGATGATACAAGTAACTGGTTTTCTATTACATAATTGACTTTGCAATGTCCATAGGCGAACATAGACTCCAACGTAGGCTTCAATTACTATCTAGTCAAAGCCAATATTCAGAGGTCAGGGAGTCATGAAACAAGCTTGTGTGACATCAGTAACTCAGTAGCCGATAATTTCAATTACATCAATATCCATTTAAAGGGTTAATATAACTAGATAATGTTCCAGACAGCCAATATGCTTACAGTATGCATGTCGGATTAGCAACCAAATCAACATAGAATAGCTTAGAGCTTAGGATTGGATTAATGCTTGACTGTTTGAAGAATGAAAACATCACAAGAGCAACGGAAAAGTCAAAGAGATCGAAATATGTTTTTTTTTTTCGTTTTGAGTTGGGAAATCATCAAATAACTAATGTCAGACTTTTGCAGACAAAAAATACACCTGTATTCCTTTAGTTGCCTTTTGCGTTATCGGACCACTAGTTTCCTTTTCAGAAAATGCCCGCGGTCCTAGCAGGCATTGCTGGACATCTTTAAGACGTGTGGAACACTACACGTCATCGACGAGCCGGGTCGGTCCTGATAGGACGAGTGAACGGCGAACTGAAAATTGCTTGCTTGCTTTTGGTTTCCTTTAGATCGCTCTGAGATTCCCTAAGCCAGGTAGCACGTTCTCTCATTATTGCAGCCGCTTCCTTCACTAGCATTACTGCTTAGTAGAAGGATGCGACCGCATCCCGTTTCCTCTCGTTCTGGACCATGACCTGAACCAGGGACCAGCAGCAGAGATGTCACCGCCACCAATCGCTTCCAATAGGATATGGCGGTACCTACTCCACCCAAGCGGGACACCTTCTAGTTGCGCCGTGTCCTTCGGGCGGTAAGCATAATGGAGACACTCGGGCAATACTTCTGTCTTAATCCAGAACAGGAACCTCCCGAACTTCTCCAGCCACTCCTCCAAGAGGGGACTTACTGTCAAAATTGTGTTGTGCCTGAGATCGTTTTTTTTTTAATGACAATTTTAGCAGAGTAAGAAACATAAAGACAGCGAATTTCATCATCATCGTCATTTCAACCAAAAGAGGTCCACTGTTAGACATAGACATCCCCTAGTTGTCTCCACAATGACCGGGCCTGCGTATCTCACGTACATCGGATTCCCAAGTCCCTCACTAGGTCGTCGGTCCACCTTGTGGGAGTCATAGCCAATTTAAGGGTTATTCAGTTTAATCAGAAGAAACTTTTGAATACCATGGTATTTTTTTATCATTTCTGTTATATTTTATCGATAGAGCCAAAACGGTAAAGAGAGTGCTAAATTAGATTCATAAACATAATTGTGATTGCTGCACCATTCCCCATGAACTTAAAAACATATCTGTAATATTTGTGTGTTCGACAGTGATAAACAGAAGTGATAGAAATAATGTAAGTACTCGCAAGCGTCATGTTTCCCATGCTTTTAAACCAATTGTCTTGGGAGAAGAGAGCGGTGTTGAGTGCTACGAGGCACAACGAAAACTTTTATTTTGTATGGCAACTTTTAACAAGCAACAATTTTTTTTTATTATAAAATAAGTTACTATATTTATCCAAAATCCCAAATAGAAAGAAAGTGTTTCGAATCGAGTAGAAAAATAAATAAATACGGATACACACTCTAAAATATTCGGCGGCAACATCTTGGTGCATGCCATGTTTCGGTCGGAGCGAGGAGGAATGGCAGGCGGTCGACTTCTTTTGCAATGCTAGCGACAGAGGCGGCTGCATGCATGACGGATCGGGATTCATTACGCCCCAGCCGCTGGGATCTCGACCGTGATTTCCAGCCATCCTAGGTGGATTGGCGGATACGGCCGATGTGCAATAGCTAGCTCGCCGTCCGGCCATCCGGTATCCGTCCAGACCGAGTCCGTAGTGTTCCAAGCGCGCCTTCAAGAGATGCTACCAAAACCGTAGAGGCCCAGCAGGGTCGAAGCTTACATTGAAATGTAACGTCATTGCCATTTTAGGTTACATGTGTGCAAAAGAGTTAAAGAGATATTCCTGTCACGGTACACTAATTGTTATTTCATTTAATAACCAATTTTGATATTGTTTATTAAATGACAACACAGACAAGCTAGCACAGAGCTTTCTGGCACCAATGTACAAGGAGACCCGACCCCAGCTAAACTGAAAAGAGCACAGAACAGAAGAAATGATTCCTGTGTTCTTTGGGGAAGAGGGTAGGACAAAGAAGAAGAGATATTGTTTTCAGAAAAACAGATTTCCTTTTTTATTGTTATTTGTTGTTTAGCGTAAAATATTATACGAAAATGTAAACAGGATAACACCTTATTCTTTGAAATTCAAATCAATGCGTTCGGGGAACACGGAACTAGGTGAGTTTCAAACTTCTTTTGATAGACATAGACACATTTATTATTAATGGATCAGGAAAATTATACGTTGTTTTGAAAAGACGGTTAAAAGGAAAATGGTTAGTAAGTTTTCGTGTTGGAGTATAACATAGAAAACTTTGACCAATTATATTAAAACTTTCTCGGTATTAAATATTTTAGGCTCCATAGATTAACCTAGTTACCGCGTACCGGAAGACGCAGCGATAAAAGGCCTCAATAGGTGTAGGTACTGCTGATGACCTGGTGAGGGTCACGGGAATCCGATGGATGCGATATGTACAGTACCGGTTGTTGTGACAATTAGGGGAAGCCGGAATACAACAGTGGACGGCTTTCGGTTGACGATAGTTTAGCCCAACATAATGATATGTAACTACGAGTACATAGGTATATAATAATAATAATAATAAAATTTTATTCAAGTATAAAGTACGTAAAATTATGATTTACATTAAGTGCAACCGAGATAAAAAGTAATTCTAGCTGTAATATAAACCTACCTGAACTAGGTTAATGAAAAACCTGTGTTTCAGGCGATCAATTCTCATGAAACAATTAAAAAGAAGAAAACAATAATACCATTAAAAAATAAATGAAAAAGACGACAATATTTCTAATGACATAAAAAGTAACTATTTGAATAGATTATTTTAAAACTAGATTATGTACGATATATTAGGTTTAAACAAATTAACGAATTAATAATATAGCCGATAAACTAGATACTATATTAATTAGGTAAAGATAGAGACTTATATTATAGTAGTTATATACAAACTTTATTTTATAATTTCTAATAGTTTTTCCGTGTCTGCATAATTGTGTTTTGTCAAAAATTCCTGGACTAGTAAATTACACCTATTGTAACTTAAACCATAAATCTGCAGTACTCTGTTTCACTGGTTATATAAATAAGGTCCCAGAAATATATAAAATTGATTAGTAAAAGCATGTTTAGTCCGAGAGTTAGCACAAACCAGATCTTTTCTTCTTCGCTTGCATTGTTCTGATGTAAAACTGTCGCCATACGCCTTTATGGCGCTATAAATTGGTGAAATAATCATCGATATCAGGCTTCCTACTCTTTGAGCGAACTTACAAACAATATTCCGGGTACCGATTGAGCTGAAATTTTGTATGCATGTGTAAATCAGATGACAACGCTAAATTATTATGACATTGAGCTGATCTGATGATGAAAGCGAAAGGTGGCTATACGAGCTTGGTACGACACGACCCCATCGAGTTTTGCCCCGTGCTATAAAAGCTTGCTATGAAAAAAAAAGTGTCATTAAAAACTGGTTTCTTACATACAAAAAATTACTCCTGAATTTTAGGTGAGTTTACAAACACGTAATCTCACATACACAAGTCACTCAGACCGAGAACAACTAATTAGGCCTTATATATATTTGTTCCGTATGGCAATCGAATCCACGACACGCAGCGCAGCAACCAATACCACTGCACCTTTCGAATCAGCAATTAAGTTTTAGTGGTTTTTGTCAGTAAAAGTCTGACATGCTCTTACGCTCCGCCCAAGAGCGAGAGAAGTCATTAGATGATTTTCCACCTTTAAAAAAACCGTTAATAAAGTTGCAATACGTCTTTTTTATTAAATTGGTTTATTTATTCATTTATGTACACATACAAACACTTAACAAATACAGATAAAAGAGTGCAAAGGTACTGCTTATTTCAAATGAATTTTTTTCCAGCAGACCTGCGACATGTAGACACAGTGTATACAAATAAGTCAGAAAATTAAGAATCCTTCCTATTAATATTATAAAAGCGAAAGTGAGTTTGTTTGTTTATTTGTTTGTTTGATACGTCTTCACGCCTAAATGGCAAAACCGATTTTAATGAATTTTGGTACAGAGATAGTTGGAACCCTGGAGACGGACATAGGCTAATTGTCTTTTAAATTGAGAAAAGGGGGCTTGAAAGAGTAAAGTATATTAAAAAACGCGGACGAAGCCGCGGGTAAAAGCTAGTATACTATACTATCTAAACTAACTTATATAATACATTGGTTGGTAGGTCAAAGGTTGTTTGCGGTTAAGTTTTAAATAAGTATGTTTTAACGTTACAATGTCACCTAAGGCTGTAGCAATACTAAGTTTACCGTTAATAATATCGCCAGGAATTCTGGCTGGCTCGTTTACGTACGCGCTTAACGACCCATACATAGTTGGCAATGCATTGCGTATTTAAACCAATTAAAATGAGGTGACGTTGGGATCGTTTAGACGTAGGTACAAAGTTGGATTAGGCTTGGCTGGCATGTCGCTACGGCGCTGATTTCCCCACGGCCCTGTCAATTCCTTCGAGCTAAAATACCACTAGCTGCACTCCACTTGATTAAAAATTTATGTGCTTTCAGACTTTTCAGCGTGCAATAATCATATATGTGGAACTCGGTTAATTAAAGTTTCACCTGATACGGTGCAAAAAAAAAACACGCGTATAGTTCAGCTTTGCCGCTTGTTATGTGAAGCGTTCATTAATATTTTCAGATGGCCATAAAGGTAGACGCGTACATGAATGATATCTCATTCATGTAAGCAACGGTTCTAAAAGTCTTTACAAAATACCACTTCTCCTGGCCTGGGCGAAGCGAGAGGTAGTTACAGACTTTAACTGACTATAGTCTACCTGTGCAGGCCCAAGTGTCCGAGCAGGGTGCCATAAAACAGTGACTTTCTGAAGCCTAGTCCTTGGTAACGGCCAGGTTAATAGATTTGAAAAAGAAAATGTTTATTATCAATTCAAGAACAACATTATCAACATTTGATTTTTTCGTGCGATTAAATAGGTACTTTTGTCTAAAAAAAATATTTAGCAATTTCGAAACTTTCCTGCTCCTTCGCTTGGATCTTTAGAAAAAATTTTACACTTAAAAATTGGTGGTTAAATATTCTTCAAAGCATATGTAAATCAATCAATATTTCGCAAAGAAAATGGATTTAAAAGTCAGCGGGGCTATTAAACGCACAGATACTCGTACTGTCGCCTAAGCGGGTACGAGTGTTGTGTCCATTTAATTCCGGCCAGAGTTCAAGGGACTAAAAGTCTTAATTCAGTTGCTCTTGCGTTCCAGTACCTACTACAATAACTCTTTCGCAAAATCTAGCAGACAAGCCTTGCTAAGACTCAAAGGCACGTTCGAGGTATTATAAAGTATGAATAGATACTAATTATTTAATCTAAACAATGGGACATTAATTAAACGAGAGTTATTTATGAAGAGAGACAAGCGTGAAGCTTCGACGAGCTTCGAAGAATGGTTCGTTTAAAAAGATTTACAAAGATTTTTTTTTTATCTAATTGCAAATACTTGTAATTGCTAATGGACTGTCTATTAGGGATTTTAAAGATGAGTTAAGTGGAAACGATTGAACTGAAAGGTAGACTAATAAAAAAGCGACGACGAGTTTAATTGGTTTGAGAAGTAATGATTAGTAGCTCGAGTTTAAAAATGTTATTAAAAGAGTTTTTAGAACACGTATAGATGAAGATATTTCATTTAAAAAATGTGTGTATTGAAGTTGTTACAGGGTAGGTAATGGTAAATGTGTTTAACCCTTCAGATACCGTCAATTAGAGACACAATAGTAAGACAATAGATGCGCGGCCACCGGTGGTCGCTTGGGGATTCATGAATTAAAGCAAAATTTGTGGTTACAAAAAGAACTGTTTTTATTATAGTGTTAAAAAATGTATGCAATCTGGAAATAAAAGTTAATAATTTAATTAGTCTGAAAATGAATTTATGACAAAAGAGTGTATATATCTATATATATAAAAATGACGCCCGTTTTCCGTTGTCACGACTTGGCATGAAAACTGCTTGACCGATTTGGCTGATTTTTTTTTTGTTGTGATTGTTATTGTGAGGAGAAGGTTCTTATGGAAAAAAAATAGGGTAGAGTAGGGTAGAGTAGGGTAGAGTAGGGTAGAGTAGGGTAGAGTAGGGTAGAGTAGGGTAGAGTAGGGTAGAGTAGGGTAGAGTAGGGTAGAGTAGGGTAGAGTAGGGTAGAGTAGGGTAGAGTAGGGTAGAGTAGGGTAGAGTAGGGTAGAGTAGGGTAGAGTAGGGTAGAGTAGGGTAGAGTAGGGTAGAGTAGGGTAGAGTAGGGTAGAGTAGGGTAGAGTAGGGTAGGGTAGGGTAGGGTAGAGTAGGGTAGAGTAGGGTAGGGTAGGGTAGAGTAGGGTAGAGTAGGGTAGAGTAGGGTAGAGTAGGGTAGAGTAGGGTAGAGTAGGGTAGAGTAGGGTAGAGTAGGGTAGAGTAGGGTAGAGTAGGGTAGAGTAGGGTAGAGTAGGGTAGAGTAGGGTAGAGTAGGGTAGAGTAGGGTAGAGTAGGGTAGAGTAGGGTAGAGTAGGGTAGAGTAGGGTAGAGTAGGGTAGAGTTGGGTATAGTAGGGTGGAGTAGGGAAGAGCGGGAGCGAAGCCGCGCGGGCAAAGCTAGTATATAATAATATTAATTGGATATATGGAAACCGATATATGATAAGGAATAATTTGCACGCTTGCTTGCAGGCAAAATTCTGTGACTTTTACTTAGGTTATAATATCTTTCCTTGTTAACAATGTTTTCTGGAAAATAAACATTTTGATTTTTGTTTTTTTTTTTTAAAGTAAAGATTAATAGATTAAGATTAATAAGAAAAGTGATATGAAAGAAAACGGTGAAGTGATAGCGTAACGTTTGACAGGACAGAATGGAAGAAAAAAAACGTGATGAGCCGATCCCAAATAAAACGAGACAAGTCCAGGCAAATGATTTAGAAATTGTAAATAAAGCTGAGGTTTTAGTACACATCTTAAAAATAAACAGAGATGCTTGAGCATGCCTGGTTGAAATAAATAGAGTTTACATTGTTATGAAAATCGGTTATAGCATTAAGTACCACGGGCGGGTGGCACAGAGGTTAGATGGCAGTACCCAGTTAATTCCACGGCGATGTAGATAGAGCACGGTGCCATTTGCCTCGGGCCCGTTTCCTCTTACCACCTTTTAATTTCTGTTTAAATATGTTCACTGACTAAATATAACAACATTTTCTCCGAACGACCTTAATGTCCATTTTTTCATAATTAATTCTAACTTAGCAAGTTTAAGTTAAAGATGGAGTTTAAAATTTTTAAAAAGCTTCCCTTCGTAAACAAGACGAAGTTGTGCTTTTCTTTTAAAGTAGTTAAACTTTGAAGTTATTATCTTTATGTGTATGACGGTTATTTTTTGCCGTAAATATATTGAGTGTGATAGGTACTTATAAGTAAGTCCTACTCCCGTTTCTACCTTATTTAACAATTATTGGAAAATAATAGACAAGATAATTTACTTAATTAGCTATTTTAGTCCGAATAATTAGCGACTTTAAAACATCAAATATTTATGAATCCTTCGGAATAGGACATAGGATAGTATTTATCCCGGAAGTATGTTCCCTTGGGATAAATTTCTGCTATCACGCGGGCGAAGCCACTGGGAGCAGCTAGTTAGCTATATATTATATATAGCCTGTTCAATTAGAACATTTGTCCACGTTATCCTCCCGGCGTAACCCTCCAGCCTGATAAGTTGTCATCAGTACTTGACAGCAATCGCTAACTATAAAATTGATGTACGAGTTAAAAAAATTGGATTCTAAGAAAAACTGAGTTACTGATTGGTCACAATATTTTCGGACACAGTGTCTGAATCCACACATTTTATCTGCATCTACACTAATTAATATTATAAAGACGGAAAATTTGTATTTTTGTGTGTGTTTGTAATGAATAAATTCAAAAACTACTGTGCCGATTTCAAAAATTCTTTCACCATTAGAAAGCTACATTCACCCTGAGTAACATAGGCTATATTTATTGCCCGTGCAAAGCCGGAACGAGCCGCTAGTTTTCAATATTTTTTTACTGACGATTCGGACAACACTAAATTTATTGAAGTTGTTTAGCACAATCAGATAAAAAAAAAGCAATATAAAGAACCCTAAGGTGCCGCTTTAAATCCAGACTAAAATATGTTTGATAACGCTTTTTTTCCCGTACATATTAATTTAAAACTTTTTATCTGATTGTACTAAACAGTATGTGTCCAAATCGCCAGAGAAAATTATAATGAAATAATAATGTGACAAATTGGACACCGTGTCCTATTTCTCAGTAAGTAAAAAAAACATCCTTCTTCCAAAGTAGTCCTTTTAAGGTTTCGATATTGCAAAAATAACGAAATAAAAACCATTACCAACAAAAAAGTGTAAGCTTCTGTCCCCGACAGTACTGTGGAACGTTTTTCTACGTTATTGACACGTCTCGACGCTGAACGCTCAGTCACCGGCACTTGACTGCAGATTAGCTAAGATTGATCAATCGCTCTATAACCCTTCAGATACCGTCAATTAGAGACACAATAGTAAGACAATAGATGCGCGGCCACCGGGTGTCGCTTGGGGATTCATGAATTAATCTTCACTTATTACACTCCCACCTGAATCAAATTAAAATATTCCCTGCATTATTACGCTCCGATGATTGATGAATTGATTCTCGGTAATTTTCTCAAGAAGACTTGAGCTCTCCACCTCAAGTCTTTATAAGAAAATTGATAAATATATCTTTAAGTATATCTCAGTTCTATTTTACTTTATTGCGTTCGCGAACGAGAGCAGTGGTTACCAAGTGGTAACGGCCCCTGACTTACGAGTTGTAGGTCGTGGGTTCAAACCCAGCCAGACTGATTACTTTTTGTAATTTATTTCATTACCACTGCTCTCAAAACGGTGAAGGAAGAGAAAACATCGTGAGGAAACCGGCATGTCCCAGAAACAAAAACTCGAAGGCACGTGACATCCACCAACCCCCGCACTGGGCCCGCGTGGTGAATTACGGCCCATTCTCTCTTCTAGAGAGGAAGCCTGAGTCCCAACAGTGGAAACATTATAAGGTCGAGCATGTATATACGTTCGCGAAGAAACGTTTTCTTAAAAGGTTTTCTAATAGTTCAACACGGGCTCAGGTTGGCCACTGCAAAGATAATCTGGCCAAATGGGGTATCCTTATTCCCCATCCCGTTCCTTTTAGCCTTCATACCGGGGCACGAGCTGCGATAGCCTATCTGACCTCCACAACCCAGTAACTGGGAAACACGATACCTCTTCAGCTTTCTAACTATCCGTAACGCCTATCAAAGATCGTAAATGACAGCCAGGACCAATAAAAATGGGTCCATAAATAATAAAATAAAAATCTTTTATTTTCACGCATCGTAAGGCCCATTAGGGTGTTAGTATCACCAAAACCATTTAAAAATATGGTAGTAGTAAAACTTAGGCACACAAAAGTACAAAAAACAAACAAAGGATTCAATTTGAGGAAAATTAATCAAACCACATGTCTGACATGTAGCTTGATAAACCTGTCCATTGTAGGCCCGTCAGACCTTACTGAAAAGAAAGCTTTACTTGCTTTTCGAGGCACGGAGTAACCTCAGTTTGTTAAGATGGTCCCACCCATCCAAAGACGGACCTCGGCAAGCGCTGTTTACCCTTAGAGCTCGACCAGCAAGGCTGTTTTAAGGTACTTAGTTACGAGTACTCTACCTACAATGAACATTTTAAGATATTTGCCACTCTGAAGTAATTAGGTATCCTCTTAGTCGCCTTTTATTTCACCTAAGAGAAGCACTGAGGTGCTTTACAATGTAACAGGGACGAATTTATCTACTTGAATCATTTGTACCATTTAGTACGTTCATTTAGGCCTATCACACACTGGCTCTGAGTCGAAGCATCGCGACGTGTCATGTTTTTCGTCTATAGTAAATTCATCTGTATTGTCTCATTATATATTTAGGTACTTTATAAAATATTGAAATGATGCGTGCCTTCACGCGTCAATGCGCTTAAAGTTGGGTGGATTCACGCGTCGCCTCGCGTTGCCGTGCGTTACTCGGGGGCAGTAACGCGGTAGCTGTCGAACATGAGCGCCATTCTATCTTCATTCATTCACTAATGCGAGTGTCGCCGGGCGTCGACGCGCGTCTTCACGCGTTGAACTTTGTGCTAAAGCTCAACTCACATGTTGAGCTTTAATATTCTATAACGAGTCAGAAGAAACTGTCACGCATGTGCTCCTCGAGTGCACAGCCGTCAGCGAGATAAGAACACGAACCTTGGGAGCACTGAATTTATTGATGGACGCCCTGAGCAAACTGAAGAGTCTCATCAGTTTCTGGAATGAGGTGGGCTGGTTAGAGTAAAGGCCATGGCCCACGTACAATGATCCGATAAGGACTAAGTGCGGAAGCCAGAGCACAAAGATAAAATAAGATAAGAATATTCTATAACAATACAAAGCCGTGACGTAAATGGCATTTATCTATTCGCGAAATACAGTTTCTGATCCCCCAAACCAAATTCACCTCAAGCAGTCTATTGAATAAGGCACTAGCATCCTATAAATCAATCGTTCGGTAATCCAACTTGTGTTGGCGACGCTCTTCAAATTTCCTGTACACGTCCCCTCCACAGCCGCTGATCCATTTTGCTAGTAATTCAAAAACGTGTTACCTAGATTCAATAGGGTATCGGGTAGGGTATTGTATGGCCAGAGTTTGGCTACGACGCTCCTGGGCACTATTACGATCCGAACCAAGGCTTTATGGTGCCGTAATTAATTATCTAACTTCACAGCCCCCAAGCAAAGCTCACATTGATCGCTTCCAGCCTTCGGACAATAGATTCCGAACCAGTTGCCTTGTTAATGGACTAATGGTGGATTAGATATTAATTTATGGTTAGTCAAGTTTTCAAACATAGCAATATGTATGAAATAACTTAGTTAGTGCCCTAATACGTCAATTAACAGAAGATGCATGGGCAATTTACACTAGACCTAGTTAATATTATTATTATAACCTTAGTTTGTGTCCAATTCATTGTCAGGCTACAGACCTACCAAGTTTTGTAGACAGGTTTAATGTTAACAAAAGGTTTAGACAGGATAAAAGTTGTCGTCGTAGTAATTCGTGACTCAATTTTTTTTTTATCTATGTATCGTGTATTTTAAATTAAAAAATGTTGTTTGATTAATATTTGCTAGGAAAGTAATAATACACAGCAGGCTACTTTCTTTTTTGTTTGAATTATAATCCATCCTAAGGTTGTTAGGATAATAATAAGTCTGCTATTGTACCCATAGATGTAAGTTTCTGTATAATTGTTAGACCCTATTTTGGTATAAAATAAAGTTCATTCTATTCTATTCTATGTAAATTAAATCACCGATTGAAAAATGAAAATAATCTTACCCCAAGTTTAGCCGTACGTAAGAATACAAAAGTGGCGAGCACAAGACACAAATTGTACAATGTATCGAGTATTCACTCGAGTCGGGGCCACCGGGGAAGTTTGGAAAGGCACGTCAGCCGCGGTGAAGTACAACAAACCAATGAAAACAAGACTTGTTCGTCGGAAGATCGCTCGCTGGTGAAGTTGTGCCAGCAGGAAACATTCAATGATTCCCGACCGCGTCCGCCTTCCCCCAGCCTCCCCGTCTAAATATTTTGTCATTGCATCTTTACCGAGTACAAACTTTGTCGACGGAACCTGTCTACTTATAAGACGTCAAGTATGTCCGCTTAAATTTCGATTTCGGGGTTTGAGAAGTTTTTATTTTGAGGGTACTTTATTATTTATACGAGTATGTAGGTCTGAGTTCATCAAATATTCTATAACAAGTAAAAAAATAATGTTATGATACATAACGTTATTGGTTCAACCTACGCACAGAGAAAAAAACTTTGCGTAGTTATGCAAACGAGGAAAATATGTGGTAGATATATTATCTAAGAAAACTTGTAAAAAAAAAAAATTATATTCCGAAATCGACTGGAGTACGAATTGGTTATTTCACTTTTTTCGAGTGGCCATTCATTTGAAAATTTTCGGCAAAATGGAAGCAGGGTCATTAAATAAATATCCCCAGCTGGAAACTTCGTAAAAGTTCGCTCAGAGTTTTTCTCCTAAACAAAGAAAACAAAAAGTTTCGCTCGCCTTCAAATATCATCATTTATTATAGAAGGAAGAGAGAGAATTACGTCTTTGATTTTAGAAATCAGAACTCGTAATATAATCTGACAAGTGTAATCTGACAAGTGTGTATTGATGTGAAAATGAAACATGAAAATACTCGTAGAACATGGCTGGCTTTAAAATTACCTCTCCAACTTTAAACAGAAGCCAGTTCCGATCCAGACGCGAGCTAACACAAAAATAAACTTGTCTAAATGTCTACCTTCCAATTATGTCTTAAATTGAAGTTCCACAGCCAATCTAAAAGTAGTGTTGCCAGCATTGCCTGTGTTGCCAGGTAATGGAGAAGCAATATTTCAATTGTCATATTCTGAGGGCAGACAGGTAAATTCCGGAAATAGGTTTTGCATTATACAAGAGGCTTTCCGAGTTTCAGTTCAGATATAGAGCTATGTGTCAAAATCAATTTTCACGTTTACAGGTCGCTATTTTCAGTGTAGTCTGGGTTCTTTATAGTTCGGGAGTATGGATCTTTAGGGGGATCGCGTTTACTACGAATATTTTCCATGTGTCACCAAAACTAAATAAAAAAAAAAATCGTATGAACCAAAAAAACGCTATGACGCATATGTGTATATACGCACTATGTGTTTGTAGCTCATTATGATACCAGTAATAATCTTGAGATATCGTGGTCCTCGCTAAGGGCAAATGAAAGAACACAGGTGGGTTTTAGTCATAAAGTCTGACCCTCTCTCTAGAAGTCATTTCCCATTAAAAAAACAGTGTAATATAATAAATATATCCCAAAACGACTCTCAATTTAGCCCTAAAAGAATATGCTATTTAGAAATTCCTGCGCCCGTCACACTAGATCTACACTGTACGAAGTGACGTACCAATCCTAACAAGACAACGTAGGTACACATTAGTACGGAGCTCATCTAATATGCATTCTCATCAGCAGCAGCTCCTGTGCTGGCGGCGCGGCGGCTTCTATTTGAGGAGCAGACGGCATGTGTAAGTGTGCAGCCCGACCTGTCCGGCGCGGCAGGCTAAATGCAGCGGCGACTGCGACGACACCGATTTGCACTTTGCCATCTGAATCTTTAATAGCCCAGGTTATTTCCACCCGAAGTCACTAATTAACTTAAATGTATCGCTCCATTCGAACCATTTAAAAATGCAGCCATTGTTATTCTGCGCTTCTGTAAAGTGATATTGCATGTTACAAAGTTAACGAATGCAAAATTTTTGCCAACGTTTTGATATGTGTTCGGGTCGTTACGCTTTTGTAAGCTTTTAGTTAAATCGTATGCACTGTTTCGGATCTCATTTTATCACTTAATGGCTAATGGAGTGTCATTGCATCATTCGCGTTTAATCCTTACACATGTATCTAAATAGCTGTTGTAAATGTTTCTCAAATCCTTATAAAAACATTTGTTTCTTTAACTTTAGTAAAGAACTCAGAAATCAATCAAATTAGACAGGGAACCGGAGAGTAAAAACAACCGAAATCTTTGCTAACAAGAACTGACAGCCCTTTGTTTTACTTTACTTATGGGCTGTACGACCTCTTGAAATAGCCTCAGACTCAAAGATAGAGACGAAATATAGCAAAAGCACTGCGATAGAATGAGACGGTAAATCCTCCCATTACAAAGTGCAAAGCCTCCCCATTGATCACGGTAACGCGTAAAGCCTTCAAAAATCCAGCAATTTATTTACTGAGTAATTCCTCACTTTACCTACTGCATGGAATGGTTTTAAGGCTGTGTCAGTACTGTTCAACAAGGTACGTTTTTATCAGAAAATTCACTCTCAACCGGAATCTTAAGATTGTTTAAACCAGGACAAGTTTATTTTTGGTCTCTAATAATGAAGCAACCTTCGGTAAAAGTTTGGGAGGAAATCATTTCAAGTGTTGAACTCGGTGCCCGCGACAGTTTCATCAATCTTAACAGTCAAAGAAACAACTAATTTAAATTGGCCTTTCTTGCGCTCAGCTCGGGAATAAAGACAGGAAATTAACGGAGTCTCACAAGTTCTTTAATATACTGGTTTCGTTATTTTGTATTGGTATATTGTTGTTTCCTTATTTCATATGTAGTGTACCATTGATTGGTGGTTATAAAATAAGTATTTCTTAGTTCTAGTAACAAAACAATTTTCATCAGTGGAAGTCAAATAAGCACATATGAAGATATGCGTTTATGTCAGTGAGTCTAATAGAGTTGGTCGCTTCGCAACCACTAAGCCTAATAAGTTTCAATATGCGCATGAACTTTCCCCACACATTTAGCTCCGCAATTATGACATAGTCTAGGCACAGAGTGGCAATAAGCAGTTATAGTAAGCCGGTGCAGCAGAAGTGCTAACTGAACACTGCCATGCTGTACGAGGATAAAGATTAGGCTATGGCGCCGAGTGCCGACGAGCGGGACATTCGCGCCTTCCGGCCCGTTCTCCACTGACATCGGATGGCTGAGGAAACTGAAACGACAAGCTGAGATTTTTTCAAGAAAATGTCGCGTTTTCTTTGAATATGATTTATCTGATACATATGTCATTCGTTGAACTTTTAAAATAAATAGTGCCGTATTTATAGTATGCTATAAATATGGCAGGTTTTTTTTTAAATTTTTATATTTAATTCATTAAACAACCCCAAGCGAACGCTCTCTCATTGTTTTTCTATTGTGTCTCTAATTACAGTATTCAGAAGGTTTTTTTGCTAGTGCGAATATGTGACTCTGTTGGTATATAAAAAAATGCAGTTGGGTTTTGGGTTGGTTTTTCAGAGCGAATTTAACCAATTTTAATTTCTACATATTTTTCATTATTCAGAAAAGTCAAAGATCAGTAAAGAAAACCCGAGAATTTTTCGCTTAGAATATTGTCCTCTTTCAAATGTTTACTTATGTAATGAAAACGATTACTTCACCGTTTCCGTAATATTCAACGTATTCTATTGGGCTTTTATTGATAAGATGATTATATCGTCGGTGGAAAAATAAAATTATAAGTCCTTACTTATAATTTTATTTTTCCAGTAACTGTACTATTTTATGTTTCGAAGTATCAAATAAAATATTGAGATAAGTAGTTATAGGTATTTCAATTAGAATTTAATGCGTAATTTAGATGGGTAGTGTGGGACGCTACATGTGTGCGCCATCCCATCTTCCTAGCTCATCGTGCTGTGCTGGTGCTGCCGCGGCGGCTGGAGAGAACCTCAAGCGGCGGAAATATAAGAGCCTCGTTGGCAGTTATATTTTTGAACCGTTTGGGGTTGAAACTCTTGGGCCGTGGGGTCCGAGTGCTCATATGATTTTTAAAGATTTATCCGAACGCTTAGTTGACTCTTCGCGTGACCCAAGGGCTGGCTTCTACCTCGGTCAGAGATTAAACATTGCCATACAACGTGGCAATGCCGCCAGCCTTTTAGGCACACTTCCAGTCGACAGCGATGCGGAGGAGTTTTATGACGTCATATTTATCTATGTATTATTTTTAATTATTTTAGTTAATTTTATAATTTAATTTGTTTAATTTTATTGTCCTAATAAAGATATATTTATGAATTTAATTGATTAGGTACTACAATCCAACATGCTTCTATTTGAATGTTGAATAATATACAATTACGTCGGTAAAATACATAATTATGGATGCCATACAAAATATTCAAGTAAAATGTTACCGGCACATTTCTAAAATCATTCAATATTCATCGCGGCAATTTCCACATTCCTGTCCAGGAATTTTGAGGGTAAATTATTTGTTTTGTATTTCATAACCAGTCAGCCAGTGTAACAGGTATTTGGTACTTCGAAATTTAAAAGTAGGTTGACAAGGAAGTGAGATGACGCTCTAGGTACCGAGTAAAGTTGGCTAACTTTAGCCCTAGGGTAAAACTATGGCACAAGCATTAACCAATAGGAACATGAGATTCTGTGTTTACTGTGTTTCTACTTTACTTAAATACTACTACTAGTTACTAATTTAAACAGGCCTTTTTCTCAGCAGCGAGACACATTGCAGCCTGAGAAAAAGAAAACATTGTTTTATTTAGACAAAAAAAATGTGGTTTTGAAGAATCTAACAAAAAATCCAGTCTAATGTGAATGAGCTTGCGCCATCGTTTCTAAGTAGACAGTGGACGACGACACTTAGCTGAAGGCGGCGCATTAATTCCTGGGAACTTGTTAGTTCTGTCTCGACGCAGCATCCCGGCTGCATCCTCGACGGTTAAATTTCAAATAAGCATTATAAAGTACTGTGCGAGGCAATCTAATTTTGATACCACCGGGCCTTCGGGATTTTGGGCTTCCATTTATTAAAAGTTATTTATTAATAGGTATTCCTTAAAATCAAAATGTTGGGTATTGGGTAGGTACTATTTTTTAGAGTTCCGAAAGTCTGCTTGAAACATTGGACCCCTTAAATGATTATTCGTCTGTCTATGCTTCTGTCACAGGCAATTTACTCCAAATCCTAGATGATATGTTAGAAAGTAGTTATTTAAGAACCTAATGGACAATGGACCACTCCTCTGTTTATCTCTGAAACTACAAGGCTAAAAACTTTTTTGGCTGTCAGGGCTGCGGGTTCCTAAAAAAAGAATTACTGCAGCCCAAGAATGCAAAGAGTAACTGAAGGAACACGGATGGTCCCTCCACCCGGAGCGGGAGAATTTATTTGATAATTTCCCACCATCCCTTCTTTTCATCATACATTTCAAACTACGTAATGCGTTTTTATAATTTACTAGCTTCTGCCCGCGACTTCGTCCGCGGAAAATTTCTTGTTTTAAAATAAGATTACACTCGATTAGACGCTGCGCACGTTCAGCGCTAGATTCCTGAGCACGGGCCTGCGATGTTATGACATTTTGCCTACCAAGCCACTGCGAGCGCTCAGCGCTAGTCTACCTATCCCTTGTCTCAGAGACATGCTGCCTTAAATGAGATAAACGCTGCACACTTTCAGCGCTAGATTCCCGAGCACGGGCCTGCGATGTTATGACATTTTGCCTACCAAGCCGCTGCGAGCGCTCAGCGCTAGTCTCCCTATCCCTTGTCTCAGAGACATGCTGCCTTAAATGAGATAGACGCTGCGCACGTTGAGCGCTAGATTCCCGAGCACGGGCCTGCGATGTTATGACATTTGGCCTACCTAGCCGCTGCGAGCGCTCAGCGCTAGTCTCCCTATCCCTTGTCTCAGAGACATGCTGCCTTAAATGAGATAGACGCTGCGCACGTTCAGCGCTAGATTCCCGAGCACGGGCCTGCGTTGTTATGACATTTTGCCTACCAAGCCGCTGCGAGCGCTCAGCGCTAGTCTCCCTATCCCTTGTCTCAGAGACATGCTGCCTTAACTCAGATAGACGGTGCGCACGTTCAGCGCTAGTTTCTTGAGCACGGGCCCGCGACGTCCTCACATTTTGGCTAGCGAGGCGCTGTGAGCGCTCGGAGCTAGATTCTCTAGCGCATGCTTGCGAAATATATTCTCTATTTCTCGAGAGGCGCTGCTCATTTTCAGGGGCAGATTCTTCCGTACGGCGTACTCGAGCGGCTCTTGTCTGTGATGTCTGCCGGGACAGTTGAGATTTCCTTTTAGACATGCTCTCAACAAACTAAGCACAGACTTGAAAACAATTATGAACAAAGGGAGAGCGACTCGAACACCGTCCGCCTTTACAAAACAAAACAATCGTAATATCGAATAACTCGTATCGATTATTACTATAGAACGAAGTACGAAACTACGAACATACAAAACAAACGTACAACGAAATTACGATATTTTCGATTATGAGGTATCTATCAACAACAACAACCATACGAACGAAACAACCGAAACCAATAAGCAACTGACAGAAGAACTCCAACTAACGACAACATGGGCCTAATAATTCGAGAGGGTCATCAATCCACAGAAAGTCTTAACACCGCGATTCAGAAAAATTACGTAATTGCAGAACGCCATCTATGGGCAAATAGGTAAAACGTTGGGTACGCCACAATTATGGCGGTAAGTCCCCTCTTTGAGGCGTGGCTGGAAAGGCCTCACGGCGTCCTTATCTTCCGCATGACACAGGTCCTCACCGGACATGGCAAGTTCGGGAGGTTCCTGCACCGAATTAAAGCGGAAGAGACGCCCGGGTGTCGTCACTGTGCGGAACGCCCGGAGGACACGGTGGAGCAAACAGTCGAGGTGTGCATCACCGTGCCCTCGTGGGGGCGATCTGCGGCGGAGACCTCTCGCGCCGGGCCCTGGTTGAGGCCATGGTCCGGAGCGAGGAGGAATGGCAGGCGGTCGCCTCCTTCTGCGAAGCAGTAATGCTAGCAAAGGAGGAGGCAGACCGCATCAGGCAACGGCGCCCCCGCCGCCGCCGCCGGGATTCCGATCCCGATTTCCGGCCACCGTAGACGCGAGCTCGCGGACGGCGAGCCATGGGTAGCTCGCTGTCCGGTCGTCCGGTAATGGACCGAGCCCAAGACGTCGACGGCGCGCACTGTTCCCGCGCGCCTCAAGGAGTTGTCAGCTACAGCAGAGGCCCAGCTGGGTCGAAGCCTACCGGGTCCAGGGTTATCCGAAAGGCAACTCGTGCCCTGGTTTGAAGGCTAGAAGAAACGGGGTGGGTTTTTAGTCAGTAAGAGTCTGACACTATCTCCCGCTCCACCCAAGGGCGGGGGTTGTCATAAGATGATTTTTGCCCAACATATAAAAAAAAATTAGCTAAAACGTCTGCACGTCTGCACAGTGAAAGTTATGCTAGGGGCATTTTGCGTTTTAGTAATTTTATATGATCTCCGAAACTGTATGACCAATTGATATACTGTAAATGGCAAATCTTATCTGTATGATGTTCTTGTGATACTGAAATAATTTATTGTCATAAGAATTAATATTTTGTTGCTCAAATAATCAACCAAACGTAAGTATGCCGAAAAAAAATATTTTTAATGCAATAAAAGAAGTATAAAAGATAATATATAAAAGATAGAGATATGGTATCGCGGACTTTTTTGTAGAAATAATTAAGACGAACCAGGTAGTCATACATTGTTTTTAATTTTAAGCAACTGTTTAGGCAGCGCACGCCAATAATTCTGTTTTATGAGGTATTTTTTTCCGACTTGCTAGACAAAAGTTGTGATAGCTCGGTTAATATACATGCTATAGAAACAATTTATAGCCTATAGCACTCAGGAATAATGCAGCTTTCTGCCAGTAAAAAAAAATTTAGAATTGGATTATGAGTTCCAGAGATTACCCCCTACATACAAACTTACAAACTTACAAACTTACAAACTTACAAACTTACAAACTTACAAATTTTACCTCTTTATAATATTAGTATAGATTACACTGACGAATATAATATTAAGATCCAATTTCAGGGAGACTGTTATGAAAAAATGAGTTGCTTACTGAGCGTTATCCGGCAGACATCAAAATTTAATTTAGTAGAAAGCGCACTCTCCCAGTAATGTATGCGGAATGCGCGGGCTCCTAGTTGGTCGGCTTGAGCAGCGACGAGACCGGAACATCTCCCTACACTTTCTTATTTAGCAAGCCAGGAACGCTGTGACGGAAATTTAAATAAAATAATTTAGGTACTCACCTTATTTCAATATTTTACCTGTTTAAGTAACGGATACTCTTCCTCAGATGCTTGATAAATTCAATTTATTATTCATGTACAGAGTAAAGGTGTGTTGAGTTACGTCTTTATTTGAAACATTGCGTTTCTTTTTGCGTAGGCGCGTCCGGACTGGTGAGGCCTTTTAATATTTATTGGAAATCATTTAAGCTTTCATTTTATGTAAGGCATTTGTCAAAGCTCAAATGGGTTTAAAAAACATATATCAAGTCTCGAAATTATCCATTTGAACAACCTTTTTCGAACGATACCTACATAAGCTTCTGGACCTTTAATAAATACCTAAGAATCTGGAGGCGTTCCTTTCTCATTCTTTCTATTCTGGAGTGACAAATTATATTTACCCAACTTAGTGAAGTATTTCTTAAAGTCTGTGTATAAAAAAGGATCTCATTCCCGACACCTGTAACGAACTAAGCGCCTTCGATAAAAATATATTCACATGGAAATTGTAGTTTATCGAATTGGCTGAGATTGAAATGCTCGGTTCCTAATCGATACTAATTCACGCTACATTTTCCTACTTATTGGAGCTCTGGGAGTGGGGCGAAGGTGGGGGTATGCGCAGGAGAGGGGGCACGATTTATAGTGGCATTAGATTCGCATTTGTAGCGCAGCACAGCCCCGGCTACGGACGTGTTGAACGTTGCCCTCTTGCATAATATTAATGCGATAGACTACTTACTGAAATTGTGCCTACAAGCTTCCTACTTTCCAAATGTTTCTACCGTTCATATTGTAGGAATTATTGTTGACAATGATTTTGTCTCTTGAGAGCCATATCCTTTCATGATTGTAATAATGGACCATCGTGACTATTCTCATTTGGGCAGTTAGCTAACTAACCTAACACAAAAAGCTTGTTCTACTGTGTCACATATTAGTAAAAGTCTGGCAACAGCCATTAGACTTCATGAAACGTTAGCTGCTCGTTACGAACATTACCGAGGCAAGGTGTGAAAAATGATTTTATTAAAATTTAAAGTGGAAACCACAGCTCTTTCGAGCAAAGAATTTAATAAATCTTTATGAGATTTTGCAGTACTGAAACTCAAACTGTACTAACTTGTGTATATTAAAGACTTAAATATTGCTAAACTAGGAGGCGCGTAAATTTGAAATGCATCATTTTGAATCATGGGTGAATTTTAAGAAGCTAATGTTATATGTATCTATTAAAGTATGTTAAAAATCATTCTTACATAAAGCATCTTCTTGTGATTGAAAACTCATACTTCGCTTTTTGACCACGAAATTACACTCTAATACATTAAAAAAAAACCGTATTTTACACTACTTATCTAAATCAGACTATCCATCAACATGGTAAACTTAATTTGTTAACTGTGTGGACTTCTGAAATAAGATAAAAATCACAATTATTTAAAATTTTCCTGCTTTTTTATGTAGCCTCTTTTTGGAATGTGAATGTGAGAACACTGTATAATCCACAAACACTTAGATAACTTTCTATTACGACTTACTTTTTTTATTTTATTATGATTAATTTTGTGCTTTTGTGTACAGTGTTGGCTGGTCTACACTGTTCTTACATAAATCAATGAATATTGTAATAAACACATTTTTTTAAAAGAGTAACCATGGAGTTTCTTGCCGGTTCTTCTCCATAGGAAACGACCAATTTGGAACCGTGCACTAGCTTCTGACGTTTTATAAGTGCCCATGTAGGCCTATGTGAAATAAAATATTTTGACTTTGACTTTGACTTTGACAAATTAAAAACTTAATAATATTACGATTATGTTATTATTTTGCTAGCATCTGCCAGCGGCTTCACCCGCGTAAAAGTTGGAAATTATCCCAAGGGAACATACTCCCGGGATAAAAACTACACGGACATGGTCTACTCCATGCCAAACATCCAAATCCATTCGGCCGTTTGAGCATGAAAGAGTAACAAACATCTCCATCAAACATACATACTCGTACATAAACTTTTTAATATTAATGTGATATTTTTCCGTACTCTCTAAATTCTCATCGTAGTAGCGCTTGGTGAACCGTAGGTGTGAATCGGTAGATTTAACTTTGCCGCAATATGCATTGGGTGAGGGGCCAGACTAAAAGAGATATTATTCGTAGGGCAGTTTTGTGGCGTCTGTTAGGCGTTAACAACCTCTCGGATCCGATCTCCTTTGAGATTTCTTGTTCCTCATCTCTAGCTTACCTTTATAGGCCGGCCGTAATGAACACTGACGAAAAATATAACCTGCCTCTATTTTCTAGCTGGCTTGAGTGAACTTTCGCAAAGGCAAAAGTGTTTGGGAGAAGAATCTAGGACCAAGTAAGATGCTGATCTTGACCTTCTGATATTGCCCTAATAGCCGTGGTATATAACCTCTCCACTCCTCAAGCACCATAAGATATGTTGCCACCTTGTTGCTATGTCATACTATCTGCTAGCGACAGTTTTTGGACATCCATTTGTTGAGTGTGCTAGTACCCCTACCTTTTTTTAAGTTCTTGGTAACTAGTTCACTATAGCTCCTGCAATAGTTTTCACCAACCCAGTGATGTCCTTAGGTGCACTTGTCAATTGTGTACAGGGACAATTTTCAGTTGGTGTCACATTTGTCTAAGACACATTTAAATGAAATGCACTCTCTGCACTCCATTATGGAGTTTATGCGGGTTATCTTCGGCCTAGGATCCTTTTTTGTTTTCATGCGAATTGCTACGGTTGCTGGGTGGACTGAGAGGGAGTGACAGATTTTTACTGACTGAAACCTACCTGTGTTATCAGTTGTCTTTGTGTTCCTAGGCCACAGTAACTCTTTCGAACAAATTCGCAGTCATTAATGGACCCATTTCATTGAGCTGACTGCTCCACAACTTGCGGTAGACCTGGGCTTCTAGCTACTCATAGCTCGCCATCCGTTAGCCCACACCTACGGTGGCCGACAATTGTCCTGCGATTCCTGACGCTCGAAGCGTCTCTTGCGGCGGATAGGGCGTGAGAATGTATGGTATGGAGCGAAAGGGGGAGACCCTTTCGCTCCATACCATGGCTTGGCCCAGGGCCGGACGCGAGAGATCGTTCCTGCTGATAGACTCCACGAAGATTCGACGGCGCTCCGAGCAAGTGGTGCAGACCTCCACCGTATGCTCAATGTAAGGTTCTGTAATGTTACGAGACATGTATTACTAAAATTAGAATCTATTTCCATCACACCCAAAATACGCGTACCATTTAATTAAAACATATTTCAAGTTCCAAGATTTAGTTCGGCGGCATGCCGAAGTCGCAAGCGAGGCGGCGCCGGCGTTTGCGACCACTACATTGCGGTCTGCCATCGCATATCACTGCTCCACGGGACAATTATGTCCGTCACTGCGACCACATCCATTTCGCTACGTAAGCTTCAAAGGAGGCCATTGACCGCAAGCGATATTGAACATTATAATCTCGGGAATATGAAAATGGTTTCGTCAGAACTGATTTGCATTTGAGCTCGGTTTTGATTTTGGGAGGTAATTAATTTTAGAAATTTGGAAGTGAATTTAACTGGATTTTCTAGATTCTGTAGGATTTGTTTGTCAGCGTACCTAACTGTTAGTGTAAAGTCCTAGTTCTTAATGGGCTTAAACTAAGTATTATTGAGTTTTATCAGTTTCCCCCGTAGTTTTCGTCTACTTTTAACTAGGTCAAGAAACTTAAACTTCGATAATAACAACAGCTGTCAATGAGACGGTCCAAAGACGCAGTAAGGACCATGTGATTCAAATCGACCAATGCCTACCAGAACAAAAAAGTGGTCTACCTCTAGGTCGGCCTCTAGGCCGCCCGCCATCGACCTGGTGGAGAGGGTCCTCAAGAAAGCCCAGTTTTCAAAATTGCTAACCCAAGATAGGTCCACTTGGCGTAGCAAAATTAAGGAGACTCGAACCCAAATAGTGGGACCAGGGAAAGAAGAAGAACAATAGATGGAAGCACCACGTCGTGTTTAAGAAGGATTAAAAAATCTCTATCAAATATTAATTTATTTTCTTCATCCTATATCTATACAGTTTTTTTTTAAAACATCATACAAGTCTATTTATCACACGGAGGTTTGGTTTGCTGTAAGAAAACCCAAATTCTGGGTTAACTTGCCTTCAGATAGTTGTTCCAGGTCTGAGTGTCTTGTGTAGGTGAGTTTACATGTTTGTGAGTGAACTCACCCTCGATACAGGAGGAGTTAGCATGAGACATAAAAATTAAAAAAAAAACTTTCCTTTGTATTTATAATGTAAATACTAGCAGTAACGTAGCGTGAGTGTTATACGTTAAAACATATATTACGTACGTTAAAAACTATTTCGTTTATTTATTAGTAAAGTTATTTTGTAAAATCAACTTCGCAGTATTGACTTTCTAATGAAACCGGTTTGTGGCATATTGGATTGGATGTTGTTAAAGTCTATACCTATAACGTACACAGGTATGTAGGTAGGTAGAAACCATGTTTGTCTTTTATATAGGTCTTTTGAATAGATGTTTTGTGTACAGTAAAAAAACAGAAAGTTTTTGCAATATTACGTAACTCTTATCATGATAAAACGCAGAAGCCACATTTAATAATATTGTTTAAAGGCCTGATCGTTATCAATCCCACTCCATTTCGTGAAAAAGGTCATGTTCTTGACTGAAAGTTTAAGAGCTTTATAACTCTCTTAATTTTTTACTGATTTAATTAATGTTTCTAACTTCCTTGCCGATTCTTTTCTTTTTGTTCAGGAAATATTTTGCCCTTTTCGTCATAAAAAGAGGTATTAAAAAAAATTGCGTATATGTTTTATCTTAGCTTAACAACGCTACAGTAGAAGCAAGGAATTTTCAAAGAACATGGTCTCCAACATATATCGTCTATCTACTTTTATCGTACAAGTATGTCGTCAGATTTAATAAAAAAAGCAATACTGAGCCCGCGTATTACAAGGAGGCAGGACAACATTGTGATGCACCTCTCGCGTTGCTTTCGTATTTACCGGAATTTATGATTTCATTTGGTGTCGCATATTTCAACCACGCGGCATTTTGCATCGAAACAGGCCGCAATAACATACCGGATCCGCGTTGTTGTTCCTTACAAGCTTAATAAATTCAACTGTATGGCTCCCGTTATTTTAATTTCATATGTTTACGCTCATATTTGTAGTATGGTTTGTCTTGTGGAGTACTATATCTACATACATATTTAAGTAGCAAACGTTCGTGGTAGCAATCAGTTTCGTAGACATCGGGGTGCTACGCCGCTACGAAGGCGCTACACGAACGCCTACGCCGTCTACGCATTATTTCGAACGTTATTTTTTAGACATATTTTACTTTGTACGTTCAGAAAGTGTTCAAATTATTAATCTATTAACCTCACGTATTCAATCATCGAATTCGTCAAAAAATTTCGGTTTTATCAGACACGGTACATATATTGGATATGTACCGTGTCTGATAAAACCGAAAATTTTGTCAAGCATTAAATAGTTATTTATAGCGTCAATAGTTAGATTCCCAGCCATGATTTCCAGTAGTTTACCGACACAAAGGTTTTCACAGTAACGCCGACTAAAACAGAGATTCCATTCCGGATGTTTTTGATTGTCAACGTCCCTTTGTCTAAATATTTGAAGTAACTGATAAAACTGATTGTGCGAGGTTTGTCACAATGGGTGCGAGTACCTATGTTATGGATTGATATACAGTTATATTAACAAGGAGGGTTGCAATAGCGTTCGTTTTTCTTTGAACACAGCGGGAGGCAACCTGTTGTGAAGTTTTTAATTAAGTGTGGGGTCGCGCAGCTCCGTGATCCTTTTTGCTTCTTCCCGTAGCTGAAATTACTGGTTCTTACATGCATTTTATAGCGAAATGAGGCTACTTTTCATATCCTGTTTGTTTATTGCGAGTTGTGCTGGGAGAAGTTTTGTGGAACAAAGAAAGGCCGCAAGGGAAAATAAGGTGGTCGATTTCTTGAACGCGTTCTTGGTTATGACATCTTTTGTACATGTTAAAGGTAATATGGTTTATCTTTAAGAAATGAAATGTCAATTTTGACCACTGCTTGTTTACTTAATGGACTTTATAAGAGACTTTGATCTCTGGATTGTTTCGAATTTTTTCTCAGGATAGACAGTTAGGAAACACGGCCTCATGTGCCCAGGTTAAGTCAAGGAAAAAAGTGACGTGTGAAAGTGTTATTTATAAACCTACTAGCTGTTGCCCGCGGCTTCGTCCGCGTGAATGTTGGTTATTAGATAAAAAGTAGCCGTGTCCGTCCTTGGAGTTCAAACTTCTTCCATAACACAAGCTCTGCTTAGCTTGGGACTAGACGGCGCTGTGTGACGGTTGTGGAATATATTATTATATTATATATTATATTATTATACTAAATTTAATCAAAATCGTTTAAGTAAGTTTAACCGTGAAAGCGTAACAGACAGACAATTACTTTCAAGTTTATTATTTGATTTAGTACTAGCTACTACCAGCGGCTTCGCCTGCGTGATAGCAGAAAATTATCCCAAGGGAACATACTTCCGGGATAAAAAGTATCCTATGTCCTATTCCAAAACATGGTCTATCCGTGTACCAAGTTTCATCAAAATCGGTAATGTCATTTAGGCGTCAAGACGTAACAAACAAACTCACTTTCGCTTTTATAATATTAGTAAGGATGGCAGTTTGGAAATGGATAGTTCCCATGGATTTGTAAAATAAACATCATTATCAATAACAAGTTTATGGCATAGTTTAATGAGGATTCTTTCTGATTGCAGTTTGATTTTTCTATTGTGTGATTAGGTCGTAATATCTTTCAGAGAGCATTAATACAACAATCGTCTATCAGTTCTACAAGCAAGGTACGGACGGTTGAGTGGGTTCCAGGAAATTCTAAAATAAAACTATATGTGGTTTCATGAAGAGCGCGTAAAGTGCAACTACTATTAAAATGCACATAATAATGTAGTTTTCTTCGTAAACTGTTGATAAATGATGTTATTTCCTATACATAAGTTGAGGCTTAAAAGTAACTGTGGCTGGGATCCTTCATTCGTGTGCTCTTCCTTGGAGACTGAATGAAACGAACATTAGGCAGAAGAGTTTGGAAGTAATGGTGAGAGAGAATAGAATAGAATAAACTTAGACACTACTACTTACTACACTACTACTCACTTAGAGACAAGAAAGTACAAGTTGACAAGGATTTCATTAAACTTTTATCCACTATTTTTCCATTTTAGGAAAGAATTTTATAGTGCTCACCTTTAAAGTAAAGAACTATTGTACAAAACATCATGCTTCTAGCTAGAAGACTAGAAGAGATATGAGACGAGAAGGCTAGATACCGCGCTGCATTGTGTGAATGATTTTAAGATTTTAATTAAGTAGACTAACTGCTGCCTTAAGGATTGGCCAGAGGTGGCTAAAGACAGAAAAGAGTGGAATAAAGGAAGGGAGGCCTTTGCCCTGCAGTGGGACACAACGTGCTTATAATAATAATAATAATAATTGTTGAAGCTGTCGTTGCGCGGTTGGATCAAGGCCCTGATACAGAAGGCAGTACTCCTCGATACGGCTCGCATTGTGAGGAGGTTCCTGTCTCTGGAGCCCTAACCACCGGTAGCTTGGACCTTGCTCCCGACACCGGCGGAATACTATTTTTTTATATTTTTAAATGTTTTTTTTTTTTTTTTAGGAATTTGTTTAAAAAAATATATTTAAAAATGTATATATGTATACAAAATAAATGAAGAGAATAATAATAATAACTGCTACCTGCCTTCACCCGCGTGATAGTAAAAAAATATCAAAAGGAAATAAACTCCTACGACAAAAGTATCTTATCCTATCCTGCGTATCTTTTTCTCCTCTCTGTCAAATCCATTCAAAGGTTGTCTGTAAATAATGGCTTTTATCAATAAGACCGCTCATTATGACACCCTATTAATTTTAAGTTCCAAATGTATTTTTTTATTTTTAGTGTGCAGTTAAAAATATATCTAGGTATCTATGTGTTATTTCCATGGCATAAGTGTATAACAAGTTTAATCAAAATCTGTTTAGGCATTTGGGCGTGAAGAAGTAACGATACATAAATACGCCCACTCATCATCTTTCACCTTTATAAAGTGTGATTTACAGATAAAATTAATTATTACGCGCCGACATAGATTAGACCGCATTAATTATGAAAAATATCTACAGAACATAACAACAAACAAATACTGTGTATAATAATTATTGTCCTACAATTGTATCTAAACCGTTGAATAAAATATCAACAGTCTTGTTCGTTAATTACCTACTAGAACAATATATTATTTACTAACCAATAACCTGTCTCGATAGTTTACGAACCAAATGCCGTGACCGACTTTCGGCGGTTCTGAAGTACCTGCCATAGAGTACGAAGACGTGTCATCGGCCAAAGTTTGGCAGCATTGTCTAAACTTTTCATAGAAACCAAGTATGACAGTGCGTGTCACCGTTGATACGACCCTACGGCAATGCGCACACGTGGACACTTTTGTGTCTTGTGTCAGATACAAGCTACCGATGAATTTGATATTTAATATTTCTATAGAAACAGGACTGGAAATTTGCTGAGAGAGAAAAATGAGAAATGGACTAAAATAATTTCAGACTGGTACCACAGAGATGACAATAGAAGTAAAGGTCGACAAATAAAACGTTGGGAAGATGACATCAAAGAGTTACCGGTCCAGAATGGATCAGAATCGCAAGAGACAGAGATAATTGGAAATCATTGGAACGAACGATCAAAAAAAACGATCGTCAGTAACAAACAAAATATTGTAAAAACATGAAAACAGTAATAAAGGCTTGTATTATTATTATATTTCTATAGAACCAGTTTGAAATCATCCACTCCCTGCGCATACGTAAACATTTTTCGTATCTAGTTGCTTCCACTAAACACATGCTCATGACGATCAAAAAGTGTCCAGTGTCGGTAACTGGAACAAAGAGTGTCTCTGTTTGTGCAACGCTTACAAGTAAGGGATCGTCGACCCCTAACAATTCGGTCCATGCCCATGACAGTAGAAACGAATGGAGCGTCGAAACGACAGATTATGTTTATACAGGAATGGATTTATTCTTCCATAGTTAAAACAGTTTTGAATATAAATAATATCATTCTAAAAATAATAATAATCCACAACTACCACACAACGCCGTTTAGTCTCAAACTAAGCAGAGCTTGTGTTATGAGTACTAGACAATTGATAAACATACATAAATATTTTTAAATACATCATATATGGAAAAATTACATCTAGATACAGCACAAAAGATCATGCTCATCACACAAACATTTGTCCTGGGTGGGAATCGAACCCACACGTCCGGCTTAGCAGTCAGGGTCACTAACTACTAGACCAAAAGGCCAGTCAAAAATAATTGATTTATTCATATAACTACTAATCCGAGAGAATAGTTGATAAGTAAAGCATATTTTCATAAATACTTTTTAAGAGACCCATTACCTGCAAAAAAACGCAAATTATGATGTTCTTCCGGAAAAAGCTCGATTTGTCTGCAAATCTACGAATTTTGTTTGAGGTGGTTGATCCGATGTCTTTTCTCCGGATTTAGGGTGGTGCGGGAGGTCCTTTTACTGTCAGTAAAACATTGATTGTTTTTAAGTTGCACTTTGTTTTCTAAGACTACGGGTTTCTTTTTCAGAAATTCCCCATGGCCCTAGCGAGCATCGCCCTTGCTTGGCACCTACACAGGGTTACCCATTTCGTGGAAATATTTTTTTGATTTTTATGTAAACCTATAGATTGATAGTATGTTGTGAGCAATGGGGTCTCTAGTCACCGCCGTGTGGCGTTCCGTGCTCTATGGCAGCTTCTACCAATTGATTATATAATTATGTTAAGTATATTTGTTGCCTGTTACTTGGCAACTCCATACGTATAAAGGAAGCGGTATGGTTGCAGTACATCAATACAAACAGGACGTAACTTTGTGTGTTTAATGTATATAGGTCATCTATCTACATACATAGTTATCAGATTATATAGTAGGGTAAATACTGTAGGTTGTATACCCTAATATAATCGTACAAATATTATGAAGGCAAAATTTTGTATATGTGTATGTATGTTTGTTACTCATTTACGCTTAAAGGACTAAAACGATTGTATGACAATTGACACGCGGGTAGATCATCTCCTGGTAGGACATAGAATACTTTAGGAGTATGATCTCTCCACAGGAAAAGGGCGGGAGATGTCATTATATGATCTCCCACCTACAAAAAAAAAAAACATTATAATGACTTATTTATATTTATGTAAGTACGTAAGTATTTAAATGTTCGTAATCTATTCAAAAAGTCCAAAAAGTTTGTTTCAAATAAATTCTAAACAAACTATCCGGACTTTTCGTTGTGTTTACAGACACGACAGTAACTCAAGTGTTATGCGAAAATTCTCGTATCCCCAATGACGCTATTAGGTGTCATGTGCACGGCGACGGTATTGGCATTTTTCGGGCGCAATTACTTTCACTATGCAGTTTGAAGCAAAGAAAAATCCGGTTATGCTGCGGTGAAAAATATTTTTAAAGAATAAAGGTGTGAGATCCTGTGAAATTGCAAATCGGCCGGAAAAACTCTAGATCGGAAACACTTTACAAGGAAAGTAAAAAGAAAATACAGCTAAAAGTATTCTAGTTTTAATAGTGTTGGAGTTGAAGATATAATTACTGGTAACACGTTGATTGCCTACCTTCGTAGCGCTTTCTAGAGTTTCTTAGAGCTATTCGTAGAGCTTCGTAGCACTTACACCACCGTCTACGGCGTAGCAATTTTTATGCTTGCAATATTTTATTAGCGTCTACGCAAAACGGAGCGAGCAAAGAAGGTCCGTAAAAGCAAATATAAACAGGCTTTACAGACGTCAAACAATACAAGCATAACACAAGTTTATGGCTTCCCATTCAAATCTTTTCATTAATATTAAATGTTAATTTAACGGAGCAATAAGACGTTTCCCATATTTTTTCACGTCGACAAGCCGAGGAAATATTAAATTTATAACGTCCCCAGTCATTACGGCGATTTCATCAAAATT
Organism: Mythimna lalbum; assembly: GCA_949319445.1. Lineage (NCBI taxonomy): Eukaryota > Metazoa > Arthropoda > Insecta > Lepidoptera > Noctuidae > Mythimna > Mythimna lalbum. The sequence continues at coordinate 10,991,676 of OX439354.1, read as the reverse complement.
TAATTTACTTGAATAGGAACGTGAGGGAACTCATTTTGATACGTCTCGCGACAATAGCGAGTAATGTTCTAATTTCTTATGTCGAGATTACTTTACGGCCCAGCGGGGTATTGTTCATATTTGCGAGATTGTTATTTTTATGAATGTAATCATAACAAGTGTTATACTGAGAAGGAATTGGAACGATGTGCTATGCTGGTGTATTACTATTAACCCCCGCGATGTGAGGTGGATTTACGCCTCATTGGGTGGGGTCGGATTGAACCTTTTGGAATGTCTTACATCTTACTCGACGTTTCCATGTCAGTCTACATACGTGTATCTCGTGTATATCGTGGGTAAGGTTAAATGAAAGAACACAACATAACAACGTATTAAGCTTAACTTGTTTTTCATAAATTGTAGCTACTGCGGTTACTTTTATTTGTAGGGATAATTAGGTAGTTGAATCATTTCTATTTATTATTTGTATCCAAAATTAATATTATCTAAAACATCAAACAGACAGATTTTTTTAAATCTGCTCCAAATGCCTAAGGCATTAAGTCCGCCTCTGTACTTTTGTGTGCATGAAGTATTAAATAAATAAATAAATAATAAATAAATGAAATAAGTTGTAACTTTTCAAATCTTGTGGAATAGAAAACTGTCAAGTAACAGAATAAGGATGCACAAACTGAAATATGACGTCACTGCCACTGGTCACTCATGTAAAAAAGAGATAGAGAGATATTTCCACCACGTCCTCACTCTTCCTCATACCAATATTTGGAATCCAAATTGCTGTGTTATTTAGTGACCAACTCTGATGCTTATATCAGAAAAAGATTCTTTTTCTAGTGTTATTAGGTAAATTACAGAATTAGTGCTATTCTATAAGGTATTGATGTTGCTGATGCTTCGCAGCTTCTATGATGTCGAACAATTTGGTAGCTAGCAAAAAAAAGTAAAATATCGTAAGTATAAGATATTGTACAAACAAGTTTTCAATGAAAATATTTTTTTCGTAACAAGCTTTTATAGCGCGGTATATACCTACCTAAATAATTAATAATCTTCAAGACCATTCCAAAAAGCTCAAACACGAAATGGTTATCTGAGTTCCTATGGTCATCATCAGATCAGGTCAGTGTCATAAAATTTTGCATTGTCAACTGATTTACACATGGATGCAAAATTTCAGCTCAATCCGTAACCGGAAAGTGGATCAAAAATGTGTGTGGTGTGTGTGTGTGTGTGTGTGTGATTTGATTACCGACAAACATTAGGAGCAGGACAGGTAATACTAAAACAGGTGGTACACAGGAAGATACCCAATTATTTCAAAATCTCCTAATATAGTCAACACACATCCAATTTCAACGCAAACTCAACCTGTTTACAAAGCAGGCATACCTTCTGCAAACGCTGCTCATTTCTTATTAAAGACCTATAAAAATTTAAGGGGCGAGTTTCAATCGCAGCGGATAGTCGAGGGCGAGCGCCACCGGAACTGAGCTGGGACCGCCATAACCGTAACTCAGCCTCCAGCATCCGACTGCGCTCAAAAGTGATGTTACATGTGCACCTATTTATGTACCCCACTACCTCCGCCCGATTGATGGCGATTAACTTTGGGTAGATTCGGATTAAACGTATTCAGGTCACAACTGACAATTTATTGGCCAATTAAATCGTGTTTAGGTGATAGACTGTCAATTATTAACTACACGTTTAGGTCAATTAAAGTATTCATGCGTTGAAATTAATTTTCTAATTTTACGTTTTGATATTGAGCTATAATACTCATTCCAAACAGAGTTGGAATAGAAGTAATTGTTAATTGATGTTAATTTTCTCAGTATTTTTATTGTAATTTCTAACCATGTACATAAATACTTTACAAATTTTAATATACTTAAAGACAACTGATCTAATAAATAATTTAAGAGTAATGTCTGTATACAAACTGAAAATATTAGTTTGTACAAACATGTATAAAAATAATTCGTTGAGAATCAGATTTTGGCAAAATTTGCAGTGTTCCCGAATGTCCACGTTTCATTATCATACAAATCACTTTTTATTATTATAAAATGCCTGCTATTATTAGGTTTTTACAGTTCCACAAGACGCGTATTGCTATAAGATTACGTAATTTAAAAAAAAAAGGTTCATTGTTGCTAAGCAAGCTAATACAAATAAAATCTATCATTTACCCGAATTCTCTGAAATTATTGGACATTAGATTCACAGAAAAATTGTCTCCAATATTGTCCGAAAATATGTGCCAACCGGGGATCGTTTCAGCTCATCCTACCTTCAATAAATGTACCTATTGGGGTGTACTGTTTATCGATTAACAATAAAGAATGATATTAGTGGCACGGGTTCCCGGTCACGAAAGTGCCCTTCGTGCCCTTGGGGCTCGTAAGGCATAGCTCCGGGGTTATGCCAGGAGTAAAGGCAGAAGCCTGCACCTGTGTTACATACAATTCCAGCGGGACTATTAGCTTGTTTGCTAAATAATGACTTGGCTTCATCGAATTTTGCCATCGCTGAAATTCATATTGGCTTTGTTTGTTCATTATTTCCTTTCATTTCCGCCAACAATTACAATGGTTAAAAAATATTCTTCTTACACAGAAAATAAATTCACATCTTAGTAAGATTCAAACCAGTTTCCTTCTTAAACGTATTGATAAAAAAAACATTGGCTGAATAAGCCGAGGGCGAAATTTCCGCGAGTTAAGACTTTTCTTCCGTTTCCTTGGCCGTGTAACGAACTGTGTGCGAATGTGATATTTATGGACTTTTTCGTTCTCACTTTTTCCGAGAACGTTATTGCTTGGAGAGGAGTAAAGCGGTACATAGCTATAATAAACAGCTTTACTGGTATAACTCAGGGTCATACGTAATCCTTACAAATTATATACGTCGTATTATTTTTTAATGTGCCCTGTAGCTTTGTTATTAAGTTCGACCTTGGCTTTGGTCGTATAACAAAATCGGTATTAAAGTAAAAAAGTAGCCGATGACCTTATGCCTATTTTATGTTATGATTACGTGCTGCTCTGCTATTTTATTTTTATTACTCTGCAGTACCTAGTTATATTATTATTATTACTTTCAGGGTACAAAGACAAATACTTCGTATATTTTGCGCAGTTTCGGGGAACATTTTTGTTATATTTGATAATTCTAGCTCTATATTGCACAAGGCGTAATTGTGTGATAGTTGGTGTGCCTAGTATGTAGGTACCAATGCAGTGACTGGTCTGTACCAGTATCAAGACGTCTAGTCTTTTCCTTACTATCTTGGCGTCAGCTTCCGATAAAGCTGGTATATAATATATTTCACAACTATCACACAACGCCGTGTAGCCCCAAGCTAAGCAGAGCATGTGTTATGGATACTAGAAAACTGATAAAAATATTTATATTAAAAAAAATACAAAAAAATACATATATATATTACAGATAAGTTACACCCAGACAGAACAAATGATTATGCTCATCACACAAACATTTGTCCTGGGTGGGAATCAAACCCGCGCCCTCTGGCTGGCATAGCAGTCAGGGTCACTAATCACTAGACCAACAGGCCAGTCGAAACTATGTTAAAACCTATGGCCCCTGTTGAACAATGTTATTAATATCCATCCATAAAAAGGCAGGGGTTGACTTGCACACTCAATAAATGGAACTCCAAAAATAGCCGCTAGCACGAAGTGATGTAGTAACAGAAGGGGCAACGCATCCTGAGATGCTTGAGGAGTGGAGAGGCACACCACGGCTATCGAGACAATCCCGCAGGTACGGTTAAGATCCCAACCAGCACCTATTTATATTATTACGACCATTATACCTAATAAAAACTACTCGTAATGTAACAGCTGCACACACGGCCAAGTGTTGCGTGCCACGTACTTATACAGTAAGAACATAACAACATTTGCACGAAGTTAGCTTCCCGAGACTTTACTCGAGCGGTTAAACTGTGGCTGATAAAATATATTGCATAGTAAGTGCGCTCGGGTAACGTGGCGGTGACGATCGTTCGTATTTTAGCGTTTACAAGAATTTAAAAATTCTGCTAAACCATATTAATTTATTGCTGCAAGTTTTCGTGTCCTAGTAATTTTTTTTTTAATGATATTTATTTATTTTTATTGGCCAACCAACAATTGTAAACACTGAAATATATACAAAAAAAATCATATACAATCTAGGTTAGTGTTACAATTTCTTGTAGGTTAGCACAGCATGCCCCATAAAAGAAAAACTACATGCTACGAGTACCTACTTAATATAAAATGATTAAAACTAAAGCAAGAGCAAAATATTAGGAATTATAATAAAATTATAATTCAAATCAAGATAAAAACTAACCAACGAAACGAAGATAAACACGAAACAATCAAACAAGATATAAACTAGTGTTTTACTGCGAACCCATCTGATGGTAAGCCTTGCTCCCTTGGGATAATATTCTACTTTCACGCGAAGCCACTGGCAGACGCTAGTAAGAGATAAATTAGAATAAGTATAAGGGATTGATCTTTGCGGAGTTGTCCGAAAGAATTGTCGATGCCTTAGAAGGCAAAGGTAAAAGGAATTAGTTAAGTCCTAACCAAATTTTGATGAATTTAGGTACAGAGCTAGTTGGGAGACAGATTTAGGCTATTTTTTTTTTTAAGTGAGAAAAGGGGGAGAAAAAGTAAAGTATAAAGCTAGTAAAGCTAGTAAATAAAAGCTAGTAAATAATAACAGATACAAACCTAATCAACGATTCTGCGTATTTGTATGATCTTCGTAGTTCAAAGGCTTGAGGAGTGCGCCCACACGATTTTACTTCAGAAACACCTTTGTTAGGGTACGTGGAATAGAGATTATAGACATCAGTTTATTATATTGTTACGCCGTTAAACTTCAACACGTCATATCTCCGACAATATAAAGAATGGCAACGAATAATTAAAACACATTGCTGTTCGAAAGCTCTAGAATCAAAGTACCTACCTAGCCTGGCAAGATCTGGAACATTCCGTCATAAGTACCTGTTGTACCTACTATTTAGTAGGAATGTAACCTATAGGTATCTGTAGGTGGATAAGGGAAATGGTACTTTCCGCCATTCACAATAGAGTCGAAATTCGCGTGAGTGACTCGTGAAGGACAAAGTAACAAAATTGATTTATGGCCCCGCGATGCGACTCTATTGTTCTGGAACTATCCTGAGACGTCAGTATCTAGAATTTTCTTTGCTCCGCGTATAAATACGAGCCCCCGAATGTAAGTGAGTCAGTTCTGATTTCGACTGCGATCAAGAGCGATCTACCTAAGTGTGCGAAGTGATTTTATCTAACGACCGAGGCGATAGTGTAACGGAACTCTAGTGCTAATTGTGATTTGGATTATTGTTGACTGGACTAATTATTTATTGTTTGTGGTAAATAAAGTTCTTTATTGGTAAATCGGCATTTAATTACCTACGTACGTAACAATATCAATTCGTGTATCTACAGGAGTTGTCTGTGAACGAAGGCCTGACTGTGGGCGGAGGGAAAGGTCACGAAGATATTTTTATATCAATCTGATTGCGTGCTACATTATTTTAGCTAATTGAGTTATTTTGAGATTACCTGTGTACTTTATTTTTGCAAGCTTTTATTTTTAGTTTCACCTGTCCCGATGTTTGTCTGTAATCAAATCTTGCAAATTAAATTTGATCCACTTCCCGCTACTGATTGAGCTGAAATTTTGCATGCTTGTGTAAATCAGATCACAATGCAAAATTATTACGACATGGAGCTGATCTGATGATGGAACCGGAAGGTGGCTATAGGATCTTTGTAGTTAAATGACACAACCCCATCGAGTTTGGGCTTGTATGATTCGTCTTGAGGAGTATTAATTAGCAGCTATAAAAGCTTGCTACGAAAAAAATATTTTCATTAAAAGTTTGTTTCATGATTAATTGACTGATATTTTCTGATACTTTTAAAGTTACCACAGATGCTATCATTATAACACTCCTCATTAGTATGTAAAGATTTCAGTACACGTACAGTACAGTACATACAGTAGCGTTTTATAGTTTCTTACTTTTTGGTTGCTTATCTACTATAAAAAAGTCGTGATTTTATGTACCTATCTACACTCAAAGAAAAAGAGAAAAAATTAAAAGAAAAAAAAAGAAATAAAAAAGAAAAAAGAAAAAAGAAAAGAAAAAAGAAAAGAAAGAAAGAGGAAAAATCTAGAGTGAATAGTTTCTTAATAAACTACTGCGCTTCACCAACAACGTTTGTGTCATTGCTTACCATCAGGTGAATTCGTATAGTCAAGCATTACTTTATATGTTTAATAAAAGTTGTTGTTTGTGTTCAAGGGTCACGGTAACAGCTCTTTCGATCGTTTCCGCAGCACATAGATTCACGACGCGTAGTTGGCCTGATCAAAGAACAGTATCCTATAATAAATCGCATTTATAAACCTTTTTTTTAGGAAGCAAATTATCAAATAACTCCTCCCTCTCTGGATGGAGCATGAGGAAGTATCAGACTTTAACTGTATAGTTAGTCAGTACCCAACAATATCTCTTCAAAAAAAAAAACCGCGGTAACTTCTTCGAATCATCCCGCAGTCCTAACAAGCGTCAGCCCGTCCATTTTGCTTTCATCTCTTTGAGGCGGGCGCTTCTGGACCGCAAGCTACCTATTGCTCGCAGTCCGCAACCCTACAAACGCATAAACCAAGAAGAACGCGCGAAGAATCAGTTTTTTTCCTTTATCTTGATCTTAGTAATACTATAGAAGGTCTAGATTTTAGTCCTAACTCCTTTAGATTACAAAGCAAGTAATAAAGCTAGATAGTATCGCTGTCTTCGTAACATTTATACGAACACAATCCAACACATCTGGCGATCGTAATCTTGTTATGAAGAAAAACTTTCTTAATAAGAGCGCTGTTTGGTTTGCTTTCCCTTCATAGCCTTGAAGAGGAAACGATGAAATAATTACTTGTGTTTCTGTCTGTTGCGTTCTAATTGATTTTATTTGTGAGCCGCGTGTTGGGGAAATAATCGAGTGCAGTAATATTGTTCACTCGCTACTCGCTAGAGACCATTTATTAGGATTGTAGGAGCGAAGATTGTTTTTTTTTTAGGTAGGAAATCATCCAATGTCTTCTCCCACCCTAAGGCAGAGTGGGAAGGCGTGGCAGACTTTTACTGACTAAAACCCACTCCTATGTTCCTTCTTTACCCTCGTTCCAGGGCCCTAGGATTTTCTTTCACACAACCCATGGCCCTAGAATGCTTCGAACCTGCTGGGCTCCTACGGTTGCTGACATCTCCTTGAGGCCCGCGTGGAACACTACGCACCGTCGACGACTTGGGCTCGGTTCGGACGGTTACCGGACGGTCGGATAGCGAGCTACCCATTGCTCGCCATCTGCAAGCCCGTGCCTACGGTGGCCGGAAATCTAAATCGGAATCCCCGTGTCTGGGGGTGTTTCTGTCTGTTGCGTTCTTATTGATTTTATTTTTGAGTCGTTTGTTAGGGAAATAATAAAGAAAAGAAAGAAAGAAAAACATTTAATTTACGTGAATTAGACGCATTCTTATAACTAAATAAAAAAAGTAACAAAAAAATCAGTGAATAGGGAAGATATGCGTCTCATCCGCGCAAAACGGCCCAACGCTCAGCATAAAGCTGTGACCTCACGCATAATGCGCTGGCGCTGGTGGTATTAATCGAGTGCAGTAATATTGTTCATGTGCTATACTCGCTAGAGACCATTTATTAGGATTTTACGAATAATTTGGATGAAAGCCTGGACACTGCTGCACATAGAAAATCAGGATTTTGTCCTGGCAATAGGCTCCCTTGGGATGATAAGTAGTAACAAGTACATTATACAACTAGTTTTACAATGAAATAAATCCATTAAAGTGGTAGTAACAAGTAGGTATATCATAAAACGAGGTAGCTAACTATAATGTGGGTAAAGTAGACTGACAATCTGACACACTACATTTGAGATTGGGTTAAAAAATTGAAGATTTATTTACAAGTTTAGTATGTTTGTCAAAACCTAATTTCTCGAACTATCCTGGCATTCTAAGCCTCCTGCCCGACTGAAACTGAAACGCCACATTTAATTTAAAAGTAGTGTTGTAAAGACAACAATCATGTAATAATACATTTTGTAATATTTAATTACAACTAAGAGTGAATAGGCTCTTAATAAACTAGTGCGCCTCACTATCAACGATTGCATCACTGCTTACCATCAGGTGGGATTTTTACATTGTTCTTTAAGTTTTGTACTACACTGTCAAGCCCAAAATCTTTTCCTTTCGTTTAAGTCCATCCGAAGGTTGTCTGGTAGAAATTGCCCTGTGCAATAAGACCGCCTACTGTACACTTATAATAATAATATTTGTAAATGTTGGTCTTTTATTAAGTTAAAGTGTGCAATAATGTTATATATTAATAATGATAAGCTCAATTAGGTACATAATTTGAATATCATCGTTCACAATAAGATAAATTACAATAATTTATGAATTTAGTAAGACAAAGGGTCGCCACACACGGGCCGCCATATTTCCTGTAGGCTTCTTACATTTTATATGGATTCGGCGCACTCGGTTGACGCCGGTGGCCGCCACACGCTACGGACCGCCGTTGTTCGCTTCTTGTGGCTCAAACCGGTCACTAAATGCTGATACAAAACGCCGCCGCACACCAATCGCGCATTTAAACCTTCTTCGTCAGAGTTCATTATGTAACTGCGTACATGGGTTAAAAAAACCTAGTCAAAACCTAGTCACCTAAACACAGCCACGGGCCACAAGTGGCTTGTGGTCGCTTCTAGCTTCTATTGGCGGCGCTTGTGGCTGTAGTATGGGGCCCATATGCGGCGACACAAAAAGTCAACAGAACACAGATCACAATATTCCAAGAATTTGTAGTTCAAAGAAGTTTAGTAAAAAACCACCAAAAAGCAATTATTGAGGTAGTTCTTTTTACTGCATCTAATTTGAGTTAAAACGGTTACACACTAGTGCCGTTGGCGTTTTAAAACCGTCGCATACCAGATGCGCTTTTATGTCTGGCAATTAGGCATATTTTTGAGAACATGTTCGCTAGATGGCTCTGAACTCAATATTTTTAATTTATTTTGTTTTTAGTCAATGAAAGCATTATTAAGTCAAAGAAATGATATTTGCTAAAAACGGACATTCTACTTTATTAAGTTTAACCAAATCATTGCTTTAAAATCAACCTAATTCTGATTGTTCATATAGTAAGGCCATAGAGAACATGACCAAGTTAGGAATCACGAAGTTTATGTCGAAATTACAACTCCTGATAGATTCCACATTCAAGGATACTTTGGTTTAGATTCATACAATACTAAACGAATATGCATTTTTCGACGTCCATCTTTAAGTGCGATAGCTATGTAAAACGTCCTCATACGCGCCCTGGATCAGATGACATCTAAAATCTAGCGCAGCATCCAATGTTGAACTCCGTAGTGAATATGCGGGGGCGGTGGCGGCGGTGGTGGTGGGTAATGCGGGTAGTGATGCGGGGGTGGCGGCGGCGGCGGCGGTGGCGGGTAATAGTGATGGTGATGATGCGGTGGGTGGTGCGGGTAGTGCGGGTAGTGCGGCGGTGGTGGCGGTGGTGGCGGCGGCGGCGGAGGGTGATGGTAGTGTATTTCTACCACTCGAGGACGGTTGTAGTAGCAGCTTGGTGTGCAAAATGTTCCGCACAGCAGCCCGCATGGACGAGCGTGAGGAGGCGGCATAACTGTAATAAAAACACAAACAATTTTAAAACTACGCTAATAAGAAGCAGTAATCATTTGAATCGGACTGATAGATTGGTGCATACGAAAACATTTAAACTCGCATACACAACACACTAGATTGTAAAACTTATCACTACTTACTATATAGGCTATACAAATATATGTTCTGCGCGAATATTTCAAAGAGTTACCGCGGCCCTGGACCGCAAAGGATAACTCAAGAAACACAGTTGGGTCTTAGTCGGTAAAAACCTGACACTCCCTTTTACTCCACCTATAGCCAGCGGGAGGAGTCATTTAATGATTTCCCAAGTAAAATAAAGGTATCTGAACACTCGCCATTCATATTTCACTGTATCTATTTCGATACAAAATGAGAAAAGTTTAATTCGGATTGCGCAATGAAGACCATCGCTAAACAAGATAACAACACAATATGGCGCCGCGTTATTAAAATATGTGCACCTCACATATTTTGCGTTTGTACGCAAATAACAAAATGGGAGAAATTAATACGACCTATGATTGGCTAAGCAAGAATTGGAAATTGAAGGTAGCCATACACGCTAGGGTGTACCTGACAGGTTTGCCTGTATAGTTGAGTCTTACAGGTATACCGGGGCGTGTATGTTGTACAACTGTGCAGGTTTCCACAAAAGCTTAATTGACAGGTATAACTGTGCAGGCAAACCTGTCAGGTACGCCCTAACGTGTATGACTACCTTAATTCATGAATCCCCAAGCGACCACCGGTGGCCGCGCATCTATTGTCTTACTATTGTGTCTCTAATTGACGGTATCTGAAGGGTTAAACGGTTGATCATTTGCACTTTTAACTAACAAAAATCTAATCTATTAATATAATAACATTCCACATATAATAATAATCTTCCACAACTATCACACAACGTCATCTACTCTCAAGCTAAGCAGAGCTTGTGTTATGAGTACTAGACACAGTTGTCTAGTACTCATAACACAAGCTCTGCTTAAACATACTTATATATTTCTAAATACATACATAGTATAGATAAATTACACCTAGACACAGAACAAACAATCATGCTCATCACGTAACCATTTGTCCTGGGTGGGAATCGAACCCACGACCTCTGGGCATAGCAGTCAGGGCCACTAACCACTAGACCAACAGGCCAGTTAAAGTCAGTATTGATCACATAATAATATGACCTTCTCTTTCCTTCATTGGCAACTTTCTATACAACTGCAAACTATCACTGAGCAAAACATTGAACTAAGAATATCAAAAATTTTCATACCTTATAGGTACAGTTCCTACCTTTGGTTCACAAAGAAAACAATAATTTTATAAAATAAACAGCTTCTAATGAACTTTCGAAACGCCTCGTGGACACTTCGCGTGACCCAAAGGCTGGCTTTTACTTCGATCAAAGGATAAGCATTGCCATTCAGCGTGGCAATGCCGCCAGCCTTTTGGGTACATTACCAGTCGACAGCGATGCGGAGGAATTTTTCGACGCCTTACTTTAAATTGCCATTTTTTATTTTCTTTTATTTTAGTTCTCTAGGGTTTTATTTTTATTTTTAAGTTAGTTTTAATTAATTTAAGTTTATATCTAGAAATAATTATTTTATTGTTTGAAATAAAAAAAAATTGTGAGATATATTAACAGCTTGTTTACTGCAGGTGAAATCAACAGCGATATGACCTATATGACTATCTCTTTCCTTCATTGGCAACTTTCTATACAACTGTAAACTATCACTGAGCAAAACATTGAAGTAAGAATATCAAAAACTTTCATACCTTATAGGTACAGTTCCTTCCTTTCGTTCACAAAGAAAACAATAATTTTATAAAATAAAATAAACAGCTTGTTTACTGCAGGTGAAATCAACAGTGAATGATAAGGGTCATATCGCTGTACCTATTTATCATATTTTACCTAAGCTGCGCAGGCTCTTATCAGGTATACTGATAAAGCGATATTGACGTGAGGTCGGTGACTAATCGATTTGTTAATAAGTAATAGGGATTATTTATTTATGAAAACGGAACATAGTGTATGAATGTTTAATGACACACGTTTAGTCTTAGTCATCTTTTAAAAACTTATTAGGTATTGTAGCGACATCTATGACGCCATATAAGAACTACGAAGAAAATTCGAAATCTTGCATCGCGCAATCAAAGCAAAGCAAATCTCCGCGCGATTTGAATATATACGCTAGCTGGACATCATCTATCGGGCAGTCGCCCACCAGACTATAACACCTGTCTGGTCGGAGGATCCTCCCTTTTCAACGGAGGTACGTGGGGCTTTACTCTCTGCTCCGCATACCTCCAAAGTATTATACCATTGAAAACATGACGAGCATTAGGTAGATCGCCGTCCGTCCGTCTATCCGGACTCGAATCGTCGACGGTGCGTAGTGTCCCACGTGCACTTCTAAGATATGCCAGTTAAGGTAGGAGCCCAGTAGGGCGGATGCCCGCTATGGTCACGAGGAATTTATGAAAAGGAAGAAAACCCTTGGTCCTAGAATGCAAAGAGCAACTGAAGGACACAGTTAGTCAGTAAAAGTCTGACATTGCACTCCACCTTAGAGCGGGACAAGTCATTGGATGATTGACAAAGAAATACTGCCATGTTTTTCTCTTTACCACCCTAGGTAGACGGGTAGAGAATGCCTAAGGCATTAAGTCCGCCTTTGGACTTTTATGTTGCATGAAGTTTTAATAAATAAATAATACTATTGCACAGAGCGCTGTTATAAACCACTGCTCTCAAAACGCTGAAGGAAAACATCGTGAGGAAACCGGCATGTCCTAGAACCACAAAAATTCGAAGACATGTGACATCCACCAACCCGCACTGGGCCTGCGTGGTGGATTACGGCCCATTGCCTTTCCTAGAGTGGAGGCCTGAGTCCCAATAGTGGGAACATTATAAGGCCGATTATGCTATACTATGCTGTTTTAATTAGAGCATTGGTGGTCCAGTGGTGGCAGGCTCTCACAAGTCGTTCGTTGTGAGTTAGAACCCAGGCAGGTGCTTTACTTTGCGTAAATTTCACCACGAATGCACTGCTCTAAAATGGTGAGGGAAAACATCGTGAGGAAACGGGTTCCCACATGATTTTAAAACTTGATGATTCGATTTTTATTATATCGAACACGGTGTGTCGATAATCCAGTTGTACGATGTTTTATTCCTTCGATGTTTTATTAGTGCGATGTAACGTTTGTGCGAAAATTCCTGTTGCGAAGAACCCTACAGCGATTGCTTAAGCATAAGTTCGGTAATTTATTAGTTCGATAGTATGTCGGTTCGAAACGCCTCCTGTTTCGCGACATTTTATTAATAACCTCGGCGGCGGAGACTTCTCGCGTCGGGCTTTGGTTGAGGCTATGGTCCGGAGCGAGGAGGAATGGCAGGTGGTCGCCTCCTTCTGCGAAGCAGTAATGCTAGCAAAGGAGGAGGCCGTCCGCATCAGGCAACGGCGCCCTCACCGCCGCCGCCGGGATTCCGATTCCGATTTCCGGCCACCGTAGACGCGGGCTCTCGGTCGGCGAGCCATGGGTAGCTCGTTGTCCGACCGTCCGGTAACTGTCCGGACCGAGCTCAAGTCGTCGATGGCACGCACTGTTCCCGCACGTCTAAAGGAGTTGTCAGTAACAGGAGGGGCCCAGCTAGGTCGAAGCCTACTGGGGCCAGGGTTATAAAAAACGAAAGGAAGCTCGAGCCCCGATATGAAGAGGGTAGAAGGAACGGGGTGGGTTTTTAGTCAGTTAGAGTCTGAGACTTTCTCCCGTTCCACCTAAGAGCAGGGGTTGTCATTGGATGATTTTTCCAATTATCCCGTTTTGAGTCTTAGACAAAAAAATTACACAAAAAGTTGCTGGTCAAGTGTTCTTCAGAATGTACATAACCAATGTAACCAATTAATATTTTGACACCTCTACGGTCCAGACTAAACGTTTCACCTCGTCGTTTATGCTGCGTGCATCAAAGGACTGGAACAATTTGCCTCTTGCGGTCTTCCATCCGGTTTTAATTTAGGTGTCTTCAAAGCTAGAGTGAACAGGATCTTAATAAACTAGTGCGTTTCACCGTCAACGATTGCACACTGTTTACCGTCATATATATTATAAAAAAAAACAGTTTGCTCTTTAAGAACAAGCCGTACAGGTCCCGCGTGGTATATTACGGCTCATTCTCTCTCCTAGATAGGATTCCTCATTAGGCATTATAAGGCTGATATTCTTATGCTATGGCTTTGATACCCATTCATACCCATTCGTACTCTTACGCACCATTATAAATAATAATAAATAAATATCTTTATTTCCCAAAACAGAGCAATGGTGGCCGAGTGGTAACGGCCCCGACTTGCGAGTTGTATGTCACAGGTTTTAACCTAGCCAGGCGCATTACTTTGTGTAATTTATTTTATGACCGCTGCTGTCAAATCGGTAAAGGAAAACATCGTGAGGAAACCGGTGTGTCCCAGAATAAAAAATTCGAAGACATGTGATATTCACCAACCGCACTGATTCCGCGTGGTGGATTACGGTCCATTCCCTCTCTTGTAAGGGAGTCCTGAATCCCAGCAGTGGGAACACTGAAAGGTTGATAATGCTATGTATGTGTATGATTATGTATGTATATTTCCCAAAAAAATACAGATAATAATTATACCTAACTAGCTTTTGCCCGCAGTTTCGCATGCGTACAAACAATATAGCCTATGCCACTCAGAAATAAAGCAGTTTTCTATCGGTGAATTTTTTTTTGCAACCAGATCAGTACATCCAGAGATTACCTTCTTTAAACAAAACAACAAATTTTACCTCTTTATTTTGTTAGTGTAGATATCGAAAAATTACATAAGTACTAAAAATATTTAGATGTTGCAGAAATCTTTACAAAATAAATTCGGTCCCTTAAACTAAGGTATACAGTCTATGAGTAGACTAAACTAAAGTTGTGGTTTTTACATTCAACAGCTATAGTTATCGAATACACATTCATCAGACTATTCTTTATGGCTTTCAAGCATTCCGTCTGAAAAAAAAGTGTATATAAATAAATACCAAGTTTAATTGCCGGCTAATGTTGTGAAAATAAAAGACATGTTTTATCATCGTATTTTTTTTATACAAGTATATCAATATAATTTACCAATAAGTATATTTGTACGTCAATTAGGAATTTGAATGTTATCATTTACGATAAGATTAATATATTAATTCGGAATGATAAAAAGGCTAAGTATACAGATCTCGATATTTTTAGAATTCTCTGTAGGTATAAAAAAAAGCTGCAACGTTATGGTACAGGTATGATCTTATTGGTACGCAGTTATTCACCATTTTGTAGTTAATTGTTGGCACGTCAAAATACACATCATACTTTTCTTGAAACTTATGTAACCTTACTGGTTATTATAGTTTTCAGTCGTTTGAGGTCGAAACGCTTGGGTCATGGGTCCGAATGCACGTCATCTTTTCAAAAATATTTCTCGCCGACTGATCGACGTTTTGCGTGACTAGGGGGGCTGCCTCGTTCTCTGCCCAAATAATTATCATTGTCATTCAACGTAGTAATGCTGCCAGTCTCCTCGGCACGGTTCCGCCTGAGTGTTATTGTTTTTGCTTCTATATTATTTATGAAATT
Source organism: Mythimna lalbum (assembly GCA_949319445.1). Lineage (NCBI taxonomy): Eukaryota > Metazoa > Arthropoda > Insecta > Lepidoptera > Noctuidae > Mythimna > Mythimna lalbum. The sequence goes on along the minus strand of OX439354.1, from coordinate 10,976,206 downwards.
AGGTTATAAATACTTGTAGTTAGTTCATATTTAAGTCATTTATATGTATGTATAAGTATATGTATATGTATAAGTATGTATTTTGTTACATAGATGTTGTCATTTCCAAATAAAATAAATGCTTGACACTTTATTCTTTAGGTTGGCTTCTAGCGTTGAAGGGTTGGATTCCATACTCTGAATAATGTGGGGGCGGTGGCTGATGCGGGTGATGATGCGGCGGCGGTGGGTATTGCGGGTGATGATGTGGTGGTGGTGGGTAATGCGGGTGATGATGCTGCGGGGGTGGGTGATGTGGGTAGTGTTGCGGCGGCGGCTGCTGCGGGTAATATTGGTTGATCTCCCGATTATTGTGATAGCAGGTTGGAGTGCAGAAAGTCCCGCATTGTGGCCCGCACGGAAGAGCGTGTGGAGGAGGCATTACTGGAAGAAAACAGATGGTCAATTTTAATATTGTGTTGCGTTTACTGGCTGCTGTCAAGAGGTTATATAGTTACATTTGACAGTATGTTAATGCACAAGGGTGTCTAAACTGGGAGTCAATTTAAATCTCTGCACCCACTTGTACACTCGCTGTGTTTGTCTGACTGGTGCGATTAAAAGTCGAAAAATTATCATTTGGCGATTATTCGATGATAATTTCCGATAAGCATCGTAACACTCAATGACGCACGTCACCAAAATTTGGGGTGATGAAGCTAATAAAAATGAAGTTTCAAGTAAATTACACAATTTAGCCTAAATTTTTTGACTGTTCGACATTTTGACCATTTAAAAGTATCTGTCAATATTTTTTTTAATATGAAATATATATTTTTGATTGATTGATCGTCGTTCCGTAACTTGATGCTTGTGTGGAAGGCCATTGGGCGTTTATACCTAATAACAAATAATTTTTTTTTTCTCAATTCTCCCATGACCCACAAAAATGCGACCCATACCACTGGGTTGCAGATACATTTATCTATATACCTTGGCCTATTTCGTTTGTGTACGTTGTGGGTCAAATGTCCGAACAAAATGCCCGATAGCCGCTGGTCTAAGCAACAGTATCGCACCTTTTTTTTTTGAAATATCGTTTTGACTGAATTAAATTAACAAGATCATTTTAAAAATATGGAACACTTCGCACCCTTAGACTTATAGTGACCTATTCCAAAAATGTAAATTTTTGGGAAACGTTTAAAGTTTTATACACGCAAGTTTTTTTTTTTGTAAATGAAGGCCATACAAACTTATACAAATAATAGTTGAATTTGTTTCTTAACTTAGTTGTCTACATGTATTATGAGAAAATAAATTAATCGATTTTCATCAAAAAATCATGATTTTTTGAATTAGGTCCCTATAATTCTAAAGGTGCGACTTGTACTTTCTTTAACAAGTTTTATTTTCTTAATCGACCTTTAGTTTCCTTTGCCTGTTATCCTTGAAGAAAATAAAAAACAACAAAAACGTATCCTTACCTTGGTACTGTTAGGCCCTTTTGTTCACAAATTAATTATAATTAAAAAAACCGTGTTTACTGCAGGTGAAATCTACAAAGAATGATTAGGGCAACATAGCCCTACCTATTTATTGTTTTTAAGCTGCGTAGGTCCTTATCAGTCGGACTGATAGCGCTATCGATATCGCGACAACGTGACGTTAATGACTAATGAGCTAATGATCCCGACTCTTTTCTGATGAAAATTTTTACCTGTGTACACCTATACGGGTAGTAGGTATTTTAGTGATACCCTTTAATTTTTGAGTCATCTATTAAAAAAAAAGAAATTGACTGCAGTGTCGAAATTGTTGTGTCTTAAGAACGTGAAATTTTGCACAAGACTTCCTTTTATGATGTAGGCGAGAATAAAGACTGGGCAAGTACGAATCTGACTCGCACACAGAGGGTTCCGTAAAAACTTACCTATGTAAATATTTTAGTACCCGATTTTTCTGAATCGCAAAAAAAATGTGATGCAACTACAAATTCACTATTCTCATAATTATTTATTCCTATATATTTTTGATTTCCTAGAAAGTGTCATATTCGTTTTTTTTGCGATTTTAGTTTTCTTTCTCATTTTTTTTTTCATTTTTGCGTTACTTTCATTTTTTTACAGCTTTAAGAGACCTAGATTTGAGTTTAAGGTTTTAATTTTAACTCGATACCTCATTACAGACATACAGACGAACGGACAACAAAGTGATCCTATAAGGGTTCCGTTTGTTCTTTTTGAGGTACCTACGGAGCCCTCAAAATTCAACTTTTAAGGGAAAATTTTAGAATGCAAAATTTTTGCAGAATGCAAAATTTTATTCCTAGGACCCATATACCTACTTAAATCTTAGCATAAGTATTAGCGCAAGTAAATAGAAAAGGTTTTCATTATTCGATTTTATAGACGCAGGAGTGTTAAAGTTTGTATGAGAGAATCAATTTAAATCTTGGCATCAATTCTAATCAAAATGACGCGTGACGGTCAGTGTTATTTTGTCAAAAATTCCTTTTAAATACCGTTTAGGTGTTTAAGTTTTATGAAAAATTACTTGCGAACGCAGTCGCTGGCAAAGTGTTAGTCTACATCAACACATTCAACAGGAGGGGCCCATTTGGGTCGAAGCCTACCGAGGTCGGGGTTATCCGAAAGGAAACTAGAGCCCCGGTATGAAGGCTAGAAGGAACGGCGCGGGGTTTTTAGTCAGTAAGACTCTGACACTGTCTCCCGCTCCACCCAAGAGCGGGTTTCGTCAATGATGATTTTCCCCGTCGAGAGAAAAAAAATAAAAAAAAACATCAACACATTATTATAAAGGGGTAAAGTATTTTTTGTTTGTAGGAGAGTAATCTCTGAAAGCACTGGTCTTATTGCTAAAATTTTTTGACCGATATAAAACTGCTTTATTTCTGAGTGACATTGTAGCTCTTAAGCGAATTGACCGATTGATCCGGTTCTTTTTATTTAAAAGCTGATGTTATCGAGATGGTTCTTTGATATATTTTTTTAAATTTTCTTTTTGAGTCAGGGGTTGTCTAAAATTTTTATTTTTGTCATATTATGGATGTGATTACAATATTGCATCTTTAAAAGACCCTCATCGTGCCTCCCAATGATCGTTTATTGGCAGATTGATTGGTTTTCTGCGATATAGGTTTATTGGAAGGCTATATAGGCATTCTATACAGAAGACAATGCCATCATCACGAAGCTAGTCGCAGACAATATTGTCAATCTACCAGATTATGTCTGCTATAATCCTGCTGTCCAATCAGCGACACCTATTCGAAGGGGTCTATTGTGTCGCTGTGTAGGTAGTACACAACGCGTTTTAGTTGTGTTCAAGACTATTGTGCGTCGTATGTTCATGTCTACGCACGTGTCTGTTATGTACACTGTTTCGACTTGGGTGAAGTCTTAGAACACTTAGATATGCTACCGGCATTCTACAGAATACCTACCTAAATTGTTCAGGGAATGTATGAAATATTATGTACCTATTCTATATTTTGCTTAGGCATTCTATAGGTATTCTACATTCTGCCTGTTTAGGCAGCAATGTGTTTACGACAATAAATATGTTTTGCTGTGTGCATTTTTTGTTTTTTTTTTTGCAAGAATTGTTCTATACCGTAATAGTTTTTTTTTAGGTTGGAAAGTCATACAATGACATCCCACACTCTTGGGTGGAGCGGGAGATAGTGTCAGACTTTTATTGACTAAAAACCCACCCCTAGTCCTTCTTTGCCATTGATACAGGGCTCCGGGGATCCAAGTAGGGTTGGGCCCCTTGGGCCCCTACGGTTGCTGATCTGTAAACAAAGAATTAATATAATGAAACCCAGAAATACTCGTATTATATATATTCGAGTATCGATGAGACACGATAAAACAACAATAAACCAAGATAACAGCTTCGGGTACTTGTAACCGGTACTTAAATACCTATTTATGAAGATTATGGCCAGTATTAATTTTAGTTTAAGCGCTGAAACAGTACCGATAAGTTGTCTTAATACAGTTTGAAAGAACATTTATTAAAAGTGAGTTTTTCTTATATTTTATAAATTTTCATTTTGAGTTTCTGTTTATAAATATTATTATAAATCGAGCTAACATAAGGACTTGTCAGCAACTCGCTTATTGAATGGGTAATTCACGTAAGTTCCTTAAAACTGTGTCCTAGTATTTATGACTAGTTGAACCGGCGAACTACGTACCGCCTAACAGTCAGTCAGGTAGGAATGAAGGTATGTAGTATTTCTATCGGTATTCCGATAGAAATACTACCTTCATTAATACTACACAACTTGACTATAGTCAATCGATTGCGATGAAACAAAGCCTAAGTAATATGATGGTGCATACCTAGTGTTCATGGAATTTCGTATTATCCTGTACCTTATAAGTGAGGACTTGTTATTGGCTGTCAGTCTAACTTCTGTTTCTTACCTGGTTTGTTTTAGTTGTAAGTCTTCCATATCATTTAAATAAATATATCAAGTTACACACAATTTTATTGTATAAAAGTTGTTTACGTCGATTACGTACATTTTAAGTGATGCGCACACTACTAAAACTGTTAGAGATTTATTATATGCATAGATATAGATAGAGTCCAAGGCTGTGGGATTTGGGCACGCCAGTGTCTCGGTAGTAAGGCCCCGCCTTTGAGGAGTAGCTATAGAGGCGCCACGGCGTCATCATTACCCGTCTGACGTATGTTCAAAAAAAAAGGGCTGCGGGATTGTTTGATAAATTTTCAGCGGTCCTGGATGGCAAAGGGAAACTGAAGGAACACCCTGCGTTATAGTCAGTAAAATTCTGACACTTCTTCTTGCTCCACTCAGACTTAGAGGAGTTAGTTGATGATTTCACACACACAACAAAAATGTGTTTATGTTGTTGTATTGTTGCTTATTTTCTCTTTTCGTGAGGTCGTTAAATGACGATAAAGTGTGAATAAGTTGGGTAACAGCATATTTTAGTGCGCATTTATATCTCATACATGTGTTGTAAGAGTTCCAGAAGTATTATGGCGGTCAGTTCACTAGTAACGATATAAATCTGCCTGCGCGACTGCTTGGTTCGATTCCCGGTGCAAGTACAAGTGCTACTGGAATTTTCAATTACTTCATTTTATAATAACTTGCTTTTTTGCCACTTACGCTTATACTCGTAGGAAATGTAATAATAATAATATAATAATATTCCACAACTATCACACAACGCCGTTTAGTCCCAAGCTAAGCAGAGCTTGTGTTATGGGAACTAAACAACTGATAATCATTCTTATATATTTTTAAATACATATATATTATAGATAAATTATACTCACACACAGAACCAGTCCTGGCTGGGGATCGAACCCACGACCTCCGGCATAGCAGTCAGGGCCACTAACCACCAGACCAACAGGCCTGTCGAATGTTATTTCATCATCACATCAAAATATAATTGCTAAAGTTCCAAACGTTTATCTTGCAATGTAATTTTTGGTATAGCTAATTTAACTTGACATTTTTGTTATCAGATAATAATATGCCACCGCCGCATCATCACGAGCCACCGCCGCATCATCACGGGCCACCGCATCATCACGGGCCACCCCACCACCATGGACCACCGCCACCGCACCACGGCCCGCCTCACTTCGGGCCACCTCACCACGGTCCTCCACATCACGGACCGCCGCATCACCATCACGGGCCCCCACATTGTGGGCCCCATTGTGGACCCCATTGCGGCCCCCATCATCATGGACCACCACCACCCACTTGGAGATAGATTTTTTAACTCATGAGCCGTGCCCGTACTTATCTACTGATTTCATTAAAACATTCTTTTAAACTAAGGTCCTTATTATGAAAATTTTCTTTTTAATTACGTAACTTAATCGCTGACTTCACAGTGAATTAAAATCCCAGGAATAAAGATAAAATGTTAATGTTGTTTTTAAATTAAACTGGGAACTGTTGCCCTGGGTAATTTAATGAAATGCCAGTAAAGATTCAACTATTAATGTTATTAGGAGGTGCCCAGATGGTGATTATACTGATGGATTGTATTGTAGGAACACCGTAACTTTAAATTTTAAATATACTTACTATGATAAACTGCTCATCTTATTGTTTTCTTTTTATTATTATGATAAAAAAAGATTTCAATAATGTAATTCGCTATTTATTATATATTTTTTTGAGGTTGGATATCATGCAATGGTTTTTTCTTACTATTTTTCCTGCGGCTGCTGTAGGGCCTCAGTAGGGCCGCTAGGGCCACGGGGAATTTCTGAAAAGAAACCCTGTGGTCCTGAAACGCAAAGGGCAACTGACAGACACATGTGGTTTTATTCAGTAAATGTCTGACACGACTGATTGACTTTTCCCCCCGCTCTGGAGTTAGCAAGAGTGTCAAACTTTTACTGACTAAATCCCACCCGTGATTCTTCAGTTGCCCTTTCCGTTCCAGGTGACACCTCCATCACCTTCTTTTTTTTTTTCGGTGGGTAAGGTCATCTTATGACAAAACCCGCTCTTGGGCGGAGCGGGAGATAGTGTCAGACTCTTACTTACTAAAAACCCCATCCCGTTCCTTCTAGGTTTCATGAACTCCTGAAGCTACATTACAGTCTAATAAATATTTTCACTATAACCATTGTCTCTACTTATATTCAAGTAGGTATGTACGTTTCAAGTACGTGTTTCCCAGAAAGTTCGTATAGCAAGGTAGTGGGTGGGGCTGATAATATAAGTAGGTACTTGAGCACAGGTTATACCAGAAAACAAAACAATTTAATGAGATAAGGAATGTGTGTAGCACTTCAAACTTATTGATGCATAAATGTCACGTAGTCGCAAGTTTTTTATAGAGAAGTTAAAATGATATCCCACCTATGTAAGGATTCCGTGGGCTTGCGCACAGCGAGCAATGGGTAGCTCGCCGGTAAGCTGGGTGGAAGCTTACTGAGGCAATGGGTTGTGCGAAAGAGAACCCCGTGGTCCTGGAACAAAGGCTAAGTAGGAACATAGGAGTGATATCTGCCGCCCTAGCCAAGTTACAACTGTTTCGCTTGCGTCGAACGTTTCGAGTTGACCTTGCTGCCAATTCTTTAGTTTCTGACCACGTGACTGAGCGTTGAGACGACGTCGTTCCCGTACATTTGAAGCTTTCTACTGGCGTTAACTATTGCAGATTAGCAACTTGGCTAGGGGTACAGTTCAATCCCCAAGCGAACGCGCGTTCGCGCATCTATTGTTTTACTATTGTGTCTCTAATTGACGGTATTTGAAAGATTAATCAGTAAAAGTCTGTCACGTCCTCTCGCTCCGCCCTAGAGCGGGACAAGTCTTTTAACGTATTATATGATAATAAATATAAATAATGTAATTCGCTACATTTTTTTGAGGTGGGATATCTTTTAATAGCTTTTCTTTACTTTTCCTTTTGCTCTAATGCTCCACCCTAGAGCGGTCATTCAGTCGTGGCAGAGATTTAATTATTAAAAAAGGAAGGACTAATGTTAGGACTCGGAGATGTCATCATGAGTATCATTATTTCAGCTGAAAGATTTACTGTTGGACATAGGCCTCCCCCGAGTGTACCTACGATAGGCTGACACTTGACTATTATCTCACCTGATGGTAAGCGATAATGAGGCCGATGATGGAGCAGGCTTGCCTAGAAGTAACTTATTCATTCTAGACTAAAAGAGGTTTCGTATCTGTACTCTACTCTCCAAGATCGAAATTCACAGAGTACTTCCCGTTGCCCCAGAATTTTGAAATTTGGCAAAAAGCAAGGTCTTTTACCACAGGTATAGGAATAAATATGAAAACAGTAATTCTGGTGGTCTGATGATGGACGGACAGATTGTTATTTAAACTACATAATAATAAGGTTAATTAAGTGAACCTGGTTATTTATAATTAGCGGTAATCGATTATTAATAATCTGTCCTCATTTCCGTTAACATAATACATTATACATCCCACATTTATTAAATGGACGGGAATATTTAATATGTGGTATTTTATTTAATCAGTTCCGTTTACGCCTGTGTGCTGAGCTCTATATTCAGCTTTATTGAAAACCGAAACAAATGGTGTCAATGACCTTTACATAGATCATTAATGAACATATTCATGGGTCTACTAACTCTAGCTTAAATTGATTGAATAGTACCTACTTACTGGCTGCAAAAATCGGTTGGAACAAGAAAAATAAATAAAAAGCAATAAATTAATGATAAAACATCCTTACATGTTATAAAACAAAGTTCCCCATCGCGTCTGTCTGTCTGTTCGCACTAAACTTAAAAAAATATTGAACGCGTTTTTATGCAGTTTTCACTAATAGATAGAAGGATGCAAATGAAAGATTTAGGTGTATAACTTATGCGTAATAAAGTAGAGAAAGCCGCATCGATATACCTATACACGTACTACGCACGATGGTAAGTCGTGAAATGATGTAACAGATACCTGTGCAAAGTTGGTCCAGTTTGCTTGTGTTATAGTGATAAAAAGTCCACGTGTAATAGATCCACCGTAGGTGGCGGGCTTGCGGATGGCGAGCAATGGGTAGCTTGCTGTCCGACCGTCCCGACCGACCCCATGACGTTGACGGCGCATATTGTTCCACGTGCGCCTCAAGGAATACGCCCAGCAGGGTCAAAGCCTCCTGGGGCCAAGGATTTGTTTCTGAAAGGAAGATTCGGCCCCGTACGAAAAAAAACGAAGGAACAGGAGTGGGTTTTTAGTCAGTAAACGTCTGACACTATCTCCCGATCCGCCTAAGAGCGAGGGAAGTACGTGGTTGATTTCCCCCCCTAAAAAAAACCTGTAATAGGTTAATTCTTGTGTAGAAGTCAGTTTTAGCTTGAATGATCAAAAGTAATGACATATGTATTAGCTTTTAATGTCAATATAATAAAGTAGATCACGATTTATCAACTTGTTTACTTGACATGGTGAAAGGAGCAACCCAATGCCCCAAGGCAGGTTTTGATATGCGTAACGTACGTAAATGATTGAGGCCACACTGCGATCTCTACCCGAAAGTGGTTTACGATACTTTTTCGCGATTATATGGAATAAAGATCATGTGTCGACACCCTTGCGCCATCCCATCTTCTTAGTACGGCGGGCTGTGCTGGTGCGGCTGCTGCAGGTGCAGAAAACCTCAAACGGCGTAAATATAATAACCTCATCGGAAGTTATATCTTTGAGCCGTTTGGGGTTGAAACACTAGGGCCATGGGGTCCGAGCGCTCATCGAGTTGTTCGAGATATTAGCAAACAGTTGGTCGACTCTTCGCGTGACCAGAGGGCTGGGCTTTTCTTCGGTCAACGAATCAGCATTGCCATCCAGCGTGGCAATGCTGCTAGCGTTCTGGGCACATTTCCCATTGACATCGATGTGGACGAATTTTTTGATGCCCTATAAGTTCCTTTTGTTTTTTACTAGTTTGTATATATTTTTTCTTTAAGTTTGTATATATACCTATTAGTTTATAATATTTAATAATTAAGATGTATATATGTAATAAAGATCAGGGAAATAATCTTTAGCGGGAGAAAATATATGCAATCAGTTGCATCCAGTCAGATTATTAGCCAAGTGTTACCTGTGCAGGCCAGTTTGTACTCGGAACACTGTATAGCATAATCAGCCTATTAATGTTCCCACTGCTGGGACTCGGGCTACCTCTCTAAGAGAGGGAATGGGTCGTTATCCACCACGCGGGCCCGGTTGCCACCAGGTGGTGAATGGCACATATCTTTGATTTTTTGGGTCTAGCACATGCCGGTTTCCACACGATGTTTTCCTTTACCGTTTTGAGAGCAGTGTTGATGAAATAAATTACATAAAGTAATGCGCCTGGCTGCGTTTGAACCCGCGACTTACAACTCGTAAGTCGGGGATGTTACCACTTGGCCACCATTGCTCTAACTCTGAACACTGTGTAATACTATTTTTTTTAACCGATTACAAAAAGAAGAAGGTTATTAAGTTACTTTTTATTTTATTTATTTTGCATCGCAGCGGAGTCACAAGCAATTCCTTGCATAAATGGATCTCCAATAATATGTATCAAAATGCCAATTGTAATTGAAATATTTTTTTTTAATACTATGTGAGTGTTCCAACCACACGGACGGTGTTCCTTTTACAAACCGCATAGGAAAAAACTGTGACGAAGCTTGTGCGTGTGGTAGGCCCATTAGCGTAAACCACAAAACAAATTAAAGATAGGTAGGTATATGGCAAAAAGTGTACATATTTTTTTGATAAATTTTCTGCCAGATTTCTGTTATTCAACTACTATTCTAAACTATCCTCCCCGAAGAAACTAAGCAGGTAAACCAATTAAAAATTTAAGCAAAACTGGTACAAAATGCCAAGCTAAAAAAAAATACACAAAAACCGATGTAAGTAACGTTTTCAGAAAAAGAGACCGCAAACGTTTGAGTGAGTTAACTAAGCACAAACTATATCAAGGTTCATTGAAGGCGGTAGGCCACTAAATAATAATTTTACTTCGTCAGTGAAATGGCAATCCGCTAAGAGTTGTTTGGAGTTTTTCATAGCCCGTTTGTTTTGAAATTCCCTCAAAGCAGAAAATGCTATTTACTTATTGCGCCTCGTTTACTTACAAGGTATTTAGGTTTGTGTCCTCTGTTCCCAGTTTTGTATTTCGAAAATGGAATTTTCCTGTTGGGATATGGAAGGGGCGGAATTCCCAATCGATTTTCAAAAAGGACGTTTTGTAATAGCTATTCCGTTTTTGTTTACAGTTTGTTTCTGAGGCTTTTCGTCCGTTTCATTTGTTCTTGTTTTGTGGTTTTTAATAACTCAGTTATACTTTGTCTTGTTATGATAGTGTTAGTATAGCGTGATTGTTTGAAAGAGTCACCGCGGCTTTGGAATACAAAGGGTGATTAAAGAAGCACATATTTTAGTCAGTAAAAGTCTGACACTCCTCACCTTTAGCATCATCCAGACCGAGAAGAGTTATTTGATGATTTCGTTCTTTAAAAAAATCGTGTTTGATTATTGCGTTTTATAGGTAGACTGGCAGTCGCTCCATGTAAAATACTGGTATAAAGCTTCATACAGTTAGACCGGTAGCTGACCCTAACGTTATTGGGAAACGGTTAGGTAGGTTATAGTACGGGATCCCTAGTACATTTTTTCCACTTGATTACTATCAAGCTAATTTTCCGTGAGTAGCTTAATTTTGATGAGACGCCCAACAATTTCCTATACAAAACTCTCGATTGTGGTAGCTAACAGAGATACCAAGGATACAATTTGTATGAGATGTTGACCTCGTTTTCGATACATGTTGGAAGAGGGGGACTCTTTTATCAAACCATTTTCTTTGTAGGACAAATACATTTTTGAATCATTTAGATAATTATCTTGAGATTTAACAAAAAAAAAGAACCTGTTAGTAATAAATTTTTTAGAGTCAACATCTCATACAAATTGTATCCTTGGTATCTCTGTTAGCTACCACAATCGAGAGTTTTGTATAGGAAATTGTTGGGCGTCTCATCAAAATTAAGCTACTCACGGAAAATAAGCTTGATAGTAATCAAGTGGAAAAAATGTTCTAGGGAACCCGTACTATTAGGGATTTACTGAAATGATGAATGTCCAGTTTGTATTGACTAGTGCAGAACGAGGTCTAATATACCCCGTAGGTATATTAGACCTCGGTAGGTCCTTGCGGTGAGGTTCTTTCTTGCGGTGCGACTAACAAAAACATAAACCTCACTGCTGCACTGAGGCCATAACTTTATTATGGAGAGAAGAAAGAGATTATTATATACCTAAGATATAAGTAGAGATATTAAATCAGAATGCAGTGGTGTATCACATAGACACTATTTCCGAATTGGCACATTTAAAAGACTGTTTCAATATGAGTTGCTGACGGTTCGGACACAATATTTTCTGAAAAAAATTATCGTTTTTTTTTTGTTTCGTTTTTGTTTTTGCTTATACTATGTCTGAAGATATTTCGTAAGATATTGCGTTATAAAATCAAAAGTTTGTAGTTTCTTTAACGTTATGTGGTCTAATAAGCCCCTTACCGACATTATGATAGTTTTTAAACGAGGTCTTAAACACCCCGTACGGCATGAAAGGAACTAAAACACAAAGGAGTGTCAATGTCAACGTGTTAAACAATTATTATATTAACCATATCTTCTTACCCGTTATGGAAAAACCTGAAATAGGCTCTTGAATATATTGGCCATCAATTGTTAAAGATAAAGACTTCAACTACTCCGCGCGATGGTGTAGATAAGGCATTTCAGTATATATATAGCATTCGATCTCTTACTCACTAACATACGCATTGGATATTTGAAAACTTTAGTGCCATTTCACAAGTGAGTATGTTGTAATATTAAAACAATTTTTATACGGACTGAACAAGAGGATATGATTTAAAAGTGACCCTAGAGTTTCTTGCACGTTCTTCTCCATAGAGATCTACGCTTTGGAACGTGCAATTTAGCTTCACTTTTCTTGGACTGACCGACATTTGACTATTCAAAAGTGCCTACTCTGGTCTGATTTAGAATTAAACAATACCGAGAAACACTGACTTCCGAAATTAAAGTTATTTTTGATCGTTTTAGTATTTTTAGGGTTCCGTACCTTAAAAGGAAAAAAAGGAACCCATATAGGATCACTTTAATGTCCATCCGTCCGTCCGTCTGTCTCTCAAGACCCTTTATCTCGAGAACACGTGGAGGTATCGAGTTGAAATTAAAACCATATACTCAGGTCGGTCTGCGGTCTCTTCAAGCTGTAAACTGTAACTTCTAAGTTAACGAATAAAAAAGATACGGCCGTTTATGTCGCAAAAAAATATTTTGATACTCTCAAAGATCGAAATTCTTAGGGTAATTCCCGTTGACCCAGAATCCTGAAATTTGGTACAAAGCAAAGTCTTATAGCACAGGTATAGGAATAAATCTGAAAACAGTAAATTTGTTGTTACTTACGTCACAAAAACAAAACTCCAATTTGGAAAAATTTTCGAGACTCCATTCGGGAATTGTAGTTTGCACGGAACCCTCAGTGTCCGACTCGCACTTGATCAGTTTTTTTTTAGACACGTTGGTTATTGTTTTTTGTAAAAAGTTTTTTATTTAAAACATCATATTTATGTCTTTGTCACTTTTACATCCTGATTCCCGGTTCTTAGTGCAGGGGTCTTCCCATGACAAATTAAAATGTGGGACGTGCGAGTTTACACCTTATTAACTTCATCCCTTTACCAGTTCAGTTTAGGTCGTGAAATGGATAGCATTAAGAGCTCGTGTCTGTCTGGTCTGTGTCTGAGTTTGGATCTCGCTGCAACGATCATACGAGTACACCCATGGCGGTGCTTAGCTCTCATATTAGGATAAGCTCTAATTCTAATTTACTTATGTTCACGGAATGTCCCGCCAAGCCACAAGCTACCAAACTTGGAGGTTTATTGCCTAGAATTGGAACTGAGCCCGATAAACTGCGGATAATATGCTGCCTCTAACGAGGGACTTTATTTAATGTGGAATTATTTGTCGGATTTGCATAATTTCTTTAAATAATTTCTCTACTGGAAACTTAATCCTGTCCTGACTTCGAGATTGTTCGAAATCACTGCTGCGATGCGCTTCACCATCAATCATATCACACTATACTACACCACATCACACACACCACACCACACCACACCACTCCACACCACACCACACCACACCACACCACACCGCACCACACCACACCACACCACACTACACTACATCACACCACGCCACACCACACCACGCCACACCACACCACACCACACAACAATATAATATACTTACCAATTAGATTTTTAAGATATTCTTGTAGTAATTTAACTAATTAAGAACCAGTTTCGCTAATTAAGAAACCAGTATTATTTTCCTACTTTATTAATTAATTTATTTTTTTCGTGTGTCACAGCACAAAAGTTTTTGTAACCTTTAGTTTATGTAGAGTACGGCAATGATATGGAAGCGCGGAGTCTCCTAATACAGGCACTGTTATGCTTAAAAGGAGGCTCCAAATACTTGTAAATATGTTATGGCTAATTGTGACAATAAACCATTTTGTATTTGTATTTTTGTATTTGTATCAACGACTGCATATCCGCTTACCATCAGGTGGGGTCACATTCGAGCACTAAGTTATATCAATAAAAAAAAAAATTACCACGGCCTTGGATGAAAGGCAAAGGGCAACCAAAGAAATGCGTGTAGGTTTCAGTCAGTAAAAGTTTGACATTCCGTATCTTACGGCACTTCGACCAGAGCACCTCGGCTTCCGCACCGTCGTCGCGGGCTTGTGGACTGCAAGCAATGGTAGCTCACAGTCCAGCCTTCCAGTAAGGTCCAAGCCCGAGTTCACGGTGCGTTGAGTTCCTAGCGCGAGCGAGTCGCTTGAATGACAGCTTGAATCCTGCGGCACGGCGCCAAACCAAACCTTTTGAAGGTTTCGTTTCGAGTGCAAGCAAAAATGAACCTGGCGGTGGCCAGGCGAAATGTGTCTTTGATGGTATATGTATAGGGGACCTGACGATCGCTCTGTACATAATTTACATCTAATAATAATAATTTTCATTCAGGTAAGTTACACCCATATCATTACCTATCTAGGCCTATCTCTCTTAATCCATGTGCATTTATTATATTCAGTTGGATAAGAAACAGAATGGTTAAGACCCTAAGTGTTATTTCAGGAATGCCACCACCACAGCCGCACCCGGGCTATCCACCGCACCACCCAGGGGATCATCCTCCAGGACACGAGCCACAGCCACACCACCCACCGCACCATCCGCCCCACCACCCACCGCATGAGCCTCATCACCCACCACACGGCGGACGGGCACCACCGCATCATTAAAACCTAATTCATGTACTATGCTTTGATTATACTTACCTTTATTTTACTAACTTCCTAATGTATTAAAACATAGAGTATTTTTTTGCCAATAATATGGGTTTTATTTTGTGTTCCTCATTGAGAAGTTCCAGTTGAGGAGATAAAATTTTTACATGTTGAAACGAAGTTGCCTCGTTTAAAAATTGTATACGATAATAAAAATATATAAATAAAATTATTTGCAATATTGCGTTATTCATTGAGGAGTATCAGTTAAGGAGATATATTAGACATCCATAGAACCTTAGAACTCTGATAATGAAACAGCCCAGTAATTTCAAAACGCACAGAGGTTTTATTCTTTTTTATATTTTTATACTTTCACGCGAACGTCGTCTTAGGCAGAAGCTAGTAAGTCGGGTTCTGGTACAGGCCATGGTCCAGAGCGAAGAGTAATGGCAGGCGGACGCCTCTTTCTGCGAAGCAGTTATGCTAGCAAAGGAGGTGGCAGCACGCGTAAGGAAAGTGCCCACATGCCCCAGCCGACGGGATCCCTACTCCGACTTCCAGTCATAATAAGCAAGCAACGACTGGCCTGTTGGTCGATTGGTTAGTGGCCCTGATGCTATGCCGCAGGTCGTGGGTTCGATTCCCACCCAGAACAAATGTTTATATGATGAGCATGATCATTCGTTCTGTGTCTGGGTGTTATTTATCTATAATATGTATGTATTTAGAAATATATAAGTATGTTTATCAGTTGTCTAGTACCCATAACACAAGCTCTTCTTAGCTTGGGATTAGACGGCGTTGGGTGAAGGTTGTGGAATATTATTATTATAATGGGTTATGGGTACCTCGCTGTTCGGTCAGCCTGTAACTGTCCGGACCGAGCTCTAGTCGTCGACGGCGTGAAGTGTTACACGCGCGCCTCAAGGAGATGTTAGCAAAACAGTAGGGATCCAGCAGGTTCGAAGCCTACTGGGGCCAATGGTTATGCCAAAGAGAACCCTGAGGCTCTGGAACGAAGGCAAAGAAGGAACAGGAGTGGGTTTAAGTAAAATTCTGACACGCCCTCGCGCTTCGCCCTAGAGTGGGAAAAGCCATTGAAAGACTTTCCACCTAAAAAAAGGTAGAAGCTAGTAGAATACGAGTATTTACTGCACACTCCAAAAGGTTTATGTGCGTGGAGTCTGATTATAAACAACTATAAATAACTTTATAAGATGGTGATTAATTTACTTTAAACATTAGGTCAGATGTACACATGTCACATATTTTACAAGCACCACGATAATTGATAAACTTTGATAACATGAAGTGCCAACTCATGAGTACATGTTGTTTATGTACATACCTGTGAATATATGACATCGTAGCGGCCTATTTATCAAAACAAATGCTTGTCTCGTTCATGATCGCAAGCACCTCTCCTGAGTTAGGATCTCACAGTTCTGGGATCGATTTCCAGGATGGGCAGATTGTTGGAGGAATTTCTCATTAATAGCCTGGTGGTTAAATGTCCGGTAGTCCGGTAGGCAATAAACTAGTTATCTGTTATATCTTTTTATTCCCTAAAATAAAAACACACAAACAGCCGAACATAGTACCTCCTCCTTTTTGTGAAGTCGGTAAAATCGCCGGAAGACGTGCTAGCAGCGCTCAAGGAGGCTCATCATGTTTGCGGAGCAAATAGACCAGAGATTGCGGTGACGTTTGAAAGAGTGTGCCTGTAGCCCTGGAAAGGACAACTGAAGGACACAGGTGGATTTTAGTTAGTAAAAGGCTGATATGCCTTCTCGCTCCACTCTAGAGCAGGAGGAGATATTTGTTAATTTTCCATCTCAACAAAAAAAACTTGGCCAAAGATCGCCGAAGAGAAGATTTGGAAGAAGAACGCCTTTACCCAGCTGTGGGGGACGAAGTAATCTAGCAAAAAAAGAAACAAATCAAATAGATTTGTCCTCAATTCGTGTCGAGTACAAAACATGTGTTGTACGGTATTATCCCTTCACATGAAATATGTCTGTTTTTGTGGATATCCCTTGAAACGGACACAGGACTATTTTACGGATCGCTGCTTTAGGCCGTTTCAAGTAACTTTTTCTTTCTGTGGAATATCCACCCCTCCCCTCGTATGTATTTATATTACGCATACTCGGGGGGCTGGTAGGAACGACTGTTGCGATATAAACAGAATTATTTTTTACCAAGACGAGCTATATCGCTTATATTTTGTGTTGATATTGTAATCTATGTATTATGTTAATACGAGTATTTTTATGCAGGAACCTAAACCAACCTCATTAATCACTCTGTCTTTTGATGAAATTGCATGTTTTTTTTTCAATACACTTGCTCATAAAGTGGCTCTTATTGCACTGCACTTAGGTATATAATGGCACTTGTTACCAAACTGTGACATTTTGATTACCATTACGCATTAGTGCTATAATGTGGTTAAAACCTTATTGTTCAACCTCTCCACTGTCATAATTTGATGACATTTATCGTATCAGGATGGGCGCAGGTTGTCCCCCACGAACAAAAGAAAAACAAAATGGTCGCGCATATGAAAACAGTTTTTTTACCGCCACAAAAGTTTATTAGTTTTACAGTTATTTTATTCACAAGTGTATTGAAAAACGTCGTATGATACACGTGAGTAATTAATGATTACCATTCTCGGCTCTCTTAAGACCCTCGCCATGGCTCGGGTCTAAATACCGCCTCAACGGTGAACACTAACATTACACACTTATATCATAATGTACTATTATGGTAAGCGATGATGTGGTCGACGATGGAACACGCTTGCCTAGAAGCAATCCATTCTCTCTTGACTTAAAGACCCCTATGTTATAGCTATCAGGATAAATTTTAGGATAAAAAAATATCTAATTTGTTCGTTTGTATTTTTGTGTGTGAAAATTATTTAATTCTTAATCAATCTTGATTGCGTCACTGGCGTATTTGTGTGTGGGAGGCTTAGTGCCAATACCGACGCGCTACCAACGCAGCGCGTCGATTATCAACAACGACGACAAATACAACAAATGTTGTTATTTAGAACAAATAATTGCTAAAAAAAATACTACCAAAGTATATTGAAGTGAAACTTCACTGTTTGAATCATGATAATTATTTTTTAGGGTTCCGTACCTCAAAAGAAAAAAAGGAACCCTTATAGGATCACTTTGTTGTCCGTCTGTCTGTCTGTCAAGACCCTTTATCTCAAGAACTCGTGGAGATATCGAGTTGAAATTAAAACCATATATCATACAAATTTAGGTCTGCTGTCCCTTCAAGCTGTGAAAAAATCAAAGTTCTAAGTTAACGGATAAAAAAAGATACGGCCGTTTAAGTCGCAAAAAAACGGACCTATATTTTGATACACTCCCGTTGACTCAGAATCTTGAAATTTGGCACAAAGCAAGGAGTAGGATAGCACAGGTATAGGAATAAAAATTGTAATTCGAAAAAATCTTCGAGACTCCATTCGGGAATTGTAGTTTGCACGGAACCTTCAGTGCGCGAGTCCGACTTACACTTGCCCAGTTTTTTCTAATGCGTGTGAATGATTCCAGTTGAATGTTGTGTATGTATTGTATGTATATGTTTGTTAGTTCTTCATGCTACAACACTGCCTTCGTTAGTAAAAAAGACGCATCTAAATTTTTTTACAGATTTGAATTATATACATTGCCAGGATCAGGAATAAAAAGTGCATCTGCCTGTACTCGTATTTTTATTTTTATATATTTTACTAACTTTCTTCAGTGCGGTTTCAACACAAGGAAAGAAGGCCCGATTTCCCGTTTCATTCATCAAAACATTTTTTTATCCGTTTTTGTTAGATACTTTTACTTTTTTTAACCCTTTTTAACTATCAGGGGCAGAACAGCTGTACGGTAGCTTATATCTTGGTTTAACATACGGCCATAAATTATAATTTGGGAAGTACGGATTCCAGGCGGGAAAATCCAGTAGCAGAAGGTAGTAATTATGAAAAATAAAATCCAATAGCTTGCCGCATCCGCTCCGTTTAATTCACTGAATCAACTAATTATTCAACGATACTTCAAGGTGAAAAAAGTATCATTTTTTACAGTCCTTCTTTTATTAAACCATCAGGAGCTAGTTACTTAATTACCAATGAAGTCGTGAGGAGGAAAAGTGAGGAAATTAGGTGTACGGAAGAGCCATCTGGCGGCAGGATTGTGCGATGACCGGAACCTTTGAACAAATCTATCTTTACTTTTCATTAAGAGCCGTTGTCGGCGATTTTCACTTTTTTCGTTTTATTTTCTTCTTTTAATTTTGTCAAATTAAATGAATTAATTAAACGCTAGTCAGGGTTTCTCTGTCTTTGTAAGATGGTTGCGGTTGTGATTGGTTCATTTCTGTTCACAAGAAAAATAATAGGTTTATCTAAGCCATTTATGAGATTATTAATTAATTTTTAGATTATCATCATTACAACCGATAGATGTCCACTCCTGGACATAGGCCTCCCCCAAGTGTCGCCACATTGGTTTTTTGTGTCTAGCATCCATCCATCCACGCGGTTGCCATCGCCACTCTAGAATCTTTAAGCCCCATCAACCATATTTTCTGCGAAATACTTGCTTGGCCCATTGCCACTAAAGTTTACAGATTCTTTGGGCTAAGCCGGAAATAGTTATTAATAATGTTGTATATTACAGGTTTTGTATTGCAATCACATAAATTAATCGTAAATCTTGACCAAGCTGTTACAAAATAAAGTACGTGAGTTCGATTGCTAAACTACCCGCCGAATAATGATTAGCGCGATTTCCTGTTATTCCCGAAGACCGTATATTATAACAATGAAACAACCGTGGAAAATGGCGACGAGCATTTGTATTTAGTTACAAAAAAAAATTCGGTGTGTGTTTAAACGACAGAAGTGAAAAGTTCATCAAACCGAGGTTAAGAGGGCTCTTCCCCAATCGTATATCGTCAACGTCAATCATTGTATGAGACGTAACACGGGTTGGATGCTCTTAATAATACAAAGTCGTAATCGTTCGGTTTGAGTCGGCTTTATCTATCTATCGGAACCTGGTTTTCACGTTTAGTCCACGGATATGTAGGTGGGTCATGGTGGCCAACCTTTGGTGGCCTTATACCAGCCCAGAAACACATTAGGTCTCCTAGATTTATCAGGGCGTTTGTAAGGGAATACAGGGATTCTAGGTCTTGCCAGCGTGTATCAGTGACACCTGTGCCTAACAGCACAGTCTCATTGACTCTGTCTTATGCTCAGCGCGCCTAAATAAGTTTTTACTTAAAAACTACCAAAAATCAATAAACCGTACAAGTTATCTACCTTAAGTTAACGCATGACGGCTAAATGTTATAACACGGTATCACATCGTATCGGCTTCCCAAGCTTATAGTTTTAATTAGAGCGGTAAATTTTAAGCGATCAGCGCTTAAATCTTAGCAGCCTCGTAATTAAAATATATACGGAAGACGCCGCGCCCGTCCGCCGCGCCGTAGGCACTGCTTACATTTTATAGGCTCGGCACTTCGAATCTGTAAATATAAGCAATATTTATTTGGTAAACTTAACCATTTTTGTCTTATCGAGCAATATTTTTAATGAGCTCATTATTATTTTTTGGTAAAACGTGTATTTTGATAGGTTTTCTTAATAATGCTTTTCTTGAAGGAAAAACACAGTAGTTGCTCGGCTGTACTATCCAAATAAAATATTAAAAACCCAGAGAAAACTGAGCAGTAAACATTTTATGCGAATCAAAATTACACCCGGCAAACAAAACCGCACAAAAAACTAGTCGAGCTGTAAAATATTTACAGCGTTTCAATATTTAAAGTACGCCGAAGAAAACACGAGAACTTCGTCGTATTTGTGTGAAACAAACAACAAAAAAGAAGTCCTTTATTTAATGGCGACGTTTATAAACTTGTGTTAAAAGTGAAGTTTTTAACAAAACACGAGAAAAGTGAGAAGTTACTTTTACTTTTAAACATTATTAAAGAAATTCTTGATCCGAATCTAAAGACTTGTCAAATTACGCGGCCGATTGGTCGGCGCGGCGTCAGTCGAGTTCTTAATTCAAATTCACTCGACTAATTGGTCAGCCGAGTCGACTCTTATTAGCTTTTTGATGGATATTGTATTGATTTAATGAATTGCATGATTTTGTAATCAATTTCCTTGTGATTTTATAATGAAAAATTATTTTGCCATTGAATAGCGTTTTTTCTATTGAATATTGAAAAAGAAAGAATAATAATTGATTTGAGCTAGATATGACGCATACATACCCTGCTAGGTCCGCAGGATTTTTCAAAAGAGTTACCGTAGCCGTGGAACGCAAAAATTAATTGAAGGAACAAAGGTGGATTTGGTCTGTAAAAGTCTGACACTCCCACTCTATCCCGAGCAGGAGAAGTTATTTGATGATTTAATCTCACCTTAAAGTGAAAAGGTAAGTAAGACGCATACCTACACCAAAACGAGAAAATAATAATAGGGGAAATACGAGTCTCATTGTATTTTAATTTTGAATCTGCTTACCAAGTGCTTAATAAGAAGGTCCATGTATAATGGCTCCAATGCATTAGCTCCAGTAAGACTCTGACACTGTCTCCCGCTCCACCCAAGAGCGGGTTTCGTCAATGATGATTTTCCCCGTCGAGAAAAAAAAAGTGCTTAACAGTTCATAAACTTTTAATAACAAAAGTTTTGGCTTTGTTCAAAATGTTTAAATTACGTGATGATGAAATAACTATCAATTAAAAGGTCCATATTGTATAATCAGCAAAAACTTTTCGTTATTGACATTCAATTATTACTATTCAATATTATTCTTTTCTATATTAAATTAAAGACAATAAGTAAAATACATGATAGTGTACACATGTAATGAAATGACATTTCATAACGCGCGTTGAAGTGGTCAATGGAATTTATGTTCTGTGGAACGGGGTGACGTGTGATTGAATGACAGATGATGTTTAGATTATTTTGCATATTTTATTGTTAAAAATTCTATTGTAAAAGGATAAAATAAAGGGATATAATTGAGGAGGCGATACTAGTAAACTTTAAATGTCGTTTCTTTGATTTTCAGGTAAGTTATAGGTGTAATGGTTATAGTTAAACGTTGTAATATAGTAAAGACGTATTAAATAAACAAAGCTTTGATTTTCAGAGAAACAATTTGTGGTTTATTTGGAAAATCCTCAATAACAAATTCAAATTCAAATTCAAATTCAAATTCAAATTCAAAATCATTTATTTCAAATAGACCAAATGTAGGCACTTTTGAATAGTCAAATGTCAGTCAGTCCAAGAAAAGTGAAGCTAAATTGCACGTTCCAAAGCGTAGATCTCTATGGAGAAGAACGTGCAAGAAACTCCATGGACACTCTTTTAAATCATATTATGTGTTACATATAATGTTTGGTTACATTATTTCATGTTGCTTCTATTATGTGAGCACAATGTAGATAATAAAATTAAAATAAAAAATATATTAAAAGATAAAAACTGAATTAAGCTACTGGCAGTTAAGAGATGACCAGTCTCAACTGACGGCACCCGTTCACGAGCATGACGCGTGCATCAGCCCCACTCAGCTCAACCATTTTCAAGGGAACCGAATGACCCAATACACGCGCCACCAGCAGCGAGACATTTAAGTGAGCATGACAAACTCCTAACTGCCATGCTCGTAATGTCAAAAACAAAAGAATACAAGTCGTAACCCAATAAAAAATGCTTCATGGTACCTCACATTCACAAATAGGAAAAAAAAAAGTGCTTCTACATTAAACAATGCTATGGTTTTCAAAAACAAAAGTAATAAATGATCATAAGTTTAAACTATATTTTCAAATTACAAAAAAATAAAAATAATTATAGTTTCCAAGCCAATCAATACACCCTAGTGTGGTAGTGGAGCTGGACCAGCATTGAGCCAAGCATTTTTATCTTGTATATAATCCTCCAACTTATAATATGCCTGCCTGCATAGTGTGCGTTTAATACAAGATTTAATTTTTTTTTTTTTAACATACCTTATACACATATCAATCAATCAATAAAAGCATTTATTTCAAATAATCTATTTATCCAAGAAGTCGATTTTTATGGAGTAGTGCAAGAAACTTCATGGGCTCTCTTTTATTTTAAATCATTTTATCTATTTTAAAAAATCTGGTTACGGTACGTACAGACTATGTAAAGTTTTATATAACTTGTGTTTTAAAACACGTCCGCATTATGTAACCTTGTTATTCAACATTGCAACATAAAACAATACTGTACACATTATAATAACAATGTTATAAAACCATTGTTGTTTGTCGTTCTTCAGTGCTATCAGTATATAACATTGTTGTATCTATCAATAACATGTTGTTATAACATGTTTTATAACATTCAGTGTCCACATTATCTTAAACATGTTATATAGCAATGCTGTATAACATGTTTCGCTCTGTTTCACATTTTTTTTGTTGTTTCAATCATGTTAGAACAATATAAATAAATTAAATAAAATAAGATATCCAATAATGTGGGATACTTTCCCTATGGGATATTATCCTAAATAAATCAATAACCCCCGAACATAACTTCCTAACAAGTCCGGAATCCGGCTGTACTCTTACACAGGTACACGGTACAGTTCAACACACAGGTACGTATATCCATTGTGTTTGAATAAACATTTCAATTGAGAGGGTTTTCATTCGCGGTGTCTATTCGACCGGGGCACACATTCAGCTCTTTTTCGCGCACGGCTGATTCCCGATGAATGAACTGCGGTCGGGATATTAGAACCAGCCTATAACGTAGGTTACCAATGTACACTTTTAATTATTATTGATTTAATGAATGTACTGGGATTGGAGGAAAAATGGTAGAAAAACTTGTTTGGTACACTATTTTTCTTCTTTGGTTTCTTGTGTGTAGTTATGGAGTGGTGAGTACCGAAAGAAGCAGCGTCGGAAGGCCTCCTACAAGGTGGACCGATGATCTGGTGAACGTTGCGGGAATCCGATGGATGCGGGACGGACAGGATTGTTCATTGTGGCGACACTTGGGAGAGGCCTGTGTCCAACACTGGATGTCTATCGGCTGAAATGATGATGATGATGACGATTTATACGAGTAAATTAGTAAGACTTAATTCACTATTTTTCCCACCCTTAACCTTTGCTGTTTGAAGGAGAAGCAAGGTATGAAACCGTTATACATCCTAATATAAGAAAAAATTAATCATTTACATATTTTTGAATTAAGAACACAAATACATGTTAATTTGTTGGTAAAAGCAGATTAATGTATAAATAATTATGTTGATTTATGATATTCTGGTGGTAAAAATAATTATAATTGGCATTAAATATTAAGACATTAAGATATGGCCTCTTGGCTTTAAGAAATAAAATTATCACTATTATTTATGACGAAATCAGAAAAAAAAAATAATTGAAAAAAAAAAATAACGAGGGTGATATACATTGCTTGTCGAACCTAATTGTAGTGCGAAAAGTGTAAAGCGTGGCGTGGCTCTAGTTTAGTTCTACCTATACTAGACTAGTTTCCATATGTATAAAATGTATGGAGATCGACGCACCCAGATCAGCGTGTGTTACACGTGTGCGCGGTGTAGTCCTCCTAGTTCTACCCAAGATGACAACAATATCTTCGTCAAACCTAGTCTAAACTAAAGTAATTATAACCTAATTTAGCCACGTTAGCCCGGCCGGTGATAGCCTCTTTTAATTCACGCACGATACCCTCGATTTTCCGCCTACATTAACCAATCGGCCGGGCAAAATGTCGCGATATTCTTAGTAGGTATTTATTTTAAAGGTAAAGATCCAAAGCACGGATCACAAGGCTTTATCCTTTATTTAATTTTATTTCAGTACTCAAAATAGATACTACCTACATGGCCTTTGGAATCGAGGACTCGTTGCTTCTCAATGGCTCAGCATAATAAATAAGGTTAACCGACGAGCTAGCTATTGTCAGAACAGATTCAGTTCTGAAGAAAATAAAAATACCAATGTATTGCCACATGTGAAGAGGATACAAAGACCGCAATTCACCCAAGACATGGGTTTTCCTAAAAACGTTTACGATATTTTATTATGTGATAACTTTACCGGGTATTTCTATTTACGTCTTGATAATATCGAAGTAAGGGAACGTGAAAGTTTAATCTATCTGTCATTCAAACAGCAAAGTGCGTAGTCGATTTTATCTTGACAAGCGGTACGCGCGAACTTCACTCGATTGTTTGACATTTAGACGTCGCTGCGTTCAAGACGAAGATCATACTTAAAACTTGATCATCAAATATTTATGCGTTCAAGCGACTATTCCTTGAATATTTAATGACCAATTGTGACTTTCTACAAGGGCTCTTGAATTAACTTGTTTAATGTCTACCTATATAAAAAGATATGCCTTTAAGTACTCTAAATTAGTTTTAACAAGGCATGTTGAATTCGCAATGTGGCATGTTGTGTTGTGTGTTTACTCGTAATTATGTGTCTTAAAGTTAAAGGACGTAAAAGAAAACGACGACTAGAAGGTTAACGAAATGTTTCAATACATTTTCCTCGCAATGAATTTGTTTTCCCAAAGCATATAATGTCAACCCAGGGTTTTCAATGCGGCGCCCCTGGAGGCTCTACATCTATGTTAAGTTTAAGTTAGAGACGGCTCAGTCGCAGTATATGTGTCACGAGAGACACATTCAACAGCAAATTTTTGGTCAACATATTACCGCATCGCGCTAAACTACGCTTTCCAAGGCAGAAAATTGAAAATTTTAGTTCAAAACAAAAAATAGTGGAACAAAACGTTGTCCTGACAAACACTGTTACCTCGAAGAGATATTGAATTGAAATTTTAGAATGTCAAGTTGAAAATATTTCATGAAAAGAGACAAGAGCGAGCCGGGCGCGGCCGTATCACGTACCTTTCTCGCTTGGAAATGCACAAAATAAAACACCAAACAAAGAATACGAAACTGGTCGGCAATCGTAAAGTAGCCGGTCGCCAACGTATATGCAAATGTGGCGAATTTAAAATTCAATTGATTCATTTCGAAACGGAAATGTCCAGGAATAAACCTTTCCCATTAGTGGCGTGCGGGCTACACTAGAGCTGTCAATTTGCTTTATAAATTAGTCGTAGAGTTGCGCTAAAATAATCGCAATTAAATATTCAAATTGGGAAGTGCATAGACGTGTCGCTGCAGCCTGGCTGTCAGGACTTGCATTCGGCTTGTCGGCGGAATGAACATGTCTGGGCATGCAGCCGCTCTGCTGGTGCCCCAGGAATAGCGTCGAACGGGACAGGTCAAACGGAAATAAAGCAAGCTGCACTCAGCGAAGTTTGGACATGTCTGATAGCTTTACTGGCGGCTCGTGAATAAAATACATGCTATTTCTGTCTAGCTTTTTCATTTCGCTATTTCATTCGTGCGCCATTGCTATTGTCGTTTATGGTAATTTTCGCTTTATCGTTCTTAGCTATAGTGACTAGAGTGAGTTTATATTTTGGTTCTATAACAAAATGGATTTTATGTGACAATCTGAAAGTACATCGTTAGCTTGCATAAAATATTGTATAAACAACGTTTTACCTGAGTTAAGCTGGCATTACAAAGTTTCAAGTTTATTAGCATGCAGGGGAACGAATGGCGCCCAACATGGGGCCGACTGTGGCCGCCTAAATTGCGTTCTCGTAGCGTGCATTATCCGCCGACACCACATGTGGCCAGGACTTGAATACTCATCCACCTCATCTTTTGTGGAACATAATCATAGTCTGTGGTGGGCGCTTATTGTGTGATATTACTGTTTCTTAGACACAAAATGAAAACGCTCTGATAGCTTTGCTTGTTTCAAATTTCAATATTAATATTCACTAATAATTCTTAGAAAAAAACAAAAATATGTTAGTTCGTAACCTCACATGATGTGGTGGCATGACATCTGATAACAATTGCAAAACCAATATAAATTTCTTGGCAGAGGCGCCTGGGTTATAAGAAAATGTATTATGAAAGCGAGCGGTTTTATTGTGTGGTAGTAAAACGAAAGAATTTGCATCGGGAATCGAACCAGACACTTGCAAATCGACGATCGTAAAACGATCCCGCGTCGGTCACCGGCTTCATGAATAAAACCTTATTTTGGTGGCCGTTGAAAAAACAGTACAAAAATACGTGTCTCACTGTTCCGGACCTATACAATTGATGTACGGAAAAATAGTTTTAACAGCGAAGCTTTGAATATATCGGTGAAAAAAACAACGTATATAGTGTGTAGATGTAGGTACATAGGTAATGTGGCCGCATGTGTGTGTGAGCACTGCAGAAGTCACGTTCCGGCAATATTTGCTGTATAAAATTCAGCAACTGAGGCGGCTTTGTGTGTGTAATGTATACCTACTCATCACATGTGCTGTACAGGATTTTTTATATCCGTATGAAATAGGAATACTTGCTGAATAATTCCTTTACATACCTAAGTACGAACCGCAAGTAGTACATACGTTTATATATGTGCTGCCAGAGACGTAGCGTGGCCTAATTTAGACGTGGGCAAAGGCGCCACGGCGAGACTTTTTTTTAAACGAGACAGCTATTGTGGCATCCCAGTGTCGACCACATCGTCTCTTTCCATCAGCTGAAATAATGGCCGAGCGTATCAATTATAAAAAAGGCCTCTTAAGGTGCAAGGGCGTGGATGAGGGGCCGCTTAGCCCATGTCTAGCTGCTAGGGTTCAAAGAGCGCGAAGTTAATGCACAAGAATCTTCAGAACTGTGCCATGACTACTGACATAATTAACCTTCAATCTACATTCAACCCCTGTTTTGTGATGCATGCTAATATCATGAATAAGACTAGACATAGTCTTAGAAAGTTCGCGAGTCTACCGACGTAGTTTCTAAACTATTAGCTAGGAGTACCAGGTGTACCATTTCATGAAATAACGCGTTTATTGGTTCATAGTTAAGCGACAATTTTGATGTTATGTACAAGTTAAATAAGCCGAGAGCGCGTGCCGTTAACGCGGGATTTGGAAAGTTATTATGAACTCGACACATTGCCGGCTAATACAGAACACACGATGTTACAATATTCGAGCAGGAATGTCGGACGCGAGTTTTAATAAATGCCTCAGCTCCATTCCCCTAAAACGTGTCGGCTTTTAAGGGCCAACTTTTCGACCATGACTGTCATTTTACGAAACACACGTAAATACGCAAACGTCAACATTACTCGCGCAGAAAAATTGTTTCATGCCGGCAACATTACATGATGTCTTCAATTGAATCAAGTTCAGTGAAGCGAGCCGAGTCCCTAGTTACATGCTGGCAAACGTACAAGTAAACGTTAGCTCGCGTTAGGAGAGCAAACAAAAAGAGATATCTGTAAGTTTGGCTATCGATCTCCGGACCTCGATTCCACTTTACGCATTACACCAATTAGTTGAGTACATTAGGAAGTCCGGAACGTAGTTAGCGAATAAACAGAGTGTCTAATTAAAAAGTTTTTCCTCCAGTAACGAGAACAGACGTGTTCGTAACGTTAGATTGATCTTTGATTGAGTACCTACGGTTACAGCAAGTTTTGCACCTGTCTGGCTCCAAGGTTTTCCAAGAACTTTGTTCCTAACTCGAAATCACTTTCAGTGGATAAGTGTGAAGTAATCGCCTTGTTAGAGCTGTAACGCTACAAAGTAGCTGCTGAATCTAGGTCACCACAGTCGACGGCGGCAACCATGAGGAGTCTTAATGATTCCTGGTATGAGGCAGGTAATATTCCAGGGTTTTTGTTCGCGTTTTCCATGAAAGTAATTTTAACGTCAGCTGTATGTTCCTATCAAATGAGTTCGTAGAAATACTGACGCCATGTCGTGTTGGAATATTCGAAAGAGTACGACTATCATTCTACACGAATTTTCATTTAACCAATTTTCTGATTAATTCAATTTTTTCCTCTTCCTATTTGAAAACTTACCTTTATAACAAGTCGCTGATTTTCCAAAACGACGCCTACCCTTAATTTGAATAAAGTAAAAGTAATAATTATAATTATTGACTTCACATTTTCATAATCTCGTGTACTTTGAATATACTCCTGGTTTTTACCGCATTCATATCGTTTAATTACGTAATGCACTTCAGTCAGCTTAAGGGATTACGTGTGGTGAATGTTGGCGCTCCACTTACATGGGAAGTGATGGGCCATGCTCATAATTACGTACCACGCTATATGGGGGGATGGCAATAAATAGAGGATGAAAGAAAAAAAATATAACGCAATATTCTGGCTCTTCTTATTTATAACGCCGTGGTTCAAGAGCTCGGGCAGGAATGATGTTTGATTCTTGAAGTGTGTTAGATATTGTAAATAACAGTAAGTATATATACTATTAGTTTTAGTACATGCGAAACCTGAATATAGTTTATTCAGTATCAGTAACTGAATCGATTTCAATAGTTTTTACGCCATGTAACAATTTTTTATTTAATATTAAGAAAGGGGATAATAGCGGGTAGTGCTCGCTATGACCTGCCGTGACTTGTGTGAATGCGTGGAAGGAAAGGAACCCCTCGGCGACCAGGAAGGCCCGGTTACCATGTATTTGTGCGGACACCTAGGTGTGAAATTTTGCACATAAATTATTTACATAAAAATACTAGACAGGTGTTTCAGGTTTCACATATAATAAAACATAAGAAACTTAAATATTAACTAAATACCTATATTTAAGTATTCTAGAAAATAATACAAAAACAAAATACACGAGGTTCTCCACATCGCTGTCATCTGGAAATATGCCCAGAATCCTCGCAGTATTGCCACGTTGAATGTCATTACTGAGTCTTTGGAAAAAAAAACGAACCAACCCCTCTGATCAATCAGTCAGTGTAACATTTCTTTAAAAAGGCGCGCTCCAACCCAATAACTCAAGCGTGACCACCCCAAGAGTGTGTTAAATAAATATAAAATATTGCAACTTATTAGTAAGGATGTTGTAATATTAGCCTCATTGGTCTAGTTTTCCCAGGTGCTACAGCTGAGGATGTGATGCTGGGTGCGATTCTTATGCTGAACGGAGTATTATTGGGTTTTTCCATCTGAAGTTCCTCAGCAGCGGCACAGAGTCGATTTGTGATCGGTTGATATCAATAGTGCAAAGGAGAGGGCTATATTCGGAGTTTCCTTGCGTGATCGAATCAAAAAATTAGGAAAACTGCAAGAGCCCAAGGCTACCGACGTAGCCTGCAGAATCGTCAAACACAACTAGAAATGGGCAGGGCACATTACTTGCAAAGCAGATGAACGACGGTGCTCAAGAGTTCTGAAGTGGCGACCGTGTAACAGAAAATACAGCATTGTGGTAGGCCTTACTTACGTGGTTGCAGGAATACAAATGCAATTTTTTAAATTTTTGGCTGTCTGTTTGTTCCGGTTAATCTCAAAACCAGCTGCACTGATTTAAATGGGACTTTGGTTGATAGATAGCTGGTATTATAAGGAGTAACTCAGGCTAGTTTTATATAATACTAGCAGATCCCGGCTTCGCACAGGCAATAAATATAGCCTGTGTTACTCAGGGTGAATGGAATTTCCAATGGTAAAGAATTGTTAAAATCGGCACAGTAGTTTTTGAGTTTATTCATTACAAACATACACACAAAAATACAAATTCCTCTTTATAATATTTTAGTAGAAAAAGCAAATCTAAAAATTATGAATAGTTCACTGCCAAGCTTCGAAATATTAGTATTTCCAAGCTTGCCAGTAAATTATTCTAGAATCGAAATGTATTTTTTGTTTTGTCTACAAGTAAATTAAGAATGGTCTGTAATTATCGTACAAAGGGCAAACGTCTGTCTCCACACAGACATCAATGCCGATGCTATAATTATATCACAAAACCTGAAACTAATGAGATCTATCATTATATTGTATGTGGGAAGGTTAATTAAGGGCGTTTAGAGGTCTCCGATCTAAACCTGGCCGTGCGCGGGTGGTAACCTGCTGAAAAGATAAAACAGCTTTCATTTTGAAAGAAAAAACTTCGATATAATTGATATCTGCTGTTCGATACATTTAGTTATGCCAGCTGACTTTTTAGTCTTGTAAAGGTTTTTCGGACGTATCATCTATAACGAGGGCTTAATGGAACGGTTGGTGGTGCAAGAGAAAATCGAGGGCAAATAATTCCTTGGACGCTCTCCAATCAGTGGATGGACCCCATCAAATCTGTGTGACACTGCAGCATTAATGGTGACACTGCAGCATTAATGACAACTACCTAGCCGCCAAATAGAGACTCGTGGTGTCGCTTTATGAGAGAGGCGGTGACACAGGGCTCGAACGAGACATGACCACGATCACTCTGTCGAAAGTACACGACTAAGAAGAAGAAAAACATAGTAGGTACTGGAAGACTCTTTCATCAGATCTTTCTATTTAGCGTGACTGGTAATTAGTGACCGATAATTATACACCTTATTGTACTCATAATTACATACAACTTTCCCAAAGAAACTTTTTTTTTATACTTATTATTTAACCGGAACATGTAAGTACCTACACTGATAACATACACGGATAGGTTTGCAAGCGGCGCGGGTGCACTATGTAGGTAAGGTACATGAGACATGGGCATTACGCGGCTAACATCTGAGTTACGCTGAGAGGTACAGGTGCACGCGCGTCAATTTGCGCGAACAGATGTGTTGTTATTGTAATAAAACTAATGAGCATAAAAAAAATTATTTTGGAAAGTTGTTTGTAATCATGAGTATAATATCGTGTAACAGTATCGGTCACTAATACCAGTCACCCTATATATGGTTTCCAACTCATGGCAAGTTGCGAATAAATACCAACTCAATTTTTAGAAAAAGAAAAGGGTGTCAGATTAGATTTTAGGATAGCTGTCAGGAGAAAGTGATTTGTTATATAGTCGTTCTCATAGGAAATAGAGTCTACATTTAACCCTTCAGATACCGTCAATTAGAGACACAGTAGTAAGACAATAGATGAGCGGCCACCGGTGGTCGCTTGGGGATTCATGAATTAAACGTGGGTGTCTCACATATATTTACACTGTATACACTTTACACGTACACAATAAATATATACTCATTTACATCTATTATGTCTATTTATACATTCATATATATTTATATTTCCAAGTTCACAACACACATATTCACTAACACTAAACACAACTTACACGTTGACGTGACGCATTGGACACGCGCACTGTCGATGACGCGCCGGTGACTTATTTTCTTCTACCGCCAAGTTGTAGTATACATGTTACATTTCGTTTCTCACCAGTCACGATCTACGCCGCCCGCTAGACCTACGTGCGCTCGCGCCGGTAAAATAATTGTGAACAGTCTACCCGCGTTAACTTTATAGCTGTGCTTGAAAATACTATAATTATACAATTTTGCTGCTATAATATTATTATCACCTAGTGAATGGAGTCTCCTTTTAAGCAAAATAAAGCCTGTGTTAGGAGAGTCCGTTACTTATTTTATTTTCTATGTTTATTAATTTACACTAAAATTTAAAATAACTAATCCAAAACTAAAATACAAAAATAAAAGTAGATAAATAAATATCTTATATTCCAAGAATATTCATCAAAGATAAATAATATATAATTTATATTGAAAATTATGTGTGAGTTAAAATTATTGATATTAGTGAAACAGTGACTAAGGGTATCTTTGTGTCAATAATGTCTTCTTTTTATATACAATATACCAGCTTGTACTTGGCTCATTTGCGCTAGTGTCAGTGTTGTTGTGTTGTGTGTGACGGATACACCTGAAGATTCAGCAAGGACTTTTATTTATTCACCACTAACCAGTAAGTACCCCCACCATACACAATATACCACCCAAACAACCTAACGTGTATTATCTCTGATCCCTACAGTCACGAATACAGCGTATCCTAGAATGGGACATAGGGACTTTTATCTTGAGATAATTTTCTACATTCTCGCAGAAGAATCCGCACGCAAAACCTAGTATAAAATAAAAAAAACTTTTTACAAAAAAAAATAAACCGACTTCAATGTCGGAAGTCGGTGTTTCTATAATAGATACTTACTTAGTTTCGTCTCTTCGCTATTTAACACCGACATATACTATATATTTAAGTATTCTAGAAAAAAAGTACAAAAACAAAATACACGAAGCACGGTAACGAAGTTCTCCACATCGCAGTCATCTGGAAATATGCGCAGAACACTCGCAGTATTGCCACGTTGAATGACATTGCTAAGTCTATGGAAAAAAAAAAACGAACCAACCTTCTGATCAATCAGTCAGTGGAACATTTCTTTAAAAAGGCGCGCTCGAGCGCTCATAACTCAAGCGTGACGACCCCAAAAGAGTGTTAAATAAATATAAAAATGTTTTAACTTATGAGCTACTAGCTGCTCCTAGCGGCTTCGTCCGCGTGATAGTAGAAAATTGGAACATACTGCCGGTATGTAAAAACCGCCGATGAATTTTCTACATTCTCGCAGGAGAATCCGCACGCAAAACCTAGTATAAAATAAAAAAACTTTTTACAAAAAAAAAAACCGACTTCAATGTAAGAAAACACTGAAAAGTACAAAATAACTTTAATTTCGGAAGTCGGTGTTAAATAGCGAAGAGACGAAACTAAATATCTATTATAGAAACACCGACTTACGACATTGAAGTCGGTTAAATTTATTTTGTAAAAAGTTTTTCACCACTAAAAAGTACCCGTCAGCCAAACTTAAATACCTCGTAGCCAGACTGCATTTCATAACGATTCTAATAATCCGAAATACCTTCCGGCTTTATCACCAGATCAGTTCGATACATAACCTTTCTCTTTTCTTTCAGTCAGTCATTGACTATACGTATAAACAAAGCAATTTTACTTGTTACGACAATTCTGCTATGATCCTATTATAACAATATTTCTATGAGACCAATTTGGAAGCATAACCTTTTAATTAAAAATCAATTTTCAAAATCGGTCCACAATTGACCGAGATATCAGTGAACATACATACAAAAAAAACATACATTCAGCCGAACATAGAACCTCCTTTTCGAAGTCGGTTAATAAACACAAAGTATAAATATTTCCATAACAATTTATTCATACAATTTGCATAATTAACTTATACATGAAATTCAATTGCGCTATCAGTAGAGCGGGGATAATGCAAATATCAACTTTAGTGATTTTATTGAAACATGTTCGGTTTACATCTCTCTATGGTTAAAGGAGTTGACGCACGGTTTGCCAGAATTTATGGCAGAACTTCTTTTACGAGATTCATTGTGAATAAAGTAGTTTGGCAGTTAGTCGTGTCCTGGTGCTGTGATTTTCAGTTATGTCGAAGCAATGAAGACTGCAGGTTTCTGTAATACGGAAGTAATGTTGACAAATGACGGTAAGTTTCGATGTTACTCATTCGTTTTGACTAGTTTTCTTGCTGTTGACTGTACCTTTTGAAACAGTTGTTTTTGGGTGGAATATGTTACAAAATTTGCGCCTCAAGGCGTTGTCAGCAACCGTAGGGGCCCAGAAGAATCGAAGCGTATTGGGGCCATGGGTGATGCGAAAGAGATCCCCGAGGCCCTGGCACAATAGTAAAGCAGAAACAGGAGTGGGTTTTAGTCTGTAAAAGTCTGACACTAACTCCCGCTTCACTCAAGACCGGAGGATCTCATTAGATGATTTTCCTACCTAAAAATAAACTAGGCAAGGCAAGGTTTGGGCAGTGAAGTTAGCATCAGCCCACAATATTTCTTTCTCCTAGAGTTTAAGTCGTCGAGGGATTACTACGCGCGTAGATCTGTCCTCATCAATCTTTCTTCTTTTCTAACATAACTAGTTAACGCTTATTACCAAAACTTTATCAATAAACATTTTTTTTTCTCATGGCATCGTTTCTCTGGCCATATTCAATTTTTCTGAGATAAAAACTCCTGTGACTATCAGCGATGGTGCAGCTTCCTATCGGTAAAGTAATCGAATCAATACTTCATGTGTTTGCCTTTTTCATGCTACAAAAAAAAAAAACCTCCTAGTATAATTACGTTATTTTAAGACATCGCATACCTTGTCAGCGTGCAGGCTGGTCGATCGAATATACTTTAAAAAGGATGTTCAGTGGAATTTTAATTTGTTAGGAAAATAATTGAATTATTTATGTTGGGCAATTTTTTTTATACACTATGTATTATAATAGATCGGTTTATGTAAATTTCGTTATCCTTCTTTGCACTGGCAATCTCTTAGGAATATGTTAATAACATCATAAACAGCAACTTTGGTTCTATGACTTTTAAAAATGTATCATATTTTGGATCATCATATTTTCATACAAAGATAAAAATATTAAAATTGAACATTCTATATAATATATTAAGAAGTCTATGCGAAGCAAACGATAGGACAATAGTGGAGGGTATCGCGCGGCGGGGGGGGGGGTGCTTCTTGTGATTGCGTCGCGTCATACAGACGTTGGTAAGTATAGCAAAATACAGAGTTGAAATAGAACGTTAATAAAGTTAGGTAGAACTATGAAATCGTGAAGGTTTGTTTTTGGTAAATGAATTATGTTTTGTAAAAAGTCATAGAACAAAAGTTGTTGTTTATGATGTTAGTAATACAGTCCTGCAAGGTTTTTAGTGTTTTACAAATAACCCTGTATATTACTAGCTTCGGCCAGCGACTTCACCCGCGTGTAAGTTTCTTTAAAAACAAATTTTGGACCCCTGTTTCAACCCCTTAACGGGTGAATTTTGAAAAATTCACTCTCTCACGCTCATCACTACATCCCCATGTACGCTTAAATCTTTAAAACTACGCAACGAATTTTGATGCGGTTTTAAATAGATAGAGTGATTCAAGAGAACGGTTATATTAATTATAGTAAAGAAAACCGGAGATTTCCAAAGATTTGAAACACCTAGATATGTGCAGCTGGGGCGGGTGCTATTAAGATAAAAAAAATTAAAGGTGGTCACTATTAACCGAGAAATCGGTCTTTTTTGAAGTTGGTATAGAATATTGACTTGAGATTTTTTTATACACCAGATGACAAAAGCACTATCCTAGAGTCAACGCCTCCTGTCTTCACATAATTGTTTATGCTAGCGCAATGCATATCAAGTAATTAAACTCATCACTCGGTAGGTAGGTATATCTATCATATCATAATAAGTATGAGGGAGACCAGAGAACAAAGGACAGGAAAAATCGAAAAAGTTTACTGTATGGACTTTTATACATTTTTAAAATTGTAATAAAAACTTGCCGGCCGCAATCAACATTGATGTCGTATTGAAATCCAATCGATGTACGAATGTAGGACGAGGCTTAAAATATGGCGGACTTATTTATATTTTGTTATTTTTATTAAAACACAATTTTTTTATGAAAGCTTATTCCATTGGCAGGTTATATTTGAATAAAAAGATTTATCAATAACTCTTTTATTGAAAAAAAAATTGTGTCGTATATTACAAATATCAAACAATATATTTTTTTATTGGGAATAGTATACAAAATACACATATTCAAATACCTATCATATTAATTTAAACAAAATGCATATTTGATATTTCATTTGTTTTTTAAATTTCTCTGTTTTTTTTTGGCTACTTTTCTTTTTCCCATACGAACGGAATTTGAAAATAAGGGAAAAATTTACGGGAGTTTCACTGGGATAGGATTCTAGGATTTTATAAAGAACATTGTGTTGATCATCATTTTAAATTAAAACTTTTTGTTGAAAAGATTTGTTTTGGTTAATGTATTCCATATTTCCAACAAACTACATCTCGAAATGGGGATTTGTGGATTTGCACGCACGTGAAACTAGGATTACATGAGTGTTAAATTTTGTTCATTACAGGATTATGATTTTCAAAATAATTGAAATGGGGATGAGAGCATGTGTTTTCACAATATGTAACTTTGTACATAAATAGTTTACTGTGATGAAAAGGATTTTAAGCCCGTTTTCTATTATTTCTACTTTATAACTATCTATCAAATAAAAGAAAATTTTCCTTTTATCATTTTGTGTTTTTCTTATCTTCAGCCGTTTACTAGGTTGATATAATAACATTGCTACAGATACGAAACCTATTTAATTTCACGAGGAATGCTCAAAATGGACACAACGCCTATACCCGGGTAATTTAATTCCCTGGCACATTGTAAAACGTGGACAGGGCTGTAAGTCATAACCAGGTGTCAGGATTTACGTCCACACAATATGTTATAAAAATCCGGCCATTTTATTTTACGGGTCCACATGATGTGGAGTTTTATTTTGTGCCAGGGTAATTTATCTTAACGCTTGTAAAAGGTGACGGGGTAACTTTTCTGTTGTACTTTTGTACGAAATCCTTTTGCTTTGTATTTCGCACATAGGCAGACACGCATTATGTCGTCAAAAATCTTCTTTTGCTGACAATTTACAACAGTCTAATACTTCCGGAGGACACAGTGGAAGTGTGCCCCGCTTGGGCAAAGCATCACCGTGTCCTCGTGGGGGCGATCGGCGGCGGCGTTTTCACGTGCTGGGCCTTGGGACGGCATGGTCCGGAGAGAGGAGGAGTGACAGGCGGTCGCCTCCTTCTGCGAAGCAGTAATGCTAGCAAAGGAGGAGGAACACAAAACAAAACCGCCTATTTATAAACCATTATACACTAAATTAAACACACGTATAGGTACTGAATAAGTCTATAAACAGACGCCAAATACTAAGTCTAAATTATGGTAGCGACACCTATGGCGCCACATAAGAACTATAAATACGAAATCCTAGAAACTAAGATATTTTTCTAATCGCTCTATCAGTTTTTCTGAGACTTAATAAACCATTATATTTAATATTTCAAACAGGTATTTCAAAGATTAATAGTTTTAAAGAAAACTATTGAAGGAAAGACGAGATCGTATATCGACATTTCAAACTTGGCCACCTAGTAAATGTACCCTTGTATTTACGAGTACCCCTTAAAAATATATTACTATACTTTCGTTAAACTTATGTAGGTTTGTTGACCTTAATTTCTGTTACACGTGTTCTTTTGATTAAAGGGTCATAGTAGGTACTTAATTATAGAGAGTGATGGACGTCTGATTGATTGAAATTACCTTTAACGAAAATTCCACGCTACATTGTCTTGGCTTGGCCCATTATTGTAGCTAAAAACTAGCTAAAGAGCTAAGCAACAATCGAAGCTTTACCAAAATAAGGATAATAATGATTATTTTGTACACACAGTAACAGTAGGTATTGCAGCATTATCATGTTGCTTAATTCGTTTAGCTAAATAAAAACTTTTTCGTTCGCGTTAGTTTACCTTTTTCTAATATTATTTTTTTTTGATTTGAACTTAGAATAGGAAAATTTAGAGGTTTGACAAGAAAAATTTTTATTTGTCATTCGGCGACGAAATTTTCTGAGAAAAAGTGCTTGATGAACACGAATTAAAAAGGGAATGTGATTATAAGTAATGATCTAACTGCGTAATGTTTGGTGAAACTCGGTAGTAAATAAAAAACCGATAAGTGATAGTCAATATAAAGAACCGGTATGTATTTTAAATATTTTAAGTTTTGGCTGCTTTGAAGGTTCAGTTTCGTGTCTCATAGTGATAATTTTCCTTTTCTTCTCACGATAGATTATTTGTCAATCGGTTCTTCGAGTATTCTTGGAGTATTCTTGGAGCATTCAGGATATAGAGATAGAAATTCACAGAAGTGGACAGTACAGCCCACTGCAATTCATAAATGCGTGCGCCAACTAGCGCATGACGATACTAGAGAAAACCCCGGTGG
The DNA here is from genome assembly GCA_949319445.1 of Mythimna lalbum. Classification (NCBI taxonomy): domain Eukaryota; kingdom Metazoa; phylum Arthropoda; class Insecta; order Lepidoptera; family Noctuidae; genus Mythimna; species Mythimna lalbum. Next base: position 10,937,376 of record OX439354.1, on the reverse strand, counting down.
ACATCGTGACGTCACTCCACGTGAAGTTTTCATGATCCCTATTTTTCCTTATTCTATAGCAATAGCAAGTAATATTTGAGTAGTTTTTTTTACGCCATCTGTTTTATATGTATAATCACAGCAATTCGTGTAAAAAGGTTGCGGAATGAACCGATTTCTTTGATAGCTTACGAGTCCGCGTCTGAGGTCCCGTGATTGCAATCCCGTACCTATAGGCACAACTTCCAAATTATAAATTTTTATTTTTTATATATCCATCTCGCCACCTTACTTAAACCCTATTTTTATTTATATAAAGTGGCCGAATTTTTTTATTTCCTTTTATAATTTTTTCCATGTTGTTTTTTTTTAAAATGCAAAATTATACGTGTACAAGTGGTGATTTTCTTTTTTTTAACGCTACAGTATATAATATATAAGTTTGTCGGTCAAGTAGTGTAAAAAAAATAATAAATAAAATCAGAAACACTGACTTCCGAAATTAAAGTGATTTTACATTTTATTTTTAGCTGGTTTTTAAAGTCGCTTGTATTTTTTTTTTTGGAAAAATGTTTTTTCATGTAAATATATTAGTTGTAAAAACTATCTTCTGCCAGTACCTTCACCGGCATTGAAGTAGAAAATACTCTCGGAATAAAAAATATCCTATGTGCTATTCCAGGACATGGTCTACCTATTTGTAAAATCCGTTGAGCTGTATGAGGGTAAGGTACATACACAGGTAAACCTGTACACACACATACATACCAACTTTCGCCTTTATAATAATAACAAATTTTTGACTAAACTAATAGCGAGCAACATATAAAACAGTTATATGTTTGTTGCTATTGAGAGGTTATTATTGGGGTAACTAAGCATATTACGCAAATATTTTGACTGAAGGAAAGTAAAAAACAAAAGAAATCAGAGGAGGGGACAGAAGAATGAAATGAAACATTACTAAAGTTAATTAAAAACTCGGATAAGTTTAAATGACTAGCTTCTTTCAGTGGCTTCACCCGCGTGACACGTACGTTTCTCCGTTCAAATTTTGCCCCTTTCATCCTACGGGGTAAATTTTAATAATTTTCCTTATTCTTTGTAAACGTCATAATAGGCACCGATTTTTATTTCAGCTTCCTAGCCCTAAAAGGTTTTGGCTGGGCGTTGATGAGTGAGTGAATCAGGACTTTACCTTTTGTATCTACAGAAGAGTGAGTATTCCAAAATATGAAACATGACAACAAATGAAAGATTAATTGACAGAAGGCACGGGGGGAGAGAGGCTCCCCGTGGGACAAGTACCTAAATAAACTTGTTAATATCCTAAAGAAAAAAAGAAGAAAAGAAATAATAATAAAAAAGGGAGGAAAAGAAAAAGAAAAGAAAGAAAGAAACATGTTTATTTGGCACACAACACACAATTTAAATTAAATATTTAAAAGAACGCAAAAGCCGAACCGTTCCTGAATCATTTCTGATCAGAAATTGAAATAGATAGAAATCACAAAAAACATGGCAATTTAAAGTAAGGCGTCGAAAATTTCCTCCGCATCGCTGTCAACTGATAATGTACCCAAAAGACTGTCTGCATTGCCACGCTGAATGGCAATGCTTATCCTTTGAAGTAAAAGCCAGCCTTTTTTTAGTTCTTTAGGGTTTTATTTTTATTTTTTAAGTTAGTTTTAATTAAGTTAAATTTATTTGTTGTTGTAGAAGTTAAATAAATTAGTACCTAATAATAAAAATAATAATTATAATTCCTCTCAATGCTTATGTAAAAGTTTAGTTATGTCTAGTAAATTTGTCTAAAGTAGACGAGGCTATGTATAGTTCAGTTATGTCTGGGAAATCTGTCTAAAGTAGACTATGTATCTAGGTAAATATGGTAAGCAGTTGTAAACAAGCCTTGTTTATGTTGTGCGTTTACCTAATACCGAGTTGAGGTTCACGCGCTTAAAGTTGTCTATGGTGTAGTGTAGGTTACGTTGTGTAAGTTAAGGGGTAGCTATGCTACAGGGTAACCAAAGATATTCTAAATTTTCTTAAGACATTTCTGTTGTAAGTTGAAACTTTTTCATGAAATGGCCTTTCAATAGGGTTAAATTAACTGCGGGTGTTATATTGATGATTTTAATTATAATAATTCAGTAAATAACAACAGTATTGTATAGTATGTCTAAAAAGTCTAACGCCTTGAGAATTTTGTAAAATAGGTATTTAATCATTTAAAAAATACTTATATTCGATACTTTTTATATTTACTATTAGTAAACAATAATTAAGATCTCTTAATCAACCTTGATTATTGAACCAGAGTTGACTACATCAGATTTCATTTTGCCGTAATAATTCAAGTAAAGTCAAGTCGTTTGACTTTTTAGACCGACTCTAAGGTCGCTAAAAATACTTTAATGAACATACCATATGACACTGATGTCTAAAATGCAAAAAATTAAGCTTTAACGCGCAGCCGAAACTACAGGGCCTAGGAGCGTGACATGTTACGTTAGCATTTATGACGTAGGCGAGCACTAACAGAGAATTTTCCAAAATTCATCCCCAAAAAGGATGAAACGGGGGTCCGATGTTTATATGAACAAATCTACTTTCACGCTGGCGAAGCCGCTGGCAGAAGCTAGTCTATATGTATAAAAGGAAAACTGACTGACTGACAATGACATCAACGCGCAACGGAAACTACTGGGCCTAGGAGCGTAACATTTTGCATAACGTTTCCTTTAATGACGCAACAAGAGAGAATTTTCCGAAAACTGCCCAAGGGTATGAAACGGAGTTCCAATATTTGTATGTAAAAATATAGAGCTACTTTCTGGTACGCTGGTAGAAGCTAGGCCACCATACACGTTTTTTTTTTCTTTTATTGTTGATACGGTCGTGCTCGACTGCCATCTCACCTGATGGAAAGCGACGATACGGTCGACGATAGAACGCGCTTACCTAGAAGAAAGCTATTCATTCTGGACTCAAAGATTCCTGGTTTGTAGCTATCAGGAAAAACAGACGTTTAAATTAATAGACAATTTAAAATCGCCTTATTTAGCAAATGTAGGTTGAGTCGCTTACAATAACAGGGGTGACCCACATAGCCCCTTAAAACACCTCAGAAAGAGGGTAACCCGTTCATGCAATCGTCCCCAAAATAATATTGTAGGATACAAACATAAATTAACGTAATTGAAACCTACCGAAGCTTGAAAGCTTATTTTATGTGACCAACAATTTGACTGTCAAAGCGAATCGTCTACAAAATTGTGGACACCGTTTAATCATTCGGAGCCTCGTAGGTACATGCGGGACTAGGGTTGCCAGTCTTTAAACCGAAAAGCCGGACAGACTATCCTATTTAGCCGGAGATTTGGTCAAAAAGGTCGCCATTTTTTTTTAAAGTCTAATAATTACAAAATTCACAAAAACTATAAAATTAAGTAATATAATTGCTAGACTAACTACATGTCTGCTCTGCTTGTGCTAGCGAGACAAGGTAAGGCAGAACTCAAATATATCTACACTAATGATATAATAAAGAGCTTAAGTTTGTTTTTTTGTTTGTAGGAGGTAATCTCTGAAAGTACTGGTCCGATTACCAAAACTTTTTCACCGATATAAACCTCCTTTATTCCTGAGGGACATAGGCTATATTTTATATAAGCGGGTGAAGCCGCGGGGAAAAGCTAGTATAATATATAATATAATATTCCACAACTATCACACAACGCCTTCTAGTTCCAAGATAAGCAGAGCTTGTGTTATAAGTACCTACTAGACAACTGAAAAAAAAAACTTATATAAATTACCGTTCTAAACAAAATGGTCAATTTTAAAAAGCCTAACAAAAGCCGGACGGGCCGGACTGCCCCTAATTTGGCCGGACACGCAACTAAAAAGCCTGACCCTATCCGGCTGTATCCGGTCGCCTGGCAACGCTACTCGTAGGTACATGCGGTACCACCTGTTTTTAATTACCACCAGCCTGGTCGTACCTATCGCTGGCCTACGGATTACCGGCTCGAATGAAATTAACTCAACATTGGGTGTCAAATTTGTATGGTCATGATACGAATAATAAGTTCTGTACTGTTTAATTAAATGATTTAGAAAACCGAATACTGTTTGCAATGTTGGGTCAGGTTTGTGATAGCAAAGTACAATATTTGTGGGCAGCGTTAACAAGCTTTTAATGAAAATCATTTTTTCATAGCAAGCTTTTGTAGCTCGGTATACCTATATAATTAATACACGGCAAGACGAATCATATGAGCCCAAACTCGATGGGGTTGTGTCGTTTAACTACCAAACTCCTATAGCCACCTTCCAGTTCCATCACCAGATCGGCTCCTTGTCATAATAATTTTGCATTGTCATCTGATTTACACATGCATGCAAAATTTCAGCTCAATCGGTAACCGGTAAGTGGGTCAAATTTAATTTGCAAGATTTAATGACAGACAAACATCGGGACAGGTGAAACTAAATAAAAGCTTGTGAAAAAGATTTGTAAACGAATATTGTCACTGTGACAAGTGAGTCAAACACAAAAACATGAAAACATTGTTTTTGCGTTTGACTCACTTGTCACTTATTTTCTTGTTTAACCCCCGACTTCTTTAAGCATCAAACTATACTTTGCCCTGAAATGTCTTTGCTCAAAACACACAATTGAGAAATCTGCTTGAGAAATTTGAATGAATTTAGTTGGTGCGCTTTTAACAATAACCGATGCCTCATCAGCTGTCAAATCTCTGGTTAAACAACACGCGTTACACTAATTTAGCAAATGACGTTACAAATTACGATAACATTACCTAACCGCTCAAATACGGGCGGTTTAGGGTTGGGAATTTCTGGACGGTAAAACATTTCTAACGGCTATTGGGGACGAAAGGTTCTGGAGTGGCAACCACGTACCGGAAGACGCAGCGTTGGAAGGCCTCCAACAAGGTGGACCGACGACCTGGTCAGGGTCGCGGGAATCCGATGGATGCGTGACGCACAGGACCGGTCGTTGTCACTTGGGAGAGGCCTATGACCAGCAGTGGACGTCTTTCGGCTGATATGATGAAAAAATTTCTGGATGAATGGTCCTAAAACGCAAAAGGCAACTGAAGGACAGGTGGGTTTTAGTCAGTAAAAAGCTGAAATGATCTTTTGCTCCATCTTAGAGCGGCAGAAGTCATTGGACGTTCTTCCTTTTCAAAAAAAGAGCTTTAGTTAAGATAAAGGTAAGACGCATGAACATTAATTATGATTTTCGACCAATCTTTAACATTGTATGTGATTGTTTTAGAGATGGTAACATTCAATGGTCAGTAATGGTCATTCAAATGAACTAAAACGGTAATTGTTTCAATTTAAAAACCAATCGTTTCTGAGAATAGCGCGTTCAAACAAACAAATTCTTCAGCTTTTATAAAGCGTTTATTCATTGATTTATATTTTTGGACACTTCTACACTTACATATATATATATATATACAGGGTTATTTATAAAATACTAACAACCTTGTAGGACTGTATTACTAACATTATAAACAACAACTTTTGTTCTATGACTTTTTATAAAATATAATTCATTTATCAAAAACAAACCTTTAAAATTTCGTTGTTCTAATACGACGAGACGTATAGCAAAATACAGAGTTAAAATAACTCTGTATTTTGCTATACGTCTATATGATGCGACGCAAGCACATCAAGCACCCCCGCCGCCTAATCGTCGCTTCCCTTTGCTACTGGACTAACACTTGCTTCGCATACACTTCGTAATATTTAGAATGTTCAATTTAATTTTTAATTTTGGTTTGAAAATCTGATGAACTAAAATATGATAATTTAAAAAAAAACATAGAAGTTAACCGTAACCGAAACTTATGTAGTTCACCCTGTACATAAAAATGGGTGCTGTAAGTGTGTAAGCTGTGTATAAGCTACATAATAATCATGTTAACACAAGGAACCCAACAGGCATGCACGTACTTACTTAATTTATCACGATTTGCCATTTGTATCCTTGGACTTAATGGGTTCGTGGGATGTTACCTACAAAACGTATGTTTCCTTTATTTCCCGGGTTTTTCTAGCCTCCTGTAGATAAGGAAGGGGCCGGATCCTTTTAAAACCTTTTCCGATTATCACTAGATTTACACGATGCGGGGATTCAATCGTCGGTCGGAGGCGCCCAACGAACTCTTTCGCAGCATTCATAGTATTTATAAAACATCACATTCTCTGTTAAAACAAATTATAGTTGGAATCTATCTAATCTGAGCCGTCTTTATCTTTTAAAAGAAAACATCGTAAGCTTCTTTATATAAACATTTATAAGTATTCATTTGCGAAAATCTGTTTTTATGTGGTAACGTTCTTTGATGTTCCTTCTCAAAGCATTCACAGTGCGTGGGATTTTCCTTACACAGATCGGAAACCTTAGGTGAGCAAAGAAAATACAAGAACTGCTCGTGTTTTGTTGATGTTTCACAAAACGTTCCGGAAAGCACTCAGGTGTAAAAAGAACTAACTGCACTAAAAGAACTTCGTATAAATTACGCTAATGCATTAAGCCGTTAGAATTAACTGAGTATTTGTGGTTTATTTAACCCCCCGAGTGTATGTTTTGTATGGCCTGCACTTTAGGGAATCTACGTGAAAGGATTGAGTGAGCTTGTATACTAGGTTACCTAGTTGCAAGCTCAGTGGACAATGTTACAAGCTTGCGGTTTCACAGCTGACTGAAACCTCTCTCCGATTTTAGGTTCTTTTCTTAATTGATATAAACTAGTGCTAGACTGCTATTCTACCTGATGGTAAGCAGTGATGCAATCGTTGATGGTGAGGCGCACCAGTTTATTAAGAGCCTACTAACTCTGAAGACCGCAGCAGACAAATTGTTTCAGTCCCTTGATGGTTCTGGTTAAGAAATGCTACTCTTATCAACGTATTCCAAATTTTAATAATATTGTTTACATTTACACTTTCATGCCCTTGGACATTACAAAGGATGACTTTTCAAAATGTTGCGTAAGAAACCATACGAATAGTTGGGTACACGAAGAAATAAAAGTTTAAAAAGCAATAAGGAATCAGGGTCGCTACCTGGAAAGTGATTTTTTATAATAACGTAAAAGAGTAATTTCGGAGAAATAATAATAAGCCTCTTCTTAGTATCTTCAATCCCTACTCCAAAAACATTAAAGTCGAAAATCAACATGTGTGAACATGATTAACTTAAACAGGTACAGCAGTGTTACCTTAGCTCTTTACGTGATCCATTTTACGACCTAAACTGAACTGTTATGGGGATAGAGCTATATAGAGTGTATAGCCCCAATCCTTTTTCTCGCTCGCACGACTGTAATTTTAACACGTATGCTAAGTCCTCAGGGCATAGTACGGCCCGGCAGGTCAAAAAATGTGTTCCAATCTAGTTATAATCACCCAACACGGTCTCCAATCGAATCGTTTCACAAGCCACCGTAGGCGCAGGCTTGCGGATGGCGAGTAATGGGTAGTTCGCTGTCCGATCGGCCGGTAACCGTCTGGACCAAGCCGTCGTCCGAGAGTCGTCGACGGAGCCTACTGTTCTCGCATACCTCAAGGAGTTGTCAGCAACCGTATGGGCTCAGCAGGGTCGAAGCCTGCTAGGGCCAACGGGCTGCTTCTGAAAGGAAGGCTCGGCTCCGGTATGAAAGGCAACGAAGGGTCAAGTAGAAGTCAGTAAAAGTCTGACACTATCTCTCGCATCGGCCCAAGGACCGGAGGATGTCATCTGAATGATTTTTACCTATCGATAAAAAAAGATCGTTTCTCAAAACTATCCTCATGCGATTAATTATCGCATCAATTTGGTCTAGAGCAATGCCTTTGAAGTATAACCCGACTAATTCTAGTAGTCGGAACAAACAGTGCATTAATCACAATATTTGTGAATATGTTAGCCGGCAGAGTGGCGGGGCGGCGTCGTTTGCAATTAGTTTTTACTGGCGGTAATTAGGGAGGGCCGATTGCGCACAACTCCGTGCCTGTGCGCGACCACTGTGCGGCTTTGGAAGGTTTAGAGGTGGACGCTACTGTCATTAGCGAACATTTCAATATTTGAGCCGGTCGAATTACTGTTTCAGATGCATAGCCACGAAACAGAGGGCTTAGCCAAGTTGATAACCTGCAATCGTTAACGTCAGTGTGTATGGGAATGACATCATCTTAACGTTAAATCACATGGTCAGAATAGAGGAATCGGAGGCGTTAGCTACTGTAGAAAGAGATTCGAAACGAAATGGTCGTTACTTGGCTAGGCCTGCTGATCTGTTCCGTCATTCCGTATGCATAGATATACGTTTTTTTTTTTTAAACTTGGCTATATACACTAGGAATTACTCCTTTATCGTAGGTGCGTTCACTAACAATGAAATTTACAGATGCTGGACACTCAGAGCCGGTACAACTATCTGTAGAACATACAAATATTTGATCCGTGGAGAAATCGGACATGAGACACGCAGTGCAAAAGCCAATCACTCAACTACTGCACCAACCGTGTCGTCAAATATTCCCAAGTCGAAAAGTATACATACTACCTACCAAGACTTCCTAATTAGGCATAAATATATCAATGATTCTTCTTTACTGTCACATATTGAGTAAGTCATAAGCTAGAGGTCATCGCTATCTTCCTCTAAATCCAACTTAAATGAGGTCGGAACAATATACCTTCTATTTCCATATCTAATATAAACTTATATAGGGACGTAATCTAAATTACTGTTATTTCTGCCATCAATGATAACGTTGAAACGTATATAAATGCATCGTTACCGCGCCCTTGGAATACACTCCCTCTTGCTCTAACCAAAAGAAAAACGAAAAGAAAGAGGACGAGTTTTTTCTAATTACAAGCATCAAAATACAAACTGATAAAGACATATTACGAAGGTTCCCAAAATACACGGTGATATTTTTGAGTTAAAACAATTCCACATTTCAGAAATCCAGCATCCGGAAGCTAGAATAAAATACCTATTTGAAGCCAAGATCTCGGAACTTATAAATCCGTTAGCGACAAAAGTTTGGAAGAAGCTAACTTGACGACTCTAAGAGCGTTCATAGTTCTACTTTTCCAGTAGGAAAGTACCAAAAAATAAAAGTTGCCGTCATCGCCACATGCGAATTGGAATTAGCAAGAGCTCGTTGTACCGGGGAGCAAACTACATTTGCATTGGAAATTGCACCTTATTTTTGTTATCGAAGGCATATATTGGTTTATCGACGCAAATCGATATCGGCTCGATGCCCGAAATGTAGGAGTTTAAATGGAACGCGCTATATTCCAGCATGTCATTTGCTTACTTATCGAACTCTGCTAATTGATCCTAATGAAAAAGCTGAATATTTCAATAGGTGTTATTTTTCGATTATAACCAGATTACTTAATGTGATGTTGAACAGATAGCCGTTGGGGTCGAAGGGTTCTGGAGTGGCAACCGTGAACCGAAAGACGCAACGTTGGAAGGCCTCCTACAAGGTGGACCTATGACGTGGTGGTGCAAGACGCACAGGATCGTTCATTGTGGCGACACTTGAGGGAGACCTATGTTCAACAGTAGACGTATATGGGCTGAAATAATGATGATGATGAATGTGATGTTAACTTATGACATTACTTTTGTATATCATGATGGGCTGTCATAAGTCTTTATTAAATTTAAATATAAGTGGGGAATAATAATATAATTAATGCACTAAATACAACATAATAGTTAATTGACGGACCGGGCATAAAACATTATGATATTAATTTGAGGTTTGAATTTTGTGGTTTATACGTGTAATCAATTGGTTTCAATAGTCACCTACCTTGGTTTAATATACGATACAATATTAATTATTTGGAAAGTTACCGAGGCGCTATTATTCATGTAGTCATCATAATTATATTTTTCTTCACAAGTGTATTGAAAAACGTCGCCGTCGTATGATACAAGTGAATATTAAGTAGTTATTACCGTCCTCGGTCTTCATAAGAATAAACCGCGTGCCTACCTACCCAAAATACCGCCTTAGTGGTAACATAATGTAGCATTGGGCTTGTAACATAATGTAGTATTGTTTTGACAAAACCAGACATTTTTGACTATTTTAAAACCGACTGTACGTAGTTTCAAGTGTATATTTAACTGAAGAATCAGCCAATCTATTCACAAGTGACTTCTCCAGGCCTCATTTAAAAGAAGGTAACCATAGATATGCAAAGCAAGCAATAAATCACGCTAAGACCATCAGATCTCGCAATTATTCCCATTAGCAAGCCTACGACCGTTCTTTTAAATAATTCTCTATGTTTTATACGCAACGCCTGCTGCTGACCTCCACCGGATCCCTTAACCTCCGACCGGGCACGTAGGTTTACCAGTGTAGCGGACCTAATCCGGGAAATACCCAAAAAAACGAGGATTTAGTTATAATTCTACAGATACAATGCTACAAGGTCGCTTTGGGCGTTCGGGTGACGTTGTCAGAGCGGTCTTGTTGGTACACACACACACAGTGCGATTTGTCTGTGGAAATTATTTTGAAAAAACATAAAAAGGCTTGTTTAGTTACGTAATATTCTTGGTCCTATGATTATAAGGATTTTATTTCTGTATTTAGCTACCTACCAAAATTCTGACCTGAACAAGATAATCCGGATTTTTTATCCAATTTGCAAAACTCTTGCATTTGACAAATTGCTGACAATGCAAAATGCTAATAACATAAAATTGCAAGATAGATCTTCATTTCCCACAAATGAAAAGTGCTAAATGGGGGGGATGAAGGGAAAGTGGCACAGAACATTGTTTGCGGCTGAAACAGAATCTTAAAGTGTCTGAAGAGACCGGAGTGAATGGGATGATTCCTAATTAGAGCCACGTCAGCTCCGATCCGGGGGCGCATGAATGAATCATAATTTTATATATCCTTGGCAGATTAAGCATTCTCTTTGATGTATAATACCCAGCTAATCCCCAATAGCTTTATTAAATTATGTTAAAATCACTGTATCTAAATACTTATTTAAAATTAAACGGTTCGAGTCCAGACAGCCTCTATTTTCCGATGCTCAGTCAGTGTCAATAAATTGTTGAAGCGAGTGCGGCCGCTGCAATTTTTACAAAACGAAAAAGTAAACGTTGTTATTCGAGATTCCACCAATTGCTAGTGTTTATTGTTCTGTGCTGTTCGCGAACAATTTACTGTGGAGTACAAACAGACAGTGCGGATTGATTAGACTGTTGTTTTTAATGATACGCTAATATTATCATCGATGTAGTTTTATACTGTTCTAAGCGCGGGTTTTCGCTCCGATTGGTTTTCGTTTTTGTATTTTATGAGACTAGTCTTTCTTATTTTAGAACTAGAGTATTTTAATAGAAGTTTATCCTAGATTTAGTTGAATAAATTCTTAATGTTATGATTGGGAAGCCCGATTTTCGCGGTGTATGTTAACATGTTTAGTATTATGAAGTAAATGAACAATTTCTTAGTTTATGAGAAACTCTGTTATCTATTTTTCTCTAAAGAGGTTTTCGTTTCGGGTGTTTTACTGCAAAACTTGAAAGAGTTGTATTGGAAGTTTTTTCTTCAATGAACTAGAATTCTAGTTACATATGGACGGGTGGACAGGAAGAGGGAGGCCAAAGAAAAGATGGATGGATTGTGTGAAGAGTGATATGAAAGAAATTGAAGTTAGTGACAGAATGACCGGTGACAGGATAGAATGTGACAAAAAACGTGTTGCGCCGATCCCGATCCCAAATAATACGGGACAAGGGCAGGAAGATGATGATGATGATGATGAACTAAACTTCTAGTTGTAACGGTGTCCCTTACGAAACCTTTCTATTACAAAACGGTCCACAATTCAAGGCAGAACATAAGTTATTTTCCAAAGTAAAACTTTTTAAACGTGCACTTTACTTCTAATTTTCTTTTGCGTCGTTGGTTGTAAGTATAAATTAAACTTACAAGCTTCTTACAAGGACTGAAAGTTGTTCAATATGAAACTTATGAAGCAAGTAATTCGCACTAGTGATGTTCGCTGGCAGACACAAAGAAATATTTCAAGAAGTTTGTTGCATCGCACAACTGGCTCAACTCTCAGATGTTTTACAGCGCTTTTGACGCACGTGCTTCCAAAATTCTTAACAATGGGTTTACGACAGAAGGACGGTAAAACGTTACTAAAATTAGGTTGGAATGCGTGATTTATAATGTATTTTTGTAAACAAATATTCTAATTTAATGTTACATTAATTCCAGACCTTTCCAGACATTTAACAAATCCCAGTTAGGCCGAAAAAATTATGCATTGACCGTCACGTCACTTTTTCATTTGTATTCGATATTTGAATTTGAATTTTGAGTGCAGTTTTTTGTAGGTAGCCAGTATGTTTTGAAAAGATTTCGATAGACTAGTGGGTGATAGGATTTTTCTAAAGAAGGCGCCAGATAACCGTAGAATAAAGTATATTGGCGCCAGATAACCGTAGAATAAAGTATATTGACCTAATATCTCGGCGTACCTGAAAACAAAATAATGAATTGCCACGATACTGTCGATTCAAGACAGCTTTATGCTTTATTTCCGTTTTTGGAATTGTGTGAAATGTCAAGAAATATAAGAGGGTCAATGACCGTTATTCCACAGTTACCTAGCGCCTACTATTTAGTTTACAGATGATTTTAAAGAATTTTTTCAAGGTACTTAATTCATCTCTTGTTTTTTTTTCAAGAAATGAGGGGGCAATAGCAATGTTCTACTCTTGCATGCCGTAGGTGGGTAATGTAATTCATGATACAGACTGAGACCGCGTTGTGCCGTATCCGGACGTGACGTCACGCCCGCCATTACACGTGCGGCGCTGTAGTGCTGTGCGCGCGTAATGCCGCACGCTACTTGATATTCGTGCGCGCACCCCACCACATTTCACCCCGGCACCGGCTGCTCTTAGGATCCTGAACTTTGTTATTTAACCTTTTTTGTCGTTGGCAACATTCCTTGGCTATGCAGTAGAACTGTAATTTTCCGCGATCGGTCATTATTAGTAATATCCGATACTATTTCGATACATGTGTATTTTATTGCGGAAATAGATATCTCAATGTAGCATTGGACTGGAAACCGACCGCGAGGATGCATTATGAGGATGCCTCTGCTATGATATTGATTTACCACGTTAGGATTTTCATCAAAGTAAATAATGGCAATCACAACAGAGCGGATTACGAGTATGTTATCATTATAAAAATGCTGTTTATATTAAGAATTAAAGGATGATAATGAACATAAACACCGCTGTTTGCGGTCCACAAAAATTAAATATGAATACGAAATAAACGTCAAAATACTTCCATTACAAAAACAGATATCCACACGTAATTAAAACATCCCGATGCAGTGGTCCGCAATTCTCCAGTTTGAAAACCGACCAAACATGTAAACAACCCGTTCCCGTTAACCCCGATTTCGCCGACCGCATCGCATCCTCGCGTTTTGTTTTTTTTTTTTTAGTTTCAAGTTGATTTGTGTAGTTGTTGCTTGGTAACCCCAACGTTATTCGGAATTTAAAATAAAATCTCACATATTAACGTGAGCCGCGTTTTCCTTGAATATTTAAAAATTCATAAATGGAAGCAGGGTTTTCTATATTTTCTTCTTAATCTATTATTGAAAACCAGTATTAATGTGAAGCAAAGTATTTTTTTTATCTAAGTTTTTTCTTTTAACGTTCGAAATTTTTTGAATACGTGGAAAAGTTGGCGAAAACTTTTAGTATCCTACTTTTTATGAAAGGAAATAACTTCAGTAATATCAAAAATACAAGTCAGCAGCTTCGCTGACCAAGTTAGTGTAATTAGCAAAATGTTATTAGGTCGTGTCACTTCCACTTAACTTTATGAGGTGTCGACAGATTCTTTTGGAACAGTTCCCTTTTGATGTAGTCTCCATAACCGCGGTAATTTATTACTCGTTACCGACCCGTCTCGTAACCCTTATTTATTCCGACAACCCAAACTATTTAGGTTGCCTGTGAATTATGATGTAGCGAAAATATTTTCGCCCGTCAAATGGTAAATGACAATGTTATTTGCAAAAAGCTCGTTAGAGTTTAAAGCGGAGTAGAAAGTTGTGCGCGCTGGCTGGGACGTCGGAAAAGCAATGTTTGGGAAATTGAGGACACAAAACATATAATGATTTATCCATTAAGAGGAAATCACGTGTAGGGAAAATCTTAACTCACTTAAGAATATCAAAATTGGGGAGAAGAGAACATATAAGCATAATAAGCCTTATAGTATCCTCTCTAGGAGAGGAATGGGTAGAAGAAATGGGCTGGGTTGGTGGGTGTCACATATGTCTTTAAAGTTTTAGTTCTAGGTAATGATATGAATCCCACAAAGTAAAGCGCTCGCCTGGGTGCAAACCTGCAACGTGCAATTCGTAAAGTCGGGGCAGTTACCACTAGGTTCACCACTGCTCTCTTATTAGGAGAGACTGATATTTATATCTATCTATAGTTTTAAAACCAGGCCCTCTGGCCATGAAAAAGCAAAATAAAAAATAAACTAACATATTTAAATACCCTGTTCTAGGTGCTGTACATAATACATCTTTACGCCCGTTTACAAGAGACAAAACTTCCAACAAATCCGATAGATAAACTAAAATACTTACCGAACGATAGACAGCTCCTAAAACAGCTCGAAGGGCTGGATTGTTATTGTCTCAGCATGCAAATAAAGATTTACGGAGTCGAAACTGAACAAGTTAAACGCCTCTAAATTTAGTAGGAGCAATCTCCCTCGCGTGCGATTCGTTATGTAAAAGTCGAGACATCGCTGTAACAGGCGCTTTACAAGATAGAAGCCGCGATAAAAAATTCAACACGCTCTCGATTCCGTTTTTCAGTATCACCCTGACCTTTTTTACGACACGTCGACTATTATAGCGGTATTTTTTTTTATAAGCAGCTATCCAGCGACACATGAGCGAGTTTCTTATACCTAGTTCGTCTCACAGACCTCGGAATCCACGCACTGGTGACGGGGCGGCTAAAGACGCCAATACTAAATATATTTACTCGTGTCCGCGCATTGTGAGCTCAGCATAAGCTTCGGCTGTCGTATTCATAGTCAGTGGTCTAAGTGCGAGATTTTTAACATACACGTAAACGTCAAATTGTACTAAAACTGAATAGGTGCCGCTTGGTGACAGTAAGGATAAATCTTTTTTTCATAAGATTTGGCACTTACGCGATCGAGTATCTTAAAATCCCACACTAGAACCTCTGATCCCAAGCGAAGGAGGTGGCGCAAAGCGTGAATGAGAGGACAACCTCAGTCACCGCAAGAGACGTACCGGGCGTTAAGAGGCGCGGTGCGATTCCTGGAGTTCATGGACGTGGGCTTGTGGACCAAACAGGGGTCGACAGCGCGTTATGCTACACAAGAGCTGTCAGCAAAATTAATTACCACCCAGGGACCATTTGATGATTTACCACCTAAAAAAAGGCCCTCTGAATTGTCATGCACCATCATTATGTACATGCAATGAGTGACACTCACTGACGTACTTATATGGAAAGCTTGGTCAACACAGTATGTAGTAGTAGACATTCTGTGGTCTATGGCTCGTCGCGACGAATACAACTTAGCTCCGTTCCTACGAATGCCATGCACCAAACATGCTTGCTTTCAAACTTTTATGCATAAACTTTGTGAATTACACCCGAAAGCAGCTTCTTACCATGCGTGCCGTTTTTATATCAAAAATATTCTTGTAAGGATATAAACTAGGTTTTTAATCTCGACATAACTTTTTATGTTTGCGTTTTATGTGTTAGCTTTGTCTATGGTTTTCTTTTGAGAAGTAAATATTCATAATGTTGGTATTGAAGTCAATAGTGCGTAGTAAATGCGAACGCATTTCTTAGATACTATCTTATTTTGTGGAAGGAAAGAGACGGCACTTTCTCTGTCCCTTTTTGCTCAAATGTGTAAAGTTAGTCCCAGCAACTTCTCTGGGATCTGGCGTGATCAGTCGTCTATATCGCGGGCTTTTTAGAAAAAAAAAAAACACAGGGACAACTCGAAATTTTTGCAAGACGGGACATTTTCTTTTAAATAATATCTTATATACCTTTTTTATTCATATTATTATACCTAAATACAAAAAGCGCATACTGTTGGTTACAATTAGGTTTTTTGTGATAAGACTCGTTAGATTAGCTAATTTTGGGAAACCAAATTCCATATGGTTCCAATTAGCAACAATAAATTAACCTGCCTAGCCTTTTCCCAAATAAGTTTCTTTCTTCTTCCAGTCAAATCTAGTAAGACTGGACATCAATATTTTACTTGGATCAACTGCCTATCTGTCCTTCACAACCTAGTAATTGGGTAAAACACCAAGGCGTAGTGTGGACTAATTTAGACGTGGGTGAAGGCGCATCAGCGGCGCCATTTTCTTTCATAAATTTAAATACGAGACAGCGACTGTCGCAATCTAGTGTCTAACCACATCGTCGCTTACCATCAGGTGAAATAGTGGTCAAACGCGAGCCTATAAACTATAAAACAAAATCCTCTTAACAAGACTGTCAGATTTTCTGGCTCCTACTAATGACATTCGGGATCAACGGTCTAAAACGGGCTTTCTGAAGAATTAAGGAATTTCGGTATTTTAAAATGGTCACTCATGCACAGCGCAATCTCGGCAAGCATAGATTTGGGACTTTAAATTTACAAGGGACTTTAACTGGGCAATAACTTTTGGATCCAGCCGTGTTCCTGTTATTACTTAGGCCCAAGCTCTTCAGCCATTAGCACCGTCACCTACTAATTGCTAATACGATAGTGAATAGGTATAGAATGTAACATAGGTATTGTGTGTCTCAAAGGGCAACGGAGAGCTTTACGCTCAGAGTTTCGAGAAACCGAAGAAACGCAAAATTTAAGTGGTGGTGGGTAGTATAGATTGTTCGCAGAATAGACAGTAGATGGGGCAAAAAGATTGCGGAGCTGGAGCTGGAGTTAGCTACTCCAGCTAACTCCAGCTCCAGCCGTTGGAAGCCCTCCCAAAAGGTAGACTGATGACCTGGTGAGAAACGCGGGAATCCGATGGATGCGAGACGCACAGACCTTGCTGTCGTGGCGACGCCTGAAGTCTTTCATCTAAACAACACTATCGACAAATCATATAATTTCTTATCTGTTTATCCTATAAACATAATTGCAGAGCTCTTTATTTCCCATAAACGTTCTCGTAGAGCTATAAAAATAAAACCGCAGCAGTAGGAATGTGTGTGTTCTGTAAGCTTTGATCCGAAACTAATAAAAGTAGTTGGGAAGTGCACAGGAATACTTCTTGAGAGCAACTTTTTATCTGTTTAGTTAACTTGTTGTTTGCTTGTTGAAGTTTTTGTATAATATTCTACACGGTAAGAAAGTATTATAAAGTACGCGTTAGAGTTTACCAAGTCGAAAGAGCAGTTGGTTTATTGATGTTGAATCAACTTCAGTGTAGGCGTCTTCCTCGGAGGTTTTGAGTTTTAAAGTTGGTCCATTGTAGTCATTGCTTTCAAGTTTCAACTATCTTGTATTTGTCACCGGAAAATTGCAAACGCCGCTAGATTGTAAAATATCGCGCGAAATTTTAAATATTTTTTTTTTCTAAATAAGTCTCGTTTATGTAGGAAACTAATGAGTTCGGGTGTGATTTATCGTTAACAAATTGAAAAATTATAATCTAATACAGTTTTGTTATATTCATACAGAGTTAATAAGTTTTTATTGACATATTTGTAGGTGGAGGACATCGTCGAATATGTGCGTCAAAAGTTGAAGTACACACTGAGGGTGTTGCTGGAGTCGCATCGGAATGTCAATTTTAAGGCATTTATGGTGCGAGTACCGAACTGTTTTCTGCACCGATATAAGATATTTGATGATTTCAGACCTTAAAAAACCTAGCATTGTTGTTTTATAAAGAAAAAGTAAAATAAAAATCTTATATTTCGGACAAACTCCATAGTTGGTTAGTATAAACTAGTGTTAGTACATAAAACTACCGGAAATATTTTTTATGTACGCTGGGCTCTGGGGCAGGCAGGCGCGCCCAATTCGTGGCGTGCGTTCATGTTTAAGTTTATTTTATTATAGGCATAATAATATATTTCCTTGACACGTATATTTTTGTAACATGAAATGACCTCTTAAACAAAATCTCTTAAACCAAAGAAACAAGTACACTTCCATTCCTTCAAAAGACGTTTGTATTAATAAAATTGAAACGTCAAATTTTCCGAGAGATGAGCCAAACGAAAAGAGGGCACTCCTTTCATGTGGCAACATTCACAGAAACATGTGAACATCTGGGATCCGTCGCTCACATGTCGAAGAGACCGAAATGATACTCGATTTATCGGATCAGCGCTCTGTTTACAGTTGCTCTTGTGAAAATATTCAGCACGTATAGCTGCCTATAAATATGTTATACGCTCTATGTACGTACTAATGCTCAGTTTTTTAGCACTTGTGCTTAAAAGATAGGGCGATCGTGGGCAGAAGGTTGATGAGCTACGAGTGAAAGTAGAGAGAGATGAAAAACTTTACCTATGAGGTCGATTTATTATTCAAAATCACACTTACCCAGAAACAACCCTGAGGGTTTTTAAGTCAAAAGTGAATAGGTTACTTGGTTACTCGGTCGTTCGGCATAGGTTGTAGCTGTCAGAAAACATAGACCCCGGCTAGGAATATCACTCCTTAAATATATACACAATGAATATGTTTCCTAAACATTTCGTGCACATGGGTGGGATATGTCCAACATATACCAGTGGCATATCGCCGTACGGTGGTCGGTAACCTCAGGTAATAATTTATTTATTATTTATTTATTTATTTACAAAATGATATTATAACATCTTTACAGACGCGTCCATGGCGATGTTATAACAAACACAGTAGGTACATGCTAAATTAATTAAGAATGTAAACAATCTTTAATTGGTATGTTCTCCAACACTACTCAAACTCTCCTTTGAAATGTAGTTAAATAAGAACTCAAGAAAGGACAAATATAAATAAAAAAAGCCTTCCAGGCATACCTAGAAAAAAAAACACATTTAAAAACAAGACATACTTATGGCTTAGGTACTTCTTATTTATTTGTGCTATAAATACCTATATAACGCAAGATAATTATGAACAAATAATTTTCCACTAGAAGGTACTACAATAGAACTAACTCCGACTGCAGGTAGAACCATTCCATCCCACATTCTTCTACCACTTAGCAATGGAATCGTCTCTGGTAAGGATTCTTCAGAAATTCTCAGCTTCAAGTTAGTAAAAAGTTTATTTGGAACAAACTGTCTGGCTGCGTCGACGTTGTAAATGAAGCTGATAAGACTAATTAGATGAAACTCTTTCTACATCGGACACGTTCGAAAGTACTCCAAAAATTCTTTGGACAATTTAATCTAATTTATCTTAGGTAAAATGTAAGAATATTTGTAGGTATTTGTGGAGAGTGGTATGTTTTGTAGGAACTGCCTCGTTGGATTTGTGGTGGCAATCGCTACTGCTGAGCGTGGGACCTTAATTCGAATCCAGGGTTGAGCAAAAATGCTATTGGGATTTTTCCATAGATAGATAGTTTGATAGTTGACGGTGTGACACCGCCCATTAAGGTGTGATTATTCCAGTTACATGTTGTATTATATATTTAAACGTTATATATATATACAACATAAAAGTATAAAGATGAATTTACACTTCAGACAATCTCTAATACTTACACGCTCCGAAACATACCACGAGCTTTTTAGATTACATCAACCCCACTTCTAAGTATATTTAATTAGCTAGTTTTCAATGTTTGAGCATACCACATTTGTGGTGGTAAGTCCCCCTTTGTGGAGTTATTACAGAGGCGTCATGACGTCCTCACTCTTTGTCGGTACGGTAAAAAGAAACACCAAGGGTACAATACCAAGGGTGGAAGTGTAGGCATTCGGTGCTCGCGTCTACTCTTACGGTAACGTCTCCACCACCACAGGCAACGCTTCAGGTACCGAGAGTCATAGGGAAATTTCCGGCCATAATAAACGTGGACTTGCTTATGGATTGCTCGCCGTTCAGTAAGGACCCACCAAGGTCAGGTCGACGACGTGTTGTGTCTCACGTGCAACTCAAAGAGAGATCAGCATGACAGACTGAGTCCGTTAGGGCCGATGCCTGCCAAGGCTGCGGGATTGTCCTTGTGTTGAAGGACTAGTGGTAGTGGTGTGTTTAAGTCAGTAAAAGTCTGACACTCTCTCTTGCTACACCGAGACCGAGCAGAGTTATTTGATTATTTTCCATGTAAAAAAGGGCTTATACATCGTTAGGTAAATATAACATTCAAATATATCTGTTACACTCAATTACACATGAACATATGTTGAATATCAGTTGTTTACGATAATTATACACAAAGTACTTTGTGTTCGCGCCAATATCATTTCTGGGAAAATGATAGTAAAGTAGTAAATTCATACGTTTCTACAATGTACCTAATTGATCTTCATAGTTTCTAATTTTAAGATTCTCTTGTTAGGTACATAAACACGAGCTGAACAGCAGCTTCTTAAGCTGGGCATTGATGCCTTCTATTTTTATACATTTAGTTTTGTTTTTTTATGTTGGTGTTGTATGCCCATGTTTGGCAGCCATATGAGAGGGTCGGTAGGATGCATGTGTCTATAACAGTGTTTTTCAGGTGAAGAGGGTAAGACCCTTTTAGAATTTATTTTAAGCTCCCATCTTTTTGGGGTTCCCGTACTTAAATGAGCATAAACAGAATCCTTATAGGATCACTTTATTGTCCGTCTGTCAAGACCTTTTTTCTCAGGAATGCGTGAAAGTACGAAAATCTGAAATTAATATCAAATACTCAGGTTAGCTACACAAGCAGCAGAAAAAACAGACTTCTAAGTCAACGCAACCTCAAGATAAGGCCGTTTAAACTCCGTTTAGACATATATATTGACACTCGTCAGTATATCAAAACCAGTAAGGAACTTCCCATTGAAGGAATCCTGAAATACGTGATGCTTTCATAGCACAAGTATAGGAAACGTTCTGAAAACTGTAAAATTGCTAAGTGACAAAAAACTAAATTGCGATTCGGAAAAATCATAGGTAAGTTTTCACGGAACCCTCAGCGCGTGAAGTCGACTCTCACTTGCCTGGTATTTTTTTCTTGCTTGCCCTCACAGAATAAAGAAATGTATTCTTGGTTCTGTGCTTGCCCTGTTCCTTGTTAGGAAAACAAAGAAGATCGAGACAACAACAAGACAGCACAAGAGACTGTAACAACAATCTCTAAATGTTATTGATACGTAACTGTTTCCATTCTCAATCAACCTTGTAGGTACATACGCGGGCTCGCGGACGGCGAGCCATGGGTAGCTCGCTGTCCGATCGTCCGGTAATGGACCGAGTCCCAAGACGTCGACGGCGCGCACTGATCCCGCGCGCCTCAAGGAGTTGTCAGCAGCAGGAGGGGCCCAGCTGGGTCGAAGCCTACTAGGGACAGGGTTGTCCGAAAGGGAACTCGTGCCCCGGTATGAAGGCTAGAAGGAACGGCGCGGGGTTTTTAGTCAGTAAGAGTCTGACACTGTCTCCCGCTCCACCCAAGAGCGGGTTTCGTCAAAGATGATTTTCCCCGTCGACAAAAAAAAAAACCTTGTAGGTACATAATCATCATCAGCTTTTTTAATGTTTCCACTGCTAGGACTCAGGTCTCCTCTCTAGGGTAGGGAATAGGCCGTAATCCAATGCGCAGGCCCAGTACGGGTTAGTGAATGTCACATGTCTTCGAATTTTTGATTCTAGGACATGCCGGTTTCCTCACAATGTTTTTCTTCACTGATGTAGGTATATTATATTCGAGCAAAAGCACTTTAACTTAACCATTTAGACGTAGCTACGATTTAAAAACCAATATTATTAGATTTGCGTTGCCTTGTAAATATATATTCACGTGTAATACAAAGAAATAGAACAGAACTATCAAAAATAACAATCAAACTATCAAATGCGAGTGGATATGCTGCAAGCTGGCGTGTATTGTATAATTGAGAGCTATTAGTCATGACCGCAGCATCCCGCGAGTGTGATCTCCAGTGCGGGATGGCTCGCGTGAGCCAAACCAGACGCTGACGTAGTTTGTGTCATAGTAATGTTCTGTTTGATCTACTGTCTAGGTATACTGATACTGTATCTAAAAAGTAGCTGACTTAACGAACTTCGTATCGCCTAAAAGTCAATGAATGTAGTATATCTTTCGATATTAAAGTCAATGGATTGCGATGAAATAAAGCCCAAATAATGCCTACGTCAAGTGCACACAATTTTAATGTAGAAAAAAACTTTTTACAAAAAAAAATTACCGACTTCACTAAAAAAATACACTAAAACGATCAAAATAACTTTAATTTCAGAAGTCGGTGTTTCCCGGGATTGTTTGTTTTTTATTTAACACATACTTCTGAAATTAAAGTTATTTTGATCGTTTTAGTGAAGTCGGGTCATTTTTATTTTACACTTTTTAGTTGCGATACACATGTAGCCAAAGTACCTTCTTCTCATGAAAATTTCAATTAACCCAAACCTTGCTAGGATACATTGTTTTATTATGAAGTTCCCGTGTTCACCTTCCACCTTCTGGCTCTATCAACAAATCAGTTCGATAGTACCTTATAGCCAAAGTGCATCTCATGAGAATTCTAATAAGTCCAAACACGGCTACGATACATTGATTAATTATGGAGTTCCAGTACTTATCTTCCGGCTCCATCATCATCATCAAGTCACTTCGATGATACAATTATCAAGGTTACTATTCAGAACTATTCATTTATTTGTATTGTCATAGTCGCTTAACTATGTTCATTTTGATATCTGTTTGTGTGTGAAGTTCCGCTGGTCATTTCTGGTCTTCTTCACCAGTTCCAAATCATGAAAAGTCACTTTTTGACTGTAAGTGCTGGAAGTTTTGAAAGAGCTACCGTGTGCCCTAGAGCGAAAGAAGTAATTTGATTATTTTCTACCTCATAAAAATAAATGTTCTCAACAGATCACCCTGTAGTCCATAAAAAGCATAATAACTTCAAGTCCACCCGCTTATTACCTACGCTCATTCCATTTGAAAAATAGTGTACAAAATGTTTAATTACTGGTCTTTATTCAATAAACCCAGACACATAACGAATTCAAAGAACATTTTTAATCATCTAAGCTCATTTTGGTACACAAAGAACCTAGTAAATACTATAATTAAAGTTCTTACATACCGTGGAAGAGTTTTAACGAGTGTACCCGAATAGAACCTAGGCAATTTGCTGAGAACACCGAGTCCTTTTAAAGTTGATTCTCCGGGGGCACATAACCGCTAGAGAATGGCTTACACGACTTGTTTTATTCACATTACCACACTCCAGTTAAAACCTTATTTAAAACTTCATGAACATTGCCAGATTTCGATATAAGTACCTGTATCTTCCTATGACTGTATAACACAGAATACAGGAATCATACAGTTTCTATTCTGTGGTGTATACTCACGTTACTACATCTACACCCCTATTTTTTAATTAGTACACAAAAAAATGAGGCTTAATCCGTACCTGTTACTGGTCATATTTGTGTAGTTAAAAGTAAAAAAAACGAAATTCCAAAATTGGCCACAAATTTTTTCATAATTGGTAAATTCGTAATTGGATCATTTATTCATAACAATTACTAATAGGAAATACTACGCGCAGTGATTGTCTATTGTTTTTCATTCATAATCAATAGCCTGTAAAATATTTTCACAAATTGAGTGACATTTTAGGACATAAACAAACTCTAATAAGTTTAATGTTTATGAATATTATTCATTAAAACTTTACCTAAATAATAACGAGACCTATTTTAATAAGCCCTTTAAGTATTTATACTAATTAAAAATTAGTGGTGTATATACAGGATTATTTGTAAAACAGTGACAACCTCTCAGGACTATGTTAGTAACATCATAAACAACTTTAGTTCTATGACTTTTAAAAGCGTATCATATTTTACTTCATCACATTTTCATACAAAAATGTTTTAAATATTACGAAGTCTATGCAAAGGAAACAATATTTTTGAGTTTATTTGGTAGGTCTAAGAATAGATCGTGGGCTATTTTTAACCCTCCTACCTCCACCCCATTTTCCTATTTTTCTTTAATGATTTATATGGCAGAACAACGTTAGCCGGGTCATACATTATTGTAGGGAAATACTATAATTTATAAAAAGAAAACCTTTCACGAAAAAAACACAATTATGCCTTGTCGCATTTCGTAATTTATTCATTTCAACTTCATGCAACACAAAAGTTCAAAGCTTTATTATTTCTTATTATTATTCATTATATATTATCATTTTATTAGTACTATACCTAAACCGGTTCCTAGCATTTGACCAGAGGCGTGTTATGTTCAGACACCTTTATTAATTGGGTGCCTCTCATGCATATAAATTCCTTATAAAACGGGGTAAGTTACCAATTTCATTATGGAGCTTGCTGAGTTTTCCAGAAAAGGTTTTTTTTTACTACTACGCTACCTGCCTTAAAGGTCAACCGAGTGCTGGGTTCTGTAAAAAGAATCGCAGATATACTACGATCAGCAAGCGTGAGCTTGCGGACGGCGAGCTATGAGTTGCTCGAGTTGTCGACGGCGCGTAGTTTTTCACGCGCGCCTCAAGGAGATGCGAGCAAAACCGTAAGGGCTTGGTTGAAACCTACTAGGGTCATGGGTTATGCGAAAGAAGGAAGGAATAAAGGCAAAGAAAGAACTTAGGAGTAGGTTTTAGTCAGTAAAAGTCTGTCACGCCCTCTCGCTAACTAGAACGGGAGAATTCATTGGACGATTTCCCAACTAAAACAAAAATAAGAAGTATACTACGATCCCCAAATTCTTATTTATCACTTAGGTAGGCCATCATCATTTCAGCCGATAGATGTCCACTGCTGGACACAAACCTCCCCTAAATGTTACCACAACGACCTGTCCTGCGGGTCGCATCTATCACAATTCTGCGACTCTTTTGGTTTCCCGAGCATTTTTATATTAGATAGGAATTTATCAAATAACTTCTACGTTTCTGGATAGAGCGAGAGGGAGCTTTGTGTGAACAGTGTTCCTTCAGTTGCCATTTGCGTTCCAGGTAACTCTTTCAAACAATCCCTAGCCCACAATTGGTACCTAACAATCTAAGTGGTTTTATCTCTTCATTGTATCTGACACTGGGATGCCATGTCCAGCAGACTGTGATAAGGGCTTATTGTCCTATTGTCTTATTTAGTATCGCTTAGTAGTAATATAGAATTTCTATGTCTGGTAGCGTAGCTAGACGTGGGTGATTGGGGCCCCCGCCCACGGCCTCGCACCTAAAGGGGCCTCGCGCAAGCCCTCGGTTCTTTAAAAACGCGTTTTTTTTTAATACATAGGGTCTCTTAGCTAGACGTGGGCGATGTGGGCCCCCGCCCACGGCCTCGTACGTAAAGGGGCCTTGCGCAAGCTTTCGATTCTTTTTTAATACATCGGGTCTCTTTTGTCCACTTTTTCACCTGATAACAAAAAATGATGTGGTTGAACGCTTGGTAACGACAGTGGCTGTCTCGTTTTCGAATTTATGAAAGAAAAGGGCCTCGCCGTTGCACCTTTGCCCACGTCTAAATTAGTCCACGCTACGCCTCTGTCTATGTCCTAAGGCTGTGTCTATGTCTTAGCACATAGACATTGCTGCTCTATTTCATTATCCTTTCAGGGCCACGTGATACTGAAATTCCAAGTATTGTATTAAGCTTATCATTGTGACGTGTTTCGGAATCTGTGTGGCTTTTGTCATAGCTTTACTTACGTTGTTCTCTAATACTTACGATCTTCATATTCACCAGGTCTCGCCGTCTCAGCTTTACAGCATTATACTCCTCCTCCGATGACAGCAGTAGCAGTATCCAAAGAACCGTAATGTAATATCGAATTTGAAAATATTATCTTTTGATACTATTGAGATATATTAAACTCACTAACATTGTTTGGATATCAAATATCAAAAATATCAGCATACTAAAGTTTGTTTTGAAGTCCGTAGTTCGGTATTCATAAATAAAAGCTCGAATATAATTATAATTATGAACATTGAATGAGCGTCAGTGAACAGCCTCCTGTGTTCGTAGCAAATTATCGATATCGAGTTTCGTAGCAGTTCGCTACGAATGCTACGAAAGTGCTACGAGATTTCATTTTTACTGCTTTATTAAAATTTTATGCTACGACTCAAAACTGAGTTGTTAAACTGTCGAATTGTTTGGGTTGGCATGTGCGTGTGTATTGTTCTTGCCAAATTGTTGGTCCACTTGACTCTTACAAAACATTTCTAGTTAAACGGGAAATCCGGTCTAAATCCATCCTGAAATTAACTGGTAACGCAATTTCAACCGGCATATGTACGTCGGTCGTAGCTAATGTGATATTAATGATATTCATACTAATTTGGCCGGGGCCGCAGAACGAGGCCATGCCAAGTTTCGACTGTCTAAATAATTACTAACTCCCCTATGACGCTCTGCGCACCTACTTTGTTACTAGATTAAACAAGTTAGTTGACATTAAAAACTACTTTAATGCCGCAATTTTGACGCTACACGTTACATTTAGAATTTATGATCCTACATTTTTATGTAGACTTTATAACTATTTCATTGCTTTTCATTATATATTAATATTTGAAACTGTCGAAGCTTTGGGCGTACAAATGCGTAACTCTTGTTAGTTTTAGAAAGTTTCAAATCTTTGTAGGAGGTTCTCTCGAGGTCACAACTCCGCAGTAAAAGAAACAAGAACGTTAATTGTCACATAATGTTTATTCCCAATCTTTGGACCCTATAATGCTTTAAAACTAATAATAACATAAATACAACATTGCAATAATTATTATCGAAATAAAGAGATTTTATATTTTATCGTATCTGCGTCGCTTCTGTGAACTGAACTGGAGAACACATTGTTTTTGATATATTTCTCGAATTCAGTTTACAGAACGACGCACTGAAGCAGACATGACTACAAAGCAAAGGTTTCAAAGCTCAACTGTCAATTTAATATCTAATTTCAGTTATCCTAAACTAGACACCTATAAAAGTACTATTTTAATTTACTATTAGACACATAATATTGAACATAAGTTCGTTCGAGAAAACAATGATTATATTATTTCGTTAATAAAAGATCTGTTACCTAGGGGCTAATTTATAAAACATTTTCCTACGTAACGTGTGAGTACGTTACTTGTTACGGTTGTTCTCGACTCGTGCTTGGAGACAGTCAGGAGCTCAGTGGCTCAGTGGCTCAGTGGCTCGTGGCTCGTGGCTCGCGGCTCAGTAGGGCTGACGCAGACAGGGTTTCAGATGAATAAAAACTTCGATTGAGGATGAGCTCAAATTTATTTGAATTAACAATGACGTCTCCAATGCCACAATACTCCATGAAGTAAGAAAAGAAAAGTAATGAACATCTATAAAAGTTGTAATAATGATAATTAAGCTAATTTTATCACTATTTTTACAATGTCATTATGTTTTTCTTAAACCACAATAACACTTTACCTCTGCTCTAAAAGCATTTAAATAATCCAAGTCACACAAATCTAACAATTAATTACTAACTATTTAGTTTGTATGGTATATTTTGCTCGATATACAAATAAGTTTCAGCAACGCACTAACTCTTGTCACCGAAATTAAAATAAAATGTCATTTAATACTGAATACGAAGCGAACTGTTAAAGTAATTTGGTAATTAAGCCATGTTAATATATTCTAAAGTAACAATAAAGTAAAGTTCAAAGTGTGCGGCGACACAAAGGGAACTTGCGCGACACTACTCGGGGACTATGCGTACGACTCACGTTAAACACAATCTAATCGATATTATCAATAACGTACGAAAACAACACTTAGCAGGTATTTGATACTCCGATTATTTTGTCTTCTTTATTCTATTCATATTGTATCTCTTAGAATAGTATTTAACTAAATTTATTAAGGGGCACAGAATTGATATGTTTCCGATGCACGGCGTTTGTGTGATACCGCTTCACTTAACCTAACTTGCAAGGCGACGCTACACCCCTATCACCTACCTACCCTATCACATGCCAATGTCACGCGTCTTTACATAAACAACGAGCTCCGATCCGATCCGAACTAGCTACTCGATTTCACAGTAAACGTTAAGAAAATATCTTTCTATGGTTTACATCAACGTTTTGTGTTTAATAAATCCCTTAAAAATTAAATTGATCTGAAGTGGAGATAAATCCGATAGAAAGGATAAGACGACAGCGAAGCGAACTATGTAGGATGTCGGAAACGCAAGAGTGGGGTGGCGTGACATATAGCCGATTGCATTATAAGTAGTAGACGAGAATACAGAATAAACGTCTCTATGAAACCGCTTTTTTATTCCTAATTACACATTAAATATTACTTGATGATATGTATCGAGTAGTCCCGCAAAAGGTGACGTAGCCGTGTCCGCAGCCACTGGACGTCTCTTACTCGCTATCTAAGGTTGTTGGACGGAATCATGGCGGCGACGGCGTCCTGCGCGCACTCGCCGTGGCCGCCACGCGCGCCACGCGTGCCACGCGGGCCACGTGTGCCACGCGTGCCACGCCGCCGCGAGCGTTGTGCGGCAAGTGTGCGGCGCGGCGGCCAGGCAGCCCACGCTAACCAAAACGTCAAGTCTGTCGATGGCTCTACAGAACATTATAACTATGATAGAGATTTCAAAGATTGATACACATATGTCTGAAGAGAGCTTAACATTGATCGTCATCGACGCCGTAAAGCCATCGACACACTCGCAGAACAACTGAAAAGAACAAACAAACTTTTCGTTGTATTTTAGTATGCGCCTGAGGACGCCGCTCGCCGAAGGTATGGGAGATCACTACTACTTTATTACACAATTACTTACACACGAATTAGCATTATATATCGAATTAAATAAGTGAACATTGACTTAGCTTAATTATTATAACCGACAATGAATAATTAATAATATATAAGAGAATCTGAATTGTCAGGAGTTTGCATGTGACACAAAACATTGTAATACATATTAATGATTGATTTTCATTTGATAATAATGTCTTGGGTATAAAACTGAATCTAAGTGTATATTTAATTTAATAAATCGTTTTCGTCTCTAACATTAGCAAAAGAGGTAACAATGAGACAGTACAATAAGATGCCTATCCTAGGTGTCCTCGTGTACCACCGCGGCATCAACCTTCCTTGGGTCCGTAACAAATGACCAGCAGACACTGCTGTGGCTTCAAAATAATTAACTTGTCGTGTCCACTACACATCGCGGCACAATGCTCCTACAAAATACAAGTTTGGTACGGTCTGAGGTTAGTATTAAAATTATGTATAATCCTTTATCTTTGGTCTATACGCCACGACGTTCGGTACATTGTGAAGTTACAGTTACTATAAACAATGTATAAAATTTTGCTAAGTCAAAAATTGACGAAATTTCTATTAAATATTGACTAAGAGATTTCATAAGAATTCACATGCGGTATCTCTGGCTGGCGACCGACAACAGTCGCGTGAGTACCTCAATAGATTTCTGTCGCGTCAACATTGTAACCCAAATATCCAAAACCTTATTTATATAGCCTAAGCAGGGATTTTTTTTTTTACTTTTTTTTTGTAAATTTTACATGTTTACATCAGCAGAATACGTCACTATCTATATACCTATCATAACATTAATATTTCATTTTTGGTTTATTGCTATCTCGCACTGTTGTGTACTTATGCCGTCACCATTTCATCGACGTGTAGGTAACTCAGTATTCATTCTGTATGCGATAGTCAACTAGCTAAAAATAAAAAATATATTAATCTTCATTTTGATTAATCCTAACATTTCAGTAAATTTAAATTTCATTACATTGTTTCATTATTATGTATGAATAACTTTCATTAAATAGTAATGTAACTATGCTGATTGTCTACAATAAATACCCTTATCTAATATTATATTATTCACCTAACGATTACACAATAAAAGTAACTACTAAATTTTAAATTAGATTATTACCAAAAAGCTCGTCAAAGCATGCAGATAGTAGAATAATGTTTCACTATTCAGCGTCGGCGCGCACGTCGCCGGCTAATTACAACTATATATTAATTAATATAATGATTACATTTAATTATTTAACTCTCATAAGGCCAAGGCTAAATTCTCGCAACAAGAGACAAGACTGAACTGATCTCGATTGTGTCGCATCGCATACCACGCGAACAGTGAGGGGACCCGAACCCGTACAATGCAGAACAAACGCTCCGAACGTGTCGAACCACAGAGCTTAGAGGGAAATCGAAATAGGATTTTAGGATTCTTTTTCGCAAGGCACAAGAAATTTTGGTAGTCATCTAAGTAGAGAAGGGCACAAACAAAGTGAACGGGCCAGTTGTAGACGTGGACGTGAGTGAGTGGGGAGCATGCGAGCGCACGTCACGTGGTCAGCGTCTGTCGCACTCGACAAGCGGCTCCGAGGGCTTCCCCGTCCTATCGCACAATCCTACACAAACATTATCAATATTGCAATAATTCATTTACAGATAGAAAGGATCGATAGACCAACACTAGAGTGCCAGCGCGACAACGAGTGATTGAATATTATAAACATTACTAAGAAAGTATTAGGTAAATATAATTTGAAATAGTCATGAAATTCATTTAAATACGCTAACATTATCGAGGCTAAAACAAAAGTATCGTATTATTACATACAAATTCATTTAAATCATTCAACTTGAAATATTATTTAACAAAACGTAATCTTTCTATGAAGGGCACCTTTGGTTTTTAGCTTACTCGAATGAGATATATCCTAAAATGTTTAATTTCTGGTAATACACTATAACAAATCCTCTCAGTTGTATACATCGGCCTTGTAAAAACAAATATACAAACTTTACCGTACAATAAGTTAGTTGTAAATAAATCTTATGTTACACGATAAATTGAATAATAATATTAAATAAACAGGCTACATTTATAGGAAATTAATAGATTTAAATAATAATATTTTATCATGAACAGTAAACAATAAACCTGGAATGTTAATAATAATACAATTAACACTTGCTAATTTTGGTATAAACGAAATAACACCACAACCTCTGACGCTGGGAGTCAGGGAACATAACAGAAGAGGAGACAGAGCGCCTAGCGCCTGGCGAGGACCGGGGCAGTCTCCTGCGCGGGCCCGATGCGATGCAGAGGATCTCGACAGCGCCTCCCTCAGTGAGCTGGTTGTCAAGTGCCGAGAGCCACGAACGAGCTAATGCTGTTCGCCCTCTTCTCCGCCTTTGGCTCCCTGCGTAATGCAACACACGTTAGTGATCATCAAACATGGATAGCGTGCGATGTTCTCTAAGGCTTACGAGTTAGGCAGGCATTAGGTAACTCTATATAGTGCGAGGTGCATGGTGATACATTAGTAAGGTCGACAGCTTCGACGCTCACATCACTCTTCCATTTCTTGTGTATGAGGGCCAAAGCATTATAGAATTTAACACTTAGCACTTGAGAAGAATATACTTTTTAGTATTCTTTCATTTTGTTTTTTGGAATGAATCTGTCATTATCAGTGCATAATCATTTTATTTCGTCGTAGTTTCGTAACTAACCAACTATATTATATAGTAGGAGCGATTTTGCCTGATAATATTTAATTTTTTGGCCATCGGTTTAGTGTGGATGCAATATCATGTTGACAGTAGCATATAATGACAGACTCTACGAGACACTAAGAGAATATCAGTCAGACGGATTAATGAGAACTAAACAAAGTGCGCGTGCATACTTCATGTGCGAGAATCCAGCCGTTGTGTGCCATCTTATGCCTCGCATATTCGAGGTGGATGGCGCCTTCAGAGCTGAGAAGCAGAGCGCCTTGCAGGCGAGCCAGCGCGGCGGCCGCGTCCGACGCGCTAGCGAAGTCGACGAAGGCCACCGGGCCCGAGCTGCCGCCGCCGCTGCCGCCGCTCAGCAGCCGCAGGCGAGAGAACCCCGGGCAGCTGTACCATCATACTCTATTGTGCCCACTCGTACCCCCTCAGTATGACTGACGTGTGTCTTTGAGACTGACCTACTGTGGTGGATTCTTGTAGCTAAATTCAGAGAATGCCACATTTGTGAACAATGTTTGTCAGTTTTAGAATAGTGATTCTTATTGAGAAAGCAATGTTGATCGTACGGTGCTTCTAAATTCTAAGAGGTATAAACTAAACAGTGCGACATTTGTCATCCTCTTTAATGCTCCGGATATAAATATCGCAGTCGGTGTGTGCGGCACGATATGACATAAAAAGTAATATTCACGGCTCTCGTATAGTGTGGTGTTATAGTGCTAACGTACGACTAGTTGTGACAACTGTGGAGATATAGTGACGTTCGTCATGCTTAGGGTGGTACGGTGCAGGCTGAAGATCTCACACAAACGATGTGGCTCAACCATATAGTTTCCTTTGGAATCTTTTTTGTAAATCATATAGTTTGTGTGAGACATAGTAGAGCCAAAATTATAACATAAAATTATAAACCCAATAATGTTTAACGTGGACGACTTTGTGATATTCGGTGCAACATGCACTGTGGAAAGTTATATTTTATTAACTTCATATATATTTTCGAATGCTTTCATATGTTTTATTACCTTATGTGTTGCGTGATCATGCACATAACATCGTGTTATTTTTCGACTGGAAATATTAGTTTAATGTTTCATTGGAAATTCTGTAGATATTTTGATATTTCCCTGTATGATTTGCGTTGAACTATTTTCAGTCGAAAACTTGAAGCGTTTTGCACATATACGATTGCATGAGGTTAATGTTGTGACGTACCTGCTAAAAATTTCCTTAAGTTCGTGTTCTGAGACGAACTGTCCGAGGTTAGCGACGAAGAGTGTCGAGCAGGGAGGTGCGGGGTGTGCGGGGTGCGCGGGGTGCGAGCCGGGCCCACTGTGCGGCCCGGCCGCGCCCGGCGAGCCCAGCGCGGGCGCCGGTAGCACGCACGCTCCCAGCGTCAGGGGGGTCTGGACATTATTACCATGATAATAAGGTCCAAACTCCTAGTAAAGTTTGAATTACATAAGAAACCGCACAAACAGCGAGCGGCCTAGCATTCTGCGTTCTACGCGTTTCTGTAACGAGTGCACTGTGCAAAGTTCTGTGGTGCTGTGTCAAAGATCCTGCATTATGTAGAACGCAAAATGCTTGGCTACTCTTTACACAATTAAATTAGTAAAACTTAAATACGTAGCCATGGGCATAAAATTATTGAAGTGATCAGCATTTTGGCAAACTTATATCTAAACTGACTAAACTTTAAAACAACAGCAAGCAATATTCAAAAGCATTGTGTAGTTATTTCATAAGCTTTGGCATAATCAGCATATACAGGTGTCAGCACGACAAGTGACGAAAAAATATTTGATCATTTGTTGATCGTGTGCTGAGACCTTCAACTGAGCAATTCTGAAAGTAAAAGGTAACGTACGTGGTGTGGCCTATCGGCGGCAGCTAGTCAGAGGTAGGATCGAACGGGCGCCATCTGCGGGTGGATGGCAGGGTGCACCAGGCCGTGCGACAGCGCCGGCAGCTCGCCGCCGTACGCCAGCGGGTGGTGCCACAGCTCGCCGCCGCCCGGGAAGAACGGACTCGCTAGGTCTGCCCACCATAACAACAACGTCAACAAGCGCACAGTACAAACAAACAAGCTGTGTCAGTCTCTTAATAAATGTAATGTTCACGACGTAACTATGAATGTGATATTAGAATACTGCTATAGAAAATTATTATTTACAATGTGCTTTAAACATGTTTTCACGGTTCTTGATCGAGGTTACACGACATTGAAATTTTGAGAGCTAGTTCCAAAGTAAACAAAGAAATAATAAAGGTTTTGATACCATATTAGTTCTTCCGATACCTGTTCTGGTATAATCTCGTTGTAAGTGACAGCAAAAATGAAAACATCATGAATGTGTTATCATGAAAACATGTAAAAGTTGACAACAGTGGTAAGAACCCGACAGATCAATCAATAGCTTCGCGGAGCTAGGCCTTGCGTGGTACGTGTAAGCGGTCACAGATACTTGCCCATCGCGATCGCTCGACTCCCCGTACCCATAACGTGGCTACTATACGCTCTTACAGACTAGCGTTCGGGCAGCAACAGTGAGGATACGAGCATTAAAGTGTGAGGATCGGCACAGACACAGGTCGTGCGATATTATTAGTGTGTAGAGGTACGGTATGGGTGTGGGGCTTCGAGCGAGCGCCGGGCGGTGTGTGCGTTCGGCGGTACTTACGTCCAGTGAGTGGGTGCATCAATGCGGGGTGTGCGGCTGGCGCGGCGGTGGCAACTGCCGGCTTCGGCTTGCTGACCTTCGTGTTGCTTTTAGCGAACTCCAGCCGAATCGTTTGCGGCATGTCGGGGTCGAACCGGACGCCCTGCTGTGAACAGCCGCGAGCGGTGCGGCGCTCCGATATAATGACGATGGAAGGCGGCGCCGCGGGCCCAGAGGTGCGCCTCACCGCTGGGCGCGACCGAGAGTGCGGGACGGGAGGGCGTCGGTATAACACATTATAAGAATGCATCAAAATCTTTTAACTATCATCTTCTTTAACCATAAAACCCAAAATAAATTTTCATTACAGTAACCTAAAGAGGACAGTTCATGTTTGTGTAAGGGTTCGGACGTAACAATTGATTTGTCAATTTAATCTTTAGATTGGATCGTTCGATATTCATCGAGAGGTCCGCGCCTGCGCCTGCTAAGGTGAGGAACACAGTGCTCGGGATGTGACATCAAACCTGTCAAACAGTGACATGCATTGCGTTCGTATTTACACGTAACATGGTCGCTCGGTCGGTCACGACTGTCGGGGTCGCGCGGCGATCCTCAAAGCTCAATGACACCGACTTGATGACCTGACGTGGTCTATTCTGTATGTGCATGGGTTTAGCATAACTTACTATGCGGTTACTCGAGTCAGGAAAATGTTATTCCAAGTCTACAATGAGAATATTAACTATAGTGCTCATTGGCTGTGTTTGAGGCATGTGATGAGAAGAAGTTTAGTAACACCGTGCGTTATACATGTTTTAGTATTTACAATAGCATATTGAGCTTCGGATACCTAGGACATATCTCAGTTTCATTGAGATACTGGGCCCTCGTGTCACCTATCATACTGTGTTTTGAAGCCATTCAAACTGATTAGGCGTTGTAGTGTACGTGGATAGATCTTGTTATTGAGTGATTTTCCGCATTATAGGAAACATAAAGTTATTTTTTAGTAAGATTTCATTGAGATTCTATTTGTCAGTTATCTACGGATAAAATATTTTATTGAGTTCGCTCCAATATGCTGAGTCAAACATTGTTTGAAGGGGTTTCGCTGAGATATTGGGTCAAACTCAATGCTTAGTAGTAGCGGTTTAAGATAAGTTCTAGAGCTATGAGACTTTGTGACAATACCAACCTGAAGATCTTGCTTAGCTGCCTCTGCGCCGGCGCGCGTGTGGAACGTGACGAAACCGACCGGCTGCAACGAAATGTACCGTGTAGCACATATTATTTTTTATATAACACAGAAATGTATATAATATTTTATGGCATTACAGAGATACCACAAATACCACATAACATGCTATTAGTTCAATGTGAAAGTGGCGCATTTAATGGCGTAACATGCTCGAAGCTTCCGCCTTTCGTTGTCAACTACGAAGAACTTTTTTACTTAAAAAAATAAATAGTTTTAACAATATTTCACAAGAAAATTTTATTACGGTGGCTTAATGTTATCAAGCCTTTATAATGTGCTCACTGCTGGAACTCAGATTTCATCTTAAGGTAACGGAATGGACCGTAATCCACCACGCCGGTCTATTGCAGATTGTTGGATATCACAAGTCTTGGAAGTTTTGGATCTAGGACATGCCGGTTTCCACACGATGTTTTCCTCCACCGTTTCGATAGCAGTGGTGATGAAATAAATTATACAAAGTAAAGCTCAGGCCGGGTTGAACCCACGACCGCGCTTTGTGTTACATACACTTAACTGTACAATTAGTATGCGTATGTTATTTGTATAAACTCACCGAAGCTGTTTTCCCATTCTTGCTGGTAACCTTTAGCAGAGAACCCTCATAACCCTGTATAAACAAAATTACAATGATTATTCTAACTTTGTTATCAAAAGTTCCCCCACGAGTCTAATGTTTGGTGAAACTTCTAGATAGGACTACATTATCAAATTGCTGGAATCGTCGGTGTCAT
The DNA here is from genome assembly GCA_949319445.1 of Mythimna lalbum. Classification (NCBI taxonomy): domain Eukaryota; kingdom Metazoa; phylum Arthropoda; class Insecta; order Lepidoptera; family Noctuidae; genus Mythimna; species Mythimna lalbum. Next base: position 10,900,873 of record OX439354.1, on the reverse strand, counting down.
TCATGTCATAGTAAAATTCTATGCAGACGTAATAATGTTGAAAACTACCGAAAAAATTGGTGGTTGGTAGTGCCAGGCGCGGCCTCGTCACGCTATCCCCTCACTAAGCTAACCCCCGGTTTAACTTTGCGCACCTTTATGCCTGTGGTACCATCCGTGCCAGTCGAGGATCGAGTGTAATCCCCCTTATCGGTAAACAGAATCGATTCAATCCGAATATTACGAATCGGAGCATGACATTTGATATTTACGGAACAGTAATCCGAATCGAGATCTAGCTGCGTGACGACCGCGACGATGGTGCTTCCCATTTTTATTTTCTCTCGATAAATATTTTGACATTTCTATAAGTTTCTGATATTTCGTATGGAAAGTTTTACACTGGCTGACATTTGTTTTGAGGTAGATGTATAAGCAATCAAATATACATTATTATTGGGGCAATTAAGTGAAGGACTAAATAAGTAGGTATTACTTTTTTCTGAGTTTTTTTTTACCTATTTCCTAAAATAGAATCATGTCTAGACAGCTACTCGATACACACCAAAATAGACGACTTCAGCCAATTAACGTCAATACACTATAGCCACAAAATATAAAGGTACAGAAGTCAATCTACATACAAAGCGCGCTCGAGCAACGCACACATAGACACCGCTCATGGACACGATATCTCGGAGCGTCTCGACCCGCTCGTCGAACAGTTCTGCTTCAAACGCTCATTAGTGTGCATCCACCGAGCGTAGGTATAAAAAGTGAAGTACATACATGAGATTGTCTTCTGTACCTATCTATTTTGCGCTATAGCTAAGTGATTGTGTTCGTAGATGTAACAAATAAAGTAATTAATTGGGAACATACCTCGTACGCTCGAAACAGTAGATAGAGCTCTCGCGGCTTCGCGTCCATCGGCAACCCACTGACGAACAGTGTCCGTACCTGTAACAATACAAAGCCCATTGAAATGTTTTACTTTATTGAATTCCCTTTCTATTGAAAGGAATTGGTTACATGTAGCTCATTCGGCTTTAATAGCTTCGTGTAAACGTTTTACGAACTTGTATAAAACTGTCGTATAAGTCCGATAGTTTGAGATTTAATAATAACTTTTGGATAAGTACCGTTTTCAATTCCAAGCTATGATTAATTATGAAAAATAAAAAGCATTTCCATGTTTCGTAAAATGTATGAATAAAACTTGGTTTACGAACGTCTAATGACTTCGTTTAATGTCCACGTGAACATACCTACTAACGTTCTCTTTTTTTTTCTTTACTATGAATGTAAACTACACAAAGAGAAACACCGGAAAATCGATTTACACCATTAAGCACAGTACAGTTTTCTACGAGCTCAATGATTGACGATTCAATTATTTGTTAAACAGAGCGTTCTTTGAGTGAAAGCGCTAAAAGTATAACAACAATATTTACAACCAACTGTTTTGTTAGCAGAACAAAAAAAATAAGATGGAATATTCAAGTCAAACTTTATAGGTTCAAATAGATTCAGAAAACAACGCGAAAAGATATCAAAAGAGTCGCTGGAAGACTTAACAGGCTATTTTTCCTCAATAAACAAAGAAAATGTCGGACAATTTCCACAAACAGCCACAAAGGAGGCATAGAAAACTTTCAATGCCGGTTTTTTCCGATTCTTTCATCGGTTTTGTAAACGGTGCAGCGCATTAATTCGACGGGTCCATTTAATGAAATAAAACAGAGCCAGTAATGGCGGCGCGATTTGGCGCGTGCGGGAAATGGAGATTAATTGCTGGCAACACCGACCACCGCCGTCGCTGACGCCATCTTGTTTCGCACTTTATTTATGCGTTTGAGTGCGCTTCCTACCTTATACTTTTTAAATCAATTAGGTGACAATAACACAATGGCGGGCATTTTGGGTCGAAAGGACGCCTAAATCCAAACCGTTACAAAGTTCAAAGGGGCAACCTCTGAACTATTGTAGACTGCGGTTTATCCACGCCTACACAATCATAGCCAATGCTTTTAGTTAAAGGAATATTAAATTATTGTTGTTACAACAATGGAGCCTAACGTACATAATTATATTACGTACAAATACCAGAATACGTTAATCAATTAAAATAGTTCACTGAGCAATGTCTGAATTATCACACTTACTATTAATATCTTAGACATTATATTCCATAAACCACTAGCATAGATATAAAAAAATGTTGCCATACTATAAAAAGTTATCGAAACGTGACGCAGCGTTAACAAATAAAGATTTGAGGGCACAATATTTGGTCGAGTGTTGATTTATCAGGTTTTATCAACATTAGGACACTTGCGGCGAGGGAGGACCTCCGTCCTCGTATATATTTTATCGGCATCCGTGCCCCGGTCAGTGGCAGAGTGTCGGACCTTTATGTCGGCTATTTTCCGGTCGAATGCACGGGAATTCCCCTTTTCGGCGAAACGCGATATTTTTACAGCGTCATATTTTAATATTGCGGCATACCCAAGGAAATTATTACATAAATAAGTGCTGGTGCTTGTGTATTACTAATGAGGGGTTGATAAGGCGCTGGTGTGTTGATGTTTACTGTCATGAGCGAGAAGAAAAGTTTAACTTGGAACGTTTTTCACAGAAACATAAGTACATATTTATAATTAATTCGATACTAATTTCAGTTACCGTTTGCGTGTTTGGCATTTGGACGCTTTCAACCTGATGTATATCGAAACGAATCCTAGTAAATAGAATAGATATATTAACCGAAAAAGAACTTATGAGTCATGAAATTGCCTTATTATAATCAAACTAATTTATATTATGTTGTGTAAGTTTCAAATTTTATAAGAAAATGTCAAGCATTGGAAAATTTTAGAGGTTGATTTCATTTTATTGAATATTTTCCTCGAAGCAAAGCCAGCAACGTTGGAAGAATTTTAGTTTGAAATAATAAAATGTATGAGTATAGGTTATGTTAGATAGATAGGTACAGTATCCTCGGTGAAGCTATCACGGGAGTCGTGAGTTTGGATCCCGAGAGAGTAATAAATATCTGTTTCTGCTATATGCAGTCACTTTGGATTTCCTAGCATGAGGGATAACTGGGATAGAGTTAAATCAATTTAAGGGATAAAGGAGAAATATGTTAGTGCTGAAATAATGGCAGAACTTTGTCTTTGAAGAATTATTTTACAGAGTTTGTAGACCATAGATTGTATCAGTTTCTTAACTTGACTCGGAAGTTGTAAAAGTCAATTGAGAGAGAACGAGCTTCTAAGCGCTGTTTGTGAACTTGCAATTTGTAACGTTTAGGCTTGCACTCGTTGGATTCAAGGCTCAGCAGCACCATTTGCGGTGACCATAAATGAGTTTTTAAAAGGCCTTTTTGACTTACCTACGTTATTTTTTTTATTAGTTTAATAGCTGACACGACAGACGTTATTCTGTCTTAGCTGAACAGTAAATCGCACGAAGATTGAACAGTCGTCGTAGTTAATACTTTTTTTTTAAATCTGCGCAACTGTCTTATTTTTACTTTCATAAGAACTCTCTTCTGGCAATACGTGACCAAGGAAAATAGGGATTCATTTTTTATATATAAACTAGCTTCTGCCAGCGACTTAGCCCGCGTGAAAGTAGGTTTCTCCATGCAAACTTTGGACCCGCGTTTCAATCTTTTAGTGGGCGAATTTCGGAAAAGCCTTTGTAGTGCTCGTCTACGTCGTATAAGGAAATTTCGTGCAAAACAGGCTCCTAGTCCCAGTAGTTTATGCTGTATGTTGATATATCAATCAGTCAGTTTTTCCTTTTATAGTTTTTTTTTTCGTTTTTCTCTTAGATAAGGATGTTGATGTAGAATGTCTAAAAGTAATATCAAATATCACGTATTTTACCGGCACGTGGAAACGCTGTTGCTTCCCTAAATAAGAGGAATTCAAGAGTCTGAAGTTCAAGGAAATGTCGTGAAAAATACTTCTGTTGATACAGCAAAATATCTGTCAAAGCCTTGTAAAGATTCGTTCCACGTACGTGTTATACAAAATATCTTCATTCCTACAGAGGGTCGTCTACACGTTTTACGGAATTCCGTCAAAGGAAATCAATCTATAATACATGAATTCCGATCCAACACTTGTAAAAAGCACGGCGGAGCAGCGTGTGGATATAAGACCGTCAAATACGCGCACTCCTAACATATTTCAGGGAGGGAAGGGTGGGTGGACTGTCCGGTCAGTTTGAAAATGCCCCTCCACTTCATGTCGACCATTTTACACTCGGTTGCCCCCGAATCCCTACGCTCACTATTGAGTTATGTTTCATACTCGGCCGAGATGGGAGAAAGGGAATTTTACCGAATAACACATAGACTGAAAAGTTTGCGCGCTGTGATAACAAGTTTTCTTTTTACAACACTGCACTGGCTGAAAATGAAAGGATTTCGCTGATGTAATATATGTCGCCATTTTTAAGTAATTACGTTAAAAGTATATGTGATGAATTTGTGCTGTTACATTTCGGATGATAGAGAACTTGGAAGTAATGAAAACCTTTTTGGCAAATGTATTTTTGAAATCCTATTACTCGGAAAGCTGGAATAAGGCTGGGATATCTTTTTTTTAGCTACTATATTTACAAAGGCTTGCTTATATTAGGTAAGTATTGTTATCGAACATTATTTTTAGTTTATGCGAAAACTAAATATACCTAGTTTGGTTCTGAAAACGACTGCCAAAAAATACGCCCGGGTGGGCCGGTGACCATGTATTTATATCGCCAACCAGGTACCATAACTGGCTTAAAACTTTGTGATTTTTTATAATACAGTTTAGAATTTTTGTACATAGATTCTTTACATAAACATACTAGGCAGGTGTTCCAGGTTTCGCATATACTAAAAATGAGGTAAAAAAATCAGGTGTGTATCTTTTTTAATTAATTTTCCCTATGAAAATATCCAAATATTTCCATAGGTTAACTTCATCTTTATCGCCCAGAAAACGGCAGCGTGGTATAAGTGGTCTATTTTGAGCTTATCTCAATTTTACGCCTTTACGGTTGTGAAAGCGGTACGAACATTTTGATCTGTCCAGAGAGGGCGATAGCATCTTGAGTTGACGTTAATACGACAGCCCGCAAAAAATAAATTATATTCCTCTTTAACATAATAAAGATATATTAGAGTGAGAGTGCGGGAATACTTTTTCATGCCAGCAAATAGTTAGAATTATATTTTGTCCATAAGTATTACGCTACCAATCCTAAGGCAGCTGTGGTCCCCGTATGCGAGCAAGGAACTAGAAAAAATAGAACTAGCTGTGCATCAAAAATCTTATTCTTCATTAAAACTACTAATTGTACATAGCATAGTCGGCCTTATAATGTGCCCACTGTTGGGACTGAGGGCTCTTCTCTAGGAGAGGGAAAAACCAAATATTAATGGATTTTCTACAATTAGGAAGGAACTCGAGGCACTCCTAATCGGACAGGCTAGGTTAGAGGTGGTTATTTTTTAAACCACTCAGAATAGTATATTTTAGTGCAGTATTTTTGGTAATAAAGGCATATTTTGTAGAATAAAACCAGGAATAAATTGTGGATCAGTTAAACAACTTGTCTATCCCTAAGAAAAATCAGATACAGACTCCAGTAGTCCAAATTAAAACCAATACATGTAGCTGATAATATATTTTAATTTCTAACCCCTTTTTAAAGCACCTTGATCATATTGATCATAGGACACAGACCCTTCATGCCCACTGATCCTTTATCGTCTGATATGATAATGCGTTGAACATAACACATAATGGTGGATAGCATTAATGTAGAATCGTGAATGAGTAATCAAAGAGGAATGTGTAGCGTTTCAGTGCACTCCACAATGGGTAGTTGCAAGCTATGGTGCCTAATCATGTGTGAATTGCCAATACCTACATGGAAGTGTGGGTGCAATATAAAGTTTTGTTATTCAACACTTGTGCTTTATTGTAACTCAATCTACACTAACATTATAAAGAAGTAAGGTTTGTTTTTTTCTTTATAGGAGGTAATCTCTGAAAGTACTGGTCCGATTACTTGATGTTTTATTCTTGAGTGGCATAGGCTGTTTTGTGTACCTACGGCCACAACTTCGCCCGAGCTGTGGGCAAAAGCTTGTTGGATATAAACTTGCTTCTGTCAGCGGCTTCGCCTACGTGTAAGTAGGTTTCTCCATGCAACACAGTATCTTGTGGATATTATCTAGGCTTCTATTGAAATCAATTTATAAATTTGTGTTAAACTAATCCAGGAAAAAAAATCTGAAAATCTGCTATTTTGCATGAACTTTGACACTTCATTATTTACTCAAAAATTAAAAAGTCATTATTTACTCAAAAATTTTTAAAAGTCAAAAAAGTATTACAATAGAAGCCTTGCAAGTTTTATCAAGATTCTAAATGACGACAAATTTTTTCAAGAACTTTTAAGGGTTAAAAAAAAATCACGTATTTCCTGGAACAAGTTTTGTAAATCACGGAATTATTGAATGCTAACAGAGTTTTCAGGTATTATCACTCTTTCTTCGCGTTGCCTTTTCATCAAACATCACGTTAGATTGCGTTAGATGAAGTAACAAGCTTTTAAACCATGCTCGATGTTTACGATAGGCGAGTGGAATAGCAGCCTCTTAACACAACTCGGGCCAGGGCTATCCGAAAGAAACTCGAGCCGGTATGAAGGCTAGAAGGAACGGGGTGGGTTTTTAGTCAGTAACAGTCTGACACTATCTCCCGCTCCAACCAAGAGCGGGGGTTGTCATTGCATAATTTTTGCCCACCGAAAATTGACAGAAACACAATAACAAGAATAGTGTTCTTTGTTTGTATTTTAAATATATATACAACACTAGCTGCTCCCAGGGGCTTTGCCCGCGTGATAGCAGAAAATTATCCCAAGGGAACATACTTCCGGGATAAAAAGTATCCTATGTCTTATTCCAGGACATAGTCTATCCGTGTACCAAGTTTCATCAAAATCAGTTTTGCGATTTAGGCGTGAAGACGTAACAAACAAACTCACTTTCGCTTTTATAATATTAGTAAGGATATCTCATTAACATTGTTAAATGCTTTCATCTGTCATAGCGTTGTTGTTGCCCGTACCTACGAAAGCTGATCTGCCAAACAGTTTGGCACTTAATTGAACAAGCAAGGGTCGGTGTTGTGTGACACAATCGTCACCGATTTCAACGCGCCCGAATATTAATTTAATACCTACGAGTGTTGCCCGATGTGATAATAGTAATTGCGCGTTCCAATTGGCAAGCCGATTGCATTCGACGCATCGACAATTTTCAAAATAAAATTATTATATTCAATGACGTTTATTGTTAAATATTATCAGGTTATAGCTTTTTAACGTTGCTTTTCAATTGTTAGCGTTGCTGTTTTGTTTTCATTTTAATTAAGGAAACTCATAGGTGTCATAATTACTCGTATTCGATATTAAATGTCAGAATGGTAAAATGAAAACTCTATAGTTAACTTTTTAAACACTCTCCCTTAGCTAGGTTGCAGTTTTAACTGAGATTATAAAAAAATGATAAAATAGAAAATGTGTAGGTAGATATTTTTATTTTCATCATATTTTATCCACCCGGCAACCTGGAAAGCAAGCGGGGCATGTTGACATTCAATAAACAGCGCCTATAAATAAATGAAAATAAAAATAAAATACGGATAAAGGTGTATTCACACGATCGATCGCACGGGCGTGCATCCGAAGCGATTGGAGCGGAAACGCCCGGGGCATTGCACAGCGAATTTATCATACGTTAGTGTGTACATATCTAACTTTCAACGTGCAATCTCGCGTGGTACGTACTATGTTTACCAAGTGTGATTAATAACTATTACCTATACCGAATATAACGCTCGGCAGTGAGCTGAATCAACAGACTTCCGATCGAAATATATAGATGGGATATTGATACAAAACGGAAATCATACATGCCAACCATACAAGTACAATGCAGTGAGTTTTTTTTACTGGCTGGTTATTTGACTGGCCTGTTGGTCTAGCGGTTAGTGAACCTTACTGCTATGCCAGAGGTCTTGGGTATGTGATGAGCATGATCATTTGTTCTATGTCTGGGTGTAATTTATATATAATATAATGTATTTAGAAATATATAAGTATGTTTACTCATAACATAAGCTCTGCTTAGCTTGGGACTAGACGGCGTTGTGTGATAGTTGTGAAATATTATTATTATAGTGGGTGGTTAGGACATGTACCTAATTAAGTTTAAAAAATGACATAAGATGCGGAGTTAAAATAACAATGATTGTTTGTTGAGGAAACTATGAGGACAGAACGGTCTTGATACAACACGACTGTTGGTATCTTAGCTGTAAATCATACAGGTTGTAAGATGTAAAGGATGATATATCTTCAACATTATTAGAAAGATTCAAAAGAGTCACGGTGGCCTTAAAACGGTAAGAGTAAGTATCTGAAGGAACACGGGAGGTTTTAAAGCAATAACTACCCTAGACCGAAACACACGTGGACCACGCATGATTTGTAAGTATCGGCGCGTTGCGTGGCGTCGCGTAGCGTGGATCTAATGTGGCTCTGCATGTCTATTTGCCATATAAAATGTCAGGAGACCGACGCGCCCAGATCGGCGTACGTGGCCCACAGGTGCGCAAAGTAGTTTTCCCTTTGTTAAAAGAGTTTAAGTGATTCTTTCTTTTAAATCGCCAGGTCGGTTTCATGATTCCTAAACCTTAAAAAAGGGTGATACCATAGGATACGATACTACATATTAGGGTAGGTAGATATATTAAAAAATGTTTTGTGATAATTAAAATAGGGGATGGCAAAAAATATTACCTTCAAAAACCGCAGCGGCTTGATCAAATCGAACATGTGTGTCATCTGCCAGTGAACAGAGGACGAATTATTTTCAATCCCATATATAAAAATACACAAAGTAGATACATAGAAAAGGGGAAAAACGTGAAAACGGTTTCACGTTTCGAAATCCAACGGCACAAAGAGAAACAGTAATTAACTGTCATGGCGTCTGATATCTATAAAAGGAGAACAAGTGAAAATCTACCATTTATTTTGATGTGGTTAGAATAAATAACAATCGTCGATCGAGGTTAAGCAACTTTTGCCGAGGTCAGTCTGTGGATGGGTGACCATCTTAGTTTACCGACACTCCTGTGACCTTAGAAGAGTAGGTAGTAGAATAGGTTCCGGCTGTCATTCATTATTTATTTATTTTTTTGTTAATGTTTTTTCCTTGGAGACTAAGAGCTTGTTGACACTCATGATTAAGTTTTCGTTGGTGGAGAAATTCATAAAAAAAAAATTAATGATATAAATAAAGTTTAAAATTAGTTCACTCTGAAAACCGTCGCTGCTGGCCTGTGCCATTTCGGTATGAATTGGCCCTTAGTCCATTCGAAGCCTTAGTTGACTAAGAAACCGGTGTGCTCCTAGGAAACGAGCGGTAATAACAATAAACCAACTTCTGAAATTCCCGTACCTATTAATCTTTTGTTCGAATTTCCATGATATTTTTTACGATTTTCTTTCAACTGGATTACATCGTTAAGAACCCGATGAACAGCAAAAAAAGACTTTTTGTGTATACAATGAAGTATTATGAAAACTTTTGTAGTGGCCCTTAAAATGAATACACATTACGCTTGGTTGCATGGCACAGAGCAACAGTACAACTCGTGTTTTTCGATTTTGTTCCCGTAGTTGATTGAAACAGCGGGTGCGCTGAATAGAAAATCGGTGGTTAACTTTTGTTTTATCCACTCTAACGAGAACTTTGGCAATTCATTTGTTTTCTCCTTTTACGGTCCGCCGAATGAAAAAGTAAACCAGTGCTGACGCATTCTTTTTTGGTGGCTATTCCTGTGTTGCAATCCGAATTAGCCAGTGTTCTGCGTAGTCAAGATGACCGATTGAAATACAGCCTTGTTATAGATGTTTCTTTTTATATCTACCAAACTGATATACTATTATGAAGGACTACCTTATTTCTACAGTGGATGTATAGTTAAGTTGATCGTTCTGAGCATATGTCACTCAATAAAATATATAATAGAAAAATTTCGCTGATAGGTATAACCAATTTATTGTACACCAAAAAAGTAACATAACTTTAACACAAACTTAATATAATCTATAGGTATAATGGAAGCATCGAATCTAAAGATCAGAATTTTGGAACTACTACCACTAAAATTTAAAACCCTCACTTTAGGCACAAATCCACACACGACTTCAGGCAATAAACCTTAGAAAAAACAGAACCTAAATCAATAACTGAGCGCGTTCCGATAACAAACTGTGAAACTTTTGAAAATGAAGTGTTGAAAGTTCTCAGGGCAATTTTTCTTCCCGCCGTCAATGTCAGAGGCAATATTTCACGAGTTTAACGGCGCCGCGCAGATATCGATGGCCGTGGGGAATCCCGGGCCGACTGGATGCTCGATGGACGTCTCTGGGAAACCAACTAAGCCAATTTGTGTGTAAATTGTTAGTCAAGTTATTATTTAGTTTGTGTTTATATGAAACCAATGTCAGATTGGAGGCTTGTTTTGCCATTGAATAACTAGATAATCCGTATCTTAATACCTACTTAATTATTGTAACTTTAATATTACGACTTTGCTCAGCTTGTAGACTAGTGCTTTTATAATTTAAATCTTTATAAACCAAAACACACAGTACGATGCAAAATGAATACGAGTATATGTGCATATGTGTCTTAGTTTTTCGAGTGGGGCACATTACCGACTGGGGCATATATGCCTGTTTACAATAACTCTAACTTGAACCTTGCTTTTATAATATAAAATTACTAATCTTCAAAGGTAATAAAATATTAAATCGTAATAATATCTTTTCCTTCAATACACATTCAATAAAAAAACGTTTTCCTTAAACTAAACGATTGAGTGAGATAGAGATATTTCTAATTTTTCGGTCGACCTGCGCCGCCAAGATTGTGGCACTAGGAAAATAGACAAAACGAACGCAAACAGACCGGAAAAGTAGAGAAAAAGAGCCGACGAGCCGCCCGATGAACAAGCGGACTGTATCGACTAATTGAAATCATTAAACATACTTCTAATATTTAACTTGAGCGAGCTCTTTTAGTTATCATTTCACCAACTTTGATTGAATCTTCCAACTTTCCTTTAAATAAACACTATCGTTTCATAATTCCATATTACTAACTATTACTTGACTTTAAACAATATTCGCTGGTGTCACAATATTAATGACTTCATCCGACCCTTTGTCTCTTCTCAAAGTAATGTTTTCTTGAGCAATCCCGCCGGGGGCGCAAAAACGTCTATTTAACCACTATCATTAATAACTTGGACCTCTTTTCGGGGATTACTTGCAAGAAATACGATCGAGGATATTGTACTTCAATGGGTAGATATATGAGTACATTAAGTATCAATATGTTACCTTTTAGTTAATATACTCGCTTCAAAAATGTATGTGGAAAGAGAAAATTTACTGCTAGTCATGAAGAAGGATCATCTTCAAGACCACATGCGCCTTTAGATTTATATACGAAGTTTAGTTCAGTTCTTGTTGTTAGCGTGAACACGCGAATAAATAAAAGTTGAACGTAGAAATCCACGACTATTTCAATTACTAAAAGAACTCGACGTAGGCGGTAATCCTTTCCGAATCAATTTTATTGTAGTGTTCAAATAACAGTTCCCAAGCTATCGATAAATAAACAAAATCTAAATAAAATATTCGGTATAAGAGCAAAAGTAGAAACGAAAGTAAAGAAAGAGTTCCAACAGAGCAATATTGCCGACCACCTGCTCCGCGGAGATAGGGATCATAATGTTAATTTAATTAAAGGACTAATCTAAATTGCAGACGACCCAACACTCCGCCGACCATTAAAAGGATATTTCGTCGCCGACACTAAGTTGGGAAAGTCGCTGATTATAAATATCTTGGAAAACAAGTCAGGGGAGACGATTTACAGTGAAAACATCAAGTAAATACCGAACTTTGTGCCGAAGTTTTAATCTGCTGGGTATATTTTTTATTCAAATTAGCCGAGTAAATATGTACAAGGATAATAACATTTTTGATGAGAACGGACCGTGTAAACTTAATTTAGGACAGGACGTAAAAAAAAGAATTTTGTATGATAATAAAACAACGTTTGTACTGAGTGAAAGTATTCTTGAATGTAGTGTTTGGTAGAAAGAACTGCTTGAAAAGAATAGCCGTACAATCATAGTTGATGAACAGCTATATTTAATTAAAAGGCAAGTAGGATACTTATCTAAATTGCAGACGGCCGGTTTAAGTTTCATTAAAAGGGGTTCTCCGTCTCTACACAAGGAAGAAAAAGTTTTGCAGCGATAAAGATGCCTTTCGCCTTGAAAGCAGACAAAACTTGTTGGGAGGTGGGTGGAAAACAATTTATTATTTCCTTTGATAGCTAAGAATCTCGAAAGAATTTGCTAATTTTAAATGCTCAATGCACGATTATTCTTCGGCGTGAGTATTTTTTTCTCTGTAATATAGTTTGTGCACTTTCCTTGTTTCTTTTCGCGAATTTAAATGTCAACTTTTTGGGTGCATGGTTTCCGCTCTATGAGATTAACTTTTAATAGGACTGTCTTTAGATAACATAGTATTTCTGCCTGCTGTACTTTGATTAAAGATAGAATTTGTAATGAAATATAGTAATCAAGTAATGGCCGAAGATAATATACATATAATGAAGAGACAACAGCCGATATCAATTCAAATTGGAGGGAGCGGTCGGTTACAGCACTGGGTCGCTGGTCCGCCCAAATTATGTTCAATGGATAATTAATCGTCCCTGTTCACTTCAATAACAATGGCCCTCTATATCGAGATAGATCGATCATTATAAAGCTATATTGCACGGATAATATCATTTTAACGACCTTTAAACGACTAATGATGCGATATTTTTTCGCTGTTGACCTTTTAAATTACCTGGACGGTGGGGACTTCGTTTGTTTTGCCCTTTGTCAGTGAAGCGTCTCTTGTTTGTTCCGCAGCAATGGCCACTTGTGTAGCTGTACTATACGTATATATATGTACTATACACTGGTTTGTTTACTATTTCGTTTAATTATAGTAGTACTATGATCTAGTTATTTGCGGCATTACTTTTTAAAATGGTATTGCAATATTTTTTGCGAATTTCGACATTTTGAATATACAGATCGACAGAGAATAAAAAATCTGAGACGAATGGTATATATAACTCATCTTCGGCAAAACGGTTTATACGCCAATTGATCCTAAAGGTTTCGATATAAATATGTAAAATACAGCTTTTTTTTTTCAATCTAAGTTTTTTATTTAGTTAATAATTATACTATCATAAAATAATACTAGTCACTCACTATCAAAAATCTTGAAGATGAAATATAGCCATTTAAATATTCATGCATTTAAAAAATAATTATGACACCTAGCATTGCATGAACTTTACGACTTTCTTGCGATTTATCCTCAAGAGAAACATATTTGAATGCGGTAGTATTATTTTAATGGAACCCCAAAGAGAGGGTCGCCAGCAATTAAAATTTTCCATTTTATTAAATTAACGAGCAGAGGTAAGTACGTCAAGTGGATACTTCACCCAGCCTTTTACTTGTGCAAATATAACGATATTTTCTATTGACAAATGTGTATTTAGATATAATCTAAACCTGAAATGGTTGAGCGGTAAGATCAATATAGCGAGAGTTAACATTTCTTTGATTTCGTATTCTATATTTGTTTATACAATCAAAGCGAAATAATCCCTTTGTAAAGCCCGGAGCAGACCTGGGGGGTGTCTCTAACGAAAACTATTGGCAACGATAAACATACAGGGTTACAAGGAAACTGGGTTTGTCTCATCCTATTTGAATTTCAAATCCGTATACAGGTGAGGATACGATTGGGTGCAACTTCCTGTACGGTTTAGATTCACCAGCCTCAATTGAATCTAGCGGTGGAACTTGCACTGTGTATCTATTTGACAAAGTAGCTTATGATACTGTATCTGAAGATTTTGGGATAGTTTTGTGTTGCGGCAGCTGAAAAACATTTATAAAATTATGATATTGTTTTTAATTACGGCTTGTTATTTCCATGGCTACTACAAAACTCCAAAAATATTATATATTTGAGAAAAAAAATTCAATTGAATTTTCGTACAATAACCTTTGGTGTCGTCTTGGGCCGACAGCGGGCAATATAGCATTAATAATAATGGCTTCGTAGCCCATCGCCTGCGGGCATTATAGCATCCCTTTTGTCTTACCGGCTTTCACTAACTTGCATGGGAAGGTAATATAATCTTGTAACATTGTCGTTTGTTTTTGATAAGGTTTGGTGAACAAGGGATTCAGAGGTCTAATGAAGGTTAACGTTAAACTTGAACATATCTACCAAAGCCCGAAAGACAAGAAAAATTGACGAAGTTTTTGTTCCATACCCTAAAATTAGAACAATAAATTCACCCGTAACGACGACGACCTCTACTTTCTGAAGCAGTCATAAAATATGATTTTCATTATAACATTCCAAATGACGCAACATTAAATCATCTATCGAGCAAGGTATAGTTTGTAGCTGTAGCGAATAAAGCCGTAAGTTCCTATGAGGGCCACTATTAAATTCTTTATTCCTGAGGTAGGGGGAGAGGAAATTCCTCCACTCGACGTCTACATCCAGGGCAATTTTTCACGAGTGTATGTCTGTGGACGCACGGTACTGTGTGCTGGTACAATATTTAAGTTAATGTACATCGATAAATAACGGCGTATACTTTCATATTTTATTCGAAACATTTCTTATTTTTGCCAAGAAATTGAGTAATTCGGTTATCAGTTGGAAAAATTGTAAGAAAGTGTTTTGTTTCAGGCTTCATTAAGCATCGCTGTTGTAAGAAAATGTTGCCGATATATCTGCGAGTGAAATCTTTATTACAAGACCTAAACGCAATACAGAGTATATCGTAATAAAGTCCAAGGCCTTAACAAAAAAGAAGTATGTAGCTGTACTAAAAACTGGATGGCTTTTGGTACTTTATGGTACGAGTTTCGAAATGGTGTCGTGCCAACGTTACGGTTTTCTCCAAGGATACTTTTAGCATCTGTAGCCGGAAGTACCACTGCTGATAACTTGCACCACACCGATAGCTGTATCTCAGCAACCGTTTCAGACTATCTGATTGATGGCTCTAATCTCCACAACTATAGAATTTGTACGAAGATAGATAGCCGTAGTAAATTGTGGTTTATACGTTATGTTTGTTGAAAGAAGTCAAAATACTATATATTTCAGCTAAGGAAAGAAACATTGATCTTTCGCATCAATCAATATCATCGTGAAACATTGATTAAACCTCTTGAAACACGGTCAACTCAATAACAGATTGAGTGTCACATCAGTTATATGAGTCAATTTAAAGAGCGAATTCAATCAGTCCAAACAAGCAGAAAATCGAACCCCAAATCATCCAATCGTAGTAAATCTCAAATTCCGAGTACGCAGCTAAGGAGCGGCCCGTCCCGGCCAAGTCCCTGATTTAAATTGCAGATGCCCCTCGGGAACGAACGCCGACTGCCGCGATATGCTAATCATAGTCAAGCCAAGGATTATCCCTGTTTACACTTAACAAACTCACTTAATTTCGCACCGACCGATGTCTTGGCATATTTGTTGTCCAAAACGTTGAATAGTGGACAGCCTAAATCTGACAGGCGAATTAAGGGATATTAATTTGTTATAGTGTGCCTGTTCGTAATTTTATTCATAGCTTTGTGTAAGGCTGTCACAGGTTTTTTTTTAATGTTTGCGACTGGTTTTATGTACGTAGGTTCTGGTACTGTTGTGTAGTAATTGATATGCATGATAGTGTTCGTAAATTTATTTAATTTCTTGATAAATAAACTATTTATAAGGCGTTTCGTTTATAATTTTAAAACGCACACACATCTACATCTGTTAATAGATAAACAAAGCTACTTATACTTCGATGCAGCTTATTCTCGAATAACATCATTTGTAATAACATGCGTTTGTTTACGTCACGAACGGATGCTATTCACTCACTGACCTTAATATTATGCAGTTTCGTATTAAACTATAGACAAAGGAATATAAAACGCTCAAGGTCTATTATTTAATGCAAAATTAGATTCCAGATAAAACCTCTTTTGGATAACAATCTTGTTTATGCGTCCATTACTGTTCTTTTTTAGCGTTATTGTAAGCTGTTTGCATAATTTTAAGTCAATGCAGAGTTGGAATTTTAAATAATTTTGTTACGATATTCAATTAGATTCCTCAGATAGCAACACTACTTTTCCAATAGTTTAGTTTTGATCAATTTCAAAAAACCTCTCGACGACTCTAAGTATACTTTCAGTAATTAAAAGGTTCAGTATTTTTAGGAAAATTAATTTGGTAATAAAACTTTTCTTTAAAGTGGAAGTTGAAACTTTACATTCATGAATATTGATAGCTCTATTATATTTCGTAGATACATACTGGGATTCTGTTGATAACATAAAAATAGCAAATATACTTATCTCAAATTTCTGTTCAAACAACTACTGTGGGCAAACACATTAAATAACATTATTTTTATTTCCTTTAAACATTTAACGTGTCGGGTAAATAACTAGACCAAGCAATAAGTACGCCTGAGGCGTCGTAAAGTCGATCTGAGGTGGCACTAATACGAATTTATGTCGATGGACCCACGGAGGCGCTCTGCTCGATATCGATTCGCCTAGAGCCTATAAATGTTTCAATTTTCAAACCGCCCATTTTATGTTAACCATTATATATTTTATTATACTGAACAAAAATCTTATTTATATTTTTGGCGCCCAGCATGGGACAGTCCCAGTTGGGCGCCAAATAATGTTATGCGGTTTATGGGTTAGTTTACGTTAGAAGTCGTCTTCAGACCAAATTTGTTTATTTTTTAACGTAAACGGATGTAGAAAACTTCTCAGCGAATAAAAAGCTTTCAACAGAAAGACAACTGCTGCACGCGTTAAAGTTTAGTTCCATTTGGTGGGTACTTATCTTCTCCTCAAGTATAATGGAAGTAGGAAAACGATTAAGTCATATTTTACGAGCTCCAGACGATGCCTCGAAGTAAATTCTGTCAAACGTTAGCGTTGACATATAAGGGGCAAGTAAGCTCTCTGGTACCGTTTAACTTATATATCGAATTCGGGGAGGAAATCTCTAAAATTTACATGAGAAAGCGTCGTGGAAAGAGGTCTGCGTTCCTAGAGATGTCTCGGGACGCGCTGCCTCCTAACAAGGGACGGGAATGTTTGAGGTATCCGACGTAAGTACGCGGAATACGACTGGAATATTTGATTGAAATCGTGAACGTGCTTAATATCAAATTTTTACTTGATTATGTTTTTGGATCTAAATGTAAATAAAGCTATTCATAGAAATGTATGAAAGTTGCCTACGTGACTTTGTTAAGTAGTTGCATGGCTTTTATTTTTATCGTATTAAAATCGCAATAAGGGCTGACCGTGTATGTTCTATTTTCATGAGAAATTCATAATAATTTAATCAAATCAAGTATAGCCAAAACTAATTTAGTAATGAAATAAAACTTTTTCTATGATCCCACATTGTTAACAAACAAGATTAAACAAGGCCCCCTCAGCTGACATTAAAAGATAAATACGGTGGCGGGGGCCCCACGTTGGGCGCCAAAGTTCGCGATATGTGGCCTGCCACATGAGTAGTAATTAACACCGCCTCGCGAGCTCTCCTCCCTGCCCCGCACGCACCCCTGCACCCCCGCGCCTCTTTGCCACCCTCCCAACACTCACTGGGGCACACCGATTGAATTAAACTTCGGCACGGTTGTTGTGGTTCGGATCCGAGGTTGGTTTTGTCGCCCGCGTTTCGTGCAGCTGCGATTAAACTAGCAATACTTGTCCGGCATTTATTAGTTTTGCTGGCAACATTTTGAATCGCAAAAAGTGATATTAGCAGCAATTTGTAATCATTAAGAAAGTTCTTGATAGATTACGTTAATTGATGTGGTCTGAGTTTACCCAAAATGATGCGTAGTTGATGGAACATTTTAGTGGTCGCGATGATGCCCAATAACTCTGAATGATTTTTGAAAAGCCTAAGGGTTTAATTTCTCTGATTAGATATGAAAAATAAGAATTTTCTATTATTTAGAGACTTACCTATCACAGTTGAACTCTAGCACTAATGAGGTGCCAACAAGAAAACTAACAATAAAACACAATTTAAAAAAATGTTCCTTATACACATGGACCTTACGGAGCAGAGCATGAGCTCAATGTCAACAGTTATAAAGTTTTTCTCTCTGTACAATAAGTCTCCGAAACAAGAAGTGTAGAGCACTAGGCAGAGTGGGGGGAGGGTTTTGCCCCACCTAGAAGCACAATTAGCGCGCGCGACTCAACACGGCTTGAGTTTTAACAACGCGGCGCCGAGCTCTCGGCATCATTCACATGAGATAGGCTCTGCCTTGCGGGATTCTTGTGTCCTACACTCCTACACACGCATTAAAGGAACTGTAACTGTATTTGTTTTAAGTGGGTTTTCAGGTAACGAATGTGTTTAGTGTTGGCACTCGATTCATTACGTGTCAGCTCAAACTGGGTGCTGTTTATGTAAACGACGCTCGGGGGTGCAATGGGTTTGTTTCTACTGTCATAAATTATTTGATTGATTGCTTTGCGTTACTTTTATTTTCCAAGTTATATTATTATTAACAGCAATTTTTATTTTATTCAACTGCATTCCATATATGGGTAGGGTATACAATATTGTTCTAAAACAAATGGAATGGTAAAATTAAATGAGTTCAAACAATGAATTCATAATCACACAAACTGTATGTTATTTTAGCCAGAAGTGACAAATATTTGTAGCACGTAATTACATTAAAACAGTTTGTAAGGCATTTAAGCAGATAACGGGAGATACATAACCTCCACGAAAGCTCTAAATCTCACTGGGTAATTAACACTGGCTGTGCTAACAAAGCTTGAAACTATATTTATTGTCTTGTTCTATATTTGGGTAGATACTAAATAGTATTCAATTTTGCCAAAAACTTTGCATATATCCATAATGATCTAATGATCGTACTCGCAAGCGGGTGAAGTGTCCACAGTTCAATTCCCAAGTTGGGCAGTTTTATTGTGTTTGTCCTGAAGAAAATTTTCATTAGACGCCCAAACTTTGGAATTGGACTCGAGAAATGGCACAAGCTTGCCCTAAACTCCATACTGCATACCGGTTTCCCGGACATTGCGTTGTAAAAATCTGCCTATGACTATATTTATATGACGGCTTCAAATGATGTATGATGTTAAGTATATATTAATATATTCATTAACCAGAGACACGTGATGCATATTGTTGTCATCATTTAGGAATTTGAATACGTGCACGACTGCTCGTAATGAGGAAATGCCATTACGCTTGTTAGATATTTCTGAGTACAACGACATTTTCGTTCAGTGAGTATAAACTTTTCAGTTTAACATTTCTGGTAAACGATAATTAAATTGTTGTTGATTTATGTTCTGAAATTATGTCTTTCTGAAAACAGACATATTCGCAGATATATTTAAACTATATTATTTTATATAATATCTGATAATATTAAACTTAAAATTTGTTAAACACATTTTTTTCATTAAAACTCATCATAGCAAAAAGTAATAATTAGTTGAACGGTATTTCAAACTCAGTTGGCGGGATGAAAATATAAATAAAACTGCGGAATTTGCAGTCAAAGCCAGGCTATAAAACTCTCAAATGAAAATCTCTGGATGTGCTTATGTGCATAGGATACGTACATATTTGAATTTCCCACATAAGGGAAAAGTCTTTAAAAACTTTAATAAAAAGCGTATATGACGCGTCCACTTGGGCAACGAGTTTTTATTGGATTTTGTGGTGTTTTCCTTAGCTCCTAACGCTTATTTATTTTCTTTAACGTAACTTTACGTCTCTGTTTACCTTATTACAATGTTTTTTCTTTTAGCATATTTTCCTAAGATCCATTATTTTCAACTAAAATCTTATTGACATCCTTGCCTTAATATATAATATAATACGGCCGTGATGTCGGACAGAGTGAAGAGCCAAATCCTGAGGCAGTGGTCGCTCATACAGGTCCAAAATAATAATAATTTTAAATTTTACTAACATAGTTATAGGTTTGTACTAACATAATATGAACTTGTATCATTACTGTGTCTGAAATAAATATTTTCAATTTCAATACAAATAATGAAACATAGGAACAGAAAGAAAAGCTAAAACATCGACAGATACACGAAGATTACCCGGTAACAGAAGTTCATTAATCGTCGATAACAACGGCTGACTAGGTAGCCGTACAAGTGCCTGAGCGCGATGTCGAACGCGTGTGCGGCGCACTCCACTGCTCTCTGCGACTCTGCAACACTCTAAACTCCTCTATAAGCCTCTCTCATTCCCTGTTACTCGCTCATTTCAGCTTTAGTGTTAAGGATAGGCTCCTCTCTTTTCAACTCGACTTCACTTTGAACTTTATCTGTCTCGATGTCTCTATTGTTACGATGTACTTTTATCTTGTCCATTGCAGCGAAATAGATTCTTCGTCGAGCCGGTGAGACGGTGGACCGTGAGAGTTGATACTTTGATTATTATCCGTATCTTCCTTAAAAACAATTTTTATTTGCAGCATTTTTCTTTAGTTTGAAAAATATATGTTCGTTTTCTGCATACTACACAGTATACACAACACGAACTATATTTATTCACACGTAAACAGTAATGTACTCGTAAAACTATGTAACGGGCGGTTTAGCGTAAAAACTGCGGCAGAAAACGTGTGTATATTATAGGGAATCTCGTTTAGTATTAACGCCGGGATAGAGACGCGAGAAAATCCGCCCACCTTGTATAAAAGTTAATAGTACGAGTACGTAGTGGTAGTTGGCGAGGGTTTTCCCAAGATGTCCATAGCAAGTTCTACGCGATCTGTTCGGAGTACTCGCGGCATTCAAATCGCTGCGTTAGCATACAATATTTGAGCAGGAGTTGGGAATCTTCATCGGGTGCGGGTGTGTATGCCCGCTCTGCCCTCGCAAATAGAATTTCGATAGCGAACTGCTCCCAAAAGGGTTTGTTTGCGGATGCCACTCACGCATTCCGATCTCTTGGTTACGAGTGTTTACAATTAGTTCATATCGGCTAAACTTTGATTATGTATAAGATTTCATGTATATTGGCTCGTAGCGTTTGGAGATGAGTTATTTTAGAAATATTTGGACAACCTGCAACATTGTGGTCATAAATATGTCCATTAAAGACGCGGCTGATTTATCGACGTTGTTCGTTGAGCTCATAAACCCGTTGTTATAGTTAGTATCTAATGAAAGATACCAACAAAAGACGATTATTTTCGTTTTTCCGCGAACCTCCCTCGACAGGGGGCGACTTAGGCATACGTAAATACGTACCCCTTTCTCTCTAGCTCGCCTATTTAACTATTAAACCAGCCCGCCCCAACGAACTAACGTATTCATGACTTGGAGAATACCACCCCCTATTTTACGAGCGGTGGTCGCAGTGAATCGGAAAGGTTACCTATTCGGACCCCGGCCTATGTGAAATATCACGCTAGCATATGCTACGTAATTTGAGGGATCCACGAAAGGTTTGTCCGTAAGTCGACGCGATTGTTCTACATAAAGTTAAAGAGGAACTTGAATACAATATGTATTGTTTCCTAGTGAATGTGAATATTGATGACGGAGTTTTTATATGATGAAATAAATAATACATTTAAAAAAAAAACAGACGCAAGCAGAGTTACCTACTTTACAGGAAAGGCGATGACATAGTCGTGATCATAGCAACTATAAAATATACTGAAGTTCCATTTGTTTATGAATAAAACTCAAAGCGAGATCAGAGCATTAAAATTCCGCGATTGTTTGCATCCGAATGTACCAGTTGACGCACGGCTGAATTCGGTGTGCAAAAATCGCACGCGGTCATCGGGCGCTCTCGCTGCGACCCTTTCCAGCATCCCTTGTCCACTTCGTTACGCGATATCCGTTTTCGACCTTTAATATTTATATTTGGAACGAGCTGTCGGCCAATTAGGCGACTCCGAATTCAAATTGGCAGTTCATGTTGACAGTTGCCAGGTGGCTGGCGCAAACGGCGCACGTCTCGGAAATCGAAATTTATATGAACGTCCCTCGACATTTAATGACCTCCTTTGAAGTGTTAGAAAATGGTCGTAAAGCTATTTTGGAAACCGACATAGCGATTACTGCCTGTGTTTGTGTTGAAATGAATGTTTCAGTAACAAACCGCAAACTGCTGACAATGAAACTGCTAATTTTGTGTGAAGTTGATTATGTACGCGAAGTGCTCGATAAACAATCTCAAGATAATATTTTATTTCACAATATTAGAAAAGCAAAACCAAATTATTGCATTTAAATCTTACCCCGTTTAATATTAAAAGAAACAACAGCATGGTATTAATAAAAAGCGAGAGGTCGGTACAGACGACATCTGTCTACGGCTGAATTTATCTCGGGACAAATTGCAACGCCCGAGTCGGCGCACTGGCGCGGCCGTACTGCTATCCTTTGTACAAATGAGACACACAACGGCGCAATGGTTTCGCTAAATTAATATGTTTGCACTATCTTAAGTTCTGAAAATTGGATCTGAGTCAGGGAATGAGACAAGATTCATGAACCACGCGTATTGTGACTACGTTGACTCATATACCTGCTTCAAGTAAAACCTTTTGATGTTTCTCCGCTGGCACGTGCAACAATTGATCAACAAATCGTTATTCCGTGTAAGTAGCGTCAAGGATTCATTTATTGCCTCTTAGTACCGCGTGTCCCCGAAGGGAGAATACGTGTGCGTAATACTTGAATGTAGGTGAGTTGTTATCGATGAACGCCTTTGAGAAATCCAGAAGAAAAGCTAAATTGTACGAAGATTTGGAGGTAAAAGTGTTATGGTAATGTGCGACTGTGGAGTTAAAGAATATATTGGAAACAACAGGTTTATTTGAAGCGGGATAAACAAAAAAGAAGAATAAATCACGGTTTTTTTTAATTGAAACAACACAACAGAAAAACAATGTCTTAAAAACAAATAACTTGTTTTCAATATCCTGATCAAAGCGTCATTCCTTAATAAAACATCAGAACCACAAGCTGTACTGCAAACAAGGTATAAAGTCGCAAGACGACAACTTGACAATATTTATCCCAACAACTCGGTTTGTTTAAACGTTAATTATCGTTTTATTTATGTTGGAAATATTCTAATTTACCCCGAGAGCTAATACCCGAGCTGTTCGGCGAGACGAGACAAGACGGCGCCCGTCCCGCCATCTGACAGGTGTCTTACGCGTGGTCGGATTTATCTTGAGATAAATTGCTACGAGCTCTGTTTTCTACTATCATGTGGACCTCGCACGTCACGAGGATTACACCACGATTTAAATCTGTAAGTTATCGTGTTAGTTTAGTTTGTGTGACTCTGTCTAACGTGGTATTTAGGATTTGAGGTAGGTATTTGTTCGGAAAATATATCTGGACGAGAATGCTGGATCTTGATATAGAGTTGGCTTATGCTCTGTTTTCAATCATAACTTTGTAGAATTATTAATTACTAGCTACTGTCAGCGGCTTCACCCGCGTGAAAGTAGGTTTCTCTAAACAAATTTTGGACCCCCTTTCTGCCTTAGGGGTGAATTTCGGAAAATCCTCTCTTAGTGCTTGTCTACGTCATAAAAAGAAATCTTGAGCAAAATTTTTCACACTCCAAGTCCTCGTAGTTTCGTGTGTTCATAATTTCTGTGCGTTGATATGTTAGTCAGTCAGTCTCTCCTTTTATGTATACGTATATATACTACCTATACGCACAAAACTTTTTGAAAACACGTTAATTGTGCGTACAGCTAAGGAGTGGAATTCCCTGCCAGAGTCTGTGTTCCCTGATGGTTACAACCCGGGAATCTTTAAGTCAGTTATTTCTAGGTTAGCACGCTCCATCGTCGACCACATAGTCGCTTTCCATCAGGTGAGATAGCGGTCAAGCGCAAACCTATCAACAATAAAATAAAGATAGATTGTCAAAAGATATCTATGTATAAAGCTGTTGGTAAGGTACACCACCTTCACCTCGTAAGCAATGAAGGCAAATGTTAATTTAAGAACAGGCTTTGCGCCATTTACACCTTATACGTATTGAGGGACACTGTGGGCCGGGCCCCTCAACTCCTTTGTTTTAAATATGCATCGCGCCGTCTCTACTCTCGAAAGTGTCTCAAAAGTGCTCTGGCGCTTTTATTAATATTTAAGAAAGGAACTCCAATCGAGACGCAATTTCTTTGGAGCGTTTGTTATTTTCATACGTTTTTTACGACAAGACGGTTTAAGTGTAGGTGAGAGAGATATTGGAGCTATTGCTGTAAGGATAGTGAACGTTAGATTTACTAATTGAGAACTAGAATGTGGAAAGTAATACAGATATCCTTTTATTACCTACTACATCATATCCTTTATCATTTCCTTAATATAATTTAACATTTAATTTAAATTCTTTATTATTATAGGAAAGACAGCCATTTTCCATATTAGCCTTATAAGTGAATCAAATAAAAAAAATACCATCTTTAAATTCCACTTTAAAGATTTATGATTAAAAGAGTTTAGAAATGATTATTCACGAGGCTAGAACATAAGACACAAGATTTGATAGAAGTGACAGTTGATCGTATAACCAAATAGGAAAACGTGAGTGTAATGAGTAGTAATGATCATGAAACGTACGACAGAAATGTTCATTAAACTCATATTCATAATGACCTCATTTAAAAACGACGTCATAATTTAAATATGACGCGCAAAGGTAATGTTAAAACACGAACAAGATAAAACTCAATTTAATCGATATCCAGTCAATTAAAATCAGAAGCTGTGATTACCGACAGTGTCAATGTAAATTATGTTTGCATTCGCTTGTTTGTATGAAGAGAGGTTTTAAAATTAAAACTGTAATATCGATAGTGTTACTTAATTTCGGGTTTTAATTAGCTTCGTTAAATTTTGAGCGAGAGGCGAAGTTTAAAATGAAAAGCTACTTTTGATTTTGTAGCCGTCGTTAAATTCAATCGAGGGGAAGAATTAAGTGGTAAGTAGCGACATCTATGACGGCACATAGAAACTAAAATTCATTATACTGCATCACGGTATTAGAGTTCTCCATACGATTAGAAATACATAACAGCCCAATGTCGACTAACAGGCAGTTACCCGGACAACACAAAACCCTACCAAGTCTGTGTGGAGGATCCTCCCTTTTTATTAGATTCCTTTTAAACCTCTGAAGTTGCATTGCAAAATTTTTACTCGAATTTATAGAAGTTCTAACGCTTGGCAAACGAATTTGTGAAAATGTAGATTTTTCACACTTAAGAAAATTTTACTGATATCAGGCCTTTAGTAAATCCCGTAGTTACTTTCAACAGTACCAAACCAAAAACAGAAACTGACCTTTAAATATAGGGAACATAACAGTGAAAATAGTCATAATTAAAAATCGACCTAAGCTCCAACAGAATTAAGTTCCAAATTGAAAGCAAACGAAGCAATTAAGTAGCAACATATGATCGTAGGGGTGTTATGTGTCGTCTTATTGTCAGTCCATAATGAGACATTCAGGATGCACGAGAGTTCCTGTCTGCCTGCTCGCATTGTTGTACATTAATTTTATTGTTTGCATAATTATTTTTGTAGGGGCAAGAGAGGTTTTAGCAAAGGTGAGGTTAGAAAGAGATTTTATAGAAATATGAGTAACTGGGGGTAAGAAAGAGGCTTCGATCAATAATGATCAAGACAATGGTGAAGCTTTCTGCTGATATTTTTTCATCAGAGTTCGGGTGACTCAAATCAACTTGCACAGTCATCTTCATATGTGTTAAAAGGGTCAACATATTACCAAGTACTGTTTAAAAAGAATTCACAGCAACACCAAAAATATTAACGCTAATTTTATTGTCACAGCGTACGAATCCTGAATTTAATTAATACAATGTCTTTGTGAGACGGTGGTTATATGCAAACGTATGTTGAACGAGAAATTATACAATTAATTAAATTTTGTAACATTGTTTTGAATGTCGTGGTGTCTAGCTTATCTACCCTATTTACATGAACGCGTTATGTTTTATAATATTCATAACGTGTTTGCGAGTTACCAACTTGTTGTATTTTTGACTGAAGACAAGTTATTGTAGAGTTTGTTGCATATCAGCAATGAGTGACGGTTGGGAAATTGTTTCACCTTATTGTTTCATATTAGTTAGAACTGAGAACTGAGTTTAAATTAACTAGATTTCAGTCTAAAACACGACACGAAAATGATCCATGGGTCCCTAAATCAACACAAAAGGTGAGATGAGTCTCAAATAACGCTCAAATTATGATGTTAAATTCCGTTTCAGCGATGATAATCAAAATGAACGCCCTCCATTTCCCTCTCTAAATTATGCACAGCCTAAAAGCAAGTAATTAGGCAGGTGCAGAGGAAGAAAAAAAAACACAAAAGCAGCGCAATAGAGCATTAAACATAGTACCGTAAGCTAATGCGGTAATGCAGGTAGTGTACAGAGTAGCGCGCCAACCTGCCCGGAGTAGCGAAAGATGCAATCTGCATACATTAGCCTAACGTCCCTTAGTTTTGACACCTGCTCTCAGCCAGTATGAAAATACGGTTGCTAGATGGATGGCGCAAACATGTCAAGAGTAAAGGCTGTTTCAAAGTTGCGTCGCCTGAAGAATGTATTGTTCCACTCACTCGTAAGTCGGACTGCGAAAGCTTTTAACTAAGTATTAAATTGTTGTTTGTTAGTTGTTTAGGAATATTATGGATGGGGACGTTCGCATATACTTTGCAGATAGCTTCAAAATTTGACAATGTTGTGGTAATTGAAGGAAAAGTTAGTCGAGTTTATGTTCAATAAAAAGTAATGTTTCACAAAGTACGTCCGTGTGATGATGATGTGTGATGATAATCTTTGTTACTATTAAATGGGTAGACACACCATTACCTTTATTTCTCCAGCTATAAGTGCATCGGGAGGAAGTGTTAGACTATTACTGACTAAAACCACACTCATGTTTCTTCCAGGACTACGGATTTCCCTTTCAAAAAGCCACCCATGGTTCCCGAAGGCTTTTACTCTACTGGTGTCCTATGGTTTTGCTGACATGTCTTTGAGGCTTCTGTTACCACGTTAGTTCGGTCTCGGTTACGGCCGAAACTGAAAGACGAGCCGAACATTCGATTATGGTTTCGGGTTTGACTACAAATCGTGATTTGGTCGGTACTAATTACAACAAAGCATCTACGTACCCAGTATCTAAATTGCAAGTGGGATTGTATAGTACACAACTCACAGTGACATTACAGTTCTGGTGGCGGTGCAAGCTTCCATAAACTAGTACCCCACTGAAGCAAACACCTTAAATACTTAACAGCTCAGTTACCGAGTCAAGTTTAAATGCTCGCCCAGGTCGAGAGGGCTGTCACGTCACGACACATTTTAATAATGCACCCGTTCGTTTAGTATGAAAATTAGCTGGCTTGTGGCGACCCTGTACGCCAGTCGCTTGGTTTATTGATGGTGCAACTACGGTGTTGCTGTAGACACCTCTATCGGTAGCTTTGGTAATTAATGCGGCGCTCACCTTCACGGCTGATTCAGCTGCTAGCTTTGTCGATTTTGAACTCGACTGCCGAATGGCTCGTGGGAACCCGATTTTGAACGGAATGGTTGAACAAATGAGTAGAAATGAAGGGATGCTAATTTAACGTCTACGGTTTTCAACGTCGTACCCCGAATTAATTGAATTGACACCAATATTTAAAAAAAAGTGTTTTGGTACTTGGTATATATTTCTTACTCCTTCACGTTGACGGATTTCGATGGAATTTGGTACACAAGTAGACCGCGTCTTGTCAAAGCAAATGAGATACCTTTTTTATATCTCGGGAATATGTTTTTCTCCACATTCACGTGAGTGAAGCCGCCAACGGAAGCTCCTAGAATCATGATGTAGAATTACCGCGGTAGGTTGTCAATCAACCAACTTAATCTATTCATTAAACCAACAGAAACTGTCTCAATTGACTTAACAAGGATTTCAATCTTCTGAGTGAGATGTCACTTAACAGATTGAAAACCCTCAGTGAACATTATTCCATTAGACAAAAAATAATTAATCAATCAATTGACTAAGCCAGAAGTCTTCTGAAAATAGACCTCTGCCAAATTATGTCACAACTCTTGGGAGTTCCAAATCCCATCCCACTTACAATTATAAATTGGAATTCCGTGAAGATGTTTGTATGTTTGTACTTCAATGACAGGTAAAGGACTAAATAAAATTAGAAGGAACTTGGTGCGCCAATTGTCCATGTTCTGGACTATTTTTTTTATTTATGTTCAAAATCACAGTAGTACCTATAGATAACAATTTAAACAAAAAACTCACAAAAGTTTTTAGCTTTTTTTTTATATAAGTAATACATAGGTAGTGAGTTCGGAATAAATAGATTGGATAATAAGTTTTGTGGTTTTTTTATTTAAAGATGGTAGGTAAATCAAAAAGTATAATTTTAACTGTGGAAATGATTGGATATAGATGGATATAGGTATCATTTGAAACCACAAACAAAAAAGATGGTAAAGAATTATGTGACAATGCTTTTGTATTTGGAAAAATGGTCCAAGTCTCGAAGATAATAAACGATCACGTACGAGGTATATGAAAGTTAATCTATTTCAATTTTTGTTTTCAGTGTATGGTCTCCTTTATCTTGTCGATGGATCTTCACCCAATCGCGAACAAGTACCTTCACGCCTGCAAAGCCGATACGTGACTCGATTTTCTGCAGATAATCTTTGTAAAGTTGTTTTAGAGGGATAATGTGCGAATAACATCGGGTACATTACACGAACACCTACAATTTACTAGCGATATTAATGTTCTGCCTACTTAACCTTTTACTTTATCATAGTACAAGCTTTTTCCCGCGGCTTCACACGCTTTCTCATTTAAAAAAAAAATTTGCCTATTTCCGTCTCCGGGGTCCCAACTATCTCTGTACCAAAATTCATCAAAATCGGTTTTGCCATTTAGGCGTGAAGACGTAACAAACAAACAAACAAACTCACTTTCGCTTTTATAATATTAGTAAGAATTAATTTGTAAACATATCATATTATTATTCCAGGTAAACGGGGGTGACTGCGAAACCTGATCCTTCTCTTTCTACCTTCAACTATAAAATAGTATTCTGGAATTTCTAACCTTAATTTTTTGTCTTATCTATCCTTAGTTGCCCGTCTTTTTTTTTTTTTATAATAGTTTAATTAAATCGTGCAGCTCTCAAGAATGGATACTGGCAGTAATGTTAAAAACAAGTTGCCATATTCAAAAAAAAAATTGTAGAGATGTATAAAAGTTTATTTAAGTAAAGATCCAAACAGAGGGCAACGCCAAAGAGTACTACTATATTATATGAATAACAAGTAATTGTGTACTAATTAGGTGCTCTACATTGAACCTAATAAGTGACTGTCCCTCTATTGAAATAATTCGGCTTACTATCTATTAAAACAAATAATACAGAAACATGAATACCATAAAAATATCCACTGTTCAAATAACAATTAAATTCCAACATATCTACGTTATAATTAATTTGTTCGGAACTTTATGTAAAAGTGAAACCACATGTTTACATTGTAAATGTTATGTGCGGGCCGAGGGAACAATGTTTTAAAGTCAACAGCGGCCTTCTGAAATATTCACACAACTGGAAATTCAATTTGAAGTTTCCACGTAAAAGTATTAAGGTAGTTTAGTGTTCCCCGTTATTATAACATTGGCTTCGAGGCTGCGGTCGAACACATTTTTAACCAACACCTGTTATTAAGTTGACACTAACTGCGAGCAAGTTGGTCGTTCGTCAACTTTCTTCTAAACTTTACGACCCCGGCACAATTAATAAAAGTAATGGTTGTAGAATCGGAGCTTAAAGAAAGAAGCGAGCTTGTTTCGCAAGTATAAGAGCCCACAGACGAACGGTAGACTGTTGTGTTGTAACAATGGCACCGGTAATTTGTAGCCACAGTCGACCGTGTCCGCAGTACCACTCTATCTTATACATTTTTAACTCCGATCTAAAATTGCTGTTCAAAAATCGATGTCGGGTTCACCCGTAATTCAAGCACCTTGTATTCAGTTTGTGTGTTCCTGTGCTCATTTATTATTCTTGCATGTTGTTTGACCAACGGACTAAACGCAGTCTAGCCCTCATAAATAATATAGTCTGCCATTTTCTCCAGTTTCCCATCAGGCAGGAGCGCCGAAGCGATTACTTCGCATAAATCAAACAGATTTGAATGCGGACCGCCGTGCCGTGCGGCTGTTACCGATGTAGTGCCCATTAAACCTCATCCTTTTATTTTTACATTCCATTTCCAGCGCTGATTGTTTGCTTTCACCTTCTTACTGCATATTCCAGTTATGCCACAATCTTCGTGAAGTAAACAAGCAACCCTTGAACATATTATTTAATTAATATTGTGTTCACGCCAATATCAACATCTGTGTAAATTAAACATTCATGAGCTTAATTACCTTCCACATACAAATAGAGGTAAAAGGAAGCGAAATACGTTTTACAATAAGGTTTTTTTTTAATATAAAATATAGACAATATCGGTAGTAAGACGTGGAGTGATCCCGTACCATGTCAAAGCCGTTACGCGTGCCGTTAGAAATTTTCCGGGTTCTTTAACGGGATTCATTCATAACTCACGGTCGAGTGGAGCCTTCGAATATTTCAAGCTGTAGAGGTCCCACCCCTATAAATTCCGCGCCTCGGGTTGCCAAATTAGGCGCGAGGAACGTAGACTTATTCCCCCCATTACCCCAGGCCAGCCAAGTGAGACTTTTAAGGAAACTTTTCACGTCCTGTCGCAGGTGTTGTAGTCATAAATAATAATTCCCTTGTGCGTCGAGCGTTGCAAAGTTCCGATGAAAATATATAAATCAAAACAGAGAGTAGTGATGTAAGCTTCTGAGCGAATCATTTGCACAAATATAACTGTTGTTACTTAATCTACTTTAAAGCAAAGCAGTCTTATTGCTAGCGACTTGCCCCAGCTTCGCATAGGAGTTAGAAATCTTTGAAATACTCGATTTTTTTTTCTACTAAAATATAAATATTCTTATGACACATTACACCTTCCTCATGAATCATTCTGTCTATTGATGAAAACTGAACAAAAGTTCATTGAGGTTATCCGTTTATACAGACAGACAGGCGTAGTGGAGAACTTTGGAAGGAAGAGAGTGGATTCCCCAAATAGTTACTTGCATCTAACTTCGAAGACCCATCCATCGACACTTACTGGTACAAATGCAATATAAAACTTCCACAATCTTGTGTGATCACCTCTAAAGCAATTATGTGGGTCGCATACTGTTCCACTGTTCCGATGTAGAACACATTTGTACTAACAATCGAATGAACTTCCACCCAATTTACTTTATGTGTAACCCATTATTATAATTGCTACACAGTTACAAAGTTGGAAGCCGACGCCGACGCGATGTGAACTGAGGCGAACTGACTCAAATACAAATTATATTCAAGTTTGTTCTTTTAAGTTGAAATGACTTTAAGTTCAGCCTTATGGAATAGCTTTTACTTTTCTTCCTAATGTAATTTAGTGGATTTTTACGGTCAGATGTTTTTGATCGACTTATTGCGCTCAACTTTAGCTAAAAGCACACTCGGGTTCAGTTTTAACTCAATTTCCAGTGAATTTATTATCTCGACAAGTGTCAGCTTTAGAAAAGGTAGATATGCATCGTGCGTAACATGCCACAGAGCCGGGGGACAAAATTCAAATCTACATTTTCAAATATGGATATACAGAGAATAACATTTTGATAACAATATCTACTATATATAAATCTGCAGTCGGTGAAATGTTAGCATTCAAAATATTTTGATTATATTTTGCAGTGATGTAGAGCGGAGAGATTTCATATTTCAGTGGAATGTTTGTTTTCAGAATGTGATGAAACAAAAACAAACGAATTGTGGATGAAATTAAGTGCAAATCTATATCAATATTTGGCGTGACAATCGTCATCGGGAATAATCGAGGGAACAACAACGGGTCGGTGCCACAATGACCGGTAATTTAGCGGGTGTAATTCCGACGGACGAGCGTTTGGTGAATTTAATTTTATCTGGGATAAACCCTCCACTGTAATAATTTATGGAAACCACCGCGCGACCCCAACACGTCCTGTAATAGCGAGATTTGCAAAAAATGGTTGCACGCTACATCACACAGATGAAGCTAGTAAATATTTAATTAATATTTTATAGACCGCCGGCAAATTATTGGAAACTGTTTATGATTATAGTCAGTGTAGCGTATTTAACTAAAGTATAATAAATAGGTAGTTGTGCAAAAGCTTAATAATGGTTTTCGATTTTTATTCTATTCTGAATGACGTGGCCCTTTCATGCATGAGGTTGTGGGTTTGAGATCAGACAAGTACCAATGTGATTTTTTTAATTCATATGTACGAGTACTGAAATTCAAAGCACGTAAAGCTGATCCCGGTTGTCATTCGTAGATTTTTGACTGCCGTTACAGGACAGACGCCAAAAAATCTGACCATTAGTCTATCTAAGGAGTATTGTGCAGCCCAGTAACTGGGTTCTAGAGGTCTGTTAGGCAGCCCCGGTATGAAGGCTACAAGGAACGGGGTGGATTTTTAATCAGTAAAAGTCTTACACTATCTCCCGCTCCGACCAAGAGTGGGGGTTGCCATTGAGTGATTTTCCCCACTATAAAAAAAGCCACTCTATCTAAATCACGAGTATTCCGTTACGCCTGGTTAAACTGGAAGCTGACCCGAAGCTAGTAAGGAAAAAAGGCTGGAGAGATGATGATTAATTGTTTTTGATTGATCTTTAAACAGAAATAAAGTTCTCATTATTGTATTTCACTTTGTAAGGAACAATAATATTATTGGAGAACTAACACGTAAAGAGAAGCCTACAACAAACTTGTTTGAAGGTATTGTTGATCAAGGTTGGCAAACTAAGAAGTACGAGAATCGTGTACAATGTTCAACTTAACATTTGTTGCGCGAGATGAAACAGAGCAATTGAATTAATTCAATCGGAGGAACTTTGTATTCAGCCTCAAAGACAATTGTTTCTGCTCGTGTTACTGAAATAAAGGAAGCCTCAAGGGGTTTAGGCAATGATCCATGAAATGATTAATATGGTTGATTGGAACTTACAAGCAAGCAACAAGTATTAACCACTTATATAGGTTTAACAACGACAGATTTTAATAAAGATTATGAATTCTCTTCATGTCGAGTTTGTAAAGCTCTTTAAAATGTAAATCACTCAGTGCAACATTTGTCATACTTTTGAACTTTCCAGTTTAAATAAAATTTATAAACTTGCCAAAAAAGTTTGTATCTTGGCCATAATGGTAAGTACCTACGGATCTATAAATATGTGGCTACCCCTCTGATAATCCCACCATCATTCATGTGATCTTGGTATAATTTATGTAAATGTGGGTTTCATGTGGCATACAAAATTGTCAAGCGCGTGAAAATTTCTTCTTTATACTCGCACACTCGAAAAAAAAAATGTCGCAAGGGACTCGGTCGTGGTATATTGAGTCATATCTGGTCCAATTAACGTCTGTTTGTTTTGCATTTCCCTTGCATCTCGGAAGCAGTGAGGGCGTAATAAAACGGTCACAACAATGCGGATCACGTCACAGCGGAATTATCTCGCAGCGCCAGAGACGATCAATTACACTGACAACGAGCACGTGGAAAAAGGGCGGCCGCTCTCCAGGAGGCTTTTATTTTAACACGCTTTTTTGCAATGCAGACCTTACGCTTGCGTATTTTAAACTGCTTTTTGTTTAAAATGCCTGGTGCGAGGGTAGTAATCGTAAGACCAATTAGGCGTAGTGGAGGCTGTTCAACGACTGTCGTTTCGTTCCCCGCTTAAAGACTCAACCTCTGCCTTTATTACTGGTACATTGTCATCGTTATCGTCCTTAGTTTTTATGTACTCAATACCTAGAGTCGTAACTTCTTTGTGTATTTTTTAGTGAACAAATCTGGTCTCTGAACTAGTCGTCAATCATAGTGAATCTAACAGTGCCGGCTAAATACAGTCACGCGAAGACTCCATTTTGTTCGCAACACACTGAGTGTTATGTTTGAGCGTGTCTATATAAATCTTCACGTACAGAAGCAATATATTGTAGTAAGTACTCCCACTCGTCTTGTAATCTTCGCGCAGCTCCAAATGAAATACTAATTGTATTCTCAGAACATGTTAAATGGTACCCACATGTTGTTGTGTGCCGTGAAGGGAGTCAATAGACACTACGGTTGATGACTGTGTATTTAATGCTTACAATAATACGGTGTTTACATATTCCCTGTTTGAGACGAGATATGTTTGTAAGCATTGTATATGCTGGTTGTATCTACTCTAATATTGAAGCCTTCAAAATAGTAGTAAACTTATATTTCAGTCTCCGTTTTCCGGCACCCATTAAAAGATAAACGGATTCTCAATATTCCCATATCAAACGATAGACGATATACTCCTGGTTCATTTCGAATCAAAAGGATAATCTCAAAAAAAAACTCTCTTTAAAAATATAAATCCCGTAGACAATCTATTAGCAATTTAAAACTCTCAATTTAATACAGGTATTCTATTCCAAAGCATCTCTAAGTAGACTCAACAGATTGAAGTGTGTAATGCGATGACATTTCCGCGAGTTCCCGCAATCCGCGTTCAGAGGGTAGGTAATAAAACAGTGACAAGCGATAGGACGGGATCGAGTCGGAACGAAATTATCTTGTGGAGACGATGTAGATCAATTATACGGGGCGTCGGGAATTAGAACGGACGGTAAACCAGCGAGTAGGTGGAGATTTATACGGCAGAATTTATAATTTGCTTAAGTACGTACGCTTTTACGTACAGGTTGAGCTGATTTCAAATGGGATCAATACGATTTGCATTTTCTCAGATAAAAGCAACACAGAGCAGACGTCTGTGGAAATAAAAGAAGCATTGTTGGTGACAGGTAACCTAACATAGGGAATTGCAGTTAGACAGCCAGAAAAATATTTGTCAGAATACATAACTTCTTCTATATCCAGACTAAGAATTTAATAAGTAGACAAGCCTACGCATCGTTTTTGACTTTATATTCAGCTTGCCAGGTGAAAACGGACTAGCCAATAATATCGAAGTTGGCTTATTAACACGAAAAACAGACATTGTAATAATAGTTAATAAAGCCTATGATCACAAAACAAGGATTTATCCATTGTTAGATTGCCATTTCCCAATAGATACTTGTGATATTTTCACAAAATGTTATCCTCACAAAACAAACGACATTAATCAACAATAGTAATCCACAATTAAGCACTGGATTATGCTCATTTGAACTGTATCGAGCACTTTCGTTATTTCAAAACAAATAATTTTCATAAATATGTAAGCCGGGATTTGAATATTTCACAGAAACACGATGAATCTGCTGATATTTTATTTATTCCGTGAGCAATATGTTGATTGAGCGATATTTAATATTACCTTATACCTAATATGGAAATGTGTTGTAATACACGTCATGTTGATTTTTAAACTTGATATAAGTCTTTGTAAAGGTCTCGGAAAAAAATAACTGCTTCTAATAGTCACCTCTCTAGCAAACTTATTAGAAAAAAAGTAATTAAAAGATTAGCCAAAACAAAGTTCTAAAGAAAACGTAGAAATGGCATAAGAAAGTCTCTAACTTGGTAAATAGCAAAAAAAAACTAAATTAATTCAAATAGAATTAATAAAATGGTTCTCAATTAAATTCAAGTTATACGGGATGCACAGTGGGGCGCGTGGCAAACGCGGATTAAATACTAAAGTGTCGCGATTACGTACCGAAACCGACCCCAAGGCGCTATTAAGAATTCAGCAAACGAATTGGGGACATCGAATCGACAAAATTGAGCTCGCCTCATCTTTTCTTACATCGTGTGTTTTCGTCCTCTTAGTACAGATATTTTAATATTTCCCTGACTCTTGGGAGACGACCGCTGTTTTGATCTACAACTCGCAAAATACACATTTTTTCAGTACAAACATAGAATATTCTTCTTCATTTCTTTATGGGGCATAACTTTGTGAATACGTCGCTGAATAATATGAAAATCTTTTATGAATGAGATTTTCGGAGGGTGCTCCAGAAGGGCCAGCGGGGCAGTGGAGCGATGAGGTGAAATATGTTCTGTAACTCACCCGCGCGTTACGGACTTAAGATAATAAACAGTACCTGGAACAGACAAAGGAGACTCATTAATATACAATGGATTTTGATTTTAACCAAATCAAAATAAGTAAATATAAAATAGACCGTTGAAAGAAAATATACATCTCTAAAAAACATAAACGTTCGCATGAAAGGATTTCAAAGGCAGACAGATTCAAATTATGTTAGGTTAGGATTTGTTGAAGTTTGATTTATTAATTTTAGTTTATTTATACTAAAACCATGCCGAAGGCGATATCTTGCTAGTACTGATTTTTTTTAATAATTAGGCTACGATTAAAATCTAACCTTTTTTTCTCTTATCAAATCCTATTCAGGGAGTTTCAATATAGTATAATTAATGCATAATTTAACAATGAATTAACGTGTTGTCAAGTTATGAGGTTGAAACATTTTGACCCGATCTTCATTGACCCGGCGTCATACGGGCCACGCGTGCGGCCGGGTCAAGTACTTCAATTGTATGCTCATTATTGTTCATGTACCAGTAGGTACTACGATACATTAATTTTATCATTTGTATTAAATTTCAGAGTAATATGGGGCGACTAAGAACATTAACTTGTCTTTCGGTTTTCTTCAAATGCGATTAGTTTCTTATTTAGTTTTCAAGGTACTACAGTGAGAGGTAAATAAACGTATTAAAGTAGAAAATTAACTTTCAAGTCTCAAAGTTTTGATATTCATAAAATAAAGCGACTTTCCTTTCTCAGCTCAAAAGGAGTCTTGTTGCCTTCACGCATATCTCGATGATATCGTACTGCATTCAAGCTACAAAACGGACATTTGATTGAATGATACCCCGTATACCCTATTGTGTGCAAGGGATCAAAAATGGTGGCGAGTATTATCACCTCAGCTTCGTATACAAACGATGTTTGCAAATCTCTCACAGTAAACACTAAGTGATCGGATCAACGTTACCTTGTTCTTATAGCTGTTAGAAATGGAGATACGCGGTGGATAGGTGTGTAGTTATAAGTACCACTGAAGTATTGCCTTATATTGGCAAACATAATAATTTCCTAATCTATTTTACCTGACACAAAATGTTTCCGCACGATGTCAAAGGTCAAAGATCAAGAATTGGATAGAATTTCCTTTCTTTATAGGGATACGTTTTGAAAACGATTCAAAGGACGACGTACCGTTTCTAACAGTACCTAAATCCTTTTACTTTACAAAAAGAAACACCATTTCCCGGGACTAAAGTTATTTTACAACAACAATGAGAAAATTGGCAACAAAAAACGACCTACATGATGCGGTGTCAACAAAGATAATATATATCGTGGTATCAGGGTGCCTCCATCGCTATTGTTGTCCCTAAACGCGGCCATGATCCCGGGATCGCCAGCCCCGGACTCGTTTGTCCCGGGATATCCCTCGGCAAACATCGACGAAACCCGAGATTCACTAGACCTTTACACAAGTGCTTTGTTGAGTCGCTGGAGGATATAAAAATATAAATATAAACGTCTTTTTTTCTCACACCATATTCGAGCTAGTGTTATATCGGACGCGAAGATTATTTATTGTTTCATCACGGGATAATTCTATATTGTCGTCTCATCGTTTGCTTTATTTTGTCTTACAAGAATTCTTACTCTTGTTTCCTATTATTGATATAACGACGAAACAATTATGTTTCGATGTTGGTGTATTGTCTTTACAAGTTAATTGGTTGTATCTCATCTTCGAAAAATGAAACTGAGTATTTAAGGTATCTTCTTTTCTCTTTTTGCAATTAACATTAAACATCAAGATGCGATTTCACCTCACCTAATCGTTTTAACATAGCTAAGTGGTGTAATGTGGGATCATTATCAACCAATTGACTATCGTAATATATTATACATACGCATTACGGTCTATTAATTCGTTATTGCACGTCGTTTAAGGTTATTAGCCTAACACATAGTGGGCAATAATTAGGTAAGTGATTAGACATTAGTTGGTTATAACGGTACCATAGTCTACTATAAACAACACGAAAACCAGAGACAAATATAGCCGTTCATAAAACTGTAGTTTCAGAAATACTGTTCAAGATCACGTCGATTCCTCAAGGATTGTAAAAAGACGACAGAGCCAACTTTGCACGGAAACATCCAATAAAACGAAGTGTGCTATAGTACGCCGGGTGCACGTAAAAAGTTTGCCCGTGTACGACTAGTCGGGCCTCCGGTCGCCGAAATCGCACGACTTGTCGGCACAACTTCGATATTAGTTCGCGCGTGATCGATTTAGCAGGCCAGTTTGACAGTTGCGATAGTGACAGATGACGCAGACGCCATATCGCACGGGTGATTTGTCTTCAACTTTACCTAAAGACAGTTGTTTTCACAGCTCTCCTCTCCGTGCAGATCATTCTCAGAAGCTAACTTTTATCTATAAATTGCGATATGTCCCAACGATGCCTACTTTATCTAGGTTATTGTCACTTTGAGACACATCAATTTCGGTTTATATCATAAAGCGAACAACCCTGTGCTAAATTATTGTCGACACAAAATATTCTAAAAATAAAAAGAAGCAGTGTACGAAACCCCTCGGAGTCGTACGTATATAAATATGGACATATAGGGAGATGTGAATCAATGTAGAGCCGTTTATTTTCGGAGTGAGAGGTCCACGGAGAAAAACATTAGGCAAGTTATTAGCACCTTATTTCACCGTAATAGGCATTACATCGTGTCGCTTTTCTGCGCTGTTTGCCTCAGGAAAGTGTTGAACGCCTTCACTGTCATTTTCGTGATTAATTTGTGTCGGCTCTGTCGTGCTAATGGGCTAAAATAATTTAGTGGGCGACACTGATTATTTATTGTCAAGCGTCCTGGTTAACGTTTGCTAAGCGATTTATCGTTTATTTTGCGACAATTATAATATTATCGAACCATCTATTCTCAGCAGCCTATTAATTTGCTATTGGGGTTAAATTGCAATTCAGTTTATATTCTATATGATTTTCGACGCGTGTGTTTTCGGGAAAACTGAACTCAAACGTAATTAAATTTTGTACTTTAGAAAGCTTACAAGGGAAAATAGGATTGGAATAGTTTACAAATAGATAAAGAGCAAAGTCAAAATTAACTAGCCAATTAATTCAATATTATATATATTAGCGTGCAATGATTAGTTACACATTCAATATTGTATGTGTATGCAAATGATGTTGATTACACTTTGTTTGCTTAGTCCGCTATTACTGAACACGGCCGGACAATGGCAGCGGAGATCATAAGCTAACAATCGGCTGACAATATAAATTTTAGATTGAGCATCATATAGGTACAGATTATTGTGTTGAATCAGTGGGCGGATTCTACGTTATTGTTTGGTAAATGATATTGGTTGTCGAATATTGAATATTTTGATGAGTATAACAATGGAAGAATACTTCAAGCGTTGTGCAAGAAAACAGTACGTAGCATGTAACAGACTTTTAAACAGCTCATGCATAAGCAGAATTATATCAGGTTAAGAATTTTTTGCCACTTTTACCAGACCCGAGGCCCGTCCAATTTGGGTTTTATATTGGAAATGGATCAGTTATTTGTTTCTGGTGTTCCAAAGCGAATTTTCAAGACATTGACTAAACACAACCCCACTTTCAAACACCTTGTCACACACAACTTTATTTCTTTTTTGTTTGTCTTCTATTAAGTTTCATCAACCGTGTTGTTTTTATACCACCCTAAGATCAGCTGGTAGGAAAATACCTAAGACATTAAGTCCACCTTTGTTTAGTTTTGATTAGAGCATAAAATTATCACTTTTCTTTTTGAGTTTTCACCATTTCCAGGCGAGTAAGGCTAGGCTAACGTTGTGTAATAACAAATCCATGTTACAGGCCTGAATTTCATGTCGTTTTCAGGAGCGACAAAACCTCCTAACATACATGTAGGTATATAAACACCGGAAGAAGGCATTTTGCCATCACATAATGTATGGGCGTAGCTAAGGTGGGGCAAATGGCAAGCGGCACTTTTCCTGATTGGCCGCGAAAACACGACCAGAATATTACGATATTGTTTGAAAATTTTATTATTAGAAATGTAGAGCATAGGTAGGGTTAAAAATTACCTCATATTTAAGTATATCAAACCTAAATGTACCTAGATGAGTAATGTTATCGACTTACGGTTCGGGTGGGTTCAAACCCAGACAGGTGTTAAATTTGTGTAAATTTAATCTCCACCACTGCTCTCAAGATAGTGACGGATAACATCTTGGGGAAACTAGAATGTCCTAGACTAGAACCAAACATTTGAAGATATGTGACATCCACCTACAAAACCTAGGCCCGCGTTTTGTTTAAAGGTCCATTACCTCTCCTAGAGAAAAGACTTGAGTCCCAGCACTGGGAATATTAGAAGGCCAAGGGAATATTGGAAGGTTATTATTAGGCTGATTACTGTTTATGCTTATACATAAGCAGTGTAAACCTGAAAATATTTTCACATTTATGTAAAAAATATGCTTAGCGATTTTCGCGAATTATCTAGGCTAATTTACACAGAGGAATTATAATTCATTGACTAAAAGGGTCTTATTAAGGTAATAATATTATTCAAGCATAAAACGATCCTTTCATAAACTCCTAAACAAATTCAATTTCCCACATTAAATATAACAAAAGTCGTTATTTTACAAAATAACCACACAACATCCATTAGGGGAAGGCATTCTGATTTCCTCCGACTATAATTAAAGTCTCAATGGATAAAGAAGAACAAACTTGGGTCGCATCAACGTCACGCAACAGCCAACTTGGAAGTGAAAAGCCGCCAGGAATACGATGTAACTTGTCTGATTTCAGAGAAACTTGCCTCAATCGGCCGACTTGGCTCCAACTTTTCACACAACAGATCGGCAGCCGAGCAACAATACTTCGGGAAACAAAAGAGCTCTTCGAAATACTTATACACTGCTGTTCAGATTAAAGGGTGCTCCTTATATATTTCGTCGAGCCTTTGTTGTGGTAGTTCGTAGTGGAGACTCTTGTTTAATCTAATTTCATTTACCGCTCTCGTTTTAATTACCTATGTTGTATTCATGTTTAATTAGCTGTCATAATTATACACAACTGTACTGTAATGTATATTTCACAGGAACGTTTGTTTAATAATACCTACCTACCTATTGTTTACTGTAGATATGCACATACACCACTTTACATAACTTTGGAAAATAAACTGTTTAGATTTTAAACATTTATTGAGATCCAATAGTTAAATCAGTTTTCTATTGAAATGAATTGATGCTACATAAAAACATTCCAAATATTTTTATTTAAAGTCATAAACAAATATTTAGATGACTCTATTTAACTGCACGAAAGTGTACGCCGAAAACTGGAGTGCCTTCATCACTTGAAATTAGTTTCGTATAAAGCATCTGCTATTAAAAGGGCATCAAGTTTAATTTTAATAGCATTAGGAGGGCGCCAAGGGCCTCAACAGTGTAAAGTGTTTCATTTGGCGGCATCACACGTCTCACTTTGGCGGTACACCTACACACGTTAAGAACATTGGAGAGTACCCGAGGCTCAACTGCGTCTACGTAATATGCAGTTATATATGAGTAAACATAAATTGTTATAAGCGTAGCAAGTTTAATTCGAGTTTGTGGCCACAGGTGCTTTCATGTGTATGTTTCTGTCAGCGTCAGGCCCTTCATCTCAGCCTCATTTGCTCTACTTGGGGTAATTTCTTGCCGGAGCGCCTTAAGGGTGTCGTTACATTCCTTTGCGTGTGTGATTAACTGTATTTATAATGTTGGAATTCCCTTTGTTATAAAGAGTGGTGTAGTCTTGTTGTTCTCGCCCCTCGTACCTTTCGTCCCCTCAGAGTCACAAGGGCAGCTTACGTCGGATTTGTGCGATCGATGATTGTGAAACTGTAGGTATTGCAGCGGATTGCGAAACATGCTCTACCTCAGTGTAGCTTCAGAGTTTTATTTGTTTTTTAGTGACAGTGAACGATGAGTTTGTAATTGAAATAGGTATCTTATTACAGAATAAAGCTTTGTAGATGCAGCCTTTGTGCTGTAAAAAGGACAAAATGTATAAAACGACAGAAAAGTGTTTTAATAAGATAAAAAGTAATTAGAGCACCTTTCGATCATTCTTATTATTTCAAACCGTTGCTACTATTTGAAAGAAAAAATGTTAATAAACAAATAAATTGAGTACCGTTACACGAGGTTATTAAAATGCAGGGGAAAATTTAAATCAACTTTTCAAGATTTTTTTTAAAGTTTTTTAAAATATTGTTTACAGTATATTTAGTATTATACTACTATTCTATTTTTTGTAAGAGTTGTAAATGTAAATAATTTAAAAAACTTTTTTGTTTCTATTTACCCCTGAATTCGTATTTATCCCGTTTGTAGAAACCCTAAAGTGACATAATTTGAAATAGTCGAACTGATAGACAAATAATCGGCTCTATTTATCTTTCATCGAACGCGAAATTAGTCCTGAAAAACAGAAATAATATTAGCTAAAAATAACCGTACATCTCTCTATTATTCCGTTCCAATACTTACTAGCATAAAAATGGGTACAGCGTATTTGTAACGCTCGTTACAAAATATTCGAAGGTTATTTCTCTCGACCCTTGTAAGGCTGGCTTAGAGGGACTTGCCGAGATCGATGCGAGACTCAAACCTCGACTTATATCGCTTTGTAACAATACAGAATGAAATATAGAGTAACAAAGTTTTTTTTTTTATCACAA
Source organism: Mythimna lalbum (assembly GCA_949319445.1). Classification (NCBI taxonomy): domain Eukaryota; kingdom Metazoa; phylum Arthropoda; class Insecta; order Lepidoptera; family Noctuidae; genus Mythimna; species Mythimna lalbum. The sequence continues at coordinate 10,857,559 of OX439354.1, read as the reverse complement.
AAGAACTGATAAAATGTCTCCAAATACTAGAGCAATTAAGCAATTAGTTTGACTGATACCCCAAAATTCTAAATTAAGAGCTTACATCAATTTAAGCGGTATCTGGTGCACGTGATTTCAATACAAAAATTACGTTACGCACACTATTGTAATACTCAGCAATATAAAACAGCAATATTTATTCAAATTGCCAATTCAGAAATATTGTACCTCTAAAATAGAATAGTAAATGTTTTTGTCCGCAAGTGTACGGCGTGGAAGTAATGCCGTTGTCGTGCCGAATGAACTGTAACTATTGTTTTTATCCGTAGAGCTAACAGTTCGAGGATAACAGATGGGGAGTCTTGTACATTTTACAGCTTTATATGCTACGTATGTTTTATATAGCGTACCTTTCTTGCCTTTTTAAGATTAAAGAGGCTTTCAATGAAAGGGAATACGTGTTTGTTCCAGAACACAATTGTTTAGTGAAGGATCGATTACCTATTCAAATAATACTGGGTAACATTGAAATATTAATACTTACTAAGTAAGTAATATGTACACACATAATACTATACTAACAAAAGAATATTTGCCAAACAGCTAAATAAACTTGAGGCCAAATAAACAAATATAAAACCCATTTCACATTCTCAAAACCAATTTGAATTCTTAAGCAACTTCGAAAATAAACAGCAGTACACGACAAAGCCACAAATCGAGCTTATGAAATAATAAAACACAAAGTACCGTAGAAATAGCTGCGGGCGTCGGTAAAATCGATATAGCACGGGACATATTCCACCTGTCGTTCAGTCACCTAGCGACCAGGGGCAAACACAGCGACTAGGTACTCAAATTATACGTCTTTTATAATTCCTACCTTTATATACCTCTACCTATAGAACTTTACAAATTAACCACGCAGGTAATGCCTCAAAGACGATACGTAGGTATTATTATTTATGTCCAGTTTAATATGAAATATGTCGTTGGAATTTAAATGTGTTTATGGGTGCTTATTTAGTTTTGTAGGTACCTACTAGATATACAAGGTGTAAGGGACAGCCTTCCGCAAACTTTAAGAGCCTTTTTCAGGAAACTAAAAAAAATCGATCTGGCCATACAAATTGTCCAATCAAGTTTATCATTTTGTATGGAGAGGCTGACTTTTTTTTTGTTTCCTGAAAAAAAATCTTGTGGAAGGTTGTTCAATTTCGTTCACTGATTAAGACTTTAAAGTCTACGGAGGGCTATCCCTTACACATTGTAAATTTGGGTAGTCTGTCTAAACCGACTTGGGTAATTATTAGGATTTAATTTGATATAGTCAACACTGGTTCAATAATCAAGGTTGATTAAGAGACATCGGTCATTGTTTACTAACAGAAGGCCCTTAAAAAAATTATCGCATATAAGTATTTTTGAAATGATTAAATATTATCCAAAATTCCCAAGTGGGTTGATTTTTTGGACAGACTATAATATTTTATTGAACAAAGTTTCCTACCGTGTCTGTCTGTTAGTCCAGGATCCTAGGTCCATTTTTGCACTTGATTACTATCAAGCAAATTTTTTGTAAGTAGCTTTATTTTGATGAGACGCCTAACAATTTCCTATATGAAACTCTCGATTGTGGTAGCTAACAGAGGTAGTAGGTATAGATTATATCGATTTGATGATTCTCAAAAATTTTTTACCAACTGGATTTTTTAAAATTAAATTAAGATAATTTATTATCTAAATATAATTATGCCATAGCACACACAAATTCTTTGTTCCTTTGGTATTCGGTTTTGCTGTTTAAAACATCGACCCCATAAGCAGATTGTTTTTTTTTTTTATTTTTTTATTTATGGGCTCGTACTTAACCACTATTTCACCTGATAGTAAGCGATCATGTGGTCGTGAATGGAGCACGTTTACTTTTTTTTTGGTGGGAAAATCATCCAATGATATTCCCTGCTCCTGGGCTGAGCGGGAGATAGTGTCAGACTTTTACTGACTAAAAACCCACTTCTGTTCCTTCGTTGCCTTTTGTACTGGGGCCGAATCTTCATTTCAGACCCAGATCCTAGGGGCCCAGCAGGGTCGAAGCCTCCTCAGTAGGCTAGAGCACATTTACCTAGAAGTAACCTTTTAACTTTTGACATAAATACCTTCAGGTTATAGCTATTAAGAAACCCCGACTTCTGCAAGAAAATGAAGGAAAAATTGTAATATACACCTACTTTTTCATAATTTTCTTTGCTGCTCTTTATATTACATACTTGACACAAGGGAGATGTATGACGCTGCCCACGCCTAACTTCAAGTGCGTGTTGTAATATACGACTGGGGGATTAAGTGTGGATGGGCAGCATTCATCTATGTGCTAATAACATCGCTCCGGCCACCAATCTGCCTGCCAAGCATAGTGATTACAGCATTATCGATCCCCTAGGATAGCTGTTAACAGCATGCAGTACTGAGGCAATACGAGACAGACGACATTTGGGGCAAATTGGTAACAATAAATTGCAGAAAGTAACGTTTCTACTTATTTTGATGAATTAATAATACAGCCTCCCTAGCCAAGTTACAACCGTTTCGCTTGAGTCGAACGCCTTAAGTTGGCCATGCCTTTGATTTTTTTCTGACCACGTAATTGAACGTTGGGATGACGTCATCCCCGTACATTTGAAATTTTCTACTAGCGGTATAACGATTGCAGATTAGCAACTTGGCTAGGGGGGTCAGGATAGATGTTAGTCAATGTGCCCTTTTTATTTTTTTAGTCGATGGCAAACTCCTTAAATTGTTTGGTAGCTCACGTTAACTGCAGCATCGATGGAATTCATTAAGTCCTCCAAGGTGCAGGTGTATGGGCACTTTGAGTCTGTACCCTGGGACAGTGAGTCAAAGTCGCGACATATCACGAAGGAGACGGCGAGGCAAACCAGGTTTCGTTGAAACTTGAAGAAGAAAGCGTGCGAAACATGAAAGCGAGGTCTTTCTCCAGCTTTAGGACAGAACAGGATAGCAATAAAAATAATAATAGGATAGGTACCTACGCTGAAACACCTCGGGCTTATGGTACTCGACAATGAGCCTACTAAGCGTAACCCGCTCCAAAAATGATTGGGGTAAGACGCAACCGTCACATTATTTCTTTGCGTTTGTTCTCAACGCAATCAGATAGGCTTGCGTTCGTTTAAGTAGAGCAGGCTTTACCTCTCTGTAAGCGTGAACTTTGGTAACGGGAAATATTTTTCCAAGAATTTAACTTCGTTTTTTTTTTTATCGATACTCCTCTCTAGGAATGACTCTTGTATCGTGGGTGCGTTCATAGACATGTTAACTCATACACAAAACTTATTGTTCCGTGACACGAAGAGTAATCTGTGCCGGTGGAAGATTGGTTAACCGTGCCGCCAATGGTTTTTTTCTTTTAATCAGTGTCATTTTCACATACCCCTGAATCTTTATCTACCTTATCACCTTGGGTAAATTTATTCACTTAGATCAAATGGCATGAAGCAACTGCGCGTGCTTTCTGCGCAAGCACTCACTCAATTTATTAATGCACCGCATCAAAATATCATGTTACTTACGAACAGCATAAAAGCCATCAGCGTTTTACAACGTAAAGAGACTTTAGCGGTATTAACCCTTCAGATACCGTCAATTAGAGACACAATAGTAAGACAATAGATGCGCGGCCACCGGTGGTCGCTTGGGGATTCATGAATTAACGCAAACTTGCGCGTTTTCACTAGAACGCAGAGTAATGGGTTACAGTTATTGCTCCCTGTTGTTTAGTTGATGTAACGTAATTACGGGGAGGCGCGCATCACGCGATGTGTCGTGCTACCTTCTGAAAGAACCATAGGTACGGCTCTTTCCACGTACCAGAGAAAAAAGACATCGAAATGTCAAGCTAAAAAGAACAAATTAGATTGAGTTGGCTGCCTTTTTAACAAAACAAAATCCGGGGAGCTTCGAACCTCCAAAGAAGCAATTAGTATAAACATCGGCTTCGAGAACTGTCTAACATTTAAACAAAAGCTGTCAAGTAATTTAGACGGAATGTTAAACGTGGAATAATACATCAATGTTTAGGAAATGCGTAAACCATTTATCATAACAAGAGGGAATTAGATAGCAGCCCCCGGCAGCGGAAAGCCAGTGCGCTCTTATCTACGGAGGCTAATGTAACAAGGCCGCGACAGAGGGGGAAACGAAAATGTTTATGATATTAATGAACTTTCCTCTACTTGTTTTTTATTACGTAATATAGATGGAAATGTTATTGTCACCAAAGTGAGGTCATTAGTGTCCACGAAAATGATTGACGGCGTACGAACACGCTGGCATTAAAAGTTATCGCTCTTGTAAAATGCCATAGCGTGCGGTATGTACGTACTCAGACTTTCAAGGTGTTCACGTGCAAAAACTGTAAACACTATTTCAAAAGACCATTTAAAGTTCCCTTTTTTGCGAGATCAAAATTACCATCAGCACCGTTAATATAGATTTAACTTTAACGAAGTTAAACACTTAGCAGGACGCCACTTTATATTCGCATTTAACTTTGTCTCTGTAATATGAATGTTAATATTTTTGGGTAAGTAAAGTCAAATATAAAAAAGTTTGGTGTGCCAACAAGCAGAGCCCGTCCGCACGTTGGCAAATATTTTGTGAAAAGTAAAGGAGCCAATGTAGGATGCAAAGAGCCCAATAGACAGTGGAGCGGCTCAAAGGCACAAAAAGCCAAGCCCATTACGAGAGACACGTTGCCGGAAACCACAAAAGACCCAATTATTCTGCTGTGTGAAGCCAAAAAAGGGTTGGACGACAACCAACTTGTCGGGTGCTCTGTTTCACTTTCCGAATGCACGCTTGCCACGGATAAGTCCTCATTGCCCCAGCATTATGTGCTTTGTTAGGTTTTCAATGATTATTTAGGGCAGAATTTGGCATTTGATTTATTTTTTAAATTATTCGTATAAAAGTATTTTTCTTTTTTCAAAATTACAAATAGAATGAATTTTCAAAATTAGGTAAGTTACTAACTTTTCAAATCTGATGTAAGGGGAAACTGACAAATAACAGAAAAACGATGAACACGTGTAGAAACTAGATGCGAGAACGAGATGTTTCTAACACTCTTTCTCATAATTGAAATATTAATTGCTGCTTCATTTTAAAACTAATTTTGATGCGGTTTTTAAAAAAAATATTTACTTTTAGTGTTATTAGTACAATAATAATTGCATAAATAAATCTATAGCCAAATTTAAACAGAATCAGTATCGTTAAACAAAACAAATTAACATTGATTCAAAGGAAAAAAAGATAAAATGAAATCTCAAACATAACCTGTTTTACTCAGCGTCATAAACATAACATTTATTATGAGTCCTAATGATGAGTGACAGTATTATTCAACTGAAATTACCTGAAAAGACGTCGATTGACGGGCACGTGTCAAATTTATCACCTTTGAACAAGAAGACGCGGTATGTCTCTGTTCAGAAATCAAAGAGAAGATAAATTGTTTAAAGGTGTGCTGTCGTCGATCATGATAATTTTGGAAAATGCGATGGATGCATAGCAATATTTCCTAATACCATCTTAAAGAGTTTTTTCTTCAAATATAAATAGAATACCTAGCTTTTAGCTGCAGCTTCACCCGCGTACATAAAATCCTATGTCACTGAGGAATAAAGCAGCTTTCTATCGGTGAAAAAATTTTAGCAATCTGACCAGTACTTCTCTTACAAACAAAAAAAAACAAACTACCTCTTTATTATATTAGTGTAGACTAGTGCTTGACTGTGATCCCACCTCATGGTAAGCAGTGATGCAATCGTTGATGATGAGGCGTACCAGTTTATTATTGACTCCAGCCTTGAAGACACCGAAATTATAATTAAACGGGAAGACCGCAGTAGGCAAATGGTTCTAGTCCTTCAATGCACGCGGTATAAACGTCGAGGCGAAACGCTCAGTCCGGACCGTAGAGGTTTCAACAGCGTAAGGGCGGATATTCACCGTACGTCGCAGTATACAGTACTTTACTTGTAGGTACGTGTGCTGCATCGTCGACCATATCGTCACTTTCCATCTTGTGAGATTGTGGTCAAACGAGAGCAAGTAAGAAAAAATTATGGTAACTGAAACAATAACCGGAAGACGCAGCGTTGGCAGGCCTCTAACAAGGTGGACCGATGACCTGGTCAGGGTCGCCGGAATCTGAAGGATGCGTGACACATAGGACCGGTCGTTGTGGCGACGCTTGGGGAAGGCCTTAGTCCAGCAGTGGAGGTCTTTCGGCTGATATGATGATGAAACAATAACCAGCAATTTTAACATAAACTTTTCATGTTGTACGGCAGTTTAACTATGATGATTTTGTTGTAGCAAAAAAAAAAAACATAATTTAGTTCATAGTAAAATCAAAAAAGCTCTTACACTATTAAACGTTTTACACGACTATGAATGTGTCTCTGTACCATTAAATTCATATTATAGTGCGCTACACATATTTTTTGTAGCTATAAAATATTTTATAGGCGACAAACTTCAACGAAATTTCCGCAATATGGTGCGTGATTTAATAACGGCCACATGTTGTTTTAAAGTATTGAAGTTGCTTATTATATAATAGTTTCAATTCCAACTATACTTTCAAGCTGTCAAAAATGCCCAAAATCGAAGCACCATTTAAGAAAATAAACTATATATATTTAACTGATCACGGGTCAGTTAGCACTAGGCTGTTATTTCTAGTGTTTCCAATGTTAACATTAAAAGATGGCTAAGCATTCGTCATATTTATTTAAAAAGCATTGACCCTAATTTTCTAAATTGTTAATTCAAATTATCCACTTGTCCATCTAATAAAATTATCTGCTGGAATTATTAACAAAGTCAAAACTCAAAAATACAATATTTCGGCTTTTCGCTACATAAAGTTTAATGGTGAATAAATCACGAAGAAACTTTGCTCGGCAGTGGACCGCGGGTGGGAAAAATACGCTATTTTCGTAAGGGGAAAAACAATAACTGGAGGCACAGAGCAAGGGCCGCTTTTAAGGCACATAAATCAAAACAGATAATATTTTCGGTGTAACGCCGGATGGCACTTTCGGTACCGGATTTTTTGGGGACATATCCGGATTAGTGTTGTTTTTACGATTGACTTCTACTTTCCGTTGTTTCTTTATTGATACCGTCATAAAAGTTACTAACTTAAATCTTGGCTTGGTTTACATGCAAAATTATCTTGCAAATCTAACTTAATATCAATACAGAACTTCACAAAACTAGCATCACTAAATTGAACTCGTGAACGTTTCTCAATTTCCACAACGGTAGCAATACTCGTAGTAACTGTACAAATATATGAACGGTGGATTAAACTCGGTAACTCAATGCTCCGTGCCCAAGTTACCTAACTATACACTTCATTTGCTTTGTACAATTTCATTCATTCATACATTCAATATCCAACATCATTCCCGCTCCTAGAGCAACGCTTCAGGCACGAACGGAATGAGATTCTTCCTTTGTGCCTTCATATTTCATCCACCTACTAGGGAACCCGAACGCACCTAGATCGTGAACTGGGATTCGCAACAACATTAAAATCGTCCTTTGCTTACTTGGATAGAGTCCAATTTCAATTGCTCAGCATGCCAGACTAACTAATACAATGTTCTGTCACTGCACATAGCAAAATTTGCTTTTAGGAAATTCGGTTCAAAGTGCTGCGATAGCAGTGCTGATAATTCAGCATAAACGGATCCGCTGGAAGCCGAGATGCATATTGTTTAATACAACCGGCCGACCAAACGCGAATTTAAAAGCTTCAGCGATGGTTTACGATCGGACACGTTAAAATATTAAAGTTTCGCGTGCAATAACAATATGTTTTCATATGTGTTCAACAGAAGATATAATGCGTTAATGGCAAAAAACTTTTACAGATTTTATACCTTATTGTTTGTAAAATAATTTCTGCCAAGTCTATGACAGTTCATATATAGCGCATCATTTAACATAACCATTATTTAGCACGCATAGCGTAATAAAGAGAAATTGCCGTCTTCACTTCAAAGAAAACATTACCTAAGAATCCAGTGCTCGTTATAACGTGACAAATTGTGGACATTTTTTTCCGCAAAGCTTCGAGAATTAGCGTGATCAATTGCGTTCTTCGGCACTTCTTAACTCACGTCTCTTTCACTCCCTAGGGAGATAAACGAGACAAAACATTCTATCTTTTATGTCGGGATTAAGCAGACGTTCGAATAGCTGGATCACTAGATATTCGCACCTCGAGAGACCTCACTTTATTGAATACAGTTTGGAACTCGCTGTGGTTTTGTGAGCTGTGTTTATTAATTTTATGAGTAACGTCAAGATTCCGTATATTAATTAAATGTTTGTGCGTCGTTAAGTGTGATATACACTAATGGCCCCCAGACAGCAGCAGATGGTATCGCCTGAAGCCTCAAACAGCGAAGGCGTATTAAATTCCGCGAAACATGCAGGTGTGTTTCCGAGATCTCTAATAATACGCTTAGTGGAACTGTAACAGTTATTTGTGTGTCGCCTACAGTTCTGCCAGAAGGTAACATCAATTATGTGGTGTCGATGTCGTATAAGTAGACATTAATCTCGGTATATCTTACTAGAAATAAGATTACATGTTTAATGAAAATGCGGAATTAACACCGCATAGGATATACTCGGAAGCAATTCAATATTTCCATACTTTCAGATAGCAAGAATTTCGTCACCTTTTACATAGGTCTTTATAATGTGTCCATTTCTGCCTACCTTTCAGGAAACAGAGGTAGATTTATAAATGATCTTGAGCTAAAAACTATACTACATATAAGACAACAAAAGTCACAGGACAAGACAGGTCCTTTAAAGTGAAAGCACGAGAACTCGTTCGCAAGAATGTGGTAAAATCATCACACTCCTGATTGAATTAGTTTCTTTTACAATATCATTGTTATATATTTTATTATTGTATTTATTTCCTTTCTCTTCTACTTAAAATAATGCATCTGCCATGTTATGTCTCTGCACTACCAGTCGACTGGTAGAAATACCTTTTTTATTTTTGATAGGCTCGCGATTGACTATTGTCTCATCTGATGGTAAGCGATGATGTGGCCGACGATAAAGCATGCATAAAGTATTAATTCCGTCTTTGTTCCGTATTTCATCAGCGCATAAAGTTATAAGTAAATAAATAAAACATTACAGCAAAATTTCCTGCTGATCCCGTCAAGCCTAATTAACATCAACTACCTAATTACAATGAGACATATCGGCATGTCGGCCATAACTCCGGACGAAGGCTCTCGTCCGTCTGGCGGTGACAATTATGAGTCCCAGTTATGGATAGCAGAGGTTCCCCCGCCCCCAGGAGCCTAGATAACGCAATTACGCCGCCGTTATTAAGCGACGCCCATTATTCATTGCTGAGACCCTACATTCATCAACCAGAGAACTTTTGGTGAATATTTTTATTTGAGGAACCGTGAAAAGAGCATCTGTAACTGTGAGAGCGATGGGGTGCTGGGAATGTTGCTCTTAAGCACTAAAGCTTGCGGTAAACTTATTCTTTGGTTACTTTCATTTCAAATTTTATTTTATTTTAGGCGCGAAAATCATTCAACAACATCTCCCGCTCTTTTGAGTCAGACTTTTACTGACTAAAAACCCACTCCTGTTCCTTCTTTTCCTTCGTCCCAGGGCCCTGGATTTCACTTTCACACTACCCGTGGCCACATGCTTCTACCCTGCCGTGCCCCCAACGGTTCAAATCTCCTTGAGGCGCGCGTGAACAATACGCGCCGTCGACGACCGGGCAGGGATGGCGAACCTAATAGATATCTAAAAAAGAAAATTAGATAATAGATATTTACATTACTTAGTATGTTTGTTCAAATAAAATAAAAATAAAGTTGTATTTCTGTGGTTGCTCATTAGCTTGACGCTAAATGTTTTACTTTAGTGTGCTAGAGTTCTTTGATACGTGCCTGTACTGGCACGCATGGTATAGGTTCGCTATCACAGTACTAGGTTAAAACAATATAGAAAAAACAACGACGTGGGGCTCAGAGTCATATGCTCAATTCTTAGTAGTAAAAGCTATGTCCCGTTCAGCTTCTAAATTTTCCATTATATTCCACTAATGTAAATACCAAACTAAATTCCATTACGGTTAATTAAATACATATCGGAATTTTCGCATCAAGCTAAATTTTGACTGGCGTAGCGTCAGCCTAACCTCAAATTAATCAACCATAGATTGACAGGCATTCCGATCAATAATTAACGCTCAATTACGTAAATATTATTGGTGAACGGTCTACGTACAGAGCGTAGGGCTAGAGTGGCCCACTCAACAAGTCATTTGCGTATATAGCTGTCAAATCTGGTCACGATGGAAAGGGACCAGTAGCTATGTATATGTCGACTAGGAACACACTATAAACTTGATTTAGGGGTTGTCGGGATAACTATTCAACCTTTTTATTGTGCATAGTAACCTTGTTTTAGAGTTGTAGTTGTTTTATACTGTTTACAGTGAAAAAAAATCTTTTAATTGGGACTATACTGTGTTTGAGTCAGTTAAACAATGGCATAATTATGATGACATTGATAAATGATATTTATTTTTGCAAATAGGTTTAAAAAACACTTTACACGTAAATTTTTTTTTTTCGTCTGTTTAAGCTAGATGAGGCCGGTGTTTTCTGGCTTACTACCCTGAGAAGAAACACCGAAACAAACTCAGGGGTCAAAGTCTCTTTTAAAGTCCATACAGTAAATATGTAATGGTCCAATCACATGAGAACCATGCCGATTAGTCTGAGACAGTCTTTTGAAGAAAGAACCATACAGATTTGAGTGGACCCGTCCAGTCAGTGTAAGCATTGTTATAAGATGTCAACGAAAGAAAATTCAAGTCCATGATACAGATCAAATAATTAAAAAAATATATTCCTCTAAATTACAAGAATACGTATATGCATACCTGTGAGAAAAAATAAACTGTATTATTTGCAATTTCAGCTGACTGATAATACCAATTTGTTCGGCCACAACAAGTCAGCGCTCTGGTCAAAAAAGTGTTGATCAGTTGGTGTGAAATTTCCTTGAAAAGGGACGCGCACCGGACCCCATGACCCAAGTGTTTCGACCCCAAACGGCTCGAACCTATAATTACCAATAAGACTACCAATCATATGGGCACATTTCCGGATGACAGCAGTGTGAAGGAGTACTAACAGCTATAATTTAGATTTCATATAAATAGTTAAGTTATTTACTTTAAATAATATTATTTACTTTTCAAAAATCAAAAATAAAACTCATTTATCCAAACTTGTATCTTAAGTATTCGATAAATTAATCTTCAAATAATGTATTGCCTATTTCCTTTAGGAAAATAAACGATAAATAAAAGATATAATGTAGAAAAACGCAATGCAAGAGATAGGGCTACGATTTATTACTTTCGAACAAAAAGGAGCTATACTCGTATTTTTGACCGATATTGAAGATAAATATGAACAGTAAGTCATGATTAATATCAGTCGACTCGGAAGGGTGACCCAGGGTTGAGGTAAAGAGGGCCAAGCACTTTACACTGATTGTGATTGAAATTTATTATGGAAACCAAACCGACGTTATTACACTGCTAATAAAGGAAACGGTAGGGTATAGACCGACTATCTCGGTATCGTACCGATATCACCCTAGGCTCGGGCTTTCGGACGGTGAGTAATGGGTAGCTCGTCGTTCGATAAAGACCAGGCATGCTATTCTTTAAGAAATCAGCCTTGAGCGCAACGCTGGCCGCAACGACAAATTCCAAATACGTACATAGGATTAATAATCTAATAGACCTTGTTAATCAAATGTACTTATTTGAATTTCGTCGCTGCGGCCAGCGCTGCGCTCAAGGCTGCTTTCTTTAGAGAATAGCACACCAGGACAGGTCCGACGGCGCGTCACAGGGCTCATTGGGCAATGCTCGTCTATGCTGAGGAATTACTCGAAAAAGTTGCCGTGGCCCTGGAATGCAAAGGACGACTGAAGGATCACAGCTAGGTTTTAGCCAGTTACAGGTCTGTCCCTCCGTTTTGCTCCACTCAGATTTGATTTGATGATAATCAGCCAAAAAGAAAAGTACAGACGGATTAAACTACTTCATCACAGCAGAACAAAGCTCCAATTGAACTCGTAAACAAAGCAGCGAATAAAACTCATCCTATTAAAGAAAATACCACCACAAAGCAAAAACGATGAACAAGCAAACGTTTGTTGGTATCAATGGCGGCCGTTATCCGTAGGAAAAGTTTAATTGAGTTAGATGTGTGTACAGGCTCATGGATTTAAACATCGAGTAGTAAACTGCGCGAGCACAAATCGATGGCGAATTCAATCACAAAACAGTATTACGATCACACAAAAGGGTATTAAACTGACTCGAGAGAAGGTGAGAAAATATTTCAGGTCACCTTGTATATGCATAAATGTACGAAAGGCATTAATTGGGTTAGATGTGTGTACAGGATCATGGATTTAAACATCGAGTAAACTGCGCGAGCATAAATCGATGGTGAATTCGATCCCAAAGCAGTATTACGATCTCACAAAAGGGTGACCTGACTTGTGAAAAGGTGAGGAAATATTTCATGTTGCCTTGTATATGCATAAATGTATGAAAGGCATTAATTGAGTTAGATGTGTGTACAGGATCATGGATTTAAACATCGAGCAAACTGCGCGAGCATAAATCGATGGTGAATTCGATCAAAAGGTGAGAAAATATTTCATGTCGCCTTGTATATGTATAAATGTATGAAAGGCATTAATTGAGTTAGATGTGTGTACAGGATCATGGATTTAAACATCGAGTAAACTGCGCGAGCATAAATCGATGGTGAATTCGATCAAAAGGTGAGAAAATATTTCATGTCGCCTTGTATATGCATAAATGTATGAAAGGCATGTGGGTGACTATTCTGTCGAACATTCGGAATTATTTGCGGGAACCTTCCGAGCTATTTCTTTATTACATCCATTTTGCCCCGGCGTCTTATTTCACATGTTTTTATTGTTCCCTTTGGGTTTGCGAACGTAAAGTGAAACATTAACGGCTATTCGTTACTCGAAAGTATCTATTATTTGGATTAATTACCCTTCGGTTCAGTCATTGTTTGTGATAAATCTATATATAATACATTATTTTTAGTTTATGCGAAACCTAAATATAATAGTTTTTACACCATGTTGTATTTTTCCCAAAAATATTGGTCATGGCAGGTCATAGCGGGCACTAGGAGCCAGCAAACAGTTCTGTGCATGTCTCAGTCAGCTGTATATAGACTATGTATTTTAGCTGACATAATAAGTAGAAAAATTTCATAACTGTATCATAAAAAATCACCGGTCGTTTTGGCGACGCTTAGGGGAGGCCTATGTCCAGCAGTGAACGTCTTTCGGCTGATATGATGATGATGATGATGATGATCATGAAAAATCACAACAAGCAAATATGTGGTATATTAGGTGTTATTGTTTTTATTCTAGCAAACAATACTCTAAACTGGTATATGAGTTTGACGTACACAAACGAACCGTGACGGGCACCAGTTGGGAATAAATATGCAGGTTTCCTAAAAACAATTTGTTGGAATAACAATGTATTAGCCAAAGATTAGACTTTTACAGCAGATTTATTCAATTTTGCTGAAACTTAAGCTTTGTTTTAAGACTAACTCTGTTATTTTTCTTATCCTCCGCTTCAGTGTTTGTGTAACAACCAGCAGAATTTATGACCATCGCCTTGTTAACTTACAAATGTATTGCACCTTGTTAGTCGGCTTGTATCGACCTGCTTTATACAATGATAATGAATAGAGTGAATTTCTAATATATAAAAGATAAATTTTAGTATGTCGACAGTATACTGGTTTATTATTCCATTCAGCTGAAATGTATTTTTCTACAGAAAATATCAAAGACACAGTGCTATTGAAAACTTGTTTAATTTCATCGTTAAAGCTACACTTTCCTTACTAGGTATTTAGTATAAAACTACATTTAAATTTATATCTAAAAATCCAGGCCTATTTATTCATGACACGATTTCCCATTTTTTTATAGGTAAATAGAGATAGAGCAACGGAGATGTACAGGTTGCCAAATATAGGTCAGAAAAAATCTAATTTGAGAACATCGACACAAAAAAGAAGAAAAATAAGATAGGTAAATCTTTTTTTTTTTGAGGTTGAAAATCGGCTTTCGTAGGCCTTGTCCATTTTCTTGAGATATCCCTGAGGTGTGCGTGGAATGTACGCCCTGTGTTAGATGGCCCTTACCGGACGGCGAGCCACGCGCTACTCTAGTTAAAAACAGTTCTGGTGTAAACGCTACAGTTATTGGCCGCTACCCAGTTGTTGACCATTTCATCTTTGACGGTCTCAAATAAATAACACTTACCAGAAAATACATTCAAAACTGCTTACTGTACTGTACTGTATAATGCAGTGGTAAATCTACTATTCTGGTAGACCTTGCTTATTTTGGGCTGCCAAAATTGAAATGGCTAATAACTGTATAGGGGGCAATAACTGAAGCGTTGCCCCTAACTCTGTAAAGTTTCCACATGTCATGGTAATTTAATATTTCATGGCGAAAAAAATATATTTATTAGTAGCCAATAGAATGGATGTCAGTTTACGCGTGGCGCGGCCACCTCAATCTGTCGGGCACACTGTAATAGAATCGACAGACGCGGCGGTTGACCGCCGGCCCCGGATATGACCTGTCATCCGCCCAACTGACAGAATTGTGTAAGGGCTGACATGGATTGTTTACTCCCCTTATTGTGTATAAACAGTACTTGAATTTATTTTCGTGTCGCGATCGGGTATCGATGAAAAATATTGGTTTTGGGGTCGAGAGGAAATTTTCGTGTACTCTTTCGGGTTTAATGTTTTAAATGGAAAAGTTTGCGGGCTCTTGTTTGTTTAATGGTTGTTTTAGTTTCAATTTTTTTTTTGCGAACTTGGTTTAGAATTTTCCTATTTTACACATTAATCAACTTCACGAACTATTGAAACCCCAAGCGAACGCTGGCGTCGGCATCGATTATAAAATATTGAGCGTTTTATTTATAGGGTATTTACCCAAGAACGTTAATAAGAAGTTATTCATAAGGTAGTCTGTAAATATCGAAAATAAGCAAACCTTTTAAAGCAAAGATATCGACGAGGAAAACACCAAAGTAACAACAAAAACCTTTATGAAAACGTCAATTCTAAAATTAGGACAGCATCCTTTGTATTTCTAACGGTCAATTTCCGCATTTAGTTCTTCAAAATCTCTATTAGTGTGTTGCCTGTGTAGTTGGGGGTCAGTTAATTGTTTGCGGGGGTCGCTCGGCCGCACGGGAGACAGCTACACTCAGTCGCTGTCACAACGACGCTCCGACGCGGCGTCGCTCCGACCCCGCTATATGAGGACACTGGCGAGCTACTAAAGCTTTCGATGTATCACTAGCTTTATTTTGTATTTTTAAGGGTGATATCTTTAGGGCTGCGCAATTGATCGAAAGAGTTACCGTGGCCCTTGAATGTAAAGGATAACTGAAAGACAACAGATGGGTTTTTAGTCAATAAAAGTCTGACATTTCTTCTCACTATATCCGGAGTGGGAGAGTTATTTGCTGAATTGCTTACCGATACCGACTGAGCGTAGGTAGTCTATTAGATGACTTGAAGGAATGACGTTTTGAAACTTACCTGAAAAAAAGAAAAAACACAATTAGACTTTGACATATTTATTCAAACTTCAGAACTACAAAATTCAGGGAACTACAAGGGTAGTTACCATGCAAGAAACTACAAGAGTAGTTTACACGCAGACGACTACATGACAAGTTTACACGCAGACAACTACAAGAGTAGGTTACACGCAGACAACTACATCAGCAGTTTACACGCAGGTAAATACAACAGTAGTTTACACGCAGGGAACTACAAGAGTAGTTTACACGCAGGTAAATACAACAGTAGTTTACACGCAGGGAACTACAAGAGTAGTTTACACGCAAAATTCTTTGAAAAAAATAACAAAACTCAATTGCAACAAAACATACTCGCATTTTCCGACAGAAACTGCACCTTCCACAGTCATACGTCTAAAATAATTTAGATAAGACGTCAACACGTAATTAAGCGGCGACATTTATCAACGTCTCGCGGTCGACACGTGAAAAATAAAACCTTCTTTATCTTCCGTCCATGGTGGATGGTGGGCACTCGCGCTCGCTCGCTGATCCCTAGCGAACAGTGTGTGTCAGTTGATTGGACAACGGAGCTGACGTGAGTGGATTGATTCCGGCTACCAGCCCCCCCACAACCCCCCTTAGTCCCACCACAAATTCCGCGACAAATGTTATTACAGAAACTATCTACCACGTTTATTGACCCACTTTGATATTTCCCAGAAAATCAGCGGCATAACTTTGCGGTTGTAATGATAGCTTGATATTAGATACACATCGGGGCATGGATTCAAACACAAACTGTTTAGGCAAATGTATGCCAACGTGAGTTTGCTTTGATTAAATATCTAGTCATTAATTCGAGTCAGTTAATTCGTTAGTGTTTGTTCAATCTGAGGTGATTAGAATTGAATAATATGGAGCATTGTGTGAGAGTTGAGATAGAGACAAATTATACTCTATCTCAATTTTAAAGTTACTGAGTTGATAAATTTCATTAAAAGTTCATCTTATCCTAACCACATTGTATTAAAGTCATTGGGGAATACGCATTTCTCATTTCACGAAATCGTGACTTAGTTTTTTTAAATTATATCGCATATAAACTAAGACATCAAAATGCCAGACTTAATAAATCATTAAAATTGAATCTAGACAATCAATATTGGATTTTGCTATAATTTTGTTAATATTCACCACAAGGCGGTTAAGATATCAAAAATGAGTTTGGGGTTATATGGACCATATGGGCGACTGCGTGGCGGTCTACTTGGCTGCGATCTCCTTTATTGATACTGACTGAAGATTTATTCACCCTTTTGGACAGAACATAATAGGTACAAGTTGACATTAGTCATGGTACATGGAATACGAGTTTGTTATCCGTTATCCCCTCAGGAGGTTATTGTACAGTGTACGGGGTAGTACGAGGTAGCCGGGGTAGTATGGTGCAACCGGGTTAATACGGGGTAGTCGAGATACCACGGGCCGCTGCGGTCGCGCGTACATTAGCTACATCGCCGCGTTTGTCCTCCTTAGGGGCGGCTAACGGTACGACACTAGTGGAACACCGAGGAAATTAGAGTTTACACTCATATATGTTTACGAGTAGCTTAACAGCTTTTAAGAAATATTTTAATACAGTTTGGTGTCAATATATATATATATATAGTGGTCTACATTTTTTTTTTAATTAGGTACATAATTCTTTTACTTTAGTTTCGACTCGTTTTATATTCGGAATATACTACTCTGTCAAGAAAGTACCGGGAAAAGATCAATAATACACAAAATGTCTGTTATTCATCCAAATTTATTTTATCACCTTCAAAGTATGCTCCTTTAGAAACGATACACTTGCGCCAACGAATAATCCATTCATCAAAACATTTTTTAAACGTTGCTTCCTGAATTGAGTTCAGTTCTCGCCGCGAATTCTCCTTTATGTCTTCTATCGATTGAAAACGGGTGCCACGAAGTGGTAATTTTTGTTTAGGAAAAAGAAAAAAGTCAGCAGGAGCCATATCTGGTGAATATGGTGGTTGCTGGATGGTATTTGTTGAGTGTTTGGTCAAAAATTCGTTCACAATGATAGCCTTGTGCGAAGGCGCATTGTCGTGGTGCAAAATCCAAGAATTTTCTTTCCACAA
The DNA here is from genome assembly GCA_949319445.1 of Mythimna lalbum. NCBI lineage: Eukaryota > Metazoa > Arthropoda > Insecta > Lepidoptera > Noctuidae > Mythimna > Mythimna lalbum. Next base: position 10,839,616 of record OX439354.1, on the reverse strand, counting down.
ATCTGGCCTTTTTCGTCGAATTTGCTCTCTTAAACGCCGCATAACGCTTAAATAATATTCTTTATTTACCGTTAGACCTTCCGGTAAGAATTCAGAGTGCACAACACCGCGATAGTCAAAGAAAACAGTCAACATGACTTTGACTTTTGATCGACTTTGGCGTGGTTTTTTCGAAGCTTATTGACTAGTTTGCATGTCAAACTCGTAAACCCACGTCTCGTCACCAGTAACAATGCGTTTCATGAATGTTGGGTCCAAACTGACTCGTTCTAGCATGTCCTCAGCGACTTTCATGCGATTGAGTGTTTTGAAGAAAATTCAGATCTTTTGGGACTAGCCGAGCAGCAACATGTTTCATACCCAAATGATTAGTTAAAATGTACGGATCGACTCGTGAGATACAGAAAGTTCGGCGGCTATCTCTCTCAGAGTTGAATGGGGATTTTCAGTCACTATTTCCTTCACTTTTGCGATGTTAACTTCAGTTGCAGACGTTGACGGCCTACCAGAGCGAGGCAAATCTTCCATCACATCTCGACCGCTTTTGAACGCTTTGAACCACTCATAAGCACGAGTTTTTGATAAAGTCGATTCACCGTAAGCCTTCTGTAACATTTTCAGTGACTCCGAACACGAAATTCCATTGGCGAAGCAAAATTTAAGACAAACTCTTTGTTCAATATTTTTGTCCATTATGAAATTCGCAATACACACTATATATGATATTACTAAAACCAGCACTGTATTTAATATAAATAACAGATGCAACTCAAACTCCGCGCCAAAATGGAAAACAGTTGTGCCAATCTAACAACTACAAAAAAACAAAAATTTTAATTTGGAACCATAAACAAGTCATCCATTCCCGATACTTTTTTGACTGAATGTATGTGTAAATTATTTGTATAACATGGTTGTTCAAATTGAAACTTTTGATTTGAATTAGTCCTAACAACTTACCGTGAAAAAACATGTATTTTGTAATATGAGTTGCTACAAAACTATGCCACGTTTATCCCTTAGTGAACACTTCAATAGAAAAGATGTGAGAAATAGTCCAATATTTATATATAGACGCGCCATTCAATATGAGAACAACAATTCAATTCGAGATGAGAGTGCGGGGTGTTAGGCCCGACGCCCGCGTCACCTGCGACGCAAATCTCGCTCATGTATCAAAGCACGGCGCGTAAATCACGAATCATTTTACGGAATGGCAATACTAGGACGTCCATATTTCACTCGGGCCACGCTTGCCGGGTTCCGTCGCCGGCTTTATGGGAAATATTTGCGGAGTCAACGCTAAAGCGAGCGTTTTGTGAGCGCTGTCAGACAAACTTGCGTGGAGGGTAACCAGATACCGTATTATGTTTATTTTTACGCAGTTTGTCGTATTTCACGTCAGTTTAAACACGCACCTTTTGATGCTGGAATTAAGGATCTAAGATATACGGATCTGAAGAAGAAAATGGATACAATGTGGAGACAGAAAATTCTGATGTCACTTCTTTGAAAATAAACAAGATGATTTCATACCCATTAAACTGAAATAGTGCTCTAACAAATTACGTTAGCGCAGCCACGTTAATTAAATAATGTGGACAGCTCAACTGTCCTAGTTCTTGTTAAATTGTGTGTAACATTAGTGACTTACATTCAGCGACCGTAATAAAAATCAATAAAGCGACACCATGTCCCATAAGTGACGTAATAATTGGTCACCGCGGTAGACGGGAGCGGCGCCTTTGAACTCATTTGAAAGACCGATACTACACGGCGACGCTCGGCGAGGGCACGTTCCTCACCACATTTTTCTTAAGGAATATTCAAAAAGTGAGAGGCGTCTATGCCTCTCACGGAAGTAATGAAGCTTACTGTATAAACGATTTCAGTGAATTTCATACATGACGGAAAATTTTATTGGAAATGTGGAGGTCATGCCCTCCCTCCATCTTGCTCCCCGTTACTGAAATATGACGGTCTTTAAGTCTTTATTTTATTGTTGCCGTTTCTTGTGCTATTCGACGTCATTTCTTTCCTGTCGTTTGTGATGTTGCTCTTATGGTAACGTGTAGGTACTGACTGCTCGTTAGAGGTGAACGCGACCGTAATGTGCTTAAATGCCGAGAGGAAATTGGTTAATGGATATGTCTTGCGAGAGATACCTATACGGTATTCGACTGCCAAAACATCCTTTGCATGTTTACGGCATATCGAAAGGTTATCAACACTCTTATTTATTTAATCTGGTCTTTTTACAAAATTTATTATACAAACAAAATATATATTTTATGACTTAAATATTAACTAACTACGATTATTTAAAACTTATTTATGCGTTTTACAACATTTAACTAGAATAATATCTACACACCCATAAACAAACCAATTATAAAAATAAAGTTACAATTAGCGTAAATGTACCTTATGGGGTTTTTTTGTGGGTAAAAATCATCTAAATGACATCTCCCACCCTTGGGCGGAGCGGGAGATAGTTGATAGATGTTACACTCTTAGTAACTAAAAAACCAACACCGTTCCTTCGTTGCCTTTCATACCAGGGCTGAGCCTTCCTTCCAGCAGACCTTTGGCTCCAGTAGGCTTCGACCCTGCTGGGCCCCTACGAATTTACTTATGGGTTACACTTACCTAGTCCTCTACATTCATGTCATTTGGAAACGATGGAAATATGCTCAGAAGACTGACAGCATTTTCACGATTGATAGGAAAAAAGATATAACAATTTTAAACAAATGTATATTCTGTTTCTCTCGCCATAGACGCCCTTTTCTGTGACAGTTGTACTGTAACTTAGACCATGTCAAACTTCTTTTTTAGCTTTGATGATTTTTATCTTCGTTGTTGATGAAGATATTTTTTTTTTTTTTTTTTTTTTTTTTTTCATATTTGTTACATTCGAAGTCATTTTTATTTTTCTAACCAGACTATCTCTAGTGTTATTTGGAAACTATTAAGTAAAGAATATGCACTAGTTTTCATATTATCAGCTTAATTAAATTATCTAAGGGCAGTTGTTTTCGTATATTTCTAAGCAAATGGATAAAGTAGAATTTTCTATTTAATTTTTCAAACTTAAACTGTACAATGCTCTTTATTAGTGGGTTCCAAAATTATCAAATAGCTTCTTTAGGTCTGGGTGGAGCTAGAAGCCGTGTCATACTTTAACCCTTCAGATACCGTCAATTAGAGACACAATAGTAAGACAATAGATGCGCGGCCACCGGGTGTCGCTTAGGGATTCATGAATTAACTGACTAAAACCCATCTATATCTTTTCAGGTTTCCTTCACTTTCCATGGTTCCAGCATATCCTGTATGCTTAAGTAAGTATGAAGACTCCCAATACTTAGCTCTCTGATAACTTTCATACCCTGATTTGCTATAGTTTTTTCAACCTCATATCTAGTCTTTATGGAGAATCCTATGACAACATGTTCAGCTCAATGCATTTGGGGTGCCACGACAGAAAACCTCCACGAGTGCCCGCGGACTGTAGTTCCCTTGCGGACACGTCCTGAGGGAAGACCAGTCTGCGGGACGGTGCACCCTGGGAGACGGCCATAGACCCCCTTGGGCACTCCTACCCAGGGGCCTCAATGGCCGTCTGCGAATGTTCTGTCAGACGGACCGCTTCAACGCGTGTCCCTCTGCCATGGCAGAGGGCACAGTGGCGAAGCAAGAGCGGGCTCGGTGTGCACTCACACTGCCGCCGGGCAGGCAGGAGGAAGACGTGTTCCTCCTTCTGCCACCGTTAGTCTCGTAGCCCCAGAGATTGTCCAAGGTCATGTTTCTGACTCTTGATGGGGGACGAGGGCCTTGGCTTAACCGCCCGGGCCGCGAGGAAGACAACCTCTATAAAAAATTACCCCAAACCTCCAAGCGGCGGCGCACCGTGAGGGAGGTTGTTAGCTTGACTAATGGGTAGCTAAATTAGTCTCTAGTGCGGACCACGTGTTTTGAGCAAGTACCCGAAGATTAATACTCGTGGGAACAAAAATGGATAGCAAATTTTTTAAAAAACCACAAGAGAGCGATGCGCGGTCGGAGTCCGACGCGGCATCCGGAAGGAGCTCGGAGGGCTCGGAGTGTGAGGAGGCAGCGGGGACTTCAGGGAGAGGCTCAAGTCTCTCCCAGAAGAAGCGCTCCGCTTCCTTTAGGAAGGAGGATGGGTCATCCTGCTCGGAGGGGCGGGCAAAGATCCCCACCAGCAGCCGTGGCGCGGGCCGAACCCGCGGGAAGGGACGAGGCCTCACGGCTAAAAAATCCGCTGAGCGAGCCAACAGGCTTGCCGCGGAGGGGCGCCACCCCGGCGCGGGCGACTCCGGGAGAGACCTCTCGGAGCCGTCCGGCAGCGAGAGGCGCACCGAGGCGGAGTCAGGCGGGGAGGCGGCCATGCCCTTCAAGGAGCTGGCCGCCACCCTGCTGCGTGACATGGCCCGCCAGCGGGACAAGGCCACGCGGGAGAGGACAATTCGTCGCCACGCCGCATCCCTCCAGGGGGCCCTAGACTCCTCCCTCGAGAAGAGGGTGGAGAGTCTCCGGAGCGAGCTTCGGGCAGAGCTCCGGGCTGAGCTCCGGGCTGAGGTCCAGGCGGAGCTCGCGAGGGCGCCAAACAGAGGCCGCCAGGAACTGATGGATGAGGGGCACGAACAGGAGCAGGGGCAAAGCCGGCCCCAGCCCCAGCCCCAGCCCGAGCCGGAGAGTCAGCTGCTGACATTAATGCAGCGGGAACTCGCAGCTTTGCAGCAGGGGCTGCAAAAGCAGCAGCTGGAGTTCCAGCAGCGCATTCAGCAGCAGCTGTCTGTCCTGGAGGGCATTGTCCTGCGCCCTCCACTGGCGGCCTCTGGGCCGAAAAAAGCGGCTTCCTATGCCGCTGCTGCGGCCACGGGTTCTGCGCCCAAGGCGGGCCCGTCGGGGCAAGCGGGGCGCGGGGCTGCGGCGCCGGAGCCCGCGAGGCCAAGACCGGAGCCTGCGAGGCCGGCCCCGACGAGCAAGCAGCAGCAGCGGCGAAAAAAGGGTGCAGCGGTGCCTGCCGCTAAACCGGCAGGTCCTCCTGCCGCTGTGGCGACTAGGCCGCGCTTGCCACCTCCTCCACCCGAGGAGGCTGGTGCCGAGTGGACGGTGGTCGGCGCCAAAAGGCAGGCGGGCAAGGTGGCCAGGGCGGCCAAAAAGCGCGCGAGGCGGCAGGAGCGCAAGAAGCGGGCCATGGCGGCGCGTCTTCGCGCCCCCAACTCCGAGGCTGTAGTCATCACGCTACAGCCTGAAGCGGAAAAGAGGGGCGTGACGTACGACGACGTCATGGAGAAGGCGAAGCAGGCGGTGCTGCCCCACCTTGGGGAGCTCGGAGCTGCTGCGGGCTTCCGCATGAGGCGCACAATCACCGGGGCTCGAATCCTCGAGGTCCCCGGTGCGGCCAGCGGCCCTGCAGCGGACGCCCTGGCTGCCAAGATAAGGGCGTCTCTGAGCGAGGAGGAGGCCCGTGTGTCCAGGCCCACAAAGTGCATTGACATGCGCATCATGGGCCTGGACGACTCCGTCAAGGTGGGCGAGGTGGTGGCCGCCATTGTCAGGGCGGGCGGGTGCACGGCCGAACAGGTTCGGGCGGGCGCCATCCGCGCTGACAGCACGGGCATGCGAGCCGTTACGGTAAGCTGTCCTGTGCAGGCGGCCCAAACCATCACCGGGGAGGGCCGACGGCTTTTGGTGGGCTGGGTCTCCGCGCAGGTCAAGCTGCTGGAGCCCAGACCTCTGCGGTGCTTCCGCTGCCACGTGGGGCACCACGTGGGAGCTCACTGCGCCGCGGAGGATCGCAGTGACCGCTGCCACCAGTGTGGCCAGCCCGGTCACAAGGCCGCAGATTGCCGTGCTACGCCGCACTGCTATGCATGTGCGGCGGCCGGCAAGCCGGCCGACCACCGGGCTGGGGGCAGGTCCTGCGACCCCCCCGCCAAGGCCAAGGGCAAGGCCCGCAGGTCCATCCCCGCCGATGTCCTCGCCACCGCAGCCGCCTCCTTGGCCGCCGCCGCCATCGCCGCCGCACCCGCCGCCGCGGCAGTGCCCCCTAGGGGGGCTCGGGAGGAGACCGTAATGGAGTGTCAATAACGGCCCCATTACGTCTCCTCCAGGCGAATATCAACCACTGCGCCCCCGCTCAGGATCTGTTGCTCCAGAGCATGGCGCAGTGGTTGATCAATGTCGCCGTAGTCACCGAGCCGTATTTTGTCCTGCCCAGTGGTGACTGGGTTCAGGACTTGGACGGCTCGGTGACCTTAATTAAGTCGGCCGCCGCCGGTACCCCGCCCCCCGAGTCCGTCACGAGGGGGCGGGGTTGCGTGGCAGCACGGTTCGGGGACATTGCCGTGGTAGGCGTCTACCTGTCCCCGAGCCGATCTCTCGACGAACTGCACGTCTCCCTGATGGAGCTAAATTCCGTCGTCGCTGGGTTCGGTTCCCTCCCCGTGGTCGTTTGCGGGGACTTCAACGCCTGGAACACGGCTTGGGGTTCCCGGTTCACGAACCAGAGGGGTCGGATGGTGGAGGACTGGGCCTTGGAGCTGGGCCTGGTCGTACTGAACCGGGGTTCTGTCCCCACGTTGGTGCGGATGCGGGGTGAGTCGGTGGTGGATATTTCGTTCGCCAGCCCCGCTCTGTCGCCGCGTGTCGTCGACTGGCGCGTGATGGAGGAGGTGGAGACGTACTCCGACCACCGGTACATCCGGTTTGACGTCTCCGCCGAAACCTCGGCCGCGCCGGTCCGACAGAGCCCTTGCGGTCCGCGGTGGGCGCTTAAGCAGATGGACCGGGAGCTCCTCCTGGAAGCCGCGACGGTACAGGCCTGGGTGCAAGCACCGGACAGGCCTGTCGACATCGACGTCGAGGCGGAGTGGTTCCAGGAGGCCATGTCGCAAATTTGCGATGCGGCAATGCCCCGTGTCCGTCCAGGACGAGCTAAGCGCCAGGTGTACTGGTGGTCGCCGGAGATCGGCGCACTGCGCAATGCGTGCAATCACGCGCGACGCCGGTACGCCAGGCACTGCAGGCGCCGCATCCGCCCGCCGGATGCGGAGGCCAGAGAGGCGGAGCTATATGAGGAATACAGAGAGGCAAAACGCACCCTCCGAACGGAGATCAAGCGGGCCAAACTCGAGGCCCGCAACGTGTGGCTGGGGTCTCTGAACGCGGACCCGTGGGGGCGCCCGTACAAGTTGGTACGGGACAAGCTTCGCCCCTGGGCTCCGCCGTTGACTCAGAGTCTCCGGCCCCAACTCGTGGAGGGTGTGGTTAGCTCTCTGTTCCCTGCGCGGGGGGAACACTCCCCCCCGCCCATGGCTCCGCCTCCGCCAGCGGTGTCTGACGCGGATCGCAACAGCGACGACGACGAAATTGCTCCAGAAGTGACCGAGGTAGAGCTGAGAGTGGCGGTGCGAAGGCTTAGTGCCAAAAACACCGCCCCAGGACCCGACGGCTTGCCAGGGAAAGCCTGGGTCCTGGCCATGGAGGCTCTCGGGCCTCGACTGAGAGGGCTCTTTAGCGCATGCCTGGAGAGGGGCCAGTTCCCACTTCGCTGGAAGACGGGGAAACTGGTCCTCGTAGCGAAGCCAGGGCGCCCTGCGGACTCTCCGTCCGCATACCGGCCCATTGTGCTGCTCGACGAGGTGGGCAAGCTCTTTGAAAGAGTTATTGCAAACCGCCTCGTCGTGCGGCTAACACGGGTGGGGCCGGACTTGTCGGACGGACAGTTCGGCTTTCGCAGGGCGCGCTCTACTATAGACGCCATCATGCGCGTGCGAGCCCTCACGACAGGGGAAGCGGTGTCCCAGGGTAGGTGTGTCGTGGCAGTGTCCTTGGACATTGCCAACGCCTTCAACTCCCTGCCCTGGAGTACGATCCGGAAGGCACTCCGGTACCACCGGGTGCCCGAATACCTCTGTCTAGTGGTCGAGGCGTACCTGTCAGACAGGTACATTGTCTACCCCGGTCACCAGGGAGACTGGAAACGTCGAGAGATGTCGTGCGGTGTTCCGCAGGGGTCGGTTCTGGGCCCACCCTTGTGGAACATCGGATACGATTACGTGCTGCGCGGCGACTTCCCGGACGGGGTCAGCGTGGTTTGCTACGCAGACGACACGTTGATCCTAGCGCAGGGAGAGTCGCACCAGGCGGCGGTCGCTCTAGCGACACGCGGGGTTGCGATAGCCGTTGGTAGGATCCAGGAGTTGGGACTCGAGGTGGCGCTGCATAAATCCGAGGCAATGTGCTTCCACGGCCCTCGGAACGCGCCACCATCGGACTCCCAGCTTACGGTAGGAGGAGTTCGCATCGGCGTCGGGTCGACGATGAAGTATCTGGGACTCGTCCTCGACAGCCGGTGGAATTTCGTAGAACATTTCCGACGTCTGGCTCCCAAGCTTCTCCGGGCTGGGGCTGCTCTCAAGCGGCTCCTGCCCAACCTTGGGGGTCCAGACGCCTCCTGCCGGAGGCTCTACGCGGGGATCGTTCGGTCCATGGCCCTCTACGGGGCGCCGGTGTGGGCGCCGTCGCTGGCAAAGCGACCGGCGTCCATACTGAACGCCTGCCAGAGGGTCATGGCAATACGGATGGTGCGGGGTTACCGCACGATCTCCCGCGAAGCGGCGAGCCTTCTGGCTGGCCTACCACCGTGGGATCTGGAGGCAACAGTCCTTGCACACATGCACGACATGCGCGTGGAGATGCAACGCCGGGGTGAAAGTCCACTGCCGCAACATGTCAAAGCATGGCGGACAGAGCTCCGGCGGGATCTCATGGTGAAATGGCGTCAACGGCTATCGCAACCCAGTGCTGGGCACGCCACGATTATGGCGGTAAGCCCCCTCTTTGAGGCGTGGCTGGAAAGACCTCACGGCGTCCTTACGTTCCGCATGACGCAGGTCCTCACCGGACATGGCAAGTTCGGGAGGTTCCTGCATCGGATTCAAGCGGAAGAGACGCCCGGGTGTCGCCACTGTGCGCAACGCCCGGAGGACACGGTGGAGCACACCATCGAGGTGTGCCCTGCCTGGGCGGAGCATCGCCGTGCCCTCGTGGGGGCGATCGGCGGCGGAGACCTCTCGCGCCGGGCCCTGGTCGAGGCCATGGTCCGGAGCGAGGAGGAATGGCAGGCGGTCGCCTCCTTCTGCGAAGCAGTAATGCTTGCAAAGGAGGAGGCCGACCGCATCAGGCAAAGGCGCCCTCGCCGCCGTCGCCGGGATTCCGATCCCGATTTCCGGCCACCGTAGACGCGGGCTCGCGGACGGCGAGCTATGGGTAGCTCGCTGTCCGATTGTCCAGTAATGGACCGAGTCCAAGACGTCGACGGCGCGCACTGTTCCCGCGCGCCTCAAGGAGTTGTCAGCACCAGGAGGGGCCCAGCTGGGTCGAAGCCTACTGGGGACAGGGTTGTCCGAAAGGGAGCTCGTGCCCCGGTATGAAGGCTAGAAGGAACGGCGCGGGGTTTTTAGTCAGTAAGAGTCTGACACTGTCTCCCGCTCCACCCAAGAGCGGGTTTCGTCAAAGATGATTTTCCCCGTCGACAAAAAAAAAAAAAAAAAAAAAAAAAAAAAGCTCAATGCATTTCAGTTACTGCATTTTTCAGAATGTAAATATTGATACCAACAATATGTACGTCATCACTTTAATATCAGCAGCACACCACCAGATTGCGCGACTAGTATTAATAATTTTACTCACACATACGATTTTCTAATTACAAAACATAGATGGTGTAGCAACACTTATCTGCGTGGCCACACCGCCGCTGTTTGCTTAGGACTGTTGTTCTAATGGACATGGATAACGTCGAACGGAGTTTTCCAACCCTAATTTTCAAATCTGAGCCAATGAACGTTGCGTATTTTACGAACTATTCGACGGTCCGTCTTTTATTATGGTCGTATGACCTTACCCTAAAATGTGTATGTCTGTCGGGTTAATTGCTGTGATTTAGAGACCTGACCTGGCCCTCTGTGTTTACTGATTTTGGAATACTCGTTATTGCTAAATTTTTAGAAGCTAAACTTTAGGGAAACATAAAGTACTAAAGTTATGTTAAGGGTGAGGATAAAGTTCAGATAATATGGTTTTGTACCTACTTATTTAATTTTTTTTTGTGGATATTGTAATGTTTTATTCAGATAAATAAATTAATAATGTTAACAACCTGAACTTGAAGTAAAGGCGAACCCAATGTTAAACCTTGCGGAACTCTCTTCAGACATTAAGTAATTACAATTAATGTTATGCGATAGGTACCTGCCGATGCATAACCATGTAGATTAACATGCAAATAAGCTAACTGGTACTGGTAACTGGCGAAAAAAAGGTATGAAAGGAACATTTAAAGCAAACAACATCTTTCGAAAGGGTCGAATAAAACGTATAAATTATAATTATTGCAAAATAATTCTCTGTCGTTGTAATAATGAATCGAATGAAAGTTTAATTAAATTCTAAACTTTGTAACCTTTGAGTCAAACAAAACTACTAATATGCTCAAAATAAAATCAAAAGGATTAATAGACAAGTACTTAGAAACAATTCGGAAAGCAACAAAAGAGTTGATTAAAGAATCTACAAGTATTATGAAAGACACAAACCTTTGTCAACAGAATTAAGCTCTAAAGGCGAATCTTTATTTGTATTCGTTAAAGAAAATGGTGAAAAAATTCTGGTTAGAGCGGCCCAAACGTCAGCAACACATATTATCCGACAACACGGGGAGGACACAAAACTGTTCGTATCAACACTTACGATACACCCCAATCCCGGGGGACCGCCCTATTGCGTTATATTGCCTACTTCGTGTCGAACTCGAATCGTCTTGATCCCATCACTGAATGCTGAAGCTTTGGCTTTTTAGATACACGGGCTTTACGTAAGCTATGAGAAGTTTCGAAGTGTTTCGAGATCAAGATTGCTAATAGTGTTAATGCGAATTTTATCGTCTCAAGCATTACTCACGATATTCCCGATAGGTCTTTCATTCATTCCAAAAGTATAAGAAACGTAACTGGGTAAGGACAGTGACCCAGCTTTGGACCTAAGCATAAACGAATATGATAAACACACAAACTCATGGTTGATAAGCTTACGGAGAAATAAATCTTAAAAATGCTGGATTCAATCAACGTAGAGCGGATATTCAAGTTCCTAAGATCAAGAATCTTTATAATAATGCTCGATGAAATAGAATACTTTGAGCCAACGATACCGCCCTCGACGCTCACCTAGTTTCTGCAGCTCGGTTAATCTCCGGCTTCACTATCAAACTACACTGAGCGCCGTATACGAAAAACCGATAGATAAGAATCCACAAGTTCTAGAACCGCAGACTACAACTTTCACACCCTCACAAACAGAAAACTGCGTGTTAACGCACACAAGTACCCGTTGCCATGGCAACCAGGCTGTGATCCCTCGGGAGTGAGCAATAACTTGCGCCTGGTTAATAGGGTGTCGCGAAAATTAGGGAAAGCACCCGGCCTCGAAGCACTAGCTGATTAGAAGCGGGGGTGAGCCGGAAAATTACTTAAATACTTGATGACAGATGAGGCCGCGCCATAAATATTTACTTTCCTCCCATAAACCGACGTTCCTGTACAAAGTTTGGATTAACGACGTAAGAGTAAACACATGTTGCACTAAAAGCATTTTATAGACGTTCATAAAACATTTTATTTAAAACTGCCCTTTTGCTATATAAATTGCTGGAACACAAGATGCGGTGTCGTCTAAACGCCTGCTCGACTTTATTGAGCAACTTGTTTGCATTTGTATGCAGCGAACTTGCCGCTGCAGGGGCTTACGTATGAATGACTGTTTGATAAATATATTTTATGAGTACCTATCTACTTTTAAGACTGGGTTTAATATACTTGGAGAAAGTTTGAGAGATACAAATTTTCAAATCTACATTTGTGGAGTATTTAAAGGCAAAACTTTACGATCTATTAGGTATATATGCAAAACTACTAACCAGCGTTCTTAGTCTGTTGGGGAGTCTCGCCTCAATAAATTTGAAAGGATTTCGAGACGAAATTCACAGTCAAAAAGTTTCAACATTGAAATTTCCTGCAATCCTCTTGAAACACCTAATTTTTTTTTATGTCTTCTGCGCATCATAAAATATTTAAATACATTTAATCCAATAACATGCCACCTTATAATTGTAAGAAGTCAGGCAGTCAAACTCCTATTTCATATAATATTATAATATGATCAAAGATGTTTCGTTTGCGGTATCAAAACGGTAATACTCTATACACAAGCTCATGTAAGTAAGTACGGAAGTAGCCCATTTTGTTCCCGATGGCGACATTAATACATTTTCCTTTGCTATTGAGAGCAAAGATGGATTAATTTCAACGAGTCAAGATCCGTCTGCCACGCCCGCTTTCAGGATCCTGCTTTCACGAGAATACTACTTTAGTTCAGACTAAGTTCGAATTGAAACTAGTCCTAAGATGGGATACAGTTTGACGAGAGATTTGCGGGTGGGTTCCATTCGAGTGTTAAAACTATGGCGGGAATTATACAGCGCCTGCGGAAATAGACGAAGCAATGGAAGTATTTTTGGACGAATCGATAATGTAGGAAAATATAATTTTGGAAGACATACTAGTAGATACGATCTAATCTTCTGAACTGTATAAGGAAAAAAGTATTCCTATAATTATTTTTAATACACAAACAAAAGCATAGCTTAAAAACTAAACGGGAAGACGTGTTTCAAGTCAAGAAACATGACTAAAACATAAAATAATATTCACAACACAAAAGAATAGACGTTTACCTTAAAAAAGAGTTTCAAAGAGAAAGTATCGCCGAATATTTCCAAACATTTATCCACTGGAACAACATTAAAGTTTGTGAATAATATGAATAATTCCACCATTTTTCATCGAATCATCGGTTCAGTTAGCCTTCAAGAAAAAAAAAAGTGTTTTATAGCATGTTCCCTTTTCGACCTTTTCATTGGGGACAGGAAGGAAGGGCGTCTTCCTTTGATAAAGTGAAAAATAGCACCTTTAGAATGTAACCTGGTTTCACCCTTTAGAGGGCGTGCGTAGCTGAGGGCACATGGGCTTTTGTGCAAGAAGGGCTTTGGCGATCTTCAGTTTTGGATTATTTTTTTGGTAAAGGTTCGATTCTTAACATTAATCTTCTTCTGAGAATTTCTTAAACACAGATTACTTGGAGGTCGATAAGAATTTTGTAAGCTTGCTTCGGAAAGTACGGAAAATCGAAGAACACTCATGATAAATCCACTTTTATCACGGCCCAAATTAGATACAGCAAAATATAGTCATCAACGTAGGTACGTCCTGATAAAGTAGACAAAGACTATTCTATGAAAACACAACCGACCTCAACGAAAACGAAACAAAAACAATATTTTATCTCGTCATTTTTCTTCACTTTCGTCGGGGTTTTTACTATTACGCTCCAAAAAAACCTGTTGAAATACGTTTTTTGAAGTAGAGCTTGTGACGTGTACGAGGCAAGTGTCGTCATCAAAAGCCCTTCAGCGTGAGTCGCAAGTTAACAATGCGGCCACCCCCACCCTTTGACCTGCCTGATGCTTTGTCGCCGCGGGCACAGATGAGATGACATCTCGTATACACGCCGGCTCTACCTCTACCTATATCTACAGTCCTAGTACACTGCATTCAGTAGTGAGCACACCTGTATCTATTAATAGCTTTGGGGTCACAAGTTCAAGTGCGCTATCACGTGATAGCACTTATAATGCAGTACCGCGATAGTACATCGTTAGCATGATGATTATACCTATACAATTACAGCGAAGATTTATTTATTAAAACACCATTTAAAATGTTTTACTACTTTGAGCGGGGTTAAGCTAATTGGCTCGATCGATGTCGTGATGAGACTGAATAATTTTGTCTTTCCAAAAGTAATTAATAAAGTATTACAGCTGCTGATCGATTGTAGCCCGCGGTAATTGCCAATATACGAAATTCATATAAATTGCACGAAGAAAATCAAGACAAAAATTAAGGTATGAAGCCCATTTCAAAAGCTTACTGGATACAAATTCCAAAAGGAAATGACAGAAGTTTCATGTTTTCCTTGTTAACTTGAGAAATTTTGTAAAGAAGTAACTTTGCCGACGGCAATGTTTCATTTTTAGGTATATTCTACGTTATTGATAAAACAAGAAAGGCCAAAGTAACACGACGTCCTGTTCTGCGTGACGTCAATCTTTACCTTTGCCCCGTCTTTGCAGTCCTTCTGAGTGCGTTCAAGCGAAAATATCCATAACTTCAAAAAAATGTTATTTGATGTTTTTGCGTGGATGTAAAGTTGAAATCTTGCGAGATTACATTTGTCTCGGTTCACAGGCTTTGACGTGAAAGACTTTCAACATAAAAACACAGATTTACGGTAACGAAGGAAAATTTCATGAGCAGTGTTATACAAAGTAGCGTTGGCCTAGATATTGATTTCGGTTTACAATAATTTCATGACTGGAAAGTGCTCAATATTTCAGCACAATACCGCGGAACCGGAGGAAACAAAGTTCAATGAAATGGAAATTGATGTAATGAATTGTTATACCTGCTTACGTGATTATATTGTAACATGTGATAAAAAGTTGCCAAATGTGGAAACGATGGAAGCAAAATGAAATGAAAACGGCAATGATTCGGCAAAGTTATCGGATTACTCAGATCATTGTTACATTACAAATGTTGATTTATGCGAGGGTTGTATTGCACGATATGACCTTAGAGAGTAGGAGTACAGGTCTAACGATCGTGTGCAGTTCAGTCACGGAATAAACGCAGATTTTGTCGCGTACGACAGTCGCACTCAGCAGTCGCATCACGTAGCACGACTTGGTATCTAATATTTGGTGGTGACAAAAAAACGGATTTTACAAGACTGAAAATACGCGCCACGAATAATAGTATTATGAGGAATGTGCCTAGCTTTTTCCACGAGTAATTCTGATGATTAGTTGTATAATTTTCACGCATTTGAGCTTGCTGCATTTGCGTAGCTTGCAGTTTGCCTCACATAAGTAGAAGTAGGTGCATAGCTCTCATATCGTTTCTCACTAGATCTCATCACAATGAGATCGAGTGAGAAACGATCCTTGTTAACATGTGGATTGATTAAACAAATATAATTTTAAAGGGTTGTGCAAATTTCAAATAGGATTTGATTTCAATTGGAAATGGATTGTTTTTGAGCCCGTTTTAGATACACAATGTAGGAGTGCCGAAAATAGAAAGTACTTATTGAAATATTGAGCCAGTTTTGTTGGGTGGGAAGTCATCAAGTATTTTCTCCCACTCTGTCTCTACCCTGGAAAGAAGGGGGAGGGAGTGTCAAGGTTTTAATGTCTAAAACCCACGCAGGTTCATCCTATTTCAAATTTGGTTCCAGGGCTGCGATAACACCTTCGAATAATGCCAAGAACCTGGCAGGAAATATTGTAGTCCAGTTTTTATCTTCATCAGCACCAAATCCCAAGAGCTTACGTCCCTAGACTCATCAAGGTCTTCACATGTTCTGAATTTAGAATACGACAGATGCTATGAATTGTGTTAAATAGAACTTGAAGAAACTAAAATTCAAAATTTGCAGTGCATCAGTTATCACCAAAACGAAGTCATGAACACTTATTCTGTTCATCAGGCGAATTATTGAATGAACTAGCTGCTGCCAGTGGCTTTCTCTGCGTTATTGTAAAAATTTCCCTAAGGAAACATATTCTATATATGGATGGATAAAAAATCATCTTATTTAGTATCTAGGACATAGTTTACCCGTTTGCTAAAGCCGTTTGGGCGTGAAAAAGTAATAACGTACACACACTCCAACAAACTTTCACCCATATATATTAGTGTGACTAAAATTCGTTTAACATACACCTGCAGACGTTTAGAAATTAATAACATAAATAAACAGCTAACAGCTTCTATGCGAACGTGTCTAAACCATTTACTATGAGCAACCAGTCAACCATAGTCACCTCTTATAAACTGGTTACGTAGCCGCTTTAATAGCTTTTAATTTTACAGCGGTTTATGATTTACGTTTCACTTTATGTCCCGTTTATCACCTGAACAACTGCACGGTTTTCAACAAAAAGCGCTGTATGCGCTATAAATAATAAATCTAACAATTTTCGTGAAGCTGATAATGTGGGTTTAAGCTGCTTGAAGCGAGTTTAAATGTGGAATTTTTTGTAAAACTGCTTCTGAAAATATTTGAGTTCTTGTAACTTGCGATTTAGGTTTATGTTCTAAATGTAATTTCATAATTTGTCGTAAGTTAAAATATGGTATGATTTTCTAAACAAATTTTTACGGCATTATTTAATAAGATATTAATTAGACCGTATTACCGTAAGTGGTACCTATCGTGTGATTTGTTTCCTAAGCTTTATTTGTGTAGTTTTAATGTAATCCTTCTCAATTCAGCTAAAAGCAGCCTTTAATTTTGAGATCTTTACCGTTTCTACCGTTTTTCTTCTACTATTTTGGCTGTAGCAATAGGGCGTACCGTACATTTACTTAAAAAAAAACCTTCAAAAGGTGGTGTCCATCAGTATATGGAAAAGGCCCTTGTTACCTCTGACTAAAGCCGTGTTTCTTCAGTTGCCCTCCTATTCCAAGGCGTGGTCACTGTTTGAAATAATCCGACAGCCAACTAAATACAGTAAAAATGTACAATCCGAACATGTGTGCTGTCTGTGTGCACATCCAGCAAAGAAAGCCAACCCAAGCGACAACATACATAAGTCGGGCATCATTTAAATATCTTATTCACTAGGTTTCTCTTTGAATTGTACTCACTAATTACGCGTCTACTAATGAGGTACCGGTGTAAAGGCAAAACATGCGTACCATATAGCTTGATACCACACTTTTGTTGCGACATTACATATTTAAACTAGTGAATTTACCTAGGCCCAGTTTCGTAAGGATTTTTTGCACCAAAACGAAGATCGATGAAATTGTATTACCTACCTATTTAATTATTTGTTTTTTTTTTCTATTCTATTTAATTATTGATACTTTATATTTATTAAAACAACATATAATAAAATTAAAGTTGGTAGTTAGACATTGACAAGCGGCGACGCGGCACCGCGTCAGACCACGAAGGAGATAGCGGGACGACCCTGGATGTCTTCCTTAAGAATTGGAATAAGAAAGCGAGAAACCATGATCATTGGAAAGAATGGAGGGTGGTCTTTGCCCAGCAGTGGGACACTACGGGCTAGCTATAATAACAATAAAGCCAAATTCTGTAAGTGCTGTGCATGAAGCTTCAAGTGGGGAATTCACTGCAAAAATATTAATAAAATTATTTTTTGTAAATGTTTCTGCGAATGCAAGTGCCGTAATAATAAATTTTCAAAAGCTCTTGAACTATAAAACTGTGAATGATTTTATTGTATCGTAAATGTTCGATACAAAACACATATATAACCTATAATATTGACTTTACACAAATCCACTGATAAAATATCCAATTTGTTAAAAAGCAAATTGTAATCGGCTAATGCGCTACGCCAATGTTGACGCCGACATACGTTTCAATATTTACAAGCTTTTATAAATGTCAAATCGTATTGGATGTTCTTATTTCATTAGGGGAAAAGTTTTTTTTATACCTAAGGGCGGTAACATCCAGATAAGTAAGTATTTCTACAACAAGCAACTGGAATAAAGCTACAACTACGTTAGGTCGTCACACACGTGTAACACGCCTGATTTATACGTAGAACAAAATCGCGTGGCATGGATCAAGTGTCTACAAGTCTAGTTTCTATAAAATAATATGAATGGAGACCGACGCGCCCAGATCGGCGTGTGTGGCACACGGGTGCACAGTGTAGTTCTACCTTAATGCACACGCTTATAGATCCCAATTAGAAAATAAAATACTGTCTTAATTTAAGCACTGAAATTTTACGCTTGAAGGAAAATTTACTTTTAGCTTTTGTGATGTCAAGGGGAAGCACGTTAAAGAGTTTTATGGTAGAGACAGCGTAAGAATTAGATACTTGTAAACCCAGTACCCTAGTGAGAAGGAATATGACGAGGTAAGTTTTTTAGCACTACATTGGTGCCATTAAACAAGCTAGTGACTTCAATCAATATTTTATCAAAATATTTAGTTTTTTTTTTAAATAAGACTAGAGTATTTTAAGATAAAAACTACCCATTTTAAAAATAGTTGAATCCGACTCAGAAGCCGATTTTGAACATGGAGTATGTTCTGTTCGTTCTTTCAGGATATGCATTTATTTATATGTCAGATTTTCAAATTCGAATCGACTTCACAGAACAACGTTTGGTTATAGGTACCGTTCAAGACAGTCTTCACATTTGTCTAAAGTAAGGTCCCAACCCTTGGTTCATGGACATGCACACACATGGTCCACAAACGCTAAAATATGATCAGCAAAATGGCCATTTTGAATCTTCTGAAAAATAACAATAATGCGATATTTTTTTATTAGATTTTACAAAAACTTATTTTCTTATTTCTATACGCTATTGTCTATTTTTTTCTGATCTCACCTTTCGCAGGTTGCTGGAAGAAATTACTTCTGAACTAAGCAGTAACTTTGTACAAATTTTTATTTGTTTGTTGTAATGCTTTTCTTCTTCTGTGTATATGTGAAATGATTTACTGGTTTTAAGTTTCTATCAAAAATATCACTTACAATATGAGAGGAGAATTGTAACTTAGGTCTTAGATTTTGTTTACTCTAGTTTAATTCAAGTTTAGATTCAAGGCTACAAGTCCAGTAGAGAAATGTATCAAACAAAAGCCTGCTAACAACAAAGAAACCAAACTGTTACCTTACCCTATTCTACAATACATCTCTCATTCCAGTCCCTACTTATTTGAGTTACTTACTCTCCTATCTCTAACTTATAACAACCACTTCAACTAACTTGAGATCTGCAAGCAACTCGCCTATTGCTCGTCTATTAGCTATCTCTCCTAAGATTTTGTTTTGTACACTAAACATAAAGTTTTACTTCATTAGATGCTCTGACAGTGAATACTAGCGTTACGTGTCATTTTTTTTAATGACGCAATATGTGTTGAGGATAGGAGCATTTTTAGTCTCGCATAGATATTTTTTTTTCTTATTTTATTTACTAAATTTATTTTATTTTGTAAATAATTTTTTTTTTTCTTTCAACTTTCCAGGTTTCAGATAGTACTGACACTCCAATACCAACTGTAAAGTGATCCATTTCAGAACGCTGAATAAGACTTTAATATACCTTGAGGGATGCGATCAAGAATGTCTCGCTAAGAAACTAACTTGGGACGAGAATTTGTATCTATTGCCTTTCATGTGCTGGGTCATAAAGATGAATGGGCTAACTTAAACAAGAGGAATATTTGAAACTGAATGCAGTACATACTAGATTAGCGTTTGCCCGCGACTTCGTCCGCGTACATAAAAAATGTCACTCAGGAATAAAGTGGTTTCTATCAGTGAAAAAATTTTAGCGATCAGTACTTCCAGAGACTACCTCCTACAAATAAAAAAAACAAACTTTACCTCTTTATAATACTATAAATTTGACAACAATAAAAGCTTCAGAGATGTACACAGTCATTTGTACGTTAATTTTAATATTTGTATCAACAATATCCTCCCAAATTGGATTTTAGGAAACGAGGCGATATCTCACTTGGCAACACTTTTTTCTCAGAGAGGTTTATTGGAAAATTCCCGATAATTCATTACTACCATGATAAATGTTCCGTTCGACGTTACCATTGAGACTGGGCCCTTTTTACTTGACGGTGATACGCAAAAAGGGGCGAACGGGGTAAGAGGGAAAAGGGGATGATATAATCAATCTGGGGTTGTCCCTCGCCAGTCGGATGTGTATTGAAGTGAGGCTGACGTGTGCACTGATTACACACCCCTATTATATTTCACGGTGGCAGGAAAACTTATTGTTCGTCGTTAAAACTTTCAGAGCCGCTAATTAGCAGTTTTCGTGCGGGTTATTGAGTGTTTTATTTTTAAAGACAACGTAGTTTTAATTAATTTCAGTCTTTTGTTTTTCTAACAATGTTTCAGTAGACAGGTTTATATTTTTTTTTATAGTTGATAGGCGCGCTTGACCGCTATCTCACCTGATGGAAAGCGACGATGCGGTCGACGATGGGACGCGCTTACCTTGAAGAAACTTATTCACTCTCGCCTTAAAGATTCCCGGGCTGTAGCTTTTAGGAAACACAGATTTCGGCAAGGAATTCCACTCCTTAGCTGCACGCACGATGAATGTGTTTCCAAAACGTTTTGTGCGTGTAGGAGTGATGTCTACCATGTACCGGCAGCGCATCGCCGTACGACTCGTAGTCCGATCATGGTACGGGCTAGGCGGAATCAGGTTATGCAATTCTGACGCACAGTCCCCGAATAATAGTTTTTTTTTTTTTTGTCGACGGGGATAATCATCTTTGACGAAACCCGCTCTTGGGTGGAGCGGGAGACAGTGTCAGACTCGTACTATTAAAAACCCCGCGCCGTTCCTTCTAGCCTTCATACCCGGGCACGAGCTCCCTTTCGGACAACCCTGTCCCCAGTAGGCTTCGACCCAGCTGGGCTGCTGACAACTCCTTGAGGCGCGCGGGAACAGTGCGCGCCGTCGATGTCTTGGACTCGGTCCATTACCGGACGATCGGACAGCGAGCTACCCATGGCTCGCCGTCCGCGAGCCCGCGTCTACGGTGGCCAGAAATCGGGATCGGAATCCCGGCGACGGCGGCGAGGGCGCCGTTGCCTGATGCGGTCTGCCTCCTCCTTTGCAAGCATTACTGCTTCGCAGAAGGAGGCGACCGCCTGCCACTCCTCCTCGCTCCGGACCATGGCCTCGACCAGGGCCCGGCGCGAGAGGTCTCCGCCGCCGCTCGCCCCCACGAAGGCACGGCGATGCTCCGCCCAGGCAGGGCACACCTCGACGGTGTGTTCCACCGTGTCCTCCGGGCGTTGCGCACAGTGGTGACACCCGGGCGTCTCTTCCGCTTGAATCCGATGCAGGAACCTCCCGAACTTGCCATGTCCGGTGAGGACCTGCGTCATGCGGAAGGTAAGGATGCCGTGAGGTCTTTCCAGCCACGCCTCAAAGAGGGAACTTACCGCCATAATTGTGGCGTGCCCAGCACTGGGTCGCGATAGCCGTTGACGCTATTTCACCATGAGATCTCGCCGGAGCTCTGTCCGCCATGCCTTGACATGTTGTGGCAGTGGACTTTCACCCCGGCGTTGCATCTGCACGCGCATGTCGTGCATGTGTGCAAGGACTGTTGCCTCCAGATCCCACGGTGGTAGGCCAGCCAGAAGGCTCGCCGCTTCGCGGGAGATCGTGCGGTAACCCCGCACCATCCGTATTGCCATGACCCTCTGGCAGGCGTTCAGTATGGACGCCGACCAGAGGGTCAAAGAGAGAGGGAAAACCGCAGGTGCACAGTAGGGTCGAAGCTTACTGGGGCCAAGGGTTTGCTTCTGAAAGAAAACCCGGGGTCCTGGAATGCAAGGCACCGAAGGAACATAGGAGTGGGTTTTCATCCTAGAGCTGGAAAAGTTCTTGGATATTTACAATCCTCGAAAAAAAAACACCCAGTTAGTCACTAAACCAACATTGTTCTTTACCATCTTCACGATTGCTAATAACCCTAATTGCGTTGCTAAACCGTCTACATAACGGTGGTGTGAACCTGATTACCATCGCTACACAACCAGCGCATAACTATAGGTGTAAGTGTTTATTTGTGTTTAAATTTAACGCAAGCTTCTCCGTATAATGCGCTCAGATGGTACAGATTACTTTAGATAAACGGCCAGAAATGCACGGGTTTGAGTCGATCCTGATGCTCGCTGATATAATATTATGAGAGCTAACATATTTATCTACACTAATAACTATAAAGAGGTAAAGTTTGTTTTTTTTTTGTTTGTAGTAGGTAATCTCTGAAAATACTGGTCCGATTGCTAAAATTTTTTCACCAATAGAAATCTGCTTTATTTCTGAGTGACATATGCTATATTTTATATACGCGAGCGAGGCCGATGGCAGAAACTAGTAATTTATAAAATACCTAGCTGCTGCCAGTGACTTTACCCGCGTGAAAGTAGGTTTCTCCATACAAACTGCAGAGCCCCGTTTCAACCCTTTAGGAGGCGAATTTTGGAAAATCCTCTGTAAGTGCTCGTCGATGTCATAAAAGGAAATCTTGTGCAAAATTTTGCGTTTCTAGTTCCAGTAGTTTTAGCTGCTCGTTGATATGTCATTCAGTTTGTTTCTCTTTTTATATATATACTAGCTGCTCCCAACGGCTTCGCCAGCGTGTTAGCAGAAATTTATCCCAAGGGAAGTATGTTACTTCCGGGATAAAAAGTATCCTATGTCCTATTCCAGGACATGGTCCATCCGTGTACCAAGTTTCATCAAAATCGGTTTTGCCATTTATTCGTGAAGACGTAATAAACAAACAAACTTTCGCTTTTATAATATTAGTAAGGATAGATAAAACTTTTATTTCAGACCATACAAGATCCATAAGAATACATAAAAAAAATCACAAAATAATAAACCTAGTTGAAACAATGAATTTTTATAGACTGTGTAGAAAAGATGTTACTGCAACTGGCTTCGTTAAAGTTGACATTTGCGTATATAGAAAATTTATATGTGTGTGCAGCGTCTTAGATCGCAATAACTACTTAAAGCAATGAAAAAGACAATCGGAAAGTAGATCTAGCAAATGACCCAGATAACAAACGGTAAAGAACTACAATACTGTCATGACTTAAGAATA
Source organism: Mythimna lalbum (assembly GCA_949319445.1). NCBI lineage: Eukaryota > Metazoa > Arthropoda > Insecta > Lepidoptera > Noctuidae > Mythimna > Mythimna lalbum. The sequence continues at coordinate 10,816,735 of OX439354.1, read as the reverse complement.
GATATCGGCAAACCACCTGTCGTATTGTACATCCGGTATGGACTAATAACAGAGTTGAAAAACCTTGCTATTCAATAGTAAAACGGCCGGATTTTTAACTCATTTGTATGGGTTTCCACTGGGTAAAATCGAGCATCGAATTATTAAGTCTCTTTTAAAATAAACTGGTAAATGATATTTGACTGCGTTGACATCCGTCGAAGTAAATACTCCTATGATATTTACTGGAATATCTACTCGTACGGTAATATTTCCAAAGTTATGCCAACACAATTGTATTATAAAACGTTGAAGTTGTAAATCGAGCAAGCTGTATGTATTGGAATAAAATATTTAAATGAGACTAGTCTATGCAGAGGCGACGATCGGTATGCGGGCACAAATAAATCAGTGCGCAATGCACAAAACTGCAGGACCGTGTCGCTTGTCGCCGTGTCGCCGTGTCCCATCGAGAATGTGTCACCGATGCGTCGACACTTGTGCGTTTACACACGATATGCGGTTCACCTATCTACCGTACATACTACCTAAACGTTGAATGCAATATTGAATGGAATTTTGTGATATCTCGTGCAGTTTGTCCAGTTCAGAAAGCAATTCAGCACACAAAAATAGGACGTGTTTTTGTTTGTCTATCCAAAAGCCACTCGAAAATATTATGACTCTTTGTTAGGAAGTATGGTTTCTTGAAAGAAAATATCACAGAGGAAAAATAATACAAAAGTGCTCTATTGCTCACCAGATAACACACACGTATTAATTATCCAAAATTACTACATTACTCCACCAAAGGAAAACAAAATGAGTATATTCCGTTTTTATTCTCCGGGCAAGCCATGAGAGAGGAAATTAACCTGTTTCTACCTTTTATTTTTTGTTGTTCGCATCAAACAAGAATCTCTGAATAAATCTAAATGGAGGTTTTCATTATTGTATTGCGAACCGGCTGATAGAGAAAGATATATTTTATCTTGACAAAACATCATGGACTTGAGAAACAGGGAAAGAATGCCGCCCTCTTACATCGGCGGGCCGCGAGCGTACTCAAGCTGCTATATTATACGAACGTTCTAAATAATATACGTATCTATTAAGAAACTTGAAAGTGTGTCATATTCGCGTGTTGCTCGTAATAAAATCCGTTTCGATTACATGCAGCGGGCGTGTTTGCAAATCTACACATGGTCGAGTTGTGACCGGCGCGCCTAACCCCCACAGCGCAGGTTACTTGAATTCCGAATACCCTTTTCACCACTTCCAGTGTTCCCGTATTATGTATGCACACTTTCATCCGCAGCATTGGTCCAGATGAACAATGCGTCGTTCGGTTAGCTCCGGTGTAGTAGCGTGGCGCGATTGATAATGTCATAACAACCCGTCCGGCTGGAATCATTGCAATTATCCGGGTTTTAACTCGCTGTCGAGATGTCAGCTTAACTGACATGTTTATTAAAAACCTACAACAGTCAAATAGATTAATGATTCAAAGCCTTTCTCTCTTAGTTTTATTTTTAAATCAAGTTACAATGGAAATCAGAAGGGACAAATGATGTTCAATATTCTACGTAGCAGCCTAGATTATTAACCAATCAATTTCCCGCTTGTTTGACGGATAATTTTAAAATATCGGTACATCGTAAAATCCAGGCCGTAAAATCCCTGACATCATTGCCTACTGAGACGCTTTCGAGAAAATTGGCCAACTCTGAGGAAATCAGAACCAAGTTTTGACTTATATCTGTCACAACTTTTCGTCATAAATGTGTCACTGTCTAGTCGATCTCTCGTCAGTTTGTCAGCGTAAATAACTTCAATTAGTTTACATTTTATTTGATTTACAAGAAGGAAAGGTATTATAGATAAGAGATACTTACGTCAAAAAGAAAATACACCAGGAAAACAGTTAGTTACCGGAAATTTCAATCATTGATTAGTAAAGTTACGGAAAAACCAATTTTTCCGTATTATATTATATTGCTCATAACATTTTGGAAGCTACATCAAACGGCTCATAAATCATATGGAACGTAGCTAAATATTATTTGAACGGAGTCAGTAGGCGTGTCTTGCGCGATAAATGCCTTGTTGATAATATATCTGTCAGGATACACGTTAATGAAGAATCGACGCCAGAATAATTAGGGTACCTACGTGTTTCCTGAAAAGTAGGCCGTCTAGCCGTTATAGCTGACGACGACGCCGCATTCAACATTCTCTAGAAATCTACAGACGAAACAAAGATACAAAGTAACAGATTCCAGCAGCAAATTAACACGTGCTTTTTTTTTTTTTTTTTTTTTTTTTTTTTTCTGTCGACGGGGAAAATCATGAAAATCATCAAAATCAACACGTGCTTGAACGTTATGATCCAGAATATTCTAGCATAAATTAGATTCATATCGTATTTGTTTTATTTCATAAATTACTTTAAGCAAAAAAGTCTCTTTACCAGAAACTTCAAACTTTTTGTTATTCCACGCCAAAGACGGTCGTTATGGTCGACTGAACTTAGAATTTTACATAGAATTATATTCCATTTTAGCATAAAATATTAATTGAGGCCACATTTTCGGAAACTGATTCGCACACTGTTATTATTTAAAGATGATTGTTATTTTTTTCTTAACAAACCTCGGTTGCGAACCCGCCGGAAACTTAGTAATGTTAAAATAATTTGAATTTAATAATATGGTTTTATGATATAAATCCTCTGGGTGTTTGTTGTCAAGTCAAAATACAAGCCAGAAAAATCATAGTGGTTACGTAAAACCCTGAAAATATCTAAATAGACACAACGTAAGACCAACATTTTAGTCCATCGACGTAATTCTGTCATCGGGAACACTATTAGACCAGATAAGAGCCCTCTTACTCTACAAACTGAACAGAACGGTGAACGAATAACAACAGAATGTTCTGAAATTATTGTGGCTATAACAAAAGTTACAATTGTAGACAAGAGCGGAGACGGTACGTAAAGCAAGATTAATTGAATAGTTTTGGCATAACTAACTTATTGTCTAAAGTTTAAGTCCAGGGAGATGCGTCCTATTCTAATTTTAAAACAAGGCGAGGAAGTTTTCCATTTGCGTCACAAATATGCCACAACAAACAATCAAGACGTTCCGTTTGACAGTTATGACGTGGAAACATTTCACGGATTACGCGAAATAATTGAATCGGAACTTATGACAATACTTAGGGATTTAACAAGACAGAATATTCGCATCAGTGAGACCGTACTTTAATTCTCGCGACACGCGCGGTCCCGCATTTTATGACTTCCCGTGTCGTCGCGCCGAGATCGAAATTGTGCCGAAAACACATCAAAATACTGTCCGAAATAAAATTTAAAAATATCCGTTGCGATTATAAAATATCTCGGATGGGTGGTTGGGCATAAGAATTAAAATAATACTTACATTCCGACATCGAATGTCAGACCTTTTAACTGCTACAGTTGTTTTCAGTTTTCAGGGATTTTATAACAATTATAATTGTTTGAGAGGTATTTATAAAGGAAAATGACGAAGACTGGTTAATCATGGCAAATATTATAGTCTGACTTAGTCTAAAAGCTGTCAATAATGTGTAGTCAGATTCGAAAGAGGACCTATAACACGTACATCGTGGGATAGCAAAAATTTGACTGCTGCGGTTTTCCCATCCGATTATACTTACCTAATTTGATTGGCTAGAGTAAATAGGCTCCTAATAAACTAGTGCACTTCACCATCAACGATTACTTCACTGCTTACCATCAAGTGGAATCGCAGTCAAGCTAGTTTAACTAGTACATATTATTAAAATAAAATGTTACTGTGACCCTGGAATGCAAGTGCGACTAAAGAAACACAGGTGGATTTTGGTCAGTAAAACATGCATGCATCACCCTCTTGATTCACTCAACACCTTACACAAAAAAAGACCCACCACAATATTTCAACTTTCAAACACATGTCTGCTTATCTCGTAACAATCATCGTAGGTACCCATCATCATCATCATTTCAGCCGATAGACGTCCACTGTTGGCCATAGGCCTCCCCTCACCACAATGAACGATCGCGTCCTGCATCCATCGTAGGTACTCCGGGTAGGTATAATTAAGTCCATGTACAATAATACTCAAAGCTTTTTTCCATACAAGGTAGAAGGATATCCGTCAAGTGTGTGACGACAATGAGAAGTGACGCTTGACGCTTCAAATGAGCGGAACATTCGTAACAATGGTCAATTTAAAAAAGTTGAATAACTGTGGCGATTGTTAACCTGTCACCACTTCTATTACTGCGAATACATTATTTATTGCCATGACATTCATTGAAAAACATTATAGATACACACATGTATGCAACGTGACATTTTGTTATGTTTGTAGTAACTAAAACACGTCTAGTTTTAGGACAATCTATTTACAGACTCTCAGAAATAAATTGAGAAAGTAGCCGACATTGCTTGCCTCAAAAAGTCAAGAAATGTGCCATACGATAAAGAAAGCCAATAAGTTTTTGCCCTAAAATAGCCAAGAAATATAATTTATTGCTATAGCATTCATTCAAAAACCTTATGGATACACACACATATATGCAACGTGACATTTTGTTATGTTAGTCTCCAAAACACGTCTAGTTTTAGGACAATCCATTTACAGACTCAGCACCATAATAAATTGAGAAAGTAGTCCACATAGCTTGCCTCAAAAAGTCAAGAAATGTGCCATACCATAAAGAAAGTAGCCATAAGTTTTTGCCCTAAAATAGCCAAGAAATATACTATACTGTTACGCATACCGACTCACGCAAGTCACCAGATCCCCTCTATACCAGAAACATGATCGCGTACAGTGAACCACATTTACATCATAGTAGGTAGAGGTGTGCAGGAGCACGCGCGAAGTCGACGTGCGCGGGTGAATCATGCGCACTCCGTCATGTCACATTATTACGACCTCGAATCCAACACTAGTGACACGCTCCACTCCACCATTTTATATGTCGATAGACACTTTTCAGTGCCAATAAACTTTATTTTTTATATCTCCGGCTGTAATTGACGACTTAATGCGTATTTATACACAAACAGACTATTCTGTTAGTTTTATTACTAAAAATTAACACTACAATAATTTTGTTTTTGAAACTTTTGCTGCTTAGTAGAATTTGTAGTGTAATAAATGTGTTTCAAACTGAATTTTTATTGCCTTTCGCAATGTCTAAAGTTGTCTTTAAACAAAATATTACTCAAATAAATGTAATAATTACACTAGAACGAAAACGTGTAGTGTTGTCTTTTTTAACCCAAAGGTTGACTGGTAGAGAATGCCAGTCCGCCTATGTACCACTACTGTACTTGAAGTTTAAATACATAAATAATTATAAAAGCTAACAGAATGTCTTGTAGGTTCAAAAACTAAGCTTAAAGGTGTTTACAAGCTCAACATAGTACTTGAACAGTTAATTTGAAGGAGAACATTCATGAACAACAAAGTGTGTTTAGGAAATACCGAGTCAATAAATTGCGTTCCCGGTACTTAGTTGAAACGTTTGCATTGTGCTTTGCTATTAAATACATTGCTGCAATTGCATTACTTCCTTCAGACAATTTATTTGTGAAGTTCAACGTTATAGGGAAATTTTGCTAATGTTTAGAGCGAGATGTACTTGTTCGACGTAATTAAATGCAAGTTTCAATTACAATGGACGTCTGTGAATACATTTAGAGACATTTACTGAGTTTCTTCTTAATGGGTACTACTAGAGCTCGGAATGTTAATCTAAATTCACTGTCTTACTAATCTAACCAAATCTGCATGACAAAGTACTTTGCCACAAATAAGAATCTAATATAATTAGGTAAACTATCGATACTGTGTCCCAGCACTATCGTTATGCTAATCTGTGGCTCGGATGTCATCTTGCGCAACAGGCGAGTCGAGGCGAGCGCGAGTGTATGCGCGGCTTAACTTCAACTAATGCCCCACTTCGAGGCTCAGCCTTAACCACTGTCATCAGCCTAAGTACGCTGTAGGATCATTTTTCGAAGCAAATTACGCAGCTGGCAAATTACAGTCATTATGTGAATATATAGTCTCTACGAAACCACGGTGCTGTGACAAAAATCATGTTGAAAATGTTGGAATTGTAGGTTTATAAATGCGAGATGTAAAAAGACGCGAGCGAACGTCAAATCACCCGAGTCACGACGTATATAGACGTGGGTAAATGTACAAGGAAGCATATTCTGTGTGTTGTGTACGAGAATTTATGTACTTGAAGATTCTAAGTCCGGAGATATACTATATCTAAAAGAATTACCTCGGCACTGAAAGAGAAACGACAAACTTAACTGACGAAAAAGACATAAACGTAACTATAATAATATTAAATTCAAAACAATATTTTTTTATAGGCAAGTAGATACAAGTCTGTGTCGTCGAAGATTATCTGATTGGTTTGATACTAATGAGAGATTAAATGGAGTCTCGATACTAGTTAGATAATATTGGTTATTATGCTTAGTATATACCCTTATCTAAATGGCTTTGATAAATCAATGGGATAATAAACTATATGAAAATGCTTTAAAACAAAACTGTTTTAGTTCAGGAATAAAGGCTCATTTCCAACCGCACAAATATATATATTTCTATCTAGCTTATGAAAGACGATGTCTCCAAAATTTTAACTGAAAAGAAAACACACCGAAATTCGCAAGGCTCACAAGTTCCATCGCAAAATTTGTTTCATGCACAAATACTCCGCCATTTTTGCCTTCAAAATGGAAGCTTTCAAAGTAAAGGATGTTATTATAACCTTTAGGTAGAGTATAGCACCTGACGACAGTAGATGAAGGTAGGGTATAGTACCTGACGGCAGTAGATCGACGGTCGTGTAGCGCCGGAAGTGAGCAGTTTGGGGGCACGCCCCGTTTCCGGTGGTCGCGCGTCGTTGCATGCAAATAGTCGACCGGTCGGTGTCCGGCCCGATCGACCGTCCGTCCAGCAGACAGGTGACGAAAGTGCGGAAAGAATGGATACATTATTGTAGAAGCTTGAGGTGTGGGCTAATTATATTCATGTCAGGTTGCGAATTTATTCGTATTTGGAGCTGTAGTTGTCTATGGCTTTGGTGTGGATTTTGTATATGAGCAAACTAATGTTATAGCAGGGAGTTTTTTTTTTTTTAAGTCTGGTTGACAAAGAGCAGAGTACCTACAAGTGAAAAAAATGAACTCGGGGAAAATGAGTCTCAACAAAACCCCTTTCATTTATACAAATATGTATGTGTTAAGTATATTTGTACTTTTGAACCTTTGTTTCCCAAATAATATAAATTTATTTTTTGCGCACCTGCTATGTTGTATCTTCACCACCCTTGGTTGACTGGTAGAGGAAGCTTAAGGTATTAATTAAATCTGCTTTTGTACCTTTATGTTGCACGGAGCTTTAATAAAAAGAAGTAGTAAAATAATATTTATTTATCCTTTTTATACGGGCAGACGATATTTTATACTTTTACCATAGCTATTAGAAGACATTTGAATTCTTTATTAAATAGGTACTCAAAGAAGATTTAGCAAGTAAATGTTTTGTAAATAAATCCTTCTTCTATAAGTTTAAGCTTGTATTGTTTGGTTAAAAGACTCAACCCGTCAGCAGCCTACAGAGCACAGAATGCTTACCTCCGATTTATGATTGAAGTTGAGTATAAGAGTCTGGAAACCTGTCAAAATTACATATTTAAGTGTCTGAGACGTTCTTAATTCAAAATACTCAAAACAACCCTCTCTATGTACTCATAGAGTTGCTCACAGGTAAGAAGACAGCTTAGGTATCAACTGTAACACTTAAATATCACAATTAATTAACCTTTCGACCTAATTTACTGTAATTTGTTAAACTTCATAACTTGAAGGTGCAAATAAACTTTTTTTTTTTTTTTTAACTAGCGAGCCGCCCAGCTTCACTCGGGTGCAATTTTATACATATAAACCTTCCTCTTGAATCACTATCTATTAAAAAAAACCACATTAAAATCGTTGCGTAGTTTTAAAGATTTAAGCACACATAGTGATATAGGGACAGAAAAAGCGACTTTGTTTTATACTATGTAGTGACTACTTCATCGGAATTCAAATAAGCACATCACCGAAAAACCACATACACGTATCAGAAATGAGAATGGCTGTAGCTTCCAAGAGAGTCAAAAATAGACTTATCAATGTCCATTGGGCTTGGCTCTGGTACAATCAAATTAGTTCGGAATGTCGGTTACCTACATCAAGTCTCGAGAATATTGTCACATTCTCTATTACCCCGTATTGACTAAATCCTTTCTCTGAAGAACTGTGACACTGAGACGGATGAGAAAATGCTGTAGGAGGGTAGGCCGAGTGTTTCTCGAATTCCCAGTCATGTTCCAAGTGCCCAGAGCAACAGAACAAAGTGTTGAGTTATGAGCTTAGGAACTCTATGTGCTCACATGTTTGGACATTTCGTATACTAGGATTAGATAGAATACTATGTGTTTGTGTGATATTTATGGGTACTCTTTTGTATCTATTTCGATATCTTTATCATTGTGGAAGTATTGCTCTCTTGCGCCCTTTTGTGTCCCTTTGCTTGAAAATAGTTTAGTATTTTTTTTACTCTTACTAAAATGAGCATAGTTCGGTAGTACCAACACCATCACCTTTGTACTATTTTTCTATTTCCTTCTTTTTTTCTTTTATTTTCATGAGTATACATAAATAGTTAAAAAAATAAATGAATATTACCCTCTCGCTTGACCCGATTACTAGTCCCTCTCGTTCCAGTTATTTGATGATTTCCCATCTCACAAAAAGAGACAAAACATGCAATGTATTATTTTAGTTTTCTTTCCTGACAAAGTGGATGAAATACGGGGCGTATTTCGTCACACTTTATTGTTTTGATCGATTGTCGGTAAAGAGAAGAACGTCCCATCTACGTTTCGATACCTATATGTAATACTAGCTTTTACCCGCGGCTTCTACCGCGAACATAAAATATAGACTATGTCACTCAATAATAAAGCACCTTTCTATCGGTGAAAAAATGTTAGAAATCGAGCCAGTACCCCTGGCCAAGTTGCTAATCTGCAATAGTTAATGCTAGTAGAAAGCTTCAAATGTACGGGAATGACGTCACCTCAACGCTCAGTCACGTGGTTAGAACAAAAGAATCCGACGAAAGCTTGCGTCAAACCGTTCGACGCAAGCGAAACGGTTGTAACTTGACTAGGGGGGAAGTACTTCCTGAGATTACCTCCTACAAACAAATTTTCCTCTTTCGAAGGTAATTGCACCCTAGTCAACACCTTCATCCAAGATTTCAAGAGATCCAGGAGCCATAAATCAACATTTGCTATAACATTTCCGTCCATTTCAACACAAACTGCTAATCTAACTAACACAATCGTAACACAAGACGAATATTAACGTCCATACATCATATACTGCTCCATTCTCATATACAATTCCGTAAGTGTGACGCCGCCCGCCATCTTACCCGCACATTACACTAGGATGGCATCAAATATTCGTGCCGGATAAACTGAACGTGGATAGTCCGTGACGATGCCCACTTCCGCACCACTACTGTTACAGTACCGTTGGCCAGTGGTGCGGTGAATTTTTTATACTCTATTATTCCCTAGCTGATTATCCGGTCTGCTTGAATCTAGGACTTGAGTGAACATGGTTGAGACGTAATGGGAATTGATGGGGTTTAATAACTTTGATGCTTGAATATTCATTACTAAATGCATTGAGCTTTGAAAATGTTTTTCCTAGTAATGAGTAATGTACAGTCAAAGAAAAAACAATTTGGCCAGTGCAAGCGATTTTTCCGATATTAAATGTGAGTTCGGAAAAATTATGAACCTTTTTTTTATTTTGGGGTAGGAAATCATCAATACCTTCTTCCGCTCTAGGTAATGCGAGAGCGAGTGTCAGACACACCAGTGTTCCTTCAGTCGGCTGCGATAACGCTTTGGAATAATTCCAAAGTCCAATGATTTAAAGTTTATCATCATGGTCAAGAGAATTTATTAAAGAATTACCGTGGCCCTGGAACGCAAAGGGCAACTGAATGACAAAGACGGGTTTAAGTCTGTAAAAATCTGACCGGCCTTTTCGCTCCACCATAGAGTGGAAGCAACCACTGGAAGATTTTCCTCCGCAGAAAAAAAACAAAATGTGTCCGTTATGCAGAAAATAATATTGTAAGTTGGGATTAGCTCCTAGTCTCCGGCAATCGCGGCTCAAATTGCGATATCAATAAGTTTTGTATTTTGCAAATCATGACACAAATATTTCTCTAATGTTTCAATGGTTTTCATAAAATATTTAGGTAGTTCAAATTTTATAATCTACACTAATATTATAAAGAGGTAAAGTTTGTTTTTATGTTTTTTTGTTTGTAGGAGGCAATCTTTGAAAAACCTGGACCGATTGCTAATTTTTTTTCACCAATACAAACCTGCTACATTCCTGAGTGACATAGGCTAAGTATATTTTACGTACGCGGGCGAAGCCGCGGGCAAAAGCCAGTCCTAACTAAAACTCTAAATAAATTGGGATCTAACAAAATAGCCATCTAGATGAAACCAACAAAGCAACTCTTATTTCACGTTCAAATAAAATTTTAAATTAAGTTTCTATTTTATTTTAGATGAGCAGCACCTTTTGTAAAGAGCTATTTCTTAGGTATCATTGAAATATTTTTTACAGACTTAATTTTAATTTCGCATCACTTAAACAAAGATGAAAGGCAGTACTTTACAAAACAAGAACTGAAAACTCAATAAAATCTAATATTGACTTAAATTTATCATCTCTTATTATTAAAGAGATACGAAACACGATTTAATATTGAATCTTGAAAGTTTGTAAATTATTAAATAAGTTATAGTTTAAAGGAAACTGAGTGGCGCCCGTTGCGCTGGCTTTACATTTATATTAAATTAGTTATCGTGAAGATTAAATTGTGTGTGCCTTACTTGACCTCTTAATGTTGAAATTTTTACATTAAACTGTAAAAAAATTATGCGTACACTTATCATTTAAAATTTTTCAATTTATTTTTAAAGACTTACTCTTTAAAAATAAATTGAAAAATTTTCAAATGCAAATGGGACAATTTTTTTCCAACCAATTAGTTACTTGTCGACAGACAATATACTATTGTGTTGTTTTTTTTTTTAATTTACTCAATTTGCTTTTAGGTTATTAATAAAGTCTATCTCGTCTATTTATTATGCTACATTCTACATTCTTGTTATTCAAGAGCTAACTTGAATAATAATATTTTACCTTTTTAGTGTTTTTTACCTTAGTCAGCCAAAACGAAACCTTTATAGGATCACTTTGTTGTTCGTCTGAGAAGACCTGTTTCCTAGGGAAAGCGTGGCGGTGTCAAGCTGAAATTAACACCAATTACACTGGTTCACTACCACTTGGAGCAGTTAAAATAAATGTCCTGAATCAACTTAATATAAAGATAAGATCGTTTAGGCTCTGTTTATGACACATATTTTCACACTCGCAAGGAAATCAGAAAAGTCTGAAAACTGTAAATTTTCCGTTATGTCATAAAATAATTACTTTTTTTCCGATTCGGAAAGTCTTCTGTTTACATAGGTAAGTTAATACTAAACCCTGCACTCAGCAGGTTTTTATTTTAATTCGCAAAGTGGACGTAAAACTTTTTTGCACTAATCGATTGCATTGCTGATATAAAAATCGACCCAAAGAAGATTTCGAAACGGTGACAATGTCATTATTATTGGAAAATTGCCTAACCTACACAATTTGCAAGTGTACATGCGCTTGAATGTTACGATCATAATTCTGCTATAGGCCGCATTTTGTGCTTCGAACGATGCTATAAACCACAGGGTAATAACCTTCATAATTTATTTTAATATAATACAACCGTCAGGCTGTAATCCCCATAAGGGTAGACGCACCGTCGTTGTAAGCCTACAACTCATCGACGACAGTATTAGGTCCCATGTGAAGGGGGTGATTCCACCACAATTTATTGGACACAATATTTTCCCGAGGAACGATAACCTTTAGATAGCGTTATAGTTTGTGTGCAGCTTGGAAATAGAGTTTAAGCATGTTTTTTTTTCTGGTGGCCATAGAGGTTATGGTGTCCCGTCTAGGGTAATTAGGTAATCAGAACATCAATTTTCTTTATTTTTAACTGACTTTCACCCGGTTTCTACATTTTTCATACGTCGAATAGATTGTATCTTTCGTTACAAGTTGTACGAGTTACGCACAGGATCATTCGTTGTGGCGACGCTTGGGGGAGGTTTATGTCTAACATTGGACGTCTTTCAGTTGAAATGATGATGAAGATGTTACAATTTTTAAGTTTAAATTCCCTATTTAAAAATGGTAAGATAGAAGTTTGTTTACTTTATCATTTAATTTCACATTAATTGTGCGTAAGTAAAGATAAGAACTGGAATTCTCAGCCAGAGTCTATGTTAGTTGGTACCTACTACCTAGGGGTCTTTAAGTCAAGAGTGAATAAGTTATAGTCAAACGTACTTCAACGTCGACCACATCATCATTTACTATCAGGTGAAATAATGATTAAAACCGAGCCTGTCAATAACAAAAAAATCAGTAAGCAAAATGGAGTACCATCTACGCTTTACTAAGACGCGGAAAATAAAATAACCTCTATAACACGACTTTCTTAAAACAAATGAATGAGCATAATCGAAAACAAACACAAGTGACCCGAGATGATGAACAATTGCAAAAAAAGCAACAACATAAGGATTACGTGCAAGAATTCAGCTTAGAACAATGGCCGGCCTTGGGCGAGGCGCAGTAATCACTGGTCTCGGACTACCGACTACAATGGCGGCGCTACAGATATCTATGTAGACGGCCGGTTTGTTTGTCCTTGTCAGTAAGACATAACATGGCCATAGTTGGGCGACAACCTCTGGAGGCGATTAGTTTGTAAACGAAAGAGAATTGAGTAGGCTCCGAGGTGGTACAATCTGCCTTGTCCGTCAACAAGCTAGTCTTTGGGCTTTGTGTGCGGAAGACGGGCCGGCGTTGTTAGGCCGAGGTCGCCGTCTCGCCCTCAGGCGCTTGATAGCCAGTTTGTGGAGCGAGTGCTCCGATCTTGTGCTGTAACGATACAAAGCCCAATGATATTGTCTCTTGAAACAATATATAGGCGTACCACAACTTAACTGAATTGAGAAATTTGTTTGAGGTGGACTAATGAAAGTCTTAAACTGAAAATTTCAAAGTCAAAATCAAAACGTTTTACAAACTAAGTTTACAAAGTTGTCAGAGACTAGCTTCTTCGTGGTTTTGCCCGCGTAACAGTAACCTTCACTAGACACACTTTGTAGAGTCTGTCTAAAAAGTCAACCGACTTGGGTAATTATTAGGGCAACAAATCTGATGTAGTCAACACTGGTTCAATAATCAAGGTTGATTCAAAGATCTTGATCATTGTTTATTAATTCATGAATCCCCAAGCGACCACCGGTGGCCGCGCATCTATTTTCTTACTATTGTGTCTCTAATTGACGGTATCTGAAGGGTTAATAGAAGAGCCATAGAAAAAGTATTGTTTATAGTATTGTTTTAAATAATTAAATATTTTAATCAAAATTCCCAAGTCGTTTGACTTTTTAGACAGACTATACCTCCGTTTTATCCCCTTATAGGGTGAATAAAAAAAAGGACCAAGGAAAGAACCTCTGTGCAAAATTTCAGGACTTTGCCTTTTATATATATAGATTTAAAGCCAAGCCAAGTAATTTCAAAAACAGTATCTGCCAACATTCATCAGAATCCCTCAATATGAAACCTGTCAATGAATAAAACTTTTATTTTATTTATCTCAATTGCCATTTGTCCAAATTCTCGTTAATTTTTTAATTGTTGATAATAAACTTCGTTTTCACAGAAAACATCTGCAATACATACCACTTGTAAGTAAATAGAGGCAGATATAAAAAAGTGCTTCAGAAGCGAAGCCGCTCGTAAAAACTAGTATTATGTATAAACTTGTTAGTCTCAATTAGTATAAACAACTCAATGGTAATATCGTTAACTGCTGTTACGTTCGCATTTGTTTTTGAATAACAGATGGCTGCTTTTATTTAATTATCTTAGCAAAATATAATTGGGTTCTCTTAAGAGTTATAAAAATAAATAAAGAGAACTAAACGAATTAGAACCTTAACAAGTTTACAATTAAAATCATTTTTTCATAGCAAGCTTTTATAGCGTGGTATATATCTCTAAAATTAATCTCATCCAAACCCATTCCCAAAAGCTCAAACATGATAGGGTTATCCGGATTCCCTTGCCACCTTCTGGTTCCATCATCAGATCAGCTCAATGTCACAATAATTTTGCAATGTCATCTGATTTACACATGCATGCAAAATTTCAGCTCAATCGGTAACCAGGAAGTGAATCAAATTTAATTTTCAATATTTGATTATAGACAAACATCGGGACAGGTGAAACTAAATGAAAGGTTGTAAAAAGGCTAGCATTTTTAAGTGCAGTACCAATACTTAGACGAAAAAGAAGAGTCTTTGAACTTACATTGAAATAAACATCTTCAAGAGTTATCAAAACAATATTTCAAGCTCTCAAACGTGAACGATTTATGAATAGAAGAGTAAGTTTCTCTCGTAGCTCAACTGTAGATTCATCGAAATTGATAAATGTGTTTCAGATACATTTGCGAACTTCTGCTGGATCTGTCTATGTAAAGTTTCGCCTGTCTCGCCAAACTACCATGTAATTTACTACTATCACTGTTGTCTTCAAAGGGGTTACCGTGTACCAAAGGTATTATCGTCTCAGTAAACGTTTACGAGCGCGTAAGTAGTTTGACAAACGTTATAACGTATTGTCGCCGTGTGTATATTGTTATGATCATGTTATCTTGTGTGCCGAGGCGGGAGCGAAGCAAATAACAGTAATTTTATCCAATGTCGTGAGAACCAACGTTGCTGTTGTGCAAGGAGCTAACCGTCGTAGTAACCACTGAACTAGTTCACAGATTAATCTCCGGTTAATCTAAACTACTATCATTAAGATTTAGCGGTAAGACACGATCTTAGATAACGACGATGTTTTACATAAAAAAGATAATGATTATGGGTTTAGAAGTACAAACATTGGTCATAATAACAACATCTAGCTAGATCAGTGGTGACCAACCTTGTGGACCGCGGACCAATGATGGTTCACGAAAGCTGAAAATGGCTACGAAAGTTTTAAAACTTGCAATTTTGCATCTGAAAAGTAAATTTGGGAACTTATTTTACGTTTTTCTCAGAAATGTTATGTTTCATATCCAAGAATTGTAACTTTTGAGTTTTGGTATGCTAAAAGTTTTAATTTACCTAGCCCTAGTGTGATTTTTTTTTGTATGGATTTCTGAGGCCCTCTACCACGAGCTCTTAACGTGATCTATTTGACGACCTGAACTGAACTGTTATAGAGCTATATAGGATGTATAGCTCCATCCTTCTTTCTATCTTGCTCATAGGCCTGACATTGGTAACACGTCATCCTAACAACAAAGCAACGAAAGAGGTCCCAAGTCAAAAAAAGGTTGAGAATCTCAGAGCTGGAACTAGGTACCATGTATTAGTATTCTAGTTTCAAACCATGTTCAAACAAGTATGACAATTGAATAAATTATAATGCAAATCACCGGTTGTAACAACATATTGCCAAGTTAATCAGATCTTTGTATATCCTTTTAAGTTTTAACTTCCTGTCAAGTAGTTGTAAATTACGTGACGTAATGGAGACAACTCATTTAAATTATTTATCTGTACCTACACAAGACGCACTAAAGCATATTATTGAGTACTAGCTTTTGCCCGCGGCTTCACCCGCGTACATAATCTCAGGATAAAAAGTATCCTATGTGTTATTCCAAGTTTCATCGAGATCCGTTCAGTAGTTTTTGCGTGAAAGAGTAACAAATATCCATACATCCATCCATACATACAAACTTTCGCATTTATAATATTAGTAGGATTAATTGTGAACATTTTAACATAGATTTGTTTTCTATATGACAAAAAATGAATTAGGTAATTATTAGGACAAAATGAAATCTGATGTAGTCAACCAACACTGGTTCAATAATCAAGGTTGATTATGAGATCTCGCTCATAGTTTACTAATAGAAGAACCTTTTAAAAAATATCGAATATAGGTAAGTATTTTTTAAATGATTAAATATTATACAAAATTCCCAAGTCGTTTGACTTTTTAGACAGGCTATAGTAGTGTGTAGACATAGGTTAGGTAAGTTGTAGACTAAGCAACTATGACTCAGGCAGGCCAATATTCGAAAACAATCGTCGGTAGACACGTGTCGCGTATATAATATATGTAAATTGAATAGGTAGTGCATGCATAAACACAAGGATGAAATATGAAGTCACGTTACATTTCATTTTTACAAGTTTTGCTAATGTATTTTGATACTGTTTCCTTTTAACCGGATTATTAAAAGGTGAGAAATTATCTAATGACTTCTCCCGCCTAATCACACATATGTTCCTTCAGTTGCCTTTAGCGTTCTAGGACCATGGGTTTCCCTTTCAGAAACCCCTAACCAATTGAAAGCATTGTCATCCGAACTTGGATGACAATGCTATAAGTACTGTATCATGGAGCTGGTCTGGTGATGCGAGTCGGATAGTGACCATAGGAATTACTGAGGGTAAATAGCTTCATCGTGTTTGAGAATTGGAATGGTACAATACCACTAATAGTAATCAACGTTTGTTATAAAAATTTGTTTTCTTTGATCTCTTTTAATTAAAGATTATTTTATATTGATTTCAGCATTAGAAAACTTACATCGATAAAATAAAGCAGACACACTGAAAGTCTATAACTGGAATGAGACTAAAAATTCGACACAGCTGTATTGCTGGTTATCTGTAGTAAGATCAAAAGAATGACACAACTGCCGTCCAAGAGTTTAATCTGAAACTCAATCAGCGAGCATACAAAACCGACACGGTCCAATCCACGCGGCGGTGAAATCGAGACCGCTGCCCATGGTTACAGTAAGTGAAATTGTACACTACGCAACTTCCGGCCACACTATGTTGCCAGATATCCGATGACTGTCGCACAGAGGGCCCGCTGCGGTTGCGCGTCCGTTCGACTCACTCTTATGTCATATTCCAATTAACGTCACATGATACACCCACTTTACATAGGTCCCACATGCTTTCCTAACTATTCCCAACATTAATTTCGAGCGCAACAAACACTGCACGCGGTCATAGTCCAACTAAAATTAGTATAATATTTTAACAGCCACCTATTTGCATTTTGCACCTGAATAACTAATTATAATATTGTTGTGAGTAGCCAAACGCCACAAAATAAATTACTTTGTTTAAACACTGCACGAAGTGTTCATGCTTCGCTTACTGCAAAACGTGATAAAATAATATTTTTGTGAAACGATTTATAAACGAAGACGTATTTAATTCTGATAAAATAGCATCACATCAAAAGAAAATATTTGATAAAGTACAAGAAATAGCTAAAATAAAAACGAGAATATTTTTATTGTGAACGAAAGTAGATTTGACGAAAAGAGATTAATATCGTCGTAGACATATGAAACCGTAATAAAAAATACATAAGTAAGTGCCGGGGGCGGACGGACAGAAAGTCGCACGACGCCGTACTCCTCTGGGGGCAATAAAAATGATATAAGGCCTGCAGCCTTGTCGCAACATGAAAATCAATAGGATAGAAATGTCAAAACAAGGTCGAGAAACTCCCCATGCAATAGCAAGCAACCTATCAAAGTTATACACAAGTACGTACCACACCGCGGCCGAGCCCGCGAGTACATCCTACCCTACGCTCCCCCAGGGATCGAATTTCAGAAATATTTTATAACCGACACTATGTCATTTACGTGATGTGCGACAGCGCCCTACTAAATATTAATTTGATAAAAATTACTCACCTCTTCGGCACACACACAGCTCTATATATCATAAATGAAATTGTTTCATTACCTGAAACAGAAAAAGAAACATGGTTAATTATCTACAATTTGTAATGTTGGTCTCATTTTTGACATAGAAATACAGACAGGCGTAAATCACTATAATCATAATGTCTTCCCACGTGAGTCAACAAGGTCCGTCTAAAATATGAGCTGTCGTTAGAGTACCAAACGTAACATTGTTGAAGGTGATACACTAATTGCGCCAACTGGCTCCCAGTAAACATACCAATTTATTACAAAAGAAAACTGAACGCTTTGATCATCTTTATTTATTTGGCAAACGGCAATGTCAGCAGCCTTGCGGACTATTTGTTTTGGATGCGCATCGGTGGAAGATATGCGATTGATACAAAGTTAAAGCAAATCTTATTTGATAAGAACCAATTGCCATTACACCCGCGCATATAACCATGTTCACTAAAAGTCGTAAATTACTCGCACCTCACGCCAACGGTGACAGATTTATTTAAACATGTGGGTCGGAGTGGGACGTTTAATTTTATTACGAACCAATTGATTATAGGATCTATTTAAGTACTCTTTGATGATAATCAGACGTGTAACAGAACAATATGTTACGATCTGTACAGGCGTTGCAACGCGGACGTGACAATCGAACTACAACTACTAGTTTTTTTTTTCAGATTGGAAATCATCTAATGACTTCTCTCGATCTTGTGTGGAACGAGAGGGATTGTCAGACTTTTACAGACTAAAACCCACTTCTCTTCTTTGTATCGATTTTTTTCTAAATCCTTACTAATATTATAAAAGCGAAAGTGAGTTTGTTTGTTACGTCTTCACGCCTAAATGGCAAAACCGATTTTGATGAAACTTGGTACACGGATAGACCATGTCCTGGAATAGGACATAGGATACTTTTTATCCCGGAAGTATGTTACCTTGGGATAATTTTCTGCTATCACGCGGGCGAAGCCGCTGGGAGCAACTAGTAAAAATATAAGTTTTTTTTTATATAAATAGATAATCTCATATCCCATAGTAATGTGACCCATACGATCGTAAACTTAAGACATTTATCTATACATTCTGCCCTATTTTATTGATGTACACCGTGGGTTAAGTTTTCATACTATAGTGGCCTATTACCTTATCTATGAACAATTTGAATTTAGAAATAGAAGCAGTATTAAAATTTAACAGATGGTTAGCGAGTTCTTTAATAAGGCTGATAATGGTAAAACTAAATGCAATGCGGTTTGGTTGATATCACTTAGTCAAAATAAGTTGGCACTTTTGCCAGAAAATTAACTTAGTTATCCGATGTGGCAACGTTGCCAGTTGCCTATCTAGACGGCATGCCAATGGCGACTGACACGAGATTGCGGTATGTCTTTTTTGTTTAACACTCCTTACAGTCGGTGAGTATCCTACTCTGCCAGAATAACTAAATAGGTTGTGGGGCTCTTTGGACTGGGACCGCGGTCCCAACTTCTACCTATAAAAAATAATTGTAGTATTTTGGGACCACAAGGAAAACAACTTTAAAAAAAAAAAATATTTTATACATGGTCCCAAAACTCTACTTAAAAAAAAAATGTTTATAGGGCCCGATCGAAAAAGTCTCACGGACCAAATATGAGGTTTTTCAATCATTCATCAGAGGAAATCATTTTCCACTTCTCCCGCTCTAGGGAATGTCTTTACTGACTAAAACACACTGCTATGTTTATTCTTTGCTTTTGTTTCAGAGCCCCGGGGTTCTATTTCGCATAACCCATGGCCACAGAAGGCTTCGACCCTTCTGGGCCCCTACGGTTATGCTAACATCTCCTTGAGGCGTAGTGGAACACTACGCGCCGTTGCCGACTCGAGCTCGGTCTGGACGGTTACCAGACAGCTGGACGACGAACTACCCAATGCTCGCCGTCTGCGCACTGTTATAGTATGGTACCCTGAATACGGCAGCATTTATTGTTTCTCTCGTATTTAACGAGAAGCCGATTAGATTGCCGATGTGATGGCAGTGGCTGCCACCGCCGAAAGCCAACATAATTAACAAAATTAGTTCACAAGTACAGGTAATGGCGTCGTGTCACACTGATGGATTTGATCGCAGAACGGTGCTAGAATATCGCGCTGACTGCACAGAACGTATACGTATTGGCAATCGTAACTACACAGAATTACTCATTTGTAATTTAATGAAATTGCTGAGAGCGTGGATGTCACGCTGTAAGGTTGGAACTATTACAATGTGAAACTTATGTGTTTAGTACCAACTCATTTTCATCGCTGGAATGCATTTGCGATGCATACTGCTGTCAGATTACTTTCCGAAACACGCAAGATTTGCTCAATAAACTACAAATGATAAACAGCTAAAAGAGCTCGAGGCTTACACAAATACACATGTTGGCAATTTATAACGTCTTGTTTATTGTCATCGCGGATCATTTATTTTGAATATATTTTGATAAATTGACTTACCTGTTAATCTTTATATTATCTCTCGTTATTATTGATGGCTTTGTTATGCCTAGTGCCCATATTTCACGTTAAGCTGACTTGTTAGCAACGTTACCGCCAAACAATATGTTTATTAAAAACTAGATTTAAACAACTATTAAATAAAACATAAAATTATATTAATTATTGTCTAACGACAGATATAATGTTGGCAGAAAAACAATTGTCGTTTAGAAAAAAAATTAAATTGATTTAGTTCCAACAAACAATCCTATAAAAATTTCTTATTCACAATATTATCGTTATATCTTAGAATGTAGAGTAAAATATCTTGTGGTTGCTATCCGCCCTAAATATACTATATATAAATATTTTATAGTTATAGTTAGTTCAGGGTTACAAAAATCTACCGTAGACGCGGGCTGGCGGACGGCGAGCCATGGGTAGCTCGCTTTCCGATCGTCCGGTAACTGTCCGGAACGAGCCCAAAACGTCGACGGCGCGCACTGTTCCCGCGCACCTCAAGGAGCTGTCTGCAACAGGAGGGACCCAGCTGGGCTGAAGCCTACTGCGGCCAGGGTTATCCCAAAGGAAGCTCGTGCCCTGGTATGAAGGCTAGAAGGAACGGGGTGGGTTTTTAATCAATAAAAGTCTGACACTATCTCCCGCTCCACCCAAGAGCGGGAGTTGTCATAAGATGATTTTTGCCCAAAGAAAAAAAAAAGGGTTATAAAAATGTTTGTCTGTAGCAATTGTAAATTGAACCCAAAAATGCTGCAGCTAGTGAATTCAGTTGTGCACAGATACACATATACATTAGGTATATGCAGTGCACTCAAACTGATTAGATTCATTTTTATCCAACCGTGCTGCACCCAGCAAAACAAAGTAATGAGATACGTTAGCGCGTACCAGACTTACTGTCTTTATCCATTTATTTTTATGCAAATTTAAATGTAAATTTTGGTGTAATGACGCGAAAATCTGTAAGTTCTCCTCATTAATATTTATGGGGACTGCATTTACTATTTTTTACTGCTTTGGCTTCATGGTTTTAGTTATGCCTTTTGTGTTTTATTAGTAGTATTTTTTTGTAGTTTACCTCATACTAGGAAATACTCATGTATCGTGGGTGTGTCTACATACACAAGACAATCAAACCTGAAACAAGACTCTATATTTTAAGTGCGGGAATCGAAATCGCAACATGCAGCACAGCAGCCAACCGCTTTACTGCTGCACCAAATATGCTATCACAAATAAGAATAAGAATAACGTTTATTGTTCATTGTTACAGTAAATGACGAATACCTTAAAACTATACCATAATCATTAATTGTCTGTAACTGGTTTGGAATTATACTTATATTTGGATGGTGGTCCCCAAACTAGGTGTAACCTGTATCTTGGGGACCTGAGTTGAGTGAACTTACTTTATAATAAATATTGTACCGGGCGGACATGTAGAAATTATATCAAGTAGAAATCGATATTATATTATATAACGATATATTATAAGCCGTCTAATTCGGTAGTAGCAGTGATGACTTGGTGAGGGTCGCGGAAATCCGAAGGATACGAGACGCGAGAGTACCGGTCATTATGGTGACACTTGGGGGAGGCCTTTGTCCAACAGTGGACGTTTTTAGGCTGAAATGATGATGGTGATGAGTAGTAGTAGTACTACTAAGCAGCAGAAATGGATTATACGTCTTACAAATCATCAACTATTGTTACAGTTAAGTGTGAAGAGAGGGAAAAAAAGAGGAAACAAGAGTGACTGTAAAATTTCAACGGGAGCTGTTTACGCGAGACCTTTTTTACGATGTTGTTAACTGTTGATTCTTTTCAAACATCTGCGTCGTGAACTGTAAACTACATTGTTCGCGGTTTGAAAGCTAAAATGGCGCTCGAAACGTGCTTATTGCTTAATCGTTGGATATTAACATTTTCTATAAAGAAATTCGTGACAAATGAGGGTGAATTATGTCAAAATGATTTATGTATTTTTATTATAATGTAGGTTCACTTCTCAAAGACATTAATAATTTCAATGTGTTGATAATATTTTATCACCACAAACAGGACTATCAATAGCTACCTACTTTTTTACGTAAATGGAGCAGATTGTATAACTAAAAACTCTCCGACTACCAATTTTATTTCATTCTAAATTCTTTGAGCCTAAAATGCCAGTTCCAACAATCCAATATCTAAACAAACAGTAGCCGTGAGAGAACACAAACCGTTCGTCTGAAAGCGTCATTTTAAAACCCCTTAATCGTTCGGAAGACGTTCAGAAACCACCTCACCGTACTAAGCGTAGATTGACATATTGTTTAACTTTGAACGGAAGTCTACGACTTTATCTTAAGGGGTGTGTGAGAAACACGTGAAAAAAACGTGTTTTTTGTGTACGTGAGGCATCCTTAGCGGTTGTTTTATTTGAGTAGTTTTGTTTATATTGTACTCCGATCAGGTTAACGACTAAACTAAGTTTATTGTAACAGCTAGACTTTGCGTTAAACTGCCACGTTTAAGAATAAAATGTTTTACGGTATTAACTATTCTGAGAGTATTACAATGTCTCTTAAGCGTAATTATTTCTTGAAGATAATGGCGCTTTAACCTACATGCTTTAAATTTCATTATTATCGTTAATATTTCATCCGAAAATCGTCCACCGCTGAAGATAGGGCTGATAGGTGTTCCTCTCCAAGTGTCGCCAAACGAGCTATACTGTGTTTTCCTGTGGTTTCCCAGAACCTTCGCCAAATCATCGGTTCATTCTGGGGTAGTCTTCCAACGCGGTCGCCACTCCAGAGCATTTCGGCCAATCGACCAAATGTAAAAAAAAATGATGAAATAACCTGTGAGCAGAGTGCTTAGCCCACTTCCACTTAAGATTAGCATTTCTTTAGGTTACGTTGGTACCATGTTCTGCAGACATCTTCATTGTAATAATTCGAGTTTGATTTATCTTGAAGTACTGACGTATTAAATAGGGAATACCTATATTGCATATTGTGGTCGATTTACCAATTCAGTACCAACTGGAATCCAATTACGTTGCCTCTTCTTTCGTAGGTACAATCGATAGCCGATGAAATCCCCAATATCACCGAATAAACGGCTGTAAATTTTTCATTTGTCGCCCGCAAAAGCCGAATTCATTTTCTGTACGTCCAACTTCGTATTGACATGCTTCCAATGCAATGATATTTCAATACACACAGGATTATTTTGTAATTCGCGTGCGAACGGGAGTAATCGACTGGAATCGTTAAATCGAATAAATAATTAAAAAATTGATCGGTCAAATAATTTGCACTATTATAGCCTCTCGGAAAACTGGCAAAGCCATCGGCCCCGGTTGCAAAATAGATAGTTACAGAAGTCAATCTACATACAAAACGAGTTCGAGCAACGCACACATAGACACCGCTCACGGTCACGATATCTCGGAGTACCTCGGCCCGCTCATCGAACAGTTCCCGCTTAAACGCTCACTAGTGTGCGTCCATCGAGCGTAGGTATAAAAAGTGAAATACATGCATGGTAGATGAGATCGTTTCCTGTACCTATCTATTTTGTGCCCCAGTTGTCATTCGAAGGTCTTTGACTGTCGTTAGGTTAGGTTAGGGAAGTCAGATACCAGAAAGTCTGATCATCATTCTATCCAAGGAGTATCGTATTGCCCAGTAACTGGGTTGTGAAGGTCTGATAGAGAATCGCTCCATGAATAACATAGGTATTCAGCTGCATGCGGTTAAGCTGGAAGCCGACTCCAAGCTAGTTTGAAAAAGGTTAGGGAGATGATGAGTAGCAAATAGCTTATTAATAATACTGATATGCGTTGTGTAGTTACTATTCTCACTAATGTCGTTTTATTTTCTCCAACAACTAATTTTCTTTTCTCACTGCATTCAGCATTACAAGCACGGAAGCCTTAATCGCCTCTAGCATCGATACAATTTAAATCGGAATAAAACGAGCAAAGCGAATCGATCTCTATCCTATCGAGAGCAAATCGCACGGCTAAAGACGCTCTCTCGGACGGAATGCTCGCAGCGATTGGAAATACTTGTGTCTGAAGTTCAAAAAGAAAAAAGTTAATTGGTACTGTTTTTGTCATTGCAGTCCCGTTACCCCTTCAACTAATCTCTCTATCCTCAATCGAGACGTCTTTAGATACTTTTACACGGCTTCAGCTGCGAAATTGCGAAAGTCTTGCGAAAAAAATTGGAACACCGGACTTTTCATTTGTTCTTTGTTGATTAAATTGATTATTTGGTTTCTCAGGAATTAATTTTGAGACGGAACTTAGGTGTTGAATTAAGTAGATTTCATTGATTTGTAACATCAAGTAATTTAAGAACTTTTTGTGAGAGAAAGCGAAGAGAAGAATTGCTGTTAAAGAGATACTCAAATCGATGAAAGTTTGAGAGAATTTAAATAGGTATGGTGGATGACAAAAACAATAGTTACAGAAATAGATAAGAGAATTCGAGCCCCAATTGATAAGCTATTTTAAAGATAACACGGAATCATAGAAATTTAATATTTCGTAGAGCTGTTGAATAATAAATCATAGCTCTAGGAATATCAAAGGGAATCTTCAAAGTGGTCACTTAAAGTGTTATCAAAGTGGCTTGTAAAATATTTTGAGAGAATTTAACACAATTCTTAATCCTTCACTCCCTCTGGATAAACATGTTATGAACTCAGACACATGTAATTTAAAAAAAAAACTAGCCAAGTACGAGTCGGACTCGCCCATGAAGGGTTCCGTACCATCTATCTATAATATAAAAATGAATCGCAAAATGTGTTGGTAAGCGCATAACTCAACAACGCCTGGACCTATTTCGCTTATTCTTTTTTTGTTATGTTGTGAAAAGGTTCCTATGGAAAAAAAATTAGGGTAGTGTAGGGTAGAGTAGTGTAGAGTAGGGTAGAGTAGCGTAGAGTACGGTAGAGTAGGGTAGAGTAGGGTTGAGTAGTGTAGAGTAGGGTAGAGTAATGTAGAGTAGGGTAGAATAGGGTAGGGTAGGGTAGGGTAGGGTAGAGTAGGGTAGAGTGGGGTATAGTAAGGTGGAGTAGGGAAGAGCGGGAGCGAAGCCGCGCGGGCAAAAGCTAGTTATGTATAAAAACGGCAAAAAATCATTTGTTGTATGGGAGCTCTTTAAATATTTATTGGATTATAAAGCGGCAAGAGCTAGCGTTACCGAGTCATATGTTTCTTGTTAAAACTAAAACATGGTGTTAATCAAATCTAGGAAATGATTGTAGTGTGAGTAAATTAAGCAGAATTCTCACAACGGCGCCTGCGCAGGCCGCGAAGCGTAAATAAAGCGGCATGCGCCATAACAGTTATACGCACATATTAAACGCGCACGCATCACGGAGTACCGTTCCTTTAATTTTGCTACTTTTCATACTAACTGTCTGGGGTAACGAGATAGATAGTTCAAACGAGATTAAGATGACATGATTTGGGACTACACGATATCTCGCAATCAGTGGAACATCATTTTGTAGTAAGGCAAGCCGAGCTTTAAGACTTGTATTGCTCGCACGTCCCTGATACTATACATTTATCTGTTACTGTAAAAGCTCGAATCACGGTAAATCTGGTAAATAATTATGGTAAAGGTCCGAAAAATCTTAAGATTAATCATAGTTCATGCTTTTACTGCAACATATATGTACCTATATCGTTACCATACGTTATATTTATATGGAAATATACTAAATAAATTTCCCCTCCGCGTGAGCCTGTTCGTTTGCGATTAACTCAAAAGTTTGTTACTCTTTTGTGGTCTAACAACTGAGTGGATTTGAATGAAATCTAGCAGATTGGTAGACTATATCTAGCACCACAGGATAGGTTTTTTTATTCTGGAAGCTTGTTCCCTTGGAATAATTTTTCGAATTCCAAGCAAACGAAGCCACTAGCAGAAGCTAGATAAAACTACTTGTGAAAATAAAGCTATTATTAAACGAGTTCCATATATTTGCTTTAGCTAGAACAAAATAACGACCTTCACAACAGCACGACTCCAGCTACACAAAATTCATTCCCGCAAGTTATAAATATCTGTCGCGATATTAATTGCCCCGTCCTGTATAAATTCAATACATTTTTCATTGTTTACATCCGCCGCGGCTGGGCAACCGCACCATGATTACATTTTCGCGTCGGCGTCAACCGGGAACAAAGACATGGAGAGAAAGCCATCAGTCATTATCAGGAATTCAGGAGAAAGAACAATAAAACGACGAGTCACGGTCGTTAACGGAATTCACCTTACAATAAGGGAACTGAGAGGCCACAAACCACCCCGAATACTTGGTTAGCGTTTGACGGAATGTTGCCAAATCTGAGGAGTCACGGCTGCCTCTCACGACGCAAGTAATTAGGTATTTAAATAAATTAGCTACTAAGTAAATGTTGAATTTGTGTACCTAATGGGCTTGGAGACCTTGGTCTGGATGCGGCGTAAAATTGGTTTTGAAGCCTATTTTAATGAGCTAGGTTTTACGAAATTCTCGTTATCTTGTAGGTTTTATTAAGAACTCTGCCATTTAGATTTCTATTGGAATTCAGCCCATCAACGTTATTATTCATTTCTTATCTCAATTTATTGATTTTTTATTATTTTTTATTATTGATATGCTCGTTAAAGACCACTATATCACCTGGTGGTAAGCGATGATGTGGTCGACGATAGACACGCTTGCTTTAATACTTAGTTTGCCTTAATAGTTTCACTGTATGTACATAAAACGATCTTGTATACACATAACAGTGGCCATAATCTATAATGTCATCCAGAACATACTTGGTGAAAAAAATCGGTTGATTTTTTTGTTAATATTCAATTTGCTTAACTATCTACGTTTAATTGACTTATATTTTTGTAAGTGCCTCCTCTAGCTCATTATTTAGATATGCCCTAAATTAAAAAAAAAGCGACATTACAAACCTAATAGCGACCAGCAACCGCTGTTTCGTTTTTTTTTTTCTTTTTTAATTAATTTAGTTGACGTCTTTTCGGTAGTCAAACCTTATCTAATAGCACCTTATTTTTGTTGAAATCTATCCAGCTGTTTAGGCTACAGGGAGTGTAATGTGTGTATGTCACAGTAGTACACAAAGATACAAAAATATGATACATACCTGCAGGTAAAGATATTATAAGTACCTACATTCCCTCAAAAACATAACCCTCCTTTGAGAGCAGTCGGTTAGAAATAATAAATGTAGGTACCTAAAACTAATCCATTAACTTAATAGTTTAACTCCAGCACATAATATCAGCAGGTTATCGTACATTTCTGCAAAGAGGTTTAGTTATAAGAGAAATGGTATCAGAATTCTAATCCTCTTTCGCTATTGGAAATACGGGTAGGTAAGGTGAGCTCGAGTACAGCATAACTCAGATTTGGAAAACGAGTCTAAGAGCCAAGATCTTGAAGACGGCTATGAATAGTCTGCTCTGTACAGGCAAGCAATCTATTGAAAATGTTTTACTCGAATTTTCTCGGAGCATGTCAATTCTAACTTAAGTGTACAGGGTTATTTGTAAAACACTAAGAACCTTGCTGGACTGTATTACTAACATCACAAACAATAACTTTTGTTCTAAGACTTTTTACTAAACATAATTCATTTACCAAAACAAACCTAAACCCAACAAGTTAGTTAATAATATTTTGTTATTATATCAACTCTGTATTTTACTCTACCTAAGTCGCATGCATGACGCGACGCGGTGACGCCAGCGCATCAAGCACCCAGTCACCCGATTCCGCTCCCCTCCACTATTGAACTATCGCTTGCTTCGCATAAACTTCGTAATATTTAGAACGATTAATTTAAATATTTATATTTTTGTGTGAAAATCTGATGTAATAAAATATGATAAATTTTTAAGAGTCATAGAACCAAAGTTTTTGTTTATGATGTTAGAAACATAGTCCTGAGAGGTTGCCAGTGTTTTACAAATAACCCTGTATAACAAGTTAACCGACCTAAAGCAATTATAAATTATTTATCACCAATATTAATTATGATCTAAACGTTTATTGATATAGTATTTCAATCATCAATACACAAAATTATAAATTCACAACGACCGTTCAAATAAACAACTTCCTTTTACAAGATTGAGTTAGTTTTATCAAGATTTATTTCAAAGCTGCGCAGTTGAAAAGACGTAGGTAAATGATATTCAGGTCTGAATAAGCTAAACAGTGCGTCGCAAGTCTTGACTTGGCTAAACTGGCGTACCTGCACGTACGTCCAACCACATAAGGGTATAATTATTAAATTTTCTTGTACGCTAGTGTATGTTTTAGTGTGTTGTAATAAGGGTGGGAATGGCGTGTGTGGAGGTTGAGGACTTGAGACCTTCTGTATGCGTTACATGCGTCAGCCAAGACCATTAGAGCAAAATGACTGTACGAGGTGTAGAGTGTAGAAGTAACGTTGCTGACACGGTCCTAAGGTCCGCATCAGCCGCTGCGGTGTATAAGGCAAACGTCACACGGTTTTATTTTTTGACGACTGGGAAAATCATCTTATGACAAAACCCGCTCTTGGGTGGAGCGGGAGATAGTGTCAGACTCTTACTGACTAAAAACCCCTCGCCATTCCTTCTAGCCTTCATACCCGGGCACGAGCTCCCTTTCGGACAACCCTGTCCCCAGTAGGCTTCGACCCAGCTGGGCCCCTCCTGCTGCTGACAACTCCTTGAGGCGCGCGAGAACAGTGCGCGCCGTCGACGTCTTGGACTCGGTCCATTACCGTACGATCGGACAGCGAGCTAACCATGGCTCGCCGTCCGTGAGGAACGTTATACGGTAGGTTTTGCTGTCAGTTTTGCCACAGTCAAAGTTTTGACTGACGAAAAACCTACCGTCCAATGCGATGATTGACGTTTTTTTAAGACTGATTGACGAAAACCATCATTCATGATTGATGGAATTGATTGACGCTTGCATGACTGTGTAATGGTCGCCTATGGTGTTAGTAACTGGATTGTGTATTACGGACGGCGGGCTTACGGATTATTGGGTGGCTTGCTGTCCGACCGTCCGGTAACTGTCCGGACCGAGCCAAGACGTCGACGGCGCGCACTGTTCCCGCGCGCCTCAAGGAGTTGTCAGCAACAGCAGGGGCCCAGCTGGGTCGAAGCTTACCGGGGTCGGGGTTATCTGAAAGGAAACTAGAGCCCCGGTATGAAGGCTAGAAGGAACGGCGCAGGGTTTTTAGTCAGTAAGACTCTGACACTGTCTTCCGCTCCACCCAAGAGCGGGTTTCGTCAATGATGATTTTCCCCGTCGACAGAAAAAAAGAAAAAAAAACCCAAGAGCGGGGGTTGTATAATTATTATTGACATCATTAAGAGTAATTGTAATTTTTCTGACATTGTTATCACTCACTTATTGACGTTATTAATGGTAATTGTATTTTTTTATTTTTTTTTCTGACATTGTTATTAATAATCAATTGACATTAATTGTAATAATTTTGACATTTTTTTTTGGTATTTAATTATTGACATTATTGGTGGTGATTGTGATATTTTTGACATTGTTTGCTTTTATTTCATTTTTTTTACTATTTGTGTTGTGTGGTTTAAGGTTTGAGTAATGGTGCATTCAACTCATTTCAACATTAGTTAAGTAATATTATTTTGTAATAGTTTTTAAGTATTTAATATTCGCATACAATGTTATTTGTTTCTTGAATAAATCAATAAATCAATCAATCAATCAATTGTCATTGGATGATTTTCGCCCACCGTAAAAAAAAAATATCGTGTATTTGTATAGCAGCTTCATACATAATACTACCGTTTTACGCCTGTCCCTAATCTGCTAGATATTAGTAAGTTAATAATGTTAAGACCCAAGGCATTACCTTCTGAATTTACATATTTCGGGACGCAGGTATATAGAAGCTGTATGAAGTTGGAACATAGGAAATTATTTTAGCATTAGTCTGGTGTAAATTTTGACTATAAGTAGTAGGTGCAGTGGTTGAGCTATTGACTGCGTGTTGCTGATTCGATTCCCACACGTAACCAATATTTGAATGGTCTACAGGTGTTTTTAAAATCGTGCGGTTTTGATCACGCATGCGGGATTGCTCCGCACGCGTTACCCCCGCAAATGTCTATTTCATACAAGTATTTATTGTTATGCGGGACGCACGCGGGACGCGTTCTTTTCGGTTGAAATTTTCTACAGGGGCAAACTCACGCATGCGTGATGAAATTCGCACGATATTAAAAACACCTCACGGAGGTTGTTTCGGGTCCTGGTTTTTATTATTAACGCAATTCCTAGTACAAGGCGATGCGGCGACGATTCATAAAAACAGGAGTTGTGACGACCAAGCATTCCAACGTCACGTGTACCACAATATTTACCGTGACCAGTTCAACCAGTCACAATTACATGACATTACTATCATTGTATCTCGGTGTTACGGCCAAGTACCGAGCTAGAGTAATAACTGCCTCTAATCGTCATGCTCCGGGGCTCTCGACTGAGGAACAAGTTTCGACATCATCCCATCGTGCCATCTCAAAAAAAAAGAAGACCACATCAATCATTAGAGCACTTTCTAAACTGTTTATTGTTGTTTGAATCTTTTATTCTGACGGTGCAACAGTTCAACGTCCATTTATTGTATCGGCTTCCGAGCGCTTGACCAATATACCGCTAGATTTAGCCTATTAATGCTATTGGATGTGCCTTGTTAGCAATTATACCACAATCGATATTAAACACCTCTCTAAACTTTAAAAAATAAACCGGCCAAGTGCGAGTCGCCTTCGCGCACAAAGGGTTCCGTACCGTCGTTAGCAAAAAAAAAAAAACAGTTTGAAAACTCACGATTGTTGTATGAGGTAAGAGCCGTCTTCAATATTTATTTTACTCTGTTTTTAGTATTTGTTACTACAGCAGCAATAGAAATACATCATAATGTAAAAATTGCAACTATCTAACTATCATGGTTTATGAAATAGAGCCTGTTGAAAGACGGTAAGACAGACAGACAGACGGACAGCGGAGTCTCAGTAATAGGGTCTTGTTTTACCTTTTGGGTACGGAACCCTAAAAAAACTGTAATTCTTTCAATTTCATGCAATTCATCTCTTACAGCATGGTCTGCTAAAAACGGTCACGGTAAATCAAATACCCTTTTTAGAGTTTCTTTTTCAGCCGTAATGCATCAAATGGAGCTGAGTAAAAGAAAAAAGATGCGCGTAATCACTTCAACGACATAGCCTCGGCTACGACGAACAATAGCCGAGAAAGTTACGATGACCATTACTATTGTATTGCTTCTGATTTACCACCCGAACTAATCGTTCTAAACCTTAAATTGGCCACCATTCGTTGCTTATATACCTTTTGTTGAACGAATTTTAAGTGAAGATCCTTTTCATTAATCATCATCATCGACATAGGCCTCCCCCAAAACCTTTTCATTGTCTTCCAAGTTATCTGAATACTAACTTCTGCCAGTGGCTTTGCCTGCAAAACTCACCTGTGTGTCACTCTCTGGTTGTCTTGTAGATATCGCTGTCAGCGATAAGACCGCCATGTACGCATAGATTTAAGTTCATTTAGAAGTTTAGTTACTTTTTTGGAGAACAATAAAGTTTATTCTATTCTATTCTATGATATAAAAATAATATAAAGCTTATTTTATTCAGGGATAGTGCAGCTACAAAATGGGGAAAGAATTTTCAGAATCAGTTCAGTAGTTTGAGATTATTTTCTACATACTTATACTCTTATCTTTTTAAAATTAATATTAGTATAATAAATAAATAATATAATTGTATAATTCAATAAAGAATAATTGAAGATGTAAATAAAATTCACATAAAACTATCCAGGTTACCTAGATATTTTAATAATGACTGAAAACAATCAAAATTAAATACGGCACAAAATTTAAAGATCGCTGCATAATTACAGATTTAACGACCGCGATGAATAGAGTCGCAAATAAAATTCCGAACTCACTCGAAAAGGCTAGACGAAGAGCCCGCAGTAAACTGTCTTTTAAAGTGTTATTATGCATTCATACGAAAAACATAAAACATTTATTTCAGGCACAAACTCATATAAATCAATTACATTTAAAAGATCACATAAATATTTAAAAAAAATGAAAATCATTTTATGCAATTTGCCTGCTGCAGTCTTCCAGTCCGATTATAATTTAGGTGTCTTCAAGGATATATAAACTAGTGCGATTTACCATCAATGATACATTACTGCTTACCATCAGGCAGGTTCGCAGTCAAGCATTACTTTATATCATAAATTGCTGCTGCAGGCAAATTGTTCTAATCAATGGTTTTAGTCAGTAAAAACAACCCAGCCGGGTCAAAACCTACCGGAGCCAGGGTAGTGCGAAAGGGCTCGAGCCCCGGTATGAAGGCTAGAAGGAACGTGGTGGGTTTTATAGTCAGTAATAGTCTGACACTATCACCCGCTCCGCCCAAGAGCAGAGGTTGTCATTGGATGATTTTCCCCACCATAAAAAAAGTCAGTAAAAGTACTGGCTTTCGTTTTATACTGTTAAGAAAACAAGCTTTCAATGAAAATATTTTTTTTCATAGTAAGCTTTTATAGCTGGGTATACCAATACTCGTCAAAACGAATCATTCGAGCCTAAACTCTATGGGGTTGTGTCGTTTCCAAATTCCTATAGCCACCTTCCGGTTCCATCATCAGATCAGCTCCTTGTCGTAATAATTTTGCATTGCCATCTGATTTACACATGCATGCAAAATTTCAGCTCAATCGGTAACCGGGAAGTGGGTCTTTAATATGCAAGATTTGATGACAGACAAACATCGGGACAGGTGAAACTAAATAAAAGTTTGTAAAAAAGGCTATCGCTCGAAAGGTTGACATATCGGATAGTGGAGCGAGTTACCATGGTAAAGTAAGGTCGTTGTACGGCAGAGTTGTAGTTCAGGCGATAGTGGATAAGGAACAGTCAACATGCCCCGGACAAACAAAGGACGCACTTGTTTTGCTTTATTTCGCAATGTGGTGCTTTTATGGCTGCTTTTCCGGTTGAAATTTTTGAAGTATTTCTTGAACAATGTAATTTGTAACGGTCAGGGCGTCTTAAATGAGGATGGGTTCTGTACAGACGAAGTTGAAGCGGTGAATGAACGGGACTTAGATGCTTGAAATTAATGTCATGTTAAATTAATATATACTACGTTGGGAAGTTTCCTTCCCATCGTAGAACTGTACGTACTTGTTTGTAATAAATAAAGGCGAAAGTTTGTTACTTCTTCACTCTTAAATGGGTAAACGTATGTAGATGAAATTTGGCACACGGGTAGACCATATCCTAAAATAGCACATAGGATACTTTTTATCCCAGAAATATGTTTCCTTGCAACAATATTCTACTTTAACGCAGGCGAAGCCGTGATAGTATCTATGTTTATTTTAAATTTGGGCATTCAGTAGAACTGGCTACATCAAAACTCTTTTGTACTCTTAAAATAAATTATGTGAGTATGTCGAGGCTACCATAGCCAAAAAGAGTACAGACCTCTTTACCTTAAATGGCCTGCACTTAGTTTAAAGATACAGTCGTACAAGTATGTTGGCACTGAACGGTCTTCAAAGACCAAAGCCCCGTACCGCAGCAAGACAAAAAGAAATCACGCCTAATTATCTATTTGTCGCTGGCGAATAGTTAGTTATTCAAAAAGCCTGCCCCTCCCCCTCTCTCCCCCTCACCTCTGTTACTCAACACAACACGGCTCATTAGAACCGGGCCGTGGGAAGCACCGGTCGACTAGTGCTGTATGCGCCGGAGGAGTAAAACATCGACAAAATTGTTATGGTAGGCATAAAAAAGAATGATTAGTAACGGACTCAAAATAAATCTTGATATGATACTTGCATTTTGTACATTAATAAATTTAGATTTGTATCAGAAAAAAAATTAACATAGTCGAGAAGATAATTATCACAACCACTGATTAGATTATGTCGCTGTAGAACACTGGGAGTAAAAGAGAAAATTAAGTTGGAAAGTACCTAGAAAAAGCCAATATTAATTACGCGAGGCTAAAGAATCCATTTATCTATTTAAAGAGGAGAGCTTTTTATTTCACTACTGAGAAAAGTTAGAGGACTTAACGTCTAAAACTTAAAACTGAGTACCTTTAATTTTATTTTAGAGACAAAAGATACTTTTAGGATTTATATAACAAGAATGATGGACGCTTTTAATTACGTTTTATATTGGAATAATATTTCACTAAACGGACAAACAAAAATTTAATTAAATTAGCTTCAAGGTAGAATTTTCTCCGTCTTTCGCGTTTCCCATTTTATTTTGAATTAGAAATTAATTCTGTAATAAAGAACTGCGTGGAGCGTTTTGACTAGCGATGATTGACGACCGATGGAAATATAAATTTTATGATCATGAAATCATGACAGTGTAATAAACACAGTATCGGAGATTTAAATTGGGGACGCAGAATTTGCACAATTTTATTACGAACTGTCAAACAAAATCTACATTCGCAAAAAGTTTTCGATGAAGGAAATACTTAAAAAAAATGTCATGACACTGTTTTGTATTATTGATGCTGAATAAGGGATCCAGAAGTTGATAACAATTTTATCGATATTGTTTACGGGAAAACGTCGACAAACAGCAAGCACTAGTTAGTTTGCAGCGCAGCGTTTACAAACAACGGTGGCTGCGAACGACTGACTACATACGAACACTATGTGAATATAACTTTCAGTTTCAACATACGTGAGAATAGCGAACTTATGTTCAGTATGCACAAGGGCTTTGGCCGCAAACACTTGGATGTTGGCCCCAACGGCCAGGGCCAACAGAGCCAATGTATAATTTGTCAAACAGCTCACAGTATTATTTACTTAGACAATTTAACTGTCTTGTTTCTCGTAATGTTGAGTTATGGTAACTAACAGCGGTGTTTTGGATACTGTTAGCCTATGTAAAGATACACACGCTGAGGTACAGAAAATTTGGGTTGCACGAACGTTTGAAAGCGTTACCGTGGCCACACAATACATTGGGACAAATGAAGGAACTTAGGAGGTTTTAGTCAGTAAAAGTCGGGCATGTCCTCGCGATCCACCTTAAAGCGGGAGAATTCAATTGTAATTCCCAGCTCCAAGAAATACAGGTAGGTTTTAGTCAGCGAAAATTATACACTCCCTTTCACTCTACCCAGAGCGGGAAAAGTTATTTTGATAACTTACAAAACCAACAAAAAATACAGAACCCGTAATGAATAAAATCGTGATCCAGCAAAGATAATTAAAAATTGCTTGAATACGATCAAAGTTCGTCCAAAAAAGAAATTACTAGCTGGCTAGTGTCGCCAATTCCAAAAAAAGAAAAAGTAGGTACCATAGCTCCCCAAAAGATCACATATATTAAAAAATGGAACAGAGACTGAACTCACACACCGCACTAACTGGCGTACATAAATGCTCGCAGCGTTTTCAAAGAATCTAAAAATTCCCACTAGGCGACTAATTCTCTGAACCACTGCAGATAGAGCATGTTTAGTCTTGACGCTCTCACGTGCTTACTACAATAAGCTCTCAAATAGTTTAATACCACCAAACTCGGCTTTGGAGTTTCTCAAACTTTGCAAACAAACCCAAACTAGCTGTAGACATTATTATGACAATAATTCCCACTTACTATCCTTCAATTTTCTGTAGAAACATTTGCAAGACTTACTGTAGCCCTAGAATGCAAAGGGTAAATGAAGGAATATAGGTGGATTTTAGTCGGTAAAAGTCTGAGATACCCTGACCTGACTCTGAGCGCTCTCGCTACACTCAAAGTAGGATGCAAAAACTTAATTAACTTTACGTTTTCTTCTATTTTTAAATTTAGTAACTTAAATTTAAAAATAGAAGATTTTGATTAAAATATTAATAAAAATCATGGAAATTAAACATTTTTTTTTTCACTTCCTTGTAAATTAATGGTTTTGTAGATATTAGATATTGATACAGCAGTGTAGGTATTAATATCGATTCGATGGTGTAATAACTACATCATCAATTCCACGATTTCCTTCCTCAAAAAAAAATCCTACAAAGCGACTCACATAATTTAACCATCCTAATTAGATAAAGGTAAAACACGAAAACACTTTTTAATACAAGAAAAAAGAAGATAAATTCAGTAGCCATTAAAAAGTTGCCAGCCTTATCTAAAAATCTGTCTTTCTTAAAACAAGTTGGGACGGCTCTAGTTATATTAGCCTGACAAGTGTCATTACAGGGAAAATTTCATCTTGTTTAACTTAAATCGTAACCTTTTATGGCCGTCGGTCGCGTGAACTGACTCTGTTCCGAACGAGACAATATTTTTCTTGATAAAAATATCTCGGATATCTCTCTTTTCGTGAGTGTCAAAATATTGTTGTCTCTTAAATAATTTCTTTCCATTAAGAGCTGTAAGCCCAGATTCCCTTCCAAAGGAAATAGAATTGGAAATTCAGGAGGGTAAACGAAGTATTGTTTTTATGGTATAAAAGGGATCTCGTAAATTAAAATGGAGAAACGGGAACAGTGTTTTAACAACCCATTCATATTTAAAGAACGTTTTAGCTATGCATTAAAAAAAAACGATTCGATATTTGACCAACACCATGGCGTGTTAGAAAAAATAAAACTGCCAACCTAACGAAACTACAGCAGATTATAAATTGGACGTTCTGAATTTGAAAATGAAAGAAAGAAGAGCTTTCAGAACGCAGAGGTTGGCAACACTGTGACGGGCAATCGGTAAAACTATCAGCAGGTTTTACAAGAAATAAGCCCCGCCAGATCCTTGTTATTCACTAAAAGTAGGTTAAAGTTCTAAATTAAAACTACGTACCCAAGTGTGTTAAGACTCGTGGATATTCTAAGACGTAGTGAAGGGATAAACTGTTTATACTTGTAGATATAAATTATCGTGTCAGTTGGTACGCACCAAATAATCCCTTGGTATGCGCCAATCAAAACCAAATGTTTACGTGTTTTCATGGAAAATAAAATATATGCATCTCGCATACAAAACTATCATAAATTATCCTAAATTTCGCTCGAAATTGTTTTAAAAGGTGTAATAAATATTAATAAAATGTTTTTTTCTCACACCTGAACATAGTTGGACGTTGTCCAGATTCTGATCGTTAAATTTCGGCTGCGTATTGCGTTTTTCTGACCAATGCCGCTTATGATATTTCTATTACATAAAGTATTAACAAAACGGGTAATGTATGCTGAAGAATAATATATTTTATTGCGGTTAACAGTTATATTTCGCGTTATTATAACGTTTGCGGATCGTTGTGATTTCATGTTTTGTCATAAAATAAGTAGAAGTCGTAAAATCGTGATGCGAGTGGATCTGAGAATATTTAGCAAAAGAAATCTAGAAATTCTGTTTTTTTTTTTTATGGTAAAATGCATCTCATCACTGGAAGAAATTGTCAGAGTAGGTACTCAAGTACAAATTG
Organism: Mythimna lalbum; assembly: GCA_949319445.1. Lineage (NCBI taxonomy): Eukaryota > Metazoa > Arthropoda > Insecta > Lepidoptera > Noctuidae > Mythimna > Mythimna lalbum. Next base: position 10,778,627 of record OX439354.1, on the reverse strand, counting down.
TGGAAATATCTACTTTTTCTTTTTTTTTTTAAATGCGGAATGTGAGTATAATGTCGTTAAAACAAGGATTTCTGGTAAAAAAACAACTAAATTTTGCAAATTGTCTTTGTTCTAGAAAATACATTTATTTTTTTATTTATCAAGAGAATATTATGAATTTTCTAGAACTTTTTGATATCTATAGGTTGGTACGGTTTTCGACAATTGATTCTAAATTCGAGAACTTTCTTTAAAAGAAACACATTAGGTTTGATTAATGATAAAAATACGAGGCGCGACAACTTAGGAAGAAGATGAAAAGAAAACTAAATCATAAGATGTTTTTTATAATACGATGACTAATGTCATCATTAATGATTTCTTTAAGGTACGAAGCCGTAGAGAGAGGAAAATTCTCTAAAATATAAGTATTTATAAAAATCCTAAGACTGTTTGAAGGAAATAGTTCTTTTTTTTACTTGGAAAATAATAAAAATAAATAAAAAATAATTTAGCTAAACCAATGTCTTGAATATTGCTGAACCTTTCCATGTCGCAAGTGAGAACGAGCCCTAGAAATTTGTTAAAAATGCATCTCCTACAACAGAGTACCAACCTTAGAGCATTAATACAAAACTGTAGCAAAAAAAGTACCAGTTCAGTTAACGGGCCATTCAAAACCGGGTCTATTTGCCCATTATAAACGCATCGTACATCGCTGCGTCGTAGCGTGTATGCGGAACTTCTACGCACCGGTTTCGTGCCACTCTCAATCGTATATCATTCGACATAATTGCATTTACACACTAGTGTATAATAGCAGTATAATCTCACGGCCCAGCGTGTCGCCCGCTGTTTAGCACGGGTACGTTTTAGAACAATAGTTCGTAAAATTTATTTATAACCTGTTTATTATTCATCAAAATAACAATAACTGGCGTTTTATTCCGTTTTGTTTTAATGGGATTCGGGACATTTACCAACTTTATGCCGTTTGTGGTTTCAGTGATAGTAAAAGCTAAAACTTCAATAAATTGAGAATTTTGTGCCAGGAACAAAATCTTTTTTACGATATCTGTGACAAAAGACCACTATCTGAAACAATACCGTAATTTAAAGAGCCAATAGAAACAATGGCACGCCACATTATGTCAGCTGTTAATTTAAAAGAAGAACTTTCCCAAGTCCGAAGTAACGGAAGGGTCTATTCCAAATAGAAATGTCGAAACGAATCTGTCAATTCGAAAATCGTAAGTTAAAAAACGGCCGATAAAAACATGTGGTCGGGTGTGCCCGGGCACGCGGCAGATGTCCGACATCAAGACGTTATGGAGGGTAATCCAGCTCACATGTTGTACGAAAAACGATCGGGCGTGCACGCCGCATATCGATTCAATACTACACCCAGACCCCGATCCTCCGACATACTTGGGCGCTGTCACCCGCGCCTCTATAATACTAGAAATAGATCACATCTAAGCAATAAAGGCCACCGACGAAAGATTCAACCATGTATATTCAGATATCAAATAGATTTATTCAATATCCAACAAATGTATGCCGCGCGATTTTAGTTTTATTGCGATTATGACATCCATTCGCATTTCACACTTCATAAATGTGTGCGCTCTGTTTATTTATTTGCTGAAATGTCGCGAGAAAATTTCGCTAAACGACACGTAATAATAGATGCACCATGTCTTGGTTATATTTAGATAGATCCTACGCGCAAAGTACGCTAGTTACCTGCACTGAATGTTAAACCTAAATACGTGCAGTTTACACAAGCTTCTTAGAAACTCGACCGATTGACGCAATTCCGGTCATGGATCTCGAGTTGCCCGAACCGAATTCAACTGCTCTTCGAGCTAATTTCCGAACGTCACTTTGTTCTTTATTCAATTTCCGATTTCGGCAACTCCACGTTCCAATTTTAAATTTATTTTGTTTCTTTTTTTAATTAATCGCGATAAAAAAAAGCCATGGTGTACAATTTACAAGTAATCTCAATTTAATTAATGATGTTTGATAAGTGAGATATAAATAAATTAGCAAACATAAAGGGAAAATAAATATTAAGCTTCCTAAATTAAATTCCTCACCAGGATTAACGGGAATTACGCAATTAAGGGAAATAAATTTGTATCAGGGATTCCAAGGAACGAGTCGAGTGGCGAGTACACCGGGATCGGATTCACGCTCCTATTGGGAATTGAAACAAAGGGGATGCAAACACAACAGGTTGACGATGGAATGACACTCATTAAAATTTTACGTGTACGACTAATCTAGATCCAATAAGATCCGTGTGGTTCAAAATACCCAAACTAAAAACACCGTCGTAATCAATATGTCGAGGCCAGATCTTAGAATTTATTATTTCATGATGTGACCGAACATTTTATGAAATGGTTGTATTTAGTGATAAAACCAGCTAAGACTGGCCTAATAATTTTAGACGTTAACGTTTGATGAATGCTGATTGGGTGCAGATTTGCTTACAAAACGTTTTAGGAACACATTCATTGTGCGTACAACTAAAGAGTGGAATTCCTTGCCAGAATCTGTGTTTCCTGATGGCTACAACCTGGGTATCTTTAAGTCAATGTGGATAGGTTACTTCTAGGTAAGCGCGCTTCATTGTCGACCGCATCGTCGCCTTCAATCAGGTGAGATAGCGGTCAAGCGCGAACCTATCAACAATAAAAAAAAAAGATCTGGCCGCGACTAGACTACTTTGTAGGACAAGTTAAGCAGATTTTGGGGTAAGCGTCTATTTTATTTAGTACAATAATACTTAATAGCAGGTGTAAGATATAACAAAACGAGATGTAGAGAGATAAAATGAAAAAGACAATGATTGATACCAGGGTCGTAGAAGGAGAGAACCATTTTCCTCGGAAGCTGCGCCCCCTCATTCCCCTCGATGCCCCTCAGCCATCATAACAGCCGTCTCGGCCGAATATTAAATTTGCTTCATCAGTAAAAAGCGAGTACATTTCGCAATATTGTGAATTTTGTTCGGATAAATTCGACTAAAAATGTTTCACTGTGGGCGATAAATGTAATTATTGAAATAACTAACAATAAATTTCGAAGCGTATCGTTTGCGAACAGTGTGTTGTTGTTTTTTGTACAATGTACAGCTAATAATTTTAGAATATTCATCATTTAAATGGTGAATATTTATATGTTTATTGCATATCTAGTTATTTAAATACATACCTTCAATTTAACTTACATTTTCCGACGACTTTTCGTTCCTTTAACGCTAAAATAAATCTTGGATTCTTACCTGAAAAAAAAAAGTTTTTATTAAAAATCAAATCGCACTTTTTCGCTACAGAAAAATGTAACAAAAATTTAATTAAACACTGACTCTCTCGTCTTACTTTGAAATAAAATGAACTAAGTATCTATAAGACGTATAAGGACATATCAACGCACTACTCTGACATATCAAGACATATCACCGAAAATACAGGGTTCAGGAGCGTGAAATTTTGCACGCGGCTTCTTTTTATGACGTAGGCGAGCACTAAGAAAAGATTTACCCAAAATTCACCCCCTAAGGGGATCCGAGCCTTGGTTGAGGCCATGGTCCGGAGCGAGGAGGAGTGGCAGGCGGTCGCCTCCTTCTGCGAAGCAGTGATGCTAGCAAAGGAGGAGGCCGACCGCATCAGGCAAAGGCGCCCTCGCCGCCGCCGTCGGGATTCCGATCCCGATTTCCGGCCACCGTAGACGGGGACTCGCGGACGGCGAGCCATGGGTAGCTCGCTGTCCGATCGTCCGGTAATGGACCGAGTCCAAGACGTCGACGGCGCGCACTGTTCCCGCGCGCCTCAAGAAGTTGTCAGCAGCAGGAGGGGCCCAGCTTGGCCGAAGCCTACTGGGGACAGGGTTGTCCGAAAGGGAGCTCGTGCCCCGGTATGAAGGCTAGAAGGAACGGGATGGGGTTTTTAGTCAGTAAGAGTCTGACACTATCTCCCGCTCCGCCCAAGAGCGGGTTTTGTCATAAGATGATTTTCCCCATCGGGAAAAAAAAAAAAAAAAAAAAACCCCCTAAGGGGATGAAACGATGGTCTAAAGATTGTATGAAGAAACCTACCTTCACGAGGGCAAAGCTAGTGGTAAAGAAGAAATTCGTTAAAAAATAAAAAGCCCGTTTTGACATTTGAGAAAGACCCTGGAATATAACTTGTATCCAGCGTTGGTCCCGATTTTGGCGGGACGTCCCGAATTTTTAATCAAAATTAAATGTCCCGCACGGGACACGAAATAATAAAATAATAATTACGGGGCCGCTGTAGTAGTGGCTACGCTAAACCAACCCCCAAACCTATGCCAACAGCCTATGTCCAACAGTGGACGTCTCTCAGCTGAAATGATGGTGATGATGACACTACACCGAACAAGCCGCTAGGTAGTCAAAATACAAATGTCCAAACTTGCCTTGTATTTTTTGACATCTTCAGTAAGAGACTAAATAACTCGATAGTTCATAATAAGTATCGTAACACCTCTTTCATTTAAGAGGCGGCAGTTACAGAGCCGTTACGTTACTAATGTGTGACAGGTGGTCTTGTTGCTCCAATAATAAATGCACTACCTGCTTCAGACTGGTCTCGAAAGTATCAAGACTAGCTACCTAACTACCAGAAATAATAAACGTTAATCACTCTTAATATTATAAAGGTGAAAACTTGAATATGTGTGTTTGTAGGTTTTGTTACTCCTTCGCGTTTAAACGGCTGGATGGATTTGGATAAAATTTAAAATACGGGTAGACCGTGCCCGCCAGGAATAGCACATAGGACAATTTTTTTCCCGTGAGTAAGTTTCCTTAGGATAATTGTCTATTATCAAGCGGGCTATGCTGCTGCCAGCAACTAGTATCATAAAAACGAAACTTTGTGTATCTGTGTGTATATGTCTGTTACTCTTTTGTGTACAAACAGCTGGACAGATTCGGATGATATTAACATACGGGTAGACATGTCTTTGAATAGCACATAGGATATTTTTCTATCCTGAGAGTATGTTCCCTTGTGATAATTTTCAACTGTAATGGAAGCGAAAACGATGGCACAAGCTTGTTTGTTACATGAAACGTAAATTAATTAACCAGATGTAGGAAAAAAACAAAGAAAAATGAGAGAGAGGAAGGGAGTCCTTTACCCTGCAGTAGAACATAACATGCTCCTAAAAATTTTAAGTGAACTCCAAACAAAAAAGCCTTTTATTCGCAAATAACATAATTAATCCGATCAAGATATTAGACAACGTCTTATGACAGCCAAATGTTCTCGAAATAAATTCCTTGTCGTAAAACATCGCTAAGTATCGTAATGCGATGACTCTTTGAGTTCGGCTGTTGCTATGCAATTAGGGACAGAAAACAAGAAGGAAAGAAATAAAAAGTGCATGCCCCGACAGATGTTGGCGCAATGGCGCTGAGCGATCAGGACAGGTGCATCACAGGGCTGCCCCGAGCGCACAACCTATTTTTTTTGCCGACCTAATTATGAGGTGCAAAGTAAAAAAAAGTTATTTACAATTTTGCATTTTTCTCATAATTACAATTAATTACTAAAAATATTGTATTCCACAATATTTAATACTTTTACCACGTTTTAAAAATGTAGATAATAAATAAGGCGATTACTTTTTTTTATTCCCTTACAGAAAATTGCAGATAACTTTTATTACTTTGCACCCGTCGATTTGTGTGTGCAGGGCAAAGACCTTCTCCTAAACCCTTCTTGTGTTGCGTGAGCGGTGTTTGGCTAAATTGCAGAGCACGCTACAATATTCCTTTCACACAACCAAATTAGTTTTTTTTTTCGAGTTGTAATCATCAAATTTTCAAGGTGGAATGACTTCTCCTGCTCTAGATGGAGCACAAGGGCGAGTCAAATTTTGACTACCTATACCTATGTTCCTTCAGATGCCATTGCATTTCAAGGTCACAGTACACCGAAATCATGATGACATTGGCACCTAGTGCGACCGTTACAACCAATTATTCTTTTGAAAAAAAATATATTCTAAAACACCACCGACGCGTTTATCGATACGATGATTATTATAACGTTTTTCGTTGACGTATTTCACAGCCCATAATCACGTCGCCACCAATAACTTCATAATGGAGGTGTTAAACAGTTTAAACTGTAGAACAAATTAATTAATTTTAATTATGTACGCGCTAAAATATGTATAGGTCGAGAATGAATAGATATATTTTGGCGCTGTTGGTGGTAAATTAATGATTGTTTAGGTAATCGATTGATCACAGGGTACGGGGCATCCTACCATTTGGAGGTCTATAGATCCAACAATTTGGCAAACCGAGCAATTTGCACTAATCGCGATAGTTCCCGAGCAATTTGCGCAAATGATGCGTCACAGGCCCGACACGATGCTCTCTCACTAATGAGCTATCCACGCAATTATTACGATATCGATTGTTACTCCTTGAATCGAGAGAACAATTCGGACTGATTGATTTTGTAATTAACAATCCTGAAACCTAGCACATACTCGTATATACCTCCCTACGTATTTAGGTAGTAACAAATGCTTTGAACTGATCTGTAATCCTCTTAATAAATAATTAACTGATGATCACTACAATGCCTATAATTAAATTAACAAAGCAAGATTACCACAGGCTCTAATCTGTAAAATGATTATTATTAAAAAAAAAACTTCAATAATAAGAAAATAACTTATGTAATAATAAACACCAAATGACCCCACTTACCTGCCACCATGCAAATATCTAAGCTTTTTTTATTATTATTTATTTATTTAACATTGTTCACGATAGATTTTATGATTGATGATTTTTTTGTTTGTTTCATGATTGTGTTCATTATTGTTAAGGTGAGTATAGACTACAACATTTTCTGGAGCATTTCTGTGTAATGTAAAGTTCTTACGAATGGTACAATACAGGCAAAAGCTCAGTTTCAAAAGCATTTCCACGTAATGTAACGTTCCTGCAAATGCTCGGCGTTATGTTACGGGTAAATGCTCAAAGCGAGTGTGCATTTACCAACATTTCGTTGTACCTTGCGTTCATTTTTTTTTTAAATGTCACCCTGCAACCACGCATCGCCCGTGGCTCGACGAAATGTTACACCAATACGCTCGACGAAATGTTACACCAATATGTTCGTTGGTTTGTAACAAAGAGGCGAGCGTGCTCGACGTTTTTAGTTCGTAAAAGGATGATACACTAGAACATATCATAGAGCGGCTCGTTGTTCTGTTACAAGTAAATGTTGTAGTCTATACTCACCTTAAGGCTTGCGTGCGATGGTAAGCGACGACAACGAAGCACGTTTACCTAAAAGTAACCTATTCATTCTAAATCAGAAAACTGCATATTTTGCCAGCCCTGCGACAATAAAATCGAATATCGACAGCCCGGCCGCGTCTTGGCCGCCTGCTAATCGACCTACTAATCGCCGCCGTCCCGCAGTTAGCCTACCATCCACTGCGAATAAATACCAACTTACGCGCTTTATTGCACCCAGACAATACCCTGCACGTCACTTGAAATAGATTTTATATTTTATTCGATAGAGACTACACAACAGTTTATCGAATTTATAGTCCATCATAGAATAAACACCTGTCTTGTTACCTAGCAGTTTATTATCGATAACTGTCGCAAAACCTGCAATTATATTTTATTGCGACTGTTATTGTCCGCGGTCATAGACTTGCTGCCAATAGTTTCTGTTGAAGAAATCTTACATAACGCGATTAACAATGTTAAGAAAGATAAAACCGCGGCTTAATAAGAAAGCCGCTTGTAATCGTCACGAGAAAAACAAAGAAAAAATTAAGTCGTGAGCCAAAATTATAATAAAGCAATCCCAACAAAGACATTCCACAAGTCCGGCTTACGGCACCGGCCGAGCCGCGCCGCCCCTCCTCCTCCCGACGTTGTTTAATTCCATTAAACCACCCCTTTTATCTTTTTCGCTTTTATCTTTTCCCCACTATTGGATTACTGAACAAAATGGCGTGCAAGAGACACACGCAATCTTTCGCCTTTGCCATTAATTCACCTCTATTTGTAATAGCCTTTTCCGTTCCTGTAGATGACTGCTTTTATGCACGCGCGATTAAAATATGAACTGTTCATAATTTTCTTTCAGACTATCTTTTCTGAGATAACATCTTTTATGTTACAACGTTACATAGTTGAAATGCTTTTTAACGGTAACCTTGTAGTGCTATACAGACAAGTAACTGGTCGTGTACCGAGAAACTTTTACACAACATTTTTAGTTCAAGACAGACGCTAAAATTAAGTCTTCGTTAGAAATAACAATATAAAACAAAGTTACCGTTATTCCTAAGACCACAAAAAAGGGTAATATTGACAAAACAAACGGTACATTTTGTATTTATTAATTTTTTGTTGTGAGAAATCATCAAATTATTTCTCTATTCTTTTCGCTCTGAATGCAACGAGAAGGCGTGCCTTAGTGTCAGTCACTGCCTTTTTCAGGTTAAAACCCACCTGAATTCCTACAGCTACTCTTTGCTTCAAGGGCCACAATACAATACGGCCAAAGTAACTTGGCGAGCATGAGATAGAGATGTGCAGAGCCTATCTACCGGCTCTCAAACATTTCCGTAGCCCAAGCAGGCATCAACTTTATTTTCTTTTCTTTATTTTTTAGGGACTTAAATCTCAATGAGCATGTCAGCCCCATCGTAACCTAAGGCAACAACTTTAGTGGACCCCGTTTATTTTACTGACAAAACAAACGGGACATGAGAACTAATTAAAAACCCAGTTTGTTTGGTTTCGTTCTCACATTACCCCACCCTCGAACAGTCACACCACTTCAATCTATATCACGTGAAATGTAAACAAGGAGTTCAATTCAATCAAACTCCTCGGTGGTGTCTGCAAACTGTCAAAGTAGCATTCGTGTAGTTTAAATGACGTTCTCGATTTGAAATGCTGGCGCCCGCGTCGTATCGAGCTGTTCATTCGGTCGTGAATGTAAACTGAACACGAATTTTCACTTAATTGTTACTAATATTGTAGGTATGTGCTTAGAGGTGATACCTGCTTTTCATAAGGGCATAGTTACATATGTTATGACTTGAAGGTGGTTTAAAAAGTTTATTTTAAAAACATCTGAACTTTGATGTTTTTTTTCTGACTCCAGCTCTGAGTGAAGCGAGACAAAGTGTCGGCCTTTTTCTAACTAAACCACACCAGTATTCAATCAGTAACCCTTCGCGTTCCAGGAGCTCAGTAGTTATGTTACCCTTAAGACCTCAAAAAAGGGTAATATTGACAAAATAAACGGTACATTTTGTATTTATTTATTTTTTGTTGTGAGAAATCCTCAAATTATTTCTATACCTACTCTTTTCGCTCTGAGTGCAACGAGACGACGTGCGTTGTGTCGGTGACTGCCTTTTACAGGTTAAAGGATTGTTTGAAAAAGTTCTCGAACAATCTTGAAGCCCTGACAAGCTCTTAACGCGATCCATTTTACGACCTAAACTGAACTGTTAGACAGATAGAGCTACATAGGGTATATAGCGTCCTTTGTCTTTCCCGCTCGTACGACTGACATAATTTTGTTATAACATGTCATATGATGTGCGTATCATTTTTTAATGTTTAAAAAAGCAACTGTTATAGAATAACTTCACAAAAATGTGATCCTAAAACAGTATTTTGAGCAGAGTAAAAAAAAACTCCAAAATTAGGTTAAAAGCACCTCACCCAAGTTCATCGAGTATTGATTCGCTTTCGTCTAAAGCAGCACCTGAAAGTCCTAAACAATGTCGTTTGTCTTGAAACTCCGTCACTTATACAAACACGCATATTCGCAAGTTGTGTAACCATCAAAGTGATAGTGTAACTTCGTACACGTCGATTAGGGTGAGTAACGCAACTAATTTCTAATATGTTTCGTTAACGGCACTTACATGAGTTCCCGACGCCGCCCGGCAAATTTTCACCGTAGGCAGCATAGTTTGGTAACTTTGTTAGATGTTCTATGTTATCACTGTTCGGGGAGGCAATCAGGGTATCGAAGAACTGCGGTATTGTTGGAAAGAGTTGCCGGCCCTGAAACGCAAAGGGCTACTGAAGACAAGTGGATTTTAATCCAACAGCGCGCTTCATGGAGATGTCAGCAAACCGTAGGGGTCTAGCAGGGTCGAAGCCTTTAAAGAACTCTTTAACATCGTGTCGATAATACTTTTTTACGATATAAACTAGTGCTTTATTGCGATCCCACCTGATGTAGTGATGCAATGCAATCGTTGAAGGTGAATCGCACTAGTTTATGAAAGAGCACATTCCCTCTAGCCTTGAAGACGCCTCCGTTTTCTCTGAATACTTTATCATTGTAACAACATCGTCTGTAGCAGCGCATATGTCTCTTTGGCTGCAGAATCTATCACTAGTCCAGAACGATGGCACTCTCTCTCACAGTTGTCAAGCTTTTGACTCTTAAAGAAAAACTTTCTGTCTATAACCCTCTCCCTATATTTCTTCTTTGCCTAGCTCTTGCGTTCCAAGATCTCGAGGTTCCCTTTCGGACAACCCATGGATCGTGACATCAGTATGCTTCTAATTCCTCCAAATACTTCATCACTGTCATGACATAGTCTAGTTAGTCAACAGTGCATAGTTCTCTTTAGCTCCAATGTCTGTCACTAGTCCATCCAGAATGATGAACAGTTGTCAAGCCTTTGACTCTTAAAGTAAACCACGGTCAGTCTTTCAGAATCGCCGCATCTGACTAGAGTCCACAAGTTACGACATCAAGATCTATCGTCGACGACGACGACCGAAACGTTTTAAACTGATGAGATTGTATTGATGTGCACGCATTCGTGCAGACCGATGTGACACAGATTTGTCTGTTCAGATTGATCACTCCTTGTACCTTTGTGGCTTTTAAACTTAATCAATAGCAGTTTGTTGATATGTTTGATTTTATTTAGTAACTCCACATGACTTTTGAAGCGTGTGATGATGGCCCAGTGGTTAAACCATCCGCCTCTCATGCATGAGGTTCTGACAGTATCAATGTCAATTACTCATTTCATTTGTACTTTTCTACGGCACATAATCTCTCCTAGAGAAGTCTGAGTCCCAGCAGTGAGAACATTAAAAAAGGCTGACTGTGCTTATGTACTTTTCTAAGTTTATCTAGGACATTACTGACACTCCGTGGCTCGGAAAGCACGTAAAGCCGTTGATCCCGATTGTCGTTTGTAGATCTTTGACAGTCATTACAGGTAGTCAGACGCCAGGAAGTCTGACCATCAGTCTATCCAAGGAGTATTGTATTGCCCAGTTACTGGGTTGTTGTTGTCTGATTGGCAGTAGCTCAATGTGAAATACGGGTATTCAGCCGCATCTGGTTCGATTGGAAACCGACCCCAAGCTACTTGGAAAGAGCCTAGAGATATGAAGACATGACTTCTGAAGCGTTTTCTTTTACACTCTCACTTAAAGAATCGAAAAGAATTTCTTATTGTCGTCTTACGCGGAATTTTATGCCCGTAAGCAGATTGTTGACAATACCTTTGTTGCGATTATATGGTTTCAAGAATTTTCCCATCTATTGTATGTGTAAGAAAATAACCTATACATATTCAACATACAATATTTCGTATATTTAATATAGGCTTTGAAGGCATCGTTTACTTTGTTATTTCTGCGAAATTCGCTTGGAATAATTCCACAGAATAATAAAATAAATATTGGAATTTATATATTACTTCCTAGATTCTGCCCGCGGTTTTGCCCGCGTACGTAAAATATAGCCTATGTCACAAAGGAATAAAACAACAATCTATCAGTGATTTTTTATACTAATCGGACCAGTACTTCCAGAGATTTCCTGCTTCAAACAAAGAAATAAACTTCACTTTTAATATTAGTGTTGATCTGACTTACGAGTTGTAGGTCGCGGGTTCAAACTCAGCCAGGCGCTTAGCTTTGTGTAATTTATTTCATTACCTCTGCTTTCAAAATGGTGAAGGAAACCGGCATGTCCTAGAACCAAAAATTCGAAGACATGTGACATTCACCAACCCGCACTGGGCCGCGTGGTGAATTACGGCCCACTCCCTCTCCTAGAGAGGAGGCCTGAAGCCTAGCAGTGGAAACATTAAAAAGACTGAGGATGGAATGGCGGATGATTAGTGCAGATTATATAATACTTTTTAGGTCCGTCCTTTTTGCTAGGTTATCTCAAACGGGGGCCAAATAACTTTGTATGTGTAATTGCAATTGACATACAAAGAACAACTAATCAATGCATTCATAGTACATCATTGGCAGTAGACTTTACAAAAAGAGAATGCGCGTGCGACGTGGCGAGCGTGTCTAAAGCATCAGGGCTGGCCTAATCAGGATTTTATAATATACTAGCGGCCCGTCCCGGCTTCGCACGGGCAATTAATCTATGCTACTCAGGGTGAATGTAGCTTTCGAATGGTGAACGAATTTTTGAAATCGGTACAGCAGTTTTTGAGTTTATTCATTATAAACATACACGCAAAAATACAAATTTGCCCTCTTCATAATATTACTGTAGATTAGTGTAGATAATATACCTAACCTATATAAAAATAAAACCAGGAAAAATATTTTGCGGAAAAATTCTTTATTTTTGTAAGTAAAAGTTGGCGAAGAATTTACTAATCTCTTGAAATTATGTAGTAATCCGATGAATATTGAAAAATAATACCGGTATATATTTTTCAGTTTTCTTCCTTGTTACTTAGTAATATTATAAAACCGTAACAGTTATGAGTACATAGGTATGGACAGAGACTTAACAAGGAAAAAAAAGAAAAACATTTTATTAAAACAAAATTTTGTTTTTGTTTAGGCTGCAATGTATAGATATGGACAAACAAAATCATATTTTATTCTCGGCTTTTGTACGTGTGTTTGCCACTTAAGTCTCCTAACTCAGTCTGGATGGTTTGAAAATATATTGGACCCAATAGGTAGCGCAGAAATTGGGTTCGTAATATTTTTCTCTGACAAAATGCCAGCCTTCGATCAAACCAACGTCTGTTGGGACTGCGAGTAAATATAAAAATAAAAATATGTTGTCTCGTCTTTCCGTTAAGAAGTTGGTACTCGTATAATTAGGTAACAATAAGCAACCCTGTGCCTAATACATAGCAGTCGCGTTCCATGTGCCATATCGATAGTGGCCACTCACTTTCATGCGCGCGCGCACCGAATTGCATTGACTTAATTACGCGTCAACGGTGCCAACGCAACTATGCGGGGTTAAACTGTTGCTGTCAACTGCAACCGGCGATACGTAGCCTATAAACGAACAACTGTTGCTAATTAAAGCTTATACACAGTTTATTATTACACGGTTAATAATATGCATATAAAATTTTTCCGTTACATCGTCACGATGATTTTTCAACGGTTTTAACAAACGTTTTGGCTTACCGGAAACTTTCTAACTCCACAAACTTTTTAATTAGACAGTCTGAACTCCGCATAAACGAAAAGTTCATATCCAAATAATTTCTACATCCAAACGAAAGTGGGGCACTGAATTTAATAATCATTGACCAAATTTTAGCAAAATAAACATTTTAATATCACTAAGCCCAGACAACACATTGAGTGTCGTTGTTCCGTGCGATCGGATTCGCATTATTTAGACACAAACAATCGCGCCACTAACGTATCGGAGGTACAATTAATCGGTACGAAGGAACCCCAGCGAGGTGACGCCGCCGTTTTATAACCCTTTGTGATCGGAATCACTTTGATCGGAACACAATTGCTAGCAGAGGAAGGTCGTAATCAGTGCACGATTGTGACAGCTTGGTAGCGGCTTGGTCGGCGAGGAATCGAGCGCTGCGGAATATCACAGACGTATCAACCGACTACTAATCACTTCCACTCGTTCCGGAAAAACATCAGTTATTTTGTAACATCAAATAAATAATACTATTAAGCTGTCATGTCATAAAATTCTGGAATGTAAATTTTCCTTGAAGCGTATAATTTGGAATTACTACTTAAAGTCGTCTCAACCTTAGTTTGGTCTTCGTCATAATTATGTTTTGAGTTCTCTTGATGTGAATGTGTTGATATTTATCTTAGAACAGTATTTAGTACTTTTACATATTTTTATTTTGGCATCATTTATATATATAATTTAGTATTATAAGTAACTAATTTGAATGATACTTCATTCAATTTACTATTTGTAACTAATATTATAGAGTTATAGTTTGTTTTTTTGTTTGTTGGAGGTAATCTCAGAAATACTGGTTCGATTGCTAACATTTTTTCATCGGCAGAAAGCTACTATGTTCCTGAGCGACATAGGCTACCTATATTTTATCACGCGGGCGAAGCCGCGGGTAAAAGCTGGTAAGTAATAATTTATTTCTAGTGCACTCAAACCACAGTGTAGTCATTTTAATATACAGGTTGACTGGTAAACAATGCATTATTTCCACTACTGTACATAAAGTTAGAATAGATAATTACATATTAGAAATAGTCGTAACTATCTATCATATCGTCAAAAATTTTACACAAACTGACTGAAAAACAAAGGAGTAAATCGGAATTAATTCACAGATTCGGAATAACGTTATGGAAATTAAACACAATCATGGAAACTCTTATGCAAACTCTTCAGAAACGGTACACTCGGAACGTGAATCTCTTATAAGAAACTAGTTGGAGATTTCTCCGTATTTCCTTAATGCACCCGTTTGCAATACCACGAAATCCGTAGAGGATCTTGCGCCAACATTGAGTTGTAAGCAAATTGGAAATTCGATCGTGTTAAGTACCAAGTTGGCTTTCTGAAGACTGTGATCGTTATCCTCGAATGTTGTCAGTAACTAGTATATTCCAGTAACAACAATTCTATGATCTTACTCATTTCTCGATTTCGTTGGATAAATTTAGTTTGCGCGTTATGACGTATATCGCAGCTGATCATCATAACTCACTGCCTACTCAAAATCTTTGTCGCAACCCTTAACATAGTTTCGAAAACATTAGCTAAGATAACGCTTTAGATGAGCATAAAAACTAAGAGCATTTTAGCGACACAAAGCTTTCTAATGTTACATGGCTAAAAAGATACTCCAGATGAGATAGAGAAACCAATTAACTTCTCAAAATTCGAATGTACTTGGCTGAATATTGCCACCGCTACCAATTACTTATAAAAACGTCCCGACTTCGTCCCTATTAAAGCCACATCCAATTTCCATCTGTATGAAATGACGGGCTCCGTCTAATGTTGCCGCGTCATGCATTCTATAATCCCCCCGTTGGCACTGTGTGCGGCCCTCAATCTGCACTGATTGAAACGCGGCTGCTTGCCGAGCGATTCGCTTCCACACGGCGGTGAACGGTTATGACTACTCCTAACAATCGTGTCTCCATTCTTCACAGTTTATCTCGTCATCGATGATTGTGATTGTAATAATGAATTATGTGATTTTCACAATATGATTTAACACAGCAGCAGGCTTTAGACAAATGACTTTTCGATACACTTACTCGAAAACCCGCTCTTATCCGCCGCTTTTAGGCATGCAATTGACTGTTTTCCGTACTAGAGCAGAAGAGCGCGCATGCTCGCCCTCACCAATATTTTTCAACCACCACTAGTCGTAATTGTATTGAAAAACGTCGTTTGATACACGTGCAAATTTGTCACTGCAGCCCTCGGTTTTATAGCACACTCGCTTGCGGCTCTTGTGAATTCCGCCTCGGTCGAAATTGACCAACTTTCTGCACTTGTATCAAAATGTTATTATGCTATTTTTATTAGCGTTCGTTCAAACGCTAAGTACAAAATGTATGGCAGTGGCATTACCTGTCACGTGACTTCTCCGCAGCTGCTGCTAATGTATAATACATATTGCATGGCAATGTCATATTCGTTTAAGCCTACATCGGCGAAATGTGAAAGAGATGTAAGATTTCCCAACTTGAGTGTTTTTATTTGTAATATGAAACAAGATTTTTGGCGCAGAAATTAATTACTGAGATTGAATTTTCTCTTTTATCGTGAACTTTTACTGATGAAATTCAACACAGTTACTTTACGCCGCTTTTACTGTGCATTAACATCAAATGGCATAATTTTAAACTCGTTTACGTCGTTGGGTAGGTATGCGAAATCTGCGAGGTGGCGTTAAGTGGCGGATAATTTATTCTACATCCCGAGAAATACCGAAAGACCGATCGGGACGCCGAAGCGCCCTCCCTGCGCCGCGCCCCATAATCCTTTGATGGATTCTACTCAGCAGACGCCACGAAAGAGATAGAAGAAAACTGGAAAAGTGCACTCCGCTAAGGAAAATACCACAAAACATATCTTGAAAGAATTGTTTGTGTAAACGCGTCCTCTTTAGAAGGACGCGTCTCAAAGTGTTACGAGAATGTAAAACGATTACTATATTATTGTTTACATCAATTTTGTAGAGTCGTGATGACGTTATATTGAATGGCTATGTTATTAACTTTGGTATTGTTATTGCACATGATACATAAAAGTAACTTTCTAAAACTGTTTTCCAAACGTTTCGTTAATAATACAATGTTGTTTCGTAAGTAATAACCTCCTTGCCAAACTTGGAATCACAATTTCTTTTTCATTCGAGCTTTCAGACGAAACTTAAACTACACCACAGAAACAACATGTATAAATGAAAAATAAATCATCGAAAAAGGCTTTATTAATTAAAATAAACTGGGAATAAAAGGATGCGCGCGCGGTAGCCACGTTTTCCGTCATTTCAATGAGAATATCTGACCAATAGGAATGTTTCCCGCCGAGTCAACGACCGGACGGGCAGCCAATCGCGACGAGTATCGCGGCTGCTCTAGTGTTGGTCATCCGAGACAAATCGATGTTTTTTTTTCTCGTCACGACCACGAATGCCACTCTTACGAGGCCTTACAACCTTAAAGAAAATGATGTCGGTAACATTTTTTACGATTACAAAATCTTTTTCAAGTATCGATCAACCGATTCACTTCAAAAATGATTGCCGAATAAAATAATTTTCCATTAGGATTGCTTTTATTTTAGTTTGTTTAGTATTTCTCAATGTTTGATATTTAGTTTCTCTGAATCTGATAAACTCCCATCCATCATATTTCTGAAAATTAATAGCGTTCTATAAATAGCACGAAATTTATATTTCTACTGGTTTGTTTAGAGTTAGTCAACTGTGTAGATACATGTACTTAGTACCTACAGTATATTGTTATTTTTTTCCTTGATGACTAGCTGCTACCAGAGGCTTCGCCTGCGTGAATGTAGAAAATTATCCTTAGGGAACATACTCCCAGGATATATATTATGCTGTTTCAGGACATGGCTACTCAAGTGCCAAACTTCACCCAAACCCTTTCGAGCGTGAAGAAGTAACAAACAAATTGTACCTGTATAATATTAGAGTGATTCTCACAAATAAATTGGATTCTAGCGCATTAAACCCGCCAACTTTTGCACTTTTTCAAAATCCACTAACAACCACGTTATCAAATAGCTGCATCGCCACATCTCATAACCTCGTTGCTCCTACTACCTGGAGCTATAACATAATACTAACGGTGTACCGCTATTACGATTATTATACTTTATTATGTGTGCACAAAGTTAACTGTGCAAGCTATAGCATGCGAGCAGACGTTCCGCTTCAAGTTCAGTGAGCAGCTAGCGTGCAACCATGCAACCAGTATGTACCGGGCTATAAGAAAATACAGAAGATCTGTTCTTACAATTTAAGTACCACCTTTTGCGAACACTGTGTAGTTCCAATCGATGCTTAAGAAACTAAAGATAGAGGATAAGCACTCATACATTCGCTGTTGATTTCAAGACATGAAGTTCTCCAAGAAATAGAAATAGTAGTTAATTCGTCAGATCTCGTTTATAAAGATACAGCTGATTTTCTTATAGCCACACAGCTGCCTACTAGGCCTGTGGGTTCGAATGGAGACTAATATTTCAATCGTCAGGAATGGAAGGAAATGATTTAATACTGTCGCCTTAAAAAAAATCTATAATACAAAATATTACTTGCTTAACTACTTCACTTAGTGAGCCTTCTGTTTTTTTTTCATCGTATATTTGTACCTACCCACGATACATCGCCCTCTATTATTAACAGCATAGCGGCACCTTACCGGAGATGATAATTGTGCATATCTTCTTATTATAAAACGCGACGCCCGTCCTGTACAATTAAGAGTGCTCCACTAATTAATAATTACATCAATTATAGTTTCCGACATTTAGAACTAGTCTAGACATGTATTTTTATGTTCATAGATAAACTGTAAGAGATATATTGTAGACATAGTCAGAATTCGGTGGTAATAGAGATCAATAGACAATTACAGACGAAGTTCCTGGAACATTCAAATTTTACATTCGTGTCTCGACCAAATTGCTGCAAAGCCTCCATTGATCACAACTACATAAAATTTAAGAAGATCTGGCTTACAATATATTAACACTCGAGAGTCTAGTAGAAGAAATGCGCAAGCTAAGAACAGGAAGCAATAGGGACACAAAAGTGGCGAAACGAAAAACCAATTATAACTCTATTTTGCCAAGTATACAACCTAAGGGAGCTAACACCACTACTACAAAGCTTATAAATAACAATAGATTAACAAAGAGAAGAACACAAGAGTCAGTAAGATTCATGTGGTGGACGACGGCCAAACGCCAGCCGAGCGCATAATGCTCAGAGGATTAACAATTTGGTAAGCAGATAATTTGCGGCAGATATTTAATGAGACATTATATATTATGAACTACAGTGCAGATTGAAGCTGAGTAGGTGACGAAGACATTGATGTCATACTTGTTCATGATTTATGTGATCAATTTAATCTTGCTGTAGTAGGTGCACAGCATGTCTTGCATTATGTGGGCAGGTCTTTAAAAACGTACAAGTAATGATTCCATCAACCCACGCCGGGATACTGCGTCGTCTAGTAAAAGCTAATTTACGGAGAGCAATTTAGAACAATTTGTCTTGTGTAGATAGAGACAAGGATACTCCTAAGAAATCACAGGTTGAAACTAGTCTTTTTTTATTAATTTTGAAGTTCATAGCTCCGTTTCTACTATTATTTTGTTTTACTCCATATTACTCTGTTTCTACTTTTATATCTTCAATCTTTGTCTTTATTTCTAGCCAAAAACCACCATGCTGAATATTAGTATTCTCTTTACATTATTTCAAGTCAAAAGCTCAATTACAACTCCATTCACTAACGTTTAAAGCTGAAAACCAAAATTTAATTCTCAAGCCACGGTCGAGAATTGTTCGAGAACGAAAAGACGGGCTTGTAAAACTAAAGCTTTCTCACTGAACTTCAAACTCAACCGCACTGTAGCACCACTTTAGGAAGCAGCACACGATGCTTGCAAAATGTTAATTATTATATTACAATAACAAAGAGAATGCCGAGTTGGTAGAGTAACCAAAACATTGCAAAATTATCCTCTTTTTCTTTTTAGGGTAGGTAATCATCAAAGTATTTCTACCGCTCAGGATAGAGCGAGAAGGAATATAACACTTTTAATAAGCCTTTTGCGTTCCAGCACCGCGGTGACTCTATGCTCTAGTGTGCTCCGTTAATCATGGTGCAAGACCATCCTTACTTTTCATTTTCTTAGCTGATAGTTTATTGTTAACACGCTTACGTACAGTCTGTTCTATTTCTGTTTTGTCTTCATTCATCTTCACCACAATAACACTTAAGTTTAAGATTAGTCTTCACCATCAACCTCAATATTGGCCGTCATAACTCGTAACAATAATACCAACAAAATACATACTGTAACTGAACACGCAGAAAGAGAAACATCGTTCCTCAGCCAACACTCGGAAAATTCGGTGTCTCAAGCATAAGTTCCCGGAGCAATCCAACCGCTGTACAAACATACGCCATCAAAGACAGACAGTGTGTTATGAAAACAAGCAACGGAGAATAAACACAAACAAACACGCGAAACAATTGATGAGAATGAGACAAGGGGAGCGGGGGGCGGCCCGGTTACGTATTCATTGCTATGTAAAGGATTTTTCGTCCGTAAAACTGTCAAGACGCGTGTGTCTCTTTTTCTGCGGAATTTTTGGCGTAAATAAACATCAAAAGCGCTCAGCGTTGTCATTGTGAAATGAAAATTATTACCGGGACCCACGCCATTGAAAGAAACAGGCTCCCAAATGTGGAAGGCTGATAGAAAATAAACAAAGAATATAACATTTATTTGCTCTTTGCCCAAAATTCATTACGCTGTCTAATGTACCCGTGTGTTTTATCCCTACAGGCGTTTTAGGAAGATAATATACAAAACCATTTCTTCATTTGTGCTTATTTATCGTTAACTTAGCGAATTTAATGTTAGGGCTAAGATATCCCATGGGTGTTTACATGGCTATGGAATAACCCCTCTGACAAACCGTCAGTCTAGATACAACAGGCTTTGAATATTGCATATCAGTCGAATAAGCTGCTTTGAACCTGAAGAAGGCAGCTGGAAGATAATGGAGATCTGGGAACACCGTAACAAGGAACGTAGTGCGAACAGGCTTAGACGATACTGAGCATGATTGATTGAAGCTTTAACATAAATCCCTAGTAAACGCAACGATCTTCAGTAAGTACTGAAGTATTTATATTCCAACTTATTTTCATCGTTCCTGCATAAAATATCAAGTCTAGTTATATTCACAAACTGCTTTATCTAATACGACAAATGTATGGTGACAACCTGTAACCTGCGCGACGTGGATAGTGCGTTACTGCCGTTGGAAAATGGTTATTACAACCATTGAAATAAAACTTAGTTTGAGTGCCACACCACAACGATATCAAACAGTGAGGTGCCCGACGACGGCAACGGTACGTTTATCGACAGAGGATGTAGCCCGACGAACGACGCGAAATTGCAAATTGTGTTTAACCTAACTCGATAACGATAAAACATTCTAGCGCAACTCGCGTATTCTTTTATCGAGAACCTGCTCTTCTTTTAAAATACAGCTGTCGCCTAAATGCTAATTGCCCCCATTAAGTACTCAAGGGAGTGGGCCTAGCGACTACACTAATTTTAAGCTGCCATTCCGCCATACGCTGGACATCATAACCTCACTTTATCGAGTCCATTTGGCTGGTGATACTCTTTTTAATAACGTACTTTAATTTTATGTCTCTTTATCTCAGGGATTGTAGCACTTAATTGAGGTTTTTCGTCCACATGTTTATGTAAATTCATATTTGTACCAAATACGAGGATTATTTCGAGGGTGATTATTATTTTTAATGATTAACATTTTCGTTAAAATAATATTTAACACACAATGCGTTGTCACGACCATTAATGCCCTTTGAAGCTTGTGAGAATAGAAGCATGAAAGTATGAAAATACTTGGGTAATATCGTTTCCACATTATTAATATTGTGATAAACGTAACCTTTATTTTCTTTTCATATATTTATTCTTCCTCATAAAAGAAGGTTACTAAAAGTGCCGCAATAAATATTGAAGAAAACATGTTGGCACAATCTCTGTTTCCTTGGTACTAATTGTTAATTAATGCCTTTTAATTGGACGCAACCCTAAACCACGACAAACAAATGGACTCACAAAGACAGCCATAAAAATAACAGTGCATAAATCGGAATGAACGGTAATTCCAACAGCTTAAATGGGCGGTCTAATGAAAATATTTTAACTATTAAAGTCCATTTGATTGTTTTCCCTGGCAATAATCTGGCAATTAACGATCATTCGGTTAGCTGTCTGTGTGTAATTTATTACACAATTACGTGGCTGATGTATCGACGCCATTGTATTGTGATCGTTACTAAACCTGATGTTGTTTGTTAAACATTCGCACAGAACTTACACAAACGACTTGCAGCTGATAAGGACTGGTTTGACTGCTGCTGAAACTGAATGAGCCAACGAATTTACAGTCGGGTAAAATAAATAATATGCACGAAATAACTTTGACGTCTGTAATTGCTGCTAGTACCTACGGATGTTTTACCGTCTAGTTAATGTACACGCTGCGCAATAACCGAAGCAGTATGAAGAAATAGTACAAAGTAAAAGACGCTTGCATATTCGGTGCAAACACGTAAAGTTCAAAGGCAGGAGCGTCCCAAGCGTGGCGAATCTCCACGAAACGCTATAAATTTTTACTAAAACAAACAACCGCGAGTGAGCAAACAAACAGGCACGCATGCGCCGCGTCTAGTAACCGCGTAGCTTATGAAGCTCGCTAAATATAATAAAATATGTACCTATACGCGTATTGTAATTACACAAACAGATCGAAATGATTCACGATGCAGCCATCGACCGCGTCGAATCAATGTTTAACTTTTATGTTATGAAAAAATTAAGTAATGAATTTCGCACTGACTAATTTGCATGCAAAAAAATTTGTTTGCTTCAAAGAGAACAAACAGAAATCATCAATACTAGTGTAAATTTAACGAAACTGAGTCTGAAATCACCTGTTGGGGACCTTTAACTAATACAATAATGAAGCGATCCTCTCGGTCCATTTTCAGCCAGCCCCTCGCCACTCCATTTACAACGCTATAGACACTTACTTATAAATCTATCGCTCCCAATTTAGATAATCCGCGCCAGATTCCGTCCCCGTGAATCTAATTTTAAACTTCATTGTCGTTCCATATACTCTTATGATTACGACACTGGCCTGTGACCCATTGTTCGAATTTCAAATGAGCGGCATTGAACGTGAAACGAGGCCCAAAACTACGAACATTTCCGACAAGATAACGAACTTGGTTCATGATCGCTATTCAAACGTTCCACCATTATTTTCTCATGTTCGGCGTATTTTAAACTGAAAATTGGGTATTCTGTAGTACGAGTAGACCTCTCGAAAGCTTACGAATCCATAAAGAAGCTTTTTAAGAAGATTTCCTTTCAGGACGTCCTAACAACTACAACATGCAGGTAAAAGTTTAAGTCCCTCACGAACTTTGTACCTTACATGAAAGTTTTAACTAGTCGCTGTAATATTACAATGCAATGGGATGGCAACATCGTTGTGAAAACTGAAGAGATTCTCTTTGGAAAGTATAAAGCTGTCAGTAAGGGTACTGTAGAGACCGAGGATATTGTGAATAAAGAATATTTTATTTGTAAATAATTTCTATTTGTGAGAGCACCCCACGCCTCATAACTTTAAGTCGATAAATCACAATATTAGACAGCTCCTCCTCGAGGGTTGGAGAGAGCGAAAAAATAAAATCGTCTTTCATCAATTACTGGGAGCAAAAGCTTTCTGCTCGCCTTATTTATTTTCGAAATTCTCAATATCGATGGCATTACTTGTCTTGACAAATCATCGAAACAAAACGAAATTTGATTTTATGGGTTTTCGTTTTAACGTCAGACATTGTTACGTTGAAAATAATTCTTTAATAACGGATAAGTCTACTTAATGTTGAGTGTCATTGATAAATGTTAAGAAGGCAAAAGAGAGTGACTTGCATAAACTCTAAATTGGAGTTTCATTATATATATGCATGGCTGATCGATTGGTAAGATCATCAAATATGCAACGATGACAGCTTGCGATTTCGCGATATCGACGGCAGTTGCATCGATTTCATCCGATAGCCTTTTAGCTAGATAACTGGATGATGTAGCATTATGAAAATTTCTCTGATATTTTTCATCCCGCGGCTTGTTACCTCGATCGTCACCGTCAGACTTGTAATATATGACGGCATCACTAATTTTAATTTTAGATATATACACATAATCTATTGCTCGCAGACTGAGCTTTCGAGACTAAACTAACTCAGTATCGGGGGAGACAGACAAATCACAGATATTAATGACAATATAAATCTATAAATTGGACAGTTTGACATTTTTTGTGTTTAAATTATGACTGATCGAATTAGCCTTTAGCATTCCGAAAACTAGAATTGTAAATCTTTTGAATCACTCGACTACATTTGTAGAAAAAGTTCGCAAATAAATAACAAGTAATTGGACAAAAGCTTTACTTCTAATTCGCCACTAAACAGATCGTAAACGTCAAATGAAAAAAAAAAACCATAACTTGTTCATGATGGTGGATGAATCCGGAGAAAGAAATAATTTTCATTCAACAAGACACGTCATTATATTACACGTTATAATTAAACTATAGGTACGGTTGTTCTATCTCATGAAAGCTGGTTGGTCTTTGATGTGTATACTACCGCAAACACGGACTTATGGATGGCAAGCAACTGGCAACTCGCCGTCCGGGAAGGACCAAGCCCGAGTCGACGCCGACAGCGCGTTGTGTTCTACGCGCCTCTTGAAGAGCTGTTAGTAAAAATTGACAGGATCTACTGAGGGTGACACCTGCTAGGGCTCCGAAATTCTTCGGAATACAGAAAAATAAAAGTATACGTAACCTACACACTACGAAGACTCTCATAAGAGAAGGAAGAAGGCCTTCATAAGATAAACCAACTATAGAAGACATACATTTTCATTAGCACATAGCAAATAAATACGAGTATTATGACGAGCTATCTAACAATGGACGCTACCTTTCACACTATATTTCTAATTAACTTAGTTTATTTTTATTCTACAAGAACTGGAGTGGCATGCAGTGTTGTAATGGAATTCTTTAGTAGTCAACTACAAACCAACAACTCGGCAAAGCTATTACTTTTGTTGTTATGTTTTTGAGTTACATAAAGTGCTATTTGGTACTAAAAACTGCAAGATGGTCTAACTAACAAACCAACATTTTGTCGGTTTAATTTTTGTTTTCCGAATAAAAAGTACCTATTCTTTTGAAAAGGCCTAATTTTACATAACAACGTATAGTGTCTAACAAATAAATAAAAGCAATTCCCAAACATCTTCCCTAAAACCAAACCTATAATCAGTCAGAGACCACTGGCCATAAATTGTTTATGAAGAAATAAACGCCCACTCTTACACAATTTTTATTTTCCTGTTCTTACACATGCCTTCTTATTAAAAGAACCTCATTATTTTCCTTAGCAACTGTATTTACCTTTAGTAGATGTTACTAATTAAGATGTTTCATAATAACGTTCTCTGTTACTCAATGGTGAGGTATCTGATATTCTTCTTCACGTGTTTGATCAAAGAGTGAAGCTTAAACATAGGTAGTACATATACTCGTACCTCCTGAACTAGGTACCGTCGCGTCGTGTTCATACTTGTCGACCTTGAAGTGAACTCACTCGGTGAATCACCGTCACAAAATGTGATAGAAACAGAAGGTCTACTTTGAGATAGACATATGGAACTACCATGATAATAGTATCATCTTCATCTACTTGCATAGCTTGAAAATACAAGACTTAATCTACTTAAAGCATATTGTAACGTACACCTGCAACCATGTCAACTTTACAGTTCATTGGAATTGTTAGCAATATGTCTTCCTCTATCTTTTAGTATGTATTTGGAATGTTATTGCTTTTCATCCCCCCTAGCGTAAACTAGAATAAACTATGATTGTGTTTACCCAAGAGAGGCGTTCTAGGGCCACGGTAACTTTTTCGAACGTTCCCGCAGCCCTAACAAGCATCGGTCCTAATGAGCTCTGTCTATTTTGTTGATATCTCTTTGAGATATAGATCTTTATCGGACGGCCAATCTATACATTGCCCACAGTCCGCAAGCCCACGACCACGGTGGCCGGGAACAGCTCTGCGACTTCCGATGCCTGGGACATCTTCTGCGGCTGTCAGTTGGCCCGTGACTATTTATCTCTCTCTAACGGTTTCAGCCACCTCCTTCGCTCGCTTTACTGCTTCGCAAGAGGTAACTTCTGTAAGTATCAAATTTGCATGGCCTCGATCACACGTCCACTGTTCATTCACACATTTTCGCATCATTTACTTTACGATCGGCAATTGTTTTGACCTTCTGTATCTTCCATTCTTCGCCACTGCAGAACATAATTATTCAACAATGTACGAATGTTCGCCAGCGTGTCTAGTTCCCATATCATTTTGCATCAGAAGTAACATTGTAACTCGGGCTAGCATAAAATTCTTTGACACGCATCTCTTATGAAACATGTATCGATCTTCACTAATGGTAAGATTCTTCTCTGACTACGTCACTTAAGCGTAAGTGGGCGTGAATCTTTAGCATCATGCATCGATATCTTATAGATGAATACGTTTCATCTTTGAAAAGTGGAAGATAAAAAATAAATGTCAAGGAACTTCTAATGATCAGTTTTTTATAGAAATTTTGTTCCCGTAGTCAACATTACAGGAACCGCGTATTTTCATAGTGCAACTTCTAAAATGCAATTATAAATTTAGAATTTTTTAGGTTGCACTCATTCAGCCGGGAAAAAGAGGCAAACTCGGCTCCAAGGGCAACCAAAAACGATAACAAAATGATTTCCTCTAAAGGCCACTATCTAACAACAACACGATTACAAAAAATTAATCATAACAGCAAAAATATTAACATTAATTTTAGCAGGAAATCGCGTTCTATTGACCAACTTGTTACTGATATTGATACCAGTTCTATAAATATCATCATAACAGTTTTTTTTGTTACCAAATAAGTATTACTGTTGCATTTTATGTCATTAAGATTACAAGTTCTATTACAAGACTATGATTCATTATTAGCCTAAAGCCGATCGTGATGGATAATATAACGTAACATAGTATGATCGGTATCGTAATTGCACGTTATGTGATCACGAATTACACCGGTTTAACTTGCTCTAAGAGCTTCTCTTATTACGGAAATGTTTGAATGTCTGATATTAGATCTCTTTGAAATGAAACACCATCAAAATTTAATGAAGTCAGTCTTGTTATCATTGAGAGGTAGGTTTTTATTTAGACAATAGTCTAATGTTAAAAAGAGGAAAGTTTTGTATTTTATTTTAGCATATAATAGCATAGTCAGCCTTATAATTTTCCCACTGCTGAAATTCAGCCCTCCTCTCTAGGAGAGGGAATGGGCCGTAATCCACCATGCGGGCCCAGTGCGGATTGGTGGATGTCATGTCACATGTCATCGTTTTTAGAGCAGTGGTGATGATATAAATTACACAAAGTAATGCGCCTGGCTGGGTTTGAACCCGCGACCAACAACTTGTACGTCGGGACCGTTACCACTTAGCCACCATTGCACTCCTGTGTTTTTGTTTATAATAAATAAGTCGATGGCAGATGCTAGTTGGTTATAACAACAAATATGTATGCTTTTAGATCTCATTGCCTGCTAGGGCTGCGGGATTGTCTGAAGGTGTCATCGCGGCCCTAGAATCCAAAGGGCAACTTAAGAAAGGCGGACAATCCCTTTCGCTCAGAGCGGTAGAAATAATTTAACGATTTCCCACAATAAAAAAAAAATGTTGGCTACTTGGCCATTAACAGAAGTAATTTTAGGTGTTACAAGTCATTTCAACTATTGTTTATTCGCCATTCAAATACAAACATCAATCAAATCGTTATTCGACCAAAAATCAATCTCGTATCAGAACCGGCTCAAATTAACATTTAGTGATTTGCTGCTTTTTTCCAATTCTTTGCGGACCATTAACAACGATCAAGTATTTACCGTTCCCCCAAATAGGGGTGAGCCAGTATCTACTTTGTTTGTAATTTTTCTTTTAGTAGTCCCCCAAATTGGTTGTGGGTTTTATCACTTTTATCTATTGAATCAGCCGAGCCAATGTCCACCGTCTGTTGCAAACTTCCCTCTATTTGGGGGAGTTGTTAAAAACAGAACACGCCAGGTGTTACGCTTATTAACTCTCACGATATCAACCCTGGAGTAAACTGAGGCTCTAAAATGAGCCCTAAACGCGATCCATTTTACGACCTACAATCAACTATACAACACCATTTTTAGTATTGCAAAACCTGAATATAGTTTTTAACTGAATCGATTCCAATCATTTTTACACCTTATTACATGTTTTCCCAAAAATATTTTAAAAAAGTCACACCACTGACATTAAGTGCAACACAGGTCACGGCAGGTAATACCGAGCATAAGAAGCCAGCGTACAGCTGAATGCGGGAGCTGAACCTCTCAGTCGCCCGGATGGCCCAGTGACCATGTATTTTTGCGGACTTGCGGTAACAGCACATAACTTTGTGATTTTTCATGATACAGTTATGAAATTGTTTTACATAGATTCCTTACAAAAAAAGTACTAGACACGAGTTACGGGTTTCGCATATACTAAAACGAATGTTGTAATGCTCCCTAACTCTTTCTCGCTCGCACGACTAACATATTAGCACGCTATGGTAAGGTCCCTTTTCCATCTGTATCATTTATATAAAATACCAACAGCCATGTTACCTCGAGGGGGATCATGTTTGCGCTAGAATACTTCGAAGCACTAATTACAGTATACAATTGCAAACAAGATGTGAATTCAGACCAAATTAGTATTTACTTCAGCAAACAACCCTACCGGAGTATTAATGCAAAGATAATAACAGAATTTGCGAAGGAGATGGTGGACCAGAGGTACAAAACGTTTTAGTGCTCGGCTACACTGGCAACGCGGTGCGGGGAGCGGCGCGGGTACGGGAACACGCGCGATTTGCTTGGCCACACTGGCAGCGCGGCGCGGGGAGCGGCGCACCCGTGCTTCCAGCGAGCACTTAGAAGCTCATTCATTGTGCGGATATCTAGGGAGTGGAATTCTAAGCCGGAGTATATGTTTCCTGAGAGCTAATAAAACCTTAGGGTCTTTAAGTCAACGGGTCTTTAAGTCAATGAGGTTACTTCCAATAGCAATCGAGTCCCATCGTCAACTAAAATTGCTAACCATTGAATGAGATAGTGGTCAAGCGAAAGCCTGTCGATAACAAAAAAAAAAATGCTGAAGAAATATGATACTCAAATCAAATTAAGTATGGATCACAAAATAGGTACTTCCACTTTGTGCACGATTAAGTAAAGTGCCAGTAAACATTTCAGTATTTTGCTGGCAGTTGGCTATTTGATATTCTAATGGTTAGCCTACACAATACTAATAAATTATTAGCCTTATTTACGAGCGTGCGTTATCTTGTGTGTTCAGCACTTATGTTGTATGTAGCTGTGATGTCACTGCCCCATCGCAGTTACCAAAAACTGTGCCACTTTCAGTTCTAACTTTTATGATATTCAGTGAACTGACGCAACAGCTAAATCCTTCATAAAAATTATCTCAAGAAATTATCTTTAGGCCCAATGATTCCATTTTCTAACCTCTTTTAGCCAGACTTGTTTGAAACTCAATTACAGTACCTAACATTACTTACGAAGATATAATCTTATGTCAAAAAAATAATACGCCAGACATCCCCATATTCTGTATGCGAAGGTGAACTGAACCCACATAAGTTAGCAAACAAGTAACATTTAATATTTCCACGTCGGGAGGGCATCGTTACAGGGGTTTGCGACCGGCAGCCCCGGCAGGTGACTCCGCATATGCCTCCCCTGAATGCCAACGACCCCGCTTTTACATAAACACTCGCTTTATTGATAGCTACGGCAACAGCTGATCGTTTAAAATATTTTAATACCTTAATATATAATTTTTACTGCCCTGTTAAAATTAAGGCTTATCGTCAAACTAGTATTGCCCAAAATCGGTCTTGACACTTGCGTCACAATTAAGTCAAACTGAGACTAAGGTGTATTTTTTAATTGATATAATCCCAGGACAGTCTGTCTTAACGCCGAATTGTGAGGAGATCCGACTCCAGATAATGGAAGCATGTATGAACATAGAATGAGTAAGAAGAATAAATTGATAAAAATATTGTGCTTGACTGCGATCCAGTAAGCAGTGATGCAATCGTTGATGGTGAAATGGTGAGGCGCACTAGTTTATTAAGAGTCTATTCACTCTAGCCTTGAAGATATATAAATTGAGTATCGGTATAAAAACTGTATTGTTATACTACGTAAATCTCAGTTTGATTTAACTGCGAGACACTTGAGTCTTGCAAGCTTCCAAGACCGGTTTTGGGCAACACTATGTCAAACTTTAGTCTCTCTTTCCAAGCGCAAAATTAACGTTACAATCAACCTAGCTTTTTCCTAACAACATTGGATCTACTTCCAGTGCAACCAGATGCAACTGAATACCAGTATTTTACATGGAGCAACTGCTTTTCTGGTCTCCACAACCCAGTAACTGGGTATAGCTTGTGTTTGTAACGACTGTCAAAGATCGACATTTAATAGCCGGGATCAACGCGGCAACGGCTTAATGTGCTTTCCGAGACAAGATGGAATCTGGGTGTATTGAGATGGTCACCCATCCATAGACCGACCTCGGTAAACGTAACTTAAACTTGAAGATCAAGCTGTCCTTATGTAATTATTTAGCGATGAGCTTCACAATTTAATGTTATTAAAATAAAATATGACTAAACGTACTCGCATTAAACTAGAAAGGTACAAAAACTACATGCTCTTGGGATTTAAAAAGCCTGCACTTGTTGCTTAATGCAGGTAAAACCGAGGAGCAAATTCCTAGAGCATTCATTGTGAAAATAACCTGTATTTTCATTAAAATTCTTAGCGGGTTTAATATAAAAATATGAGGAATGAAAAAGGGTATGAAAAGTTGGCACATTTGATAGGAGCCGGATGCCGGCGGTCATTAATTAATAACTCAGTTAAGCCGCTGTACTAAAGCTTAACACATCAACCCCCGGGTTGCACAACTTCCGGTCAAATCCCGCGCTTCCACCCGCAAGCACTTCCGGTCAACGAAACTCTGCCGGGAGTTTACAAATAACGTGCGCCAACGAATAATATTACATAGTATATTTTGTCGATATACATAAAGATGGGACTTATGTAGATAGATCCTGAAGTTGGCTTGGATTAAATACGGTACTTCAGCTATGAAGAGGTTGGTTTATGAGGGAATATGCCCCGAGGGTTCTTAAATTAGGCCTGACACAATCATGAGGAGAAATTCGCCAAGCGCTGAATACTTATGTACTCTCAAGGTCTGTTGAATTAACCTTGGCACGGAGATAAGGAATTCACTTACAGTACTTTCTCGTACCAGTACTTCTATTTAGCTTCTAATCTAATATGAGACGGAGTTAGGATCAGGGATATAATTATGGATATGTAATTTTGGTTCTATTTTGGATACAGAAATAATATAACACCAGTTAGGCTGCTCGCCCACGTCCGATAATCGGTGACCGATTTTTTGTAGGAGAAAATAGAACACACTGATAGCAACAGTGCAACGCACACGTCCTACAAAAAGTCGGTCAGAAATACAGAACAATGTCACAAATATACAAAATCGGCCCGATTTGTCCTACAAAAAGTCTGACGTGGACGAGCAGCGTTACGGATATATTTTTTTAATGACATAAACTAGTGCTTAACTGCGATCCCAACTGATGGTAAGCAGTGATGCATTCGTTGATGATTCTGACTAAAACTCTGTGTTGCTTCAGTTGCTCATTAACGTTCCAGAGCTGCGGAGACTCTTCAAACAATTCTGCATTCAAGATAAAGATCCTATGTCCAACATTCAGTTAGCTATTACGTCCCTAACTGTGCTTATCATAACTCCTACCACAAACTTGCCGCTAGAAGTAGTACGTTTAACAAATTATATGCGCCATTAAACTGTCTTCAAGAATAAATTTGACTGTCTCTCTCTGAGACTGTTCAGAGTAGAAAAAAGGAAAAAAAAAAAGGTACTGGTTCAGTGACATTGAACCATAAAAAAACGGTAATGAAACTTCGTGATGCTGCAAGAGTAGGTTTTTTAGGGATCCGAGTACCTGGTACTTAAGTAAGATGTCCACCTGTCTATCTGTCTGCCTGCCTGATACTGTGACTTTAAAACTGTTAAAGTTAGTTTTTTTGTCATTTTAACTGGATAACAGAATAATGTTGCACAATCATCGCAAAACAATCAAACAAAAAGTATAAACTCAGAAAAAAAGAAAAATGTCTGCAAAAAAAGAAAATGCTTAAAGCATTAAGTCCGCCTTTGTACAGTGTTTCTTACTAGTGCATAAAGTTTTAATACATGAATACATAAAGTGCATTGTATCTACGAATTGATACAGAACAAGGCAAGTAACAATGTGAATTTTACAATCTACACTAGCATTTTTTTTTCCACAACTATCACACAACGCCGTCTAGTCCCAAGCTAAGCAGAGCTTTTGTGGGTACTAGACAACTGATAAACATATATTTCTAAATACATACATATTTATTTATTTATTTATTAATGCTTATTGCACATAAACTGTACAAAGGCGGACTTCATGCCTTAGGCATTATCTACCAGTCGACCTTAGGGTGGTGCAGATAAATTACACCCAGATACAGAACAAATGATCATGCTCATCACATAACCATTTGTCCTGGGTGGAAATCGAACCCACGACCTCCGGCATAGCAGTCAGGGCCACTAACCACTAGACCAACAGGCCAGTCGAATATAGTAAAGAGGTAAAGTTTAAAGAAATACTGGTCCGATTGCCAAAATTTTTTCAACGATAGAAAGCTGCTTTATTTCTGCTATATTTTATGTACGTGGGTGAAGTCGCGGGCAAGAGCTAGTTTATATGTAATTTTCTAAGTTCATCTAGGACATTACTGATACTCCATGCTTCAGAAAGCATGTATAGCCATTGGCCTCAGTTGTCATTCGTAGATCTTTGACAGTGTTATAGGTAGTCAAACGAGGGTTAGGGAGATCATTATGATACAGAACCCTAAGTACGCCTGTCCGACTCGCATTTAGCCAGACTTTTTCAACTAGGCGTCATTACCATCGAACGGACCAACTAAGTGAATAATTTCAGTGACTTATTTCAAAGGATATTTGAAAGTCTCGCCGGCCATTATTTCATGAACTCAGATAGTTTATTCAGTTTCAGATTACTTCTGCTATAATGGAACAGGCGCCATAGTGAATTAGATATTTTTTATGAGAGCTCAGAGCTGACTTTCAACAGGGTAATGGACTGCTCAACCTTAAAAATTAATAATTTATTTACAGTTTAGAGTAGCAATTTTGCATCAAAAAGAAGAATTAAGTAGGTACTATATCAAAATACTTAAGAATTTTTTACGCTATATCAGCTAAATACATGGCACTCGTAAGTACATATTGTGGCGTCAAAAAAGATCGGTGCTGATTAACTTGCAACCTGGCAAAGACACCATTTTAATGTTTATGATAAAAATAGCATAAGTATTCATATTTTGATGGAAGATTGTTTTAAGATGTCAAATAAGTAAACGTTTGTAATCGTATGAAATATTTTACAAATGTTTAAAATATAGTGCTTCAAGCAATATACAATAACTATAAGCGTTTCTTTTACGTCTTCGCCTCCACAATATCTACCTAATGTTATTATATACTTCTTTCTATTTCAAATATCTATTATTAAATAGGTATACTGATACTACTGATGTGTGCACCTACCAGTGCAGATTTTTGTAACCTACAGGTTGACTTAAAGAATGCCTTGTTGCACTAAGTCCGCTTACGAACCACTACAACACATAAAGTTTAAATAAATAAAAAATTATCAAGATCTACAGCTGTCCAAACTATTATCAGAAGCCTTAAATCTTTACGTTAAACTTCCGTACAGCTACAAAATATAACAACAATAACCAGCCCAAGTAAAAGGTAATAAATGCACACACAACACAGCGTATGTAGAAAAACATTTAGATACGAATAAATTGTGAGACAAGACAGGCCACCCGTATTTCACCGGCTTATCTTCAGTCACCCGAAATGTGGTTCACTGTTACCCTTAGATAGAACGTACAAGGTGCGGCTTGCCAAAGTAAAAACAAAAGGTATTTAAGCTAATTTCTGTGTAAGCTCTTTAGACCAATAATTTCTCGGCGCTCCAAGTTGACAGTGGTCCTTCCTGGGAAAAGTTGAGAGTCGGCAAGCGCCTGCGGTGAGCCGCGACCCCTCAGTTGCTGCGGATTACGGCCCGTTCAAACGACTAAATGAATACAGCCGAGTAATTCACGCTTTATTGTGTAAACAACGAATTACAGCCTTTACAATATTTCTGTAACACTGCTGTTGCGCCACCGTTACATGGTGGACATCCCACTCATAAGTAAAAAGCGTTTTGGGACCATATTCAGTATGCGTACTTCTAAGGAGTGGAATTTCTTGCCGGAGTCTGTGTTTCCTGATAGCTATAATCCAGGGGTCTTTACATCAAGATTGAATAGGTTACTTTTAACACTTTTGTTGTACCACCGGTACCTACATGGTGGACATCCCACCCATACGTACAAAGCGTTTTGAGAACACATTCATTATGCGTATAGCTAAGGAGTGGAATTCACTGCCGGAGTCTGTATCCTGATAAAGCAGAGCTTTGCAGCTATAAGCTATCAGGAAGCAGTAATACGCTGACATAAAATATATTAATGACATAATATATACACAGCAAAATTTTGATGATTTTAATCTCGTGGATAGCCAATCCGGTATATGGAACACTATCGATTTGTAACGATAAAAAAGTACCTTTTTTTAAACTCGTATTAATTTACGCATGTACGAAATTAATTTCTTTAAGAAAACGTCAGCTGAGCGAGTACAATGACCTGTAGGTAGTAGTCGGCGTTGCGTACTAACTACCTACAGGTCATTGGACTCGCTCAACCCTCCACGGGATTAAAAACGATCAAAATTTAGCGGTGTATATTAACACAATAAATAAATGAAAATAAACTTCGAGACTGAATTCAAGAGTGAATACGTTACTTCTAGGCAAGCATTCTCAACTGTTGACCACATCATCACTTACCATTAGGTGAGATTAGTCAAACGCGAGCCTATGCATAATAATAAAAAAAACTGTTTTTAAAAAGATCCCACAGCTACCAGAAGCCACCATTTTCATACGCTCTTATTTCAAGCAAAAATTACGGACGCAGCCAGAATGCATTTTCGCTTTGCTTACTCCGCAAGGGAAATAAGCATAACGACGATTTAGTAGTGCAATATCTGGTTATTTTATGGGGAGACAAAATAAGCGTTGTTTATTTACTTTGTTTTATCAGATAAATAACTCGTAAAAATCTAAACAAAAGAATAAGTAAATAGAGTCTTCAAAAAGCAGAAAATTAATCGATAAATCCCACTTTTAAGTATCGGTTGCACAAAGCTTGTTATTAAAAGGGTTATTTAAAATGTTCACTGCGGGCTTGGAACACAAAGGGCAGATGAATTTTAGTCAGTCAATATCTGGCTCATTCTCGCTTCACCCAGAGCGAGAAAAGATATGTGAATTTCCGAATCCAAAAAAGGTATCGATTGCAAGAATCATCATCATCTTCTTAGCCTTGTTCGGCGCAACAAGTTTTTTCTTCCATTCAACCAGTCACGTTATCACTAACTCCCTTTTCTTTCATAACACTCCTCACACACAATCCATCCATCTCTTCTTTGACATCCCTCTGCATACATCCACATGTATACTCGTTCCATCGATATTATTATTATCGATTGCAAGAATACAAATATCTAATAAGCCAAGTGCATATCTACTAAGCTACTTTAATTTATGCGACCTTTAAAGGCGAGCGGCCTGTACTATGTAACAATAAAGACTTTAAATTTTCACCGTAAGCTAATATAAAACCGGTTTAGAGCAACTTAGCAAGGTCCCACTCAGCTGGTGGTTCGCCCTAGGGCTCAACATATTCATAACAATTACTCTAAGCCTTATCGTCTGTCTCGACAAGTCTGGCAATTAACAGTAACTTCTCAAGCCTATGAAAGTTAGAGACCTAACACTGTATAAATATGCAATACTAGCTTTTGCCCGCGGCTTTGCCCGCGTACATAAAATATAGCCTGTCACTCAGGAATAAAGAAGTTTTCTAAAGGTAAAAAAATTTAGCAATTGGATCAGTACTTCTCTACCTCCTGCAAACAAAAAAACAAAAAACTTTACCTCTTTAATAATATTAGTAAGGATATGCTATGCAATTCTTCTGTGTTCTGGGTTTCTAAAAATGTTTGCAACTGTGTGATTTTTTTAAATGAATGGTCCATGTAGATAACGGCACGTGTATCCGTTTTTCTGTGTAATGTACGTCATATTTTAATTTAGCCGTCAGCAAACTATGTATCATAACATACATATAACTTTATATAAATATGTCAGCGTGTTACGAATTTATTTAATTTCATAACACACGACTTTCGAATCGTGAACACGGCCAGTGCTGTATCAAAAATATCGCGTTCGAAATTCGAAACAATTCAATTCGCCACCGGCATTCATAGTTAGGACTACAACCCCGAAAAAAGCTAATCAAATATGGACGAGACCCCGCACCAGGTGACGAGTGGCAGGTGTAGAACAATAACTCGTTGTCTCTTTCACACCCACGCGTTAGGTACTACTGTCCCATTCACACGTTGACATTAATATTTTTTCGTATTAGATTTTTTTAAGGGGGGTAGATATGCATCGGTTTGATATACAGTGGTGTTGTGACTTTTCATCCGTTCGCGTCATGCATTTCAAAAAAATTGGCTTTTGAGTTAGTCGTTGCCATTGTCGTTTTGCCTCGTTCCAGTTTCGCGTCACAGTTTCCTTGTTCATAGAGCATTCGCAGCAACTACGTAGACTTAGTTAAAAAAGTTTTTATGTTAATTAGATTTGACTTTAACCCTTCAGATACCGTCAATTAGAGACACAATAGTAAGACAATAGATGCGCGGCCACCGGGTGTCGCTTGGGGATTCATGAATTAAGTAGTTTTCTTCAATCGCTTCGATGGTAAAGAGATACTGGATTAACAATAGGTAGATCATGCTTACACGTTTCTGTAAAACAATGGGAAATGAACACATACTGTAGATAATATAAAGGCAATATGCTAAAGAGTAATTTCAATGCAATACTTATCGGGGTGGAGATAAATGTGAGCGATAAGCTATCAGTGGATCAATAGACCGTAATGTAACTTTTGTAACAGTCCTCTATTCGCTTCGAAACAATACGAGTACTTGGCCATCTAAACGCAAATAATAACTTAAGTGTCGAAACCGCGCACGAGTTGTGTAACTTGGAACAGGATGGAAGAGATAGGCGCACTGCAAATTAACGAAATAATACGTTACTTAATCATTGAAGCTACAAGTATTATTAAGGCGTATAAATAACTAGCACTCTTGCCCCCTTTTGGGCAAGAGTTTCCACAAAGTGGGTACCCGAAGATGGACGACGCCGCCGAGGTCGACCTAGGAAGAGGTGGCGAGACGACCTGGATGCCTACTGCGGGGACTAGTTCGAGGTGGCTCGGGAAATGAATGCCTGGAAGAAGTTATGGGAGGCCTTTGCCCAGCAGTAGGACAGTATAGGCTAATAAAAAAATATAAAAAAGTAGCTGACTAGCTTTTTTTCCGTGACTTTGACCGTATGAATGTCGGTTACTGCGTACGCGAACTCGAAGCTAGATAAAAAGTAACCTAGCTCCTTCATTGGCTACATTAGCTTACTCCGTACCAAATTTTATAAAATTGGTTCAATAGTTTAACTGTAAAAGCGTAAAAAACAGGCGAAGTTACTTTCACATTTACATTAGTGTAGATTTCACAAATATCAAGGTTGTTTATGTATGACTGATGCACGTTTAATGTTTGCATTACAGCAAAACTTTGCAACAAGAGTTGGCCCAGATCCATCATTGTCAGGTACACGTAGAATGTCTCAGTCTAACTGAAGTTCACCTGATTCATTACTACAGTCATCAGTCAATCGCTTATATATGATCAAACGAACTTCTAGAAGGAAGTTCGATCATTATTATATGAATAGCTCCATTCGAAGATATAATATTACCATGTAGTTTCCCTAACGTACTAGGTAGTGTCGCACTTTTAGATTTATATCGATTGTACTACTCGATTTTCGATTTCAAACCGTCATCCGTCATCTACGCATCACTAGCGCTCCTGTGCTTTGATCATTCCTTTAGAGATACCAAAACTTTAACAAAGGGTTGAGGTGGGTGGGTTCTTATATCTTCGAATGGAGCTATTCATATAATAATGATCGAACTTCCTTCTAGAAGTTCGTTTGATCATATATTATATTTTCATAGCTCCATTCTTCAGATATAATATTACCATGTAGATGTTTAGAGAACTGAAGTAATGCATATTATTCTTAAAGTTTTGGTAGGAAAGTGTATTTAAATAAAACAAGGTTTATTGAAACTAAAATGATTCTTATTTCAATAACTTTACAACAAAATAACAATTTTTAACTTAACTGATAATCTTGTACAATTTTATATTTATAATTAGTCTGTAAATTATCAATAATCAATAAAACTTAATTGTTTGTTTCAAAAACAGACCTAGCCAATTCTTGTGAAATAATGGGACGATTATAAAATTTTGCAAACGTCTGTGATGTAGACGTCCATCCAGCTGTTTTCCGAATCGTGTCCAGTGATACACCAGAGGCGCGAGCGGCCGATGTAGAAGCGTGACGCGTGCTATGAGCACTAAACTTCGTCACGTCGACGCCACTCTCTGCTAACATATTTTTAATCCATCGACTGATGGTTTGTGACGTCACCGGTTTATGTGGACGTTTGTAAGTTAGAAATAAGTTAGAAGAGTCATTTCTAATATGTTTTGTAATTTCTAAGTAATCTTCCAAACATTTTGCAGGACAGATACTAGGCTTGTCAGTAAAATAAGGTATAACTAAGGTTGGTTGCTCACGATTGATTGCCGAGGTTTTAATTAAATTTGAAATAGTTATAATGATTTGATCTTGATGGACTACGATACTATTGGTTTTTATTAAAGATAATGTTTGTATGCGATGAGCTGTGCAAAGAGCCAAAAGTGTGGCCAACTTTTTTGTTAATTGACATAGTGATAAATTTGTATGAGGGTACCATTTATCCATGAAATCTAAAGCTACCTGTGGATCCCATATAGTATTATATTTAGGTATACTAGGTCTACATTTGAAGACTCCTTTTAGTAACCGTGAAACTTGTTCATTAGAACCTATATTATTACCAAGAAGCAGTGATATAGCTGAACGATGGCTATTTAGTGTCCCATAAGAAGCGCCATTTTCAAATTGTTTCGTAAGAAATAAAATAACCGCTGCTTTTGGTGCTTCTAAGTAGTTAATATGGTTGGTTAAACAATAATTCCACCACAGTTTGAACGTTGTGTTGTATTGTTTAATAGTATTAGCTGCCAACGACGAAATCATTAAATGTAACGCTTCTGATGGAATGCCTTGTTTTGTGAAGGCTTCCCGGAGACAATGGCTGCTACCAGGGTAGTCTGCGCGGGTAGATGTATCCTGTAATCCGACCGAATTGCATTTTTTAGAAAAATTTTCTCTGATATTATCATATTGCTTAACAATGGGAACCACACTTGTGTGGGCCAATAAGGAAAAACAAAAATTCCAGTTGACTGTTCGCTAATAATTTTTTGTAAGCATTTTTGAATTATTGCAAAAGGAGGAAAACAGTAAAAATAATATTTTGACCATGATATCGTAAAGGCATCTACCATAAGCGCATCCGGGTCTGGCTTCCAGGATATGTATACCCTACATTTGGCATTGGTGCGAGATGCAAATAAGTCTATATCAATTTTTCCTAGTTTATTGATAATATTTTGAAAGGCATCTGAACATAGTTCTATTTCGGTGTCGGGATTGACTCTGCGGGATTCCGTGTCAGCTTCTTTATTTTCTTTCGAGTTGATATAAGATGCAAATAACCACAAGTTGCGTTCTTCGCACCACTGCCAAATGGACCTCGTTAAGTCATTTAAGTGTGGAAATTGTATACCACCCATTCTATTGATATAGCTGATGGCCGTAGTGTTGTCTATTCGCATCAAAATAGCGCAATTGGTAACATCTCTGGCAAAACATTTAAGGCCAAAAAATGCTGCTTGAAGCTCTAAATAATTAATGTGATATTTTAGCTCACTTTCTTTCCAGCGCCCATTGGCGCACCTATTGTTGCAGACAGCACCCCAGCCTGACCTTGACGCGTCCGTGAAAATTTCCAATTTATATATTGGAGATGAAATAACATTTTTTGAAATTAATATATTTCTTTCCCACCAATTTAAATCCGGTAAAATGTTATTCGACAGTTTCATGATCGCGTCGTAATTATTGTTACATTTTTTCAGTGCGAGATACTTTTTTCTTTCGAATTTCTTTGTGTATAGCCAGCTGTATTTTATTGCCGGACATGCGGCTGTTAAAACGCCTATAAATTGAGAGAATTCTCGAATGGTACATTTTTGTAATGTTTTGAATTTTTTCACCAAATGTAATATATGAGTTTGTTTGTTTTCTGGTAAGGACATAGTCATATTTTGTGTGTCAAACATATAACCTAAAAATTTGCATGTTTGTTTTGGCTCTAACGAACTTTTATCAAAATTTATGATAAAGCCTAAACATTCGAGGATTCTGACAGTTTCATTTACGTTCAAAAGGCATTTTTCATAAGAATTCTCGATACACAAGATATCGTCTAAATATGTTACTGAACTAAAACCACGTTTTCTTAAGTAACCAATCACTTCCTTCATAATTTTTGTAAATGTTCTTGGGGCTGATGATAAACCGTAGGGAATTGCATTAAATTCATACGTAATTGAATTTTTTGAATCGTCTTCAATTTGAAACCTTAAATACTTTTTATGTTCGGGGTGTATAGGAACTAATAAGTACGACTCTTTCAGGTCAATACTAGCCATGTAACTGTTTTTTGATAATAAAGTACAGACACTTCTGTAATCCTCCATTTTAAAATGTTCGTTATTTACATATTTATTAAAATATTTTAAATTTAAAATAAAACGATCTGTCCCATTAGATTTTGGAATCAAAAAAATCGGTGAGAGAAATTGTTCAGTGTGGTTTTCACATACGGTAATAGCTCCTAAGTCGAGGAGGTTATTAATAGCAATTTGCATTTTTTGTTTCTCTTTAAAAGATAAAAATTTATTTGGTATATGCGGCCGTGAAACATTATTGATTAATGGTATACGATAGCCATTTAAAATATAATCTAGCACAGTTTTATTTTTTGTTATGTGTAGCCAACAATCATAATAAAAAGTTAATCTACCTGCATGTACCTGAACTATTGACGTGTTTGGGCACGTTGTTTGGAAAATGTGGTCGTCCTCGCCAGCGACTGTGCTGCCGGCGGCGGCGGCTGCGGTGCTTGAGGGCGAAATTGCCTGTTTATATGTACTCTGCTCGTCATGTATGCTCCGCGCCCCCCCCTCGACGACGACAGATATCGAGGAGGAGGTGTCCAGTTTCCCGTGTATCTGCCTTTGGATTGCGACTGATTCTGATTATTTCTTTGCGGTATATTTCTTTTAATTTGCGAACCTTGCTTTTCTATGGCTTTGGCAGCCTTTATTTTTTCTGATAATTGACTGCCAAATAAGAACTCATCTCTTTCCTCTTCTTGAATTATGTTCAGTATAGATTTATCTAGACACGGAGTAATACATTTAGTCCGAATTTGTGTTTCTGTGTAATGAAGATCTGTCAATATTCTACATCCTTCAGAAAGATGTTTTATAATTTCAATTTTTCTTCCGTCGTTAATTATTATTTCCAAAGCTCTTGAAATAGCAGTGATTCCTAACCCTAATTGATTTTGTTTTACTTCCATCTTTTTGTCTCTACTTCGAACTGCTTCTGCTACAGCAGCGGCTATCTCGGGGTTTAAACTGGGTGATTTTAGTAATCTGCAATTATCAGGAATATGGTGTTCCTTCAACAAGTTTTCTTTAACATCGTTTGTTAAGCCTTTCTTTAGTATTGGCAACGCTGCGCTGTGCCAAGTCGTTGTGAATATTAGCTCCATATTTAGGACTGTCTTCAATGGGATCCCCCAATGCAAGACGTATTTCTGCATCAAGTTCTATAGGTACTTCATTTGAGGTTTCAGGAACCGTATCATTTTCGGGATTTTTGTCCACGCATGTGGTTTGCGACTGCGATGGGTCGCATAAAACTGATGTACTAGATAAAGGTATCGTAGGTAATGATTCATCCTCAATATGAGGGTAATCATGGTGCATAATTTCAACGTCCTCAACATTATAATTTTCGGGTATTTCGACATCTGAAAGTATACGGTAAAAATATAGTTTTTACTTTGAAAACTAAAAATAATATCACCCATATGGATTTTTATTGTGATTGCAAAATTTTAACAATGCACTTTTTAAATTTATAAAATGCTCACAATGTATCAATAGGTACATGTATTTTGCCTTCGTGTATGACTCTCGGTCAACCTCCAGGCTTAGATTGTTTGCGTCATATCTAGCCATCGTGTATAACTCGCGGTTACCCTCCAGGCAGACTTATAGACGCTGTATTGCACACATTTATTTCGTACTAATAATTTTGTGAATCAATAACACTTGTAAACAATATATTCACTTACCCTGGTTTTCGATATCAGAATCTGAATCGGACATTATAATATTTCGTCGACGTTTATGTACGTTTTGTTTCCCTTCTAAACGTTTGATTTTTTCTTTGTAACGCTTTATTTTATCTTCAGCCTTTCGTTTCGGCATATTTGTAATGTGACGGTAACGCGTTTTTTTTTTTTTTTTTGAAGTGTGTGCGTTCACTACCGCGCACAAAAAAGGAATGATCAAAGCACAGGAGCGCTAGTGATGCGTAGATGACGGATGACGGTTTGAAATCGAAAATCGAGTAGTACAATCGATATAAATCTAAAAGTGCGACACTACCTAGTACGTTAGGGAAACTACATGGTAATATTATATCTGAAGAATGGAGCTATGAAAATATAATCAGACATAACATGACTGCAGTCCTATACTGAACGGTCCTAACCAACGATTGGAACAAATCTTTTTGTAATTGAGAAAGCATTTGCTTTCTGATCTCCAATTTCATGAAGATCACTAATGAATTATCTGTTAATTTAATCAAAATGTTTTAACGACTTTTCCAATTAATTGGACCCTCAGGTAGGAGGAAAATGTCCGAGGGTGTGTAGCGAGTAGCGATTATCTCGTATGGCCAGCCGGGAACCCTCTGGCAAGCCCTGCTTTCTATGTCATTAACCTTTTATTAAGTTATCTGTTTACCCTCCCACGTTATTATTTTAATGGTGGACAAACACACGAAATTTTTTGCCATGTTATGGTAGACTTTTGTTCCTAGAAAACTAGCGCCCAAAGTTTTTTATATATGTATATATTTATAATAGGCTCGCGTTTGACCAATACTTTCCTGTGATGTGGTCTATTGTAGAGCACGCTTGCCTAGAAGTAACCCATTCCCTCCTTCGCTCTACATACAATGAACATTTTGCCAAAACGTTAAATACGTACGGGTTCGATATCTATTTAAACGATGTGCATAAAAAGTTGACGTTTAAAATAAATCTTGTTTATCTCATTCCACTAGTTGTTAAGTTTGACTTTATTTACATTTTCATCACAGTTTTATAAGATTATTTAAACAATTTTTATAAATAATTATTTGATGATATTTCTATCTCATAAAGAGTATGTTATGGTGGTAAATTATTGACTTCTGATAGTCATCAACTATTTCATAACACCACAAATGACACTTTAAAGTGCCATTTACAAATTTTGATGCGACACAGGACATAAACATCGAAATACTCGAATCGAACACGGACATTTTTAGCTGATTATTTATTTATTCCTTTGAAATTAAATTTTAAGACGTCATAAAAAGTATAAATACATGAACTGAAGCAGTAAATTAGCCCCAAACTAAAAAATAGATATTCCAAACAGTTTCTTTACGACACGTTTCACACTAAATAATTCTGTCACGAAATGATATTTTTTCTATGTCGCCCAACAAAGTGTCATAAATGTGGACACGTCACTTACATATTATATGAGCGCGTATGAAATATTGTTAGAGCGACTAATGGTGCGTTTGCGTGTGGCCGCGCCCTTACAGCGCGCTCGCCTGTTCGCCGCTGTGTGTCCACACCTTTTAATATTA
This sequence comes from Mythimna lalbum, assembly GCA_949319445.1. Taxonomy (NCBI): domain Eukaryota; kingdom Metazoa; phylum Arthropoda; class Insecta; order Lepidoptera; family Noctuidae; genus Mythimna; species Mythimna lalbum. Next base: position 10,734,436 of record OX439354.1, on the reverse strand, counting down.
CCATAACGCTGATAGTTATTTCATAGTACAACTAATGAGTTTATTTTTAATTAGAACGCGATTTTAGGATTTCATTATAATTAATTAAGTTGATTAAGGAGACCTTCACGAATCATTTAATTTCATGAATATGTAGGTTTATATCACAAAATATATAAGTACTGAAGTCAATCTACATGCAAAGCGCGCTCGAGCAACGCACACATAGACACCGCTCACGGACACAATATCTCGGTAGCTCGGACCGCTCGTCGAACAGTTCCGGGTACGTACATGAGATTGTCTTCTGTATTTTATACTGTACGCGGGTTTATGATATGCGAGTAGATTTTAGATAATATTACAGATTATCGCACTAGATATTATAAAGGCGAAAGTTTTCGAGTGCTTTTGTTACTCCTTCACGCTGAAACTGCTACAGGGAGTTTCAAGGGATTTGGGTAAAATACACGAGACGATGAGAAAGACGATATAGCAAGTCATATAAGTAACTTAGCGTTTGTGTATTTCTTGCTTTTAAAATAAAGCATACTAGCGGCCCGCACGGGCAATAAATATAGCCTACATTACTCAGGGTGAATGTAGCTTTCTAATGGTGAAAGAATTTTTGAAATCGGCACAGTGGTTTTTGAGTTTATTCATTACAAACATACACACAAAAATACAAATTTTTCCTCTTTATACTATTAGTGTAGATGTATATGAGAGATGGCACACGGGTATATCATACCCTGGAACAGCACATAGGATACTTTTTATCCCGAGAGTACCTACCCTTGAAATAACAAAAAAAACACAACCTCTTACCTAACCTAGGGTCGAAGCTTACTGGGGCCAGGGATAGTTTCGAGAGGTAGCTCAGCCCCGGTATGAAGGCACGAAGGAACAGGGTGGGTTTTTAGTCAGTAAAGGTCTGACACTATCTCCCGCTCCGCCCAAGAGCGGGTGTTGTCATTGGATGATTTTCCCACCGAAATTTTTAATAAAACTTGGTCATAAAGTATAATTAAGTGCAATTGACTGTTCAGCTGTAGCGTGACTTGTACAAAACCATGTGAAATCTGTTGATAAATAATACATAAATCACATCAAAACTAGGAGCTAAACAAAACGTCTCACGCGCACCTACAAGGTATAAATTATATCTTTTGTTGTAACAACATTGTTTTACAAATTGCTAAAATAACACTTCAAATATCTTAAGGTTAGTCGATAGAAATCTAAATTGAATAACTTGGTGTTTTTTTTCTCACTATTGTGTCAATTCATTCATTGGAGCGAGGCGATTTACTGACACGCTACACACGGCTGTGAGAATTGGAAAACCATTCATCGAAACGAAGAGAAACTGACCATCTTTATAGTTATTTTTATCTCTATTTTTTTTTTCCTATAATAAAAAAACAGTGTAAAATCAAGTCGTTAAATTCAGCTGTCTTTTTCGTTTAGAGTGTTTTTCTTGTTTTATTTTTTAACTAGTTGATCCGGTGAACTTCGTACCGCCTAAAAGTCACCAATTACGATGTAACAAAGCCTAATATATCAAGTATAAACGTTATCTAAATCGATTTCGTATATTTTACGTGATGCGCGCAACAAAAAGATTCTACAGATTTATTATATGTATAGATTAAATACTCGTATTTACCTGGGCTTAGTAAAGCAAAATCTAAAGTTCAAGGAGCAAGTAATTAATGATTTTCGAAATAAGGCATTAAGATTCTTATCTAAAAAAATAACTAAGCAACATTTAATATATCCTTAAAAGACCTCATCGCCACAGAAATTGCATCATATTCGAGCTAGCTGCTAGCTAGTGAACATAACATTTAATTTTTAAAACGTAAGGACGTTTTTAAAGACTGCAGATAATTTATTAGAGTTATAAAGGTCCTGGATCCCAAAAAGCAACTGAAAGAACACAGGTAGGTTTTAGTCACTATAAATCTGAAACTTCCGGTCGCTCCACCCCAAGCGGTAGCAGTTATGAGTACCAAACAAAAAAAAAACCTAAAGTGAGCTGTCATTATTTCCATCTGATGATGGGGCAATCCCCACAACTGTCAATACAGTTCACTTCAAGCTCACTGCACAGAAGTATGATGAATGTAAGGTTTTTACAGAATATCATCAGTATATAGATCTCATTTGATCTAGGCCAGTTAGAAGTCAAATCTGGAATTCTTCAGGAAGCTAAAACTATCTTTTGAATTGTGAATTGTCAATGACAGGTGAATATTAGTCAATGAAAGTTTGAAACTCCCTCTGACCCCAAACCTGAAGAGAAAACCAGGGACTTTCACCAATAAAAAAATATTTTTTCTTTTCAGTACTTAGTATTTTGGAACCACACGAAAAAAGGCATTAAAGGACTGCTGATTATTACCCGGTACCTCAAAAAATAAAAAAGGACGCCATGCTTGTTCCATATCGCGCTTGCCAAACAGCTTGGCAATATGTCACGGGTGCTAGTAGAGATTCCCAGAGCATTGTTACAAGTACAATGTTGTTTTCTTGAGCAATATTGCTGAATTCGCAGCGATTGCGAAACATTCATGCAGACACGTCCGTCTTGCCGTATGTTTGTAGTTGCGCATTGCCATGTGCTGAAGAATTTGTAAACGATACATTACGGCAGTAGTACTTTTAAACGAGTTTCTTGTAAAATAATGCGATTATTTTATCGTGATTACGTGTTCATTGGGTGGAGACACGGAGTCTGATTGGAATATAACTTTTGAAGTATCCATACAATAATGTTTTTTTGATTTAGGTCGCGGGAATCCGATGGATGCGTGACGCACAGGACCGGTCGTTGTGGCGACGCTTGGGGGAGGCCTATGTCCAACAGTGGACGTCTTTCATCTGATACGATGATGATGATGATAATGAATGTTTTTTTAGGGTTCCGTATCACGAAAGTAAAAATGACTCTTATAGGATCACTTTGTCTGTCTGTCAAGACCTTTATCTTGGGAACGCAAGCAGATATCGATTTAAAATTAAACCATATAGGTATTCAGATCTGAAGGCATGAAGCAAGGTCACAAAGCACAGGTCTATGAAACAATCTGAAAACAGTTTTGTAGTTACGTCACTAAAAAAAACTTTTGCGATTAGGAAAAATCTGGAATTGAACTGTTTTCATAGGCACCGGAACCCTCAGTGCGCTAGTCCGACTCGAACTTGCCCAGTTTTTTTTTATTCCAATTTTCTAATTGGTTGACAAGTCCCATTGAATAGTGACAAGAAATCAATCGGGTATACAATGCAGATTATGTAAAGCTATTCAAGGAGACAAGCTTACTCGGTAAACAATTGGCAAGTCAACTAATCGATTTTAAGTAGACATGCCTTTAGTGCAACGATTTCTTGATTACAATCGAAGGTCTTTGGCACTTTCATTCTTGAAACTATTCCGGTTAAGGTGTAGGTATAATATAAATATCTACATAATTATCTCAGTTATTAACTAAACTATCTACACTGTTAATATTAAGAGGTAAAGTTTGTTTTTTTACTTGTTTGCAGGAGGTAATCTGTACTATTTGAACAATTTGCCTGCTGCGGTCTTCCCGTCTGATTATAATTTGAGTGTCTTCAAGGCTAGAGTGAATAGGCTCTTAATAAACTAGTGCGCCTCACCATAAGAGATTGCATCACTGCTTACCATCAGGTGGGATCGCAGTCAAGCACTAGTTTATATCAATTAAAAAAATAACACTCTGAAAGTATTGGTTTGATTGCTAAAATTTCTAAGTTTGATTGCGATTAAAGCTGCTGGCAGGACTTAGTTATGTATTATAAAGATGTTTTTTTAAATGATTGTTTGTTTGCAGGTATCTTGTGGAAGTTCTGATTCAATCACAAACATTATTTTACAATTAAAAGGCTTCACTCATGCTTTTGTGTTGTTGCTGAGTTTATATATTTTAGCCCGCTCTTTATTAAATTTCGAGGTAAAAATCTTTATTTATTTATTAAAACTTCATGCAACACAAAGTTACAAAGGCGAACTTAATGCCTTAGGCATAAAAAAATAATAATAAGAAAACCAGGGAGCAAATGTATGTATATAAAATAAATATACATATTTAATATAATATAAACCTACATATATAAATATATATTATTATCTTTAGTTCATTAAACAGCAAGAGGTAAGTCTATTGTCAATAACGAGACACAAACCAAACATAGACAGCAAATTATAACTAGCTCCTTTCTTGCATATTAGACAGTATACCTGTTGATGAGTGATGAGTCAGACCAAAGATACAAGTGTTTGGTATCGATTTGAATACACAATATTAGTCAGGCTATAAATTATTCCTCGCCTCCATGCTTACTAAGCTTAGACCAAAATACAATTAGGTAGGTTAGGTATCTGGCTAACCTTTTAAGTAAGTTGGGGTCGACTTCCACTCAAGCTAAAAGCAGCTGAGTACCAGTATTTTTCTGGCTTCTACAACCCAGTAACTGGATAACACGACGTATTTTGGCAGGACTGGCATAGGTACCAGTGTGAAAATAAAATCTGATACTTCAGATTTTTTTGCCTTCTGAATATCCGTAATGATTGTCACATATCTAAAAATAACAGACCCCAGCCACAAGTGGCTGTCGAGCCCTTCAGCTTCCTATGTGGCCGCTTCTAGCTTGTCGTGGCGGCTTTTGTGGCTGTCGCCTGTGGTCCGTGTGCGACGACCCTAAGTATAACTTTAACGAAATATCATCATCATCAGCCTTTTTAATGTTCCCACTGCTGGGACTCAGGCCTCCTCTCTATGAGAGGGAATGGGCCGGTAATCCACCACGCAGGCCCAGTGCGTGTTGGTGGATGTCACATGTCTTCGAAGTTTTTGGTTCTAGGATATGCCGGTTTCCTCACGATGTTTTCCTTCACCGTTAACAAAATATAGTTAAGAAAAACTGTATCGCATCATTATTTCTAATTTTTGAATTTTTTTCTGCTGCCACGTCAGTACGGTTTCAGTTACAGCCGAAACTCCGAAACCGAATAATCAGACACGTTTTCGGCTTCGGCTTCGGCTACAAATAAAATTTCAGTCGGACACTATTATACAATACAACATAATCCCCATTCCGATAGTTAGCAAACTAATCAATACCGAAAGAAGATCCACAAGGCTTCGGTACATCGGGGTTCCAAATGACATTGGTATGCAAGGGACGCTGGAAGGGACATCGATGTCCCAATATTTCAAGTTATACGCAACGCATACAAAACTTTGTGTATCCCTTACTTGTATAACATAACATAGACACACACATGTACGTGTTTGCTGATCCTGACAGTGGTATTGGATACTAATAGATACAGACATAATTGCTATATTTCTGTACTAGCTACTCCCAGCGGCTTCGCCCGCGTGATAAGAGAAAATTATCCCAAGGGAACATACTTCCGGGATAAAAAGTATCCTATGTCCTATTCCAGGACATGGTCTATCCGTGTACTAAGTTTCATCAAAATCGGTTTTGTCATTGAGGCGTGAAGACGTAACAAACAAACAAACTCACTTTCGCTTTTATAATATTAGAAAAGATGGTTATACTGGATTGTCTTTTGGACTAAATGTGTATGTAGTACATAGATACCCACAACGTTCGCAAGAAGTACTCCTGGACTGCTGACCACTTTTTGTTGGACTGGGACATCTCCAAATAACTTCATTAATTCTAGCAAAAGTGTACGTCAGACTTTCACTGACAAAATCTCACCCGTATTTTTTCAGTTGGCCTTAGCGTTACAGCGCCGAGATGACATTTTTGCCCAATCCCACCAGCCCTAGGACTACTGATCATGGAGTTCTGTAAGATTTAATCCACGTTCCAGGTCTCATGCCTGTTTGACTTAACCGTGACTAGCGAAATATAGGACTAATATCGGCCTTATTCCTTAGGAAATACTTAATTATAGACAGAAGTGATATTATGCATTCATTAAACCCCAAATGAACGCCGGCGTTCGCGCACCTATTGTCTTTCTATTGTGTCTTTAATTATCACGATTGAAGAGTTAATACGGAATATTATGTATTTTGTTGCGTTTTTTCTTCGTGTAGGAAATCATGAAATAACTTTTACCGCTCTTGGTGGGCGAGAGGAAATCTCAAACTTTCACTGAATAAAACACCCACCCATATTTCCTTCAGTTGTCGTTCTAGGGCCGCGTTGATACTTCCAAACAATCCTACTGGTATTTTATCAGCTCAGCATCATGAATATTGTATAAACCATTATTTAATGCAAGCCTTGAATATATCGTGGTAAAGAATACGTTGTCGTTTATTTATTGTATAAAATCTAATTAACCTAGATGTTCCATGAATTATAAAGTTGTTTGCCAATGTTTGAGAAGTAATTGAAAATAATAATTAAAACGGAAATTGATGTTTAACGCATGACAGAAGACCCACGGGGAGCATTTTTTGAGAAAGCGGAAGTACCTCACCATTTATCTTCGTATTCTTCAAGCAAGATATGAAGCTCTGTAGCCTTAATAAAATTTGATTTGATTGTAGTCTTCGAACTCGGTAACGTGAATGTTAATCTATCCAGACAAATATTCTTTCAACTGCCAAATGAACACCAGTTGTTCACTTTAGAATGGCCTCAAATCTGCTATTACAATAGTGACAGAATGGTCTATCATTGACTTCATAATTGTTGATTTTGACAATTTGACAAGATATGGTAATCTACTAATATAATGGCGTTATTATGACTTTCCAACCACCTTGAAAGAAAGGGCATGGAATGGTAATCTCATGACAAGTGAACGTCTGTTGTATACGGTAGTTTGGTAAAATTTTGACAGTTCCCTTGATTAGTGACTTACCATTAGAACGTCATTGTGCAGTCATTGCTTTCAATTTGTTACGAGACAGCTTGATATTCTCATTTTACCACAACATTATTACGAGACCATTGACCGATCAACGATCCATCATTATGAATTTTACTATTACGAACTTTTAGCCAAATGACAATGGGATCGTGTTGGAGTGACGAATTTATAAAAATAGTAGATTTGGGTCCCTGGCCTCTTCATTTTGGTATTGAACTAAATAGTTTATTCCCTCACAATTTTCATGTTTACCGAACAGAATATTTACTCTTTGTTTTTAATATCCTTTCGAATATTAAAAACAAAGAGGAAATATTTGTATTTTTGTTTGTAATAAATAAATAAAAAACATAAAAGAAAAAAAATATAAATTTATTATCTATAAACTGAAAAACTAGTGGAATATTTTAAAAATTATTTAACTTGTAGAATAGTAGTATTCTTTTTATCAGCTAAATACCCTTTGAGTTCTTGAGAAAAAAGATTTAGACAGACGTACAGATGGAGTTCCATTTTTGCCGGCTAAGATTTGTAAAATTGCCGTCAAATCTAAATTTAGCTGCTATGATTTTATGACGGAATCATAACAAAAAAGATTAGATACGAGTAAATACCTTCATATTTTCGCATGAAATAACCTTCTAATTCCAGCTCCCTATTTCTGAAAGCTTTTAATGCAATCTCTTGTCAATCAGCTAGATCGCTCTTTGTTATTGTAGGCAAACATTTAGTGCAGCTAACATACAATGAGAATAGGCAGCTTCTGCACTTATAGAATTTTTTTTTTTTGTAGGTGGGAAAATCATCCAATGACATCTCTGCACCCTTGAGCGAAGTGGGTGATAGTGTCAGACTTTTACTGACTAAAATCCACTCTTGTTCCTTCGTTGCTATCGAATTAATCTAGCATTCAGAAAAGTCATAGACACGAGTACTGACACTGTCTCCCGCTCCGCCCAAAAGCGGGGATGTCATTGGACGACTTTCCCACCGCTGGAAAAAAAAACCGTACTTATGAACCCAACATGTAGTGCGCGCACTAGAAGACGTAACAGGTACAAAAAATGGGTAGAAAAATTATTGTCATCGTGTCAAAAGTTACCAGTGCGTGATATGTCTAAATGTCAAAACGGGCCTTTTTATTTTTTGACAACTTTAAACACGGTACGTTTTTCATGCGATTTTCTTACTGTCCCCGCACACGGGCTTAAAAAAAACGCCGTTTCATTCTTCATATTGAGGCGGTCTTTTTTGTGGCTCAAAAACGCTTGAAGCGGCTTCAAGCTTCAACGGACGTAAGAGGTGTCGCGCGCTTCAGCTGTTTTTTGCGGCGGCTTCTAGCTTTTTTTTTTGTGGCCACTTCTAGCGTTTTTTGTGGTGACGTTTTTTTGAGGCCCGTGTACGAGAACAGTTAGATATCACAGTATGACGACAGATACATCTCTCTAGCCCTAAATACAGGTATGACTACTTAGAATAAGCCTAAGCTCTAACTTCAAATTGTTTTCCTAACCCTATAATCTAAAGGGATTGTTACAAACCGAAGCCAGACGAAAACAAAACCAATTAATGCAGTCTAAACAAAAACAATCAATTAACCACTTCTCAAAGATCTGAATGAAACAAACATGTCAGAATAACAAAACGGTCATGTCGTGTTGTCTGTCAGGTCAGAAGATGGAGTGTCATAATCATTGATTAACGTGTACACATAATAAAGTTATGACGTCTGACATAATTTTATGTCGACAGCAGTGACTTCACAATGCTTTCAAATATTGAATTGAATCCTTACTAATATTATAAAAGCGAAAGTGAGTTTGTTTGTTTGTTACGCCTTCACGCCTAAATGGCAAAACCGATTTTGATTAAACTTAGTACACGGATAGACCATGTCCTGGAATAGGACATAGGATACTTTTATCCCGGAAGTATGTTCCCTTGGGATGATTTTCTGCTATCACGCGGGCGAAGCCGCTGGGAGCAGCTATTTGAAATATTCTATCATTGGGGCAGAAAAGTTCTGTAGTGGCGACCGCGTACCGGAAAATGCAGCCATGGATGGCCTCCTACAAGATGGACCGAATGACCTGGTGAGGGTTTCGGGAAACCGATAGATGCGAAAAGCACAGAATCGTTCATTGCGACGACACTTGGGGGAAGCCTATGTCCAACGGTGGACGTATATAGGCTGAAACGATGATGAATTTGAAACTCACGAAAACGGCGTGTATAGTTCCACGCGCGCCTCAAGAACCACGGTAGCCCTTTCAGAAATTTCCCGTGGCCCTAGCTAGCATTGGCCCTGCTGGGTGCTGCCGCAAGGTGACCATGTATAAAACTAAAGACAGAATAAAACCTTAGTCAAACATTTAGAACCAATGCGATACACTTGGCAATCTATTGTGAAACAAACTCCTTGGAGCGGTTTGGCGACGTTGCCAACATAAAACGTATTGTCTTGCAATCAAGTCAGAATAAAATCAATGACAATCGCACACAATTCGCCATCAATTCACTCAAACTGTCTAAACATTCTAACAATCGACGAGCTGCTTTAAACGCTGCATTCTTGTTATTTACTGCTCACTCGTTCTTCTCATGACGGTTATCACCCATTTCTTACCACTAAAATACCTGAGAGACTAATCGGTATTCGGTCTCGGTCGGGGGCGAAGAGGCCCTCACACCCAAAAGGGAATCGCACAACGCGAGGGCTCTTTAAGAACAAGGGTTTTTTTATACTTATCGCGATAGACTACTATTTCACCTGGTGGTAAGCGACGATGTAGTCGAACACTTTGTTGCGACAGTCGCTGTCTCGTTTTCGAATTTATGAAAGAAAATGGCCTCGCTGAGGTGCTTTCGCCCACGTCTAAATTAATCCACGCTACGCCCCTGAATCGGTACTGAAATATATTCGGTAACAACTCTATTTTCTGATTCATAAAAGCTAACTAACTAACTAGATAATCCTGGCAACACTACGTACTCACAAACTAATATATTAAAATGTGTTCACCTTTACGGACTAAAAAATATATCGGAGCAAAGTTTAACGATTCTAGAAAACGTATATTCGACAAATATTTACGTAATTTTATAAATATAGTTTTAAAATGTTTCTTTTTGCGGCCAGCGTTGCTAACTATGCTTGTTTTAGTAATATAGACTACGAAAATAAGTATTAACGTTGAGAATTGCAAAGTATGGTTAGTCCAACGTACGCGTAATTATCTCTCTCAGCGAAAAAAACGCTAATGCTTTGAAATTGTGAACACAGAGCAAGTTAGCGTTAAGAGCACGAACAAAAGGTTTACGGAATATTGCAAACTGCACTGTCGGCTTTATGAACATAACCGAAATCCGCAAAAACAGCACCTGTAACGTATTTCTCATTTGAGTAGGTTCCACGTAGCCTGCTCACTGCACGCTGGACATACCTTTCGTTCACCACCATAGGGTTGAGTGTCAACCTCCTAATTGCATTTTATACTCCAATAAATCCTTTATTCCAGTTGTCGGTGCACTTACCTGGAACAAAAAGTAGAAATGGGTTAACATTCTGTTGAAAGAAAATAAACGTTTACGAACAGAAAACTATTGGAGATCATTTAAGAATGTCAGTCGGTGAATTTCTCGATCTGTTTGGCACAGATTTTTAACTTTGCCACTCAATTCTTTTAAGAGATTGTATGTACCAGGCAACTACGACAATCGTATTGTATTTTCGCTTTAAACATAAAAGAAAACCGTCCCCTTCCTAACTCTTTTACCGATGTATTTTATGTTATAAGCCCTGTAATCCTACGCAGGGGTAACCCTACGCCCAAGCAGGGACAAAAGCGAATTTCACTCGTAACCCTATGTCTGTATCCAAGCGTATTTACCCATACCACGTACTTCAGCCGCGAATGAATCCGAAATGAGGCAAATAAGCAATTATGCGCTCATATTCAGGTTCGATTACGCGATGTGGGAAATTTTAGATGCACCACTGGACACATGAGATCGCCGGCCGCGGACTAACTGACAGTAGGTACTGCTCGTGGACACCGATTTAATTAATGATTCGGGGATTCCAATAAATGGTTTTCCACTGGGTCAATATTAATACACGACAGTGTTGCGTATACAAGGTGTAGTGTTGATTCTGCCAAAAATTTCAAGCAATTGTGTTAGTGATTCTCGACCCGAATCAACATTGTCAATCAACAATGATTAGGGTAGGTATTTTTTTAAATTTTATTCATAATTACGGATATCGGTAAAAACGTTTCCTTGGCTAAGTGGGGAGAGCCTCTTATAAGCTGTCCCACTCACAGTTCACACAGTGACTTGACACGCAATAAATCGCAACGGGTGATTCTGTTTTTTTTTGAAGAGGTTTATTAAAATAGTAATTCTGAATAACACCATAAAAATTTAAATTAAAAAGAACAAAAATAATAAGTATTGATTATTATTGACCAAGTATCGTATTATTTTACAATGATTTACGAGTATCAAAACCACCTCCTGAAAATTGTGTAGATTCAAAACTACATCTTGTATAAAAGGAAGTGTAAAGTAGAATGTTCCGGACCATTTCCTATGGAATTTCAAGTCGTATCATAAGCAAGCACTCAAGGAGTCCGCGAACCGTTTTGTGCAACGTCTGTCGCCAGAATGTCTGCGCGGGTGCCCACCCCACTTCCTCCGGTCAGCTCGGAGGCACGGAGGCACGGATAAACTTCTGCTATATATATATATATATATATATATATATATGTTATAGCTTACTATCTCTACTAAGAGCGTGTAGTCCGCAAGGCGCCTGCAATTTTATCAACAACATACATGAGGGGTCACATTTACATAATAAGCCGCCCGTATACGAAACATGCCCGATGTATTCAGATTTTCGTTATTATTTTACCTCATTCAATTCGTTCGCAAATTATGTGGAGAGGGTTGAATCAAACACATTGATAACAACGAGGTGAATGTAATGTTCATCGCTGCGTTTGCGGGTTAACTGACATGAAAGATTATCTTTGTTTGCGCGATTTAGTTGCATTGATGTCAGGGGCGTAGTTTTCAGCCGTATCAATGATATGGGGCCCCCAGGCTACAAGGGCCCCAAATTGTGCTATAATTCGTAGCGTCTACTATTTTAAATTTCGTGCTTAATAAGAGGCTTTTTTATGGTGGGAAAATTATCTAATGACAACCCCCGCTCTTGGGCGGAGCGGGAGATAGAGTCAGACTGTTACTGACTAAACCCACCCGTTCCTTCCAGCCTTCATACCGGGGCTCAAGCTATCTTTCGAGACCCTGTAGTTTAATGCCTAATTGCTGTAATTGATAATGTTCTGATATTATAAGCTCATTCCGCTCATTCTAGAATTTTCTACATAAGATAACAATATTTATTTCTAATATTATTTATATATATATACTTTATTGCATACCAAGATTACAAATTTAAACCAAATATAACAAAAAAAAAATGCACCATACAATTGGCGGCCTTATCGCACTCAGCGATTACTTCCAGGCAACATGTACAGAGATTGTCTGGACCCCAAATGGGGTTGCACTTTGTGCAAATATAGTATTCTTATAATAATATCCTATCCAGCTGTCCAGTCTCAAAAAAGCGTTAAAAAATGTTAGATACAGGGCCCCCCTCTGGCCACCTACGCCACTGGTTGCTGTGACGTCACAATACTCGTTAAACAACAACCGCGGCCCGCTAGTTGAACCCTCGTTAGTTAATAAAATGCCATTTTGCGAACGATAACGCAGTAAAATAGTCGTATATTTTACGATACTCTTTAAAATAACAGTTTGCAGTTTCTATGCAAAATACAGGAAGCACCTTTCACCGATCATTGTTAATTTACAAAGCATTGTTCCAAATTTGCCTCATCAGAAGAATCATCAGATCGAATCAGAAATGAAGATATCCACAGGAGAACCAAGGTTGCTGACATAGCACGAAGAATCGCCAAACTTCACTGGCAATGGGCAGGGCACTTTGCTCGTAGAACAGAGATGGCCGTTGGGGCCGAAAGGTTCTGAAATGGCGACCTCGTACCGGAAGGCCTCCTCAAAGGCGGACCGATGACCTGGTAAAGGTTGTGGGAATCCGATGGATACGAGACGCACCAAATCGTTTATTATGGCGACACTTGGAGGAGGCCTATGTCCAACAGTGGGCGTCAATTGGCTGAAATGATGTTGATGATGTTCCAAATTTAATATTCGGCTAAAGTCAAAGTCAAAATATTTTATTTCACATAGGCCTACATGGGCACTTATAAAACATCAGAAGCTAGTGCACGGTTCCAAATTGGTCGTTTCCTATGGAGAAGAACCGGCAAGAAACTCCATGGTTACTCTTTTAAAAAATGTGTTTATTACAATATTTATTTATTTGTGTAAGAACAGTGTAGACCAGTCAACACTGTACACAAAAGCACAAAATTAATCATAATAAATAAAAAATAAAATAAAAAAGTAAATCGTAATAGAAAGTTATCTAAGTGTTTGTGGATTATACAGTGTTCTTACATTCACATTCCAAAAAGAGGCTGTATAAAAAAGCAGAAAAAAATTAAATAACTACAACTGTTAACAAAATAATTTACTAACAAATTGAATGCAGTTGAAGTCTAAATAATAAAAATAAAATATATTTTAAACGCAAAGCGTTAAAGGAAAAAGGCTCTCTGCTTGTACCCAGTCCTGGACTAGATTTGTCCCTGAATGGAAAGAGTTGCTTAGTGAGCGGTTTAATAAATATATTTATGTTTATTTTATCTCTAATTTACATTATAAGTATCTAATTAGTAGCTATAATTAGCATTTTGTCGTGTTGGTTAAATTAATTACTAAATAAAAAAGCAATTTCTACACTTTTAATTTATTTACCGTTTTGGTGAATGAAATGGGCTATTTTTGTAGAAAAATAACCCCTATTGAATATCCGCGTCACTTTTATTTAAAAAAATGTTTTACTGGCATATATATTGGCAATATTGTGACTGAAAAAGCATTAATGAATATAGGTATTACATATATATTCGTTACTGCTTTTCCAGTAACAATAACAAACTACATAGTTTCATCATAGTAACAATAACAAACTACATAGTTTCATCATGTAATACGATGTTTTCGCTCAGTCTCAGCTCAGTCTGGGCTCAGTACCCCTAGCCAAGTTTATAATCTGCAATCGTTAACGCTAGTAGAGAACTACAAATGTACGGGAATGACGTCACCTCAACGCTCAGTCACGTTCAGAACAAAAGAATCGATGGCGTGCGGCGCCGTGGCCGACTCGAGGCGTTCGACGTAAGACGTCGGTTGTAAGTTCGCTAGGGGGGCAGGTCTTCTCTCTACGTACATTCTGTCAAATTCTGCGAAGAACCCAGGCGTCACCCACGTGTGCGTCGATGTAGATACCGCTTTACAAACGTCGAAATGTTCGCCTACAAGAAACTAGGTGCTTGCGTCTCCGTCCAGTAATTTTCACGATAAAGGTTCTGATGAGGACATAAAATAAAACCGAATGGTCAGTTCACAGTCAACGACACAGCGTTGGTCGTGCGCCAAGCGACGCGCGCTGTCGTCTAATATCGCACCGACGCGCGACAAGCGCTAATCGAACTCTCCACCAATTTATAATCACGCTTCACTTAACAATTGACATTTGCCAAACAAAAGAACCTAACAATTTGACATTTGAAAGTTCCAATTACCCTTAGATCTTATTATAAAACAGAATAGTTATCTTCAAAAACATACATTTCGAGTTATTTATCTTATGTCCGCCATACTGTAAACTACGAATCAATTAAATTAAACAATAGCAATCTTGCTTTGATGTTTAAAACATTTTTAATTTCTTAATAAAATTGAGGAAACCAAATTTTCCAGATATTTTTCGACTGGCTTGTTTGCCTAGTGTTTAGTGGCCCTGACTGCTATGCCGGAGGTCGTGGGTTCAATTCCCACACAGGACAAATGTTTATGTGATGAGCATGATCATTTGTTCTGTTTCTGGGTGTAATTTATCTATAATATATATGTATTTAGAAATATATAAGTATGCTTATCAGTACCCATAACAAGCTTTGCTTAGCTTAATATAAAAATATCAAAAATGGTAAATATCTAGTAGGAACTGTCTCGCTCCGGCTTAGTCTCCATTTGAGACAGGAAATACGTCATAATCATTTACTTCAACCCCATTCAAAGAACAGCTCCATCGTCAATATAAATAAACAAATGGCAAACTCAAGCAACGTTATTGTAGGCCAAACGTAGCGTGAAATCATCGCAGTAACGCGATTACATCCCAATAATGACTCAACTAGCCCACTCGCAATATAAGGCTACGAACGCACTGGCGGCGCGCGGTGCGAATGTTAATGTGACTGCGTCCGCACTCCGCGCTCCGAACTCCCCCGTCGCCATAAATCATAGAACCTTTTGTGGCTTGCGTCCCTGTCCACACATGACTACCGGATTGGACGAGACACCTTGAGTGTAGCCAAACTGACTTAATCCGAGACGTAATCACATTATTTAAATGCATTGTTATTTATACTCCGTCTGTTTGGGTAGTTAGTTAGCTATCGTCTTTTAAGTATCTAAAAAAAATCTTTTAGGTATTTAAGTAATATAATATAAAATAATATTCCACAACTATCACACAACGCCGTCTAGTCCCAAGCTAAGCAGAGCTTATGTTATGAGTACTAGACAACTGATAAACATACTTATATATTTCTAAATACATACATATCTATATATATAAAAATGACCCCCGTTTTCCGTTGTCACGACTTGGCATGAAAACGGCTTGACCGATTTGGCTGTTTTTTTTTTGTTGTGATTGTTATTGTGAGGAGAAGGTTCTTATGGAAAAAAAAATTAGGGTAGTGTAGGGTAGAGTAGGGTAGAGTAGGGTAGAGTAGGGTAGAGTAGGGTAGAGTAGGGTAGAGTAGGGTAGAGTAGGGTAGAGTAGGGTAGAGTAGGGTAGGGTAGGGTAGGGTAGAGTAGGGTAGAGTAGGGTAGAGTAGGGTAGAGTAGGGTAGAGTAGGGTAGAGTAGGGTAGAGTAGGGTAGAGTAGGGTAGAGTAGGGTAGAGTAGGGTAGAGTAGGGTAGAGTAGGGTAGAGTAGGGTAGAGTAGGGTAGAGTAGTGTAGAGTAGGGTAGAGTAGGGTAGAGTAGGGTAGAGTAGGGTAGAGTAGGGTAGAGTAGGGTAGAGTAGGGTAGAGTAGGGTAGAGTAGGGTAGAGTAGGGTAGAGTAGGGTAGAGTAGGGTAGAGTAGGGTAGAGTAGGGTAGAGTTGGGTATAGTAGGGTGGAGTAGGGAAGAGCGGGAGCGAAGCCGCGCGGGCAAAAGCTAGTTATAGATAAATGACACCCAGACACAGAACAAATGATCATGCTCATCACATAAACATTTGTCCTGGGTGGGAATCGAACCCACGAGCTCCGGCATAGCAGTCAGGGCCACTAACCACTAGACCAACAGGCCAGTCGATAGACCTAAACCGATGTTAGGTAATTAACTTTTTCTTTTTTTTTTCCCTAGCCGTTACTGTCCCACTGCTGGGCAAAGGCCTCCCCCGAGTCCTTCCAGACATTCTTCTTTCGCGCCGTCTCGAACCAGTTCTCGTGATACGCGTCCAGATCGACCTCGATGGCGCTTTCCCTATGCAGGAACCTTAAATAAATTTAAATAATATTTGTATGTCTTGAGATTATTTACTTTTACTTAATAACGTAAATAAGGAGTATAATAAGAATAATGGCACCGTGTTGCCGTTTTCGGAAATGAATATATCATCAGCAGCTGATTTACGAAACGAACATTTTAATTTAAACAAATCGCTACGATGACACTCGTTTTATAATTCAATATTTTTCTCCTTAACATTATTTTTCCAGTATATTTAAGCGCGGCGTGCATGAAAATGCGATTTCCTCAAATTGATTCGGGATAACTTTTGAAGACGTGCAGGGAATAAAACAATTTCCTCGTGGAGATTACAGCGTTACTCGCCGCTGTAATCTAATAATATTTACTTTGCACTTTGCTGAAAGGATATAACGAGATTTTTTCGTTTTCTAATGAAAATTAGATGGTAGTCAACAAATCAAAATATTTAACGATCTGAAAGGGTTTATGTAGGATCATTAAGATCAAGTTAATACCCGAGATTATTTTTTGAGCAATAGATAGTATTTATTTAATCATATAGGTACATAGTCATACCATTTTTATACCCTAAGATAATAATTAACATAATGACAACCTTACAAAAAAAAACACAACTGACGGCCTTATCGTATTTTGCTCTCTCATCCAGGTAACCTGCAATGGACAGAGGTTACCTAGACACAAAATGATTACACTTAATGCAAATAAGAAAGTGAACAGAAACAAAATATCCACACACTAATATAATAGAGAGGTAATTTAAATTTTTATTTTTTTGTTTGTACGAGGTAATCTCTGGAAGTACTGGTCCGTTCGGTAAAATATTTTCACCGATAAGAAAGCTGCTTTATTCCTGAGCTGCTTAATTTTTTGTATGCGGGCGAAGCTGCAGGCAAAAGCTAGTATAATATTATGTTATTATAAATAGTCCCTTTTTCAAGTCGATACTTAACCATTACATAAATAATTTAGGTTCCAGTAGGCGGCCACGTTTATGATAGCATTAGCGCCATCCATTAAACCCTCGTTGGTGCAGCATAGTTGAAGTCATTATAATGAGTGAAAAATTAACATTTTTAGCTTTATTATGTCAATAAATTACTTATTCCACGTCACATAAAGGGGTAAACGATCGTTCTACTTACACGCGATGCATAGAGCAACAAACTTACCTCGCGTAAATATTACTAAACACATATATATACATATAGTATAGCTATACCAGCCGGTAAGTGCAGCAGGTAGACGGAACGTGAGGTGATCGCCTGCCGGAGGATTCCATGTGCCCCATGGTGGCTACTCTTACTATAGACTCACGATATACACGCCATGCCAATTCGTTTCGGATTAATTTCTTATTATTTGACAGGAGAAAAATTTTAAATGGAATTTTAAGCTTTTAAATAGTCCCTCTATTTTTAACTAGTTTATACCAGCGGTTAGAAAATGATTCCAATATACTCTCGGAATAAAAAGTATCATAATTATGTGCTACTAGCTTTTACCCGCGGCTTCGTCCGCATTTATTAATATACTTTACTCTGTCTCCCCCTGTTGTCACTTAAAAAAAAACAAAAATAGCCTATGTCCGTCTCCAAGGAACTATCTCTGTACCAAAATTCATCAAAATCGGTTTTGCCATTTAGGCGTGAAGACGTAAAAACAAACTCATTTTCGCTTTTATAATATTAGTAAGGATTCCAAAACACGGTCTATCCGAGTGCCATATTTCACCCAAATCCATTGAACCGTTTGTGTGTAAAGAAGTAATAAACATAGGTACACATTTACATGTAGGTATATCTCTATACCTATAGATCACATACTTTAATTTTTATACAATTTGTAGATGTAATATATTTTGTACTAATCTCTGCCAGCTGTTTCGTCCGCCTGAATGTCTGTAAATATTCTAAATGCCAAGTTGAAATAAGATAAAAAGTATGTTTAAATGCCTATAATCCTATTATATTATTAGTTATTCTTCCTTGGCTTTTAAGCATACTTCGTACTAAATTGCATTAAAATCGGTTCTGTAATTTAACCGTGAAAGCGTATCTAACAGATAGACTGAAATACTTTAACATTTATACTTACTATAATATTTTATAAAATAAATAATATGATAAGCTTTTGCTATTCTTTATCTAATAAGCAATTATTTAAACTTGGTTAAAATAACTGAGATAAGGAACATGATTTATAGGTAGAACAGATTCGATAGCGAGGTACGGTGCCACATTATTTTTGTTTAATCGCTATATTCATGCCAAATGTGGTTTTAACCCACAGTTATAATCTCCTTCTTCCTGCCCTTATCCCATATTACTTGGGATCGGCGCAACACCTTTTCTCCCTACATTCTGTGCTGTCACCCGTCACACTATCACTAACCCCCTTTTCTTTCAAATCACTCCTCACACAATCTTTTCTTTGGCCTCTCTTTCTCCTCTCACATGTAACATGCGTTTCATCCCTCCTATTCACATGACCATACCAAGACAAACGATTTCCTTCCAACTTTTCTGTCAGTTATAAGTAATATTAGCTTTATTTTTCCAAGTCACAACAATACTGATTTATTTACCAATACGAAAATATTCCAAGAGCCGTAATAATGCAACAGAAGTACTGCCATCAACATATTTCATGAAGCCGTTCAAGCGAAAAATAATGCAATTCAATGCAAACTTACCTACTCTAGATTCCAAACGTTCTAGTTTAAAGATATTCGAGCATAGAACCACAAAATATATAGGTACAGAAGTCAATCTTATGTATCTACTTCACTTCTCACGGCAGTTCTCATACCCTACGCTACGCAATCGCGCTAGGGTCGGCGCCACTATGTCCGAGCGCGCTTGGACGTGGCGATAAATAACTAATATAAATTGCAAAAATATTACATGGCCACAAAGTCATGTACCTATCTATTATCTTCTTACTAACTGTTCGTAAATAACGTAAATACAAACTATCAAAGTACAAACAAATACCTACCTAATTTCGTCTTAAAACTGGTAGCTTAAAAAACGATAATTCAGCAATTAATGTTATTCTAGTGGACGGTTTTAAAATTCTTCAAAACAGTCCACTAGACACTAGACAGTTATAATTTTTTTTGCACCATTATTTCACAAAAAACGCGTGTTTCAAACCGATGCATACGCGCTCGCAATGAGCTGAATTGAGTCGAGATATCGTGCCCGTGAGCAGTGTATGTGTGCGTTACTCGAGCGCACTTTGTACGTAGATTGACTTCTGTACCTATCTATTTTGTGATAGAACTGAGATACGTTCTATATAGTTATGAAGTAAAATGTAATCTAAACAATAAATAAAGACAATGCACACAATGGGTGACCTCATTTCGATGATCGCCAGTTGATCGAACGTGACGCAACGCGCATTTTAATTGTTGCGCTTCGTTGCGTCAATTTATATTACACTGGAGTGCTTAAGGGAACGTTTACACTTGGCCGAGTTGCTGGACTTGTACGGTGATGTGCTTGTATCAATACTTCTAATGATTGACATCTCAATGACGGGAGTGATGCACGTATGCACCGCTTGAATAAACCCACGCTAGGCGAAGATAGGTTAGATTATATAGTTGAATTTTTTATACTATGGTAGCGTCATCTATAATGCCACATGAACTAAAACTATGAAATTCTGCATCGCGCAAATAGAGTTCTCCACGCGATTTAATCCTATACAATCGCCCAAAATCATATATCGGGCAATTGTCTACACCAGACATAGCACCCGTCTGGTCGGAGGATCCTCTCTTTTCAACGGCGGTTTGCGGGACTTTACGCTCTGTTCCGTAAAAAAAGGGCAAGCTATCACACTAATTACCGTATTCTTTTTAACCTTTCAATCGTGATAATTAGAGACACAATAGAAAGACACTGCGTGCGCGAACGCCGGCGTTCGCTTGGGGTTTAATGAATTAAGTGTGGATTTCACCACGCATGCGGAATTACTCCGCATGCGAGGCTGCTGCCCATTATTACGCCCCGTATTCCGCATGTGAATTCCACGCATTACAATAAATACTTGTACGAAAAGGACGTGTTCTTTACGGGGCTACGCATGCGGAGCAATCCCGCATGCGTGATGATATTAAAACACCCTAAGACAGTACCTACACGGATGCAAATAATCAAAGTAAACTGGAAATGCAATCAATTTGAATACAATCGATGTAAACACTCCCCAATCACAGCTATTCATCATACATTAATTGAATATACTCTTGGTAGTTAATAGACGTAATCATAAATCTGTTGTAATAGTTTTCGATACGCATACCGATAGCGATGTGCGGCCATACCGAAGGATAGTGTTACGTTGTTTGTCGCGCTCCCAATGCGAATAACGTTGCATAATTCACAAAGACAATAACGCTAGAACTACATTAGATCGACGCACACGTGTAACACGCCTGATTTGTACGTCGAACGAAGTCGCGTGGCGTAGCGTGGCGTGGATCAAGTGTAGCTCTGAAAGTCGTTTGTCTAAGCATCATCATCATCATTTCAGCCGAAAGACGTCCAGGAGGGACCCAGCTGGGTCGAAGCCTACTGGGGCCAGGGTTATCCGAAAGGAAGCTCGTGCCCTGGTATGAAGAGGCTAGAACGAACGGAGTGGGTTTTTAGTCAGTAAGAGTCTGACACTATCTCCCGCTCCACCCAAGATCGGGGGCTGTCATAAGATGATTTTTGCCAACCGAAAAAAAAAGCCAACAGACGTCCAATATTGGACATAGGTCTCCCCCAAGTGTCGCCACAATGAACGGTCCCTGTGCGTCTCGCAACCATCGGATTCCCGCAACCCTTACCAGGTCATCTGTCATTGTCTAAGCTTGCTGGATCACAAAGGGCAACGGTAGGAGGTTTTGAACACAAGTGGGTATTTACACTCTCTTTCGTTCCACCTAGTTTGACAGAATTTATTTGATGATTTCCAGCCTTCTATCACGGTTCATGAGATACAGCCTGGTGACAGACAGACGGACAGTGGACTTATAGCATTGGGTCCATTTTAACCCTTTGGATGCAGAATCTAGAAATCCTAAAAACACAATTTTCTGAAGCAATTAATCAAGACCGACAAGTTATAAACAATTTAATTAGTTATTACAGTCTTACGGGACAACTTATGTTTGTATCGCGCATATAATTGATGTAGCATTGAAATAAAGTAAGTATTGTATTGCTTAGCGATAAACTATTCGCATTGGCACATTAATGTTATGTCGCCGATGTTGTTTATGTTATAATTTGCTCTTTATTATTAGAGACTAGCGACCCGCCCCGGCTTCGCTCGGGTGCAATGCTGATACTAAATACACTACAAAAAAACTGTACACATATAAACCTTACTCTTGAATCACTCTATCTATTAAAAAAAATCGCATCAAAATCCGTTGCATATTT
Organism: Mythimna lalbum; assembly: GCA_949319445.1. Lineage (NCBI taxonomy): Eukaryota > Metazoa > Arthropoda > Insecta > Lepidoptera > Noctuidae > Mythimna > Mythimna lalbum. The sequence goes on along the minus strand of OX439354.1, from coordinate 10,712,400 downwards.
TTAAAGATTTAAGCGCACATAGGGATATAGGGACAGAAAATGCGACTTTGTTTTATACTATGTAGTGATATATACAACACTGGTTTTAGTATATGCGAAACCCAAAACACATGTTGAGTATTTTATGTAAAGAATCTATGTACGAAATTTCATAACTATATCATGAATAATCACAAAATTATAAGCTTGTTATGTCAGCAAAAAACATAGTCACATGGCCATCCAGGCGACTGAGGGGTTGTTTTGCACTTGCACCCTGCTGTTTGCTAGGGCCTAATGCCCGCTATGACCAGCCATGGCCTTTGTTCTACTTAGTGTCGGTGGTGTCCAACTTATAGTAATAATAATAATGTTTATTTTCAAGTTTGCACTCATAGAATGGTTAGTAACTTTTAAAATATTTTTGAGAAAAAATATAACATGGTGTAAAAGCTATTGGAATCCACTCAGTTACTGATTCTGAACTCTCTTCTGAACTTTTGTGTCGCGCTAACTCTTTGGAACAATCCCACAGGCTATCTTTAAAATTTTCCTGCAGTAAGAAATAACAAAACTAGCTTAGTTTTTGATAGTAAATACTTAGCACCTACTTAATTTTAAGTTTCTTAGAATCAAAATATCAACCGGTTACCTTCTCTATTGTCATTCCCCTTAACCCTTTGCCAAGTAATGCTCTTCATTCTCCTGTCTCACGTACAGACAAGAGAATAATAGCGTTCCTCAAATACCTGCATAGATATTATATCGCCCTGGTCCTATTACATGACTAAGTGTCGCCCAACTCACCCACCTCTATTGAGGACTGAGGGAGGCGATCAAATGCCGCAAATCGAATAGTGCGTCGAGTCCCATCCCGGTTATTATTGGTGCGAGACAATATGCATGACCCAGTGGCGCGCCGAGCGGCGTATACGCTTAATATTCAAGAGTCGCGCGTCCGCGGCGTACGCCCCGCTGTAATAAAAGCACGCTCCGACGCTTAACGAGTACGACCGATGAGCTCCTTCGTATTTCAAACAAGGCGACCCCGCACGTGACCGCAACCAGCCAAGAACTTAATTTGTGCAGTAACAAGAAGATTGTGAATTATTGGCCGCGGTAATGCTCCCTGTTTGAACACGGACCCCCCGATGTCGGCGCCGAGATACCGCTCCTCGTTACAACACAACTTACCCCACAGCCTCTCCGAGACGTCCTCCTAAATGAACTCCCCTTGATTACTGAGAACCGTACCAACAAATTTAATGTAGTCAGCTAAAATGATTGAAATGACAAGAAATCTTTCAAGGCCAGAAAACTTCAAAACTCCATGTCTGCAGAAAACACATTACGCTGAAACTTTTTAAATAGATGCCTAATTATGTAATCAGATTCTTTCTCACAAATTATTATGAGCAAAGAATATCTTCGTTTAAAAATTCACTTTCCATTTTATCCCTACAATGGAGGACGAAGTTTGAAGAATTTAAACGTGACCAAAATTCAGAATAATTTCTTTGTATTGAAGTACGCATAAAATGTATTTTCAGAATGATTGTATTTCAGAAACAAGAGCTACTCTGCAGTAGAATTAAGTACAGAATAAGTACTAAGTGAAGAGTTAAATATAATATGTCCGGGTTGCAGTTTCGAACTCAAAACTTTCGGGTTCAAAGAAAGTTATCAGCAATCGAGGGCCCATTGATTGCGCACAAAGAGCCTTTCGTCTTGCGACATTCGAGTTCGATTTTCCGCTCACAATGCGGGCGTCGATTTTCGTCTTGCATTCTGGATTATACTTCCACGGTCCATTCGGTTTGCGTCCATATTGTTCGACCCTCGGCAGCTTTGTCGCGCAAAACGTCTGTGAGAGCAACAATTGCATATTTTTGTGCTAGATGACGTATTTATCAGGCTTTGTATGACAATTTCTGTGAATTAATACATTGCTAGGATTCATAAAGCTTTAGGGTGCGTCCAGTTTGGCGAGCAGCCAAGTTGGTTGCACAATACACGATAAATACCTACTACTGCGAGTACTCTTAATTACTTCACTCACATTAAGTAGCATATAGCCGCTGGTACTGGAGGCCATAAGGCTTGTTTAAAAATAAATACTACTACACATTCAAGCTAAAATAACAGAACCGTAAAGTGCTGAATAAAAATAACAAATTGCTATTACGAAGTACTGTTCTGTAATTTGAAAAATAAGCGCTAAATGAAAATTCCTCAAAATCGTGTAAACGAAAATTCGCTAGACCGATATAAAGCCGGATGCATGGAACTGCACGGATAATTAACCCTCGCGTTTTAAATTTCCTTTTTGGACTTTAAAACATCAAACGAGCCTTTTTGTTCTCTTTAGTCGGCGGACGATCGTTGGTAATCCGAGGTGCAAAAGCGATAGAGAGGCTGTGCTCAGCGCATTGGAAAACAGTTATTCAATGTGCAACGTCTCTGTTTGCGCGGTCAGCCCGGGCTACGGTCTACTCGGCCGAGCTGACCTTACTTGATTTGCTTTACTCTGATTTATAAAGCCGACGATGTCATAAAATGTGTACCGTCTCCAACTGCCATTGATGAGTTATAGCGACGATTAGAGCTGTCTCGTGTTAATGTCGGATTAATGTTTGAAATGTTGCTAAACTACTTTTAGACTTCCTAAACTAATTCGCTGTCAACGCTTCATCATAATTTTGATTCATGAAATATTAAAATATTTCTTGCATTCCACTCGAAATATTTTATTTTATAATAATATTTTGGGGTGACCTTTGCTATCTGAGATGTTGAAATAAAGTCTTAACAGTCTGTAAGAACTTTGACAGTTCTCAGAAGTTACATAAACAGGTTGAATAACTTTCTCAAAGCGTTACCTAAAAATTTTTTTAAAGCCGGTTACGCGCTCCCGTCAAAAAGCCAAAATCGACCAACAAATTCAATTAAAAGTTTTCTGCGAGTAACTCAAACCGACGAACATTAGATAAGGCTCGATTAATTATTACTCTGTTAATGGACAAAAGAACCTCTTTGCAGCGGCCCGCAAACAAGATTCCAACTGAACTAGACAAAAGCTTGAACGTAAACAGCAATCGCTCATTGAAGCGACCCGTAAACGCGAAGCTTGGAAAACTATCCCTCGTTTTTCCCCGTTTAGTTAGAATATATCTATCTCTATCGTTCTGTAAGGGGAAATGCGGGAGCAGCTATTTGTTTTTACAGTCGAGCGCCGACGAACAAATTAGGTGGACAAACTGTTGAAACGGTCGAGGTGTCTATATTCCACTCTGCGGAAATTCTTCTCTTAAAATCGTTCGGAAGAGAATGTCTCCGCGATTGAACTCGAGCGAGGTAATAATTTTCTCTTCAGTTCCCATGGAGATGTTCCCTCGATCTGCGTATTATTGGCAGATACTTAAAGGATTTTCAAGAACGAAAGCGATATCGTCTATATGATTTTTCTTTGTTTTCGACTTTTCGAGTTTATCTTTATTACTTGTTTATTTCCAGTTTACAAGTTATTGGTTTTTGTCAATATGTCGTTACTATTATGCTCGTATCGGATATTACAAAATACAATAGATCGCAGGGCAGTAAAACCGGACATAAACGTTAAAAGGATTTACGACAAAAATGCCTGAATCTCCATATTGACGAAGAAATAAATTTTCAGTGGGAGCGGAACAATCTATCTTTTTGTGGAGACCTGCTAGTAATTTATCTGTCTGAATTTACTTAAGTAATTTAGGTTTTCGGAAAACACAAAGGGGATAAGAGGGTTTCTTCCAATGTTTGAGGATAGTTGAGACTAATTCATTGCGCGTTTCTGGGAACAGGCACCGCGTAAAATGGAATCGCATTAGAACTGTGTAATAATCAAGCTGTATGTAAATATACACTTCGGCAGAAATTGGAGCCATTAGGGATTCAGATTACTAAAACATTGGTCTGCGATCGGAGCCACGTTTCTAAACCACTCACGAACGAATTGGTAAAGTGGAGTTCATGTGTAACACGATATTGAGACTCCAAGCGAATGTTAAAAGTCTACTGTTAGCTTTCTAGAAATGATGGAATACTGAAATTGCTTTTTTAATTTAGCAACGAAATTTTACTGTATGCACGTGAAATATATAACTCAGTAACCAGTTTTCAATTAAAAACTATACCTAATATCAAATCAGCACAACGAAAAATAATGCTTGTTAACAATCTACCGGAAAACATTTATTTCATAACTAGATGACCCGGCGAACTTCTTACCGCCTAACAGTCAATGAATGTAGTATATCTTTCGATATAGTCAACCGATACCGATAAGACAACACGTAAGTAATATATCAAGTTACATACAATTTTATTGTATAAAAGTTTTTACGTGATGCGCGTACAACTAAAAACTTCTACATATTTATTAAACGTAATTATTTATGTACACATACCATCAAACACAAACTAGAGACAAGAAGAACACAGAAAATTTAACATTTATAAAATTCGAAATCTTTTCTTCAAACTTTTAAATTGGACTGCCCAATTGACGCCTCAACATCGAAATTACCCAATTATTAAAAAGGAACCGAATCTCTTTGACCAATGTCGGAGAAAGATACTGCGGGAGTGAAAAACTCGCTTTGTTTTTCTTGAGGGCGAGACGGCCGGCGGAAAATACAAATAGTCTCTCCTACAATAATGTTTATGAGTGTCCTTTCATTAAATTTATTGTGACAAAGTTTCCCCTTCCGCAGAAAAGGCTTACCTAGATTGAAGCTCACAATCTGAAATATATCTCACTCAAGTCAACGAAGAAAATAAATACAGTCAAGTGCGAATCTTACCTATGTAAATAGTTGGATTCCCGAATCGAGTCTTGAAGATATTTCCGAATCACAAAACAGTAATTATTTGGGATTTAACTACTTTTACTTTTCTTTTTCCTTTACTTGTGCAACGAGAATTTGCTTCTTGTCTAATTTCAGGATTCTAGATAAACGAGAAGTACCCCCAAATGCGCCCAAACGGTGCATAAACGGCCTCACTAATTATTTTTTCATTGCTCCAAGGGGCAGTAGTAGACCTAGGAGTATTTAATATTAATTTCAGCAATACACCTACGCGTTCCTGGGAAAAAGGTTCTTGACCGTCGAACACCATAGTGATCCTATAAGAGTTTTGTATTTGGCGACAACAGTTCGGAACCCCAAAAACGCTAAAGAAAATTTTATTGTATTTGTAAAATATTTGAATTGAATCTACATAACAGTTACATATTGACTATTTCAGGCAGCTAACACGTGTAAATTAATAAGGCAAATGACACCAACGAAATACAAACAAATATTTACGTACATTAGCATTTGTAAATGTTTTGGCCGCTGTTCGGGGAAGTTGTGGCGTTCGCGTAACTTTCGCGGACAAAATGTGCACGAGCGGTGGAACAAAAAGTAGTAACAGGTTTCAGGAAGCCGTAGAGGTGTTGTCTGTGACTGAGGGCCGGTAGACTAGGTACTCGCGTGTATCGCCTAGGGTTACCTAATGCGTAACTGAGAAGTTCCGGCTGACTGAACTTGATTTCTATAAAATGTATTTTTTTTGTTGGTGGGTAAAAATCATCCAAATGACATCGTACTGACTAAATAGCCTAACGGGGAAGTGTAGTGTAGGGTAGTCAGTCCTTCTTGCCTTTCATACCGAGGCTGAGCTATATATAAAATGTCCTGAAATTTTTAACGCAAATGTGCATGCGGTTTACATGTTAATTGAATTGATTTTACTTCAACTTTGTAAGTGCAACTAAGTTAAATATTCGAAAAGAGGCATCTTATAAAAATTCTGTTTAAGTAATTAAAGTTAAGTTTTTCGAGTCTTGATTGTATCTTACACATTTTATGTGCAATTTTAATTTGAAGTGTAAAAACTACTCATTTTGTTGTGTTTTAGAGGTATACAGAACTGAGCGTAAAGTCCTGCTAACTTCCATTGAAAAAGGAGGATCCTCCGACCAACCGGACGGATATTGCTTCTGTTCGAGGTAACTGCCCGATAGTTGATTTCAGACTGTTGCATATGTTCTAATCTCGTGGAGAACTCTAAAACCGAATAATACAAAATGTTAGGGCCTATGTGGCGATATGGATGTCGCTACATCTCTCCCCTCCGGATCCGGATATCGACTGTTTTTCTTTTTATTCGTCTTGTTGCGTGCCGGGTTGGAAGGTTGGTTCCAGTGCGTCGGCACCGGAAGCCGCATAGTTCCCGGTTCCCGCATTAATTAATCAATTGTCCTACCATTTTTTTAAAACCTGATTTTTTGTGTACGACAAATCATGATTGCTGATAACCCTAGTATCGCCCGCCTTGTCACCCGATCGCTCCGGATACTAAGGGGGGAAGCGATCGATGCATCTATCATGCTTACAAAATACGAAGCAATAAGCGCTTTTTGTCACATCACTAGCTGAGGTTTTATGGGAGTTGTTTGGACAGAGGATATAGACCGCTCTACATGTGAGGCCATCGGTGACGGCGTGATTACAATGTACTGGTTTATGTCCACTTTTATTGATCGTTTCGTTTAGAGCTTCAATGAGGAGACGGCTGTATTACTAGTACATCAAATCATCAAATGGGAAATAAAAAAACTGGCCAAGTGCGAGTCGAAAATAAGGAAGGAGGGAAGGGTTGCGATCATGATTTACAAAAATGGCAAAAAAAAACTTGTCTGTTGTATGAGAGCCCCATTTTTTATTATTATATTGATAGGATCACGTTTGACCACCATCTCACCTGATGGTAAGCGATGATGTGGTTGACAATAGAGCACACTTGCCTGTATTTGTTGTTATAGCGTCAACAGAAATACATCAACTGCACAGCCTGTTGACAGTCAAACAGACAGATGGACGGATAGCGGAGCCTCAGTTGCAGGGTCCCGTTTTACCCTTGGGTAACGGAACCCTACAACTAAGGATGAATGCGTAGATCAACAAGCCAAATGATCCATGAGCAGTCAATGCTCAATGTAAAATTGATCAATGTCCGGTCGCAAAACCTCGTTCCGCTCTGGCTGGCATTAAAAATCGTCAAAATAAAAGTTTATTATACGCAATTGTTAAGTAAAAATAGACGGTGGTGTTGGGAGGCAGACCCGCCGGCGCCATCGCCTCGTCTGCCGCCACTCGCCAGCGCCACTAGACGAACGCACTCCCGCCATGCTCCCGGTAACCCCCCAGTGGCGTAGCTACTAAGGGGCTTTGCGGGGCAATGCCCCGAGGCCCTCAAGGTGGGGGGGGGCAAATCCTGATTAACAAACTGCTTATTGAATGAACGAAATATATCTGTTGATAGTGAACCAGATAATGTGACCACTGCAGTATTGGTTGAAAAGCCTACTCATGAAGATACGGTAACTAAGCTGTGAAAAATATCATTGCCAATCATATTAATGACGACAATGTCTCCATGTCATTGTATGTGCATGTTAATGATAAATCTTCTTATAACTTGGGATTTATACAAAAAATAAAGTAGCGTTGCAGTCTTTTTTTAATATATTGATTGATAAAGCCTAAATAATTTAGAGGCCCCAGTTTGTTTTTGCCCCAAGGCCCTTAGTCACCTATGTAGCTACGCAACTGTAACCCCCCCGAGATTACACACGAAACGACGTCAAACTCGATTGCGATTGTATGAGCGAACATCCGAACAAAAGCAAAAGAAAAGTCGTAGCATTTTCTGATTTAAAAATAGATGCTTTTACTAGGTATGTTTTGATTTGATGTGTGAAAGATATCTTTGTCGATATATTATTATATCGACTATTCTGTTTTAGAATCACTATAAAGGCGAAATTTTATGAGTGAGATGGGTATATGTGCTTTGTTTTGTTACTTATTAGCGCTCAATGGGATGGATGGATTTGGATGAAATTTGGCACTCAGGTAAACCATATCCATGAAACTTTTTATCCCGAGCGAGAGTATAATGTACTCTTGGGATAATTCTCTACTTAAGCCGTGTGAAGCTGCTTGCAGAAGCTAGTTATTCAATACTTTTGTGAAAGTTGTCAAACAGATTTTACAACACAAAAAAAGACAAAACTGATAGAATCGATACTCGGTATTGATAGAATTTTCATTTATTTTCCAATGTATAGGTATCTACTTCTAGACTAATATTACAAAGAGCAAATATTTTTATACTTTTGTTTGTAAAGAGCTCAAAGACTAATAGACCGATGTAAAAAAGCTGTCACCAGTAGAATGCTACTTTATCACTAAGTGACATAGGCATATATTTTTCACCTTCAGGCAAGCAAAGCCGCTACCGGCAATATCCAATAAAGCATAGACACAAACGCTATACATACCACACTAGTGTGTAGTAACACGACTATAAGAGATAGTGAACCGCATGAATGAATGCACCTACGCTACTCCGCTACGTGAGCAAAGGACCCTGTTGATAAACCAGACCCTCGCTCCGCCGACCGGACTCACATCAAAGCGGAGTGGGAAATCAACACTAACTTGCCAAACAATGGAAACTGGACAGACAACAGTATTTATTTGGCGGATTCATTATGGAAAGGTTTTACACAAAAACGTGCGGGACAAAGTTTGGACTGGGACTGTTAACTATGTTGGTTAGTGTGCGGTTAGCTGGGGTCGTGATGTTATTGAAAACTTAACAGTCGGGGAAATGGTTTTGAATACACAGATTATGTGGGAAAATAAAAAGTTTATACTAGAAATTAAACTTCGAATGAACATGTAAAAAATATATAAAGTGAATGAAAATAATAATAATGATAAACAATGAAATAATAATGATACTGATAAACAATGAAATAATGAGGAAAATAATGATTTAAAATCAAAATCAAAGAATTAATAAAACTTATTTCCGTAAAAACGAACAGCAAATCATAAAGCTAAATTTTTGTAAGCGAAAATGCATGTTCAGTAAGTTTATGTCTTTTTCACTAAAAGTGTTATGTCTACAACATAATAAAATGCAATAAACATTACATAATATCTGCGGAACCCAGCAACGCTACTCAAAAATAAATGTTTGCGTTGTTATTGTACCAGTCATTCATTTTGACTCATACCCAGATTAATGTCATACGGATCATTTAGTTATTTTTGCCAGGTATAAAATTATACTACGGAATCTAAACATTGCATGTGGAACACAGAAATGTCACATTGCTTTGAATCGAGTACTATCGCTGTTACAGAATTTATTTTAGTAGTTCGAATGTGCATTTCTCACTGCATTAGATTGGGTCGAGTTCTTCCGAGAATATCTTCAAGCGCACTTGTCTAATCTGCCCTATTACACATTAGTAGCCCTGCTGTAATGCATAGGATCTAAAAGACAAGATAATGTAACAATAAAACAAGCTATTTATAAAGCTGTCCGCTCAGGAAAGCGGCTGAAAGCGGTGAAGCGACATCTACTCTATTTGTCTCGGCTAACACAACCGCTGGCCACTTCTCTCGTCGCGTCGCCTCCTCCTAGTTTGCGTTAAGGATTTTATCGCTTTTTCTCTAGGGTTGTGCTTGTTACTTTGTTTTTCGTCGACGTTATGGTTTAGAAACACCCAAGCTTTACTTCAACGAGATTGAAGTTTGTGTATTCTTCATTACAGTATTTTCATTTTACGACTGCAATTTTTTACTTTCCTCGTAAAAAACTGTTTAAATATTATGAAGGTTTCTTAAAATGTTAAAATATTTTGACGTGTTAATGGAGTTGACGAATGCGCAAAAATATAATCAATTATAATTAATACACAAACCCACTTCGGCGTCCGCATAAAAACTCGCGACTCTGTCCGGAAGTGACATGGCGCCGCGTTGCCCGAAGTATAATATCGATATCATTTTCCAAATGGTATCTTTATTTCAAAGAAATAGGGACTAAAATATAATGATAAGTAAGAGCAATATACTCTTTCGATTCGATGCCGCCTTTGTCGCGAGGAAAATTTCCTTTTATTGTGTTAGCGAATGCTTATTGTATATCCGAACGTTTTCGCCATTGTAACAGCTACGGCGCCGCACCTCTTCGGTATTACTTTACAATTGTAAGATGACAAATAGCTAAAACGAAACGATACATTAAGTCCTCTTCAAAAGGGGAATTAGGCGCGTTCTAGTTCTATTGATAATTTACGGGAACCGTGAAAATGAAAGGTAGGAAGGGTCCGGATTACGGGTCCAATTGTCGCAGCGATCGGCTGTAATTAATTATGTTCGCGGAATGTTTTTCTGGTAACAATACATTAATTATTTAAAGAGAAATGTGGGCTTACCTCTTCCTCAGTGGTGGCGGTGTTGACGGAATCCATGCTTTGGCAGAGCGCGAGCTCCATGTTCTTGTGTTGCGGCGAAGCGGGCCGGGGCGAGGGCTGCTGCGGCGGCACCAGCGCGCCTTGTGTCGCTCCTGCCGCCTGCTGCGCGCCTGCGCCGCCCGTAGCTGCAGGGCTCTGCGCCGCCTGCAGATTCTGTGCTGCCTGAAGGCTCTGGGCCGCTTGTAAGCTCTGCTGAGCTTGCAGATTCTGCTGCGCCTGCAGGTTCTGCAGCGACTGATGCGCCAGGTTCAACTGGTGCTGCTGCACGATGCTTTGCTGCACTATGCTTTGCTGCACTTTGATGTGCTGGTGCACAGCGAGCTGGTGGATGGGGTGGAGAGACGCGGGGGGCGCGGGGTACGGGGGGGAGAGCCGCTGGCGCTTGACTTGCGCACTCTGCAGCGCTTCGTGCAGCCTCTTCACCGGAAGGGGGCTCTGGCCGAGGTTATCCACGGCTGTGGCTGGGCGGGCCGGCCGAGTCACGTGACTCTGGCGAGCACCGACTGTGGCAGCGACTGGTTAGGGACCGCGCGCGACGCGTCGCGGGTTCGATGTCGACGTATCGACAACGGCGCAACACTACGCTCGTTGCGGTACGCGATATTAATTGACTTATCAAAGTAGATTGTTAAAGGACAGCTATTTGCAAATGTTTTATATCAGCGCCGTAGCACTTCTGTATTCATTCGTATAAGTTGATCCTTTGCTTGTAAACCACTCCTGGAAAAAAAGAAAACATGTTTTAATTAACTGTTCAGACCAGCAAATTGGAAAACTATAATTAAACACAGGAATAAAGGCAGTGATGCAACGCTATATAAATTGAGTTTTCTTTACATTTTCGGAGATAGCTTAACTAATTTGTCTTCCAAGATAGAGTGAGCTCCAATTAGGGAGCCAATCCTCTTATGACGCACGTTCTAAATTTGATAAATCGATGAGTGCCATCGTAAAAGAGAATTTGTATCACACACATCCTCATTACTTTTAAAGAGCTTATATATTTTTTTCCTTCTAAATTACGTACTTATTCCTACACTTGAAGAAAATAACGAAAAAAATATGTATGTTCCGTGAAAATTTTTGGGGCAGCTCTCAAAGAATTTCCGTAGCTCTGCAGATCATTTCAATAAAATGAACACATAATAACGTAACGCAGTAAATAGTCGTAAAGGTGTACAGAGTAATTGGTTACGGCATTGTTCGGCCATTTCTATAACAATAACACTAATGAATGACTTAATAACACTAATGAATGACTTTATAGACGCCTTAGTGCGTACTTCAAACAAAACGTGAACCATTCTCATCTCGTCTATTAACAAGAAATAAAGAATACCTACTTATATTTTGATGATGAAAATAGTTTTTGAGTTAATTTATGATTATGAGTAAGAAAAATAGTGAACTAGCTTTTTGCTTCGTGTCAGCAAAATGTAAAAATTAGATTGGCGCAGCTCAAGGAAACAGTTATAATAAGGTCGGGAATTTTCCGCGACTTTTTCTAACGCCAGCTAAAGAGCTTTTCGTGTAACAATTATTTAGTTATGACATATTTCTGTTTTAATTAATCTTCTTTGAAAAAAACCAGTGTGCGAGTTAGACTCGCGCATGACGGGTTCCGTACCATCTGTAGCAAAAAACGGCAACAAAATCGTATTTGTTGTTTGGGAGCCCCACTAAAATATTTATTTTATTCTGTTTTCAGTAATTTCTCTTATAGCGGCAACAGAAATACATCATCTGAGAAAATTTCAACTGTCTAGCTATCACGGTTCATAACATACAGCCGTGTAACAGATAGACAGACTGCGGAGTCTTAGCAATAGGGTCCCGTTTTTACCTTTTTGATACGGAACCCTAAAAAATAACATTAAATTATCAATAATTCAACATAACACAGGAAAACATTGTTAATTTATCGATTAAATCATTCTACACCTAATAAAGAACGGTATACGACACAATTTACACTGCATAAAAATAGATATTATTTTTATATGTCAAAGAGTGCCGATTGCAATTGTGTGGGTCGCAGTCAACCATTTCAATGGTTAGTCATCGCAGTAAACGTCTAGAATCGTCTAAATAACAGACTAGACTGATGATATCAGTACAGTAATTTACCTAAGTACCGTACTATAGTTTATGAACAAGTTGATATTACCTAGACGATTCTTATGAAGTTTAGTACTAAATCAATTTTAGGCTGAGAAACAAATGCGGCTGAAAGGAGGAAAATTTTAAGTTTTTTAAGAAGATAAGCCGTCTGGAAGATCACATCAGTATCTGCTTGGTAAGATTCGCCTCGCAGTAGGATCTTGCAGTGGGAAAATGCCGACTAGGCCGGTCCAGAAAAAGGTAGCCAGATAATTTAGACGCATATCACAAAGACTGGTTCAAGACGACGTGGGACAAGAATATCTGGGAGAGGGATGCCCAGCTGTAGAACAACAATGGCCAGGAAAGAAGCAAGAGCTTAAGAATTACGGCAACCGTATTCTTCAAATACCAATATAATACCAAAAATAACCTTTACCGCAATGCCAACCAATGTTACGTTTGTCCTCAAAACAAAACGTAAACAGACAACAATCTATATCAAAGATAATATCGTATCCTAAACTAGCGTTGTTAAAACCGGACACAGTCTTAATATGTAACAATCACGTGTACGACCATTACGTTCGCCAAGGCTGCTTTTTGCCGCGACTCCGCTCCGTGACTAAGCCGACTTGGTATCTAATGTAAAAAACCGTACTTCACAAAAGCGATCATACGTCCAACTTCCAAATTACAATGATGTACGTACTAAGTAAGGCCATTCAAGGCTGAGATTTAATGTCCCTGCTTGGTACTGCTACATTTAAAATAACATAATTCCGCTCAAGTTACGCAATCCAAGAACTACTCGGCTTTTTGTCCGACCAAAGTTACAAAGATCTATATGGACGGTTACGAAACTTATCTAAAGTACTTTTTGACCATTTTGTCCTCATGACCACAAAATTACTTAATTGTGTTCCCTTAAACGTGTGAACTATCAATGTTATTTTGTAAACTAATTACTTGCTGGACAAAGTAAATTGTCTGAGAAAAACGTCTGTATTAAAAAAGAATAAATCGAGCCTTCGAATTCACACAATTTACGAAGAACCTTCTGAATGAAAAGTTATTCTGTTCGATGTCTATAATGAACCGTTTCTAACAGTAGTCTCGTAATACCATAAATGCTTTTTTGGACTCAACGATCCTCCATATTCGGCTAGAATTGATTTCAATGACCTTAAACAAAGACTAGACCAAACTAAAGGCGCCATTTACACGATAGAGTAAAAATAAATGTAGGTAAAATAAAGACATTTGCAATTATACATTCAAAACGTGAGTCGTGATTCACTCATTACCCGTCAATATAATAATATAATAATAATATAATAATAATATTCCACAACTATCACACAACGCTGTCTAGTCCCAAGCTAAGCAGAGCTTGTGTTATGGGTACTAGACAACTGATAGACATACTTATATATTTCTAAATATATACATATTATAGATAAATTACACCCAGACACAGATTAAATGATCATGCTCATCACATAAACATTTGTCCTGGGTGGGAATCGAACCCACGACCTCCGGTATAGCAGTCAGGGCCACTCACCACTAGACCAATAGGCAACAGGATTTTTGAATCGTGGTAATTAGTCTTTAAGGATCACAAATGAGATCTTATTTACAAACTCAATGTTCGCAAACAAGCTATCATTTAAAAAGATCTAGACAGACTTCAAAGTAATTTAGCATAACTTAAATATTATTCAATTTAGTTTAGATTATATTTAAAGTCAAAGATACGTATCAAGTTCAAAGGCTACTCAAACTAAATGCTGAGCAAATATTTAATTTACTCTTCGCTCAATTCATTGCAGATCTTATAAATCGTATTTGACAATCGCCGATATTGTAATAAAAGCAACAACAACAACAACAACAACTTTTCATTCATTCGACAGCAGTTTGTTTTCTGTTTCTCCATTTCCTTTGACAGAGCAGCAGCAATATTGTCGTAAAACTTTTCAAATATATTTAAAGCTTGTACATATTGAAACGTGAATTTTATCTTAACATCTGACCAGTTCGAAGTACACAACATAAGGGTGTGCACTGACCGATCCAACTGGATCTGGATGTTATGCAACAGACAAAATACCAATTTGGAATATTTCAATGCAGCGTTCACTTCGTCTGTAGCTCCGCAGCTCAGAGCTACGCTCGATTTTGTTTTAGATAGACGTTTGATAAAAGGTAGTGGACGACGACGTGAAGAGATGACTGAGGTTCGGTATCGACGATTGGATCGTGTTACAAATGTAGACAGAGCTACGTTAGGAATCCCAATAACCAACATGGCTGTAGAAATAAAATAAATGTAGCTACGAACGAACCTGTATCGTTTCGTTCATTAGGAATTAAATATACACAAGCCTAATGTTATTTTATTCAGTTCACATTTAGAATCATGTTTGTTTGATTGGGGCTATTAGGTATGCAAACACGTATGCAAACACTAGGTCAGTCAGCGAGCACCTTAAAGCAGACAGACTGTAATATTTGAAAAAAGTACACACGCGCGGAAAAGTACATCGAGCAATATTTCCTACTCGTACTTCGCTGAATACTTTTATCCGTTCGTGTATTTATGCTGCGGTGGTGTCGGTAAATAAGACCCGGCCAACTCTTACAGTTTCCATTTGTTATAACTACTAAGTCCCGGCGAGATCCCGGACTTTCACGGGACTTTGTATCTACGGGATGTAGAAGTTCGGAATAAATGATAAGTAGATTGAATTGGAGAAATCATAATAATATTTTGGTATCTATCAGGGTTAGATTAGTACTGGTTGATGCAGAAAAGAAATGAAAAGGCCACAAGAAGAATTTTTGCACGACACGGTAAGAAAAGAAAATGTGTTTTACATAAACGCCTACGTAGAATTTTCCAGCGCAAAATTCTTTTGTTAAGGGGAAAGACCAACTTTTCCTTATTGTATACTATAGTACGACTGGGAAAAGGTAAATTAAACGCATGGGACTCATAGCTACCCATCTGTCATGTTTTCCGGGCTTTCTTTACGCAATACATTTCTCCGTCATTTTTAAAAAAAATAAACGAAATTTTAAATGTAATATTCTCCTAAACAAAACAAGTTCCGAGTTAAATTGTAATATTATAATCATTAACAGGCCTCATTAAAATCGGCTCAAATAATGAGCGATAACAATATTGTGCGGTAGGTAACATATATACATAGGAAATCGTAGATTTACTGTGCGTCCTACTCCACTCTCGCCATCCAAGATACGCATCCCTCCTATAAATTACATTACGCACGAGTATACAATGTCATCAATTTATTAATCGATGTTAAATACCGTGAATAAATTATTCGATCGGACGGTGACGTCATTATTGATAACGGAATGAAATCAATAAGCTCGCTGTGCGAACTGAGTGAATTAATTTCGTTCGAGTAAATAATATTCCAGTACGTGGTCGCCACTCCAGAACCTTTCGTCCTCATCGACCAGAAAACGCAGAGGATCCGGAAGACGCACCGTTGGGAAGCCACCCACAAGGTGGACCGATGATCTATATAATGGTTGCATGAATCCGATGGATGCGACACGCGCAGGACCGTGTGATAACACTTGGGGGAAGCCTATGTCCAACTGAAATGACTTACATCGAAAGATTGGGACCATTTGCCTACAACAGTCTTCCCGTCCTATTATAATTTGGAAGTCTTCAAGGCAAGAGTGAATAGGATCAACGATTGCATCATTGCGTACCATTAGGTGGGATCGCAGTCAAGCACTGGTTTATATCATTAAAAAAATATGCGATTCAACTCGCTATACTTTGCAATAATTGCGATTCTAATATTAAATCTCACACAAACTCTTTCTCTTTAACGACATGACACGGTTAGCGCAGTGGTTGTGCGATTAGCAATTGGCTGCATGTCGCGGTTTCGATTCCCGCACGGAACAAATATTTACATAGCCTACAAATAGTTGTCCTAGTAGTGCTGTAGTAAGACCGTGTGGTCTTATGGTTATATTTCTCCGAGACACCATGGCGGCACGACCAGTCGTCGCTACCAACAAAATGTATACAGCTCTATAGAGAGTTACTCACCTGGAGTCCGTTTGGATGCGCAACCAATTTGGTGGCGTGACCAGCTCGGACGTGTGGCGATTCTGGTGTTTGTATATTGTCTAGTTTGGTAGCTTAGGGCTATATTTCACAGGAACACTATGGCGGTGCAACTGGTTGCGCCACCATGTTGTCCCGATGAAATATAGTCCTTAACGCGATCCGTTCTGCAACCGGAACCGAACTATTGAAGCTTGAAGATATGGATGTATTTATGGTGTATAGCTCCATCCCTTTTTCTCACTCGACTTTTTAACTCGTCATGGTAAGTCCCCTGGTCTGGGTGTCTTGTGTATGTGAGTACTTACATGTTTGTGTACCCACAATAGAGAAATTTCAAGTGTGGAGATGGGCAATTCTTTGAAACCGAGAGAATGTCTCATTCATCCGACCACTGATCGCAAATGAGTGCCTTTGATACATTTATTGATCAGGGAATATTAATATGCAAATAAAAATATCAAATTGTAAAGAAAAAGCTAGGCCAGACAAGTTTAAAAACAAAATGAGTCTGAAGCCATTGAAATTACCGCGATTACATTACTTGTTAACCATACACTATGCCAATTACTGCTTATTAGATTAGTTGGTTCAACTTTTGTTATGTACTTAATCTTCGTTAAATAATTACCCTTACGCGCCTATCCTAACCTTAAAGTTAAGTCCTGCGGTCAATGCGTAGTATTCATATTGCCTCAAACTCCTTTAATTTAATTTGAAAACTATGGGGTCGAGCACAAAGAAATAGTTGGGTCGGGCGGCCTTCGAGCCTGAGGTGTGGTGGCCAAAGTTTGCAAAACTGACAAAAACAACTCGTATACATATTATGAGACAGGCCGCACGTATCTTCATTAAATTATACTTTCGCGGAAGTAAAAAAAGAAAAGGTTTTTCCTATTATGGAGGGAGATACCATTTTTTTTTACCTGCCAGCCTCTTAACTTTTGAAGCAAATAGGTAGGGAGCATGCATGCAAAAAATTTTTGTGATCTAACAATAAATATTACCAGCGGAAACAATATTTTGATATCGGTAGAAAATTAAAATTAAATAAAACAATTTTAAATAAATATATCTGTCTCTCTCGTCAACGCTGTTTTCTATGGCGGTCGTCTATGTGCGTGTTAAAGAGCACGTCGGACTTTTCTTTCTTATTAGCAGTTCTGAATCTTTTGTAACTTCATTGTTGATGAAGATATTACAAGATTCTTTCATATTTGTTAATTAACATAACATAACTTTAATCAGCCTTATAATATTGCCACAGCTGGGACTCAGGCCTCCTCTAGGAGAGGGAATGCGCCGTAATCCACCACGCCGACCCAGCGCGGAATGTTAGGTGTCACATGTCTTCTAATTTTTTATTCTAGGACATGCCGATATTCTATCAACGTTTCGAGAGCACTGGTGATGAAATAAATTACACAAAGTAATGCGCTTGGCTAGGTTTGAACTTGTGAATTAGAACTCGAAAGTTGGAACCGTGTATTAAAACACATTTTTTTTACTGCATGCATTTTCCCTATTTTCCAGATATTTTGCATTGCAATTTGACTACAGTTTATGTTTAATATAGTTGTCAGAAAGGTTCCGAAGCTTTGCCCACTAATATGACAGATACCTAGTATTTAACTATCCAAATGACGTAAAGTTCAAGATTTTAATCACTTATTACAGCCATCAAACTAATTTATTGGTGGTAAATGACCAAAATGACACAGTTTTCGTGAGATTAATAGCTGCACAAGGCTATTTAAATTTAAAGTAATTTAAAATTGTGCCACTAAGCCAAAATAGTGAGCATCACCAATCTACGTGATAGTAATTTTACGACCAATATTTTAGTGGCGAATTTGCATATTATTAATAACAAGCGTCGTCAGCAAAACAGTGCTACATGTGGATCATGAGCCGTAGAATTTATACAGGGTGTAAGGGACAGGTCTCCACAAATTTTAAAAGCTTTTGCTCAATAGACGAAACTGAAGAACCTTTCAAAAGACATTTTTGAAAGATTATAAACTTGACTGGACAGATTGTATGGAGAAGCCGATTACTAGTTCTTTCAAAAGGTAGGAAGGAGGCACTGCATCATCACTATCTTCCTACCCTTGTCCTATATTACTTGGAGTCGGCGTAACCCGTTTTTTTACTTCCATTCTGTCCTGTCACCCGTCACGTTATCAATAATTCCCTTTTCTTTCATATTAAATTGTCTGCCGTACTGGCAGACAATTTTTTTAAAAGCTTGTATAAAAACATGTATTTTCAACATTATCGTGTATAAAAGCTACAACTATAAATAGCAAAAACCATATCGACGAACGATTGAATGCTATTTCATGAATGTGGCTAACAAAACAAGTCCATTCAATTAACATCGCCGGCCAGACGACCGATGGAGCCATTCGCGTAATGAAATTTGGACAGGACAGACCGAGCTACAGCTATTTATAATGATTTTTTACCTTCCCATCCGTTCTGCAGCAATAATGTAATTAAAACATACTCACTAAACATTCTCTCCCACAATATCTTCGCAAAACGAATTTCGCCGAAAAACATTCGTGCAAAGAACTTTCTCCACAATGGTGTCTAATTAGTTACATTTACAGTGGAAATTAGCGTCTCTTCGTACAAAATTCAGTCTAATTCCAAGAGAAATGAACCTTTGTTACAGGCGGGCCCATATTCATAGTGAGCAGAGCGTCCCGCAAATTGAATCTAATTGCCGCAACGAAGTGTTGAATCAGACCGACGGCCCTGGCGGAGCGGTGGCCTAAATTGCGCCTATTTACCCATTTAGGATCAGAAATACTATACACCCACAGACCACCTGTTTAAGGCATGAAATTTTCACGAGACGATGACATCAGCTGTCGCGCGCCCGTCTTCGTTAAGCGCCAGCTGCCAGGATCGTGTTTGGGCTAGACCCGACCGTTTGGCTTAGGATGACTCACACAACAAGAAACATATCATAGAATTATCTACTGCATACATATACCACACGAACAAAGTGCTTTCATCAATATCTGACTAAGAAACTGCTACGGACTCTTGTCAGTTAAATTCATGAATCCCCAAGCGACCACCGGTGGCCGCGCATCTATTGTCTTACTATTGTGTCTCTAATTGACGGTATCTGAAGGGTTAAATTGCTTTTAGTCTTTTAGACTAGATTGTAATCAATAAATTTTGACTAGATTGTAATCAATAAATTTAGACTAGATTGTAATCAATAATTAAATTTGTTCTTAATAATAGATAACAAAAAGGTATATACTTAGGTCAACATAATGTCGAGGCTTCATTACTCAAGTTATGTAAAAACCAAAAGCAAACTCAAAAGCTATCAAAAAGGTATTTACAATTTCTTATTATCCAGGTGGTAAAATAGTTAACTTTATCGTTGCTTCAAACGACGTGAAAGCAATAGAAAGAGTGTGTATTGTGTGCAATAAACTTAAAAGAATAGCACATAACAAATTATTGACTTTGACAATTAAAATAGCGGAGTATCGTGTTTGGTTGTTTTAACTCAACACGGTAGGCCATCAATTCGATCGTTTAAAAGGTTTTTCTGCACATTTTTCAGCCGGCTTGAGACGTTGTTGCTCAGTGCTCGGGAGAAAACACGTCATGCTACATTGAATTAATCACCTAAATAGATTTTATTACTGCAAATATTTACATTTGCTGTAAAGTGATGTCTGTAACCACTGCTCCAGTTTTATTTCGAATCCACAAGCGAGGCTGTTGCTCCTTCTTGTTTTATTTTATCTTATGTTTTTTAAGAAACGTCCAATATTATGTTCAGCCATGATCAGAACTAAAACGTTTCCATGACTACATCATTATCATTTGGAATTATGTGAGTAGGTGTAGTGAATGATAAGTGTATTTCCACCCGATGCAGCATTATTACGGCATAATATCTGAAAGAGCTGTTTTATGTTAAGAATAATAATGCTGTTAGTAAATGGAGAGAATAAACAGATTGATGATTCTTTTCAAAGTTCGCGTTGGAAATTGTTCGAAAGTTTTCCAAATATCCATAATTCTATTCGTTCCATCCGATCGCACAATTTCCATGCGTGTAGCGTAACTGGAGCAGTAATTAGTATCACACGTATCAATTCGCCACCTGTGGATATCCATGTTTTCCTAATAAAATCCCATAAATATCCATTTTTATTGGTATCATTTTCGCTCGTCATTACGCGGCGGGCACTGCAGCCTGTTGTGAAAGAGGCCTCACCGCTGAAATCGTGACAAAGCAATATTTTTTATTGCAAATCAATGCTATACGATCGCTTTCCGGAACACACAAAACAAATTGCTAGTCGGCGAAAATCCTATCAAAGCTATTTTATACCTATGCGCCACGCGATGCGACGGTTTGATGTCTCGTGCCAAGTATTCAGTTGTAACTGTTACCTTTGACTTTTTTTGAGATGGGATATTTACTATTTATTATTTTAAATGGCAACATTTGTTTTTACCAGCTATAAATTCTACGCTAATTTCTTTAGCTATTAAGAAATACAGAACTTCCGAAACATGTTAACATTAACTGTCGTTTCCTGTTTTGCTTACTTGAAATAGACACAAGCTTGTTTTAATATCTACATTCCCAACAACAATTTCCTCTAAGTTACAAAGTGGTCTTAAATGAACGTTAAACTTACGAATGAGTCGCAGACAAAGTACCTCGCCTTTTGTAACACGAAGGTGATCCATACAAACATGAATAATGCTAGCATTAATACCTGCAAAGGTTACAAAAGTGTGACTGGAACACATCAATCTATATTTTGTCGGCTATAATTAATTTAACTAGCGGCTATTAGCGCCCTTATAGAGCATAGTCATGTCACGCAGTGACGCAACCGCCACAATAGCAGACCTTGGTTCGTCTACCACCACTCGGAATGGTCAGAGCAGTAATTACATCAACAAAATAATACAAGGTACAAATAGAGGAAAAAATTAATGGAAGGCATGCTCATTGCTGATGTTGAAAAAGTCTACAACATACGAGAACCTCCTATAAAAAAGCTAAATGGTGTTAAATAAACCCGAGGCGCTTTTCAGTGACTCATAAATTAGACTGACGTATATATTTTCATCGTTCCCATAATATTTGTTTGAATAAAAATGCAAACTAGCATCTCTAAATGAACAGATGAATTTTGAAACATTGACTTTGACCCAAAATTATTACTATGAAATCTCATAACTTTATTTGAAGACACTGACACTTTTTTAATGACTGTAAGTAAATGTAATAAAGCTCAGGTGGAAATAATGCATATTGTCATATTGTTATGTTCCGCATACACGTGGCTTCCAGTCACTTAGCTTCAAATAACCCCACGTGTAAGGTTGCTCTGATTTCTGCTATGAATGCATGCTTAAATAAATTATAAAAGAGCAGGAAAATAAAATTATAAGGAAAAACCATTTCCAGATTAGACGTTATCGATAAAATTGATATTTAATTATCATTGCAATTAGACTTCTCATAATATTTTTTTTTTTAAATATTAAAGGTTAAAAATTAACTTCGTCGAGAATACGTTTAAGTGACAAATATTATTAGGCATTATCGAACACCGACGAGGCAAAAACTCAGTCTAAGACAACTTTATTAAAGCTACAATACTAAATACTTCAGTGTTTAAGGAGAATAGGACTAAATGAAAAAAAAAATGGTTCCCAGCCAAAAAAATCTTTACAATCTAACCAGCCATGAAAATGTACTTAATTTCAAATTACGAATAAGCAATTTGCGCACAAGCAGCCTGCTTGTAGTTAACGTTGTAGACATTATGTGATTACGATTGCATTACTTGAGAATATTTTTCCATGCCGATATGAGAACCTGAGAAAAACCGTTTACATCAACTATTTATTTTCTCACACATTTACGAGTGAACGGCGGAAAATATAGGCTCACTAGCAACCTTTCACTCTGTTCTGCAATCAGCAAAGTAAGTTCGCTAGTGTTTTACTTGAGACTGAAGGGTATCAGTTGTTCTTATTAGAATTTGTCCAAATGGATCGTTCAGTAAAAACTTTGTCGATTTATTAAAAGTTTGAATCAGCCTATCCGTCAAAGTTCTAACGCCTAATGTAATTTGACTTCAATCCACGGCGGAGTATACTTCCATTAACTCAATTAACCTCTCATTTTTTATGGTAGGGAGTCTAATGTTCACGCCGCTATTTTAGAGGTCATTTTCATTTGTTGGGATCAATTAGTTAAAGAACTGTAATACGTCATGGTGGTACATAAATCATTTCATTATTTCTTCGACACCGATACTGTAGACTGATATATATTGAATGTGATGTCTTGAATTATGATTGTCTGGGTATCAGTTTGTGTTGATTCCGTCAGTGTCTCCCAAAACATTATTCATAGGTGTACGTGTCTGTCTAACGACTTTGACGTGTATTCGACTGTGGCGAGGGAGTCCTCTCGTCTGTCTTGTATTTGTGTGGCCATCAACCGTGAAAAAACTCATCCATTTACATCAACTTCATTTCTCAAACGCCACTGTATTTGAATGCAAATATTTTGTTAAACTTTTAACAAACTCTGCGCTGGTCGCTAACTCGTGTTATGCAAAATCTTTGTAACAAGAGCCATTGTTTGCGGCTATTGTAACTGATATTGTGAAAGAATGCTATCGACAGCAGTTACATCTCGAATACAGTTCGGTAATTAGTCAATGTAAGCCGATCTTTCTAACCGAACCGGCGCACGATTTAGCAATTATCGGTGTTGTAAAATTATTTTTTACTCGCATGGAGTCCAAATCAGGAAATATAGACCGGTGATATTTGAATTTTTCCTCGATTACTGTTTATAATTTAAGGAAGTAATCAATGTGTTTGCCATTAATATGATTATTATTAACCGCCAGAGCAACAATAACTAGCGAATAATCACTTTCGAGAGTATTATTGCTTGAGGTTTTTAGTTTCTTCGTCACGCAGTTGAATTGCATTACGGCCGAACAAACTATTCAATAAATCATTACACAAGTCGCTTTCTCTTCATTATGAAACTTTTACAATAGCTTTTGTTACAGTTTTTCTTTTGCTTTTACTCTTTTTCCAATCAACATGCTGTACAAATTACTTCGGCTTAATATTTTGCGTTTCAGGTAGTTCTTTTGGAATAAACCTTTTTTTAGTGTGCTGCTGCAAACAATTTTGGAGTCTGATTGTAATCATTTCGTCTGTATATCGACAGCATCAATTGAGTTAGTTGTATGATAAATAACTGTTACATATATGTATTTCCTCATTGTTTGGCTCCAGTACAATGCGTAGTGGTTTCAGAAAGTGCTCCCGCTGTCGATACTTGGCAGTAATTTCTACGTTGCTATTGTTGTGAGCCTCGCTTTTGTGACTTTTGTGTATCACATGAATGACATGACTACGCGTGTTTCTCATTTTGAGCCTCGTTTTCTCAGTAATAAGTCTTTCCTTTTTGAGTAACATATTATTATGTTCTTCAATTCATTACATTTATATATTATACAAATTTTAACTTAATATATTTTAAGTTGGTTAACATTTTCAGATTTAAGAATTTATTAAAAATGCTTGAAAGAATCTGATAAGTTTTAGCTTCTCTGCAAGTAAAAGCAGTAGCAAACATTTACAATGTGTTAGTCTTATCTAAAGCGGCGCAAACAATTAAAGGATCATAAATTCATATCATGACTAATAAGAGTTGCGCGCTTTAACAAAACTTTGATAACATGCTCCACTATCTGCTAATTCACTTACAGAGTAACTGTTACTATTTAGTTTAAACCGGCAGCTTTTCCGAAAGTACCTCCGTGAGAAAAAACATAAAAGTGAAATTAACAACGCGCCAACAAGTGCATCAATTAATACGTTGCATCCGACTGCCTTTTGCAAACAAGAGTCTCCATTACCTAGAAAACAATAGCACATCTCACAAGCACACACACTGCATTCGTCGGAAAACGCACATGCACAATTTTCCGAACACCGATTACGGACACTGCGTCGGTCGCGTCAGAGCAAAGGGCGGCACGTACAAGCGCTGCCTATGCGCGCGATAGACTGACGGCTCTCGGGCTGACTTGCGAGCGAGCGGGACGCGCGGCGGGCGTGCCAACACTCTGCGCGCGCATAACGCCTCTCTGTCCTACGCCCGCAGCTCCTATACGGTCGTCTCGCTCGCACACGCCCGAGCACACCTTTCAGCTCCCGAGACAGGTGTTCCTATCCCTGTGTGCGTCCAGATATGGCTGGCTTCGCGTGTATGCGCGCTTCCTGCGGCGGCGGATCGTTTTTTATGCCCGGCAGAAATTATAAAAAGTAAATGGAGGGAAAATTAAATAAAACGTTTACAATGAAGCGTTTTCCTGTGCGCTTTCAATGATTCAGTGTGCGCTATTTTTCAGGGTGGATATCATCAGAGTACACAGGCAGCGTGATTACGGGGCTTTTTACGGATGTTTGAGTGATGTAGGCGGGCGTAATTAGGCACGGGGCGGAAAGGTATATTGATTGCGGTGACGCGGCTTTGTGGAAAAATCGATATTTTTGTATTAAAGGTGGCACGCGATGTGTCCGGTCCGTGCGTCCGTGGATGAGTAAACCTTCGTATCGATCCAACGCCGACAACTTTCGACCCTAGTTTATGGCGTGCACTATAACTTGAGCCACACTTACCTATGAACGTTATCGAGAACGCTTTGGCTGAACGACCTCGTCTTTCATAAAATCCTGAACGACTTGAGCTCAAACGCCAATATTTGAGATTTTATAGAATCAAAACATAAAATTTTGGCAAGCCTTACCAAAGAGTAGATTTGAATCGGCACCACGTCCGACCAAACTCAAAACTCAATAAATGATAGGATGGAAAACCGTTTAAAGGAAATACAAAATATTTTCAAAAGAATATGACTTTATCTGTCAGGCAACTTTTATAAAAAACAACCAGCAACTGTGATTCAAATTACTTCTAAAGCGTCAACAATGTAACTTCAACTGATTTCATTCCCGTTAATAATTTCACAACCTCATACCACAAAAACTATGAATACCAACCTAACCTATTACCAATTCGAAATTGAATCCTGATTAATTTTTTTATAGGCTGCGGCAACACTGAATAAGACATTCTAAATTTAAATTTTTTGCCGCCATCACTAAGAAATCACCAAGAAAGCGACATAGTATTCAACTATTATCACGTTTTGAAACTCTTTGAATATTAGATTATTTTATTTTATATCTTTTTAAGGGCTATTTGCAAAACACTGGCAACCTCTCAGGATTATGTTACTAACATCATAAACAACAACTTTTGTTCTATGACATTTAAAAATCATATTTTATTTCATCAGATTTTCGTACATACAAAAATAAAAATATTTAAATTGAAAGTTTCAAATATTAGGAAGTCTACGCGAAACAATCGATAGTACAATAGCGAAGGGTAACGAGATCAGTGGGTGTGGTGCTTGAGCGCTTGCGTCGCGTCTTACAGATATAGGTATAACAAAATACAGAGTTAAAATACGTTAGATAGAACCACAAAATCTTGAAGTTTTGATTTTGATAAATGAATTATGTTTTGTAAAAAGTCATAGAAGAAAAGTTGTAGTTTATGATGTTAGTAATACAGCCCTGCAAGGTTGTTAGTGTTTTACAAATAACCCTGTATTCTACATAGAATCTACGCTTAATATAATAAAGAGGTAAAGTTTGTTTTTTTGTTTGTAGGAGGTAATCTCTGGAAGTACTGTTCTGCCCATCGTCACTTAAGGACACAACATCCCATAAACTGTACGTGTGTTAAATAACCACTCATTTTTACTTCACTCCTGTATACAAGGGGTCCATCAAAGTTGACCTAATCTATCTATTGAGGTCGAAGTGACCCTTGTGGATAGAGTCATAAGAACCCAGTGGAAAGGAAAATTGTTAGTGAGGTGTTCGATTGGCCGAAGTGAGAAATATCTATAGTATTTAGTAACGGAGGTCCTTTAGGCGGAGGTATTAAAAAAAAGATGCTTTTTTTTAATAAAGGCTAGTTTTTGTCCGCAGCTTCGCCCGCGTACATAAAATGTAGCCTATGTCTCTCAGGAATAAATCAGCTTTCTATCGGCATAACGAAATTCAGCATAATGATCATTACGCTTAATATTATTAAGCATAAATGTTTTGCCATAATGCTTGTTGCTATAAATACTGCTTAACCTAAACTAATCTCTAAAACTACTGAACCGATGCTGAAAATTCTTTCACTAATACAACTCCGTTAATCCTAAATGCTATGGAACTTGAAATTTTCTACTTTACGCGTATAAAACCGCTGGCAGAAAGTAGTTATCTTTAAAATAAAACACTGCGCTAATAAAATTAAGTAGATAAATAAATACACGAAGATTACTTCGATTTATTACGATTACATTACTGATAAGGGTAACGTACGGTAACTCAATCATACCTCTCCAATCCCTTTCTTCCATCGCGTTGACCATACAAGACTATTCGAAGTCAATGATTATATGTAGATATTAGAATGTAGCTCAATAAAAAATAAAAACGAGAGCTGTCGTGAGACACTTGGTTGGAACGTAATTACTTTCGCTTTAAGTTAGTAAAAAATAACAGTATTAAATGACACAGTAAATTAACGTAAAAAAAAAACTTTCAACACCAAATTTTTATGCCTGAACGAGAATATCATCCCTCAGTCTTTCAAGATCTTTTCAAAACACACTGGCCACATTATAAAAAAAAAAACAGCACACAAAATTTCAAGTATCGAACAAACTCGAAGAGTTTTGGCGGATTTTTTTCGAGAAAAGTTCAGGCTAAATTTAATTATTCGTAAATTAGCTCTTAGTGGACATTGTATTGTAAAATTGATGTAGTTTTTTATTACAAGTGTCTACGTAACTGGTTCAATATATGGAATCATTGAAACAGGCACGATTTCAGTAAAATTAAGCTGAGAATTAGAGTAGTATTGGATACCACAGCGAAGACGAGAAGACTGACCCGACATTTGCAATACTGGAAAAATATTGGAATGTATTAAATCCGCGTTCGTATAAAACTCAAATTTAAACGGACTGAAAACTTAATCTTTCTAAACTTGACACTGGCTAAATCCACAAACCGTGCGAACCCAAAATTAAAATTAAAAAAAAAAACACGAAAAAATTTAAGCTTTATTCGGACTAGCTCTCATACATCAAAGATCTATTTTTTTAACTTTGGCATAAGTTTTTTTTTAAATATAAACACCCAAACAAAGAAGTTAAAGTTCCCCAAAAGCACCCAAACTGTCACACACACATCATTCCATTACTAGTAACCGTCGGCAAGTCAATCACACACCTCAATGGTCCCTTTCCTTCCGTCGGCCATAGAGGGTTCTATATTGAACTATTGGATGTCAACGACTGGATTAATAGTTACTTCGATTGACCTTTTGTTTATCAATAGAACTAAGAACTCGTGTGGTCAACTGGAGCGGTTGTATCGGAGTCTTGTGTTCTTAGGGGAATGAGGTTAATCCATTAACTGTCTTTTGATAAGTTGTGGCTATTTATAAGGCTTTAGCAACATTCAAACAACATAGTATCTCTATCTGTGAATGGTAGAGGTCTGTTTAATCCTTATATTTGGGTAAAGGGTTTCGAAGAGTTGTCGACCGCTTCGTCGCTTTCCATCAGGTGAAATAGCGGTCAAGCGCGAACCTTCCAACAACAAAAAAATGCAGTCACAGAACAACCGATACAAAATTGCGGGAACCTTCTTTATGTTCTACGAAAAATTATAATTCATCGATGTCGCATTGTCTCGCCGTGCCTGTCTGTGGTAGCCTTTAATACGAGACCGACAGATGGTCCAACGTGCGTTATGTAACCTCTAACCATTACAGCTGCAATAACTTGTAGGTCAAGTTCAGTTAGAGACTGGTTAACTACAAGGATATATCATTAAAAACCAGCATAAAATGAACCAGGAAAAATATGCAGAAAGGTGGTGGTAGATGGTTTCGGCGCAAGAAAAGTGGAAGGACTTAAGTGAGTTCTCTGCCCAGCAGTGGTATAACAACAACTAGAAAAATAAAACCACATGCACCACTCTTTGTCAAGTGCCAAAACGTCACTAAGGTAAAGAGAGGATGCCTCTAACTGCCACGGACTCGTTTTAACTAGTTAGTGTTGCTAGCTAGCACAATTTTATTTTGGATCTACCTTGATGGCACAATGAAAGGTCTAGACCACACAACCTTCCTCTATTAATGAAGAATTTGAAAAAATCTGAACATACCTAATTATTAATTAAGAGGGCCCTTGCCCTTTATCGTCAACGTGAGCATGGTTTAAAGCTTATTAAGCTTCTTTCATCGCAATTCAACGCAATGTTTGATGAATAAGCAACGCGAAAAAAGAGATTACACCTGGAAACTCTGTTAGCATTCGGTAATTTTGTCATTTAATCAAATATTTTACAAAATTTGTTACCGGAAATATGTTGTTTTTTTTTAAACCTATAAAGTTTTCAGAAAAAAATTCGTCATTCAAAATATTAATTAGCAAGGTTTCTGTAGTTTTGTTTTTTATTTATTTATAATTATGAAGTGCCGCAATTAACACAAAATAGCAGAGGTTTTTACTAGATTAGCCTTACATAAAGTTATGATTTGATTTCAATAGAATAATATCTACAAGATATCTGTTTCCAATATATCCAGAGAAAGATGAGTAATAAAATTATTTATTATTTTGTAAAATTTGAATTTATTTTGATTATTATTTTGAATTTGATTATAACATTGACATTATTTATTATTTTGATTATTTTATTTGACTAATGTTTGATTTTAATTGCTTTATTTGATAATTTTAGTTTGATTTTGATATTTTGATTAATTTCTGATGTGTTATTTGATTATTTAATTTTGATTTAAATGTTTAATTTTACCAATTTTAATTTTATTATTAATTAGACATTGATTATTATTTGGTTACATAATTATAAATTTTATTTTTTAACTATGTTGCTGTGCCCTTACAGGGTCCATAAATGTACCTTAGCTTTAAGCATATTTATTGTAACATCTTTGATCACATTATGGTATGCAAATAAATGAATATGAATATGAATATGAAAATCATATTCACATAAGAGCATTTGTGTGAAAATGAACCTCGAGAAGGACGCTCTTAAATGTACTTTGCTACCTGATCCAAATAAATTGGATGCATAATTATTTTTCACAATTTGCTTCATTACATCCAATTAATATTCATTTGACATAATTTCAGCCAATTAACACCATTCATATTTTTAATATGAACAGATCATCAAAGACAATTTACAATTTAAAGCATCGTTTTGAAGAATTGAAAAGAAAAGAATTGTTTTAGATTTGCTTCAAATTGGCCTAGATGAAATAAGATGTGTACCTCCATAGATTTTGATTTCTTGGCTGGTGTCAAAATATGCACCTAAGCGGAGTATAAACGGTCATATCTTTATATTGCGTTGACTTAGAAGTTTGATATTTTGCTGATCCAAGGGGTAGGTTAACATACTTTCTGTCTGTATTGAAATACTCTGTCAAACTCTGACAGTGAAAACTTCTTTGCAGTGAGTTTGAAGTGAGCTGTCCATCTCAATATCAGGTGGAAATTATGAGAGTTCACTTTAAGCTGGGCTGTGATATTGTTCGTAAGCCCTGGCCCGTGGGCAGTGAAAGGTACAGGAGGTGAGTTTTAGTTAGTAAAATTCTTAGATTTTACCCCACTACACCCAGAGCAGGAGAAGAATTTAATGGCTAATCACCAAAAAATAAACTTTAAGCTAGCTGCAACCTGAGTTTTCACAATTGCAGATTAGATCGGCTGTAATCGGTTAAATTCAATCATGCCTTTGAAGATTTTATGTCAGGAGGATTCCACCTAAGAAGTGAAATATTCTGCTAGACAGCTTTCCTGTCTATCAGGAAACACAGACTGTTTCCTGATATCTACAACCTATCGGTTTTAAAGTACAGAGTGAATAAGTTACACGTAGGCAAGCGTGATAGAAGGCAATTGCGAGCCTATGAATAATAAAAAATAGCATATCGAAATCCTGACATTTACAGTATTTTTTGCCAAGCAGACTAAATTAATTCCTACAGAAAATTTCAATCAAATAAAAACCTGCTCAATTTGTTTATGTTCAAATCAAGTGAAAAGCTCTACTCCTAGTCAAATAAATACAAATTTTCATGTAACAAATACGTCTGCATTTCCAAAAGCCATCACTCCCGAATGCCGCCTATAAGTTCCCAAACATTGGCATCAGTTTATCAAACATAACGTAAGTAATAGACTTTAGAAGTTTTTCCACGGCATTCGAGGCTCGGGGCTGAAGCAGCAAACGTAATAAATTATACTCTTCTAGAATAACATGGCGCGTTCCGTTGAGCACCGGCTTTTTATGAACGAGCAAAAGGAAAGGCTTTCGAATTTGGCGACTAATGTACTGACGCAATAAGCGCGGTCTGCTATGGAAATTAAATACGTTAATTTATAATAGGTTTGTGAACCGATTTGTTTTCTGAATCGCTTTTTTACTGAAAGGTTTCTCTTTGGGACTTTAGGCTTTGTTTAGCAAAGATTTTAGGGAGTATCATCATTGGCCTACAATCTGTTTCTACTACGTTTAGCAAGGATTTTAGAGAGTTGCCGTCATTGGTCTAAAATCTGTTTCATCACTACCAATTGCCGCCTATAACTTCCCAAAGATTGGCACCAGTTTATCAAACATATTGTAAATTGGACATTAGACGTTTTTACACGGCATTCGTTTGCCTGAAACAACAAACGTAATAAATTATACTCTTCTAGAATAACATGGCGCGTTCCGTTGAGTACCAGCTTTTTATGAACGAGCAAAAGGAAAGGCTTTCGAGTTTGGCGACTAAAGTACTGACGCAATAAGCGCGGTCTACTATGGAAATTAAATACGTTAATTTATAATAGGTTTGTGAACCGATTTGTTTTTTGAATAGCTTTTTTGCTGAAAGTTTTCTGTTTCTGCTATGTTTAAGATTTTAGAGTGTTTACTTATTTTTTTCATATCCATCGGATTACCGCAACCCTTCCCAGGTCATTTGCCGACCTTGTAGGACGTCTTCCAACGCTACGTCTTCCGGTACGTGGTCGCCATTCCAGAACCTTTCGGCCCCAGCGGCCATCTATTCTGCGAGCAATGTGCCCTGCCCATTGTTACTTAAGTTTGGCGATTCTTCGTGCTATGGATGCGTGACGCACAGGACCGTTCAATGTGGCGACACTTGGGGGAGGCTTATGTTCAACAGTGGACAGTCTTTCTGTTGAAATGATGATGATGATAATTTAAGTAATATGGAGGAGTTACAGCTAAAACAACAGTTAAGGAACAGTAAATTAGACTGACAGCCAATAACAAGTCCTCACTTATACAGTACAGAATAATACGAAATTCCATGAACACTAGGTACAGAGAAGAACAAATATTTGATTAATATCTAGTAATTTACAGTTTAGTAACAATTTTGCTCCTATTGAATAACAACCTTAATGTTATGTTTGTTATTAGTTACTAATAGTGTTGCCATCAGTGGCCTACAAACAATCTGACTAGACATTTTTAAGGTTATTTTCCAAGGAGGGCTGGCCTCTGTCATGCCTGATTTTTATGTGAACTTATCACTTAGTATTTTGGCGCCCATCATAGAATTTCGAATCTGTAGCCTATCATCTAGGTTGGCGCTAGACCATACTGGAAAGAATATGACCCATTCAGTCTCCCATCTATACAAGGCTATTTGTAAAATACTAACAACCTTGCAGGACTGTATTACTAACATCATAAACCTCAACTTTTGTTCATTTGCCAAAAACAATCCTTTAAGATTTCGTTGTTTTACATTTCAATTCTGTATTTTGCTATAGCTACCGACGCAAGCGCATCAAGCTCTTCCACCTCTATAGACAGAGACCCACTCCGCTATTGTACTATCGCTTGCTTTGCATAGACTTCGTAATATTTTGAATGTTCTATTTAAATATTTTTATATTTGTATGAAAATCTGATGAACTAAAATATGGTAAACTTTTAAAAGTAATAGAACAAACGTTGTTGTTCATGATGTCAGTAACGTAGTCCTAAAAGGTTGCTAATGTTTTACAAATAACCCTGTCCCGAGGCCTTTTCCCAACTATGTTGAATACCACCAACTACGCTGAACACTTTTATTATTCTGATTTTATATTAGCTGGACTAAACTGACAGCAGTGGACAATGCCCCGCTGTCGATGAACAATGCCCCACTGTCATTAATAGTGTTATGACAGCTCCGTCACTTTACTCCAATTAATTAAAAATTATGCTATAGTAATACATGAAACACAGGTTCAATACAGGTTATTAAAGAAACTAGACAGTGGCCCGGCCAATGTTTTTATGTGCTCTTTAAGAATAGAGATAGGAATTTCATCATATCCACTAGAAGGCTTGTTTGTCATAGTTTTAATTATTTGTATTATTTCTTTGGGTGTAGTAGGAGTAAGTGACAGATCATTTATAGTATAACCCTTTCACAACTTTGTTGAAGTAATAATAACGCTTCCTCCGTCTTAGTTTTAGCCAATACACCATTATGGGTAAACTGTTCTGCCAAAATGTTTGCTACTGCAGTATGCGAGTCTACGATTTGGTTGTTTACTTTCAGTAAAAGAGGCTCCTGTTGTACTTTTTTTAGACTGTTTCTACGGTTATTGACTACTTTCCAAACTTCTTTGCTAGCGTTTTTAGAATTATTATTTTTTTCCGAGATAGCAATTTTCTTGGCAATGATCATGACTTTTCTATATATGCGAATGTATGTCTTTTTATAATTAATTATACTTCCATGAAGAAGCTTACTGGTATTTGTGCATAAGTTTGGCCCTACGGTTTTACTGACATCTCTTTGAACCGCGAGTGAAACACTACGCGCTGTCGACGACTTGAGCTCGACCCGGACGGTTACTGGACGGCCGGACTGCGAGCTAAACCTTGGACCCGTTCGACCCGTGTGACTATTATTATTTAAGCCATTATCAAACAAGCATTGATAAATACAGGTCAACGAACCTTGAGTTATTGCAATGAGCATTATGAGGAGTGGTACGAAAGAAAAGGGAGATAGTGATAGCATGACTGCTGACAGGATAGAATAAAAGAAAAAAGCGTGTTGTACCGACCCCAAGTAATATGGGACACGGGCAGGAAGATTATGATGATGAGCATTATAAGCAGCAGCTACTTATCTTCTTTGCCACTATGTCGTTTCCAAAGGGTTCAAAGGTTTTAGGCTTACTAACTTCAGGACATATACGAGTATTACTAAAGATCGATAGCCAAACAATAATCGATAGCAAAAATGTGGCGTTATTAAAGCTTTTTGTCTAAAATTATAGCAAAAATCAAAAGCCAGGAATTTTCCTAGAATTATCGAATGGGCACTTCTAATTTGCATATCGTTTAGCCTTATCCTGATGTTTAAAAAGAAACCTTCAAGTTAACGGGATAACTTATCTAATAAATATACCTATTTTATTTTAACCCATATTACGGTGAGTGAATAAATTAGAAAAACCTTTTTCAGGACTTCGAAGAACTTCTTTTCTTAGTATTGGCGGCGTCCAACTAGTGACCGTTTTTTAAACATTTTTGGGAAAAAAATAAAACATGGTGTAAAAATTATTCAGTTAAACTATTTTCAGGTTTCACTTATAATAAAAAATAACATTGTATAACGACGCGTTATCCTTACAAAAAATATTTAAAGTTAATCTCCGCCAGTAAAATCCATTAGTGTTCCGATGTCGAACCATTTTAATTAACAATATACGGTATTTATCAGGAAGGCTGCGTTAACAGCGGCAGTATTTCACAGTCTTTGTCATCATAATAGTATTTCGTTGCGCCCAGATGTTGAAGCACTTAGCGGCTTGCACCGGTTTTATTATGAATAGCAACGGAACTACGGAACTAGTATTTTGTGGTTTCCCTGTGGAAGCAGACGCAAATTAATGCCCCAGCTTTCAGCTAGAAATTAATGTAATGCACCTAGGTTACGTAGCCAAATTGTTGGCGTTCAGTAAATTTTGCAATGCGCAAACGGGATATAGCGAATTTTATAATTGAATTTTTGATACGCCAGCACGATATCCGCCGTGATTACGTTGTTGTGTAATGTTTAACGCTGAAATAAACAGCATTTGTAATATTACTGATTGAAATCATTGTATTCGGATCTTAGGTTTACATCTCTAGATACTATACCGTAGGTAGTGGGGTAGGGCCTTGTTAGATAGCATCTTTAACCTGCCAGCGGCTTCGCTCGTGTAAAAGTGGAAAATTCCGGGAAAAAAAGTATCTTATGTGCTATTCCAGAACATGGTTCACACGTGTACCAAGTTTCATCGAAATCTGTTCATCCATTCGAGCTTGAAGAAGTGACATACATACACACCACCACTCACAAACTTTCGCGTTTATACCTAATATTAGTGTGATTAGTGACCCGACATAGCTTCACACAGCTGAAGAAAATTTTAAAATTTTCGGTTATTCAGTGTAATGTACACTAATATTATAAAGGAAAATTTTATATTTTTGTGTGTATGTTTGTAATGAATAAACCCAAAAACTACTGTGCTGATTTCAAAAATTCTTTCACCATTAGAAAGCTACATTCACCTTGAGTATCATAAGCTATATTTATTGCCCGTGCGAAGCCGGGACTGGCCGCTAAGTAGTTTAATATAATATGCAACTATTACACACCTCATGAAACACTCTCATCTTGTATTCAAGAAGAAAGTAGTCGCGTTATTACGTCTTCATCCTAAAACCAAGAGATGAGTCCTCCCTAGAGAGGCAAAGATAGTCTATTAGACTGTCCAGTTTCATAAAGTTCTATAGCAATATATTTAATAACTAAACTGTCATGCTTACGAACATTTTGTGTCTACGTATTGTATAACAACTTTAGCTACACTTAAAGAGATTAAAACGCTTATCGTGTGAGCTTCTTGCTCGTTTTTCATTCTCTTATTTAAGGGGCTTTTACTTTCCCTGCGTTTATGTGATGTGCTCTACTAAGAGATTAAATTTAAGGCCTTCGCTTTACATAGAGCTATGCTGGAACATACTTAGGGCATGTGATATATAATTCAGACGATTTTGCTACACAGTTCATGAAGGGTTCAGCTTTTTAATGATTTTACTATATTTTTAAGTGTTTTTTTTTTACATTGTTGAAGTGAGGTTGAAAGTGGAATGTGTTATTGTTAAGTACTCTTCTTGGTTTGTTTAGTAATAAGTAAGGAATAAGGGATATAATGTAAATTTTACAGTCATCAACGTGTCAAGCTTGTATTGACTAAAACCAAACCGGTCCACACCTAGGTATATTCATTTTTATGCCTTCCGTTCCAGGACCCCGGGGTTCCCTTTCGAACTACCCATGGCCCCAGTAGGTTTCAGCCCTGCTGAGCCCCTACAGTAAGTAATAAAAGATTTAGAGCAAACCGTAATGGCCTTATAGTTTGATTGCAAGCTAAGATTTAAAATTAGATTCTTACCTATAACTTTAAATTCAAATCTAATCTTTTAAAAGTAATCTAAAGATCAACAAAAGCTATTTATTTGAATATTATTTTCCTATTACATACAAACATTGGAATCACCAAACAAGTCATTAGAACTAGATCCTTCTACAGATTAAACGCAAAACACAAACAATACTAAAATCAATACCACCAACTTCACAGCACAAGAATTAATAGAATCCAAACTGACATTTGATAGAGCTGCCAACATAACAAACTGTGGCGAAACATTCGAAAACCAAAGCTAACTTTAATGAACTCGTTAAAATATTCTGTCACCAAAAACGACGTGCCATAGACATAATGTGGTCTACGCTTGTATATGGTGACCATAACGTTAATAGCTTAGACACTGTCTCACATACGGGGCATGTTAAACATCCTGCATAATTAGCTGTGATTAAATTTTAAGAGCTGAAGTAACAGGTTGTACCACAAATGTCCGTCCTGTACTGTTGCAGGTAGACTCATAATCACTATAGTTAGCTGTTTTGTGATTACAGCATCATGCTATTCGCCTACAGGTTGGTGCTACAAACTATGATCATCATCCTGTACATTTGAATAATGAGCACTAACTTAGCTAAAAAAAAAAAGTTGTTGTTTATGATGTTAATAACGTAGTCCTGAGAGGTTGTTAGCTACATTATTTGTTTTGTTTTTTTTTTAAACAACTTTCTTCCGTACTAGGAATTACTCCTGTATCGTAGACACGTTCACAAACATGTAAACTCTCAGACACCCAGACCCGAAACACATATCCTTCAGCACATATATAAATATTTGTTCCGTACAAGAATTGAATGACGACACGCAGCGTAGGAGCTGCGTGTCGTGGATTCAATTTCTGTACGTCAATCGCAATATAATAATTTCTATGATCATCAAGCTGTCATAATTGATGGTCTATTGAACTATTCTACCTTCCTTCTAATCTAAGACATCCTGTGTCGAAAAACATGTCGCACACTTAATGAAAAAGAGACGTAACTCAAACAACATAGTATTTTCAAAAATGAATCTTACTTTTGAAACCTATGGTAAAACCTAAGGTATTTGATTCTGAAATAAAATGCAATAGCATCCAATGTATTGACACCAAAAACTCAACATTGATCAATATCAGTGAATAATTTTTGGTGTCAATACATTTCGTTTTCATTATTCAATAATAGAGTCATATTTATACTAGGCTAAACAGGCATTCTCACATTTCTCAATACTCACTCCTTAAAGCCTGGATCTAGGTGACTAGCGAGAATGCCGAGCTCTAGCACTCGGCGTTTAGTAGCTTAACAGAAACAAACAATGTAAATGATCACTTAGATATAGACACTACACCACAGTTGAGGATCCAGGGGGAGGATGGGTCTGCCCCTCCCCTTGTTCCAGTAGAAATTGGATCCCCTCGTGACAAATCTTAAATTAAACTATTAATATTAATTTAACTATTAGGTGTCTTTAAGACTATACAAGGCGCCAGATAAACTTAAAATAAAGTACATTGACCTTTTTCTAATATCTCCATATCGAAGGTACCCGAAAAACCATCAATGAACTGTTTTTCAGAAAAGGTAAAGGATCACGATAGATATCGGTTCAAGACACCTTTATGTCCTTAATTCCGTTTTTGAAACTAAGAATGTCAATAAATGTAGGAGGGTCAATGACCGTTATTCCACCTTTATTTGGCACCTACATTAGAGTGAGTAGGCACTTAATAAACTAGTGCAATTCACCATCAACGATTGCATCACTGCTTACCATCAGGTAGGATCGCAATCAAGTACTAGTAAATAACATTATATAAGGTTACCGTAGTCCTAGAACACCAGAAGCAACTGAAGAAACACAAGTGTGGTTTTAGTCAATAAAAATCTGACACGTTCTCCCGCTCCGCCCTAGAATCGGCGAAGTCCGAAGTCATTTCATTGATTTCCCATCTCAAAAAAGGTCTGTAGTTCTATACCTACCTATAATGTACTATTCAAACTAGAAGTACAAGTAGAACCAATTTTTGTCCGTTTAAGTTAAACCGCTACTAAACAAATTGCTAATTTCGTCCCAATATTTCGAGGAACACATTTTTTTACATATAACCTTCAAATATGGAGACATTGCGTAGAATTTTCCCTTAGCAAGCATTTTCCTGGTTTAAGAAAATATTGCAAGAAAAAACTACAGCTTGAAATTGTTGAGGAAATTTTTCTTATTTCAGATTTGGGAATTTAATGAAAACGGGATACTTACAGATTTATTCTGTTATTTGCTTCCTTTACCATGATTTGTTATGGCTTTATAAAACAGGGGATAATTACAAATGAAATCGCTTGCTTAAATGGTGACCATATCGTACTTATAATTTTTTTTTTTCAATACACTTGCTGAGAAAGTGACTCTTATTGCACTGCACTTAGGTATATAAAGGCATTTGTTATCAAACTGTGGCATTTTTAGTACCATTACGCACTAGTGCTGTAATGTAGTTATAACCTTTTTATTCAACATCTCTCCGCCACATTTATCGTATCAGGATGGGCACACGTACCACCACGAGGAAATGAAAAAAAAATTGTTCGGGCATATGAAAACAGATTTTTACCGCCACAAAAGTTTACTAGTTTTTTGTTATTTTCTTCACAAGTGTATTGAAAAACGTCGTATGATACACGTGAGTAATTAATGATGACCATTCTCAGCTTTCTTAAGACCCTCGCCATGGCTCGGGTCTAAATACCGCCTCGACGGTAATCACTAACATTACACACTTATATAATAATGTACTATTACATTATATAATATAAGGAGATCAAGAGACAAAATCAACGACAGATTACCAAAGGCATCATTCACGGAAACATTTCAACAGTTCTAAACAGCACGACAAAAGAAAAACAGCTTCGAAAACAAATGAATAAATTCGCACCCCACGCACATTTTACACACAAATTTCCTGCGTATGCATATTAACATTAACGTAGTAATAAACATAATGCATAATTCAGTGGGTAAAATAAAAATCTCATCCTCAAAATGGGGTCGGATGAATGGACCTCCTACATATCATCCGGAGAATTTCGCAGGAGCTAATACGTTGCGAAACGGTCGCAACTCGCGTCGAGTATGCCAACAATTTTAATAAATAATTACCTTCGTCGGTGCCTCGGCGGTTAAACAGATACCAGCTTAATTCGTTACTAATACATCCACTTAAGGGAGAGTCAATTTGAATTTTTTTAATTATTTCTGTTGGCTTTTGGGTTTCTTTGTTTCAATATTCAGTTCAAATGCTCATACTCCTGCAGTTTCGAGGATGTAAACACACCTCTGATAGGTGCTTTTTTTTTAATGATATAAACTTGCTTGACTTCAATCCCACCTGATGGTAAGCAGTGATGCAATCGTTGATGGTGAGGCGCTAGTTTAAGAGCTTATTCACTCTTGCCTTGAAGACACCTAAATTATAATCGGACAGGAAGACAGCAGCAGGGAAATCGTTCCAGTCCCTCGATGTTCGTGGTATAAATGACGAGGCGAAATGCTTGGTCCGGACCGTAGAGGTTTCAACAATAGAAGTTAAACGGTGGAATCAAGTCATGCATGCATACTTGCTACTATTAAAAGGACCCAAATTATATATAAAAACTAGCTTCTGTAAGCAGCTTCGCCCGCCTGAAAGTAGGTTTCTCCATACAACTTTGGACCCTCGTTTCATTTCCGTAGGGGGTGAATTTTGGATAATCCTCTCTCAGTGCTTACCTACGCCATAAAAGGACACCTAGTGCAAAATTTCACGCTTTTATGTATGTCACTCAGTCAGTTTCTCCTTTTCAAGATAATAGACATCAGTTGGAAAGACCCCAGTAGTAACGGCTTCGATTACGTCATAGATTCAAATCCAGGCAGGAGTTTAATGATTCAAATTCCTGAGCTTCCTTTCTCCCTAAATAGAGATCATACTAGCATGTACTAGAACCGATTACTCAAAGATATGAAACATCCTCCTATTCGCGCTGGGCTCGCGTGGTTGACTACAGCCCTTTCCTTCTTCTAAAGAGGAGGCCCGAGTCCCAGCAATGGAAACATTATAAAACTGATAATGCTAGGCTTTAAACATGGACACAAGAAAAAGACACACGGTCGTTAAATCGAAGAGGTGAGAACTCTTTGCTGCGTTATCTCTGGACGCCAAAAGCACAAAACCATGTCATACTAGCATAATAATATTATTTTTACCAAAGAAAGAACTCCAAAACCAGTATAGTACGAACAATTTTTTTTTCTATACACTAAGCATATTAGCCAAACCCTACAAATGCTTTTATAAAAATAGAGATGTATTTCGAAATACGGGAAAAGTTACCACTCAAACACTAACTTTAGCAAAGTCAAAATGAAACCATTTCAAAACACACAATTTGAAATTGTTCGGCTCTGAAAGTTGAATAATATTCGTATTCTTGTTACTACTATTTTAATTTGAAGTATATGCAATTGTAGAAAATATCAAATTATTCTGCTAGGGCTTTTTTTTTTGTCGACGGGGAAAATCATCTTTGACAAAACCTGCTCTTGGGTGGAGCAGGAGATAGTGTCAGACTCTTACTGACTAAAAACCCCGCGCCGTTCTTCCTAGCCTTCATACCGGGGCTCTAGTTTCCTTTTGGATAACCCCGACCCCGGTAGGCTTCGACCCAGCTGGGTCCCCCTCCTGTTGCTGACAACTCCTTGAGGCGCGCGGGAACAGTGCGCGCCGTCGACGTCTTGGCTCGGTCCGGACAGTTACCGGACGATCAGACAGCGAGCTACCCATGGCTCGCTGTCCACGAG
This sequence comes from Mythimna lalbum, assembly GCA_949319445.1. Classification (NCBI taxonomy): domain Eukaryota; kingdom Metazoa; phylum Arthropoda; class Insecta; order Lepidoptera; family Noctuidae; genus Mythimna; species Mythimna lalbum. The sequence goes on along the minus strand of OX439354.1, from coordinate 10,671,287 downwards.
CCCACGTCTACGGTGGCTGGAAATCGGGGCTGGAACCCCGGCGGCGGCGACGGCGAGGGCGCCTGAAGCGGTCGGCATCCTTCTTTGCTAGCATTACTGCTTCGCAGAAGGAGGCGACCGCCTATTCTGATAGGGCTGCGAAGTTACTCCTTAGTAACTGTGGCCATGGACCGGGCAACTGAAGAAACACAACTGGGCACTTTAAAAGGCACATTAAAAGTTTGACACTCCTTGAAGCTCCCAGAACGAGAACGGTCATTTCGAATATCGAGACGATTTTTCAGAAAAAAAAAGGTTTAAGTTCTAGATTTTATAACTTTTTAAAACTCTTCTTACCTCAAAAAAATAGAGCGGGAGAAGTAATTTGATGATTTATACGTCTTGCTTGTTTGTTTGAAAGAGTAACTATGGCCGTGGATCGCAAAAGGCAACCGTAGAAACACTGTAGGTAAAACCCAGTAAAAGTCACTCCCTCCTGCTCCACTCAGAACAGTAGAAGTCATGACGATTTTCAACGTAAAAAAAGAAAATATAAAATCTTAAATCTTTTGACTCACAAACCTAATTTAATAGCGGTAATCGTTATTAATTCACTATTTGTTTCTGATGCCATTCATATGTTGAGCATATCTAGCAAAAGTGGCCAGTTACGGAGGACTCTTCAGATAAAAGACTCGTGTCTGAACGAAGCCGCTTGTCAACAGAACCAAGTTCTTATCCTGTATCAAGCACTTTTAATCAGCCTTCATTATTCGGCAGCGAGGTACCAGAGCATAGGAGGGGCCCAGCTGAGTCGAAGCCTACTGGGGCCAGGGTTATCCGAAAGGAACTTGAGCCCCGGTATGAAGGCTAGATGGAACGGGGTGGGTTTTTAGTCAGTAAGAGTCTGACACTATATCCCACTCCACCCAAGAGCGGGTGTTGTCATTAGATGATTTTTTCTACCGAAAAAAAAAAAAGTTTCCAGAGCATGAACATCAAGATACATGCACAGTAGACGAAACAAAATGTCCACGTGTGTATAGCCAATGCTAAAACAAAGCAAAGGTCAACTTCACGTTTGAACGCTTAACTAGTCATCAAAAAACAGGCCGTCGTCGTGCATAACATAGATACGACCCAAATTAGACCACACAATTTTTAGCCACGTTGATACCAAAAAGGTACAACGGACAATTGGCCACTCCTAATATGCTGAAGCTAATTGCAGTAAGATACCGTCCTTCTGCTAATTCGATATGTGTTCCACGGGGCGCGGCTTCAAACCAGAGTGCTTAGGACACAAATGCGACCCATCCCCAAGTAAAACTCAACTCAGTTAGCTACGATTTAGAGACGAATTTTCAATGTGCCGCTTAAAATTTAGGCTGTTCTTATTACGGGGCGCCTTAATGGAAATTGTGAGCCGTGCCCGTGTCGTTACGCGCTGCAAATGTACATAATGTGTCGTCAAAAGGGTGAAATATACTTTAGTAGGCTGTGATTTCGTTCGTAGCGAGCCGAGGCTTACCGGCTTTTAAAAGTTCCTCGAATGTGATCCCCGTTAGAGACGGCGACATTCACGCCTGAATAGGGACACAGCTGTTTGTAAATTCAAATTATTTTAGACTGTTATAGAAGTGTTATCGTTTAATCCAATTTCATATTAGTCCTCATTCATAAGTTTGAATGAAAATCTTTTTTTTAACAAGCTGTCGCCACGTCTTTTGTTACTGCTTCGATCCCTTAGGTTCTAGCGTTATAATACTATATACAGAAATATTACAGAAAATACTCGTACAAAACCGACTTCAAAAAGTACAAAATAACTTTAATTTCGGAAGTCGGTGTTTCTATAATAGATACCTAATCTTGTCTCTTCGTTATTTAACACCGACTTCCGAAATTAAAGTTATTTTGTACTTTTTGAAGTCGGTTTAATTTTTTTTGTAAAAAGTTTTTTATTTTTCACTTTTTAGTTATGGTAGCACCACTAAAAAGTACCTACCCTTCAGCTAAACATAAATTACCTTATAGCCAGAGTGCATCTCATAACGATTCTTATAATCCCAAATACGGTTATATTACATGAATTTACCCCCTCCCCCTTTCCCCTCCCCCTGTCCCTTCCCCCTTTTCTTTCAGTCAGTCATCGACTACACGTATAAACAAAGCAATTTTACTTGTTACGACAATTCTGCTATGATTCTATGAGGAGTTCTGTTCCATATCTTCGAAGTTCATGATCAGATCATAACAATATTTCTATGGGACCAACTTGGAAGCATAACCTTTCAATCAAAAAAAAATTTTCCAAATCGGTCCACAATTGACCGAAATATCGGTGAACATACATACAAAAAAAAAAAAAAAAAACATACATTCAGCCGAACATAGAACCTCCTCCTTTTCGAAGTCGGTTAAAAATACAAAGAAACCGATAAATACTTGATTTCGAAAAAAAGAATAACGTACCTTTAATACACGTTACGTAATTAAAGGTATAAATTATTTGTGAATGGAGGCTATGTAACATCACGCTACGACCCACGGAAGTAGAGCAGTAGAGAACCAAAGACACGGGTGAAACCGCGGGGGATAACTAGTAACTGATAAGGCAGTTAATCTTCTAAAGTTGTTTTATATTTTTGTGTTCAAATTGGAAGCTCAAATCATTCTCACTTCTACGATCGAACAAGCCGACGAACAGCGAGTATCCACCCTTACGTTGTTGAAACCTCTACGGTCCGGACCAAGCGTTTCGTCTCGTCGTTTATATCACGTACATTGAGGGACTGGAACAATTTGCCTGCTGCGGTCTTCCCCTCCGATTATAATTTAGGTGTCTCTGAATAGGCTCTTAATAAACTAGTGCGCCTCAGCATCAACGATTGCATCACTGCTTACCATCAGGTGGGATCGCAGTCAAGCACAAGTTTACATCAATTTAAAAAAAATATTGATAAAATAAATTGAAATAAAATACGAGATCGTGTATGTAAGTAATCAAATTAACCTTTCAAAATCGTTACTAATTTATTAATTCTCGCTGAAATCCATAACAAAACAACATATAAATTCATTAAATTTATGACTCGACCTCGCTGCTTATCACGCGTTTGTATCTTTCAGTTTATAGGCAATTAGTACACGCTAATTCGTTTGTATGACGTCATTTTATTTCACAATAATATCAATTATTCCAAACACAATGATAAGTCTTTCAATTATTTTAAAACGTAACAATATTTTGAATGGTTATTTTTGTTTCATTGTTTTGTGAGATTTTGAAAACTAATTGATATATTTTAGTTCATGTCATCATCTATTGTACTGAATAAGAAAATATTATGTAAATTCGTCAGACGACACTCCGTCTTATCTTCTTCTTCTTCCTGCCCTTACCCCATATTACTTGGCGTCAGCACAATACGTTTTTTCTTCCATTCTGTCCTGTCACCTGTCAAACTATCACTAGCTCCCTTTTCTTTCATATCACTCCTCACACAATCCATCCATCTTTTCTTCAGCCTTCCTCTCCCTCTTCATTCTTGTACATGTATACTCAGAACTCTTTTGGTAATATGCAGTTCATTCCTCCTCTTCAAATGACCATACTAAGACGCGACAATCCGTCTTATCATCATCATCATCATCATCATTTCAGCCGACAGACGTCCACTGTTGGACATAGGCCTCCCCTAAGTGTCGCCACAATGATCGATCCGTCTTATAAGTCTGCAAAATTCACAAAAATATATGCTTGCCCGACTTCTAAATTCTTTTCAACTTTTGTCTTTCATTTTCCTGCCCAGCCGACTCCGAGACAATTAAATTCCCAATTCCACTAGTCCAGCCCCTACACAATATTCTTATCTTGCGCGAAACAAAAAAGTGATACTCAAAATATGACGCTTTTATTAAATTCTTCTTGCGTTTATTAACTTGGGGAGAAAAAATGCTCCAAGTTGTTGGAAGAAAACTAGAGTAAAAAAAAAGTTTCACGTTTCTTGACTGAGGAATTTTATTAATGTTGGCTACACTGTTACTTGGAAAACATGATTTTAACACCCATTACAAGGCTCTGCTTGCTTCAAAATAATTCCTGTTTTTTATTATTATTTGGTGGGCTAAAATGTGCAGAATTGATTATTTTTACGTGTCTATATCAAAACTCATTTTCTAAATATAGGTTTGATTGATTTTGTAAATATGTAGGAGGTCCTTACGTATGGCTGGGCTATAATGGATTAGACATTATTATGGAACCTTGTGAATTACTCGTATAAGTTCAAATTAATTTTATAGGCTTAGGGTATATTATTCCTTTTTCTTAACTAGTTATTAATTTATTTCTTTGGGTTTTGTATTTGTTTTTAAAGCTTTCAAACAATTGAACCGATCGAAGTTATGACTGCTTAAGTCAAAGTCAAAGTCAAAATATTTTATTTCACATAGGCCTACATGGGCACTTATAAAACGTCAGAAGCTAGTGCACGGTTCCAAATTGGTCGTTTTCTATGGAGAAGAACCGGCAAAAAACTCCATGGTTACTCTTTTTTAAAAAAGTGGTAGGTGTTACAATATGATAGTATGTAAGAACAGTGTATATCTGTTATGTATTACGAACTGCGTGAGCAGTGTCCTCTGTAGTACTGTATATTTAGTCTGTGGTTCGATTATGTTGTGTCGCCCCGGTAACATATAACATGGTTGTTGTCTCATAATAAAAATATGTTTAACGACAATTAGTTCGTATGATTTCCTCATACCCCATCAGGTTATGGGCCCAGGGACTACTAGTGCGTGAAATATGAACAATTGCAGTGATTTGAACTAAAACAGTTCGTCGTAATAAAAGTGGAAAACGCGTCTACGCACGTTACGGTTTTGCGAAGAAGACTCGCAAATTACGTTCGTGGTTTGTTACGAAGATTTTTTATTGTTCATTGCTATTGTTTTGGAGTTGAAGAAACTTTGATATGGCTACATCTATTAAGATTGATCGACTTACTGGCGATAACTATGATACATGGAAGATACATATGCGAGCAATTTTGATTAAAAATGATCTATGGGAATATGTATCGGGAACATTACCAAAACCTCAGTTAAGTGATCCGAAATATGCCGATTGGATAAAAATGGATAGAAAAGCCGAGTCTGACATATTGTTAGCGGTTAGTCCAAGTGAGTTGGCTGCATTGGACGGTTTGGAAAGTTCCGAGGCTATCTGGAATAAACTGAAATCTATGTATCAGTCGAGCGGGCCAGCTAGAAAAGCGTCTTTATTGAAAAAGCTTGTATTGACTCGTATGCAAGAAGATGATGATTTGAAGAAGCACATCGCGGATTTCTTTGACGCAGTCAAAAAACTGAAAGAAATCGGTTTGATAGTTATTGACGAACTATTAGCCATATTGTTGTTGTACAGTTTGCCGGATTCATTCGCCATGTTTAGAACGGCAATGGAATCACGTGATGATTTGCCATCAACGGAAACGTTAAAGGTCAAGATTATCGAAGATTTCGAAGGTCGTAAGTCAAAAACGACTGACCAGGGGGCTATGTTTGTCAAACGTGTCAATATAAATAAAAATGCCGATCTGAAAAAGAATTATGACAACCACGGTCATAAAAACAATTATGAATGTTATCGTTGTGGTCGTCGTGGGCATTTGGCGAGAGAGTGCAGAACTAAGCATATCAGCAAGCATAAACAAAGCGCACAGATTTTGGAAAATAGTGACAACAACGAGCAAAGGTCAACAATGTTACTGAGTACAGCCGAAGAGGTTATGTTAGGTGAGAAAGTAAATCCTATTTGGTGCATTGATAGTGGATGCACGGGTCATATGTGCAATGACAAGCAAATGATCGAGGATTTTAAGCAAGTAAACTCTGAATTAAGTTTAGCTAATAGCGACAAGACACAAATTACTGGCACTGGTAAAGTAAGAATTTCAGTAGACACGGGCAGCGAAGAACGCCAGATTGATATAGAAAAAGTATTCTACGTATCTGATTTACGAACGAATTTATTGTCAGTGGCCAAGATGACAGATCGCGGGTTCGAGGTTCGCTTCAAGAAGAATGATGCGATTGTAATTGACAGCAATGATAAAATTCATATGCGTGCAGATAGAGTTGGTAATCTATACCATGTTCGGATGAGTCAAAACTCTGTGAATAATGTTGAATTTGCAAAGAATTTACTAGATATGTGGCACCAACGTCTCGGACATCTTAACGAACGCGACCTGAAAGCTATGGCAAAGAGTGGTTTAGTACACGGGCTAACATTTAAAGATGACGAAAAGTTATCAGAATGTGAGATTTGTATAAGTGAAAAGCAGACTTGCACCCCTTTTCCAAGGACAAGGGAAGATCGTACTAGCGAATTACTAGAAATAGTGCATAGCGATGTTTGTGGCCCCATGAATCATCAGTCTTATGGCGGCAAAAAATATTTTGTTACATTCATCGACGATAAGTCTAGATGATGCGAAGTCTACTTCATAGCAAATAAAAGTGACGTACTAAATGTATTTAAAACTTATAAAGTATATGCAGAGAATTTAACTGGGAAGAAGATAAAAAATCTTCAGTCTGATAACGGACGAGAATACGTGAACAATGAGTTTGATGATTTTTTGAGGAAAGCTGGAATCAGGAGAAGATTGACAGCGCCGTATACACCTCAACAAAACGGGGTTTCTGAGAGAAAGAATAGGACATTAGTTGAGATGGCACGCTGTATGATGCGTCAAGCAGGAAGCCCTCCTGCGTTTTGGGCAGAAGCTGTTAATACTGCTAATTATACAACGTGTAACAAAAAGGGTATATACATCAAAAAGCCCTGAAGTTTACTGGTGGTATAGAATCTCTACACAAAGTTTCAGCTCAAAATAAATTACTCAAAGAATTGATACCAAATTCTTGGTATCCTTGGTATCGTATGATTCTCGAATTCAAATCATAACAAACGTGTTACAACACTACGAGGGTCAATAACATTCCACGTCACTTGCTAATACTAATAAAGACTTCTTCTGTAAATCTGATCGCCTAGTACCTCTCTTCCTAATTCTACCTAATTTCGATACGCGCGGCGCGTGTGTGAATGAAACGCTCTGTTTGCCTAGTACCTGCCTACTTAAAATTTTGCCTCAAAAAAGCAGAAGGTCACGCGAGGCAAAATATCTGCAGGTGTCAGTTCCTGGATGCGACGGAAGACTTCATTCTGCAACACTCGCCATACCTACTTGCATATGGTTAGAGGTATACCTACAGCGCTTATGCAGCTCGCCGAGTGCGCTAGTACCTACGTGGGTTATTTTGAAAATGCTCCAGTAGCTCTAGTGTTTGGGCGACCCCCGAAACCAGAAGCGTGGAACCAGTTTGTTGCAGACGATGTACCTTTCAGTACCTGGTCTATGTTACAAAGTACTCCGTGAATGTGAACCTACCTACTATCCGATGGAAGCCCGCCACCGTAGAAACTGTCGGCGCTCAGCTCCTTCTAGGTACCCGCGATAAATCGAGGACGATAAAGTTCGCGAGCAGCTCGCACATTACCGGCCGTCCTCTCTTCCGACACACAACATCATCTCATAATATTCACTATTACTTAACACCATCACCATAGAAATGCCATCACACACGATTATCACAACTGCAATAAAATAATGTTTAAAATCCAAATCACAAACACCGGAACGGCATGCGACTGCATCGTATGATTATTGGTCATCCACTAATGCAAAATTATATTTATTTATTTACCTAAATTTGACTTTCGGCGCGTACAAAGATGCCGCCAATACCGCCAAAGAGAGTAGCCCAACGGACGACGACAACATTGCCATCTCTCTCACATTAAACACGCAGGCGGCGCGTGCGAATGGGACAAAACTATTTTATCGTGTTCAATAACATTTGAGTTTCTCAAAGGAATTTTTTTAGGGATCTGTGAACCGTTTTTTAAAATTATCAATAACAATTCTCGTTTCTTATGGACTCCTAGTACTTTCGCATGTTTTTCATTTATTTTAAAATGATAAATTAAGACTAAACTGTGCTACTACTGGTAATGTTTTTGTAGAAAAGGCAAAAAGTTACGCAAAGACCTAATTGTGCGCAAACGTAGTTTTTTTTTAGAAATAAGCGCGAAAGATTTGTTGATTTGTTTATAATCTCGGGGTAAAATTAAACTCACACGCATTCACGCGGCATCGTGAATGTGCACACTACATCTAAATAATTAATTTCTTGTTAACTAAGTAGGTACATATCCTATGTATAGCAACCGACATAAAAAGAATTAGGTACGTAAGAAAATTCATCTCGACCCTGCAAAAAGTGACAACTTATTGAAGTCCTCTAATTAAATTAAATTCAAGAACGGAACCCACTGGGAGTTTATTTGTACCAGGAGGCACATAAGTTGCTTAGAGATGATATTTGGATTCATTTTAACAGATATGAAATCCTTATTCGCAGCGTCTAACGCCGAGTACAACGTTCGTTTAGATTTTACGTAGGTACCTACTTCGTTAAAATTTTTCGTAAACTAAGTATTTGTTACTATCCTATCTACGTAAAACAATAAAAAAGTATGTAGATATTTCTTATTGTTTCACGTAAACACCAAATAGGTACCTAATTATTCCATATCCTTATCGAATATCGAATACCGTTATCTACTTAGTCTCCTCTAAAAGCGGCGTGAGTCGCACGAAAAATAATATGCGCTGCGCGCTAACGAACACGGCCCTACGCGGCGCGCAGGTTTTTCGATGTCCAACGCACGCACTCGCTCTAGTTTTTGGCTTGGTTTGTTGTACACAAACATAATCTTAGTCTTTGTAGGAAAAACTTATTTCTTCTTAAAACAATTTTTCTTAAAAAAAATGTTAGAAAAAATAAACATGCGGAACCCTTTATCCACTGTTTGGAGAAATACCAGGAGTAAGAGGTTTGTTTTTAGTCATAAACAGTTCAATAACACCGATCAGCTGACTTTTTGCTAGTGATGTATTGGTTTCAGTTTGAAATGTTCGGTTTCTGGTATCGTATGTATGGAATAATTCACAACTTCCTACCATGTAAACATAAGGTTAGAAAACCCTTTCCGTATCGTTTGTTATCTTATCAAGAGGCCGTGCACTTGGTATGTATACCCCCTTTTTGTTACACGTTGTATAAGAAACCGATGTCCAACTAAAGCATTAAATGGTCAAATACCATTTACACTATGGAAAGGAAAGAAACCTACAGTAATATATATGCATGTGTTTGGCTCAAAAGCTTATTATAAAGACAAGGGAAAACCAAAAGGAAAATTTGAGTCACGTTCAAAGTTAGGAATATTTGTGGGCTATGATGTTCAATCAAAGGCATATAGAATACATGATTCTACAACTAGAAAAATCATTGTGACACGCGACGTGAAGTTTATGAATGAAACTGCGTTTAGACATGAGTATAAGGAGATACTTGATGAAGAAGAAGATAATGGTGAAGAACAAATGAGAGTAGAATTAAATGTGTCAAATGGGAACAATGAAAGAAAAGAAGACAACCGAGATATAGTAAGGATCAGGAGAGATAAACCTTCTAAAAGAGGGAGAGGAAGACCTCGCTTAATTCGTACTGGTCACGCGGGTAGACCGCGCAAAGAATATAATACAGTGAATGAAACTGAAAATGAATCAGAATATAATACAGCGAATGAAACTGAAAACGAATCAGATGATGAACCAAATGAACAGATGAGTGCAGGTATAGCGATGATGGAACCAATGACGTGGAAAGATATAGAGAAGAGAAACGACGTGAATTTGTGGAAATCTGCTTTAGAAAATGAGTATTTGTCACAGATAAAAAACAATACATGGGAAATTGTGCCAAGACCAAAAGAACGAAAAGTTATTGGAAGCAGATTCGTGTTTACCATCAAAAGTACTGGCCACAAAGTACGTCTCGTTGCAAAAGGATGTTCACAACGGCCAGGGGAGGATTTTCATGAGACTTCATCTCCTGTTGTGCGATCGTCTTCTATAAGACTCATATGTGCATTGTCAGCAGATCTAGGTTTAGAAATCCATCAAATGGACGTAGTAACAGCTTACCTGAATGGTTCACTCGATGAAGAGGTTTATATGGAAATTCCAGATCAGTTAAGCGATGTTTTACGGAGAATACTCGCAAAAGAAAGAATGGGATCGCAGAAGAAGATAATAACAGAGAAGAATATACTTCAGACAGCTAAACGCTGGAACAAAGCTCTTGATGAATGCGAGAATAGTGTGTGTTTATTGAAGAAATCATTGTATGGCTTGCGTCAATCAGGATTGCAATGGTATAAAAGGTTAGTGAGAATGCTCAATGATATTGGCTTTGAGGCAATTCCTCAGGATCCTTGTGTGTTTCTTGCGCAAAAGGGTGAGCGAGTTATGTTGATAGGTATATATGTCGATGACATGATTTTAGCGACTAATGATAACGCATGGATGGAGCATGTAAAGAAACAATTAGTGAGTGCGTTTGAAATGAAAGATATGGGAAAAATTTCTACTTGTTTAGGAATTGAATTTAGTCGTGATGATGAAAATAGAGTGTACTTATGTCAAAAAACATACGTTAATAAAATATTAGAACGCTTTAATATGAGTGAGTGTAAACCTGCTGTAACACCTATAGATGTGAATATAAAACTAGAGAAACCTGAATGTGTTAGATATGATGTAATGGAACAGTATCCGTATCAGAGTCTGATTGGTGCGTTAATGCATTTGGCCGTATCAACAAGACCAGATATCACGTATGCCGTGAATTATTTAAGCCAATTTAATACAAGTTATGATATTCAACATTGGAAGGCTGCTAAACGTGTATTGAGATACTTGAAAGGTACATCAGATTACGGACTAGTGTATGAAAGGACAGGTTTGCCTCTCTTTGGTGTGGTCGATGCAGATTGGGCTGGGAATGCGATAGATCGTAGATCCTATTCTGGTTTTGCATTTACTTTGGCAGGCGCTCCAATCAGTTGGGAAGCGCGAAAGCAACGGACAATTGCTTTATCGTCCACCGAAGCCGAATACATGGCTATTTCTGAAGCTACTAAAGAAGCCATGTATTTACGTGATATTTTAAATAGTGTTGGAATTAAGTGTGAGTGTGTGATATTGTTCAATGACAACCAGGGAGCGATTAAACTTACTCAAAGTAGAACCTATCACGCTCGAACGAAACACATAGATGTACGGCACCACTTTATACGCGATAAGTGCGAACAAGGTGTAATTGATCTTAGATATTTGTGTACAGAACGAATGCCTGCTGATGTTTTGACCAAAGGTTTGAGTGGGACAAAGCATCATGAGTGTTTGCGTAATTTAGGTATGTTAGATAAATGTATGTAAACTTCGAAGACATGCTCACTACTTCGAGGGGAGGTGTTATGTATTACGAACTGCGTGAGCAGTGTCCTCTGTAGTACTGTATATTTAGTCTGTGGTTCGATTATGTTGTGTCGCCCCGGTAACATATAACATGGTTGTTGTCTCATAATAAAAATATGTTTAACGATAATTAGTTCGTATGATTTCCTCATACCCCATCAATATCAAAACTGTACACAAAAGCAAAAAAAAATTAAAAAAAATCAAATAAAAAAGTAATTTAAATAGGAGGTAATCTAAAGGTTTGTTAGGTATACAGTGTTCTCACATTCACATTACAAAACGAAAAAGAGGCTAGGTATATAAAAAAAGAGCTTAGAGTGATCTGTTTTATAAAACACCAATTACATGTTGTCATATTAATTATTATATTATTATTATGCGTAAAGACCATTATTTGGTAAATATGGAAATAGTATCAAGATTATACAATTTAAAAAAAATAAGTCATTGAATTATATGCATCCATTTTCAGAATCTCTGATGGCTCATAACATTGATTAAACCTATAAAATATAAGATACTCCTACCCGAAGATATTAACTTGATCAGTCAGTACCTAGTACTTACTAACAAAGTGTCATTTAATTTAGTTTCCACGCGGCCGACGCTGCAGTTTAAAGTTAGTCGCAGCGAAGTCTGAAGTCACAAAGTGCGAATAAAAACGTAATATTTCTATTTAAACTTCACTTTTTGCTGCTTACTTAACCGTAACCTAATTTCACAAAGTAATGGAAGTAATATGAGTAGCATTAGGCCGTGGGCAGACTGGCGTTTAAGCGCATTTTTTTTTTAGTTCAACAGACGTATTATGAAATTCCAAAAGTAGTGGGGCTGATTGAACATTACCCTTTAAGTACCTTTGATGTTAGCTTAATCATTGAAATTATTACGACTTCTGGTCTTTCTAGCCCTGAAGAAAGTCAACAGGATCTACCAGTAGATTATTTTTAAAGGAAGCAAAATTAAATAGATTAAGGCCAAACATTTTTTCTAACTTTTAGCTAACGGATTAAAATAATAGGAATTCTTTGGAAAATAAATAAACAACTTTTATTGCTGTCCCTAGTTTATTTAGCAAAGGTAGTAAATTCCGGATTCCGTAGTCTGTTCTGCTACGACGTGCTACAAAAAAAAGAAAAAACGATGCTACGACAAGACGTAGCACACGGTTCTAAATTCACAAGCAACATCCACGTCACCTCTATACTTATTAAAGACGTTTTTATTCAAACGCGCGAGCGTAACCTATAATCTGAAGACGCCCTTAGGCTACAATCTAGCAAATAAGTAGGATGCCTTGAGTAATAAATAACACTGGAAAAATACTGAATTTGCTGCAAATTGCAATTCTTCAAAATAATAAGTATTGTTTTTAGTCTACGCTTATCGGGAAATTAACGGATAACAGAAAGCTAAGGCATTCACTACGATACAAAAGTTAGATTTTTTAAATAGAATCATAGATCTTAATTTTTCTAAAGTCACAAAGGTTACTTACTAACTACTTTTTCAATAAAAATTTTTACTCTATTTTTTTAAATGTTTTCTTTTCAATACTAAGTCCTCAGCCAGACTGCGTTATAAGCCGCCGCTGCCTGCACCCGCGCTTCCAATCTCGTCAAACATCAGTTCCCAAGAAAACGCATTAGCAGGTCTTCAAAAGTATCAGATGTTTTCGCAAGAGAAATATTCCAGTCAAGCATTTAAACTCAGTTTATCTATTTTTATACAACGTAAACTTCAATAAAATTCTTAGAAAAACTTAAGAAGAAAATATTTTTACTTATAGAAGACTGAAGGAAAAGTAAAACCGTAGTACAATGAAGAAGGGAAAAATATTTCTAGGTACTTCCGCGCTTTACCGTTCGTGGAGTTTTCTAGACTTGAGACTTTGTTAGTTCGTAACAGCCTATTAATATCCGAGCTTAAGAAAAATCCACTCGTTGAAGTTATTAACGCAGCTATGAGCTTCGCCTTGCCTTCGAGTTCTGCTTATCGCATCGAAATTAAGTACTGACTAGAAAAAATTAAGAGAAAGAAAATATTCGTGTTTCACATAAGAAATTAATAAGACTAATATTTTAGAAGGTAGGAAATCATCTTATCACTTCTCCTGCTCTAGGATGGAGCGAGATGTCAGACTTTCTCTAACTAAAACACACCTATGTTTCTTCAGTTGCCTTTTGCGTTCCAGGACCGTATATTCTTTTCAGAACCGATCTCATAGCACTAGCAGGGTATACGCCACGCGACGTCGTTCTACGTACCAATCAGGCGCGTTACACGTATGCGTCAGTCTAATTCAACATCTCAAAGAGATGTCAAAATGATTGACGGGATCTGCCAGGGCTAATACTTGTCTGGGCTGGCTGCAGGATTGTTCGAAATAGTCACAGCAGCCCTGACAAACAAAGGGCAGCTCAAAGAAAACGTTTTAGTTTGTGAAAGTCTGACACAATTTACGTAAAGATGTTTAGATACGACACAAGAGGGTAGAAAAAGTAAATCGGGCATGCTATGGATAAGAAACTTCGAATCTGGATACGGATGTAGGAACAATAATATACTAGTTTTGGATATGGTTAAAAGATATGATTGAATAATAAATATTCCCCAATTATCACACAACGCCGTCTAGTCCCACGCTAAGCAGAGCTTGTGTTATGAGTATTAGTACCATTGATAAACATACTTATATATTGCTAAATACATACATATTATAGATACACCCAGACATAGAATAAATGATCATGCTCTGCACACAAACATTTGTCCTGGGTGGGAATCGAACCCACAATCTATGGCAAAGCAGTCAGGGCTACTAACCACTAGACCAACAGGCCAGTCAAAAAATTATTTTCTTATTATTCGCAAATTTCGGTTAAGTACAGATGTTAGATTTTTAAAATGATAAAAGTAAAATATAGGTAATAAGATGTAGGTATAGGAGTAAGTCAGTTCAAGCGTCGATTGTACATAAGTCTGTACAAATTGAATGGCCTTGAAAAACGCTTAATTGTCGATTTGTACACCCGTTTATACGAAATTTAATTGGCCGAAAGTTTTGATTTCTATATCTTTGTTTTTCGTAGAAAAATCCAGATTTTTTAAAATTTTTCATTTGTGATTTACAAAAAAAAAATGTGCAATTACGTAATAATAAGTAATAACCCCCGCGTGCGAGGGGTAACAGTCCACACAAGCGAGGGGTAACAGTCCACACAACTTGTTCACACATAATCCAATACCCGTAGTAAGTACGTGTAACACTAGTTGGGTAGTCGAAACATTGAACCGTATCCAACCTTGGTAAAGTGGTAACAAACAGAACCCTGGTAATGTTCCAAAAAGCCTATTAAGGCTAGGCGGGCCGGTATTCCGGTGCTGTATGATAAATGTCAAAAAACCCGAGCCGCATTGCGGGGTTAAAGGCTACAATTTGCCAACGCAACTACGTTACAAGATATTAATGACTCCACCAATTACATTAAAAATACATTTTATACTTAATTACCTTTTTTTTGTTTTTGTCCTAGTACTGGCGTATCGTTTATTTGTATTTTTTGTTAGGAGTTAGGAAACTCTTTCTCTGATTAATTGATCCATATAGAAGAGAACTTGTAAAATCTGTATATATTTGAAATAAAATATTTTCATGCTGTAAAATTTTCATTAGTTGTTTATATAATGTACCAACTCAAATATATTGACTAACATTAAATAAGTGTCACCGCACACGGACCTCAAAAAATGCCGCCACAAAGAAACGCTAGAAGCGGCCACAAATAAAAGCTAGAAGCCGCCGCAAAAAACAGCTGAAGCGCGCGACAGCTTGTGGCCGGAATAGTTTGAAGCGACTTCAAGCATTTTTTTGTGGTGGCACCGCTGTACACGAGCCACAAAAAAGGCCACCTCAAAAAGAAGCTTGAGCGGCGTTTTTTTGAGGCTCGTGTGCGGGGACACTTAAAATAGTTCTTTTACTCTGCCTCAATAAAGTGACAAGTTTTAACCTTAAGCTTCTAGGAAAACTAGCCTGCTTTATTCAAGGCAAATAAAAATTTCATAATTTTCATATATCCCTTCCTTAATATTCATCAAACTCATAGTAGATACATAAACCCATATTATTCGTTCGTATCGTCTTACCGGTGTGTTATTGACGTAAAACGTGTTACAATACGATTATGATTTTTGATAATAGTGTGTTCCCTAATAAGATTATACCGGCCTAAATATATATAGATGTTACCCGTGGTTTCATGATATAACGGTGAGCCTACATTAGTGGAGCCGAGCACGAGCGAAGCACGAGCCGAGCTCAAATTCATGTAGTGTGGACCGACTCTAGATACAAATGATATAATTGTTTTGCAAATAGGTTTAAAATAACACTTTTACTCGTCAGTTTAAGCCGCTGTTTCCTAACCGACTACCCTGAGAAGAAACACCGAAACGAACTCAGGTGTCAAAGTCTCTTTTAAAGTCCATACAGTAAACATGTAATGGTCAAATCACATGAGAACTATGCAGATTTGTCTGAGATGGTCTTTTGAAAAAAGAACAATACAGATTTGTGTGGTCCAGTCAATGCAAGCATTATCAGTATTCGCAAAACTCAACTCAGGACTACTAAGGATCTCAACACAAGTAGAGGAGCCGAGAAATACGAATTTGAGCTCGACTCATGCTCGCCACCTCTAGCGTATCACCACCTTAAAACAGTTGCTATAGAAACGACTGAACGCACCCCGACAATAAGTAGCTTTTGTCCTTCTCTGGCTTTTGAGGACAAATGTGAACAAAACAACAAAGCACCAAGAAAGGGCAGGTCGACCTTGTGAAAGGTAATATTTTTTATGATTAATAGGTTCGTTCTTGACCCCTATCTCGCTTAAGAAGCGATGATGTGGTCGACGATGTAGCACGCTTGCCTAGAAGTAAAAGTTTACTCTTAACTTAAAGAATCTCCAAGTTGTAACTGACAACAAATACAGATTTTGTTAGGAAAAGTTGATTGCCTGTGTTTATTTTTGTATAATATTTTGTACTTAACAACAAACAACAAAACTGCAAAAAATTCTAAGTTCACGGCAAGTACCATATTTTCCTAGAGAGTATCAAAATGTGCGCCCAAAAGGAGCACAAACGACCTTATCTTTAAATGTCGTTGACTATAGAACTTTGATTTTTTCACTGCTGCCAAAGCCAAAGCCAAAGCCAAAGCCAAAGCCAAAGCCCAAATTATTTGGGAGTATTTGGGCTTTAAAACTCTACGCGTTCCTAAGTAAAAAAGTCTTGACAGACAGACAACAAAGTAGGGACCTGTTTTTGTCGACGTAGTTACGATACCCTAAAAAAGCAAAAAGTATAGACAGTTTCAACGTATGTTTATCTATAAGGGGTTGTTATAGTAACGGCTTATCCTATTGATCCGAAACCTACACTATCGGGTGTATATCGCATAGCATCCAGATAATAACAGATAACATCCACGCAAAAGTTGAGGGGCGTCTATAATAACATTATCAGTCAATAGATAAATTGGGTATATCGCATCAATAAGGATAAAACGTTAAAGTAAATAGAGAAAATATTATGGACAAAAGCGGTAAGCTAAGGTAAACTTAGACGAAGGAATAACAATCATAGCAGTGTTAAAGACTCGCCAAACTGAAGTAGCATAGAGCCGGTTGTTGAGGACGCTTATAGAGGACTATGTCCAGGAGTAAACACCTTTCGGCCGATATAATAACGACAATCAAAATATGGAAAGTCCTAGCTGAAGGCTTCAATTTATTAAGGCCACCATAGGCAAATCCAGAAAGTAAACGACAACCCCATAGGTTGATCTACGAGGACCTACATCCACATAAAAATACCAAAGGACCAGTGCTTATCTGGAACGTGGATGAAGCAAAAAGAAAACGTGACTTTACCAAGTGCCAACGCTTGAACAAAACGCGTAAGTTAAAGTTACAAAACAAAACAAAAACTGCAATGAACTTGCAGATTACGCCATAGCATATGCAGACAGGTTACCGACTCGCCTTATAACATTAACTAAGTCTAACGAGTCAATTAAGCTAGGTAGGTGTTGACACAACTTGTTCGCACGAGGCATGATAACCATCGGGTTTATCAACGTTGTACATAAATGTGACCGCTACTGTGCACGTAATGTTGCCAACATTATTGTCGACCTTTTCTTTTGAATAATTGAATTACTTTAGTACCGGCGTCGAATTTTCTGGACGATAGACTGGTATTACTGAAATGCCGCAATTACCATCTTGAATTATGTTGAAAATAAATCGTTGTATACAACAAGACTGATTTGGGTTTTAAAAAGTGCTAAAAAATTCTGAGCCATACTAAAGCAGGCTAAGCTTCTGCCAGTATTAAAAAAAAACATTTTCACAGTTTTTACATATTTATAAAAATATTTCACTATCATTATAAAATTGGTATATAGACACTAAATAAAAGAGAACAGTTAAGAACTAACTAAAAGTAATGTAAAGTATGGGATCGAAAAACTCCCATCCTCATCGCTGTCGACTGATAATGTACGTACGTACACAGATGTAGACAGCTACAAAATAGATGAAGGTAAAAACAAAAAGAATTAATACAGTTCTGTGATGAACGAACATCATTTTGAGCAGTTTAGCTCAACACGCAATCCATAAAGGACAAGTCTAATACGCACAAACAAGAGCAAACATTTCGACTTGTTGCTCAACCTCTCTGTGCTTAATTCCGGAGAATGCGAGATTCGTAGGATCGCCATATAATGAGCTACATTTTACGGTCAAACCCTTTGAGTGCGGTGACAAAACTAGCCGTGGGTCCGACGTGGGCCCGGGCACATTCACAAGGCCAACAGTGCCACTGTAAAACGGTCAATTAGGTAAAATTAAAAGCGGCGCATTTGTAAATTGGTGTGTTTAAACCACGGACTACAATGGCGGCCGCACATAATGGGAACTAAAGCAAAATTATCCTTTTGTATATGAAAACTCCTTTGAAAAGCCACTGGTATTTTTTTTTATGTAGGACGCGACGCAACTGCGATTGCGTTGTAGATACAAACCATTGAGGAAAACAATGTCTTTGTTGTTGCAACATTTTTCAATATTTTTGTTCGTTCCGGTATAAAAATCTTTGATGGCGCTTTGCGGCAAATTAAATTGGTTTTTTGACGACAAAACAGCTATTTTGATATGCCGTGAAATTGACAAGTTGATTTAGAAAACTTGCCCGCTAGAACATGTCTCCTCTAGTGGTTACAGATTTCTTTTTTAATTGTGCTATTTTTTATTGCAAGTACAGTATTGGTTGATTGTTCTTTGTCCTGTGCGAGTCACGAATAAATGTTTTTCTCTATTTCTTTTTTTTTTTTTTCAATATTTGTAAATAATTTGTGTTCCAACATCACGGTACCTCTTCCAAAAAATCCAGCAGCCTACGAATAGGTACATACATAATCGTGGGTATCAAAGACCTCAAATTATCACTTCACCAGTTGGAAATAATAACAGCTCACTTTTGCCTATTTTAGGGAACCTTCAAATAGTCCTCTCGCAAAGGGTGGAGCTACAGGGAGTGTAAGAGTTTTATAGACTAAATCCATCTGTGTTGCTTCAAGTTGCTCTTCGAGTTCCAAAGCCGTAATAGCTCTTTCGAACAATCCCACTGCCCAGACAGAATCCTAAACATTAATGCTCCACACAATTAATGACTCATAAAGAAATTTGCATGAATATGAGCAACTCCATAATAATTATCCCTTTGATCTTTACGCGAGACACTCATTTGCCGTTGAAAGTAAATATCAAACCGTACTTTGAACTGGTGGACAAAATCACCCCATACCCTACATAAACGTATAAAATTTTTATTATGCATGTCTCATGCTTTTATCCCCCATAGGACACACGGAATATAAAATGTATCGACTTATTGCGATGTCAATATTACTTGGATCCATGCAACGGTACATTTTCCCATTTTTAAAACTAGAAATGTTACTATGGCAACTAATCGCAGCCGCATTTAAGCGTGGTAGTAACCTATTTATATAAACACAAAAGACTATAATTATATTAGCTCATGAAAATTGCTTTTCAATAATTTTAGTAGTAAATCATTCTATTTATCCATAGAATAGAAAAGCATTTGTTTGGCTATCCCGTACACGGAAACCAGTCATTACAAAGTCTATCGATCTGCTAAAAATGCGAGCAACACCGCAGCACAAAGATGTACAAGACTTTTTAAAACATGACCTCAAACTAGGATTTTCTTAGCTAAGCCGGTAAGCCGTGGATTTTTGGGGCATTACGTTTTATTGGCCCAGAGTGTACGATGTGCAAGCACCTGAAGCTTGAAGTATTCATAAAGCTGAGGACGTCGAGAACTAGACTAGACTTGCTTCTGTAGGGATGGGGCAATGCGGAAAAATATCGACGCGGGTAACGGTGGATAACGATCTAATGTCGATAGTTATTGTTACTTTAAATATACCGTTAGGTATAATGTGAGTATTGGGAAGCTAGCAAGGAGCATGAAATCAAAGATACTTTGTAACAGATGTTTGTTGAATATTCTTGCTTCGTTTGCCTGAAAATAGGATTTCTATGGAAATTCATAATCTTGAATAAGTACGAAAATATGAATCCGTAAATATACCTTATTGTAGAGAGAACATTAATTATTTTCCTGAGTATTTTTAGATAGCTACCTACTTATTAATCAAAGGAAAATTCCTGAACCCGATCTTTATTACAATACGAAAACAGGTTGATATTATAGTGTACTTCATATTCAACATCATCATCATCATTTCAGTCAAACGACATCTACCCCTGAGTATAGTCGTGTGTTAACACTTGGGGGACCGAGGTGTTGGCACAACGACCAGTTCTGTGCACCTCGCATACATTGGATTTCTGCGACACTCACCAGGTAACCGGTCCACCTTAATAAATAATAATAAGGTGGAATTCTTTTCAAAACCATTGGCAACCGCGTAACTTCAGAACCTTTCGGACCCATCGAGCATCTCTTCGATGAGCAATTTGCCCTGCCTATGCCCACTACAATAGTTCATCATCATTTCAGCCGATATACGTCCACTGTTGGACATAGGCCTCCCCCAAGCGTCTCCATTACAGACGTTACTGTGCGTCTTGCATCCATCGGTTTCCCGCAATCTTCACCAGGTCATCGGTCCACCTTGTAGGAGGCATTCCAACGCTGCGTCTTCCGTCACGCGGTCGCCACTCCAGAACCTTTCGGCTCCATCGGCCATCTGTTCTGTGAGCAATTTGCCTTGCCCATTGCCACTTAATTTTGGCAATTCTTCGTGATATGTCGGCAACCTTAGTTCTCCTACAATCTATTTTGCTAAAACTCAATTTAATCAGACCCTATTGTAGGTTTTCATAAGACTGAAACATGACTTTTCACTAAATCCCACCATTTGTTAAATGTGTTGTTGAATACATTATAATTTGACTTGGACTTGTTTGTGATTATGAATTAGATTTCGGATTGGTTTATAACTTTATTTTTATTTCTGTTATTTGACTTCTATTTGCGCTGTTTATGTTGTAGAATTGTGACGTGTCACACCACATACAATCTGCCTAATCTTATAATCCTGAACCACCATTTCCATAACGTTCTCTGATTGTTTTATTATTTATTGTGTAAAGGATTTGATCGACTTGTGTATACTTTTACTGACTTTCATGGAAATTTTATAAATTTATAAGAATACAAATAAATAATCGATACCGTTAGCATTGCCCATCCCTATAACACTGACAGTGTTACGACTCGTCACTAGAGGTCGACGGGTCAGCTGAAACCTGTGGGGGTGTGGGAAAGGGGTGCGGGCGTTGTCATGGCGACGGCGCCCCACAACACGCCGCGGCGGCGCCAACCGCTCCACACACAAACGTACCTTATTATGTATGTTTTATGTGTTTGTTGGCTCGGCTGTAACGTGGATTGCAACGGCAACACACACATACAAACACACACGAATAAATATACGCGCGGGAAATAGAACGCGTTTTAATATTTAAAAACGTATGAGGACAGACGTACGGTGGCCAGTATTAGCTGTGTATTTACCAAATTATAGGGCTTGTGGCGCGACTTCACCGTATTTAAACTAAAGGTGGAATAACAATTGAACGTAGTGCCGTCGAACATTAATATTAGATGTAAGACTTACTTAGCCTAATAGTAGGAATAACTGCTCTATTAAATAAATTGTAGTGGAGCTGGGTAACTCCATTATATATTCAAATTTAATTTAATTATAACCTATTATTATAACAGTAATGTTCAATTAGAATTTTTTACAATAACTTCTATTGTTTTCACCTGTTGTGCTACAGAAGTCTAGCACGTGCCACAAAAAGAGAATTATTCTCGTCATACTCCAGTTTCGTTGGAAAAACCAACACAAAACCGTTAATTACAATAATTGTGGCAATTACATACGTTAGTTGTATATATTCAATTATCTAGGAAACGTTCGGACCGTTCTAGCTCCTCCGGAGCACACATTTGGTGAAATTACAGAAGCGTTATGTTGGTAATTGATGCTATAAAAGGTAGTTTAGCCAGGACGGCCGTTATTATAACAAATACTGTGTTGGTAACTGCCACAGAGTAACTGCCTTCCTCACGCACACTCGCCAAGGAAGCGCACTGAATTTTTCATGCTGTGGCGTGTTTATTTTGGTAATCATTAATACGATTGCGTTCTGTGGTGTTCGCAGGAGTGCGTAGGAATTACCTTCCTACATTTAACAGTCTTTAAAATTAGTAGGTCATAGTGCGTGGTTAGGGAGTAATGTATAAAAGGTAAAGTTATTTTATTTTTGTTTGTAGGAGGTATTCTTTGAAAGTACTGGTCCGATTGCGAAAATGTTTTCACCGATAAAAAACTGGTTTATTCCTGAGTGACAGAGGGTATATTTTATATATGTGGGAGAAGCTGCAGGCAAAAGCTAGTAATTGATAAGCAGATAAGCGGCCGCGACTTTGCCTGTGTAAGTTTGGTGTTGCCCTATCATAATCTAGACAGTAAACGTTTGGTAAGAGCAAAAAATCTAAGCTTTGTGTATTACGTTTAAAATATAGAGCACCTGTACAAAACTAAAAAATTCAAATGTCATTCACATAATAGAAAAAAATACGAATATTAATCATTAACCACAAGAAACAATGAAAACCAATTATGTTAAAATAAATTATAGTTTTTGAAAATTTCAAATTCATAGGCAGGGCCAATAGCCGCTAGGACCGCGGGGAGTTCTGAAAAGGAAACAAGTGGCCTCAGAACGCAAAGAGCAACTAAAGGACACAGGTGTGGTTTTAGTCAGTACAAGTCTTCTACACCACCCAGAACGAGAAAAGTCAATGGATAATTTCCCACATTAAAACATAATTGGCATCTACATAATATCAGAAACTATAAAGAAATAATGACCGCAATCATAAAAGAAAAGCACAATTTCCATTCCCACATTAATCTTTAATGAGTCGATATGCCAAGGATTCCATTCGTTTCATATTTCTAAACGTCATTATAAAAAATATGTAGGTTACAAAATGTTGCCATCGTTACCAACTTCGATTAATTTCAAACAATTACAAAATTCGAACTAAACGTTATGTTGATATTTACTGGCCAGTATTCGGCGAATCGTTGCTGCATTTAAATCAATTAGTGGATATTTGGAATTTTAGTGCTTTATTACACATCGGCAATATGTATAAATGTATCGATGCTTGATTATAAACTGATCGTATATTGGAAAAGTTCTGTAAAGCTCCTTTCAGAGGGTTTTGAACTAGTGGCACATCTAGATAGATGTGCAGTTTCTCCTTTTATATACAGGGTTATTTTTAAAACACTGGCAACCTCTTTGGCCTAAGTTGCTACCATCATAAACACAACAACTTTTGTTCCATGATTTTTTAAATTTATAATGTTTTAGTTCATGACATTCTTGATTTAGCACTCCGAAATCACTGGAAGTATGGAAGGATAGAAAATGAAAAATTTGGTAGATGAGTTTAAAGAAAACTAAATACTAGAGAAAAAATTGACAAATTGAATGTCGGTTAGTTAACAGACCAAAAAATAAAATCATTTGGACTTTATTTACATTCATTCAGCAGATTCGGGCCAATTTCAATATTTAACAACCATTTCGTTGAGCAGCAAAATAAAAAAAAAAACTTTAAAAAATATGCAATAAATTCGATGGCAATTACGACATCAATATAAAATTGGTACTGCATACAAAGAGTCAATCTACAATCCGATATCGCTAAAATGTTCACACATTTTCAGTGCTACAGTAATAAACAAAGTGAACGGATAAAATAAAAATATAGTCAGATGTCCGGATGTTTTTTTCTGTATTTCCCTCGTACTGTATAACCTGTGACTGCATGGCCGATTTTCAAACGCCATTTTATCGTATGTCAACGAACGACAGACGGCACGGCTGCGTGCAACACGCCAAATCTCAAAATCTGTCATACCACCCGTGCACGCAACAAAAATAATAACCAATTTTATTTATGAAAATTAACCATTTATTTACCGTAATGTACTGCTGCCCATTTATTTCTTACGTGACTCATATCAGATACAATAATATTATAGGAAAATGCGTCATGAAAATCTTTTCAGTAATATAAAAATCTGAACAATTATGCCGTCACGAAATGGACAGTCTGGTATACCTTCATTATGTAATCATGAATATTTTTATGAAATACTATTTTTTCGGATTCCGTACCTTATAAGGAAAAACGGAACTATGGCTCTTACTAATGCCCTTTTCCCTAGTTTAGCCTAGAGCCTATTCCTGATTTACGCGGACGTCCCGAGTTTCAGGGCCCTGAATGTTCCTCATATTTCAGCTTTATTCCACAATTTTAAGCGTCTTAAAAAAAAAAAACAACAAGTGAATTGAGAATTTCCTTTTTTTTTAAATCGCTTAAACAGCAGGAGGTTCCGTATTCGGTAATCGGTTGTATTTATAAAAAATAGAAGTTTGTCACTTCATATTTCCGTCATTTATAATCTGGAAAATTATTTTTTACTTGGAAAGACACTTTCAAATTATTCGCATATTATTATCAAATGTATCAAAATTCGAAAAGCGATACTGGTAACACAAGTGTAGCCTCATGTCAAGATTTATTTGTAAGGGCGACTATCGCTTCCTGGTCGTAATAAACGCATTGACCACTGAAATAACCGGTGGAGTGGGAGGGCGTGTCTGACTTTTACTGACTAAATTCCAGTCCTATGTTATTTCTTTGCGTTCCAGGACCCCGAGTTTCCCCTTTCGGAAGCAAACCTGTAGCGAAATCTATGACGCCACATAAGAACTACGAAAAAAATACGAAATCCTCAATCAACTATCGGGTAGTAGCCCACCAGACTATAACATCCTGTCTGGACGGAAGATCCTCCCTTTTCAACGAGGTCTGTGGGACTTGACTCTCTGACCTGCCTACCTCCATGGGCCCAGCAGGTTTCGGCTTTACTGGGTCCCTATGATTTAACTGACATATCTCTTTGAGGTACGCGTGGAACACTACGTGGACGACTCAGGCTGGGTTCTGACGGTTACCAGACAGCCGTATTGTTAACGAAACATTCACAATAATACACTAAACAACCCTAACCATTAACTCTGACGTTGGACAACCTACATCAATAAAAACCTATTTAACTTCCATCAAACGACCAGCGTTTAATAAAATTAATCAATGCTCACCCAATACATGATGGGCAGTGAAATCGCGAATTGATTCACAATTCGACCTCAATTCAATAATGGTACAATAAGTTGTTAGGTTGGTACATAGTGTCACCGGAAATTGGTCCACGGGTCGGCGCGCGCCTGCGCAGGAAATGAAATCGCGTCCGACATGGCTGCTGATCTATTGTGCGATGCGCGCGCGCTTGTTATTTTGTTCATGCGTTTTCGAACATTTTATTATAACTGTGTTTTTGAATTATGTTTTTATTTTTATACTAGGTTCACTCCGCAGTCTCGCTCGCGTACGTAAAATATAGCCTATGTCACTCAGAAATAAAGCAGTTTTTCATCGGAGAAATTTTTAGCAATCGGATCAGTACTATCAGATATTACCTCGTAGATACAAACAAAAAAAAAATACCTGTTTATAATATTTGTGTAGATATTAATGCAATATTTGTTGCTGACAAAGCTTGCTGAATAGGTATATGTCCACTATCAATACAGTTTTACTATGTACAGTAAAGATATACCTAAAAATTTTTTCTCTCTTCAGCTCGTTTGATTCCACCAGTTTCAAGATAAAACATCAAAATTATGATAAATCATCCTTTTTTATGTTGAGAAATCATCTAATGACTTTTCCTGTCACCATCCACCCTACAGGGTGGAACGGGAGGGCGTGTCAAACTTTTTCTGACTAAATCAACTTCTATGTCTCTTTTTTGCCTGGCGTTCCAGGGCCCCGGGTTTTCGTTTTAGAAGCGAACACATGAAACCAGTAGGCTTCGACCCTGCCGGGCCCCTACGGTTTTGCTGACATCGAACGGCCGGACGTCTAAGTAAGTAAGCTACCCATTACTGAAGTATTAAGTTGATCCAGATCAAAGTGATGATGGCGAAACTAACTGGATTCTTTCATGATGAAAAAAAGTGAAGGCAGATCTTTGAACAGTAGGACAATACGGACATGGTATAATAAGGTTAAGCAACTCACAATTCTACAAGGGCACAATTTTACAAACGAGTATCCTGCAATCAGACACACGATCATCGACCACATTTTCGCTTTCGATTAAGTGAGACAGTGGTCAAGCGCGCGCCTAAAACCAATAAAAAAAAATAACTTCAAAAATCAGCTCAACACAAACAATTCTCGGCACCTCTTTCACAATTCTCAATCATAAAACATACAACAATTCAGCAGTCTAGACCAGACAGTAGAAAACGAAATGGTTTGTGAAATGATTTCTTCACAAATGGATAGAATTGTCGGCGCGTCACGGCACTCTGCGCCCGCGCCGGATTCGAAATCGCAACCGGACAATTAGGATGCGCTTTGATGCGTTACGGACCGCCAACCGCGCCTTCGCTCTTACACAATTACAATTGGTACGTTTTGGTTACCGTTTCAACGCCTCATTGAGTTCAAGTTCTGACTTCATAATGACAACAATTTATTTCTCAGATCATACAGTTCATAGACTTCCATTTTCTGTCTGCACCTTCCTGACTATGGTAATTGAAGGGTTAAGTGAACAAAGGTGTTATCTAACAAAATCAAAAAGTCCGACCTTTTTGCATGGACATAGGTTCTAACTGATGGCAAATCGATCCATGGATTTAAAACACCCCAATTCTTATTCGTTACATAGTTACAGATGCTAGCAAAGGTTTTAACTGTCAATCAAGTATATATTTCAGATTTGAAATGTGCTAACAGCTGAAATATTACCAGAGGATCGTTATAGTAGTTAACACCTTTGTCCACTTACCCCTTCAATTCATATCCAGATTTTTTTTTTATGACTGACTCACAGTCTTTCATGCCAAATTAAACCTTCGGTTGGTCAGCTGAGAATGATGGGATGACGGGACAACTTTGATGTCTTCCTCAGGAATTTTCAAGAAATGGCCAAGCGCCCGAAACAATGGAAGAAATTAAGGGAAGTATTTGGCCAGCTGTGGGACAGTCCTGAATAGATATATCCTATTAATAAAAATAAACTTTTAATAAAAATCATTTTTTCATAGCTAGCTTTTATAGCTCGGTATACCAATATAATTAATACTCATCAAGACGAATCTTACGAGCCCAAAGTCGATGGGGTTGTGTCGTTTAACTACCAAGTTCCTATAGCCACCTTCCGGTTCCATCATCAGATCAGCTCCTTGTCATAATAATTTTGCATTGTAATCTGATTTACACGAGCATGCAAAATTTCAGCCCAATCGGTAACCGGGAAGTGGGTCAAATTTAATTTACAAGATTTGATTACAGACAGGTGAAACTAAATAAAAGCTTGTCATAAGCTTATTACGGGTCATCACTCTGCAGGTGTGTAGTGCCCCTTCTTTGACCTGACCAAAGCATTTGAGGAAGGTTTAATAAACGATAACCACATATGAAGTGAACTCCTTTATCATTACATCTTGGAACGCTTGTTAAGTAAAAAACCCGTAACTCTGAAGGCTAATCGATCAGAAGCAATAATATTACTTAGAACTACCGACTCATCGATTATTCTACAAGGCTATAGAAAATTGAACAAAATTATTAGGCCCGCGTATGTCTACTACCTCACCTGATGATAAGCGACAATGTGGTCGGCGATGGAGCAGGCTTGCCTCGAAGTAACTCTTGACTTAAAGATTTCTAGTTTATAGCTATCATGAAACACAGCCGCGCCTCAAAGAGTTGTCAGCAACAGCAGGGGCCTAGCTGGGTCGAAGCCTACTGGGGCCAGGGTTATCCGAAAGGAAGCTCGAGCCCCGGTATGAAGGCTAGAAGGAACGGGGTGGGTTTTTAGTCAGTAAGAATCTTAAATTATTGCCCACCATAAAAAAGACTCCGACAGGGAATTCCAACCCTTAGCTGTATTTAGACTCGTTTTGTGCGTATGGGTGTGATGACCACCATATACCGGTGCAGAAATGCTGTACGTCTGAAGGTCCTATGGTGGATTGGGCTTAGTGGAATTAAATTGTGCAATTCCGATGCACACTATGACTAGAATCAGATCATCATTGTTTTATAGTTCTGCCGCATAATATTACAACGTCTTGCTCGACTTCATATAGCGGCTTAGAATTAAATTATTCAACACACGTTGGTTTTGCAACTAGTGCAGAAAGATATATCACATATTTCTTTGTTCCCTGATCGTGTCTCACCTTGCGGTACACGCACAGACACTAATTCTGTAGCCCTCAAAACCGAAACCCGTGAAGAAGTTAATGTAATGAAATTTATGTTTGGGTTGAATTTTTAAGTCAAAAATCATTCAGAGCGTGATCTTTAATAAAAGCTGGGCAAGCGTGATTCAGACTCCCGCACTGAGGGTTTCGTGCAAACTGTAATTCCCGAATGGAGTCTCGAAGATTTTTTCATATCGCCAAATAAATGTTTTTTGTGACGTAGGTAAGAACAAATTTACTGTTTTTAGATTTATTCCTATACCTATGCTATAAGACCTTGCTTTGTGCCAAATTTCAGGATTCTAAGTCAACATGAAGTACTCTATGAATTTCGAGCATTGAGAGTATCAAAATATACTTTTTTTGCGACATAAACGGCCATACTTTTTCATTCGATAACTTAGTAGTTTGAATTTTCACAGCTTGAAGAAACCGCAGACCTGAGTATATGGTTTTAATTACAACTAGATACCTCTACGCGTTCTCGAGATAGAGGGTCTTGACAGACAGACGGACGGACAAATAAGTGATCCTAAAAGGGTTCCGTTTTTTTCTTTTGAGGCACGGAACCCTAAAAACTGGCTAAGTCGCACTTAGCCAGCCAATTCTTGTCCAGTTTAATATGCATGTATTTATAGATCTAAACCTTTCTCATGAAACACCATGACAATTGCAGAAAACCGCATGAAAATCCATTCAGCAGTTTTTGAGTTATCGGAAACAGCCAGACAGAAATACGCAGAGATATTTAAAGAACGACAAGGATAAAAAGCTTCATGATATAGAAGGATAAGTCGGCCTTCTATAGAAGGATAAATCATCATTGAATAGCCTCAAGTATCTTCAAATGTCCCTTACGAAAACTGTTACTACTTTATGAGAAAATCTTCATTAAGTAAATACTCCTAATACTATAGTTATAAGCCTCTGTATTGTGTAATAATGGAATTAATTGGGTTAGACACACAATAGCTACACAGAAGTCGGTCTCTTCTTCGAAAGCCTAAATATAGTAAAACACGAACGCCAATATCCATAATTGCTTAGCTGTGTACTAAAATGTGGAAAAATGTAGTCAAGCACTATAGAGGTTAGGTACCGTCAGCATGCGAGGGAACGCAAGCGCTTGTGGACACGCGAACCGCGCCCTGTGTTCCATTCCAGTCAACGTTTTATACAAGAAATAGCTAATGTTTTCTGGTATTGACATAACGTACTTGTTTGCTCGTAAAAGTACCCGCAGTGCGAGTGAAGCGGCGTCACATCGTTATCAATTTAAAACCCGCGTCGAAGGAAATTACTGTATCTAAGGAATACGTAATACATCCTCCAATATGTCTCCGTTTTATTTATGAACTTAGTTATCGAGAGAAATTACTTTCTGGGGTAATTTATGCTGATTCGACGAATTTAATTATTTAAATAAGTGACACTTGACGTGACGGAAATAATCTACATCTACACTAATATTATAAAGAGGTAGTTTGTTTTTTTGTTTGTAGAACGTAACCTCTGAAAGTATTGGTGCGATTGCTAAATTTTTTTCTCGGATAAAAAGCTGCTTTATTCCTGAATGACAGGCTATATTTTAATAATAATAATAATAATAATAATAATAAATCATTTATTATCAGGCATCTTGGCCCATAGATATATACCTTACAGACTAACATACATATAGAATAAGTACAAGTTGTCGTTAGTAAATAAGACTTAAATCTATGTTAGTAACACTTCACATTGCACTCAGTTCACTTCGTGCTGTTCTGTGGCACCTGTCCGCGGAAGCGACGGAACACCACGCCCTGCGGCCAAAAGTCTTCCTTCAACACGAGGGGCAGAAAAGTGTTCGGGACTCGCACCACGAACGCCTTGAAGTTGACGTTACGGTGCGACTCCAGCAACTGCACCCTCAGTGTGTACTTCAACTTTTGACGCACATACTCGACGATGTCCTCCACCTTTGTGGTGTAATGCAGGCGGGAGATATACACCGGCGTGTTCGGCTGAGCGGCACGCACACTCGCACTAGGAGGAACTGGTGCTTTGCCGCAGAGGTTCCGGTTGGCTTGCTTTCGGCGCTTCTTCTTTTGCACCGTAACAAAGCCATCTTCGTTACCAGCCTTATACATTGCCTTATCAGGCAAAGGCTTCGATATAAAAGCGGCAGAGGCGCTCGCGGTGACGCTAGTGAAATCCCGATGATGCGGATTCACTGGAGCTACGTGTACAGGCAGCGGGGCGGGGCAAAGGGGTCGGGCGGCGGCACATGGAGGAGCCACGGTGATCGGCACGGAGTTGCGGGGCGCCCGGGGTGAGCACTCTGCAATCTCAGCAAACGACGGACGTACTGGCGACGAAACTGCTGACACGGAGTTTTGCGACAATAAATCGAGGCTAGCTCCATGACGCATGCTTACATTAGACGCATCGACTGATGACCTAGTTACCGCCGCTGCGTTGCGAAATTCACCAAACTCTTGGCGTAAATCGGCGACGGTTTTCTGGGATGCGTCTAACTTCGCTTGTACATCCGCAAGACTGGCCTTCAGAAAAACAATGTCCTTCAAAAGGCTAGTGACGTCGACGTGGTCGAAGGTGACTGGAGGAAGCTTGTGCAGCTCCTTCGCCACAAACGTGGGCACGTCGTCAGGGTCGGTCTCCTTGAACAGCGTGATAATATCTTGCAGGCTTTTCTTAGTCCCGTCACGCCGGCGGGATGGCATCTGGTCGCGCTTATTCAGCACACTGAACAGCAACAGCTTCGCAGCAGCTATGTCCTCCTCGCTGAAGTTCGTTGCGCAGATCTGGACTGCGGACACTTCGTCCATAACATCCAGCTTCTGCTGCAGGAACGCCAACAGCTCGTTCGCCACAAGATTGAGATTTTAAGTACGCGGGCGAAGCCGTAGGCAGATGCTAGTAAAGGATACTTAGAGAACCCAGGTATCCTAAGCGAAATGGTCAGTAACACCAAGGCTTTGAGCTGGGGTGGTTTGAATGACACATTTGTACCACCCGTACGTTAAATACGTGCTTAGGACGTGAAGTTCCTGCCACGAGCTCTTAACGCAATACTTTTGACGGACCTAAACTAAACTGTGAAAGGGATGGAGCTATATAGAGTTTAAATATAACTCCATCCCTCTTTATCACTCGCTCGACTGACATTTTAACACGTTTTGGTAAGATACCAACCCGGTATACAATACAAATGAGAAAGACACTTTTCACAGCATTTTCTTCATATTGACTCCACAGAACTACGACTCAAGACTTTTGCTTGACGGTGACAGAGGACGTGTCTGTCTTTTACTGACAAAACCCAACAGAGTTCCTTCATTCGCCCTTTAGGTTCCAGGACTGCGACGGCCTTTTAAAACAATCCCAAAATTGCAACCGGCTAATCAAAAAAACTATTATTAGTTATAGTTCTAATATTACGGTTGAAATGTATTTGTTGAAGCCAAGGGTAACTGCTTACTATAAGGTTTCAAGGTGCTCGCCTTGAAACATGACAGTAGATATTACCTAGAGATATTGATTCATTAGAAAATTGATACCGTCTAACTGTTTTGTTCCAACGATCAGAAGTCACGTTGAGATATTATTAAAGTAACAGGATGCGCTTTATTATATAAAATCCATTCTGAAAGGGTAAATTTTCTGCTATTTCAATTTAATATTTACAAAAAATAAAGATAAAGTTCTTTATACCACCGGTATGTCTGAAAGTTCGCAATTTTCTTAAAAACTATACTAATCGTGTTTGGATGATATTTTTGCAAATGCTTATTTTTCAGTGATAGTTTAATTATAATAACATAATGTACTAGCTTTTGCCCGCGGCTTTGCCCGCGTACATAAAATATAGCCTAGATATGTAACTCAGGAATAAAGCAGCTTTCTATCGGTGAATAAATTTTTGCAATCGGACCAGTACTTTTAGATTCAGAGATTAGCTTCTACAAACAAAAAAAAACACACTTTACTCCTTTATAGTATTAATGTAGATGTTGTGATCTGATGAAGATCTTTGGACATAACTACAATGGAATCTTTAGTTACTAAACTAATAGTAAATGACCAGAGATTACTGCGAACGTGTACCATATTCATTTATTTTTTACACCTTTTCAGGCAATAATAGCGTATCAGAACGCTCTGAAGAGGAAAAGAGAAGAAAAAAGCGTACAGTTCACCGTGGTGTTGAGACAATCGAGTCGTTGAACGTATAATATATTTCATACCTATACTTTACCGTAGAACTTTATTTTTAAATTTATTTGTCACTCGCATAATACAAACAACAAAATAAAATAAATGAATAACAAAATCATAAACTTGCTAAAATAAGATACCAACATAACAAAAAATTTAATTCCAACAATTATTTTGCAGTCGGTTTTATATTTTGTGTTTTTTGTATTTCCGTGGTAGATTGAAGGAGTGGAAGGGAGGCTTTTGCCCAGAAGAAGGACAGAACATTCTAACAAAACATTTTTTTTACTTTCAAGTTACCTATTTACTTGAAAATAAGGCTAAAAAATCTTAGGATTAAAAGCTAAACCGCTACGAATGTTAGAAGTCAACCCACAAATACCGTTGTTGAAGTATTTCTTGTTCGAAAACATTCTGCCAATCAAATAAAAAGTTGAAACAGTTCATGCCTTTCATTCCACACGCGACGGGTTTAAGGAGGTCTAATTAGGAGGTTATCAAGTACATTCGTATGCTAAGTATGACTTTGATTGGTATACACTCCATATATTTGAAATATTTTATAGCTATGAACCGTATTGACATACAATTTTACATGACAACCTGACCCAACCAAGTGCCATTAAATTATTGAAATATACGAAGCGAATAAGGTACACTTTAGCCTGGCCGATTCTTAAATAAGTTAGTGATGACTATCGGCCCATACAAATTGTTTAATTTAACCCTTCAGATACCGTCAATTAGAGACACAATAGTAAGACAATAGATGCGCGGCCACCGGTGGTCGCTTGGGGATTCATGAATTAATGAATACGTTTCAGCATTTTTCAGTATTTTTTTTTTATATAGGGATACTAACATTATAACATCGTCATTTATTGCTTCGAAAAATGAACAACCAATCTCGCGACAAGCTTTTGTATGATATAACATCTATAATGAATAAATTGATGAAGAAATGCTCTAAAAATTAAATGAAACTCTCATTTATTTTAGAGCATTTCAATAATATTTATTGCGCTGCATATGTTTCCCTATTAGTAATTGATAGCCATATTGGATTTAAAATGATAACGTCGTCATTTGACATAATCAAGTTACAACCGTTTCGGTTGCGTCGAACTCTTCGAGTTGGCCACGCCGCCAATTCTTTTGTTCTGACCACGTGACTGAGCGTTGAGATGACGTCACTCCCGTACATTTGAAGTTTTCTACTAGCGTTATCGATTGTAGATTAGCAACTTGGCTAGGGGCAATCGGTTAGCGGCAAAAACCGTACGTTAGCGTTAACTATTTCAAAATTTATTTGCTTTTATTTGCCCTAAAGAAACCAACATACAATACAAACATTGCAAGTTTAAATAAACTTGTAAAAATAATATTACAGCTAGAAAGCAGATTGTGAAAACTCTTACATACGAATTATTATTATTATTATTATATATTTATTTATCTCAGGACCCTAAGGTCCTGGACCTTTGGAAGGCGTACGAGGAGCCGAAACCAACTCGCAGAGGCCCTTTTAGATGCTTTTAATGATGGATTGTGGTACCATTATTATTATTATTATTAATGTATCAATATACGAGCCACTACGAGTACACTACAATACCCACCTAAATAATGCCTCGTGGCTCGTTTCTCAATCGACTCCAGTGCATCAAGCTTGTATTTGGCAGACTCATCGCCCGGTATGAAGGCACGAAGGAACGGCGTGGGTTTTTAGTCAGTAAGAGTCTGACACTATCTCCCGCACCGTCCAAGAGCGGGGGTAGTCATTGGATGATTTTCTCTACCATAAAAAAAGATCCCAATAATGAAAGCTGTACTCCATACACGATCGAAATTATGCTTAATGAAGGTTTTGCAGCTATGGTTGTGAAGTAGCCAGATATGAAGAAAGAAAGAAAGAAAAAAAAAAGTTTATTTGCGTCAAACATGGCGCCTATCGATCGATATCCTAAAACCCTCCTAAAAGTTTAATAATTTTAAGTTGAACGGTTAATCGATACGTTTACCCTTACGCTTACCGAGACTCGCTATGTTTTGTATGGCTTAACTCTTTCCATCGCAAAAACTTAAGCAAAACGATCGAACTTTCAATGGGTTAGCTTTAATATTCTTGAAACCTATTGAACGGAAACATGTTGAGACCCTTTAAAGTGCCTTCCTTTAAGGTACTTCAGTTCAGTGATTATTTCTAATATAGAAGAAAAATTAGCTCAAAGGAAAATATTGTGTTTCCATATTTCAACCTTTCAACTTATTTAATAAAAGTAAAAACAAATAGTTTCGCAAAAAATCATAAAGAGTTCTGGCTAACCATCATATTAATTATTAAAAAAAAGATTACAAGAATTAAAGAGCACCTAATAAAGCAAAGAAAGTCAGAACCTGAGTTTTACGAACAGTGACAAATGCTTGCCCTGACTAAATAGGTCCACTCAAAGTATGGTTGACCATCTCAGAAACAATACATGGTTTTCATGTGATTCGACCATTACATATTTGCTGTATAGACTTTAAAAGAGATTTTGAACTCTAGCTAACTCTGCTAGGAAACACTGGCCTCGTCTTGTTTAAACTGACGAAAAAATCGACCTGTAAAAGTGTTTTTTAAAAACCTATTTGCAAAATAAATAAAACCTATAAATTAAAACAAATAATAAATTCTAATAAAAAACATGTTAATTATTAATTTAAATATTTCATTTGAGGCAATTCTTGACACAAATAAATAATACAAATAAATATCATTTACATCAGTCAGTGAGTTTCACCTCTTATATTTATGTAAGTCTATACATATAAATAGCTGTAGATATACAAAACCTTTCCAAATTACAGCGAGGGCGAATCCACGGAAAAACCTAATTTGAATTGTGTATATTGTCTTACCTCACCTTTGTGTGGCTTCCCGTCACCACCCCAAATTTTCACTCCAACAAGGAAACGACTTAGTAAATACACATTATGTACGCAACACGATATTGTAACGGTTTGAAAGCGATATTTTACCGGTGTTAAATACTGCTATAATTATACCGACTAGTCCATTTTTTGACTATGATAAAGTTTCACTGTTATGACGAAGTAGAACTGTCTAAATGAAGAATTGAGACATGGACAAGTATATAATTATGACGATTTATTAATAACTAGCTAATGCCAGTGGTTTAGCCCGTGCGTAAGTGGGTTTTTCCATACAAACTTTGGACCCCTGTTTCGTGTCTGTAGGGGGTGAATTTCGGAAAATCCTGTCTTAATGCTCGTCAACGTCATAAATTGAAATCTTGTATAAAATTTCATGCTCCTGGTACCAGTAGTTTTGGCTGTGCGTTGATATGTCAGTCAGTCAGTTTTTCCTTTTAAAAATGTGTAATAATATAAATAAAACGTATATACTAGCTCCTACTGGGGCCATGTGATTGTTCATAGAATTCACTGTGGCCGAACACAAAGAGCAACTGGAAGATGGGTTTTAGTCAGGAAAGGTCTGTAGCGACATCTATGGCGCCATATAAGAACTAAGTACATTTCAAAATCCTGAATCCGGGCATCAAAGTTTACCACGCAGTCTATTCTAATATTAAAGGGTAAAGATTGTTTATTTATTTATAGTAGGTAATCTCAGAAAGTTCTACCGATAGAAAGCTGTTATAATACGTACATACTCGTATATCACCTTTCTGTACCGTTACAAAACTAAAAAAAAACAGACAAATTTGTCTGCCGGGTCTGGTTTCTTTAGTCTTTTGTGGACTGGTTTTTGCACTTAGCTGCTCTTGATTGACCATTTAAAGGGACGATGGTGTTTTCGTGTTTTAATTTCATGGCCATTTTCATTACGGATCGTTCACAGGTTGAATCATCTGTCCACCTCTTCAAAGTCAAAGTATTTATTAGTGCTTCCTGAAAGTTACACGTAAGGTACCGGTACTTTATTCAAATAGGTACATATTAAGTTAGATATACCAATAATAACCCATAAATTGCAGCTAAAATGACATATAAATCGAAATTAATGTTTGCGTGACTTTTAAGCATTACTCAATGCTCAAAGCGTTGCAGTTTTTCAATAAAACGGTTTTCCAAGCTGATAAATCATAGTTATCCAAAGTCGTGAGGAAAACTATAGGACAGCATCTACTTACAGCTCGAGGTAAGTAGGTACCGAAAATCCTCATACTAATATAATTATGACAATCCATTTACACGCGTGAATGAATTTACGAATACCTAACATGTACTCGTAACTACGTACAGTCGACAGCATGTCGGTGGTACCACTTTGACCTTACGTTTATCAAGCATAGTACGGAGTAGGAATAGCAACACCAACTAGTTCTGCTACCACCGACATGCTGCCTACTGTACCTACTTAGTAAATAAGATTACTCACCAAACGATGTCTTCTTCTAAAAAGAGGTAGTTTGTAGAATGTTCAAGTTTCAGTTCAGTTTTCACTTATGAATTACTCTTCTCCGTATAATTAATTAATATTTAAAATCGCCAAAATATTGTAAAATGCTCTTAGGTATAATGCAATATTCATAAATTTAAGGTAAATATAAGGGATATTTAATATATTATTCTACAGGCACAGTTATGATATGTATTTGTTTGATATTGTTTTATATGCTAAGTCATCGAATATAGGTGTCTACAGTAGATTTATCGTGGTTTTTGTTATGTCATTTCTTGCTTGTATGTGTTGTTTGCATGCCTCATAGCCTCAGTAGTGATCAGTTCCTTCAAGGTTGGCTGAGAGGAGTCTTTATAGGGTTCACTTTTATTAACATTCTTGAGATTCACTGTTGTCTTCCGATGTTATTATCACTTCATATTTCGTCCAGGCTATGGCGACTTGATGTTTAGATTACATTAAAAACCGTGTACAAACAAGCATGGAATTTACGGATCTACTGGTCACTGTGACTGCCAAGATGAGGTGAAAACTGGAGCGGTTCGTTCCGCACACTTTTAGATATATTTGATGGACGTGCTGGTATTATTTTGCTCTGTTTTCAGGGTGTATTGCTTCGCAGTGATTTTCTAAGCGTGCCTCAAAATGTCAGAGTTGTCAGATGGTGTGCACATGCGCAGTGAGTTCGCTTTTGACAAGTTGCTTGAGGGTGATGTCGATAAAACAGGGGTTGCGTCGGCTTGGGAAACGGCTTAGAGGCGTCATGTTTGTAAATAGCTTGGTCGGGTGCTAGAATATTGGCCTGAATGTAGGTTTCTCCTATTTTCTACTTCGTTTTTCTTCTTTAAAGGGTCTGGCAGAGAGATATAATCCAGTAGAGTTTAAATTTCTCAAGTTGTTACGAGAAATATCTTAAAGGGTTATTCATTTTTGACCTATACTTTACCAAGGAAACTTTTCGTCTTTGGCGATGCATAAGGAGTTTTTGAGGATCGTAGCAAGTGGCGTATATTTTCTGTCTAAAGCAATCAGATAAAACCATAAAGCTTATGAAATGTTGGTAGTTAATTGCAATGTATTAAATATTTATGAATGAAAAGAACGCGACTCAGAAAAGTATAACTAATTAATTAAACTATTAATAGTTAACATTCTTTACAATAACTGAGTTAAATAAGTAGGTTTTACTCGCACTAATGAGTGGTTATATTCTTAGTTGCGAGTAATTATAATTCTGAGCTACAAGCTTCATATTAAAACTTTACATAGCTACAATTAAAAATCACGCATATAGCTGCACGATTACCTGAAGAAAAACACGTTTATTTCATACTACAGTCGTAGGAAAACTTTTCTGTAACGTTTCCAGATTGTGATCAAAACGGAGTATGCTTGACCTGACCACAATTTCTTTTTTAAACGCTATTTCTGTATGCATAGCGTGACAATTTATAGCATTTTTATATGTTTTTCAACGTTTTCTTTGTTAAAGAAAAGTAAAGAAAATAAGAAACACTTCTTACGGTCACTTCTCTGTAAGCAAACGACCTCGCTTTGCGTGATTTTTATTAATTAAGACTTTTATTATAATAACGTTCCTTATATTTATACTTTCTAACGCATAATTAGGAGCAATAAAACTAATCTTTGCGATAAAGTCGGGGGCAGAAAGTTCATCAAATCATTTTACTTGTCGACCCGAATTGAAATTGTGAATTTCTTTGACAAAAGTTAGTGAAAAGGTCGAAAGTTTACATGGAAAAGTTGGAGAGTGAGCAGCGGAGAGCAATGTGGAGTGTACGAAGTAAGGACACTCGCCGTAAGAAAAAACTGGGCAAGTGCGACTCGGACTCGCGCACTGAGGGTTCCGTGAACACTACAATTCCCGAATAGAATCTCAAAGATTATTTCGAATTGCAATTTTTTTTTTTGTGATGTAGGTAGCAACAAATTTACTATTTTCAGAGTTTTCCCTATACTTGTGCTATAAGACCTTGCTTTGTGCCAAATTTCAGGATTCTAGGTCAACAGGACGTACTCTATGAATTTCGATCTTTGAGAGTATCAAAATGTACTTTTTCTGTGGCATAAACGGCCATAACTTTTTTATTAGTTAACTTAGAAATTTGATTTTTTTTTCACAACTTGAAGGGACCGCAGACCTCAATATATGGTTTAATTTCAACTTCCTACCTCCAAGCGTTCTCGAGATAAAGGGTCTTGACAGACAGACAGATGGACGGACAACCAAGTGATCCTATAAGGGTTCCGTTTTTTTTCCTTTTGAGGTACGGAACCCTAAAAAGTACCTAAAATTGTAGTCATGGTAATAAGCGAGCACTGATACAAGCGAAGAAGGGAAAGTCAAGCACGTATAATATCGTGCCCTTATTTATCCAGCGGAATGAAAGTACCTTCGTTATAAAATTTGTCTCTTTAATTTTGATAAGAGAAAACGTAAGTTTTATGAATACTATATACATACAGTTATCTATTCTTATCAAGGCGGGTTAGTCATCGATTAGTATTTAGTTATCGATTAGTATTTGTGTAGGTTTACGTAAACTTTTTATTGTGTGTGTAAGCTTGAAGCCATTCGAAGTGTTCGGTCTCATATAAACTAATTACAAAAACACACCATCATAATTTCAGCCGAAAGACCGTACTGAACATAGGCTTAACTCAAGTGTCGTCACAATTACCGGTTTGTCCCACCAGGTTATCATTCCACCTTGTGGAAGGCCTTCCAATAAAGCGTCTTTCACTACGCAGTTGCCACTACAGTACCTCTCAACCCAAGATCCGATGGGCATTGCTTGCTGGACATTGCTCGCAGAACTACATGCACACACACCAAAACTAAACGAAAACTACGAGTCTACGCCAAGCGTAGCAGGCGACAGTCGGGAGACGATCTGCTACGCCAAACGGATAAGACTACGCAATACGCTACGGCGTAGACCACTACGTAGTCTGCGTAGCGAATCTTCGAAATCTGTTAGTAGCTGTATTGTCTTATCGCTCGCTTGACTGAAAAATCATTGTTTAAATAGTTATAAGATCAACGAATCGCTGAATCTTTATAGTTTGATAATAATCAAAACACAATCCGCTTAAAATATGTACCTTAAAATGCTACATCAGGCCTCAAATTTGAGGTTCAATACTCTCCAAACATTTTATATCCAAACCAACGTAGAACTTAGAACTACAATAAACTACGAAATATGACCAATAAACTCCCCCGTGATATTCCAAGAATACTTTACAGGCATATACCGTAACTCCATAAGCCTACGACCATCGAAAGGACAATAAAAACGCGACAACCTCAAGGCTGAGCGGTCACGGCGACATTTGAACACTGCACAAAGTTATACGTATAAATAAACTATTGAAACGCCCTAGTTTTACCCTTGGGGTAAGATATTTTACTTACAAACATTGTGTATATGGACATGTTGGGTGACCTATGCACACAAGTACCCCCTGTGTTTTGTTGCAGAGGGCAGATGGTATTTATCACGTATGATATGGTGGCGTTCAGTTGCAGATAGGGAACCCAATCCCGAAATTCTTGCAGGATTATT
This sequence comes from Mythimna lalbum, assembly GCA_949319445.1. Classification (NCBI taxonomy): domain Eukaryota; kingdom Metazoa; phylum Arthropoda; class Insecta; order Lepidoptera; family Noctuidae; genus Mythimna; species Mythimna lalbum. The sequence continues at coordinate 10,630,588 of OX439354.1, read as the reverse complement.
CATACGGGATCCCGCATGTCTGCAAGATATTTTTTTTTTTTAATTCAGACGATGCGCTGTTCTGACTATGTATTTATTAGCTCCAGCAGAGCTTTATTAATAAGTAAGTGATGGAACAACTCTACATGGAAGTCATGACTTTTTTATAGAATTTGTACGAAAAATAATTTTATTTTAATATTTTTACCTTACAGGTCAGTTTTATAATTTCGTGAGTACTGTATCGTAAGTTAAATGAAACCTAATCTATAACAATTTAGATAGGTACTTCATGACTTTTTTTGAAAGAATTCTTCCAATGACTTCTTCCGACAAGTGGGAGGGCGTGCTAGATTTTTACTGACTGAAAAACCACATCTGTGTTCTTCAGTTGCCTTTTACGTTTTAGGATGCGTTTTTTTTTTTACAGAAAATGTCCATGAAGTTGCAGAGTATATATTTATACTCGCACGTAAAACATAAATGAACTATATGTCGAGGTGACGCAGTGTCTGAAAACTTAATGTATGTAGTAAGTTACCAAACTTTTACTAATAAAAACCCACCTGTGTCATTCAATTGCCCTTTGCGTTCTAAGCCCACGGATTGTCCGCGGTGGTTAAATGTATAGAAATCCAGAACATTTCACTGCAGTGATGACTCACGTAAATTACTACGAACAATTCCACACGCATAGAGTAGCCAACATCGCCACGCAATAGAACAAAACATTAGGCTATATTGTACTACGCACGGTAGTCGCATGCATTGTTTTAATGGAAGCAATAAACTGTCTTCAAATTAATGGTTTATTGTTCTTTGTGAGCGACCAATGGATCGGAACCTACTGTGCTTTGTTGTTGTACAGTTATGATAATGATCCACGTAACTTTATACTCTACGATAATATTAACGATATATTATGATATTTAAATTAGTGTTGGGTAATTGCGTTTGCCTGTATGTGGGTCTTTGGTGAGGAAACGGGCACTCCCATCTTCCTTTGTGATGGAAATGAATGCTACCAACATTTTAGTTTTGTTTACAGTGTTAGTAGTGTTTACTGGGCTGTAATTAGGTGATATCATGCTTCGATCATCAGTTTGCTTTCAAAGCGTCAGGTGAAAATGATGTCATTACCTATTTTCAATGGCGTAATGTGGAATCCGCCACCTGGCCACTAGCAGCATTGCCACGTTAAATGGCAATAGGAACATTGCCATTTCTGTCGTCTGGGTACATTTCCAGATGACAGCGATGTTATAAAGGAATATTTGGATGCCTGAGTATACTTTGTGTTTTTATATACTTAACTAGGTTTAGTTTAATTATAATTTTAATTTCTTATGTACATATTGATAACAATACAAGCCTGAACGTGCTGAAAGTCCTTTTCATACAAGGCACAGTAATTACCAGTATAGAAAGGACTAAATCAGTTACACACCCAAGTAGGCTACGGCAAGCATAACTTAGCGAAGTGGGGTTTTATAGACCCGTCGTTGTCGGATACCCAGTGCGAGTCCCTTTTTAGAAAATAATCCATACGTTAGAGTGCCCCAAGTGCCCATACACTTGCACTATTTAGGACTAACGTAGCCACCAACTGGCTTAGCCAGTGACTCAAAAAGAAAAAAAAACTGGGGAAAGTGCGAGTCGGTCGTGCGCTCTGAGGGTTCCGTCCAAACTTTACCTAAGTAAAGTTTCATTAATCCTAGTTCAATTCCGGAATGGTGTCTCGGAAGAATTTTCTGACGTAACAACTATTTCACAGTTTTCAGATTTATTTCTATGCTTGCAGAATGCTGGGTCAACGGTCAACCTTATGAATTTTGATTTCTTCGAGAGTATACGTTTTTTGCCAGATAAACCGAAGTATCTTTTTTTCTCGTTAACTTACAAGTTTGATTTTTTACAGCTTCAAGAGTCCGCAAACCTGAGTGGACAACAAAGTAATCCTATAAGGTTTCCGTTTTTTCCTTTTGAGTAACGGAACCCTAATAATATTGTATGCAAATATGAAGGACCAGCATACAAGAGCGAGTAATCACTTGCCCTCAAGACTTTACATTTCATCAGATTAAATAAAACCTTCACATAGCGATGTACGAGTAGCTTGTTGCTGGCAAGAAAGATTTTCCTGAAAAAATAATTTTAACACTAACCCGCTAAACAAGCCGGAGAAAAGAATAAAATTTAACGTCAACGCTTCGCAGTACCCCCGGCGGGGCACGTTATTTTCATACGAAAAAACAAGTCTCTAACGTTAATGCATACCTATAACGCAGTCACGGCCCAGGGCCCCAGAACAATTTACATTTTATATAAATATTGAAGAATAACCATGTTCGTAATGTTCGAGATAAAATGGATTCCGACCACCTCCGTCCATTTGGATACGAATGGTGTGTTACCATCTTGTTATTATGACGAAATTATACAGGGTTTTATGTTATTGTTTGCTGATTGGCAGTCAAATTAACATTGAGATAATGTTTTAGCCACTTTTAGTACGGTTTGCCTATAGATATTCATGTCTGAAAATTAAATAATCATAGAAGAATATTGTTCATTGTGGCGACACTTGGGGGAGGTCTATGTCCAACAGTAGACGTCTTTCGGCTGTAAAATAAACACAGGTAAGTACCTAATTTCTCGCCTAAGTCTGGGTTTCCCAACAGATAAAATATGTTACAAAATCCCCACGTTTCTTCATACCAATATTTGTATGTGTCAATATTGCTTCATAATAACCAATTTTGATTCTATTTTCAGAAAAGGATTTTTTTTTCTCTTTTTTTGTCGTTTAGTCCAGAAATAAACAAACGTAAATATCCAATTCCCACATACAATTTCACATAGAGGTACATTATGTAAGAACCACAGTCTACCGACATATTTAGTCTCAAAATACGTTAGCTTTTGCTAATTCTATACAGTCTCTAGAGAAAAACCTAAAAGACAAGGAAATATTCATGCTTCAGCGCTTTGAATGTTACATAGCGTATGTGCTTGATATCTTGATCCCTAGGGGACAGAATTTCATCGCTTGTGTGGTGGAGTGTCTATCCTAAAAAGACTGTATACAAATGTGGTTTTTACTGACAAGAAGTGTATTTGTGTGTATTGTTTTTAGTCGAATTATCCCGGCGTTGACTTTTAAAAATACTAATAATGGTCCGGTCGTCCGAAATGATATCCATTTCTGCACTTACATGTTGAATTCTACATCTACAGTCGACCGCATCACGCAACGACGCCCTCGCCGCTGCCTTCCGATCCCGATTTCCGGCCACCGTAGACGCAGGCTCGCGGACAGCGAGCCATGGGTAGGTCGCTGTCCGACCGTCCGGTAACTGTCCGGACCGAGCCCAAGACGTCGACGGCGCGCACTGTTCCCACGCGCCTCAAGGAGTTGTCAGCGACAGAAGGGGCCCAGATGGGTCGAAGCCTACTGGGGCTAGGGTTATCCGAAAGGAACTCGAGCCCCGGAATGAAGGCTAGAAGGAACGGGGTGGGGTTTTTAGTCAGTAAGAGTCTGATACTATCTCCCGCTCCACCCAAGAGCGGGGGTTATCATAAGATGATTTTTGCCCACCGAAAAAAAAAGGCCCTGGCAGGTCATAGATCCACCTTGTGGGTTCTTTTCTTCTGTCAGATTTATCATCATCATTTCAGCCGAAAGACGTCCACTGCTGGATATAGCTACACCAAGTGTCAACACAACGGTCAGATGTCATTACAGACAAACATCGGGACGGGTGAAACTAAATAAAATATTATAAAAAAACGTTGAGTCAACTAACCAATTATATTAGGTTGCTGTAATGTCAATTAGTTAACCTACCAATTTGTATTTTCTAAACATCACACTGAAACTCAATCAGTGTCGAGGTCGGAATCTGCAATTGCAAGCTCTACTAAAGTGACAGTGACAGCAATGGCGATGTAACAGTAATCTAGGATGTCATTGTTACACGTGATAAGTCAACGTTTGTGATGGTATATGATACCTACTGATTTTGTAACGTGTCTAGTCTGTGTACTGGGGTATTAGGCAGTCAATGTACCTACCCTTAGTTACTGCTAAGTGATGGTTTAAATGGAGAAAATCTTGAAGCAATTAAGACTGGCTTATTCGAAGATATTCATAGTTTCAACGAACAACGCATAAAACTAGTGCAATCATTGAAGTACGGTCAGAAATTTCGCAACAACACATACACACCACATACATTAGGGCGGGATGAAGATCTTCAGAGATCGCCAATGGTCCTCCGAGTTTACATAATTTCATAACATAAAATCGCACCATTTTTTAACAAAAAACTTATACAGCAGCCTTAAAAAAACTGAGCAAAATAGTTTCAATTAGTAAAGTACGTGACGAAAAAAAAAACCAAAAACACCGGCTTCCCAAATCATTACTAATATTATAAAAGCGAAAATGAATTTGTTTCTTTGTTACGTCTTCACGCCTAAATGGCAAAACCGATTTTGATGAAACTTGGTACACGGATAGACCATGTTCTTGAATAGGACATAGGATACTTTTTATCCCGGAAGTATGTTCCATTTGGCTGATTTTCTGCTATCACGCGGGCGAAGCAGCTGGGAGCAGCTAGTAAAATATAAATATTATTTCGGAAGCCACTTATAAAAGAAGTCGGTTCAATTTTCGTATTTACATATATTACTTAATTTTGCTAAAACACATTTTAGCTCACGGAAACGTCGAAACAGCCTAATTGAGAACAGGGTTCACCTGTCTATACGCGGTTTAGCAGCACATTATTATTGCAGGAGCCACCAAGTGACGCAGGATCGATAGGAACACAGCTGGCGACGTTGAAAGGTCCACTTTTTATTATTGGGTTAATTTACAAAAACGTACTCGGTCAAATGTGAGAGCTGTTTGAACAGGTTAGATTGAAGGATCATGATTGTTTATTCGGATAATACCTTTGGTCTTTTTATCTGTTCGTATGGACATGGAACATGGTTGCAAGTTAAACAATAATATTGTGACACATTAATGGACATTAAGATTTCCTCATAGACTTATGTAGCTGTCATTTTTATGTTTTTGAACCTGCCTTTTTTATGCGTTTGAACCTGCAAAAGATATCTGGACCTTTAAAGTCTTGTACCAGATATCCACAGTGAACAAAAAAGGCTTTACCTCAGTCGTTGATCACTACCAGCAATTGGAAAACGCCAAGTATCCTCTTAAAAATAAGTTTAGATAATCATCTCCCTTTTCTGTTAACTACCAACTATAGCTTGGGGCTGGTTTCCAGTCTAACTGGATACCGTTAAAAACCTGTGTTTTACATGCAGTCTGATGCAGTGACTGCCTATCAGACCTCCACAACCCAGTAGCTAAGCAAAACGATACTCTTTAGGCCAGGCACTTCTTGACCCACCACCTAAAGAAAAGAACAGCAGAACATCACCTACCACCATCCGATTTCTTGAACCCGCAAGAACGTCTCCCGCCTGGACGTGAATTGCAGTTGTCTATATGGAAGGCTCTAAATCGGTTGCACACCCAGATGCGATCAAAACTTCGTGAAATAGGGTTTTATAGACCCGTTGGATACTCAGAGAGAGAGTGTGGCTGTGCCCCTGTTCAAAATATGAGCCACACGAGTGCCCCAAGTACACCACAGCCACACTTGCACTGAATTGAATGAGTGCTACCGATGCCGCACTTAACTTAGCCACCTACTGGGCCCAAACCGTTTGACGAGTTTACCATCGATTCGATCGGTGGACCGATGAACTGGTCAAGGTCGCGGGAATCTGATGGATGCGTGACGCACAGCACTGGGCGTTGTGGCGACGCTCCCTCAAGCGTCGCCAATGGACGTCTTTCGGCTGATATAATGATGATGACCATCGATTCGAATAGAAAAAGTTTAGATAAAATAAAATCTTACTGGATACATTTCACAAGATAGATGTGTAGTATACCTGAGAGGCCTCAATAACCTCGGTTCGGAAAGGTTTCTAAAACATAGACTAGCATACCACGTGAGACAGTCGCGGCTATCGGAGCACTTAAAGTGACACAACAGTCAACAGTAATGTCTTCATAACCCTCTGGGGGACACGAGTGTACTGCGAGGAGGTAAGTACTCATATCTTCAGTAAATATGGTATATGGTGAAGTACCAGTCCAGTATTATGATACATCAAACTTGAGAAGTTATCTATTAAATTTTGGATTTGATCCTACAACGAAATAAAGTCATTTTATAGCATTATTTGGTTAGAAAAAGCGTACTATAAAGGCGAAAGTTTGTAAATGTGACTGTGTGTGTATGTTTGTTATTTCTTCATGCTAAATGTCCTAAAATAGCACATCGGATTCTTTTTATAGGGTAGTATACACTAATATTGTAAAGAGGTAAAGTTTTTTTTTGTTTGATTAGGAGGTAATCTCTGGAAGTACTGGTCCGATTGCTAAAATTTTTTCACCAATAGAAAGTTGCTTTAATGACATTGGCTATAATATAATATTTTATGTACGCAGGTGAAGCTGCGGGCAATAGCTAGTATGTAAAATTTTTTGTCTGTGGATGTTATCGAGCAGCTCAATGTTCCCTGAGCAATTTGGGGACATTTGCTGGGTAATGCAGGATTGTGATATAGCTTACATTATTATAGTGACATTAATTAATTTCACTGATTTTAAATTTAGGTATTTTTCAGAATTCTTTAAAATTTCAGCTGCAAATCGCTTCTAAGATTAATACTAATCTGCTTGTATCATTATTTGTATCAACCATCTATATACACATAACTATGGGAGATATTGCAAAATTTTTCTGTGTGACCTTTAAATTTTGCGGCCCAGTATATATTTTTAATTTATCACAGAATTATTTGTGGATAAAGTCTGCCATAATTGAAACTTTACGATGTGCAGAACACTACAACATTCTAAATAGAACAAACAAATATCAGATTTCATTGAAGGCTGTATATTAATATCAATCATTTGCGATATTACGAACCATTGTTTATTGTAAATTACAGAAGCCTTGAGTCTAAAGGCTGCTAAGAGAAACAATTAGAAATCCAAGCCGAACGCGTTTGCGTGCTGCCCAAACAATTAGAAGCGAACTCTTGGCTGGCCGGGAGTCAATTAGTAAGATTATCGTTCATTCGCAAAACTTACAACCAACTGGGTCATGATGGGTGCAGCCAGTGTTTTACAATGCTCAAACAAAACTATAGACAGGGCGTTTTCAAATTGATTTCCACGGATTCGCCAACCAAAAAATTTTAATCGATGAATTTTGCCTATTTTTAACTAGCCGACCTTTGCAGTTTCACCCGAGGGATTCAAAGACGAGTCTTTGAATAGATTATTGAGTTTTATGATGCCATATTTTAATGTGATTTTAGTAAGTTGTAATTAACGTAAGGTTTTTTTTTACTTTAATGTAATCTACCTATATGTTTGTTTCAAACAATAAAATAATTATTTCTAGATATAAACTTAAATTAATTAAAACTAACTTAAAATAAAACCCTAGAGAACTAAAATAAAAAAATAAACAAAAATGGCAATTTAGAGTAAGGCGTAATGTAATTAATTAGTTTCGAAATCTGTTCATTACTTGTTTAAGATGAAATTCTCTACTAGAAACAGGTGCTTTTTAAACGTCGACAATTGACATTCAAAAATTACTGGCTTTATTCACATGTAGATGAATAGCTAGAGACAGCATCCGGACAGGACGAGCAGTTTTTGCAGTCACCAACCCCACACAACATGATGAATAAAAATTAACCAACAATAAACCTCGAAACGCTGACTAATAATGTATGGTTTAACACAGAGCCAATGACCTTTTGTAAAGTATAATAAAATTCTCTAGTAACTGTAATACACGTGCCGCCACAAAAAAGAATATAACTCTACTATAAAATATGCACCTTTTAATTCTAAAATAAGATATTTAAAGCAAACGTGTTCTCTTTTAACTTATGTACTTCAACTAATTCGTTAAGTGGATTAAGTTGAGCTCAGCTCTCGCGCTAAAGTGTCTGTTGCATCTAATTTCGACCGAAATCCACCTGCATTATAACCTGTATTGCAGTGTTGCAATATGAAGCAATGCCCAATCATTTGAAATTATGTTGTTGAAATCCTGTTTTAGATAAATTAGAGAAATAAGAACATTGAACATGATGAACGGTGGACTAATGTCGGCCGATGAATCTTCTACATCTATATATATAAAAATCAATGCCACTTTTCGTTGTTATTTTATAACTCAAGAACAGGCTCACCTATCCAAACCAAATTTTTAGGCTTTGTTCGGAATATTTAGTAGATGGTTTATGTGAAGTTTGGTAGGGTAGAGTAGGGTAGAGTAGTGTAGAGTAGAGTAGTGTAGAGTAGTGTAGAGTAGAGTAGTGTAGAGTAGTGTAGGGTAGAGTAGGGTAGAGTAGGGTAGAGTGGGGTAGAGTAGGGTAGGGTAGAGTAGGGTATAGTAGGGTAGAGTAGGGTAGAGTAGAGTATAGTAGGGTAGAGTAGGGTAGAGTAGAGTATAGTAGGGTAGAGTAGGGTAGAGTAGAGTAGAGTAGGGTAGAGTAGGCTAGAGTAGGGTATAGTAGGGTAGAGTAGGGTAGAGTAGGGTAGAGTAGGGTAGAGTAGGGTAGAGTAGGGTAGAGTAGGGTAGAGTGGGGTAGAGTAGGGTAGGGTAGAGTAGGGTATAGTAGGGTAGAGTAGGGTATACTAGGGTAGAGTAGGGAAGAGCGGGAGCGAAGCTGTGCGGGCAAAAGCTAGTAGGTATATAAAAGGAGAAACTGACTGACTGACAAAACAAAGCAAAACCGAGACTGCTGGGACTAAGAATGAAATTTTGTATAAGGTTTACTTTAGCAAAGAGTTCTCACCTCTTCGATTTAACGACAGTGTCTTTTTCTTGTGTCCATGTTTAAAGCCTAGCATAATCAGTTTTAAAAAATTTCCATTGCTGGGACTCGGGCCTCCTCTTTAGAAGAAGGAAAGGGCTGTAGTCAACCACGCGAGCCCAGCTCGAATAGGAGGATGTTTCATATCTTTGAGTAATCGGTTCTAGTACATGCCAGTATGATCTCTATTTAGGGAGAAAGGAAGCTCAGGAATTTGAATCATTAAACTCCTGCCTGGATTTGAATCTATGACGTAATCGAAGCCGTTACTACTGGGCTCTTTCCAGTCGATGTCTATTATCTTGAAAAGGAGAAACTGACTGAGTGACATACATAAAAGCGTGAAATTTTGCACTAGGTGTCCTTTTATGGCGTAGGTAAGCACTGAGAGAGGATTTTTCCTAAATTCACCCCCAATGGGAAAGAGGAGTCCAAAGTTTGAATGGAGAACCCTACTTTCACGCGTGCGAAGCCAGTGGCAGAAGCTATTATGCTCATATCAGTCTTCAGTTTTACAGTTCCTTGCAAATTCCACCTTTGACTAAAGAAACCTCATGGTCATAGTCAGTAAATAAGAAGAAACACGGTGTCCTGTCTTTGTGATAGTAACTCATCAAATGTCTTCTTCTCTAGGACGGAGCGAAATGGTGTATCAGACTTTCTAAAATCCACCTGTGGCCTTCAATTGTCCTTTGCGCTCTAGAGCCACGGTAAACTCTTTCGAACAGTCCCGCAGGCCAAACAGAGTCCTGTCCTATTCGTTGATGAGCTGAGGCCAAAGCACTCAGAGTCGTTGAAGATTGAAAGTATATCTTCAACATCACGAAGTTAAAGAACCCTTGTGTAAGATTGCAATTCGTGAAATCAAAATTTATTAAGCGGGATTTTAAACAACTTGGCACCTTCATAAAAAAAAAACCTCTCAACTAACGTTAACAGTAGAAACATCCAAGTCAATGAAACTCCAAGTGTTCGCGGTATGCGCTCGGGCCGCGCAACCCAATCCGCGCATCCAAGATGGCGGGCATAGAGCACTGCGCACACGCCATGTCCGTTACGCTTGACCACTGAAGCGCGAACAGTTTTTTTCTACATAAACATTGTTCGCAGTAGAGAAATCGACGGGCGTGACTGCGGCCATTGTTGTACGAAGCTAAACGCAGAGAATATTAGAGCGTGATACGGTAAAATAACGTATAAATATACAATCCGTGCATATGTTATGGCTGTACGAGATGAGGTGACATTTTGTGATGAAGTACAATTGTTTTATTCATTTTACTCGTGGTGCCAACGATTTATTAATTATGTTTAAAAGGGGGGTGACGTTCCACTGAGGGTGATGTTACAACTAACGGAGAAGATTGAAGAAAAAGACATTATGTAGGTATAGTTTACCGACCCCGAATAAATTAATTTATGAGTAAGTGCAAATGATGAACGGTTTTACAGAACACACGAGTTATGTACTCGTACCTATTACAAAAGCTTCAGTATTGTTTGACAGCCCATAGCCCTAAAACGCAAAGGCCAACTGAAGAAGAAGAAGAACTGAAGAATCACAAGTGGGTTTATGATGTTAGTAAAAGTCTGATACTCCTTCTCGCTCCTCCCAAAGCGGTAGGAATCATTTATTTGAGTTCTCACAGCAAAAAAAAGGTATTACAACAACATCCTTATGCCATACGCCCCCACTTCAAAAATGTTTTCACATTAGATCACTTATTATTAGTGGCTTCGGAGATCATTGTAGTAAGGATAATGAAAGCATGAGCGCTGTCCAATCCTGTCTATGGTAGAAGATCAGATACCCCGTATATGGAAAAGGTTCCCGTCGACTACCATGGTTAGGCTAGCTATGAATGAAATATGGAAAGACAAAAGTAATTAAATAATTCTTATGCCATCTTGGCTTGTGCGACATACGAGAATAGATAATGCCCTGGCGGCAGAGTTGGTAGCGGAACTGATGGCTCAGGGTGTGCCGGACGTAACATAAGTATCGCCACTAATAGTAGGTGTGACAGTAAAACTATTTCTGAGATATCATTATTTTAAAGATTTCAGACTAAGGAAAAGATAAATAGATTAAGGGAGGCCTTTGCTCAGAAGTGGATTTTAACGCATTTAACATTTTGGTCTTTTTGTTGAGCTGACTTGTCTGACAAAAATTTGGATGTATGATCATTTTATATGAAGCGGTTCTCACTTATCCGACAACGATTAAGATATTAGGTGTTTCGCAAACCCCGCTTGTCAATAAAAAGTTGTGTCGAATTTTATTCACTTATGAGTAAGTACAACGTGTACAACGCTGTTCACATTTTTGTTTGTCGGGCTTGGCAACTCACTTCCCGCTCCTTCTTGATCCACCCGTCAGTAGCTCTGAAATGTTTCCTAAGTTAATCTTTCCGTCAGGATTACGTGTATTTAAAATTTTCTTTTCTGGGCTGTTTTTATTTGTTTTCTTTTCACTTCAAAAGCTTCATCGACGTCAATCGCCTCGCGTAAAGTGTCAAAAATTAGCTCCGACTACGATGGGGTCCAACTTTTGAATACAAAGGCGGCACTGACAAGGGAGAACGGCCTGTTAAATTATATTTATCAGTTACAACAACTGTTAACATAGGTACACTAAGGATCTAAAGATAACTTCAGAAATCATCACTAGCTAATAACCAGCAAAAACCACTCATATTCTTAATTTCTTTAAAACAACGTTGTGTACGAAGCCCGTTTGTTATCGCTTCCGGTTGATATCCTTTGTTCGAGCCTGTTCAAGCGCATCTATTCAAATTACACGATACGTAGATACGAATGCGCATACGCGATGAGCCCGCATGTATTGTAGGACGGTAGGAGGCATATCGATCGTACTAAGTTTAACTTAGGAACTTGTGTACTGAGGTTAGATCATAATAATAATAATAATCCTTTATTGTCAGGCAACTAAGGCCCATAGATAAAATACACAAATAATCTTACAAAATAATAAACTAATACATAAAAAAGATACTATAACTAATTATTATCAAACTATTGCACACGAAGTGACGGCGTCGTGTTCCGCTGCGAGGTCGGTATCCTTCCACGAAATCGTCGATACACGACACCCTTCGGCCAAAATTCTTCTTTGAGGAAGGTCTCCAAATGATTAGTTGGCACCCGCACCACAAACGACTTGAAATTCGTATTATGACGCGGCTCCAACTGCTCAACTCTCAAGGTCCAGTTCGTCTTGATTCGTACATACTCCACGATCTCCTCAACCTTCGTGGTGTGATGTAGCCTCGAAACGTACAGCAGCGTCGTGGGTATTGCTGGACGCAGCAGCATGTTGGGTCCTGCCAGCGCAGATTATATCGTGCGTTTGATGACGACCCTTGATAGTAGGAGAACTTATTGTTGGATTGCTGTTATAGCTTCCATTTAACGGAGAACTCACTGTAGACTTGCCTGCAGACCATGCTGCTAAGATCTTCTCTTTTTTTTGAGGTTGGGTATCATCAAATAACTTCTCCCACTCTGGGTGGAACGAGCAGCAATGTCAGACTTACTGACAAAAACCAAGTGAGGTTTTGTATTCCTTTAGTTGCCCTTTGAGTTCCAAGGCCGCAGTCCCTCAGGAATACGAGTGAGCCCACCCGTGATACGTGTCCAGCAACACTAGCAGAGCTGGCATGGCCCGGAGACATACCCACGGGCAGATCCGTATATAAAACTTTAATCTAAAACCATCTCAAGAATAAGAAGACCACCACCATCTTAAGATGGTTTTAGATTAATCAAATAAGGTTCTCAAGCATCAATAAAATAAATTCTGTTTTTGTACTTTTTCCTGCTACTCTTCACACGTGTGTCTACCGGATCTTTTTTCGAACTCTTCTTTCGAAGGTATGCTGGAAGGAATCTATTTAGCAATAATTGCACCTTCGTATCTATTTTCTTCTTCTTTACTATTTATGTGTGCACATTTTTTTTTCAACTAAACTAAAATTCCCATTAATCGCAAGGCGACATCGCGGCAGACCAAGGCGAAGGTGGAGAGATAAGCTGGATAACTACCGGCGGGACAGGCCCGCAATGGCCGAAGACAGGCTTGTTTAGAAAGGGGACAAGGAGGCCTACGCCCAGCAGTAAGACATAAATGGGCTAACTAACTAAACTAAAAGCTCATATAGGTAACCTATCTACATGAACATTGAGAGCAAATCTAGAACGCTGATCAAGAAAAAGACTCCTTCTAAAAAAAATATCATTACTTACCTACAAATACTAATAATAGTCGCAATGACCAATAAGAAATTGCTTTTCTTTCTAGATTACGAAACGAGCTTTCACGATAACTTTAATAGCAACAGCACAACTACAATCTGCCCGTCATTTCAGCCAATTATGTTAGGTTCAGAGTTGATAAAATTGCACCGTCTAATCATAGATTCTATGGGTAGATGTCCAGTGCTTTTCCAGTAGTTGGTAGTTAGGTAGAAGTCGCACTTTCTCTCAATCAACAGTTGTCTGTACCACTATAGGTGTAAAAATTTTTGGGATTCGTACCTAAGACGAAAAACACGGAACCTTTATAGAATCAATTTTTCTGTCTAACCATCTGCCACGACCCTTTTTCTTAGAAAAACATGGAGGTATAAAGCTGGAATTATATCAAATACTAAGTCTGCCACTCCCAGCAGTAGTGAAAAATTGAAACTTCTAAGTAAACAAAATCTAAAGATAAAATTTATGATGCGTTTAGGCACATACTTTTTCTATCCCAGTCAACCTTTGGATTAAAAAAGCACAACAGCTTTTACAACGACAGTTAGATCAATTCACGTTCACACACTGAGAATTGATCTTTGAATGAGCACTGCCGAGCATGCTTGCCAGTGTTTGAGGTTTTTTTAGGTGGGAAAACATCCAATGAATTGTCACTCATTAAATGATGACACCATTTTTGTTTTCAATTGGAAAATTTTCTTACGGTTAAGGGTTTTTAAGGTGGGAAATCATCTAATGATATCTTCCGCTCTAAGGCGAAGCGAGAGGGCGTATCAGGCTTTTACAGACTACCCCTACTCCTATGTTTATTCTTTGCTTTGAATCCCAGGATCCCGTGGTTCCCTTTCAGACGACCCTAAGGCGACCGTGAGGCAAACGTGTGTCTTGTGTCAGATACAAGCTACCGATGAATATTTGATTTATATAGAACTAGTATGAAATCATCCACTTCCTGCCAGCATACATAAACATTTTTTGTGCCCAGTTTCAAAAAGTGTTCAGTGTCGGTAACTGAAAACTAAAATGTCTACATTTGTGCAGCGCCTTACCTACTGTTTGAGGTGGGAATACAATTATTCACCTACGAAATAATTCCATTCACTTTTAAACTTATAAAATTCTGAACTACATAACAATATCCACGACCGCAAGTAGTAGCAAAAATCGATAGCTAGGTGGTAGCAAACCAGGGGCGTAGCTACCGCCGTATCAGCCGTATCAATGATACGGGGCCCCGAGCTACAGGGGCCCCGACAAATGTCTAAATTCGTAACATGTTATCCACAATCTTAAATTCTTATATTGATAAAAGACTAGGAGTGAATGAATAATGACTATATGATACTCTGTAAATAGTTTTTAGCACGTTCCTCTCGTTTTAGAATAACATATAAGACGACAATAAAAACTCAACCTATTTTTAGTAGGTACTTTCTGAATGATCCCTTCAAAAGTATTTTATATGGGGCCCCATCAGGACTAGCTACGCCCCTGTAGCAAACACTGAAATATTAATAGATACCTAGTTACAATTACAGGCCGTTCAAAGACAATTACCTATTAATGAGCCACGAGTGAAGAATACACGTTTGATTGGGCCATGTGTGTCTATTCCCACAAACGATGAGCCATAGACAAAGGCAAATTGATTGCGACCACTTTTCTACTTCAATATTCTCTATGAAACTGCCATTAAAGTTTGTACTTATGTATTTAATGGACGCAGATTATGGAGTTGGAATTACCACATACCTACATAGGTATGACACAATCAATATCATGAAAGGAAAGTATCTAATATTATAAGCCTATGTCACTCAGGACTAAAGCAGCTTTCTATCGATCGGTGCAATTTTTTTTAAATCGGACCAGTATTTTCAGAGCAACAAACAAAAAACCCAACTTTACTACTTTGTTATATTAGTGTAGATAATTAATACAGCATTTCGCAGCGGCGCAGCCATATCGTGAACACGCTATATAACAAGTTGGCGCGCCGGATCAAAAAACCTCGCTGTAAAAGCCTAATCCGGCTGTTACAGCAATTTTTATTTTTCGGTGGCGATATGTTCAACTTATAGGTAACTTTATAGTCAGTGTAAGGTGACTATAAATTATACATATAATTCTGACGCCCTCTACCTGGGTAGAGAGCAGGAAAAGTTATTTGATGATTTCTCACCCTAAAAAAAATGGACTCTGATTTCTGTTTCACTACATCTTCGGCCTCGAGGAGTACCTAGATATATTTATATCTATGCTGTGTCATCATCATCATCATTTCAGCCGATAGACGTCCACTGTTGGACATAGGCCTTCCTCCAAGTGTCGCCACAATTATCGATCCTGTGCGGCCCGCATACATCAGATTCAACCAGGTCATCGGTCCACCTTGTAGGAGGCAGTCAAACGGTGCGTTTTTCGGTACTAAGTCGCCACTCCAGAACCTTTCGGCCCTAGGTATAGGTATAGGTATAGGTAAAACGGGCTGGTATCCGCAACTCCACGACTAATGCGCGTATTTTGCGTACGGGTGGGACAAATGGGTTATTCGATCCACCCCAGCTCCTCAAGAAAGGCCAGCAGCGCCTTAGTGTTGCCGACCATTTCACGAAGGTTACCTGGGTTACCGAAGTGCTTAGCCCTGTAACCAGCGACCACAGGGCAGCTTAGAAGCAGATGAGCTGCTGTCTCTTCTTCCTCCATGCAGGCTCTGCAGAGTGGACTATCCGTAACTCCTATGACATAAAGGTGCTTGTTAAAGGTCCCGTGGCCAGTTGTAGCGGCCGTAACTTTGCGCAACTGTAGTTTCGTCAGTCGTAGGACCTTTTTCGTGAAGCGGCCATCAATCGAGGGGAGCGCCTCCTTGGCCTGCCTGCACTCACCATGTTCTCTCCACAGTTTGTGATGTATGTCCCTGGTACGGTTCCTTACCAGATTGCGTAGATAACCGAAGGGAAGTGGCACAATGGGTTCAGGACCCACTGCTGCCATGCTCGAACCCCTTCTGGCGAGTTCGTCCGCTGCATCGTTGCCTCGGGAATCGCTGTGCCCTTTGATCCATTGAATGGTTACTTGGTTGTGTTTACCCACCTGGTTAAGCCGTTGGTGACACTCGTATATTAGCCCTGAATTGGCTGCGTGATTGTTCAGCGCTTGCAGGACAGCCATGCTGTCTGAGAGTATGCGTATTGAGTGGTCCCTAACTTCCCTGATCAAGACGGCTGAAGCAGCCAGGGTAATGCCCACGCATTCAGCCTGGAATACCGTGTTATGAACCCCCAATGGAGTGGCTACGTGAATGTTGAAATCCTCCGAGAAGACTCCCGCACCCGTGCCATTACCTGTTTTGGATCCATCCGTGAAGATCCGCAGCTCTGCGGGGCACAGCCCCTCGCAGCGGTCATCCTCATGCAGTTGGATCTTGTATTTCTTATCAAAGATGAATTGCTTAGGAATCCGATCGTTAATTGCTTTAGTAATGGGAAACTCATTATTGAGTTCCTCTAGCAGAGCGGTGTGTTGAGTTACTCTCTTACCCCAGAGGTCCAGTGTTTTGAGGCGTACAGCCGCCATCGTCGCTTCCTGTTGTATGAACAGGTGGAGTGGAGGGAGTCCCAGCATGGCCTCGAGCGCTGCAGTCGGAGTAGTCCTCATGCATCCCGTTGTTGCCATGCAGGCAAGCCTCTGCATTTGTTGAAGTTTGTTTACTGCAGTGGCCAGCTTAGTGCGAGTCCACCACACCACGGCGCCATAGGTAACCATGGGCCGTATTACAGCACTGTATAGCCAGAGTATGATTTTGGGGGATAGGCCCCACCTCTTACCTATCATTTTCCTGCATTGCCAGAAGGTGATACACGCCTTGCTTAGTTTGTTGTCCAAATGGGTGCCCCAGTTCAACTTACTGTCTAGGATTACTCCCAGGTACCTGACCTCGGTTGCCAGCTGGAGTTCCGTATTGAACAGTTTAGGCAGGTTGAAGCGGCCTAGTGCTCTCTTCTGCGTAAACATGACTAGCTCAGTTTTAGAGGGGTTCACTGACAGGTCATATTCCCTGCACCAGCGTTCCACGATGCGAAGTGCCTGCTGCATGAGGTTACAGATAGTACCAGTCACCTTCCCAGGTACGAGGATTGCTAGGTCATCTGCATACCCTACTGTATAATAACGATTCGCGTTGAGTATAGTGATCAGCTCGTTAATTACCAAGTTCCACAGAAGCGGTGAGAGTACACCACCCTGCGGACAGCCTCTAGCTATCAAGGCCAGCTGTTGTTCATCTCCAACGCGAACTATCCGTTTGCTTAACATGTTTGTGATCCAGTCGATTAGTACCTGTTCCACCCCGTGCTTGGTGAGGGCGGCGCCAATGCTGGAGAAGTTTGTTTTGTCGAAGGCTCCTTCGATGTCTATAAAAGTGCCCAGGCAGGTACCCTTCTGATGAATTGCATCCTCTATCTGGCTCACTACCAGATGAAGAGCAGACTCTGTCGACTTACCTGAGCTATATGCATGTTGGTTGCCATGTAATGGTATTGCTTTTAAGGCGCCATCCCGTAGTTCTCTCTCACATAGCCTTTCCATTGTCTTAAGTAAGAAAGAGGTCAGACTTATGGGTCGATAGGATTTGGCGCTCGTATAATCACTCTTACCTGGCTTAGGAATGAATATTACCTTCACTTCCCTCCATCCTTTGGGAACGTATCTGCAGGCCAGGCACGCTCTCAATAAGGGTAATAGGCGTGTTGCCAGCGGTGTTCCGCCCCATTGTAGTAGAGCAGGAAACACGCCGTCCGGACCTGGTGCCTTGAAAGGGTCGAAACTTTGGATGGCCCATTGTAGTTTTTCTAGCGTAATCACCCTGTGTGCATATTGCCAGTCGTCGTCTGTTGGTGTTAGGGTCACGTCAGACCAGTCCGTTACCTGTACATGGACGCAGTCCGGGAAGTGAGCCTCAACTAAGACGCGTCTTGCCTCTTCAGGCGACGTGGTGAGTGTGCTGTCTGGTTTGCGCAGCATGACAGACCCAGGAGCATCTTGTTGTGCTAGTATTTTCCTCACCCTGTTTGCTTGTTGGCAGGATTCAATGCCACCGCAGAATTTCCGCCACCCTGTGGTACGCCTGTACCTTATGCATTTCTTGTAGCTGGATTTGGCCGCGTGGTATGCGTCCCAGTCCATCTCCGCACATGTGTTCATGGCTCTGTTCAGAGTTTTCCTTACCTTACTGCGTTTGCGCTCCAGCTCCGCGCCCCACCACGGCTGTTTGCCCGGTTTATTACGCGGGAGAGTTTCTGGGCAGGCAGTATGATAGCTGTTTATCAATGATTCAGTGAGTTGGTCGACTTGCACGTCGATTTGCGACGAGTCTCGAAATACCCACGAATCGCCTAGTAGAGGCACTAGCTTTGAGTCTAGGCTGCGTTTGTATACGGCTTTATCCGTGTTCCGTGGATTACGCCGCGGTAGTATAGGTGATGCACAAACCTGAATGTCGAAACGGATCCACCTATGGTCCGAGCAGGAGGCCTCCTTGGAGACATGCCACCCAGTGGTTAATTCCGCTGCTCCCTCTGTTGCCAGGGTGAGATCTATTATTGTGCGACTGCGTCTGGTTACAAAAGTTGGTTCTGAACCTGTGTTTAGTATGGATAGGTTAGTAGTAAATAGGTATTCTACCAGTGCCTTACCCCTTGCATTTTGCGTGTCCATTCCCCACAGTGGATGGTGCGCGTTCGCATCCGTCCCGATCACCATCTCTTCCCCATTGCTCTCGCAGTGGGTAATCAGACGGATCAGGTCGTGGGGAGGCGGTTCCTCTGCCTCTGGCATGTACACCGAGGCAAGGACTAATGCCATGTCAGTGGCATCTCGCTGTATGGTCAGCCTTGCTGCAGAGACATCTCTGCAACAGAAATCGTTTAGAAGCTGTGCTTTAATGTTACCTGTTATAAAGATGCACGATCTAGGATTCTCATGGTCCGTAGTGACAAGGATCTTACCACCAAGATTGGAGAGTCCGCATATGCGCCCGCCTCTAACCCACGGCTCCTGGATTAGGGCAATGGCCGCGTGTTGAACCTCCAGCCACTTGCGTAATTGGGCCGTCGCAGTCTGGCTGTGGTGGAGATTCGCCTGCACAATTTTACTGGGCGAGAGGGAAGCCATTGCTGGCAGACCCCTCGTCCCCGCCCTCTAGGCGCAGCCCGGCAAACAAATCGCCCTCGTCGAAGTCCACCCCCCCAGGGCTCCTTCCCCTCCGGAGGGACGACCTCCACGATGGCTGCGGCGTCGACTGGCTCTGCTTCCACAGCAGGGTCCGCCACTGGTGCGACCGGGTTGTTTGGTGGGGGAAGAGTCCCCCCTGCCTCCTGTAGCGTCTTGGCGTCACGGTCCCATCCCCGAGGAACTTCCACGAATTTCCCATTCAGACCCTGGAACTTGACGTACACCGTACCCACCCCCATCGCGAGTCGGCGTTCAGCGTTCATCAGGGTCGGAACCTGGTCCTCAGGTATGTCCAGCACCAAGAACCAGCACGCTGCTTGTTTATCTGCGTGTATTAATACCCACCTCTTGATGTCGACCCATGGGTTCTGATAACAGAGGCCTCGCCCAATGTTCTTCGAGTCCTCGTATACTCCATGGTCGTCTGGTATCGCGATGCCTATACGCACCCGCTTCTGGAGCTCCGACTGGCTACGGACGACTAGCGACGTGCTAGCCGGGAGAGCCAGCTCAGAGACTGCCTGCTTTAGCCAGGCTAGAGTGTGGTCGTTGCTGCACCACAGCTTGAGTACGCCACCGGCGTACAACGGCTTGGCGTTGAAGACCGGCGCGGGCTTGTCCTGCAGAGGGCTCCAGGACTCGCCGATAATCCTCTTCTGGATAGCGGCGACGACCTGGTCCGATAGTACCTGGCTTATGATCCCCGTACGGTCGTCAACAATGGCGACGCTCAGGGCGGAGCTGGCAGCTTGCGCGTAGCTTTTTGACACGACCCGCTCGGACTGGTCAAGCCGCAGCCGCTTATGCTCTCCACGAGGTGAAATGGTCTCATTGAGAGCACGCTTAGCCACGGCCTGATCACCCCCAGCGGACCGCTGCGTCGTGCTGGCTGATTGTGCCGGTCCACCTGTGGAGAAGCTTATCTTACCCTTGCTTGGGGCTGCGGCTGCAGCCTGCTTCCCCTGAGAGGCCTTCGCTTTGCCGGCCCTTCTGCGTTCTTGCCGGCGCTCCTTACGCGCCGGCCTTTCCCTTCTCTTGCCCTGGCTGGGTGGAGCTGGTGGTCCTGAAGGGTCCTTACCTGCTTTCTTGCCCTTGCCCTTGTTTTTTTGTACCTGCCAGGCATTGGAGAAAGCATCCTCCGTGTTGCAGCTTGTCCCTGGTACAACGGCGCCAGCCGCCTCCATGCTCGCAGGTTGTGAGCCCGCTTGCGGAGGGGGAGGATGATGCTCGGGAAGGCGTTCATCAGCAGTGGCCTTAGCCTTCGCCGATGTCTCCGCCTTCGAATTGGAAGGTCCGGTACTGGTCCCTTGCAGCGCCGTGGTCCTTCGTTTAGGATGGGACTTAGTTTTGGTCTTGGCTGCGGTATTCGCCACAGCTAGACCGGCACCCGCGCTGGAGCCTGCGACTTGCGCCGCAGGTCCTCCAGGGGCGAGCGAAGTGCAAGCACTTCGCTTGGGAGCTCCGCCAGCTTCTGCCGGCTCCGCCCCAGTGGTTTTGACGATTGGCCTATAAGAATCCATGTCTTAGCAGTATTAGTGTTCGTCCCTCTGGCTCCCACCCTCCTTGGAGCCCGCACCTGGGAACGTCGCACTACTTAAAAGAGCTCGACGTTAGGACTACCAGAGAGATATAGGTGCGCAAGGCTGGCTTACAGTGCGACATCGGGTGCTCGATCGGGCTGGCGTCGGAGACCGAAAGGCCTGCCCCCAACGAACTGATCAACCCTCACTTACACCGTCAGCATGACCTTTACCCACCGCTTCAGCCGTCCGAGGACGACCTCAGCGGACCCTACGCACCTCGCCTGTGGCCCTCTGACGGGACACCATGGCCATTTCCCTACCCTTGGCTAGAGGGTAGGGCCACCGTTTTGCTTGAAATCCGGACCAAAGAGGGCGTGTTGCTCACTTTCAGCTCAGCCCCCCAGGACTCCTTCATCCCCGCTCACGGCGCTCGACTGCGCAGGTCCTAGCGCAGGTGACCAGCTTCTCCTACTCGCCATCAGCTGATTTTAGTGATGGTCGAGCTCGCAACCACCCAGTCACAGAAGGGTTGCGATTAGGAGGGGAGTTAGGAAAGTGGTAGGAGTAGGAATTGGTGGGAGGGGATATTTGGAACTTGGTAGAGGAGGGTAGCTGGCAGGAAATTATAGGTAATGTGGGAGTTGGGACAGGACTGAGTGGATAGCCCCCACTCCGTGGGTCGCCAGGCAGTTTCGGTTACGTCTAATTCTGATGGAATTAGACCAAAAACGGGGTGGCAACCTCGAGAAGGTGGATCCGCCTGACTTGCCTTGAGGATCTACACGACTGTAGCGCTCTCCCTCAAGACCCCGCCACCCTATCACCTCTGAAGGAGGTGATAAGGTGGCGGCCTTTCGGCCCTAACGGCCATATGTTCTGCGAGCAATGTGCCCTGCCCAATGCCACTTAAGTTTGGCAATTATTCGTGCTATGTCGGCAACCTGGGTTCTCCTGCGGATATCTTAATTTATATCCTGTGTATCATTAGTAAAACAGTAAAAGGTGATTGTACCAGCAACGGGTAAGGTAGGTTTACTCACATTTGTTCTAGTTTGATAACGCTTTTAACAGTACTTTTCACTCGCTTGTTTTAACTTTTTTACTGTTTGGAACACGCAACAATATTTCTGACACGAATGTCGTCTACTGCCCTTCCATTATTTTAAACACGTAAGTAAGTACCTACTTATTTGCCTATTTAATAAATAAGCCAAAAGCCAAGCAAAAGCATGTAGCCAAGGCTGGAGTTTTTGAACGCATAAAAACGAAATTATTTTAATATCACCGCCTTCAAAAACGGAATATCTGAATTCGTTCCTGAAACTATCGAATATCCGAAACACAAAAATATCCCAAACAGATAATAAAAAATTCGGATAACGACCCAGACCCAGACCCGAAACAACTATCTGTAAGGAGGCTTTACAAATATTTTTTCTGTGCGGGAATCTCTCACTCGTGCTAGCAAGATTGCGTCTTTTTCGCGCAAATAAAATGTTTTTCTTTCTTCTTTCTTCTTTCTTCTTTCTCCTTTCTCCTTTCTCCTTTCTCGTTTCTCCTTTCTCCTTCCTCCTTCCTCCTTCCTCCTTCCTCCTTCCTCCTCTCTTCTTTCTTCTTTCTCCTTTCTCGTTTCTCGTTTCTCGTTCCTCCTTTCTCTTTTCTCCTTTCTCCTTTCTCCTTTCTCCTTTCTCCTTTCTCCTTTCTCCTTTCTCCTTTCTCCTTTCTCCTTTCTCCTTTCTCCTTTCTCCTTTCTCCTTTCTCCTTTCTCCTTTCTCCTTTCTCCTTTCTCCTTTCTCCTTTCTCCTTTCTCCTTTCTCCTTTCTCCTTTCTCCTTTCTCCTTTCTCCTTTCTCCTTTCTCCTTTCTCCTTTCTCCTTTCTCCTTTCTCCTTTCTCCTTTCTCCTTTCTCCTTTCTCCTTTCTCCTTTCTCCTTTCTCCTTTCTCCTTTCTCCTTTCTCCTTTCTCCTTTCTCCTTTCTCCTTTCTCCTTTCTCCTTTCTCCTTTCTCCTTTCTCCTTTCTCCTTTCTCCTTTCTCCTTTCTCCTTTCTCCTTTCTCCTTTCTCCTTTCTCCTTTCTCCTTTCTCGTTTCTCGTTTCTCGTTTCTCCTTTCTCGTTTCTCGTTTCTCGTTTCTCGTTTCTCGTTTCTCGTTTCTCGTTTCTCGTTTCTCGTTTCTCGTTTCTCGTTTCTCGTTTCTCGTTTCTCGTTTCTCGTTTCTCGTTTCTCGTTTCTCGTTTCTCGTTTCTCGTTTCTCGTTTCTCGTTTCTCGTTTCTCGTTTCTCGTTTCTCGTTTCTCGTTTCTCGTTTCTCGTTTCTCGTTTCTCGTTTCTCGTTTCTCGTTTCTCGTTTCTCGTTTCTCGTTTCTCGTTTCTCGTTTCTCGTTTCTCGTTTCTCGTTTCTCGTTTCTCGTTTCTCGTTTCTCGTTTCTCGTTTCTCGTTTCTCGTTTCTCGTTTCTCGTTTCTCGTTTCCCGTTTCCCGTTTCCCGTTTCCCGTTTCCCGTTTCCCGTTTCTCGTTTCTCGTTTCTCGTTTCTCGTTTCTCGTTTCTCGTTTCTCGTTTCTCGTTTCTCGTTTCTCGTTTCTCGTTTCTCGTTTCCCGTTTCCCGTTTCCCGTTTCCCGTTTCCCGTTTCCCGTTTCCCGTTTCCCGTTTCTCGTTTCTCGTTTCTCGTTTCTCGTTTCTCGTTTCTCGTTTCTCGTTTCTCGTTTCCCGTTTCCCGTTTCCCGTTTCCCGTTTCCCGTTTCCCGTTTCCCGTTTCCCGTTTCCCGTTTCTCGTTTCTCGTTTCTCGTTTCTCGTTTCTCGTTTCTCGTTTCTCGTTTCTCGTTTCTCGTTTCTCCTTTCTCCTTTCTCCTTTCTCCTTTCTCCTTTCTCCTTTCTCCTTTCTCCTTTCTCCTTTCTCCTTTCTCCTTTCTCCTTTCTCCTTTCTCCTTTCTCCTTTCTCCTTTCTCCTTTCTCCTTTCTCCTTTCTCCTTTCTCCTTTCTCCTTTCTCCTTTCTCCTTTCTCCTTTCTCCTTTCTCCTTTCTCCTTTCTCCTTTCTCCTTTCTCCTTTCTCCTTTCTCCATACACCCTTCCTCCATTCTCCATTCTTCTTTCTTCTTTCATCTTTCTTCTTTCTTCTTTCGTCTTTCGTCTTTCGTCTTTCGTCTTTCTTCTTTCTTCTTTCTTCGTTCTCCTTTCTTCTGTCTTCTTTCTTCGTTCTCCTTTCTTCTTTCTTCTTACTTCTTACTTCTTACTTCTTACTTCTTACTTCTTACTTCTTACTTCTTACTTCTTACTTCTTACTTCTTACTTCTTACTTCTTACTTCTTACTTCTTACTTCAAACTTCTGTCTTCTTTCTTCTTTCTTCTTTCTTCTTTCTTCTTTCTTCTTTCTTCTTTCTTCTTTCTTCTTTCTTCTTTCTTCTTTCTTCTTTCTTCTTTCTTCTTTCTTCTTTCTTCTTTCTTCTTTCTTCTTTCTTCTTTCTTCTTTCTTCTTTCTTCTTTCTTCTTTCTTCTTTCTTCTTTCTTCTTTCTTCTTTCTTCTTTCTTCTTTCTTCTTTCTTCTTTCTTCTTTCTTCTTTCTTTTTCTTTCTTTCTTCATTCTTTCTTCTTTCTTTCTTTCTTCTTTCTTTCTTTCGTCCACTGCGCCAATCATAGTTTTATGTGGCGCCAATCGTGCTTTCATGTTGGTTACGAACATTTTCAAAAAGTTATATGTATGTTACCATAGCTTTTCGTGACGGATAATTTAACTTCGTCGACATCGTCGTATGTATCTAATATTCTAATACATTTCATAAAACCTTGTCTGGTTAATGTCAGTCATCCCCAAGGGAGAAATATTCATGGTTGAGGGGATCTTTTTACAAGCCTACCTCTATTTACAATACACATACTAAGTACGGAACATTTAAAAGAAAAAGACATAATGGTGACTCGCGTTACTATTTAACCTTATTATGGAAATGATCATACGTTTCGGGGAGTGTGCATTGGACTTGCACAATTTAATTCCGCCAAGTCCGTTCCATCATCGAATAAAGGGCTCGCGGACGGCGAGCCATGGGTAGCTTGCTGTCCGATCGTCCGGTAATGGACCGAGCCCAAGACGTCGACGGCGCGCACTGTTCCCGCGCGCCTCAAGGAGTTGTCAGAAGCAGGAGAGGCCCCCTGGGTCGAAGCCTACTGGGGCGAGAGTTATCCGAATCCCGGTCGTGCCCCGTTATGAAGGCTAGAAGGAACGGGATAGGGTTTTTAGTCAGCAAGAGTCTGACACTATCACCCGGTCTACCTAAGAGCGGGTTTTGTCATAAGATGATTTTCCCATCGAAAAAAAAAAAAAAACATCGTATAAAAATACGAATTTTTTAATGAACTTTTTTTTACCTACTTACTGGGCGTTGGACCACCGGTACAGCGGTTCCTACATGGTGGACCGTGGACGGACATCCCATACGTACAAAGCGTTTTGACGAACCTTTTTCTGGTCCAGCTGAAAATGTGACCGAAACGTTTCTATTCTAGAATTTATTATGCAGCAGTATTATTTCCAGAGTACCTACCTAAATACATATCTACCTATAACGTTCCTACTCATTGCGTAATTACTAATGATAATGAAAACCATAAACCCAACACAACAAACCATATAATCATTAATGAATATTAAGGACGCGTTTACGATTTGACGCGCATCAATTTTAGGTATAGAGTCTTACTACTACACGTGCACGGCTCACACACACAGCGAAATGCGCGAAGCGGCGAAATTATGAGTAACTTGACACGACTTGATACTTGAGCTTACTTTTATTTAATTTTTGCCATGTTTTTTTTTTAACTTTACTTTAATTATTTTTCAAAAAGTTCGTAACGTGAAATGGTAACAAAAGTAGATACCATTTACTTAATTTCATTGGACATTGATTGACTGGTAAGCAAGTACTTGCTAAAGTACCTATGTATTTACAATTTGCGCGACAAGCTTTTTGAAAACAAATAATTAAAAACATAAGCTTATTTTATCTGCTGTATTTAGTATTTTTAACCGACTTCAAAAAAGGAGGATATTCTCAATTCGGATGATTATATTTATATACTAGCTTCTGCCCGCGACTTCGTCCGCGGAAAATTTCTTGTTTTAAAATAAGATTACACTCGATTAGACGATGCGCACGTTCAGCGCTAGATTCCTGAGCACGGGCCTGTGATGTTATGGCATTTTGCCTAGCGTGCCGCTGCGAGCGCTTAGCGCTAGTCTCCCTATCCCTTGTCTCAGAGACATGCTGCCTTAAATGAGATAGACGCTGCGCACGTTCAGCGCTAGATTCCCGAGCACGGGCCTGCGATGTTATGACATTTTGCCTACCAAGCCGCCGCGAGCGTTTAGCACTTTAGCGCTAGTCTCCCTATCCCTTGTTTCAGAGACATGCTGCCTTAACTCAGATAGACGGTGCGCACGTTCAGCGCTAGTTCCTCGAGCACGGGCCCGCGATGTCCTCACATTTTGGCTAGCGAGGCGCTGTGAGCGCTCGGAGCTAGATTCTCTAGCGCGTGCTTGCGAAATATATTCTCTATTTCTCGAGAGGCGCTGCTCATTTTCAGGGGCAGATTCTTCCGTACGGTGTACTCGAGCGGCTCTTGTCTGTGATGTCTGCCGGGACAGTTGAGATTTCCTTTTAGACATGCTCTCAACAAACTACGCACAGACTTGAAAACAATTATGAACAAAAGGAGAGCGACTCGAACACCGTCCGCCTTTACAAAACAAAACAATCGTAATATCGAATAACTCGTATCGATTATTACGATAGAACGAAGTACGAAACTACGAACATACAAAAACGTACAACGAAATTACGATATTTTCGATTATGAAGTATCTATCAACAACAACAACCATACGAACGAAACAACCGAAACCAATAAGCAACTGACAGAAGAACTCCAACTAACGACAACGTGGGCATAATAATTCGAGAGGGTCATCAATCCACAGAAAGTCTTAACACCGCGATTCAGAAAACATGGCAAGTTCGGGAGGTTCCTGCACCGAATTAAAGCGGAAGAGACGCCCGAGTGTCGCCACTGTGCGGAACGCCCGGAGGACACGGTGGAGCACACAGTCGAGGTGTGCCCTGCCTGGGCAGAGCATCGCCGTGCCCTCGTGGGGGCGATCGGCGGCGGACACCTCTCGCGGCGGGCTCTGGTTGAAGCCATGGTCCTTAGCGAGGAGGAATGGCAGGCGGTCGCCTCCTTCTGCGAAGCAGTAATGCTAGCAAAGGCGGAGGCAGACCGTATCAGGCAACGGCGCCCCCGCCGCCGCCGCCGGGATTCCGATCCCGATTTCCGGCCACCGTAGACGCGGGCTCGCGGACGGCGAGCCATGGGTAGCTTGCTGTCCGATCGTCCGGTAATGGACCGAGCCCAAGACGTCAACGGCGCGCACTGTTCCCGCGCGCCTCAAGAAGTTGTCAGCTACAGCAGAGGCCCAGCTGGGTCGAAGCCTACCGGGTCCAGGGTTATCCGAAAGGGAACTCGTGCCCTGGTTTGAAGGCTAGAAGGAACGGGGTGGGTTTTTAGTCAGTAAGAGTCTGACACTATCTCTCGCTCCACCCAAGGGCGGGGGTTGTCATAAGATGATTTTTGCCCACCATAAAAAAAAAATAGGTAAAACGTCTGCACAATGAAAGTTACGCTAGGGGCATTTTGCGTTTTAGTAATTTTATATTATCTTCGAAACTGTATGACCAATTGCTATGCTGTAAATGGCAAATCTTATCTGTATAATGTTCTTGTGATACTGAAATAATTTATTGTCATAAGAATTAATATTTTGTTGCTCAAATAATCAACCAAACGTAAGTATGCCGAAAAAAAATATTTTTAATGCAATAAAAGAAGTATAAAAGATGAAATTTAAAAGATAGAGATATGGTACCGCGGACTTTTTTGTAGAAATAATTAAGACGAACCAGGTAGCCATACATTGTTTTTAATTTTAAGCAACTGTTTAGGCAGCGCACGCAAATAATTCTATTTTATGAGGTATTTTTTTCCGACTTGCTAGACAAAAGTTGTGATAGCTCGGTTAATATACATGCTATAGAAACAATTTATAGCCTATAGCACTCAGGAATAATGTAGCTTTCTGCCAGTAAAAAAATTTTTAGAATTGGATTATTAGTTCCAGAGATTACCCCCTACATACAAACTTACAAACTTACAAATTTTACCTCTTTATAATATTAGTATAGATATATTTTTTATGTATGTTAGGGCATAACTCCGTTATAATATAGACGGATTTGCAAAATTCTTTTTTGTTCGAAAGAGGTTTATTCCGAAATAGTCCCTTGTAAAGATCAGACGGGCAATTCTCGTAATTTTTAGAACGTTCACAGTCTAATCTGTCTCAATCTGTCAAAAATACCTCTAATTTCCCTACATTTTGAAAATTGTTTGACATTTGTTTGTTGCCGAGATGAGACTGCGAATAGATTTTGAACGTTTTTAATTACGAGAATTGGCCTTCTGATGAGGTCAGAGAGTTGTGGGATTGAAGAGTTTCAGAGACAGACAACGGAACTCTTCAATAAATGCCAGCAAATCAACCGCAATTGCTGCTTTCGCATATTATGTATGCATTGTTTGCGTAATCACACAGTATAAGATCATGCCTTTACCCTCTAAAGGGGTACGCAGATGTGTTCAGTATACCACGGCACACCGTCATTTCTCTCAAAGTTGTTATTGGGGTACCTTTAATCTTGCAAGTAAATTCGGGCAACCTTTTTTGTTTATGAATTGATTTAATTAACCGACTTAATTTAGATTAAGTATTTTTTTTATGTAGGTATGTTTAGATGGATTTGCAAAATTCTGTAATTTTTTAATGGATAAGCTATGCATGCTCCAGGGGTAGTACAATATAAATTTTATGAACTTTGCTTGGCCTACCCAAGCAAAGTTCATAGAGTTCATAAAATGTTGAAATTGATGATGTTTAATTTCCTGACTGACACATAGCAAGTAAAAAGTTTTAGGTACCTATATAATTTTGTTTTGGTATCACATGGTTCTCGAAAACTAGAAAGAAAATACGTTTATTTGGCACATACATATAACACTGATAAGTACTTACAATTACTTTCAAGGTTAGGATTAGGTTCCAAACATTATTAATTGCTTCATAAAAAAACAAATTTTTACAGAAAAATTAAACCGACTTCAAAAAGTACAAAATAACTTTAATTTCGGAAGTCGGTGTTTTAATAGATATCTAATCTTGTCTCTTCGTTATTTAACAACTTTTTGAAGTCGGTTAAATTTTTTTGTAAAAAGTTTTTTATTTTTCACTTTCTAGTTATGGTAGCACCACTAAAAAGTACCTACCCTTCAGCTAAACATAAATTACCTTATAGCCAGAGTGCATCTCATAACGATTCTTATAATCCCAAATACGGTTATATTACATGAATTTACCCTCTCCCCCTTTCCCCTCCCCCTTTTCTTTCAGTCAGTCATCGCCTACGCGTATAAACAAAGCAATTTTACTTGTTACGACAATTCTGCTATGATTCTATGAGGAGTTCTGTTCCATATCTTCGAAGTTCATGATCAGATCATAACAATATTTCTATGGGACCAACTTGGAAGCATAAATTTCAATCAAAAAAAAAATTTCAAAATCGGTCCACAATTGACCGAAATATCGGTGAAAATACATACAAAAAAAAAACATACATTCAGCCGAACATAGAACCTCCTCCTTTTCGAAGTCGGTTAGAAAAAAGTCGTTTGCATGACAACAAGAACAACCCAATAGATATTGTTTATCTGTCAAATTGGAATGGATTGCCATTCTAAGTGTGTTACGTAATCAGGATGCCGTACGAAGCCAGGTCAGGAGCTAGTAAATGATAAAAGAAATGAGTAAAACTTACGAAAGACATAAAAAAAATATCAATTTTTATTTTTCATTATATTATTATGACAATGACAATTATAATATTATGATGAATGTTCCCGTAGTTCCATATTTCTTTTGAATCTCGTCTTAGGCCTTGGCATCTAAAACAAAAATTTTGTTATAAAAGGTATAAACTATACACACTCTTATCAGCTAGCTCTACTCGTCTATTAGTTCCAGTAGCAGTCTTCGAAGAACACCTGCAGGTATCGCCATCAAGTCCGGAGGTAAGGTCTCAACATAACTAACAAAACGAGCCCAAACTCGGCACACCTAGCTCTACTGGTATACTAGTTCCAGTAGCAGTCTTCGAAGTACACCTGCAGGTCTCTCCATCAAGTCCGGAGGTAAGGTCTCAACATAATTAACAAAACGAGCCCAATAAACTCGACACACCTAGCTCTACTGGTATAATAGTTCCAGTAGCAGTCTTCGAAGTACACCTGCAGGTTTCTCCATCAAGTCCGGAGGTAAGGTCTCAACATAACTAACAAAACGAGCCCAAACTTGACACACCTAGCTCTACTCGTCTATTAGTTCCAGTAGCAGTCTTCGAAGAACACCTGCAGGTATCGCCATCAAGTCCGGAGGTAAGGTCTCAACATAACTAACAAAACGAGCCCAAACTCGGCACACCTAGCTCTACTGATATAATAGTTCCAGTAGCAGTCTTCGAAGTACACCTGCAGGTCTCTCCATCAAGTCCGGAGGTAAGGTCTCAACTAACTAACAAAACGAGCCCAAACTCGGCACACCTAGCTCTACTGGTATAATAGTTCCAGTAGCAGTCTTCGAAGTACACCTGCAGGTATCGCCATCAAGTCCGGAGGTAAGGTCTCAACATAACTAACAAAACGAGCCCAAACTCGGCACACCTAGCTCTACTGATATAATAGTTCCAGTAGCAGTCTTCGAAGTACACCTGCAGGTCTCTCCATCAAGTCCGGAGGTAAGGTCTCAACATAACTAACAAAACGAGCCCAAACTCGGCACACCTAGCTCTACTGGTATAATAGTTCCAGTAGCAGTCTTCGAAGTACACCTGCAGGTTTCTCCATCAAGTCCGGAGGTAAGGTCTCAACATAACTAACAAAACGAGCCCAAACTCGGCACACCTAGCTCTACTGATATAATAGTTCCAGTAGCAGTCTTCGAAGTACACCTGCAGGTCTCTCCATCAAGTCCGTAGGTAAGGTCTCAACATAACTAACAAAACGAGCCCAAACTCGGCACACCTAGCTCTACTGGTATAATAGTTCCAGTAGCAGTCTTCGAAGTACACCTGCAGGTATCGCCATCAAGTCCGGAGGTAAGGTCTCAACATAACTAACAAAACGAGCCCAAACTCGGCACACCTAGCTCTACTGATATAATAGTTCCAGTAGCAGTCTTCGAAGTACACCTGCAGGTCTCTCCATCAAGTCCGGAGGTAAGGTCTCAACATAACTAACAAAACGAGCCCAAACTCGGCACACCTAGCTCTACTGGTATAACAGTTCCAGTAGCAGTCTTCGAAGTACACCTGCAGGTTTCTCCATCAAGTCCGGAGGTAAGGTCTCAACATAACTAACAAAACGAGCCCAAACTCGGCACACCTAGCTCTACTGGTATAATAGTTCCAGTAGCAGTCTTCGAAGTACACCTGCAGGCCTCTCCATCAAGTCCGGAGGTAAGGTCTCAACATAACTAACAAAACAAGCCCAAACTCGACACACCTAGCTCTACTCGTCTATTAGTTCCAGTAGCAGTCTTCGAAGAACACCTGCAGGTATCGCCATCAAGTCCGGAGGTAAGGTCTCAACATAACTAACAAAACGAGCCCAAACTCGGCACACCTAGCTCTACTGGTATAATAGTTCCAGTAGCAGTCTTCGAAGTACACCTGCAGGTCTCTCCATCAAGTCCGGAGGTAAGGTCTCAACATAACTAACAAAACGAGCCCAAACTCGACACACCTAGCTCTACTGGAATAATAGTTCCAGTAGCAGTCTTCGAAGTACACCTGCAGGTATCGCCATCAAGTCCGGAGGTAAGGTCTCAACATTACTAACAAAACGAGCCCAAACTCGGCACACCTAGCTCTACTGGTATAATAGTTCCAGTAGCAGTCTTCCAAGTACACCTGCAGGTTTCTTCATCAAGTCCGGAGGTAAGGTCTCAACATAACTAACAAAACGAGCCCAAACTCGGCACACCTAGCTCTACTGGTATAATAGTTCCAGTAGCAGTCTTCGAAGTACACCTGCAGGTCTCTCCATCAAGTCCGGAGGTAAGGTCTCAACATAACTAATAAAACGAGCCCAAACTCGGCACACCTAGCTCTACTGGTATAATAGTTCCAGTAGCAGTCTTCGAAGTACACCTGCAGGTCTCTCCATCAAGTCCGGAGGTAAGGTCTCAACATAACTAACAAAACGAGTCCAAACTCGACACACCTAGCTCTACTGGTATAATAGTTCCAGTAGCAGTCTTCGAAGTACACCTGCAGGTTTCTCCATCAAGTCCGGAGGTAAGGTCTCGACATAACTAACAAAACGAGCCCAAACTCGGCACACCTAGCTCTACTGGTACATTAGTTCCAGTAGCAGTCTTCGAAGTACATTTCAGGTCACTCCATCAAGTCCGAAATAAATATGAAATTTATAAGTACATATAAGAAACTGTGAATAAAATCTTACCTTGGTTGTCCGTAGTCCGTGCAGAATGCGTGAAGGATCAAGTTTATTAGGTCAAATATTTTGTATTCGTACAGCGATCTTTTCCAATACGAGGAGCTGCTTGCAAGCGTCACAGTGTCCACTCACAACGGCGGCCGAGCGCAGACTAAAATTTCATTACAAATTTTTGTGCAATAAATCAAGACAGTGACCAGTAAAATAACCCTTATTTCAATCCAATAAGAATCACATGTTACCGCTAAATATGTGAAAAAATAAGACTCAATTTTTTTTTTTTCTGTGGCGTATTGTAACATTTTGATAGTTTTTTTTGCTACCTTTTTGAGTTGAACATGTCTTCTTACATAAAATATTTTTAAATACATAAATTTATGTTATTAAATAAAAGAAAAATCTCCCTAAAGTCAGTACGATGACGTCGAATTTGTGGGAAGAGGTAACGGAAATTATTTTTTACAATATTAAAAACCAAAATTTTCGAATAAAAAATTGCTACCATTTGAAGAGTAAGGAGTAATCTATCTGTGGTAATTATTAGTTACATTTGGTTTTGTATCATTTTGCCGCAAAATGCACCGAAAACTGCTTATTTTTGTCAGATTCGTAAACGCGTCCTTAATAGGAAACTACACCTGTTTATTGTACGTACCATAAGTAACAAAGATATTAGGTATCTACCCACCTATCATTCATTAATAGATACCTAGGTATTTACCAAGGAATAAAGAAATTTCTGTTCTGTGGTAGGTACCCATTTGGATATTGGCTTCTCGTTTGCGTCGGTGTAGTGTAGCTTTTGTTGTTACCTACCTACATAAGAATAGGAATTGATTGATTGATCACCAATTACTTAACGAGGTACCTAAGAATGCCTAAGTACCTACCTATTACTAAAAAACAGTGTTTTCTTTACAACTTAGGTACATGATTGTAATTTTAAAAAGGCCATTTGAAAGTCCACTAACTTTCGTTGTTGACGGTAGATAGATAGACAATATAAAGTACCTATTTAGGTACTTTAAGTATGTAGGCAAGATGGGTCACACACGGGTCTACAACAAAAAAAATTGGGTCAGGTCTGGGTAACTGCCCGATACTTTATTTTTCGGACTTAAGTTCAAATTGCACTAAGAACTTTGATACGCTTTATAGGATTTGTATGACGTCAGTTTTCCTATACAATTCTCTCCCGAAACCCAAATTGATAGCAGGATGAGTCGTCCAGCCTCGTACGTACAACTTGGATGTGATACGTTCGTCCATCGATTAGTGGAAGGTGTTACCGGTGAGTCGGAACTGAAAACCACATCGTTCTCGGTGAGTCGAAACTGTCCACTATAATGCTCCAATGAGCCGTAGTTGTAGGTACTGTCCCAATGAGTTGGGATGATGCTGCACTCCAGTGGGTCGGAGCGACACAATACAACGTAAATCTTTATAGGTACTTAACGTACTTTACGTTACGTTGCCACAACATGCCTTTTGCAATTTTTGTTAAATATTTTGCCCCATAATTAGAAAACTAAGACTTATCTTTAGGTGCTGGCTGACTGTACGTTATTACTGTAGGATTCCTGTGTTCTGTGGTTATACCTATCTAAAACTTATAATTTACCAATTTTACATAAATACCGCTTCAGACCTTGTCTAGTACCTACTTTTTGGAGACTAGATAGGGAGCTAGTCAGTGGCCAAAAGTGCAGTTGTACTCTACAAGTTCTAAAGCATTTACAATTTCTTTATAGAAGAGGACAGGGGACAGAGGTCACAAGAGAGACAGTCAGGGTACTGTGCCTGTAGGTACCTACTTACATATAGTGCCACGGAATAAAGAAAAGTAGATAAAGAGCCTCTTAGATATCGCGCGCGTGTCAACATCAAGCGAGATTCGCCGATTACATGTGCAGGTGAATATGGCTTCTATTTCAAAGCCACTAGCGTTCTGAATAAATTGGTTACAGCGCCATCTAGCGTTGAGTAGCCGAACTCGTTGTAAATTGGTGTTTAGACGAAAAACTTCTTTATTGTTTGTGTCATGTCAAATAATAACAACTTTCTTACGTTGTAATAAGACCTAATTTATGTAAAAGTTAAGTTTGTAATTCGTAGCTTCGTAGCCAATCATATTACTGTTTTTTATGTGTGTAATGTACAATTTGATACGCAAATAGCCACGTTAGGGGTACTTCTGCCTATATTTTCTGTTCTGTGTGTAGTGCAGTTGAATGGGAACAGTCCTTTATAGTACTTAATATCTGGAAGCAAATAACGAAGGTTCAAACTAGCCAGCCTTCAGCGACAGCAACCGCTGTATACATCACCTGCTTGTTAACCCAAAGCCAGTTTAGTTTGACCTATAATAAACAACTCAGCTGCTCATTCCATTAAAGTAAATAACAAAAATAAAAGCCTCATGTTACATCGCACGAGATATCTGGGTTTGTTCAATATTGAAACACCTGTAATACTCAGATCGCATGCGGTGCATAAGACACGCGAATGTGTCATTTTTGGTTTTTGCTTTGCAGTAACTTTTTATTATCATTGTCGATTTTTTCCATTGTGATATTACTCCACATAATGAGACAATGGAACAAAGTTTTAAACAGGTATTATGAACGTTAATAATAGTCTCGTAAGACTACTGGTATCTAATTTTGTAATGCAATAAATACAGGGATTTTTTTTATTATTTGCCTGCCGAAAATACCTAAATTGGCAAATTGCGTGATTGATTAGGTGTCTTGGTGATATTTTGTCTGTTGATGGAACCACTATACAGGGTTATTTGTAAAACACTAACAACCTTGCAGGATTATAGGTATTACTAACATCATAAACAACAACTTTCAATAACCACATAATAATAATAATCAGACGCGACGCTAGCGCATCAAGCACCCCGGCCGACCAACCCCCCACCCCTTCACTATTGTACTATCGCTTGCTTCGCATAGACTTTGTAATATATGAAAATCTGATGAACTAAAATATGATAAATTTTTAAAAGTCATAGAACAAAAG
Organism: Mythimna lalbum; assembly: GCA_949319445.1. Classification (NCBI taxonomy): domain Eukaryota; kingdom Metazoa; phylum Arthropoda; class Insecta; order Lepidoptera; family Noctuidae; genus Mythimna; species Mythimna lalbum. The sequence goes on along the minus strand of OX439354.1, from coordinate 10,594,993 downwards.
TTATTAATGATGATAGTAACAGTCCTGAGAGGTTGCCAGTGTTTTACAAATAACCCTATATAGAGCGGTATCTGAATAAACTTATCGAAGGTCAAAGTAGGGACAACTCTACAGTTATTGGCCACTAATTAATGCAGTTTTAAATCTACTATTCTGGTAGGTTATTGCTTATTTTAGGCTGTCAAAGTTAAAATGGCAATAACTGTATAGGGGCCAATAACTGTAACTTTGCCCCTACATTGGTTATCTGTTATGCATTCATTAAACGACACACTCTTGCCGTTATTTCATCGGATAGATTACAACTAACTGTCCATAAACGATTAATCCGGATTAGTTCAGTCAATAGTTCACAGCAGGATCTTTCATGGCGCTAATATCATTATCAAGGTAATTAACTTGTTAAATAATAGAGTTGAGTTTATAGGATCTGAATTGTTGTAATTAACCGTGCATGATGTGTATGGTTGGATCCACATCTTAGAGCCGACGCTGCGTTAAACGGGCGCACGCGCGGGCACCTGTCGCGTGACATCGCGCGTTTGGCGTGCGACGATCTCCGTAACGGAAACCGGATTATTACAACTTGTAACGTGTAGTCGTGTCGATAGAGTACTTTAATCTATTATTACGCAACAGAGCGGGCGCGAGGTGTGGCTCCCAGCGACGGTTGCCCACGCGGGTCACCGCGACGGAATACTTTTGTATGGAACCGCGCGCGCGCTTAACGCAGTGTCGGCCCCTACTAAGTTTTTGATGCTTTTAAAGCCTTATATCCCTATTGCGATATTGTACCCTCTAGAAGGTATAACGATTTCTTTGAAATACAGTACAGAGGACAAGAGATGCGCGCTGTAGAAGCAGAAACCATCTCCCACCTGGACGCCAACTGAAAAATCTCTTAACCGACTGTAGACCTTGATCAAGGTTAGCCGCTGTAAAACCAATCTTGCCAAATGGGGCTTCCTCGACCCATCTCTAACACAGTGGCAGTGTGGAGCTGAACAGGACATGTGTCACCTTCTATGATGCCCATCCTGCACAACCACCTGCAATTTTCAGGATTTATACGAAGCCAATAACAGAGCTTTACAGTGTACAGGTTACCAAATACTGGTGAGATTTTTTTAAATTGTGTTCATCGACATGAAAAGAAGAAGAAGAATGACTATTATTAATAATAATTACGTGTTACGGTCGCAAATCATATTTTAATGAACATAGAACCTGACACTGTCGTGAAAAATGCAAATAAAGTTTAGAAACTTTGAATTTGGCGGGCTACCCTGGCGCTTTCGTCTTGATCCTGCACTTCCTGGTGACTTTCGACACGCACTGTTCGCTTCATGGTTGTATTGGAGATGAACCACTAAGCTTTAACAAAATCGTTACTAATATTATAAAAGCGAAAGTGAGTTTGTTAGTTACGTCTTCACGCCTAAATGGCAAAACCGATTTTGATGAAACTTGGTACACGGATAAACCATGTCCTGGAATAGGACTTAGGATACTTTTTATACCGGAAGTATGTTCCCTTGGGATAATTTTGTACTATCACGCGGGCGAAGCCGCTGGGAGCAGCTAGTCAATAATATAGAAAGAATACAAGGTGTTTCATTTGGAGCATTTGAATTTTAATACCTCACACAGTACATTACAAAAGCCATAAAATATATTTAAGGAAATAAATATTTTAAAATAATATATTAGATGTAGTTATGTACAATGAGATCCTCATTATAAAAGGTCACTGACCGAGTGCTTCGATAGTTATGGTCGAAGCGAATAACTTTTTCACGCCACCTCTGCTTGGTGTTAAATCAACTTATCTATTTACAACATCCTGAAGCAAAAGGTGACTATTAATTGATACACAAATATTTCAACACGATAAGGTACAACAATAGCTATATCGGAATACAGACTACAGAACAACAAAGAGTTTGCAGCACAAGAGTACGATAATGCCATTTAAAAAAATGGTATGTTTTCGTTATTTGGCGCAAACGTGAGACATACAATTTTTGTTTTGTTTGTTTTGTGTTGTCTTAAGTTTTTAGTTGTCTACAATGTTTTGTACGCCAAAATAAATACTTTTCTTTCTTTCTTCTTTCGTGTCCTATTCGCCAGGGTCGTGTATTCCACGCGACTGAGTACTCCATCTCATTCACCACTTCAATCCCCATAGGTGACAGAAGAGCTGATGAAAAGGAGTGTTTGGTCGTGGATCTGCGACCCTGGCGAAATAAACGCGAGTGTTTGTCGGATATAGTCACAATGATAATTCTATTTCCATTAAATCCTTGTTGTTCTGAGTATATCACACATTCAATTTGTATCATCCACATTTAAATAATAGTTTTAAACGATCGACAATGAAGTATAGGTAAACTACGACACATAGACACAGCTTATTTTTTTTTTTTCAAACATTTACAAGCAGACTAGCGATACTATAAAACGCAAAGGAAATTAACAAAATGTATCCAGAGGCGACTAAATAGGTTCCGCTTTTATTTGGCGTGGCTGTTTGTCGCCATAGACACGATGAACTAGACTAAGCGATCCTTGTCTGGCTGTCAAGTCAATACAGACAGAAAAATGTAAGAGAAAGCGTTCATGCGGCCAGCTGTTGTCTTTTCCTAGATTTTTTTTTTCAATTGATAGATTGGTCCAGTTCAAAGGCTATCAGTATCGCGGTCGTCACTATGATCTACATAAATTAGAAAAATACTGACCACACATTCTCTTTGCTTCTTTTTTTTGGTTTTACCAGTGTCTAGTTTAGAACGTATATTTCAGTTTTTTCTGAAACATTGAATTATTTCGAGTTTGATTAAAATTCACATTCATTTTCTGCAGTATCAGCCTTCTCGGCAAACTTCAAATCAATAAGGGCCAACGCTGCGTTAAGCGGTTATTACCTGCGCAGTGTCGCTATTTCAACTTTAACGGTATACATGTAGTCGTGTCGATGGAGAACTTTAATCTATTATTACGTAGCCGCGACGTAGCACTTTTGTATGGGACCACGTGGGCGACGGCGTAACGCAGCGTCGGCCCTAAGATTCTCAGCTCCATTTTACCGAGATTGCGCCTGTTTCAATTATTCTACATATTGTCAAGTTGTGAAACTTAAAATACAAAACTACACCAATTTTATATCACAATAATCACTAGTAATAAAATCAATTAGCGAAAATTAAAAAAAGCAACTCAACACTCGGAGAAATCTCACCAAACATCACTTTTGAATTTTTCTACAGGTTAATAAGTTAACTAAATTAAGTCTGACAATAAACCAACCACGGACCTATTCTCTGCGACGCTGATCCAGTACTATATGTCTATGGTTGCCACGTTCAAGCAGCGCTAGCTACGCGTTTTCGTGGCGTTATCGCAGCTTATAAGTTCGCCAACGCTAGGTGTGAGAGCTACCTCTAAGCCTCATAGTTGACCGGGTTTTATTATTCCTAGCACATTTTAAATACCACAATAAAAACGAATGCATTGATACAGTTTTTAACTGCAGGAGTTATTAACGTTCTTCCTTAGAACTAAAACTTTGAGCATTTCCTCAAATTATATCATTTCTTTATATTAAAAATCTTTCCAACCATTTATTTTGAACGATTTATTTTCGAAAGACGATTAAACTGTTTGCATACAGTCAATCATAAAATACGACTACTATGATTAATTTGGAAACTTTTAATTCTACTAAACATTACGTCCAATCTCGACTATGGTAATTCTGCTTCATTGAAATAGACTAGAAAATAATGGTTAAAGGGTGATTTAAATCTAGTTTACGATAATAACAAATAAAGATGAAAGTTAAGGGCCCGTTCGTGGCCATGTTCTTGCTAGTTGGCACTAAAAAACTCAAAGTAATGAGAGACTTATAGCTTCAAGAAAAACCAGAAATATTGTGAAAAAATTATTTAAATCGGACCAAAAATTACGGATAATTAGACAATTTTAGTGTATTATTTCCAGAAACGCGCCCGAGAATGAAGCGATTCGTTTTGACGTCATCAGTCATACATTATCGGTCTTCAGGCGCTCGCCCACGTCAGACTTTTTGTATGACAGATAATCGGGCCGATTTTGTTTATTTGTAACACGGTCAGAAATACAGAACAATCTGTATTTCTGACCGGATTTTTGTAGGACGTGTGCGTTGCACTATTGCTATCAGTGTGTTCTATTTTTCTGCTACAAAAAATCAGCCACCGATTATCGGACGTGGGCGAGCAGCCTTCATCGCGCGATTAAAACGGCAACGCAGTCTGTCGGCCTTCGTCGCACGGATCATGAGATCATCGTAAACAGTCCAGCGAGAGCGCGCGTTTTTAATTAGCCGTTCAGAAAAGCTTTAATAAATCCACCATTTCTTTGCGGATTTTAATAATTTAAAATATTATATGCTAAGTAAATTATTACACATACGATGTTAGTAGAAATCGGATTCGCTATTATGTGATCGATCCACTATGTTAATGTCTTCAAATATTGTGCTTAAATCACAAGACAATTCATAAGACAGTCAGAATTAGGTTAGGTTAGTTGTCTTTTGATGAATTTTAAAAATAATACTACGTTCATAAAAATAAAAGTGAAAATTCTAACGATTATGATCAAATTTGAAAACAAATGAATACTTTAAAACAATGGGCAGCAAAAAGTTTGACTATAGAAACAAAATCATCAACAGCGCCATCTAGCGACAACGTGGACATGCGCAGGCCTTAAGCTTTCACCCTAAACCAGAATTTTCACTTTATACTATTAAGCTAAGAGTTAGATACTCAATTAACTAAGTACTGTAGTATATAAATTACCATTGGACCCCAACCATTTCTAAATACAAAAAAAAAATGAATTTATTTATTTTTTACCTGAACAACATAATTCGTAGTAAGGGGCAAGAATTTAAAAAAAAACTTTTGACTAATTTTGTGTAAGATATTTTTTCAAAAGAATATTAGTACGATATGCTAAAATGTCATATAAATCTACCCAGTATTCATAACTATATATAAAAAAAACACAAGTCTTGAAGGAAATGCATAGTATATACAAATAAAATCAATATTTATAACATAATATTAATGTAGGTAGATTGATTTAAACTCCTTAGAAAATAAAACATGAACATCGAATGTATGACATATTGTCTGATAAATTTTAAGACTGCAAAATTATTTACATTTTGCTGTCTATATATAAATAACGCTATATAAAAATATCTGGATCAGCAAATAGTGTAAGTGCAGAAAAAATACTTGTTTGACTAGGTTCAACCAAATTTTAACTTATATTCAACTATATTTGCCATCTTCACCATAAGAAGCCCATTATATTCCATTATATTAGTTAAAATACTAAATAAATTACAATTTATTATTGTCTGACACACCGAAAACCAAATGTAAAATCATTCAGGGTGGAAGTAACCGTGTGCTTATTGTTAAATTAAAAATTTCTAGCTACCATTTTCATTTACTTGAGTTTATACAAAACTGAGGTATACATCGAAACTGGTTCCTATTAAATGATGATAACAATACAACAATAATAATATTTGCACAAAATGTCTTAGAGATTCTATGCTAGGATGTATGATCACCATTAAATATACCAGTGTCACTGAAACTCATAATGCATGAATCATAAGCCATCATTTAAATTTCAATTGCAAAAATATCCTTGCCGCTGGTAGAAAAAGTACTACAGTCGATTACTATCTATGCTGGCATAGTAATCGACTTAGTAACTTATCAATATAGTAATTAATATTCATAAAGCAATAAATAATAACAGAACACTTAAAATTCAATTTATAGTTTGACATCTCAGAATATAATTGATTCATCTTAAAAATTCGACAGTTCAATCTCATATAACAATTATGATGTGAGCAACCACAAAACAGGACTATAAACTCATTGTACAAAAGTACCTACTAATAACTAGATAACAGGCTCATTAATTAATAATAGATTTGTACTTATATTTTGGTAGCAAAACTGCACTCGGAACATATCACTATCAGTTATATCAATATTAAAATATTAATTATAGTAAATTACTAAATGATAAACATTGAATCTAAATTGTGTGTTGTTTACCTACACTTTTATTCTCCAAAATCAAAATATAAGCAAATTATAATAAATAAATAAACAATGGCAAATAACTTTAAGCTGACGAAATTGAATAATTATAAGATGAAAGAAGAACGGACAACCATAAAATACTTTAATAACTGTAAAACAAATGTCTTTTTACTATTAACTAAAACTAGCAAAACGTAATATTGAAACAATTAAAAATCACACTTACATAGAACAATTGAAAATCTTACTGGGTCCATTTTACTTCCATACACAATCACTATCTACAAAACAATTTACTTTATGAGTAATGAAAATTACATGGCAAATAACAATGTGAAACACTAATTATGTAAAACGAATTAAGAAAGTGCAAAATTACCATGAAATCCAAGGTGGTTGGTTCATCTTACCAATTGGCACATGTGTCATATTTATGGGCAGATTAACCACTGCATAGCTTCTTTTTAATTTTCTTAATGTACGAAGTATTGTGGCACCACTCCGACCGAGAAGGAAAGCTGCTGGTATGTTCACATCTAGCTCCATTCTGAAAAATAATATATACAATCAGAAATACCAAACACACACAATAAAATAAACTGCCTCCAGGGTTACATGAAGAAAAGGATTAACACCAGAAGCACGAGCGTTCCATTTTTAACCCATTCCCATTTTCTTTCTGCGCTAGTTTTCATAAGCGTAGAATCGTGAAGTACAACAAAGTATGTGTTTTACATGATAAAAATATTGTATTATTAGTAACTTCGTACCGAACTTATAATAATAAGCCAATAAGCTCAAATGTGCTCGAAAAAGTATTGCTCATATTATTCCTAATCTCAGACCACAAAACTGTCAGACAAGCGGTTGAAAGAAAGGAGTACTGTTCTTCCGCATTCCTTGATATTCAACAGGCCTTTGTTAAGGTTTGGCATAGAGGGTTGCTATGCAAGATTAAATACCTTTTGCCATCTTCCTTCTTTACGTTATTTTGATAATATGACGTATGATAACGAATAACGATACAGTGACTTAAATATGAAACAAATCTGTGATTATGAAAATCAACAATGTTGAGACTTTGAGCAATGATTAGATACTGGAATTACAACGTAATAGTTTTTTTTTTTTTGTTTTTATTTTATAATTATAAGATTTAACTGCTTAAATTGAATCTGTGCGTGATTAAATTAAATAAACAAAGCTCAGATTCAATTAAATAATAAGAAAATCTTTATTTCAGTCATTATTAAGACTGAAATAAAGATTTTCTATAGATTTTCTCGAGAATAAAGATTAAAGTTATTAAGATTAGCATTACATCTTAATTACTTTGTCTAATAAAGGTAATCTGTTTAATAAAAACACAGATATTAAAAAAAAATTCGTTGTTCTAATAAAATCCACCAGAAAATAACTGAACAATTTTTTTTTTTTTTTGTTTTTATAAAAGACCAAAAAAGACAATTCTTAAGTCTCGGAAGTCTGCAAATTTCCAAAAAGCCCGGGACTTTGATTGTGGATTCTTGTGTCCTAGGGCTTTGAAATTGTCAGTCATTCCCAAAGTACTGTTAACGATGTAACTACTGATTTATTTACGATTTAATGTGGAGAACACTCTTTACAAAAACAAGTACAGAAAACAACTTACTTATCATCAACCATCTCTATTAGATGATCAAGGGAGTCATCCCACTTATCTACAGACTCCGTAATAATAATGGCTCTTGCACCAGCCTGCTGTGCTTTGGCTGTCTTGAACACGAAGGAGCACTCCCTGAAAAATATATTGCACCCATTTTAAAATAGAATACTAAACTAATATTGATACCAGTATGAACGAGCAAAGATAAAATTTAAAGAAAGATAAAATCAGTTTTGGACAGCAAGATTTCAGTTAGATCTACACTACGCACATGTGTGCCACACATGCCGATCTGGGTGTGTCGGTCACCATAAATTTTATAAGGAAACTCAACTTGTAGAGCTAGCTAGACTTGATCCTCGCCGTGCGACATTGTTCTACATACAAATCAGGCATGTTACACGTGTACTTTAGTCTAATGGTCCTATATAGTTTATTTAGTCTCCGTGAGTGTGACCGGGGCATCACCGCAGGCCCTTACAGAATACCAGCCCTGCGTTATTTATCTTTATAGATATCGCAGCATATGCCGAGTTAGGTGCCTTTTTGACCTTACACAAATTTTAAAGTTATCTTTTGTTTTCATACTAAATTATATGGTATTTTCTGTATTTTATCGTATTCTACTACTTTTTAATTTAAATGTATGTGTGAGGTTCGAATAAACATATTTCTTTCTTTCTTTTTTTCGTTCTCTAATGTAGTTCTATCTTTATAGGAGTAAGTAGTAAAATATTCTATTATTGAACATGTTATTAACCCTTCAGATACCGTCAATTAGAGACACAATAGTAAGACAATAGATGCGCGGCCACCGGGTGTCGCTTGGGGATTCATGAATTAAAAAAAAAAAAATTTGATCGCAAAACTTACCCTCTTTCAGACAAGGCGATCTGTCCCACAATATCTTCATGATTGACTATATCAGAGCAACTATGCAGCGGTACAGTGGGTACCAACCGAGCATCCTGAAATTGAATACTCTCATTCTGAAAAAATATTATGTGACTCATTAATTGATTAATAATTTATTTATTTATTTAAACAAACAGTAGCGGTACATAGGCAGACTTAATGCAACAGACAGTCAACCTTTGGGTTAAAAAAACAACACTGTGGTAGGTCAATAATCAATTTATAATTCATGTCACAATAGGAAACGTTTACTAAAAAATTTAAGATACTTACGAATGGTGTACCAAAATCTTTGGCTGGTCTAATTCTGTAGGAATACCTCAGTTCAGGTGGATCCAATATTTCGAAAAACACGTCACCAAATATCACGTCCGCTGTAGAAACGCCATCATAAAAGTGTAAATCATTAGCTGAAACAATAATAAAAGCTTGTTAGTAGTTTTGAACTACACACATAACCTACAATATTAGAATGATGATTTAATTTACCACCAGGCGACACAGCACTTGTAAATATAATGAGTAACAAACTAGAGTATAAAGGTAAGAGCCGTTTTATGGAATTGAGTTGCATATTAGGTACCATAACAAACAAATAGTCTTTTATTTGCAAATGTATCTGATCCGATCTTCTATTCGTCGATTTTTGATTTTGACACTGACACAAGTGACACACAGAGTCACAGAGTGATAGGAGTAGTGATGGGAGAGTCGAGGTATATTAGTCCAGTTATTCAAGTTCATTGAGATATGTCCATTAGGATGGGTCACTAATGTATGGAGATTTTTTTATTTTATTCATCTTCTAATAGTAATATGTCTTATGACTCAACAAATAATTATTAATAGTAAAAAAAATCAATTAAGTCACATCTTTAGCCCGCACATAAGACTTTAAATTTTGTTTTACTAATGTGTTTTATTGTGTCTTATTGACACCCATAGTAATCAAATTTTAAGAAATTTCTCATTCTCTATGTGTCTAACATTAGTTACAGCATTGTTATAGTAATTTAATTAATAAATCAGAATTATATGAAAAAAATCCTTTAAGATTCGAACAGCAATATTTTTGTATTTTATTAAGATAGGCCCTTCGATCAATTATAGTACTTACTAGATTCCCGATAAGCGCTTCAAAAACGGCCAGAAAAATAAGAGCACAAATACTGCTGTGCTCTTATTTCAAATTAGTACGGTCCAATCATAGCCAACGTTAAGACGTCAAAATGCCGCAATGCGCGTTCAAAAATTGTGTAAATAATCACCGTAACACCAAGATTTTGGGAGGAATATCTTTTTTTCGGTAAGTTTATATCAATATGTCTTTATCATAACATAAAAAGTGAATTAAATAGTAAAAGTCTAAGACCTAGACCATGACGTTTAATTCATGAATCCCCAAGCGACCACCGGTGGCCGCGCATCTATTGTCTTACTATTGTGTCTCTAATTGACGGTATCTGAAGGGTTAAAAGTAAGATTGTTTTAATATTGTTTCAGTGTGGGTAAGAGACAGAGCTATACAGGTTATCTAGCGCCATCTCTTACCCATGCCGAAACAAGATTGAAACAATCTTACTTTGAACGTCATGGTAACCCCGCTGGTCTTAGCAAATATTATGATTGTTTGACCAATGTTTGCTACAACGCGCCTACTATTGTAACAAACATTGAATTTTCTGGAAATCTGACCTTAAATCATGCGTGTAAGGTTGAATTTCTTTTGCTGTATGTTAACCAGCAAGCTTCGGTCGTAAAAATTTATTGTTTTTTTTTGCATGGCTTTGTAAACATAACTTTAAATTATTGTATTTAAGGTTGAATTTACATTAATGCATATTTTTTTCAACTAGGATTAGGTAAATACGATTGGTGCCAGTTTTGAAGTGAACTTTTGCATGGGATTGTGTATCTAGTACTATTATTGATCGAAGGATAGGCCACGCCACGGCAGTGTAGTACTTTTTTTTTGTGATACAGGGGCCCAAAAATTATAATTCCTTGAAAAGAAATGTTAAAATTAATTTTTTTTTTTGTCATGTTTGTACTATCTAAGATTTGTAGTAAAAAAAACAGGTCTGATAATGCAAACATTAAGAAGTGAAATAAAAAAAAACAGAACGAGAGAAAGTCACCAATTGAAGAAATGGCAGCTGATTTTGTATGAGTAAGTACGATCTTTAAATCAAGAGTGAATAGGTTACTTCTAGGCAAGCGTGCTCCATCGTCGACCACATCATCGCTTACCATCAGGTTTTTTTTTTGTCGTGGGGGAAATCATCTTTGACAAAACCCGCTTTTGGGTGGAGCGGGAGATAGTGTCAGACTCTTACTGACTAAAAACACCGCGCCGTTCCTTCTAGCCTTCATACCGGGGCACGAGCTCCCATTCGGACAACCCTGTCCCCAGTAGGCTTCGACCCAGCTGGGCCCCTCCTGCTGCTGACAAATTCTTGAGGCGCGCGGGAATAGTGCGCGCCGTCGACGTCTTGGACTCAGTCCATTACCAGACAATCGGACAGCGAGCTACCCATGGCTCGCCGTCCGCGAGCCCGCTTCTACGATGGCCGGAAATCGGGATCGGAATCCCGGCGACGGCGGCGAGGGCGCCGTTGCCTGATGTGGTCGGCCTCCTCCTTTGCAAGCATTACTGCTTCGCAGAAGGAGGCGACCGCCTGCCACTCCTCCTCGCTCCGGACCATGGCCTCGACCAAGGCCCGGCGCGAGAGGTCTCCGCCGCCAATCGCCCCCACGAGGGCACGGCGATGCTCCGCCCAGGCAGGGCACACCTCGACGGTGTGCTCCACCGTGTCCTCCGGGCGTTGCGCACAGTGGCGACACCCGGGCGTCTCTTTCGCTTGAATCCGATGCAGGAACCTCCCGAACTTGCCATGTCCGGTGAGGACCTGCGTCATGCGGAAGGTAAGGACGCCGTGAGGTCTTTCCAGCCACGCTAAAAGAGGGAACTTACCGCCATAATCGTGGCGTGCCCAGCACTGGGTTGCGATAGTCGTTGACGCCATTTCACCATGAGATCCCGCCGGAGCTCTGTCCGCCATGCCTTGACATGTTGCGGCAGTGGACTTTCACCCCGGCGTTGCATCTCCACGCGCATGTCGTGCATGTGTGCAAGGACTGTTGCCTCCAGATCCCACGGTGGTAGGCCAGCCAGAAGGCTTGCCGCTTCGCGGGAGATCCTGCGGTAACCCCGCACCATCCGTATTGCCATGATCCTCTGGCAGGCGTTCAGTATGGTCGCCGGTCGCTTTGCCAGCGACGGCGCCCACACCGGCGCCCCGTAGAGGGCCATGGACCGAACGATCCCCACGTAGAGCCTCCGGCAGGAGGGTCCGACCCCCAAGGTTGGGCAGGAGCCGCTTGAGAACAGCCCCAGCCCGGAGAAGTTTGGGAGCCAGACGTCGGAAATGTTCTGTCTGGCTGTCGAGGACGAGTCCCAGATACTTCATCGTCGACCCGACGCCGATGCGAACTCCTCCTACCGTAAGCTGGGAGTCCGATGGTGGCGCGTTCCGAGGGCCAACTCCTGGATCCTACCGACGGCTATCGCAACCCCACGTGTCGCTAGAGTGACCGCCGCCTGGTGCGAACTTCCCTGCGCTAGAATCAGCGTGTCGTCTGCGTAGCAAACCACGCTGACCCCGTCAGGGAGGTCGCCGCGCAGCACGTAATCGTATCCGATGTTCCACAAGGGTGGGCCTAGAACCGACCCCTGCGGAACACCGCACGACATCTCCCCACGTTTCCAGTCTCCCTGGTGACCGGGGTAGACAATGTACCTGTCTGACAGGTACGCCTTGACAACTAAACAGAGGTATTCGGGCACCCGGTGGTACCGGAGTGCCCTCCGGATCGTACTCCAGGGCAGGGAGTTGAAGGCGTTGGCAATATCCAAGGACACTGCCACGGCACGCCTACCCTGGGACACCGCTTCCCTTGTCGTGAGGGCTCGCACGCGCATGATGGCGTCGATTGTAGAGCGCGCCCTGCGAAAGCCGTACTGTCCGTCCGACAAGTCCGGCCCCACCCGTGTTAGCCGCACGACGAGGCGGTTTGCAATAACTCTTTCAAAGAGCTTGCCCACCTCGTCGAGCAGCACAATGGGCCGGTATGCGGACGGAGAGTCCGCAGAGCACCCTGGCTTCGCGATGAGATCGCTTACCGTCAGGTGAGATAGTGGTCAAACGCGAGCCTATCAATAATAATAATAAAAAATTAAAAAAATTGATTCAAAATATCAATAATTTGGACATCCATTGGCATATGGTGATATAAGTGGGGTAAACGATAGATGATAATCTGGCCAATCGACAGTTTCAAGGTTATTCATTATTTACGCCACACGCTATATATCACTAGCTGACCTGGCAAACTTCGTACCGCTTGATCTAGTAAATCAATTGAGATGAAACAAAGCCTAAGTAATATATCAAGTTAACACAATTTTGAAGTATTAAAGTTATTCACATCGATTTCGTACATTTTGCGATGTGTCTTTGAATTTACGTGACGCACGCACACACAACTAAAAGCTTCTACAGATTATTAAATGTATTATAGATTAGAATATGTACGTAAACATTCTACTGTTTTTGTTGTATTTGGCAGCAAATATTTGATACATCAACCTTTTAGGCAAACTTCACTGAGGTCAACACTCCAATAAAACTGTCACACAACTACATTTTACCGTGATCACGACTCGCTTATTTCAAAGTTTCACACCAATTTCACATCACAGTCACGATATCCATTAAAGTAAATAATATTCCACAAGTAAGAAAAATGTGTACTATGTTTATAAAGTATGTCGATGCATAGGGGGTTTCCCCATGCATCGACATGCATGCAGGTGTATTTTGCTCGATCGATAATGTTTGTGTAAGTGGACTGTAACGGTAATCTGATGCAGGTTATGAAATTCTTTATCTAAGTTTTGTTGAATATTTTTGAAGTGCGTATTTTTCAGGTTATTATTATATTATTTTATCTACAATGTGATTCAATAGGCTAAAATAGCTTTAGAAATATGCTGTCGCTTAGCAGGGACGAAATGGGATTTCGTGGATGGATTATCGTCTGGACATCTTCCACTTTCAAGTGAAGCGAGAAGGAGTGTCAGATTTTTACTGACTAGAATCCACCTGTGTCAGTTACCTTTTGCGTTCCACAGTACCTAAATCTTCCAAAAAATACTGGAATATTTATGCTGGATTCAGCATCTACTAAATGCCTGTCAATTACACCTTGGGAGATTGTACTCGAGAAGTCGAGGTCGCATGCAATCTTATACCCAAAATGGGGGTTATTCTATCAGCCATCAAGATTTAGCTCGAGCAGTCTTTCTGTTGCCTAATTAGAAATCTCCAGGGCCGGACGAGTTTCACAACCGTATCTACATAAATCAGTCATGATCTACAACATACTGCAGCATACTGCTGGAACTGTAGTGGCTTATTGTGTAGATAGTTATCCGACAGTTATTATTCAACTTATTAAATAAAAAAGAAAAATGAGAAAAAAACATATTTCGCTACCAGTTCATGTTGCTCTACAACCGAAATGAGAAAAGGCACGGTATTGTATGAATAATTAACGGAAATAACAAAAACTAGAATAAATAGTTCGGTTGATTTTTAGACGTAATCGTCCGCCAATTTCGAGTACCTATAGAGTCTCTGATCTTGATAGGAGTAGGTGCTACATGGATGTTTATCATGACTTTAGTTGTGTCCATGTTCGACATAGCACTAAGAATCGCCAGACTTAAGTGGCAACGGGCAAGGCACATTGCTCGCAGAACAGATGGCCGATGGGATCGAAAGGTTTTGGAGTGGCGACCGCAGACACGCGTAGACGCAGCGTTGGAAGGCCTCTTACAAGATGGACCAATGACCTGGTGAAGGTTGCGGGAATCCGATGGTTGCGGGACGCGCAGAATCGTTCATTATAACGAAGAGACAAAATTAAGTATCTATTATAGAAACACCGACTTCCGAAATTAAAATTATTTTGTACTTTTTGAAGTCGGTTTAATTTTTTTTTTGTAAAAAGTTTTTTTAATAAAAACAGGCAACGATTGAGCACGTTTAATTGGGTCTAGCAATTTATCCCACAGATGAACAGCTTGGACAGTGATTTATCAAAGAAAGTTTTAAAAAGGAGGAAGCCACAAATCTAAAAAAATAGTCATAGATAAAGTGGATTCTCATCAATTTTGCCTCTCGTAGTTTGGATGAATTTCTTTTAACGTTTTTTTTTCCCAAATAAGTTATATTTGGAAAAAAAAAACGTTAAAAGAAATTGTATTCTGATTTTGATAAATCTACTTATATTTTTTGGTCACCATGTATAAAAGGCAACACAACTTTGAAACTTTTTTCTTTAAGAGTGAAGGTTTTTACAATATACGCATTGATATCGTACGCATAGTACTAGTTTACAAATATTTAAATAATAAAACACAAACAATTTACAAGAAAGCTAAGGAAAAAAGTATGCAAGACCACTACCTTGCAATGCATGCGTGAGGCATCCCAAAAGAGAGAAGAAAGACATTAATATTGTAATCTTTGAAGGATGAGTCGTATAACTAGTGAAACTAATTTTAAATACTAGCATGATATCTATGAGAGAAACGCTTTATTTCATAATTAAACTTGTAATATAATATTTTTGGTTTTTATTCAATAATTGATAGATAAACATATCATCGCGTATTGTTTTCATGAATATTCAAAAGTATCAACTCCGTTAGTCAGTGTGAACTGATGTGAACCAAAGACTTTATATCCTAATGTGAACAGCTACAGTTTTTTTTATTTGACCTCCGTTTTTGTACCATGAAGAATTGTTGACGTGTACTTATAATAAACTCTATGGCATGTGATTACCCGCCGTAGGAAATTTTAGAACGTTCCGTTCAAAATTATCATACAAAAGCAACAAAATTTGATCTTCTAGATATAGATGCATAATATATATTTTTCATATTGAAATTCTTCATATTAATTCAAAATTTCATTTATTAAAA
This sequence comes from Mythimna lalbum, assembly GCA_949319445.1. Lineage (NCBI taxonomy): Eukaryota > Metazoa > Arthropoda > Insecta > Lepidoptera > Noctuidae > Mythimna > Mythimna lalbum. The sequence continues at coordinate 10,579,257 of OX439354.1, read as the reverse complement.
CAAAAATTAAATCAGAAATTTTCGTTGGCAAAATACACTACGTTAAACGAAACGTAAAATGGCAACAGTTGGAGTTGCCACATATTTAAAGTATCCTAACTCTTGGGAAAAAGAAACTGAAGTGAATAGGTTATTTTAAAGCGAGCGTGCTCTATCGTCGACGATCATCACTACCACATCATCGCTTACAGTTCGGTGCGATTGGTGAAAAGTGAGCCTTTCAATATTAGTAATAAAAAATAATCGTCTCCGCGAAATAGGTTTACGAATTTAGATACATATTAACTAATAATTACACATTTTACTCCATGGCATTAAATTTGACAGTTATTTATTTACAGAACAAATATGCCGTTTTTCACATAGACAAAAATAATTATTTTCTTTGGTGCCTATTGAAGTTCTGATTCTGATAGGGTAAATTGGCAAAAGCAAAGACGGGGAATTCACGTCGTGAGCATGGTAGCCCTTCAATGGGCTGTCAATGAAAACAGTACAATACATATTTTATGAGCCAGGGTTTGTGTATTATTCTTTCTCGCGTTGTAGACATTAGTCAGTGTAACATTATATACAAATAGACATTCATTATTGTGGATTTAGAAGTGGTACCTGTTGCAGCCACCTATTGGCCCAGGTAATCGGTTTTATTACTTTAATTAGTTTCATTATTTCAGTGAATAAGCCTCATTTTACCGGCGTTGTATGTATAGTAATTAATTTCATTATATACATAATAATTTTTTCTGTATACCAAATATAATTTTCTGCTCTAATAGGTAGACTATGTAGTTAAGACTATAAAAATAAATATACTAATATTCGTAGACTATAATAATCTGGTGTTAATGTGTAGTTATTAGAATTAAATTTTCTTTTTTTTTTTCTTTTATCATGGTATTTTTTATTTATGCAGGTAAGTGTGTTACCAACAACTGGTATGCTTAATTATATTTACCGATTTTAAAAGGTCTTACTGCTAGTTCTTTTACATGTCTTCAAAAACTATTTCACAATGATTTCTAGTAGTAGTTTCTAGCAGTTATCATTTTATTTATTTATTAGCAAAATTGAACTAACGAAGATTCATTAAATTGAGGGATTATCAATAATCCTTCAACTCATGAAATTCAATAAATATTCATGAATGTAAACAAAAACTGTTGTTTATCCTTTTATGCTAACCAAATATGAAGCAAAAAATGTCATAAATAAATATAATCATCAATTTATCTGAATATTTTAGGCTCAATTGATAGTTAGATCCCCTCAGTCATTAAACCCCAAGCAAACACCGCTGTTCACTCTCTCATTGTTTTTCTATTGTGTCTCTACTTATGGTATCCAAAAGGTTAATCTATATATATACATAATCAATGCCACTTTTCGTTGTTATTTTATAACTCAAGAACGAGCTCACCTACCCAAACCAAATTTTTAGGCTTTGTTTGGAATATATAGTAGATGTTTTATGTGAAGTTTGGTAGGGTAGAGTAGGGTATAGCAGGGTAGAGTAGAATAGAATAGAGTAGAGTAGTGTAGAGTAGAGTAGTGTAGGGTAGAGTAGAGTAGTGTAGGGTAGAGTAGAGTAGTGTAGGGTAGAGTAGGGTAGAGCTGGAGCGAAGTTGTACGGGCAAAATTATATATATAATTGTGTGTAACTTTTATTCATCTTTAATTATTATTGTTAACTTAACTAATATTAAGTATGTTGTCAAAACTGGTGTCAATAAAGCATTATTAATAATGAATTACATTTGCGTAGATAACAACTCAAGATGGACGAAGACCCGACTCAGGGTCCCGACTCAGGGGCGAAGGATCAGCTGAAAGCAAGGCCTTATCAAGCTCAGCTGGAAGAAATTGCTACAGAAAATAATACCATCATATATTTACCGACAGGTTAGTTATTTTGACAACTTGATTAATTAACTCTTCAATTGTGATAATTAGAGACACAATAGAAAGACAATGGGTGTGCAGAAGTCGGCGTTCGCTCGGGGTTTAATGAATTAAACCCCAAACTAATGCCGGAGTTCGTGCTGTCAATGTCTTTCTATTGTGTATCTGATTGACGGCATTTGAAAGACTAATAGGCTACTAAGAAATCAATTACTTAATAGGTTTTTTACATCTATGTCCACAAACAATTAGATAACAGTACAGTGATAATTTTATCAATATTCTGTTTTAGTTGGGAACTGGGTAGACTGAAAAGTTGAAAGGGATTTGTTTGTGTTGGTCATGTGAACAGGAGGCATGAAATATATATGTTTATGCATGAGAGGGAGACCAAAGAAACAATGAATGAATCCATCCATTGTTTTTGTGTGAGAAGTGATATTAAAGAATAGAGAGTTACTGATAGCATGACGGATGACAGGTTCACAACATGATATGTCGAACCCAAGTAATATGGGACTAGGACAGGAAGATGATAACGATTTAGTATCAATTGGCTTTTTATTTTCTCTTTTCGTTATTGTTTTTACAAAGAGATAAGTTCACTTTAGGTTTTGTTTGTTTTTATCCTGCAGCCATTATTTAGGAGCCCTGACTGTTTACTGTGCTAAAGAAATTATGATGTCAATTAGCCATTATAAATTCATTATGATTTCGATATGAATTTTTTGTAACAAAGTTCGTATATTATGTATACAGGGTTATTTTTACATTATTTTAATTTAGAAATATACTCTAAAACTTTTTAATTAATTTATATACTTAAACTATGTCTACATCTCTCATCCAACTCTCCTGTCCCAGGACTGCTGGAAGAAATTTCGTTTGAAATAAACAGCACTTTTGTGCTCTTCTATCTGTATTTGTGCTTTTAAGCTTTTATGTGTTCATAAATAAATAAATTAACATAATGGAACAGTAGATTCTTAAAAAACTGAGCAATTCAAAAAAGAAGAGCAAATAGTTTACTTTATATTTCCTTTCAGGCTCCGGGAAAACATTTATAGCAATCTGTCTAATCAAAAGATTTCGACAAGCACTGCAAAAGCCATGGGGACAGGGTGGGAAACGAACTTTCTTCCTCGTCAACACTGTGCCGCTGGTCATCCAGCAGGTAAGTGGAAATTGAAATTTCTTATTAATCCTTTCTTCAATGAAATTGAAATTTTTAATTTCTTGTTTGCTTGCTTGCACTATCGATACAAATGTGAAGTGAGCGGAGCGGGACAGCGCGGATCGTTTTTTTTAATAAAAAATGTTTAATAAAATAAAAAATTGGTAAAACTAGGAATTACTCCTGGTCATGTATCAAGACATCCAGGCCGAACAACTATCTGTAGGCCATACAAATATTTTTTCAACCAATCATTCTACCACTGATTGACGCAGTGGTACCTAGAATAATTGGTTGAAAAAATATTTGTACCTATCGTTAAAATTGGTCACGCACATAACAAAAAATCTGACTGTATCTGGAATCAGTCAGGTTTTGGACGCGTGTGCGTCCAATTTCATCCAGATGTTTGGCACCATTACCCCATAAATACCCACTTACAAAAGGTTTTTTTACACACGATTTCGACCCACTTAGAAACACATAAATTCCCTTTTTAATGTTTTGAAAAACAAATGAGGAATATAAGTGCTTGACGTCAAATGAAATATTAACAAATCCTTTAGAATCGAGTACCCTGAAACAACCGCTAAAGCAATTGAGAAATTCTACAAAAAAGGCAGTAATCCTATCCCGCCAAAAGTATGGGAGCGTCGGATTGGTCCGGTGATTTTGGAGATCTCGAGTTTTTTTTTCTAAGGATTGGCTCATGTTTGACCTCTATCTCATCTAATAGTAAGCGGTGATGGAGCATGCTTATAATGTTTCATTAAATCGAATACATTAGGCTTTTCAACCAAATGATCCGGCCGAGTACGAATACGCATACGCCAAATACCGAATATAAAACGATTATTCGGCGCGTCTCTATCTCTAAGAAACATACATAAATAATTTTCTAAATACATACAAATCATAGATAAGTTATACCCAGGCACAGAAAAAGTGATTGTGCTCATCACAGAAAGAAACATATGATGTCTTTGGTGGGAAGCGAACCCACGACATTCGGCATAGCAGTCAAAGGCACTAATGTAACCAGTAGACCAACACAACAGGCCAGTCAAGTGGCGTCGCAAGTAGAAATCCTCGGTTTATGTTTAGGACACGTCATGACGTCACTATCCACTGCTCTTCATTCCACAGGAGGACACGACGTGACACGACCTTACGCGTAAGTTTATGTAACCCGCCAGACGTGACGTGACGTGTCCTATCCTGTCGCTATACAGATCGCGCTCTATTCGCCACGTGTCTGCGTTGACTCATTGCACAATAATACTCTATATTTCGTCAGCATAATGCACCATCATTATATCCTATAGTATGATCTATATCTATGTATCTTTTACATTTGTGTCTTTTTTATCAAGTTCATGTCTCAAAAAAATCATTATCAAATAATTGAATTCTATGGCCACGGTAACTCTCAAATTTCATCCAAATCCGTTCAGCCGTTTGAGCGTGAAAGATTAACAAACATACCCCCACACATAATTGTAGTATGTATACCTATGACTAGGTTTACTAATATTATTATTATAGATTCACTTGAAACAAAATAAAAATAGTGCAATGCCGACCTAACATAATTATTAGATCATTTGTTATGGTTTTTAATATGTAGTCATCGATCACTAAAAAAATAATCGATGATATTATTTTGTGGTTTTGTAAGATTGTATTATTCGTGTAATTTGTCTATGGACTTACGCTCGGTCCGTATCGGACGTCCGGACGGGTGAGCTTTATGCTCACCGTCCGCGAACCCGCGTGACCGCGTCTACAGTGACCGGGGATCGCTCTGTGACTATCAATTCCTGGGGCGTCTCCTATCATGCTGGCTGAGCTGTGAGGTGGCCATTTCCCTCGCGGCTGTGGCCATCTACTTCTGTAGCATTACATGGGCAATCTACCTGTGTTCCTTCAGTTGCCCTTTGCGTTCCAGGGCCTCGGTAACTCTGTCGAACCTTCGCTCAGCCCAAGCAGACGATGTGTCTCCTGTGCCTCGAATAGCACGCTAATTGGTTGATATTCTGCGATGGTGTCGGATTGTCGAAAACAATCAAAACGTACTTCTGATGTTATAGATTGTTGATATCGATCGACCGTACGTTTGGTCAGTGAACAATCGTATAAATAACAGTTCAAAAACAATTCTAAAACCGTGCTTATTCAAACAAGAAGTCATAAGGTAGCTATAACAAGGCGCTTTTGTTTTGAAATTAAATACGCTGCGATAACCCAACAGGCATGTACTTATCTCATTCACTTTTAAATCTTATTTCAATAATGTTTGAGTGTATTTTAGAAAAGCAGCGCTGTGGAAACAAAGTTCTACTGTAACAATAAAATAATAAGTTGTACGAACTACAATTCAGTCACAAAACCCGAGCATTAGGTGCTCCTTCATATATTGTTTTTTTATCGTTGTTGTGCATAGGCCTAGAAAAAAATGATTTACCTTCGAACGTAATATTAGATTAAGTACTTATAGTGCTTTCCAAGGTAGAAGGAGTTCTCACACCACCAACTTCCAAATTCTGAGCTACTACTGAGTAATTCTTATTATCCCATAGTCCTTATTACCCGATCCTGGACCCCACTCTCTACGGTCCAACTGTTGGTCCTCCACGTGATCTCTCCGGCCGTGCCGGATTGCCGTCCCATCGGACTATGAGAGAGAGGGACTTTGATGACCTAGATTGACTTGGCAATCGCATGTAAATCACAAGTACTTAATGCGTATTATATTAGATTGTTTAGTCCGATTGCCAAGTCAATCTAGGTCATCAGGGTCCTGAATAAATTAACTTGGTTTTACATTGATCTCACAACTCTACCGTAAAACGGTAGAACTGAGTTGCGTGCCTTGGTTTTTCTACATGTTTTTGATGGCATGTTATTTTTCACAAAACGAATTAAATACCTTCTTATCAGTTTTATCACAGCTTTGAAAGAAAGCTGATAACAAACTTGGAATAAAAAAACTAGTAGTTTTTGTCAGCGGCTTCGTCCACGTGATTGTCGGTGGTTGCGAATGCGAAATCGAAGGGTGTACTCGTATCGTGCGGACGCACGGATGTCATCACGCCTACGCTGCCCCTGATAGTTAAAAAGACGCATCTAACGAAAACGAAAACGGATAAAAAAATGTTTTAATGAATGAAACGGGAAATCGGGCCTATTTTCCTTGTGTTAAAACCGCATTGGAGAAAGTTAGCAAAATATAAAAAATACAGGCAGATGCGCCGTTATGTCCTGATTCTGGCAATGTATATAATTAAACTCTGGAAAAAATGTTAGATGCGTCTTTTTTACTAACGGGGGCAGTACGGGTTTGCTCCGCATGCAGAAAATGTCAAAATGCTAAAATAACGTATCCCGCGTGCGTATTTTACGCAGGGACCATTTTGGTTACCCATTGAAAGGGTTTTTAATAGGGTTTTGACAAAGGGTTGTTTTAAAACCCATTCCGTATTGGTTACACTTTTTTACGAAAACCCTCATCAATGGATAACCTCTTCAAAACCCTTTCGATTTGCTTACCTGTTTATTCAAAAACCCATTCTGAAGGGGTTATATTTTTTAATGGCTACACGTTTTGAACGGGTTACCCCTTCAGAATGGGTTTTTGAATAAACAGGTAAGCAAATCGAAAGGGTTTTGAAGAGGTTATCCATTGATGAGGGTTTTCGTAAAAAAGTGTAACCAATACGAAATGGGTTTTAAAACAACCCTTTGTCAAAACCCTATTAAAAACCCTTTTTTTCAGACTACAAATATTATAAATATTATCGCTCGTACCTTAATTTAAAGCAGTGATGGGCAAAAAGTAATTAGATTAACAATTACAAATTACAGTTACATTGTAATTGGTAATTGAATTACTTTGTAACAGATTACTTAAGTAATTCATTACAATGAGTACTCACTGTAATTAAATACAAAGTAATTAAATTACAAGTTAATCTAATTACATTATAACAGATTACACAAGTAATCTGATAAAATGTAATTACACATTTTTTCCGTTTTTTATTTACATGTTGCATTGAAATTTTGCGGAAAAAATCACTTGGGAAAAAAAATAAGAATCTTTCGAATATTTCGGTTTTATTTGGTGGATGGGCATAAGTCTGCCCCTCGCTATATTGACCGATGTCCACTGTTGGACACAGGACTCCACCTCATTGTAATGACCTGTGCCCACAGTTGGACATAAGCCTCCCCGAGTGTCACCATTTAGGCACTATAATGACTGATGCCCATTGTTGGACAAAAGTCTGCCCCTCGCCATAATAACCTGTGTATACTGTTGGACATAAGCCTCCTCCAAAGTGTCACCATTTAAGCGCTTTAATGACTGATGCCCACTGCTGGGCATAAGTTTGCCCCTCGCTATAATGGCCGATGTTCACTGTTGGACATAGGCCTCCACCTCGCTATAATGACTGATGCCCACTGGTGGACAAAAGTCTGCTCCTCGCCATAATGACCTGTGTCCACAGTTGAACATAAAGCTCTCCCAGTGTCGCCATTTAGGCGCTATAATGACTGATGCCCACTGCTGGGCATAAGTTTACCCCTCGCTATAATGGCCGATGTCCACTGTTAGACATAGGCCTCCACCTCGCTATAATGACCTGTACCCACTTTTGGACATAAGCTTCCCTAAGTGTCGCGGTTTAGGCACTATAATGACTGATGCCCACTGGTGGACAAAAGTCTGCTCCTCGCCATAATGACCTGTGTCTACTGTTGGACATAAGCCTCCTCCGAAGTGTCACCATTTAGGCGCTTTAATGACTGATGCCCACTGCTGGGCATAAGTTTGCCCCTCGCTATAATGGCCGATGTTTACTGTTGGACATAGGCCTCCACCTCGCTATAATGACTGATGCCCACTGTTGGACATAAGTCTGCCCCTCGCAATAATGACTTGTGTCCACTGTTGGGCATAGAACTTCTTTTCGCTATTATGACCGATGTCCACTGTTGGACATAAGTCTCCCCCAAGTATCGCCATTTAGGCGCTATAATTACTGCTGTCCACTGTTGGACATAGGCCTCCCTCACGCTATAGTGTCCGACGTCTTCTGTTGGACATAGGCTCATAAACTAGTGGGCCTCACTATCAGATTGCATCACTACTTACCACCAGAGATTCTGTGATGTCCCAGCCTTATTTCTATGTCCTTACAGGTACCAATATCGTAACCAAGCGGTGCAAGTATGCGACCTTTCATATTCAAAGCAATAATTACAATATAATTAAATACTATGTAATTAGGTTACATTGTAATTAAATTACTTTGTATTTAAATACATTGTAATTAATTTCATAGCACATCCAAAGTAATCTAATTACAATGTAACTCAATTACTATGTAATTCAATTATTAATTAAAGTACTAAACTGCATGCATTCGGTAAGTATGCGTCAAGTCGCAACACGCAGTCAAGGACCTAGCGACTCCACAGTCCATAATCATACGATCACGGAACACAGAAAAATAGTGGAAGTTGTGCTGGTTGCCGAGAGTGGCCTAGAGGTCCAGAACAGATCGGAGGTGTGGTGGCACAGACTGGAAAGTGTTGACCTGAAATTGAGTAGAACCAAAACGGAGTACTTGTGCTGCGATTTCGGCGGTCTCTCCACTCCAGTGCCTTTAGCTCTCGCCGGAACGCCCATACCGATCTGTTCCGACTTTCGGTACCTCGGGTCGCTTGTCCAAGGGGATGGTGAGGTAGACCGGGACGTAACTCATCGTATCAACGCAGGATGGATGAAATGGCGACAGGTCACGGGAACAACTTGTGACCCACGGATGCCCCTCCAAGTTGAAGGGTAAAATCTACAAATCCGTGATAAGGCCTGTTGTACGTATATGTATGGATCGGAATGTTGGGCTGTGAAAAAGACGGATGAAAAAGATTGCATGTAGCGGAGATGAGAATCTTAAGATGGATGTGTGGTGCGACGAGAATGGATAAAGTGAGAAATGAGTAGATTAGGGAAAGTTTGTAAGTGGCGCTAGTGACTGAAAAGTTGAAAGGGAATCGTTTTTCTTGGTATGGTCATGTAAGGAGGAGAGATGAATCGCATGTTGCCAAAAGAGTTATGAATTTACATGTGTGGACGGATGGAGAGGGAGAGAGAGGTCAAAGAAAAGATGGATGGATTGTGTGAGAAGTGATATTGTTACGCCGTTAAACTTCAACACGTCATATTTCCGACAAAATAAAGAGTGGCAACGAATAATTAAAACGCATTGCTGTTCGAAAGCTCTAGAACCAAAGTACCTACCTAGCCTGGCAAGATCTGGAACATTCCTTCATAAGTACTCGTTGTACCTACTATTTAGTAGGTATGTAATCTGTAGGTATCTATAGGTGGATAAGGGAAATGGTACTTTCCGCCATTAACAATAGAGTCGAAATTCGCGTGAAAGTGACTCGCGAAGGACAAAGTAATAAAATTGATTTATGGCCCCGCGACGCGACTCTATTGTTCTGGATCTATCCTAAGACGTCAGTATCTAGAATTTTCTTTGCTCCGCGTATAAATACGAGCCCCCGAACGGTAGTGAGTCTGTTTTGATTTCGACTGCGATCAAGAGCGATCTACCTAAGTGTGCAAAGTGATTTTATCTAACGACCGAGGCGATAGTGTAACAGAACTCTAGTGCTAATTGTGATTTTGGATTATTGTTGACTGGACTAATTACTTATTGTTTGTGGTAAATAAAGTTCTTTATTGGTAAATCGGCATTTTGTTACCCACGTACGTAACAATATGAATGAAAAGGGAGTTAATGATAGCGTGACGAGCGACAGGACAGAATGGAAGAAAAAAACGTGTTGCGCCGTCCCCAAATAAAACGGGATAGTGCCAGGAAGATGATGATTGCAGAGACCTGAAATTTAGGAAAATAGCAGATAGAATTTATAAAAAAAAAATACAAAAATATATTTAAAATAATCCTGTATTTATATTTTAGGAGCACTAAGGCTAAAACACCAGGGTCGCGCCATAGAAACTGTGAAAAATTAGTTTTTCGCCAATATTTTGCTGAAAAAGCATTGCAGACGTCTAAAGTTTTTTGTAAAACACAGATTTAAAGATCATTGGGCACCTAAGTATGGAAACCATACCCACGGCAGACACAAACGAAATATAGCAGTATATAATGATATAAGGCTCTGATTTCCTATGGCAGTAGCCTCATTAATGTGAGCCACGGGGATCTAGATAAATTCAAGTGTCATAAACTGATTTGGGAAATATGAATAAAATGCTAATCCATTTATAATTTTTATTAAATTTGATCCAAATCAAGCATAAGATCGATAAAAAGGCAGCGGGCGCGTCTGTTGCTTCCTGATGTCTGGCCCAAGACAGATAGATATTATGCTAGCGATATGGGCGCAGCTCCCTACAGTGCGGCGGCCGAGTATACATGAGCAGTAGTACTCTTCTATACTTTGTCGTCCTTGTTGTGTTGGATTTAACAAAATATATGTATAGTACTGTCGTAAAAGCGTACGTGAGTGGGCGATGGTTTGTGATGACCACGAAGTTTCGTGCCTCTACCATGTGACGAAAATACCTTAAAGCCTCGTACACTGCCAACAACTCACGGTCGTACGAACTATATTTTTTCTGTGCTGAGTTCAGCTTCTTGGAAAAGAAACCCAGTGATTCCCATTGCAGAAAACTGAGATGGAGGAGTCACCGTTGGAGGCACCAAGATCTCTAACCTCCGGTACGCAGACGCCACCACGCTTCCGGCCGCCAATGAAGCAGAAATGGTGGAGATACTGAATAGAATTGAGCGCAATAGCCTGGAAATGGGTCTCAAGATCAATCACAGCAAAACAAGATGATGGTAGTAGACCGAAGCAGAAAGCTGCAACTCACGGGAACTCTTGGGCTTGAGGTGGTTGATAACTTTATCTATCTCGGTGCAAACATCAGCAATACAGGTTCTTGTGAAAAAGAAATCCGGAGGCGCATACAAATGGCCAAAAGTGCAATGTCGCAGTTGCAAGGCATATGGAGGGATCGTAACATTTCACGCAAAACCAAAACCATACTGGTCAAAAGTGTAGTCTTCTCCATATTTAGCTACGGGGCTGAGACTTGGACTTTAAAAAAGGCTGACCGCGACCGCATTGATGCCTTCGAGATGTGGTGCTGGAGGAAAATGCTTCAAATTCCCTGGACTGCCTCCCGTACAAACAGCTCTATCTTACGCGAACTGAACATCAAGATCAGACTGTCGACTACCTGCATGCGCAGAGTACTAGAGTTCTTTGGCCACATTGCCAGGAAAAATGGCCACAACCTTCAACTGCTCATCGTAACTGGCATGGTTGATGGCAAACGACCAAGGGGCCGCAGCCCAATAAGATGGGCAGATCAGGTCCGCTCCACACTGGACACCCAATTGCACGTCGCACTTCATGACGCTAAGAACCGTCACAGATGGCGAGATACCATTACTAAGAAGCTAATCCAGCGGTAACTTCACGACCCTCAGTAATGAGGAATACGACTCAAGGAGGAGGAGGATACCCATTGCTTAACATCTTGTTGCTGCAGCAAGGCCCCTATTGACATGTCAGATGCATTTGTTATTTATTTATTTATTTGGATCTCCAACAAAGGTTACACAGACATAGTATAAATCACTAGGCATGGGGTCCTTTAACGTGTGCTCCTTCAGTTACAGGAGACCACAGCATGCACATATAACTAGGTGAATATAAAAAATAAAAAAGTTGAAATTCACATTAAATACCATACAGATTACACAAAATTTGAAATTCAGAAAGAAAAATCAAACAGATCTCAAAGAAAGAATTATCAAAGAAAGCTCAGCATTAGAACGCGGATGGACTAAAATCGTAGCGTTGGAAAGCGTATCGGGCCGTATGTGTTGATGGCTGACCCAATCGCAGCTGTTAAGCCGTGGGCACGCCAATTATAGCGGTAAGTCCCCTCTTTGAGGCGTGGCTGGAAAGACCTCACGGCGTGCTTACCTTCCGCATGACGCAGGTCCTTACCGGACATGGCACGTTCGGGAGGTCCCTGCACCGGATTCAGGCGAAAGAGACGCCCGGGTGTCGCCACTGTGTGGAACGCCCGGAGGACACGGTGGAGCACACAGTCAAGGTGTGCCTTGCTTGGGCGGATTGCCGTGCCATCGGCGATCGGCGGAGGAGACCTCACGCGCTGGGCCTTAGTTCAGGCCATGGTCCAGAGCGAAGAGGAGTGACAGGCGGTCGGCTCCTTCTGCGAAGCAGTAATGCTAGCAAAGAAAGAGGCCGACCGCCGTAGACGTGGGCTTGCGAACAGTGAGCCATGGATAGCTCACTGACCGACCACCCGGTAACTGTCCGGACCGAGCCCAAGACGTCGAAATAGCGCACTGTTTCCCCACGCCTCAAGGAGTTGTCAGCAACAGCAGGCGCCCAGCTGGGTCAAAGCCTACTGGGTCCAGGGTTATCCGAAAGGGAGCTCAATCCCTGTATGAAGACTAGAAAGAACGGGGTGGCTTTTAGTCAGAGTCCGACACTATCTCCTGCTCCGCCCAAGAGCGCGGGTTGTCATTGGATGATTTTTGACCACCATAAAAAAAAGCTGTTAAGCCGTGTTTTGTGCTCGTGAATGGTGTTCTAACGCGAAAACGCATAAATCGGAACCGGTGTCTATTAAAATAACATTTTCTAATGGTGGTCCGTTACAAAAATACGGCCTTCAGACATTTATATTTATTTTCCTTCATTGATATTTAATTAAATAATTATATACAATTAAAGGTTATAATTTTCCCCTTAGTTCAAAACTATTTTGATTAATATCTGCACGTCGGGGTCACCAATGTAGAATGAGTGTGTGAGTGATTGAAGAGGAAGATAGTGTGAAGAGATGAGTAAAAGTCCGAAGTACACAAGAAGAAGAAGAAAGTTTATTGGACACAGTCACAGGTTACAGTTCACGTACATACAAGAATTCCACTAAGAAGAGATAGAAGGAGTGGTAGAAAGATAGATAGACGAAAGTAAGCGGAATACAATATAAACTTATGCGCGGCGAGATATCGCGGAACAGACATACGTTAGGCGGTAGACTCGGCAAAACGTAGGTACTGCCCGGTCATGCATACCGGCTGACCGATGCGCGGGCGCGAGCGCAACACTAAGATAGCGCTGTCTCGCTTGCGCGCGCGGTTCAGGTAGCGCGACTGACCCGCCGGGCGCTGGACGATAAATGTATCGTATAGCTACGGCCGGTCAACTAATAACAAATTAGCTACTAAGGCGAAATTGACTCGGTCGGTTTGTTCGTTGATGTTAGGACATTGTTTGTTTATTTTATTCCTGATTCTATATAATACTAGTTGTTAGTGTATGTACATTATGTAAATTAATTATTTTATTTTGATTTTATATAATTAATTAATTTAATATAATATTAACAATATGTAGGTCACTACAAGTGCTTCACAAAGCGGGTCAGATATGCCCAATGATCTTTATCAAAACTAGTACAAATACAACAAAAATCCTAGCAAAAATATTCAGGCGTTATTAAAATTTAAAAAGAAAACACTGTCCTATCAAACCGAGTAAAAAACACTTATGGACAATTCTATACGATTCCAAACTTTCAAGGTCAAAATCTATTCCTGCTCTCCAAAACCCTTTAAAACCCTATGGTTATCAAAGGGTTTTAAAGGGTTTTGGACGACGAACCCTTTCAAAGGGTTATTGTTTCAATTGGATATCATACAAGAACCGGTAACCTCTTGAACGAGTTAACTTATTGAAAGGGTTACCCTAACGTTAGGGTTATGAAGGGGCTAGCACTATCAAGAGGTAACCCTTTCCGTTGCTATAGGCGTTCAACCTGTAACCCTTTCGAAAGAGTTAACTTATATTCGGGGTTGTACGGTCCCTGATTTTACGCATAACTTGTATGAAATGGACATTTGGCGGTTACCTACGCGTGCAGAGCAAGTCCGCATGCGCATATGCGTGATCTAAACCGCACGATATTAAAAACACCCGAAATCGCAGCCAGATAAAAGTAACCTATACCCTTTCTTGGGGCTCAAGCTTACTACTGTAAACTATTCTTTTAAATATATTAGGTCGTTTAAAATATTGGCGATCGCTTTGTGCGAAGTCAAGGTCACAACCAGATAAAAAGTAGCCTATGTCCTTCCTTGGATTCAAGCTGACTTACAAACTGTACTTTAAACTATTCTTCCCTTCAGATACCGTCAATTAGAGACACAATAGTTAGACAATAGATGCGCGGCCACCGGTGGTCGCTTGGGGATTCATGAATTAAATATATTTTTTTAAACTTTCGAATACCGTAATTGGAGACACAATAGAAAGGCAATGAGAGAGCGAACACCGGCGCTTGGGGTGTAATGAAATAATGTTGGTAATCGCAGTGCTCTCTTAGCATGGCTAATGAGATCGGTATGATGGACGACTGCGGCGCTGGAGTGCTGGGTGACGTCATGGGATCGGCAAGGTGATCGATGGCGACATTTAAGTAGCTACTCGTGCTGCGATACCCCGAGCCCAGACAAAAAAACATCCGATCACCTCTTGACTCAAATAGCATTGGAACTTTAGAAAGATCAGTGTTACCATCAGATATGACTAGGGTTGCCAAGTCTTAAAACCGAAAAGCCGGACAGACTCTCCTATTTAGCCGGAATTTTGGTCAAAAAAGCCGACATTTTTTTGGCTAACATGACTTTTAAAACAATAAAAATCATAAAAACTATTAAAAATACAATAAAATTAAGTGATATAATGGTTGGAATAGAAGAAAAACAAATCCATCATACTTCAACCCTATAATCTTTCTCTTTCTAAGCAATAAATGTTGTATTTAATTGGGCTGAGTCAAGGGACTTGACTGAAATCCCTAGTATAGTTATAGTTACTGTATTCCTCTAGTTTTACTTAGAAGCACACGTCTCAC
This sequence comes from Mythimna lalbum, assembly GCA_949319445.1. NCBI lineage: Eukaryota > Metazoa > Arthropoda > Insecta > Lepidoptera > Noctuidae > Mythimna > Mythimna lalbum. Next base: position 10,564,165 of record OX439354.1, on the reverse strand, counting down.
GTAATATTACTGAAACACACCTTCCAATATAAATAAAAGGGTAATAAACAGTTATTATTTAAATCATTAAACCAATGTTTCTCTTTGGTGTCCTATTAACCCCAACAATAATTGCTACACTAATTGCATGTCCGCTCTGCTTGTGTTAGAGATACAAGGCAAGGCAAAACTCAAATGACAATTCTAACCTAATGGCAAATTTAAAAAGCCTAACAAAAGCCGGACAGTCCGGACTTTGCCTAATTTGGCCGGAGACGCAACCCCAGAGTCTGTCCGTGTCCGGCTTAATCCGGACGCCTGGCAACGCTAGATATGACTCTAACTAAACTATTCATTCAGTTTTAAACTAAACTATGTGTAAGACAGTTATTGTGATTGGTCTATTATAGTATTTTGTGTACCTAATTATTAATGACATCATTCTAATTATTTTTAGTAACTTTGACATTTTATCCGTTTAAATCAATTAACAAATATTATATGTTTTTAAATCAAATGGTTTGATGTTAATGTAGTGATTGTCTATAAGTATTGTAGCATTATGAATCAATGACGTATTATTTACTAGCTGCTCCCAGCGGCTTCGGCCGCGTGACAGCAGAAAATTATCCTAAGGGAACATACTTCCGGGATAAAAACTATCCTATGTCCTATTCCAGGACATGGTCTATCCGTGTACCAAGTTTCATCAAAATCGGGTTTGCCATTTAGGCGTGAAGACGTAACAAACAAACAAACTCACTTTCGCTTTTATAATATTAGTAAGGATTTACAAAAAAAAGTACGCGTCAAATAACTTTGCCGCTCTGAAGTTGGCTACAAATCACTGCGCATTAGTCAATTTTACGAAAAAAGACAGCACTGCCCATGCGCGGCTAGCGATGCAATAGACGAACCTCAGTGTTACGTTTCTATCTCAGTCGCTCGTATACCAGCTTGTGTTCCGCTCGCACAGTACATACGGTCGTGTCGATGCGAGAAGTGTTACGCGTAAATTACCTACCTGTTTTAAGTTTGTTGTTTTTTGTTATTTTTTCTTATAGTTATTGTTGTGTTTGAATTGTTATAGTTGTGTTTGCATTGTTATTTGGTTGACGTTGTCCTTAGTTTTGTCAAACAAAATGCCAAAACGGAACACGGTTTTACGCCGACAAGCGCGAAAAGTAATTCATAATGTGGTGAATTACATGCAGAAAGAGAAGGACGAAGGCGTGCTTAATTTAAATTGCAAAATTTAATTTTACGTCAGTGAACACTATTTACGCGATAGTACCTGCGCCGTTGTTAGGAAAGCCTAACTTCAGAGCGGCAAAGTTATTTGACGCGTACTGTACTTGTGCAACATTACAGCCTAAACTAATGCGTTGTACAGAAACTAAGAAATAAAAGAAGAAAAATAAGGAAACATACATTACCACTAAAATAAAAATATCCCACAAAACCTTATAAGACAAGGTTTACTTATTTTTTTCATCCATCCTCTCACAAAACCTTGGACATTTACGATACACGTCTATCCATCTCCCAGCAAACAATTCATACTCTGGTGTTAGAGTCAGAAGATTATATTGTTGTTTTATAGGTATATCATTGATTACAATAGTGTTATGAAATGTATTTGTCAATTCTTATTGCTTGTAATATTAGTCAACATTCAAATAAAGGACTAAAGCTGTTTTACTTTAAGTAATGTAGTAAAAAGTAATGTAGTAGTCAGGAAAAGTGTTATACTCTCGCTCCGCCCAGAACGGGAGTGGTGGTTATATATGATCATTCCACATCAAAAAAAAATAAAACTTTTTATACGAGGAATTCGTGGCTAACTGCGTGACGGCACGGTTGGTGCAGTCTTAGATTGATTGGCTGACAGTGCTGCATATCCTACATATAATAATAATAATTTGTTAGTAAACAGGTAGTAGTCAGGTGAGATAGCGGTCAAGCGCAAACCTATCAATAATAAAAAAAAGCAAGTTTAAGTTTTTACAATATATATGATTGGAGCCTCCTTTTAGGCAGGTAATGTCTGTGTTAGGGGACTCCCCTTTTCCGTAACAATAAGTTGCATGAAGGCAAAGAAGACATATTGTAATTTTATACTAAATCTATACAAATTGGTGCAGTCTTAGATTGATTGGCTGACAGCGCTGTATATCACCTCGGAACCTACATATATTTGAATTACCTACAGATAGTTGTTCCGGGTCTGGGTGTCTTGTATATAATAAAATATGTGAGTTTACATATTTATAAACGCACCCACGATACAAGAGTAATTCCAAATGGGGGGGGGGGGGCAAAATGTGATTTAAGTATTTGATGTTATAGCGACAAGAAAAACATATCATCTGTGAAAGTTTCAACTGTCTAGCTATTACGGTTCGTGAGATACAGCCTGGTGACAGACGGACATACAGCCAGACGGACGGACAACAGAGTCTTAGTAACCCGTTTTACACTTTGGGTACGGAACCCTGGAAATGAAAAAAAAAATACCCGCTCCACGTTTCGATCTTAAAGTTTAAAGAGCTAACGCTTTCCGAGGATCGATTTCGGCAAAGTTGATCTTTTGGTCCCAGTTGTCAATTGCAGATCTTTGACAGTTGTTACCAGTAGTCAGAAAACAGTCAGGACACCAGACATGCCAAGAGGTGAGCGTGACCCAGTTAGGTATTTACTGTGTAGTTGTGGGAGTCGAAGAGGGGGTCGTCGTAGGACTCTTTGGACCGGCACCGTGGTCCCAACTTCCACCTATAAACATAATAGAAATTATCATTTGTTGTCAGTAGTATTTTGAGGCCGCAAATAAAAAAAATACAATCTGTTTAGCAACTGTACTTTAATGCCTTTTTCTTTGTGGTCCCAAAATACTACTCATACATAATCAGCCTTTTTAATGTTCCCAATGCTGGGACTCAGACCTCCTCTCTAGGTAAGGGAATGGGCTGTAGTCCAACACGCAGGCCTGGTGCGGGTTGGTGGATGTCACATGTCTTCGAATTTTGTTCTAGGACATCCGGTTTCCTCAAGATGTTTTCCTTACCGTTATGAGAGCGGTGGTGATGAAATAAATTACACAAAGTAATGCGCCTGGCTGGGTTTGAACCCGCGACCTACAACTCTTAAATCAGGGCCGTTACCACTCGGCCACCACTGCTCTCAAATAATTATTATTTTTATAGGTGGATGTTGGGACCGCGGTCCTGGTCTAGAGACCGCGATCCCAACTTCCTCAGGCTCTCTAGAGCCTAACGATCTAGAAGGCTGTTAAATATAAACTTGATTTAGCGCCTTCTTACGTCAGCTCACACTTGGCTGTTTTATTCTTTCTGTAGAGCTGTCTTTTAGCGTATATCATTGGAAAAACTGTGTCTTTTGTTCCTCTGTGAAAACGAGTGTATTCTTCTTCTTCTTCTTTTCGTGTCGATGCTTTCAAACTATACTTTCTCTGACCAATATTTGGCAACCTGTTGGCTCTATTGTTGGCCTCGTATAGATCCTGAAAACTGCAGGTGGTAATGCAGGATGGGCAGCGAGTGTATTAAAGATAAGTTAATAAAGTAAACCAACGTATTTCAATTTATCAAAGGCACTACATATAAAATACTGTTCAGCCAGTTCCAGTTAAACCGACTGCAACTTAGTTGAGAAAATGCTAGACAGATTGAATCATTATTGTATGTATACCTTATCATAAACCCTGATACGGGTTAACGACCAATCAAAACTTGCTTTAATTTTACTTTGTTTAATAGAAAGGCAATGAGAGAGCGAACACCGGCGCTTGGGGTGTAATGAAATAATGTTGGTAATCGCAGTGCTCTCTTAGCATGGCTAATGAGATCGGTATGATGGACGACTGCGGCGCTGGAGTGCTGGGTGACGTCATGGGATCGGCAAGGTGATCGATGGCGACATTTAAGTAGCTACTCGTGCTGCGATACCCCGAGCCCAGACAAAAAAACATCCGATCACCTCTTGACTCAAATAGCATTGGAACTTTAGAAAGATCAGTGTTACCATCAGATATGACTAGGGTTGCCAAGTCTTAAAACCGAAAAGCCGGACAGACTCTCCTATTTAGCCGGAATTTTGGTCAAAAAAGCCGACATTTTTTTGGCTAACATGACTTTTAAAACAATAAAAATCATAAAAACTATTAAAAATACAATAAAATTAAGTGATATAATGGTTGGAATAGAAGAAAAACAAATCCATCATACTTCAACCCTATAATCTTTCTCTTTCTAAGCAATAAATGTTGTATTTAATTGGGCTGAGTCAAGGGACTTGACTGAAATCCCTAGTATAGTTATAGTTACTGTATTCCTCTAGTTTTACTTAGAAGCACACGTCTCACGTAATATTACTGAAACACACCTTCCAATATAAATAAAAGGGTAATAAACAGTTATTATTTAAATCATTAAACCAATGTTTCTCTTTGGTGTCCTATTAACCCCAACAATAATTGCTACACTAATTGCATGTCCGCTCTGCTTGTGTTAGAGATACAAGGCAAGGCAAAACTCAAATGACAATTCTAACCTAATGGCAAATTTAAAAAGCCTAACAAAAGCCGGACAGTCCGGACTTTGCCTAATTTGGCCGGAGACGCAACCCCAGAGTCTGTCCGTGTCCGGCTTAATCCGGACGCCTGGCAACGCTAGATATGACTCTAACTAAACTATTCATTCAGTTTTAAACTAAACTATGTGTAAGACAGTTATTGTGATTGGTCTATTATAGTATTTTGTGTACCTAATTATTAATGACATCATTCTAATTATTTTTAGTAACTTTGACATTTTATCCGTTTAAATCAATTAACAAATATTATATGTTTTTAAATCAAATGGTTTGATGTTAATGTAGTGATTGTCTATAAGTATTGTAGCATTATGAATCAATGACGTATTATTTACTAGCTGCTCCCAGCGGCTTCGGCCGCGTGACAGCAGAAAATTATCCTAAGGGAACATACTTCCGGGATAAAAACTATCCTATGTCCTATTCCAGGACATGGTCTATCCGTGTACCAAGTTTCATCAAAATCGGGTTTGCCATTTAGGCGTGAAGACGTAACAAACAAACAAACTCACTTTCGCTTTTATAATATTAGTAAGGATTTACAAAAAAAAGTACGCGTCAAATAACTTTGCCGCTCTGAAGTTGGCTACAAATCACTGCGCATTAGTCAATTTTACGAAAAAAGACAGCACTGCCCATGCGCGGCTAGCGATGCAATAGACGAACCTCAGTGTTACGTTTCTATCTCAGTCGCTCGTATACCAGCTTGTGTTCCGCTCGCACAGTACATACGGTCGTGTCGATGCGAGAAGTGTTACGCGTAAATTACCTACCTGTTTTAAGTTTGTTGTTTTTTGTTATTTTTTCTTATAGTTATTGTTGTGTTTGAATTGTTATAGTTGTGTTTGCATTGTTATTTGGTTGACGTTGTCCTTAGTTTTGTCAAACAAAATGCCAAAACGGAACACGGTTTTACGCCGACAAGCGCGAAAAGTAATTCATAATGTGGTGAATTACATGCAGAAAGAGAAGGACGAAGGCGTGCTTAATTTAAATTGCAAAATTTAATTTTACGTCAGTGAACACTATTTACGCGATAGTACCTGCGCCGTTGTTAGGAAAGCCTAACTTCAGAGCGGCAAAGTTATTTGACGCGTACTGTACTTGTGCAACATTACAGCCTAAACTAATGCGTTGTACAGAAACTAAGAAATAAAAGAAGAAAAATAAGGAAACATACATTACCACTAAAATAAAAATATCCCACAAAACCTTATAAGACAAGGTTTACTTGTTTTTTTCATCCATCCTCTCACAAAACCTTGGACATTCACGATACACGTCTATCCATCTCCCAGCAAACAATTCATACTCTGGTGTTAGAGTCAGAAGATTATATTGTTGTTTTATAGGTATATCATTGATTACAATAGTGTTATGAAATGTATTTGTAAATTCTTATTGCTTGTAATATTAGTCAACATTCAAATAAAGGACTAAAGCTGTTTGTTTAAAACTTAAAGTATTAAGTAATGTAGTAAAAAGTAATGTAGTAGTCAGGAAAACTGTTATACTCTCGCTCCGCCCAGAACGGGAGTGGTGGGTATATATGATCATTCTACATCAAAAAAAAAAACTTTTTATACGAGGAATTCGTGGCTAACTGCGTGACGGCACGGTTGGTGCAGTCTTAGATTGATTGGCTGACAGTGCTGCATATCCTACATATAATAATAATAATTTGTTAGTAAACAGGTAGTAGTCAGGTGAGATAGCGGTCAAGCGCAAACCTATCAATAATAAAAAAAAGCAAGTTTAAGTTTTTACAGTATATATGATTGGAGCCTCCTTTTAGGCAGGTAATGTCTGTGTTAGGGGACTCCCCTTTTCCGTAACAATAAGTTGCATGAAGGCAAAGAAGACATATTGTAATTTTATACTAAATCTATACAAATTGGTGCAGTCTTAGATTGATTGGCTGACAGCGCTGTATATCACCTCGGCACCTACATATATTTGAATTACCTACAGATAGTTGTTCCGGGTCTGGGTGTCTTGTATATAATATGTGAGTTTACATATTTATAAACGCACCCACGATACAGGAGTAATTGGGCAAAATGTGATTTAAGTATTTGATGTTATAGCGACAAGAAAAACATATCATCTGTGAAAGTTTCAACTGTCTAGCTATTACGGTTCGTGAGATACAGCCTGGTGACAGACGGACAGACAGCCAGACGGACGGACAACAGAGTCTTAGTAACCCGTTTTACACTTTGGGTACGGAACCCTGGAAATGAGGAAGAAAACAGAAAAAAAATAATACCCGCTCCACGTTTCGATCTTAAAGTTTAAACAGCTAACGCTCTCCGAGGATCGATTTCGGCAAAGTTGATCTTTTGGTCCCAGTTGTCAATTGCAGATCTTTGACAGTTGTTACCAGTAGTCAGAAAACAGTCAGGACACCAGACATGCCAAGAGGTGAGCGTGACCCAGTTAGGTATTTACTGTGTAGTTGTGGGAGTCGAAGAGGGGGTCGTCGTAGGACTCTTTGGACCGGCACCGTGGTCCCAACTTCCACCTATAAACATAGTAGAAATTATCATTTGTTGTCAGTAGTATTTTGAGGCCGCAAATAAAAAAAATACAGTCTGTTTAGCAACTGTACTTTAATGCCTTTTTCTTTGTGGTCCCAAAATACTACTCATACATAATCAGCCTTTTTAATGTTCCCAATGCTGGGACTCAGACCTCCTGTCTAGGTGAGGGAATGGGCTGTAGTCCAACACGCAGGCCTGGTGCGGGTTGGTGGATGTCACATGTCTTCGAATTTTGTTCTAGGACATGCCGGTTTCCTCAAGATGTTTTCCTTACCGTTATGAGAGCGGTGGTGATGAAATAAATTACACAAAGTAATGCGCCTGGCTGGGTTTGAACCCGCGACCTACAACTCTTAAATCAGGGCCGTTACCACTCGGCCACCACTGCTCTCAAATAATTATTATTTTTATAGGTGGATGTTGGGACCGCGGTCCTGGTCTAGAGACCGCGATCCCAACTTCCTCAGGCTCTCTAGAGCCTAACGATCTAGAAGGCTGTTAAATATAAACTTGATTTAGCGCCTTCTTACGTCAGCTCACACTTGGCTGTTTTATTCTTTCTGTAGAGCTGTCTTTTAGCGTATATCATTGGAAAAACTGTGTCTTTTGTTCCTCTGTGAAAACGAGTGTATTCTTCTTCTTCTTCTTCTTTTCGTGTCGATGCTTTCAAACTATACTTTCTCTGACCAATATTTGGCAACCTGTTGGCTCTATTGTTGGCCTCGTATAGATCCTGAAAACTGCAGGTGGTAATGCAGGATGGGCAGCGAGTGTATTAAAGATAAGTTAATAAAGTAAACCAACGTATTTCAATTTATCAAAGGCACTACATATAAAATACTGTTCAGCCAGTTCCAGTTAAACCGACTGCAACTTAGTTGAGAAAATGCTAGACAGATTGAATCATTATTGTATGTATACCTTATCATAAACCCTGATACGGGTTAACGACCAATCAAAACTTGCTTTAATTTTACTTTGTTTATGTCAAAGTCAAACATAATAATAATTGTAATTCAGCTATAATGTATTGTTTCTGCAGCAATCGACAAATTATTTTACCAATCATGAAATCGGTAGTTCGATCGAAATATAACTTCTGAATATGAAATAAGTATGTAATAAGTGTTAGTAGTATACAATATTATTTTTAGTTTATGCGAAATCTGAATATAGTTTGTTCAGAATCAGTAACTGAATGGATTCCAACAGTTTTCACACCATTTTATATTTTTTCCCAAAAATAAAAAGGCCTCAAGTTGGATACCGAGTATTAGGGGCTAGCAAACAGCTGGGTGCAAGTGCAAAACAACCCCTCAGTCGCCTAGATGGCCCGGTGACCATGTATTTTTACTAACATAACAAGCTTATAACTTTGTGATTTTTCATGATACAGTTATGAAATTTTGTACAAAGATTTTTTAAATAAAAAAATATTAGACACGTGTTTCGGGTTTCGCAAACTCGAAACAGTGTCTAGTATTTTATTAAATCTCTATCTTAAAACTAATCTTATCTTGTCTATATATATAAAAATGACCCCCGTTTTCCGTTGTCACGACTTGGCATGAAAACGGCTTGACCGATTTGGCTGATTTTTTTTTTGTTGTGATTGTTATTGGGTTTATATGGAAAAAAAATAGGGTAGTGTAGGGTATAGTAGGGTAGAGTAGGGTAGAGTAGAGTAGGGTAAAGTAGGGTAGAGTAGGGTAAAGTAGGGTAAAGTAGGGTAGAGTAGGGTAGAGTAGTAGGGTAGAGTAGTGTAGAGTAGGGTAGAGTAGGGTAGAGTAGGGTAGAGTAGGGTAGAGTAGGGTAGAGTAGGGTAGGGTAGGGTAGAGTAGGGTAGAGTTGGGTAGGGTAGGGTAGAGTAGGGTAGAGTTGGGTATAGTAGGGTGGAGTAGGGAAGAGCGGGAGCGAAGCCGCGCGGGCAAAAGCTAGTATATATCGCACACCCAGAACAACACTGCACTAAGTCTAAATAGCTCATTTTTCAGAATCGACGAAAAACCTAAAAAGAAGCACATCTTCATCTTTACATGCAATGTGCAGGACACTCGCAATAACTGTCACATAACATGAGATAACGGTTTTTCGTCGATTCTGAAAAATGAGCTATTTAGACTTAGTGCAGTGTTGTTCTGGGTGTGCGATATATAAAAATGAGCCCCGTTTTCCGTTGTCACGACGTAGCATGAAAACGGCTTGACCGATTTGGCTGATTTTTTTTTGTTGTGATTGTTATTGTGAGGATAAGGTTATTATGAAAAAAAAATAGGGTAGTGTAGGGTAGAGTAATGTAGAGTAGAGTAGGGTAGAGTAAGTTAGAGTAGGGTAGAGTAGTGTAGGGTAGAGTAGGGTAGAGTTGGGTATAGTAGGGTGGAGTAGGGAAGAGCGGGAGCGAAGCCGCGCAGGCAAAAGCTAGTTTTTTATAATTTGTGGCGCACACACCGTCGATTAATTATTTGGCGATGAGTTATTTGAAGGACTTCAAAATGTATCTGGCCAAAAATGCATCTTCAGGTCTTCAGCCCGAAGATGCATTTTCAAAATTTAAACTTCACAGTAAAGATCCTAACACGTCTTTAACTTAAAATATTTATTTATCTTTGCAGAAAAAAGTCATAGAAAAGCTGTGTGCAGTAACTGGCGTGGGTGCCTACAGTAGTGAGGATGGTGTGGATTATTGGGACAAAGAGAAATGGGACATTGAACTGGAGACCAATCAGGTAATATACGTTTAATCTATCTTTAAAATTCTCGGCTATTCCCTACTATAATATGCATATATTATTATAAATTTAAATCTTCCTCATGAAACACTCTGTCTATTAGTGAAAACTGCATTAAAATCCGTTCAGTAGTTTTTGAGTTTATTGCATTAATATTGACAGACAGATGCGGCAGAGGACTTGGTTTATAATATTTATTGCTGTAAGATTAGCCCATAGCGTAAAGTGATGAAAAATCGAATTCTCTCGATTTTAATTTCTGAAGAAGTATTCGATAAATATATGTACAGACGATTTTTTTTACTAAATGCATATGAAAGCATATTCAATACCTGACCAAATAAGCTATCGAGACACTAGATACTTATTTTGTATTAAATTTTTCAGGTTATCGTTATGACAAGTCAGATTCTCAGCGACATGCTGACCCACCAGTACATCAAAATTGAAGATATTAACCTGTTGATATTCGACGAGTGCCACCACGCTGTCGTAGATCATCCCATGCGGCTCATCATGAAACATTTTGCGAGCTGCCCGAAGTCTAAACAGCCGCGCGTTCTTGGTAATATGAACACATAGTTTCTTGGTATTATTCGCACGTTCTTTGTTTATGTAAATAGCTGGTCTATTGTAAGACGTTTCCTGTTTTATTCACACGGCTCAATATTAGCCATCATCATAAAAACTGCTCATATATTTCAGGTCAAAATTACGAATCTGAGTGTGGATATTCTCTCGCTAGATGGCGCTAAACTTAATTTTTTAAATTAATTTTGTTTTTTAGTCTATGGAACCATTATTAAGTCAAGGAAACGGTATTTGCTAAAATCGGACATCCCACTTTATTGAACTTAATCAAATTATTACCTCAAAGTCCACCTGATTCTGACTGTTTTGTCTTTTACTATAGTGCTAAGTAAAGTGTGATAGCGTGTTCCAACTGGACTGTGGTCGTGGATTTGTGCTATATATTTTTTTTAATTATTTTTACACATTAGGTATATTATAACGGACACCACGAAATCTTGAACAAATAGTTATGTGTGCAGTGGCGTGCCAGGTGCCTTTAGAGGGGGCAAGCCAAGGAATCTTGACTCATCTACCTACCCACACCTAATATTCCGAAAAAACAAAATTTCTTAGTGTAATGCTGATTTTAATAGGTACATTTGATTTTTTTTACTGTTATAAATTAAATAAATATATATTGGTACTTAAAAAAAAAAAAGAAAAAGAGCCAACTGTCGAAAAAGAGAAATTACCTTTATTTAATGAGGTTATAGACATATCGTGACCTCAAAAAGGAAGTTCCTGTTGCGCTAAGAAACACAACAACAAACTTTGAAAAACAGCGCGATTGTGTTCTACACGCATATTGTACTTAGAAAATTTAGTCACTTAACTGTCGAGAAATAGAAGTTTCTATTCGCGTTGTGTTTCCGAATTCATTTCAAAGATACTTTAACTTTAATCACTTCAAAACCAAGTAAGTTACAGCAATAACTAATTATAACACTTTAAATGACAGAAAACTAAAAAAAAAACAATCAAAACATAATCCGATAACCGCTCAAAGCAAATTTGAACTGATTATTTATAGTACGCGCGTCATAGAGGGCGCCTCGCAAATACTCGCAATATGCGTAAAAATTTCATTGATAAAATTTCCGAAGCCTGGCATTTTTTACCTTAAAACTGTTCGACGAGTGTTTTCACACATTATAATATTTACTCACACAAACTCAATTTTTTTGTGTTTTTATAGGGAAAAGTGAAATGGAAGAGCAAGCTCCGTAAATGCCTTTTGCGTTAGAGCGAGATCGAAGATCTGTACAGAATGGCAACGTTGCATCACCCGTGCGTTTCGAATTGCGACAAAAGTGATCATACCGCGAACCCGACCAACGCGCAACGTCATAATTATTATTCAATTGTCCTTATATGTTGTGACTATTTAATTTAGTCGGATTCGCGATTCACTTTTATCTCGATTTGGAACGCTGGGTAAGTTGCATAGTTGTATTAGCGTATCGTAACTAATGAATGAATTTTCAATTACGCGCGAAGTTTAAAGTTTAGATTTTATTTTTAATAATTATTTTATTAAGTTCAATGACTTAGATGTTAGGTGTCGTGAAATTTTACCGCAAGCCGGGCTTTTTTGCTTGTATTGCTCGCACGTCCGTGTATGTGTGTATCTAAATTATGAATATTTAAAATTTTAAGGAAAATTAATTTTTAGTTTAGCCTAGTTTATTTAACTAGCTGGTACTCACGACTTCGTCTGAACAAAATTAGCAAGTACTTCGAGTAGCTTATATTACACCATGTTTATAAATTATAGCCTATGTGCTATTCTGATGTAGCTATACTATTGTAAAATTTCATTAAAATCCATTCAGTAGTTTTTGGGTGAAAGATTAACGAACATCCATACATACAAACTTTCGCGTTTATAATATTAGTAGGATTAGTGACTTGCCAAGACTTGCTAGCTAGGCTTATAGGTGTTTCAAGTCATCACCTAACTAGACTAATCATTAAGGGGGCATGTATGCAGAAAATATAAAATAACAACTTATGAGATAAATCTTACGATCTTACTAAAATTTCCAATAGTTGTACAATCTGTGTCTGTGTAATTGAGTTTCAATCTCTCCTAGAGAGAGGCCTGCGTCCCAGCAGTGGGAACATTACAAGGCTGATTATGCTTATAAATATTCCAAAATCAAGCTCAGCCAAGAATGCACTTTATTTTTTTACAAAATCAAAGGTGGCGGATGTAGTTATGTCTGATGTTCTAGAAATGGAAACATTAGGCTTTCGTATAAACGAAGCAATAACCATGTCCCTACCTATTGTATGGTAATGTAATCGGACATTCACTATAATGCCCCATTCATGAATGGTTCGCGTCGCGAATGATTCGCCACGCATGCCTCAACCTGAGGCATATGACGCGACGGTAGATTCATGCATGCGTCCCGAACGACACATACTCATGCTGAGCACGCAAACAGCCAGGCATGGGGTTCGTTAGTACAAAAACGGCTCTAACACTAGGCAAAACGTGCAGATTGTAGCTGCGGCCTATATGTATAGTGATTAAATATTTAAAAAAAGTGAAAGGAAGAAAAGACGCTGTTGCTGTTGGACGCGATTACACTATGGGATTATATTATACGACAATATAACCTATATATCCGTCCGCACGGAGCGCACGGCTCGCACTGAGGCGGCGTTTGCAACGATCGTATGACGCGAATGCTCACTGTGAGCACACACGTCCACACAGCCCGAGGCATTCGAGGCAAACCATTCGCAACGCACGCCTCGCGATGTCTGTCGGCTTAACACCGAAGTCGTGCCGAGACCGTAAACTTGAAAGATTTTAGTTCACTATAAGCTGGAAGGATGTTTTTTTTTATTCAGGTCTAACGGCAACTCTTCTCAACGCAAATGTGAAGACCGCGAAAGTTGAGGAGACGCTTCATGAGCTTGAGATAACATTCCATGCAACTATTGCAACTGTTGATGAGCTGTGCCAAGTATTAAGGTATGTATGTTTTGGTTCATTCATATAACATTTTTTTTATATTTATAGATTCACGTTTGATCACAAGCTCACCTGATGGTAAAGTGGTGAATTGATGATTTGGTCGACGGATGGAGCTCGCTTGCCTAGAAGTAACCTATTCATTCTTGACTTAAAGATCCCTAGGTTGTAGTTATCTAGAAACACAGACTCCGGTAGGGAATTCCAATCCTTAGGTTTTTTATGTGTTCCCAAAACGTTTTTATACGTTTTTTTATTATATTATTCTTATTATAATGATGGAACGATGCAGACTCCCCGAAATATAAACGATAGAAAACCGACAGGCAAGCAACCTGACGTCGATGCTCAAGACTTCGAAGTTTCGACTCAACGCGTGTATCATTACCGATGATCTTCATGGCTCGCTTCTCAATCGACTCTAGCGCCTCAAGCTGGTATTTGGCAGATCCATCCCAAAGATGAGACTAAGTTCTTTTATCTTTGGGATGCTCGGGAGCTCGATCTTGTATGGAAGTACTCCATACAAGATAAGGCTTGTGCTTGATACAGGTTGAGCAACTGTTCCGGCGTGAAGTGCTGTCTCATCGTAGCTAAGATTCCCAATTTCTTTACAGCTGGTTGAGCTTTTGCCTCGATGTATGATACGAAATTGAGGGTAGATGACAATGTTACCCCAAGAAGTTCAAGATGGTCAGTTAACTTAACCCTTCAGATACCGTCAATTAGAGACACAATAGTAAGACAATAGATGCGCGGCCACCGGTGGTCGCTTGGGGATTCATGAATTAAATTAGATTCATGTCATTATTTCCTAGAACTGTATCCTAATTAGCAACACTATAAAGGTGTAAAGGTTGAAGTCCTGATTAAAAATAATGATTTTTCAAAAATCTAAAGGCAAAGTTTCAGTTTTTGTCAAAATAGGTCGGAGATTCCTTGACGTATAGGTCTTTTTCGCTATTCCTCATAGTGGAGTAGGAATAGCGTTTTTTTTGGCCATACAGGCAGGATGAGTTTTTCAACTCTGTGTGGATCTGTCTTATCTACAAAGACAATTTTTCAACAGTGTTCCTTGAATTAAATTTTATGTTTTTTTCAGTTATTCAACGAATCCAAACGAGATGGTTCAATTTTACAAAGGTTTGACACCGTCTGATGTCTCTCAAAAAGTTGTGAAAATGTTATTTCACGTTCATAATCTAATCCTGGAAATAACACTACCAAACTCTTCTCCGAAACGCAACATTCAGCTAAAGCAGTGGCAAAAAGACATCACTACAGATCCTCAGAAGGTAATTGAAATGTTTGGTTGTCGTCTTTATTTGATAAACAGAATGTAGTACCTAGATAGCCTTGGGCTGCGGGAATGTTCAAAAGAGCAACTGAATGAAACAGGTGGTCACTAAAAGTCTGATACGTCCTCTTACTCCACCCAGAGTGGGAGAAATCTTTTAATGATTGCCCACCTCAAAAAAGACAGCTAAGGCCTTGTCCAGAGTGAATGCACGGTGACAAAAGAGGGTGTGAGCGCGCCTGCGTTAGCAAGAGCGAGTAAGTGGCCAGGGCAGGGTGAGTTTCCTCAGATTCCGCGACCCCTCCGTGGCATTCACTTCAGTATCGATGCAAATAGCGGTTTTTTATGTTGAATCATCCGCACCTACCTTAGTACCCGCGTAAGCTATTCATCTTGGCTGTGGCTTCATTGGCTTGCCTGTATAAAAAAAATGTTATTTAACTACGTCATTATTTTTTAGTGATCTAACGATCGAACTACGTTATGGTTTCACACCTGTGTTAGCCACCCTCACAACCCTGCGATACTTCTGGGATTGCATAATGTCTGCAACGTAGTGGGGGGGAGGGGGGACTGTCTTCAAATACTTTATATTAACATTTTCTTTTCTTATAGCTCATAAAAGCTGTCAAAAACATGATAAGTTCCATGATAATGTTTATAGAAGAACTGGGCATGTACGGCGGTTCCTTGGGCATACTTGCCTACATTATATTATTGGAACGCTTAAAACGTAAAGCGCTTACGAAGGAAGAGGAAGCTCTTTATAAAATTGCTATCGGACATTCAGTCGAGTAAGTATTGTAAATAAGTATTTAAATAATCCGGGCTAAGTTTACAAAATGGTGTCTCTCTTTGCGTCGTATTTCTCAATGCTGAGGGTCGTGACCTCCCTGCTTCATCACTTTAATTTTTATTGTGCTTCGGGTCGCCCAACATAGTCTCTCTCTCTGTTACTGATTCCATAGGGGACTTTCTTGGAGATAATCGCAGTGGGTTCCCACGTCCTTCTACGTCAGTCGTTTAGAAGGTATTTAGGACCCCACGGTAAGGTTACCGACCCGAAGACGCTAAGTCCTCTCAAGGTTATCAGGTTAGTTACCGCCGCCCGTTGCTCGGCGTTGACTGTTTTGCGGTATGGGTAGGTCTTCTCCATACCAACCCTCCTCCTTTTTCATTCGGGCTTGAGACCAACAACGGCGGAGTTATACAAATATGATTAAATGTTGTAGTTATACAGTTTAGATTGGACTTCTAGATGTCAAGTGGATACAATTAGAAAAGTGTGCGAGAGAGACAAAGCAATTTCGCGGTCAGATGTTGACTTTTAGAATTCTGGTTGGTTAATTCACCGACTGGTATCTTTATAACTAGGATCACCTGAGACCTACAGAAAAATGGTAATGGTATATTCGCTTTCTCCGTCCGTTAACTGTCCGGGCCGAGCCAAGACGTCGACGGCGCGAACTGTTCCTGCGCGCCTCAAGGAGTTGTCAGCAATAGGTGGGGCCCAGCTGGGTCGAAGCCTACCGGGGCCGGGGTTATGCGAAAGGAAACTTGAGCCCCGGTAAGAAGGCTTGAAGGAACGGGGTGGGGTTTTTAGTCAGTAAGAGTCTGACACTATCTCCCGCTCCACCCAAGAGCGGGTTTTGTCATAAGATGATTTTCACCATCGACAAAAAAAAAATCGCTTTCTCTTTCTTCAGATTAGTTGGTGATGATAATGCTCAGTCCAGATTTCTGTGCTTATGGTTTTTGTTATGTATAAGCTGGCTGACGGGCGAGCCTCTCCGCGCTCGCGCGTCTTACACCTTGTATTAGAATGATGAAATAAACAGTGTGCAACGATCTATCTAAGGAAGGCGCCAGAAAACCGTGGAATAATGGTCATTGACCCTCCTCCATTTTTTGACATTCCTAATTTCAAAAATGAAAATAAAGACAAAAAGCGGTCTTGAAACGACTTGTATCGTGTATTTACATAATCTAATAATGAAAAACAGTTCATTGTTTGTTTTTCGGGTATCTACGCAGAGATATTAGGAAAAGGTCAATGTACATTATTCCACGGTTATCTGGCGCCTTCTATAGTTTGCTTGACGCGTACTACTCTACCTTTTCCTTCTCGTACTTTACAGTTTTAGATTCCAATGACTACAGCTTCAGTCTCGATAAGTTAATATGTATTTTACTACAGCTCTGTCTGCGAAATTAATTTCAAAACTAACGTTGAAATACAATAATGTGTGTATGACTTGAAAAACAAGTAAAATACTTTCAATATTTTATGAACCATTTTCACAAAATTTTTTTTTTCGTTCGCAGCGCACGCGCCGTTCTGTTAAAAGCAATGGGAGATGAGACTGGGTACCAAAAGATTATTAAATATTCGTCAGAAAAAGTACTTCTAATGTTGAACATTTTGAAAGAATACAGTCCAACTTCATTGGAAACTCCTGGAAGTAAGCATGTTTCCTTTATTAACTTGGTTTTTCTTGTTTTAAATAAACAAGCAACTATGGTCTTTTTTACGTAGCATGGGTAGGATGAAAGCAGGACAGAAATATGCATCTTTGAGATTGGAGAAAAAGATAGGTAGCTATACAGGGTTATTTGTAAAACACTAGCAACCTCTCAGGACTATGTTGCTAACATCATAAACAACAACTTTTGTTCTACGACTTACATATTTTAGTTCATCAGATTTTCATACAAAAATAAAAATATTTAAATTGAACTTTCTAAATACGAAGTCTATGCGAAGCAAGCGATAATACAATAAACGAGGAGAGCGGGGATTGGCTCGCGGAGGTCCTAGATTCACTTGCGTCGCGTCTTACTACGTCTACTTAGGTGAAATGTGTTAGAATAACAAAATCTTGAAGGTTTATTTTTTAGTAAATGTATTATGTTTTGTAAAAAGTCATAGAACAAAAGTTGTTGTTTACGATGTTAGCAATACACTCTCGTAAGGTTGTTAGTGTTTTAAAAAAAAACCCTGTATAGTACATTGTATGAATTTGACAGCTGTCATCCGCACCATCCTAGAGCAATTGCAGTGTAAAAAAGTAATTTTTATTCACAGTAACGATCTCAAAGCTGTCAAATATTTTGCTATTTTGACTAAATAATAAAAACAATGTATGAAATATTTTTTTTTTAGTTGCTCTAAAAGTGAACAAAGCAAGGAAACCTCTTTCGGCGATCATATTCACTAAACAAAGGTTTTCTGCTAAAGTGTTGTACAATCTGCTTAAAGACGTGAAGACCACTAATCCAACTGAATTCGGTTTCCTTAAACACGACTTTGTGGTCGGTTTCAATGTGAACCCGCTGAAGAACACAAGGGAGGAATACTACGTCAAGAAGTCTAGCCAGCAAGCGTTACTGAAATTCAGAAACAAGTAAGTTCTGTCAATATATGATCACCAGGTTTTATTTATTTATGGCACACTAACTACTTAAAACCTTAAAGCCGAACAAACCAGTCAGTTAAGCTAGACATTTGGATAAAAAAAGCCAGAAACCCTTTATTTTTACACGACTGCCCCAAAAAAAAAGTGTTATGTTTTCAGGGTTCATGTATGTTTCTATGACCACGTATGTGAGTTTCTTTAGTCCACCATAACTTCTAAATGACTGAACCAATTTTCATGTATGGGGTAGTTTTAAAAGTAACACAAGGGTTGGATGGTTGTTGTCTGGTCTGGCCAACTGTCCTATACCTGTCCTATAGTAGTAGATTATAGTACTAACATAAGTACTTACTAAGAATAAATTAAAATTATATTTAATTTACTTTATATATGTTAGGTACGAGTATGTATCTATGGGCCAAGATGCCTGAAAATAAATGATTAATTATTATTATTATAGTTGTTTTTGGACTGATGTAAATGCTTTAATGGCGTGAAGAACTCTGTTACCTCGATGTAAAATTTTGTCTTTTAGTTTTTCTGTGGCGACATCGATGTTGCTATACAAAAATGATTCAAAACTTAAAATATGACCATGTCATAAAGGTATTAAAACTGACCAAAATACCATAACCAACTACTTGTTTTTCAGCGACCTGAACTGTTTAATTTCGACGAGTGTAATTGAAGAAGGAATAGACATACCGCAATGTTTACTGGTCCTGCGTTACGACCCGCCCTTGGAGTACCGCTCATACATTCAGAGTAAAGGTTAGTACAATGTAGGTAGGGTCGAGACCGGTGGTGGCCGAGTGGCAACGGCCCCGACTTACGAGTTGTAGGTCGCGGGTTCAAACGCACGCAATACTTTGTGTTATTTATTTCATCATCACTGCTCTCAAAACGGGGAAAGAAAAAATCGTGACGAAACCGGCATGTCCTAGAACCAAACATTTTAAGACATGTGACATCTACGACCCGCACTGGGCCCGCGTGGTGGATTAAGGCCCTTTCCCTCTCCTAGGGAGGAGGCCTGAGTCCCAACAGTGGGAACATTATAAGGCCGACTATGCTATGCTAGGTAGGGTCATCCTAGCGCTTTTTTACTAATATAGTACTAGTATAGTATAGTACTAGTAGAAACTAGATGAGAATCAGTAATATTAAGTCAAAACAAATTATCGTGCAATCGCACAAACATTTGTCCTGGGTGGGAATCGAACCCACAACCTATGGCATAGCAGTTAGGGCCACTAACCACTAGACCAACCGGCCAGAAAATAAAAATGATGGAGGAGACAACAATGTCCGGCATTATATATTTACATTCCTACTCGCACCATTTACAATCGACATCTGTCGGTACAGTGTCATAGTAAAATGATTTTTTTATTTTTAGGACGAGCTAGAAGTTCCGATTCGAGCTATGTTATACTTGTAGACAAATCAGATGAAAAGAAATTCATGAAAAATTATGAAGAGTTCCAGCGTACTGAACATCTTATACAGAGGGTAAGATATGTTTTTTTTACCTTTAAACGCTGCCACCATGGGATAATACAATAATAATACTCCACAATTTTCACACAACGCCGTCTAGTCCCAATTTAAGCAGAGCTTGTGCTATGAGTACTAGACAACTGATAAACATAGTAATATATATATATTTCTAAATACATACATATTACACCCAGACACAGAACAAATGACCATACTCATCACACAAACAATGGATCTGGAGGCAACAGTCCCAAAATATATAGGTACAGATGTCAATCTACATACAAAGCGCGCTCGAGCAATGCACACATAGACACCGCTCACGGACACGATATCTCGGAGCGCCTCGGCCCGCTCGTCGAACAGTTCCGGCTCAAACGCTCATTAGTGTGCGTCCACCGAGCGTAGGTATAAAAAGTGAAGTACATACATGAGATTATCTTCTGTACCTATTTATTTTGTGCAACAGTCCTTGCACACACGCATGAGTGACGCATGGAAGTGTGACACCAGATTGAATGTTCAGGCAGACAGTGAATACTCTGAATCTCCAGATACCACTAAGCAATTATTATAATATTCAATCATTTTTTAGATACTGATTGGTAATTCCGATGATCGGAACGAACCGGCTCAGTCCGAAATCAATTTGCAACTCTATAAAGATGAAGATTCGCCCCCA
This sequence comes from Mythimna lalbum, assembly GCA_949319445.1. Lineage (NCBI taxonomy): Eukaryota > Metazoa > Arthropoda > Insecta > Lepidoptera > Noctuidae > Mythimna > Mythimna lalbum. The sequence goes on along the minus strand of OX439354.1, from coordinate 10,543,849 downwards.
TATATAACACCATTTGGAGGTATGTAACTGATACACACGTTTCGATATAAGTTTTGACATTATTTTACAAAAAATAAGTAAACGGTAAATTGATTATTTACTAAGATTAAAACTAACTATTGCCAAGAGGAACGAAGCTGTGGCAATTTTTTTTTTTTTTAACTCCAAGTTAGCCTTTTCGACGCCCGTTTATATAATACGCGATGTGTCCTCCAGCGCCACGCAACAAATGTAAAAAAATATTTTCTGGCGTTTTGGTTTCTATTAATTATAAAACAAACAAGAACTTATTATGTGTGAAAATGTTAAAAATACGGCTTATAACAGGGCATTTTTCCATAAAAACAAAATAAAAGGTCTTGTAAAAGTCGTAAATTTATTTTATACTATTATTACTTGTAATCAAGTAGTGGCGCTGAGGGCACGAAAATCTCGAGCTTGTATACAAGTGATTGGCGTTCAAAAGGTTAAGCTACACTACATCTAAATGTTATTGTGTGGTCTAGTAGTTAACTTATTGCTTATGCACTTACCCCTGGTTTTGGTCACGAAATTTCATTGCACCATAAATTAAATGCTCGTCAAGTGATTTGATTGGCTGTTACAAATTGACTCAACCAATCACTAAGGGTAATGCGCGTTAGACAAATGGACCCAATATTTTCGTTCCAAAAAGTGGGTCCTATATTTGAGTTCGTAAGCTAACTTATTCAATATCCTTACTAATATTATAAAGTTTGTTTGTTTGTTACGTCTTCACGCCTAAATGGCAAAACCGATTGTGATGAGTTTTGGTACATATATAGTTGGGACCCTAGAGACGGACACAGGCTATTTTTTTTCTTAAAGTGAGAAAGAGTAAAGTATATTAATAAACGCGGGCGAAGCTGCTGGTAAAAGCTAGTAGAATTATAAAAAAAAAAAACTATTTGCGAATTTGGATAACGTTTTTTTTTTTTTGTTACAAAGAATAAAATTAGTCCATTACCCAAATATCTCAAATGTTGAGCTGTTGTTTTTTTTAAATTAATCTTCATATGTAATTTGTTTTAAGGTCGTCTATCATCAGTATCAGCCATAAGTCTGCTAAATCGATACTGTTCTGTATTGCCACACGATCAGTTCACAGTCATAACCCCAATGTGGATCCAGGAATCGCAGATAGACAAACAGGGTATTAGTCGCAGGCTTGTAACCATCATTATGCCTTTGGCATGCCCTATTAAAGAAGAGATTGCGGTAAGTATTCAATTGATAATATACCTTGTATACCTACTAAGCCACTGGGTCTCATTTTGAAGAATGAAGGTTTATCCGCTCCACATTCTTTTTCTTCTTTTCGTGTCGATGCTCTCAAACTATACTTTCTCTGACCAATATTTGGCAACCTGTACGGCTCTATTGTTGGCCTCATATAGATCCTGAAAACTGCAGGTGGTAATGCAGGATGGGCAGCATAGCAGGTGGCGCATGTCCTGTGGAGATGCACCACACTGGCACTGTGCTAGAGATGGGTCGAGGAAGCCCCATTTAGCCAGATTGCTTTTACAGCGGCCAGCGGCGGTCCACATTAAGAATTACTCTTCTATCCTATAGTAAATACGTTCATAATCATGTAATTCCACATACACAAGCTTAGTTTATATACTTCTACATGTAGCCATGAGACTGTAGGGAAGTGTGGAAGTGAGACGCATATATTCGAAATAAGTAAGATATTTTTATTATATATAGGCTTGCGTTTGACCACCATCTTTTGACAATTAAGACAAAACATAACATGTACACATATGTGTTTTTTTTTTTTTTTTGTTCATAATAAGAAGGGCTTTGTCGCACATGCGATTATGCCGCCCTGGTTGGTTTAACAAAATCATACAATTATATATTTAACCTAACCTTAACTTAGTTAGTTTGTATAGAATTCTAGCTGCATCAGACAGGGGTGCAGCTAGAACACTGTTACAGTAACCTATCTCGCCAATTCTACACTCTAATCTATTTCTATATTCCTCGTTCCGGACACATTCGGTTAATATGTGATAAACATCATCAACGGAATTGATACAAAATTCACAGTTAGGCGTAGTTGATTTTGCCATTAGATATAAGAACTTATTACACGGAATGTGTCCGGATCGAAGTCTTAGCGCAATAACGGTGTCACATCTGTTTAACTGCTGATTATCTATCCACGGTGAGCTCGAGGGATACGGCTGGATCGTTTTGTACCAAATTCCTTTATCTTTTGCCCTTTTATTAAAGTATTCTTTCCACAACGAATAACAATCCCGTTTGACTTGAGGTATAAGGTTGGCGAAATAAGGAGACAAGTTAATAGGAATTCCATCACATATGGCCTGTTTGGCTAATAAATCAACAATGTCGTTCCCTCTTATTCCGATATGTGATGGAATCCATTGAAGAACTATACACATATGTGGTGGACAGTAGCCCATAGTCCAGTTCTCTATGCCTCTACTGCTGCAATGCAACTTTTCGTACCAATGAAGACGGCATAACCAATTTTAACTATTATCTTCATTTAAAGAAGTTCCGTTTATTTGCATCTAAGAAATTTGAATCCATCTCGAATCCTAAATTGGCTGCCCATGTCTGAGCGACTAGTGTATGATGCGTACTCATGGTGTAGTCTTAAATAATATACTATTTAATCTACAGGGGAATCCTAAATACAGTTTGAAATCAGCTAAACGATCGGCAGCGCTAAATGCTTGTATCAAACTGTACGAAGTTGGAGAATTGGATCCGATTACTATGCTACCCGTCCGTTACACGTAAGTACTTAGATTCCTTATTTTAAACAAACTTTTACGCATAGTAAAAAGTAGGACAGCTGATGAGTACCAATCATATTTTATATTACAGTGCTGTGGATTTTGAAGACGTGAATGTAAAGACTTGCTTCCCGAACTGGCGTAGCGATGATGTGGGCGATGAAGAATCGAACCTGCCCTGTCCAGGAACCAAGAAACGAATCAGAAAGCACAGAATACAGGTATGTTTAAATCGAAGTTTCTAGTGTTAAAAAATATATCTACCCAATTTTTGAATGCTGTTTTATCGAGTTGTAGGTCGCAGGTTCGAACCCAGCCAGGCGCCTTACCTTGTGTAAGATATTTCATCACCACTGCTTTCAAAGCAGTCAAGGAAAACATCTTGGGCCCGCGTGGTGGATTACGGTCCATTCCCTCTGCTTGAGAAGCAGTAATCACGAAATAAATTATACAAAGTAAGGACGTATACAGAAAGGAGGCTAGAAACTTATAAGCGCTTACCGGAGCTTGACAGCGCTGGTAACCCGCGTAGGAAAATATATGAACGCGCGCCGATAAGCACTGAACGGTGCCGACAAGTTCCGACAAGCTTCAACACGCGCTGGTCAGCGCTGGGCGCTGCCATTTAAAATTAATAAACAACTGCTTCAACCTGCTTCCTTTGTGTAGAAGGGACCAGCGCTGTCAAGCGCCAGTAAGCGCTTATAAGTTTCCAGCTTTCTTTCTGTATACAGCCTAATGCGCCAGTCTAAAAGCTTTACTGCTTAGCGTATCTGGAAGTTTACTTCAGGAGGACTAAAAATATAGTAGTAATAATTTATGAATTGTAATATTATTATAATATCATGAATTTACTTTTCAGTTCCCAGCAGTCCTTGATAGCGTACCAGACGACGATGTATACTATTTACACATAATCAAGTTAGCGACGGTGTTCGAAGAGCCAAAGGATTCTCGCGAGAAAGCCTTGTATGACCTTCTGCAGCAGGGCGAAGGCTATGGATTCTTGACGCAGCAGCCTCTACCAAGACTGTGCGGGTTCCCTATGTACATGACTGTTGGGGAAGTTTCTACTTCTATCGAAGTGAACTATGCCGTTATTAAGCTCGATGCTAAGATGGTCCAGTTGGTGAAACAGTAAGTTTTTAAACTAAGCCCTTTTTTGTCGTATGATAACAAGATAACTTAATATATCGCTATTATCCCAAAATTTTGAATCGAGATATAACATCTTTTAAATGATAACTTTTTGTTGATAAACTGTGTACTACTTGTGTATGTCTTATCTTGTTTTAGCTACAACTATCAAACGTGGAATGGTTTAACTGTCGTAATTTTCGGAAATTGTTAAATTTTCTGGCCATTTTTTTTATTACATAAGAACCTTAAAAAAAAAATGAATGAAATCGGGTAAATCGTTCTCAAGTTATACTGTGACCAATAGAAGTACTCACTCTAGAAATACTTACTCTTAATAGAAATAGAGAGACTATATATATGTTAGTCTGTAAGGTATATATCTATGGGCCAAGATGTCTGATAAATAAATGATTTATTATTATATTATTATTATAGGGATTCCTTTTTATATTTATATATATGTAAGAGCCCGCTCACAGCGAGATGCGACGCGATAAGTAAAATGCGCACTTTATGGTAGTGATGCAATACACCGCTAAATTTTGTTTGTTTTAATCTCGTGGAGAGTCGATCCGGTACATGGAACACTATCGATTTGTAACGATAAAATTAAAAAAAAGTAACTTTTTTTTTTAAACTCGTATTCATTTACGCATGTATGGATGGAAGGGGAGAGGGAGGCCAAAGAAAAGATGGATGGATTGTTTGAGAAGTGATATGAAAGAAAAGGGAGTTAGTGATAGCATGACGAGTGACAGGACAGAATGGAAGAAAAAAACGTGTTGCGCCGACCCCAAATAAAACGGGACAAGGGCAGGAAGATGATAATGATGATGATTCATTTACGCATGTACGAAATTAATTTCTTTAGGAAAACGTCAGCTGAGCGAGTCCAATGACCTGTAGGTAGTTAGTACGCAACGCCGACCACTACCTCACTCAGAGTATACACAAGTATCACAACTATTTTAACTAAAATGCCTAAGGCATTAAGTCCGCCTTTGTACTGTTTTAGTGCATAAAGTTTTAATAAATAAATAAACTATTCCAGATTTCACTACTTCCTATTCGAGCAAGTACTGGCCATCGCCAAGAAGTTCCTAGTGTTTGAGGGCAAAGTCAACTGTATGTACGTCGTGCCTGTGAAGGAGGACAACGGATATGATATAGACTGGACTATTATGACCACACATGACAGCATACAGCCAGTTCAACCTACGTCTTATGAGGTAAAACTTTATCAAAATTTTTTTTTTTGTCTACGGTGAAAATCATCTTTGACGAAACCCGCTCTTGGGTGGAGCGGGAGACAGTGTCAGACTCTTACTGACTAAAAACCCCGCGCCGTTCCTTCTAGCCTTCATACCGGGGCACGAGCTCCCATTCGGACAACCCTGTCCCCAGTAGGCTTCGACCCAGCTGGGCCACTCCTGGACTTTATCATCATCATCATTTCAGCCGATACACGTCCACTGTTGGACATAGGCCTCCCCCAAGCGTCGCCACAACGAACGTTCATGTGCGTCTCGCATCCATCGGTTTCCCGCAACCTTCACCAGGTCATCAGACCACCTTTTTGGAGGCCTTCCAACGTTGCATTTTCCGGTATGCGGTCGCCACTCCAGAACGTTTTGGCCCCAACGGCCATCTGTTCTGCGAGCAATGTGCCCTGCCCATAAAACTTTATGGTTACACACATATAAACTCTTTAACGTTATTTCTGTAGTTTTTTAACAACACAAAGAAATGGACTGTGTTATAAAATAAAGCAGTGATAAGTGGGCCAAGGATTTGGAAATGATTAAATGCCTTTTTTACGCGGGAAATCATCAAATGACTTTTTCTCCTCGGGGTGAGGCGAGAGGAAGTGTAAAAATTTTACTGATTAAGTCCCACCGGTGTTCCTTCAGTTGCCCTTTAGGCTGCAGTTACTCTTTAATCAACCCTAGTATGACAATCCTGCAGTCGTGGCAGGAAACTAAAATCTAGTTAGAACTTTAAGTATTACAAGATTTGTATGTATATGCGTGGTCTACCATAATCACTTGATTGAAAACACTTTTATTCTGCAGGAGAGGCTTTTCATAGAAGTAACACCGGAAAACTATAAGAATTGTGTGGTCACACCTTGGTATAGAGTTCTACCGGACAGGTGAGTTATTATTACGATTTTCCCATTTTAAGCTAATAATAAAATTATAATATTGCCATTTATTTTCCCTCACAATGTTTTCTCTCAAAATAAGTAAAATGTTTTAAATTTTATAATTTTTTTTTACCTTACATTTAAGTGTTATTAACACTTGTCATATTGTGGAGCAATGAGAAGTCTTATCAATAAGAAAAGTGTTATAAAATATGTGTATTAATATTAACTGTCACGCACCGTTTCATCAGCGTCTATACAGCTTTGCTTCTAATCTTCATACCGTGATGTTTTATTATAGCAGTCTTCCTTGATTAATGGGCTATCCAACACTAAAAGCTTTTTTCAATTCGATTAAGAGATTGTGCGGTTTAAACAAACAAATTCTTAATTCATGAATCCCCAAGCGACCACCGGTGGCCGCGCATCTATTGTCTTACTATTGTGTCTCTAATTGACGGTATCTGAAGGGTTAAGGTGATTGTTACGGGTTGTTCGTGACCATTCTGCCGCTAGATGGCGTTGAAGTTAACATTTTTAGTTTTTTTTTTTTTTTTTTAGTATAATCGGAACAATATTAAGTCACAGAAATGGTAGAGCGGTAATCGGACATTCCACTTTATCGAAATTAGTCAAATTATAGCTTCAAAACCCATCTGATTCGCCATATTTCTAAAAACTGATATCCTTAATAATACCGCTTAATAATATTAGTATAGTATAGATGGGGTGTTAAAAAACATTACTAATCTTTTTTGTAAAAGACTGTTGTATGATGTCTCTCATTAATGCCCTTTGAGCTGCTATAAAAAGGTCTCAATAATGTCTATATTTTTTCGGAATACAATAAACTCGTCCATTGAAATTGTACGTCTTATGTTTTTCTTTTCAGGTATATTGTGTCGAATGTTCTAGAATATATGACACCACAGTCTCAATTTGATTCAGACTCGTATCTGACGTTTGCCGATTATTATGCAGACAAATATAAACTGGAGGTTATTGGCGAAAAAACTCAACCATTGTTGGAGGTAAGTTCTTTGAATACAGTATAATTTATTTATTTGAGATTACTCTATATATATTGTTAGTAACACGAAAATACTTGAGCCAATGTTAGTAAACAAAAAAAGTCAAATGACACAAAATATTTAAAAAAAAACACAGATTTTAGGACAATGCGACACCAGAAGGCTTGTAAGCTATTTCCCTGCGTGCAGTCGTATCCAACATTCCAGCATCGGAAAATCCCATCGGTCCGCGATACGCTGTCGGTTATGAAACCATTGCCATTCTTGTCTCTATTAAAACAAAATATCGTCGGATTAACCTGCAACTTACACACATATTCTTATACACACATGGCCTGACAGGGTTGTTTCTGTATTTATGGTGTTCTGTGCGTCTGTTTGGGCGGAATAAACGTGTTTTCTTTCTTTTCTTTTTCTTTTCAACTTCAAGACAAATGTATTTTTGTTTTCGGAGAATAACCTGCAGTAGGGGCTGGATAAAACCAGAGTCTGGGATTTTTTAGAACTACTCTTATGATTACCATCAGAAAATGGAACCCCATGACTGCTTAAAAGATTACCCCGGAACCCCTACGCGTAGTTTCAATTCTATAGTTGTTTCCATTTACTATGGCAAACACTAATAACTCATTGTAGGAACTCAAACTAAAAAAGAAAATATAAACTGGGTCTGTACACCTAGCCAAGTTGCTAGTCTGCAATAGTTAACGCTAGTAGAAAGCTTTAAATGTACGGGAGTGACGCGCTATCAACGCTCAGTCACGTGGTCAGAACAAAAGAATTGGCGGCAAGGTCAACTCGAAGCGTTTGACGAAAGCGAAACGGTTGTAACTTGGCCAAGGGGGCAGGATAGATTGCGATTCACGACGCCTTTTAAGAAAAAAAAAATCTATTTTCATTATAGTTAAATTAAGGATGTCTTGATAAGCAAAATATGAAGCAATGAAGTCAAATTCAAAGTAATTTATTTGTTGTAATGAATACATTTTTACAAGTAATGAATACATATTGAAATTGAAAATCCCTAAGGAATAAAGTTTTAATAAATAGTTATCCTTTTTCGAACTCTGAGTAAACATTTTTGAGCAAAATCGACGTTGATCGATTGGTGTGGTAACTTTAGCTTTTTTTCGTAGGTACGCAATATCAGTTCAAGGATGAACTGTCTATTACCCAGAGCGGCGACCATTAACACACTAACGGAAAAACAAAAGAAGCTAGTGTCAGCTTCCCAAGGAGACGACAAAACCAACAGAGGCTTTGCTGAGATTTTCGTGGCGGAGTTTTGTGTTCGATATGACTACCCTGGCGTGTTGTGGTACAAGGCCATAATGTTGCCAAGTATAATTCACAGGTAAATTTTAGATTTATTTATGTTTTAAGGGACAGCCCTTCACAAACTTTAAAGGCTTGCTGAGTAGACAAAACTGAACAACCTTCCACAAGTTTATTTTTCAGGAAAAGAAAAGAAAATCGGCCTATCTATACAAATTGTCCTATTAGTTTTAATTTTTTTATGGTAAGGCTGATTTTTTTTTTTGTTTCCTGAAAAAAGTCTTGTGGAAAGTTGTTCAGTTTGCCCAGTTTGCAGTTTTGCTTTTTACTGAACAAGCTCTTAAAGTTTATGGAGGGCTGTCCCTTACACCCTGTATAGCACCATCTAAATCTTTCTCACAATGGAATCAAAAACTCAATGTACTGTAGTTTTTTATAGAAATCATAAGGTAAGCCTGTGTCAAGCGATGGACATCCTTTTTCCTACTGATGTTGCAATTTACAAAGACGATATGCACAGTAATAATTTTATTTGAGGTGGAGAATTAATAAATAAGTTTTCCCGCTTAGGTTGGAGTGTGAGGGAGTATCAGAGTTTTCCTGTCTAAAATCTACTTGTGTTCTTTCATCTGAACACACGGGCTTGTTGGTCTAGTGGTTAGTGGTCGTCGTGTGTTCGATGGTGGAGGTCGTGGGTTCGATTCCCACCCAGGACTTATGTTTATGTGATGAGCATGATCATTTGTTCTGTGTCTGGGTGTTATTTATCTATATGTATGTATTTAGAAATATATATAAGTATTTTGTAGTTTGTTTATCAGTTGTCTAGTACCCATAACACAAGCTCTGTTTAGCTTGGGACTAGACGACGTTGTGTGATAGTTGCGGAATTTAAAAAATATCGGATAAATCTATCTTTTTTTTTATTATTGATAGGGTTGCGTTTGACCACCATCTCACCTGATGGTAAGCGACGATGTGGTCGACGATGGAACACGCTTGCCTAGAAGTAACCTATTCACTCTTGACTAGACCCCTAAGTTGTAGCTATCAGGAAACACAGACTCCGGCAGGGAATTTCACTCCTTGGCTGTACGCACAATAAATCTGATAAATCTGAAGAAAAACCAAGTAACCATGGCTATGGAATGTAAAGAGTATCGACTTTTTGCGTTTTAGAGCACCACAGAATTACTTTTTTGAATATTTCCGCACTGGTAAGGCATCAGTAATATTGTATTTAAAAAACATAATCTCTTACAGAGTGTTCATGTTACTGGTCGCTCACGAATTGCTGACAGAAATATCAAAAGACACCAAATATGGAACACCAACTAGAAAGAAAGGCAAGTACAATAATCAACCCGATATTTCAAGTAAGTTTCTATTCTTGACTTCTCAGTGCATGATGACTACTGCAGCATTCTTGTAAGCTAACCAATGTTCATTTTTCATCAAGCAAACTAATCATCGTATGTATACTATTTTAGTTCTAGTTTAATATGGGGTGGCATGATGTACTATACGTTCCAAATAATAATAGGAAAGTCAATAACCTCAATCTGTCAAATGTTGAGTGAAAAGTATGGTTTGCAAATAAACCTTATTTGCGTATCAATAAAGTTTTTTTTGCTTTGCTAAATCTAGATGAAGTTAAAACCTTATTGTTAAATGTAAATCACCTAAATATAATGTTTTCAATCATAATTTATTTAAAAAAAGAACTATTTTCTTTCTTCTTTTCATTGTTAGGAACAATATTCGCCTTAAAGGGTATACTTTAGGGTCCTATAGTCACCAAGTTGGAATCTGATGATGGTATCTTGGCGAAATCATGGGAACTCATCAAATTCAATCAGATTTTTTAGTGAAGTCGGTTATTTATTTATAGAAAGGTTTTGTTCACTCTACTCAATTTCTTCGATTTGACAGTATGATGTGAAGTCACAACATGGCGATAGATCCTATTCTTATTTGGAACGCATAGTACTGTGTATTTCATACTCTCAGCCTCGAACCACAAAATAGATAGGTACAGAAGACAATCTCATGTATGTACTTCACTTTCAATACCTGCGCTTGGTGGACGCACACTAACGAGCGTTTGAAGCGGAACTGTTCGACGAGTGAGCCAAGACGCTCCCGAGATATCGTGTCCGTGAGCGGCGTCTATGTGTGCGTTGCTCGAGCGCGCTTTGTATGTAGATTGACATTTGTACCTATATATTTTGTGCTCGAACCAAATCTAGTCACAGATCACACAAAAACGTACTATCGTTGCTTTACGTGATTGACGATGACGACAGGCCTGTTTGTGTTTACGCCATCAGTTTACGAGTTAACTAAATGTAAACAATCTTAACTAGTCTTTTAACTAAAAAAATGTCTAAAACTTTTTATTTAAGTATTTACCTAAGCCAATGTTAAGTAATTAAGAGGGTCCTTTTCCACTCGCCTATCGTAAACATCAAAAATGGTTTAAAAGCTTGTTACTTCACCTAACGCAATCCAACGCGATGTTTGACGGAAAGGCATCGCAAAAAAAGAGAGATAACGCCTGAAAACTCGAATATTTCACAAAACTTGCTCCAGGAAATAGCTGTTTTTTTTTTAATCCTTAAAAGCTTTTCAAAAAAGTTGTCGTCTTTTAGAATCTTAATAAAATTTGCACAGCTTCTATAGTTTTAATTTTTTTACTTTTTTAATTTTTAGGCAAATCATGAAGTATCAAAGTTCATACAAAATAGGAGATTTTCAGAGGTCTTGATTTTAATAGAAGCTTAGATAATATTCAAAATATACTGTGTTTCCAAAATAACTAATGAAAAATGTGTAATAACGTCATAATCGGTTATGAGCGGTTGTATAAAACACAGTGAAAACTTGTGTTGAGATGCATCACCTTAACTAAATTTAAATAATTTTTGTATGTACACTTTATATACGATTTATTTTAAATAAAAAGACATCAAAATTGTTTACGTTTAGTTAACTACCTGGTTTATAATATGTCCTATATATTTAAAAATATATAAGTATGTTTATCAGTTGTCTCATTTGACTCGTATCAAAAGCGTTGCTTAATTTGAGACTAGATGGCGTTTTGTGAAAGTTGTAAAAAATGGTCTTTCTAATTTTACAATTTTATTTAGTTTCACCTGTACCGATGTCTTTCTGTCATCAAATCTTGCAAATTAAATTTGACCCATTCCCCGGTTACCGATTGAGCTGAAATTTTGCATACACGTGTAAATCAGATGACAATAATAATATAATAATAATATATTTATTCAGAATTAAAATTTGGTAAAATAGTTACATAAAATCTTAGAAATAATTACAATGGTATGACTATGTTCTGTGCCTGTACTAGGATAAACCTGTATCACAGGCGTAGAAGTTCTTAAGTTATGGTTTTTTGTAGAACAATAAAAATGATAACAATATTTAACAATTAAAGTCTCTAAACAATGAAAATTATTACAATTTACTATGTTATATACCTAGTTTACTTAAACACTAAAAGTCACAATAACAGTCTAATTACACACACATGATTTTACGTCAGCAGAAATTATAATTGGGTTAAAGTCGAGGTTGCATCAATATTGAAGAGTTATGTTTACATTGGACACTTATATATACCGATCAGCTAATATGCTTAAATATTAAGAAAAACAACGGTTTGTAGGTCAGCGCACAAGAATTTACAGTCAGCGGTATGCGTTATACGGAAGTCTGGCCTTGAGTGTGACGCTCTAGGTGCCCTCATAATCGACAGAGTTTATATATTTGTATTCCGCAATTTTTCTAGCAGGACACTCAGCGTCTCCCGTTTTGTGGTTGGAGGGCTTTTTGAAACGAGAGCAAGTTGCACATTTCAGTGAGTCCGCTTTCTTTGCACACTCGACCATCGAGTGTCCTGTCTCACCGCAGTGGCCGCACGTCGAGTTGACTTCTCTGCAATGCAAAATTATTATGACATGCAGCTGATCTGATGATAGAACCGGAAGGTGGCTATAGGAATTTGGTAGTTAAACGACACAACCCAAACGAGTGTGGGCTCGTATGATACGTCTTAACGAGTAATAACTATATAGTATACCTATAAATCTATATATATAAAAATCAATGCCACTTTTCGTTGTTAATTTATAACTCAAGAACGGGCTCACCTATCTAAACCAAATTTTTAGGCTTTGTTCGGACTATTTAGTAGATGGTTTATGTGAAGTTTGGTAGGGTATAGTAGGGTAGAGTAGGGTAGAGTAAGGTAGAATAGGGTAGAGTAGGGTAGAGTTGGGTATAGTAGTGTGGAGTAGAGACGAGCGGGAGCGAAGCCGCGCGGGCAAAAGCTAGTATACCTATAAATATTTACATTAAAAGCTTGTTTATTATTATACTTTATCTTTTCCACCATTTATTGTAAAATGGCAGCTGCATATTTTATGGCTTACTTCTCAGGCTCACTAACTTCTGCACCTAGTTTGGGAGTCAGAGGGTTTAAAAATAATCTAATTACTTGAAGTGTTTATACTAATATTGTTTTACTACTTAGGATCTTTTTACAGGCATGCTTAAGATTAAATAAATAAGTTAAAAATAATTATTGTTTAGTTCATCACCATCATCATCATATCAGCTGAAAGACGTCCACTATTGGACATTGTTTAGTTATGTATGTCTATTTAGAAATGTAATAATATTTTATTAATTGGCGTGTTTCTTAAAAATTTATGAAGTTTTTTGTATTAGGCAAATATTTATTAAGATATATTTTAGTTAAAAGCAGAATTAGAATTTTAATGGTAAATAAATTATCCTGCAGAGCAAGATTGGCTGCCGATACAAGGAAGTATACAAATTGCTACAAACTCGCTGCTCGCACAAGTTGAGGAGCCAACCCAGATAATGTCTGTGGACAGGTAAGATTAGTACAACATGTGCGCCACGGTTTCACTCAGATTAATTAAAAAAAAAAAACTGCCACAACCAGATTTGAAAGGTCTACGAGTACTTATTAACCTTACATAATGTAAAAGGTCTTAGGTAATTAATTTTGAATAAAAAAAAAATCTGTCTAATAAAATAGTCTAATACCCAATTATAATAATATACTCGTATTTATTAAGTAATATAAAGTAAAGTATGTCATCTTATTTTTTAGGATTCATAACCAAATCGACGATGATGGCGGCATAAGGCCTAACATACTTTCCATGAAAGAGAGCCTCTACAAACTACAACAAAAAAAGCTGAGCAAAGAGTTCCCGTGGGACGTAAGTACTTGAACTTTAGTTTTAGGTTTGACCTTATTTTGACTGGATGGCATTTCCTTTCAGCTGCAAGCGTTGATCGTATAATATGATGTTATATCAAATTAAGCATTATATTAAGTCGGTTTTTAATCAAGTGTTCAATATACAGGGTTATTTGTAAAACACTAGCAACCTCTTAGGTGCCAGTTAAAAACATCATAAACAAAAACTTTTGTTCTATGACTTTTTACAAAACATAACACAATTACCAAAAACATACCTTTAAGAGCGTTAACGTCTCGCGCAGCAAGTCAAGATTAGGCATTGCAGTGCAAAAATCACGCACACAGACGCAAGCGCGTCTGTGTAAATAGAGTTGCTGCGGCCTCTCTGAATATAGTCAAATTTATAGTTTTGATCCATTTCTTGTGGCATAAAACGTAATGTGTATTAAGTCATTTTTTTTTTAAATATAATTATACTATTTTGTTAATACTTCACAACCTCATTTTTAACCGACTTCAAAAAAAGATGTTCGACTGTATGAACTTCTCATTGATGAAACAGTCTATATACAGTGAATAGTGGGAAACAAGCAACTTTTGCTGGATAGGTTATTTAATGGGGGTTCTGTGAGAATATATATATTATTTATGCAAAGATTTCTGCCATAATAAATTTCAAAAACTTGACAAAATGTAAGGTTAGGAACTTATTTTTCAACGAAAAAAAAAAGAAAAGACGTTCTAGTCAGTGTGTTACGTTATTACATAGGTACATTATGCGATATTTTCGCAAATTATCATTCGGTTTTTCGTAGTTCTGATGTATATTTTTGGAGATGTTGTACATCTCTAAAGATAATTATGTTTATACACAAAAATATATACGAAACTCCTCAATAGCGTACGCGTATCATAGTACGCGTATTATGATTTGGTTATATAATTACTGGTTAGACTCCTTGGACTTCTATGTCCTAGGGAGCCCATTCAGAGGAGTTTTGTTTATTCTAATAAATAATTTAGGCTTAAGTCAGTTTTTATATTTACTAAATAAATTTACATGTTTGAATACATCAACAAAACGTAAAAAAATATGGAAAAGTAAAATAAAAAAAAATAAAAAATAGTCATCAGTCAATAATCATGCCGAATTAGTAAGTCGTGTTCCTAAGTGTCATCGACCTAGATTTTCGTGGGTCAACAATTTCTGGAACGAGGCACTTATTATAATAATCGATTAATTTGGTTTTCATAATACTCGTATTAGGTCTTTACCTATGAAATTGCCGTTTTGTATGAAAAAAATTAAACGATTTTTTTCCATGTATTTTATATTTGTATTAATCGAAGTAATCACTCATGCAATCAATGCATCTTTGCCAACGCAGTGGCAGTTTATTGATGCCCTTCTTAAAGAAATCAGCTGGACGGGAGGCAACAAATTCTTCAAAGGCATTTTGTACTGCCTCTCGGGTATTAAATTTTTTTCCCTCCAAGAAGTTAGCCAAATTCTGGAAAAAGTAGTAGTCTGTAGGAGCAAGGTCTGGTGAGTAGGGCGGATGACGGAGAGCTTCCAACTCCAGTTCTTGAAACTTGGAGACCATCTGCTGTGCAGTATGAGGTCGCGCGTTGTCGTGCAGGAGCAACGGAGACGAGCGATAGACCAATGCTGGTTGGAGATGTGCCAGCTTCTCCATCATTGTGTTCAGTTCTTCACAGTACACATCTGCAAATAATAAGAAAGTGTGAACTTATTGGTGAAAATGTAAATTAGTTTGTGACTATTTTGAAAGAGATTTTCATCTCTGTTGTCGGTTCCTAGTAGAAGTTTTATATTGTTAATTAGTGTTTTTGAGTCTAATATAAGATATTAGGAACAATAGAAGTAAGATAGCATAGTACTTATAAAAATTATAGAAAGTCATAATCTTTACTGTCTCAGTTTCGTAATTAGAAACTGATTTTGACCTTTTTTATCTTATGTCCGATTCTCACCAACACTTTGTTTTTAGTTGAAACCTATCTAGAAAATGACATTGTAGTAGTTAGATTTCCAATCGGTAATGTTTTGGGTGAGAAATAGAGAAAATGGTATTACGTAATATGGCTGAATAAAAAATAAAAGTAAAATTGGCTCTAAAAATCATGGATTATGTGGAAAGTGTACACACAATTTAAATTGAAAAAAAAAACCTACCTCTCGTTGCGGGGAACGCACCATTATAGAATATTTACGTATAATTTTTAACCAAAAAACACGCCCGCGCTGTCCTTCGCGCTCGGTACCAAAAACTAAGCGTGTATGTGGTACGCCGCCCGACACCCCGCGAGTTCCCCTCCGTTGCTCTGCGCAAGTACATTCGTCCCGCTACTGTAGGGAATATTGTAATACTGTGCAAGACACTGTTCTTAAACATGCAAAACCCATAGCAAAGTTTAAAAGAATAAAGAAAACTAAAGTACATAAAGTACCTATTATTAGCATAGCATAAATACCTTTTAGGAGCACGAGCCTTAGAACAATTTTCTGGCATTTTTCTTTTACTTCTTTTTCCTTTAAATAGCTTAGTTTTATTTCCCATTGTGGCTGAAACATAATTTCCTGTTACACTTAATATTTAGTCACTCAACAAAATTAATAAAAACAACATATACTTACCAAAGTATCAAAATTGGAATGGCCGCACAATAATAGCAATTTATCGTCGTATGCACACTCAAGGTCGAGCGAGCGCAGAGCGACGTTCTCTCTCTAGAAGGCCTCGCAGGCGACTGAATTTGTCAACTTTTTTTTTTTTTTTTTGAGTGGCCTCTCGCAGGTCAACCTCTGAGGTTGTCGTCTGCTCAACCGAACTTGCCTGTGGCGGCCCTGAATAAATTCAAAGCCTCCAGCCAGGGCTTACTTAAAAAACTACTTACAAATTAAGTGACAACGCTAAGGGCACCCCCTGTGGGGTACGAGCCTCGGCTTAGGGCGTCACTGGGGGAGGGCAGCAAAGGGACGGGCTGGATCGAGCAAAAAATAATATTTATTATTATTAGGGGAATTTAAAGCTACAGCTCAGCGGCGCGGGCTGGCTCGAGCAAAAGTCGGGGAAGAATTTGTCAACGCTCGCGCGCCGATATTTATACTATTTTTAAAATATTTATTAAAAAATGATAAAGCTATTTAAATTCAAATTTTAAATGGTAAAGTTTAAAGAAAATGTTCTACTATCAGTATAAATTATTATTTTATTTATAAATGGGAGTTAAATCAGTGCAAATGATCATTTTATGTGCCCATTATTTCTTAATAATTTGACATCGTTTTAATTTTAATTTACTAAGTTAATGAACTAAATCAATGAATCTTTTAACATAACTATTTTGTTGAGGATCGTAGCTATAGGCCTATATTTTTTGGTTTATTAATTATGCTAGAATTTTAGACGTTTTCGAGCTTCGAAATTGACTCTGTGCGTAAAATCGTCAAATCTCTGTTTACATATCTGAATATTATTTACAAACGTGCATTTAATTTAAATTAAATCCAGCCTACCTATTTAGACAGAAATATTTCCTAATGATATTAGTAAATCACATGTCTGTGTCTATGTCATTAATGCGTATAAACAAACGGGTTTGAAAATCATGGAGCAAAATAGCGCGCCAGGCGAGTGAACACTCTTAAGATTTCGTTGTTCTATCTAACATATTTCAACTCTGTATTTTGCCGTATCTACTTACGGTTCCCATGCACTGTTCTCGTAATAATAGGAAGCAGGCTTCCGAAACATTGTCATCACACCTACCTAGCAAGCGTTCGCACCATTTTCGTGTACTCATCACACTAGAAAATTGATACGCCTGCCAGCATAGACTTCGTAACATTCAGAACGTTCAATTTAAATATTTTTAGTTTTGTATGAGAATCTGATGAACGAAAATATGATATTTTTTCAAAAGTTATAGAATAAAAGTTGTTGTTTATGATGTTCTTAATATAGTCCTAAAAGTTTGCTAGTGTTTTACAAATAACCCTGTATTGATGAAGTGAACAAAAATCAGAAAAATAATACTTTTGATAAACGTAAAAAAATATGAGTATACTTTAACGTTTAAAATGTTCTGGCCAGTTTTATTGGACCATATAATGACATCTGAGATCTGGCCACGACACAAACACAAATAATTAAAAAATAATCACACTCGACCGGATTTTTTAATTCGATCGAATTTCGACCCAGCAACTCATACAACATAATAATTATTTTCAACAGGAGAAAATGGAGCCTATCGACATAGAGCGAAACCTGTCCACGGTGACAGTAATGGACGTGGAGTGCTATGATGAGTTCGTGTCCGCACCACTGAAGCCCTTGCTCGCCGCATCGTCCAGCGTCAGGTCGCCGCACTCCGTCTTTGGACACTCTGCCGCCGCCATATCTGCGCCTCCCGCCAAGTATGTACATAGCATAACAAGTAGTTTGGTAATGAGCCTTATAGTATTTGGGAGAACTTCTAAAAAGGTAACCCGTACCAAGGAATATAGATGGGGATCTAGTCGGTAAAAGTCTGACTAGCCCTCCCTCTCTGCTCTCGGGAGTCATTAGATGATTGTTGACCCTTTGTTGGGATTCAGGCTTCTTTTCAGCAAAGGGCTGTAATCTGCCAGGCTTGCGCAGTGCGGATTGGTGGATGTCACATATCGTCGAATTTTTGGTTCTAGGATTTTTTTCTTTTCTCGCGATGTTTTTCTTCGCCGTTTTTAGCGCCTGCCTGGGTTTGAAACCATTGGGTTACCACTGCTCTCTAGTCTAGTAAGAAAAGCATTTCAAGATGTTGAAAAGATGAATTATGGCTATAAAATGATAGCAGTATGAAAAGAAATCGGTGAACGTAAAAAAAAAATACAAGCTTTTAATAAAAATCATTTTTTCATAGCAAGCTTTTATAGCTCGGTATACCTATATAATTAATACTCGTCAAGACGATTCACACGAACCCAAACTCAATAGTGTTGTGTCGTTTAACTGCCAAGTTCCTATAGCCACCTTCCGGTTCCATCATCAGATCTGCTCCAAGTCAAAATAATTTTGCATTGTCAATTTGACACAGATTTACGCATGCATGCAAAATTTCAGCTCAATCGATAACCGGGAAGTTGATCAAATTTAATTTGCAAGATTTGATTATAGACAAATATCGGGACAGGTGAAACTAAATAAAAGCTTGTAAAATACATTCAGCCGAACATAGAACCTCCTTCCTCCTTAAATCGGTTGAAAAAAGTTGCGCCGATCCTAAACAAATTGGATTCCAGATTTGAATTTAATTTTTCCCTTACCAGGTACATCGACCATATAGAAATTCTAAAGAAGACAGGAACTGGAAAAGGTCCAGAGTTGCGCGATATTCTGGCTGCATTAACGACTATTAAGTCTCATGATACCTTCGATTTGGAACGCGTGGAGTGCCTGGGCGACTCCTTCCTGAAGTTCGCAGCGACTCTTTATCTTTATCACAAGTTCACTACTCTTAATGAAGGGCAACTTACAAATATCAAATGTCGGCTTATTAGTAACAGGTAATTATGTTAAATTATTTAATGCTGTAACAAAGTTTAATATCTTTCATGACTTTCGGTTTTTTAATTCAGATTTTGGAGTTACAAACGTCAAACCATACTTTTGTACCAAAGTTTGACACGTTGGAATTAGAGAAATACTCCATTTTAAGTTCAGAAATCGATGGTTAGACTTTTAAAGAAAGGATTACATTAGCAGCATATCGTAGACCACTGCTGGACAAAGACCCACGAAGTAAAATGAATGTATTAAAACGTCCCTAACCGACTGCTTTGTGCGCTGAGCCGAGCTGTGTTTCTAGTTCTTCCGCAACCGTGAAAAATGCACTCGCAAATATTTCAACACCTATATTTGTTTTTAGGAACCTATACTATGCCGGGGAGCGATTCAACCTAGCCGGCAGAATGAAGATCGAGCAGTTTGGCCCCAGAAAAGATTTTATGCTACCAGGATTCTTTGCACCGCGTGAGGTTGAGGAGTTCCTTGATGAAAAAAAGGTAAATCATTTTTTATCTGAACTGTCATTGCATATTTTTATTATTATTATTATTGATTGTCGCTATTTAATATGATAGTAAGCGATGATAAGGTCGACGATGGAGCAAGCTTGCCTGGAAGTAACCTATTCACCATTTCTTAAAGACTCGAAGGTTATAGCTATCAAGAAACTCGGATTCTGACAAAGAATTCCAATCCTTAGCCGTACGCGCGATCAGCGCGTTCCCAAAACGTTACAGAATAAAATTGCATGTTTTTATATGTTTGTAAAAGGGTTCTATAGACGATTGCAAAGCAGCAGGATAAGGCTAATGTAGTATGAAATAAAATAGTGAAACTGACAGCTAACAGGACACGTGACGCAGGATGGAAGTTGGGACATGTTCACGTAGGAACCTAATGACAGCGTCAGTGGACGACATTGCCGTGGCCGAATGTTAGGCCAGTCAAGAAATTTAACTTAAAAAAAGGTGTTGTGATTCCTGACCCGACCCATAGGCACAATTTGACACATATTTTTGGCATAATCAGTAAAATCCCACTATTGATATTTAATTAGATCTTCTTGTGGTCGGGTCAGGCCGCCACAATCGTACTCGTACGACTCAAAAATTACAAGGCACAAATTCTTGGGATAAGTGGCACAATAAAACTCTATTAAAATAACCATTTTGTGCCATAGTAAAATCTCCATTCCATGTCGTGGTCGGGACAGGAATCACAACACAAAAAAGAACTAGTTTTGCCATTGACACGCTATGAAGGGCAGAACTAGCGGATAGTTTCACATGTTAGACAGAAAACAAGGTGGTACAAATGAGTTAATTACTTCGTATTCAAGTACGAAGCAACCTTCTTATCTTCTCTTCTATATTATAAAAATGACCCCCGTTTTCCCTTGTCACGACATAGCATGAAAACGGCTTGACCGATTTGGCTGATTTTTTTTTGTTGTGATTGTTATTGTGAGGAGAAGGTTCTTATGGAAAAAAAATTAGGGTAGTGTAGGGTAGAGTAGGGTAGGGTAGGGTAGGGTAGAGTAGGATAAGGTAGAGTAGGGTAGGGTAGAGTAGGGTAGAGTTGGGTGCAGTAGGGAAGAGCGGGAGCGAAGCCGCTCGGGCAAAAGCTAGTATCTTATAATTTTGCTAAATTATGTAATGACTGAATGTCTAATGATTTTCTTTGATCACACTATCTTCGTTTTGGTTTATACAGGGATACTGGTAAATAAATGTATTCCTTGCAGTACGTCGTGGACTCGTGGTAGGTCTAAAATGCAACAAATTAAGCCAGTAAATGTTCTATTCAGTAGTTATTGATTTAATCATTTGAAGCCAATTTACGTCGCGACTGAACTAATTTTTTTTTTTCTCTTTTTATTTTATTAAATTTTCAGTTTATTCTCATTTCATAGGCTCTTATTTTATTTAGCCAATTGGGGGCACTATTGAAATGCTCACCAAAATATTTTTTGTCCCAACGACTAAGTCCCAAGTAAAATATAACATAAACCTCTTGGCCTCTTTCACCAGACCCATCCCATCATTGGGCCTTAAAAAACAACGTTTTAGCTTCCAAACTAAATATGCACTCATCAGTAGTAGAGTAATTCAAGTAATAAATGCTATTCTATTCTACATTTTTTTATTTAAATTCTTATATGTTACCGAACCGAGCGAAATTTCAGGGCACCCTGACACGAACAGAATAGGTTAGAAAGGGAATAACGGAGGCTAGAGTGAGCGAGAAAAGCGAGCAAATGAAACCCCGGTTATCCGCTTCGTGTTAGGTTGCTTTTAACCTTACAGACCTTGCTGTCTTTCTCAAACTGTCAATTAGTGTTAAAGGCGTTTAAAAATGGCATAAAAAGAAAACTAAACTTAAAATCGTAATGTCTTTAATTAATCAATTTATTATTACTTATGCATCTGACGTACTCGGCCAGGTGTTTTATTAGATAACTTAATTACTTTACTATTATTATTAATAGCACAAAGTTCAAATACACAATATTTATAAACGTTGTCTAAGGATCAGTCAGACGATTGATAACCCTTTTTTGTTTGGCACGCGCATCATTATTTGTCAGCTAAATGAAATGAAACATACTGACTAGCTTGACAGAGTCGTTGTAAAACGTACAGTCAACAAAAGATATAAGTGCAATTGTATAACTATTTGATGGCCTTCTTGCACAAAAAAATCACTAAATTTATGTGTCGATACAGAATTGATTCAAAGAAAACTAGTCTAAAATTTTCAACTTCAAAGAAAATGAAACAATGTTTTAAATTCCATTTGTTCATAACATTATTAGTGATATCAGGTGCAAGTGGGTACTTTAATACAGATGGTGCATGTCCTTAGTTTTAAAATCTTTGACATCACCCTTCTGAGTGTTTTATTAAGTTATACTCAATCAATCATAGATTATATTGTCAATGTACTAAAAATTCTTTACTTATTCGTCTTTTACTGACTGTGTTACACGCATCAGTAACTGCTCATTTTGTATATTTTTAGATTGCGCAATTGTGCTTACTCACAGTACTAAGTTTATTTATTTTTAGAGGTACTATGGAACTTGATGAATTCTTTGACAGAAGCAAACACGTCATCTGCTAGCACTTCAGGCGTGTGGAGTGCGGCGAAATGGCCCCCAAAATTGTAAGATGTAGATCTTACTAGGTTCCGGAACTTATCTCTAAGTATCCAATCTGGTTGGTAGGTGACCTCGTAGAGGAATTTGACTGCTGCCATTGGTACATCAGTGGGTATACTGAAATAAAAATAAATTGGTTTAGTAGGTTGTTTAGTCGGAACTCCATTTCCATGCGGAAGTCGTGTTCTCTGTAGAGATATAGATACCGTCACGAATCTTGAGCGCTCGGCGTCAGAGTGGGGATCACTTTGCTCATTCTATACATTAGAGAGCCAATCGTCGTCGTTGTTAGATACATGCCATGCAGCATGCGCAGGGAACGAATCATAAGTGGCGTCTATGACGCGATGGCGCGGCGAGCCAATCATTGACGCTCCCCGTCCCCGAGTCTCACTTCATACCACCAAATAGGCCGGATATTTGACTTCCGTAATACTGCGCAAGTGAAGGTCAGCGCTCAAGATTCGTGCCTGTATCTATATGAACGGAATTGATAAATGCATCCAGTGTAAAATAATGAGTGTAACTGATTTTTTTTATCAAAGTTATAAATATCATAATAAGTGCATCTTTTTTCAAGTTTCTAAAAATTTTCAATAATACTCACTTTTGAACAATACTAATTTCGGGATAGTAAAATCCTTCGGCGTAAAGTCTCATGGATGTAACAATGCACTCGTTCATCCACGCTATCGTCACTGTGTCTAGTACATCATCAATATCTAAGTTTGCCAACCCTCCATGCGGGGTATCCAGTTGGTCCCTGTTACTGCAAATGGCCATTTTTTCCATTATGTATGCTGCTAAACCAGCTGGAGAGTCTGAGAGGGCGACTCCTGAAAAAATATCATATATATACATAAAAGCAGAAATTGACTGACTGAGATATCAATGCACATCCAAAATTACTTAGGACTAGGTCAATGAAATTTTGCACAAAGCTTCCTTTTATGACGTAGGCGAGCACTAAGATAGGATTTCTCAAAATTCACCCCTATGAGAATGAATCGTCCTAAATTTTTATGGAGAAACTATCACGCGGGCGAAGTCGTTGGCAGAAGCTAGTCTTTCAATAAACTAGAGTGATTCACAATTTAGCCTCCGAAAATCAGGTGACATGATAAGTTTATTTTTAGACAAGTTATATTATAACTTCATGCAAGGCCATTGTCAAGGTCGGTTTTGTTTATTTAAAAAAACATCGGCTATTGCACTAGCATTATTTCAGTTAGTCTGAGTTAGTCATTATAAATAAGCAGGGAATTAGTTTTGTAAAATCTCTTATGACATACAAAACGAATTCCTAGAGTATGTTTCCCAGAGGACACGGTGGAGCAGACAGTGGAGGTATGCTTCGCTTGGGCAAAGCACCGCCGTGTCCTCGTGGAGGCGATTGGTGGCGGCGATCTCGCGCCTGGCCCTAGTCAGGCCATGGTCCGGACCGAGACGAAGTGTAATGTGGCCGCCTCCTGCGAAGCAATAATGTTAGCGAAGGAGTGGGCCGCAACCGTAAGGAAACGGACACCCTCACGCCCCAGCTATAGCGACAGGTGAAGTCGGGAGTCGCAGGGCGATCTCCGACCACCGACGGCGTAGGCTTGCGAACGACGAGCATTAGATAGCTCGCCGTCCGGTCGCCCGGTAAGGACCAAGCCCGAGTCGTCGATGGCGCTTAGTGTTCCACGAGCGCCTAAAAAAGGATGTCAGACAAAAGGGAAACTGTGGATCCAGAACGCAAAGGGCAATTTAAGAGTTTTAGTCAGTAAAACTCTGACACGCCCTCTCTTTCCACTCTAGAGCGAGAAAATTAATAAAAAGATTGTCAAATATAATGTATCTTACTTACCAATAGTATCAGGCTTCGTAGATTGAATATGAAAATATCCACTTTCTCTCAGCAGGTATTTGAAATGACTCTTCAGGGGATAGACTCTTTCAGGTCGATCTGAGTCTATTAAACTTGGGAACAGGGATCCAATCACCAACTTAAAGTGACTAATGAGTCTTGAAGATAAGGGCATGTTACTGTGGTATCTGAAAAATAATTAGAATACCATATTAAGGAGTAGCTTCTATGTAGTCACTAGCTGCATGAAAGTAGAAATAGTAGATTATGTGACTAGGGAATAAAGCGGTGTTTAAATCGCGGGCGACAAGTTCAATTCCAAACGATACGAAAGTTGCCAAGATTTAATCCCGAACGGAGTGAGGGTTTTGTATAATAAACTCCCGAGCACCGTGAGGGATATAGAAACCTGACATTATTTCCTAGGGAGCGCCGATTAGATCCCTAGGGACAGCATGACTTGGTTTGTGAGAGTTAAAAGGGCATTATCGAGCAGGTACAAATATATGTTATAGCTTATATCACTCAGCGATAAAGTAGCATTCTACTAGTAAAGCAATTTATAAATCGATCTATTAGTAAGTTTACTCATTGCAAACAAAAATCAAATCTTTCCTCTATACAGGGTTATTTGTAACACACTAACACCCTTGCAGGACTATATTATTAACTTCATAAACAATAACTTTTGTTCTATGACTTTTTACAAAACATAATACATTTACCAAAAACAAACCTTCAAGATTTCGTTGTTCTCTCTAACACATTTCAACTCTGTATTTTGCTGTACCTACCTACACCTTCTGCACACTGTTCTCGTAGTAATAGTAAGCAGGCTTCCGAAACATTGTCATAACACCTACCTAACAAGCATTCGGATAATTTTCGTGTACACATCATTTCGTAATATTTAGAACGTTCAATTTAAATATTTTTATTTTTGTATGAAAATCTGATGAACTAAAATATGAAGTTATAGAACAAAAGTTGTTGTTTATGATGTTAGTACCATAGTTCTGAGAGGTATATAAATAATTTATGAAGTATAGATAAACTATTAGTATAGTATAGATCAATAATTTATGAAGTAGATACAGCTATGATGTCAATATATTTTTTTGCGATTCCTCTCTGATGTGTGTTTTTATAAAATATTGTTAGGTCTTATAATGCAATTAGTCATCGTTTTTGCACTTGGAACCGCTTCTGTAGATACCGTGTATGATTAATAATGTATACAATCATTAGGGTTTAATTCATGAATCCCCAAGCGACCACCGGTGGCCGCGCATCTATTGTCTTACTATTGTGTCTCTAATTGACGGTATCTGAAGGGTTAACTTTTGTCAAACATACAACATAATATCCTTGTTACTACGCTACGATAAGATACTAAATAATTATACAGCTGTTTCAGTTATCAACCAATATCAATGCAGGCAAATGTGATTATTTGATAAAATGGTACTTTACCCCAGAATATTTTCGGGGAATAGAGTTGTCATATGATTAGCGCATTGAGAACCCCAGTCCCCAGCTTGAATGTAGAACTGTTTGTGGCCAAGTCGCAACATTAAGTTACGCATCATTATTCCAATCTGCAGTGGGTTCAATCCTGGTTTGTTGGTACCCTGCAAAGTAAACAATGATCAAGTCAACTTTTCAAAGAAAGATGAAATTATTTGGATAAAACTTCTTAGAGCAGCGGTGGCCGAGTGGTAACGGCCCCGACTTACGAGATATAAGTCGCGGGTTCAAACCCAGCCAGGGGCATTACTTTGTGTAATTTATTTCATCACCACTGCTCTCAAAACTGTGAAAAGAAAACATCGTGAGGAAACCGGCATGTCCTAGAACCAAACATTCCAAGATATGTTACATCCACTAACGCGCCCTGGGCTCGCGTGGTGGCCTCCTCTCTAAGAGAAGGAATAAGTCCCAGCAGTGGGAACATTAAAAAGACTGATTATGCTATTGTTATAATATGGGAAAAACTAACAATTGTAGGTACAGTGTGTAATAATAAATATGGTACGACATATAGCTTACAATCAACGTTTCCACAGATTACTTAGTTAATTTTAGTTTATGTGTAATATAGACACGAGCAAATTATATAAAAAGCGATAATCTTAAGTAGATAATAAAAATACCTATATATTTAAGCTTTAGGTACCGATGAAACAAGATAATGTCGTATTTACTACCTACAAAAAAAATGTTATAAAAACGACACGTGTAACGCTAAATGTACTTGAGATGACCAGTAATCTAGAATTCATGGATTTAAGTGATACAGTTTTGTTATTAAGGTCACCAGGGACCGTTTTAATGCTTCCCGTCTCTAAATATGGAAATGCCTATAGATATTATAATTTGTGTACATATTGACCATTGTATATTTAACAGCAGGCTTATCATCTTCTTTACTTGTATTGTCAAAGTGCGCTAAAATCTATCATTTCATCCGACAGACGTCCACTGTTGGACATAGGCCTCCCCCTAAGTGTCGCCACAATGATCGATCCTGTGCGTCCTGCGACTGTGCGCTAAAATCTATAAATATATGAAATCTTATTTTCATAACTTTTCCTTTGTATTGAAGATGTCGGTCGAGGCAGTCAGATTTACACATATAAAAATACATCGTTATTTAAAGAATGAATGAAAAATGCATTATTCTTACCTCAGAAAACCCATAACCAGGCAAATCTGCAGCGACAACTTCAAATACGAAGTTATATCCTTCTTTCGGTGTTGTCAACATAGGAATAACTTTGTCGAACTCTTTGGACGAACTAGGCCAGCCGTGTAACATGAGCAGTGGTACGACTTCAATACCGTTATTCGCTTTCGGTTTTACGTGTATGTAATGTAGATCCAATCCCTGTATTTTTGTTTTGTAATGAGGAAATCTATTTAAGAGTTCTACTCTCTTTTTAAAATCATATTTATCAACCCAGTAGGTCAGAATCTTTTCCAAGTAGATCGTGTTCATTCCATATTCAGATTGAATGCCTTCTAAGGGTTGTGTCCACCTCCGTCTGCTTTTTATTCTTTGTTTCAAATCTGAGATCATCTGAAAACGTTAGATTTGAATGATAAGATATTAGAAAATTAAATAGTATGTCGGAGAAATCAATAGTAAGGAAGCTTGAGAACGAATGAACGAGCTAAGTGACAAGTGACACATGTCACTTGACAGATTCCGGTCTGACGTTTGCACGAACCGAGCAGATAAAAGTGCCGAGCGCAGAGGCTCGGGGTTCATTCCTCTGTCGGCAGTCATGCGATGTGCAACGTTCTATTCTCGGAGACTGTCTCAGGGCTTGTTATGTGAAGTGAAAACCTAAAGCTTGCATCATAATAAATCAGTTGTGATCTGGAATAGTCTGTTTATTGCTCGATACCCAGCCATCGCCCACAAAATAGAGTCATTGGAAAGAGCTTTAATGATAATCGGCATCCTCTGCCGACAAGTATATGTTAGGAGATGAAGACATATGCCTCAGTAATTGGCTTTCAAAGGTGGTTCTACGCTAGATGAACCGAACACGAGCCAAGCTCCAGATCATGTCATCATCATTATCATTTCAGCCGATAGACGTTCACAGTTGGACATAGGCCTCTTAGTGCATGTCGAACTAAATAATCATATAGAGAACATCATCACATCATTACATGTTCTATTTTAGTAGTAGGTATAACACGATTCTACAACTCATTATGAGTCTCTAGTTTTAGAAGCAAAAACACAGTATTTTTTTGCGGTATTTTTCTTATAAATATTTTCTGGTACGTACAGATTTTTTGCAGCCAGTGTAAAATATAGTTTCTATATTTACCGAATCATTGAAGTCGATTTTGAAAGGCCTTATAGACTCGTCTTGGTTTTCGAGGCTGCTGTCATTTCCCCACCATTTTTGAAGATCCAACTCAGGCAGTTGATGTACTTTATTGACCACCAACCTAAATCCTACGATGATAGCCAGCATGGCTACGAACGACGTTATAAGGGTCTTCATCTGAAAAAAAAAAGAAAATATGTAGGTATTGAATATAATAATTATATAACTAATAATAAAATTTTATTTCTGAAAAATACACATATAAAAGATTCAATTGATAATACAGTTTTGTCAAATAATAAGTGGTGAAAAAGGAGTTCCGTTGGTACTTGTACTAATGAAAAACATTGTGTCGTCAATAATAATAATAATAATAATTAATAACTTATTTATTATCAGGCATCTTGGCCCATAGATATATACCTTACAGACTAACATATATATAGAATAAATACAAGTTGTCGTTAGTAAATAAGACTTAACCCTTCAGATACCGTCAATTAGAGACACAATAGTAAGACAATAGATGCGCGGCCACCGGTGGTCGCTTGGGGATTCATGAATTAAATCTATGTTAGTAACACTTCACATTGCACTGAGCTCACTTCGTGCTGCTTAACTTTTTGTCAATACGTGTTGCTTATTTGTTGGAAATAATTAAAAGTAAAGAAGCTTTTTAAACAATCAAGCATTTCATTAAATGCGCTAAAAAGAATAAAATAAACTTTTCGTTTAAAACTTTTACGTGACGTTATAAAGGTGATAGACCATAAAACGTCAATTGATGATTACACAATTTATATATTTAAATATTTAATTCGTTTGAAAATTTTAAAAGTTTAAAATTAAATTTGATAATCATTTGTTTGTTTATCAACAAAGGCAAATCTCGCGACAAACTTTTATATCATACTAGCTTTTGCCCGCACGGCTTCGCTCCCGCTCTTCCCTACTCTACCCTACTATACGCTACTCTACCCTACTCTATCCTAGTCTACCCTACACTACCTTACTCTACTCTACCCTACTCTACCCTACACTACTCTACACTACTCTACTCTACACTACTCTACCCTACTCTACCCTACTATACCCTACTCTACCCTACACTACTCTACTCTACACTACTCTACCCTACACTACTCTACTCTACACTACTCTACCCTACTCTGCCCTACTATACCCTACTCTACCCTACTCTACCCTACACTACTCTACACTACACTACTCTACACTACTCTACTCTACACTACTCTACCCTACTCTACCCTACTATACCCTACTCTACCCTACACTACTCTACACTACTCTACTCTACACTACTCTACCCTACTCTGCCCTACTATACCCTACTCTACCCTACTCTACCCTACACTACTCTACACTACACTACTCTACACTACACTACTCTACACTACTCTACACTACTCTACACTACTCTACACTACTCTACACTACTCTACACTACTCTACACTACTCTACACTACTCTACCCTACTATACCCTACTATACCCTACTCTACCCTACTATACCCTACTCTACCCTACCAAACTTCACATAAACCATCTACTAAATAGTCCGAACAAAGCCTAAAAATTTGGTTTGGATAGGTGAGCCCGTTCTTGAGTTATAAAATAACAACGAAAAGTGGCATTGATTTTTATATATATAAGTCAACAAATACAGAGTGTATATTATACCTATAGAGTAGATTATTAAATTTTGATTCGGTACATACGTTCTCGTGTTAAAATCTATAACTTAGAAAATTCGTAGTTACTTTTCGATAAACTGCACTTTTCCGATTTTGATGAAACTTGGTACACGGATAGACCATGCCCTGGAATAGGACATAGGATACTTTTTATTCCGGAAGTATGTTCCCTTGGGATAATTTTTTGCTATCACGCGGGCGAAGCCGCTGGGAGCAGCTAGTTAATTATATTACAGTCGTTGAGCTCCTTACTTGTGTTGAGCTTACACTAATACTGAAAAAAGTTTGCACTAATTTGGCAGTGTCATTCATATGTATTTCTGTGGTTCTTTTCTCAAAAAACCATCTTCAACAGTATCTGCATAATTCTCATATGATATAAACGTTACATGTTTACTTTAGGGACTTTAAAAGGGCCCACTCCTTTAATTTATGGCAAAATAACAGATGGTATACATAATACCACTTGAAATAAAGTTCATGATAATTATGATATAATTGTCATATGCTATAAGAACAAATAAACTGATTACATGTCATCAAATGTTATATTTCATATAACCTTTTTTGCTTTAATAACGTTTATTTCATATAATTTATAATTTGTATAATTATTTTTTTATATTTATACAAAAAGACTATTATACAAATTGAACCTTGCTTCAATTGACCTTGGTATGTGACACAAGTCAAAACGATTAATTCATGAATCCCCAAGCGACCACCGGTGGCCGCGCATCTATTGTCTTACTATTGTGTCTCTAATTGACGGTATCTGAAGGGTTAAACAAAGAAAACGTTTGAAAATTATGTTAACGTTAGGCACTTAGTTTTTGAATATACCTATTTAATATTATTCAAATTGAATTGAATCCGCCTATGTAGTAGTGGTACATAGGCGGACTTCAAATTACAATGTACATGAAGTTTAAATAAATAAATATTAAATCAAATGTGTATTGTATAAAACTAGCCTTTGCCTGCGACTTCACCCGCGTACATAAAATAGCCTATGCCACTCCACTCAGGAATAAAGCAGTTTTCTATCGATGAAATAATTTCAGCAATCGGACTAGTACTTTCAGAGATTACCTCGTGCAAACAAAAACTTAAAAACAAAAGAAAAACTTTATAATATTAGTGTTGATCTTCATTTTTCAATGGTATGTAAAATTAAATTATATCTAATGATTATATCATTTCATCGTTATATTAAAACAACAAGTATATTGTCATGATCATGAGAACTTGTTTACTATTTCAAACGTTAAATACTACTCTACAATAAGACTGATCTCTCTATCTGTACTTAGAAGACTGTTTTTTTATCTGTGCGCCAACTTAACCTAAACAATGGCGTCTATCGTACGTACTCGACCATTTTTTTTTTTGCTGTCTTTACTGTTGTTGCGGTGTGCGCACCATCACATCGACTGTCGTTGGACTTAAGATCGTCTAGACTAGGTCTGCGACATACAATAGGCACCAATCTATTGTATAGAAAATCTTTAAATTAAAAAAACCCGTGGGGTTCCGTACCGTCTGTAGCAAAAAAGCGGCAGTAACATGTTGGTTGTATTGTATGGGAGCCCCACTTAAATATGTATCTCATTCTGTTTTTAGTATTTGTTGTTATAGCGGCAACAGAAATACATCATCTGTGATAAGTTCAACTGTCTAGCTATCACGGTTCATGACATACAGTCTGGTGACAGACGGACAGAGAGACAGATGGACGGACAGCGGAGTCTTAGTAATAGGGTCCTATTTTAGTATGTGAACTCTAAAAATTTAAAAACCTCGAGCCAAATGTTTTATATGAAGTACGAATCTTCAATTAATCATCTTTTTCACCACCCATAACTTTTATAAATGATTTTCAGTTATGTAATGTACCTAACCCCTTTCATTTGATATCTAACCCCATTTGGCTATATTTGGAGATATTTGGTTGTTAATTCCCCCTTGCACCTCTCGCCCCATAAGATTTTAATAATACATTGAACCATCGTTAGATAACCTGTTTAAAAAAACCCATATCGTAATCGATTTACGTCTAACAGCTGCGGTGCCCACACATAACGGTTCCTAACATCCGTCTTCTTACGTTTGAGGTTAAAAACAAATAAATTTTATGCGGTAAGCCTAAACATGTTCTATCACTACGTTATAAAAAAACGCATCAATATCGGTCCATTCGCTTAGGAGCTACAATGCCACGGACAAACACACCGACAAGTCAAACATGATTATAACATCCCTCTTTTCCGTCGGGGGTTAATAAAACGAAAATAAAATGGTTTTTTTTTTATGCACAGTACAATAAAAATAATAATTTAACTCTTCAATTGTGATAATTAGAGACACAATAGAAAGACAATGGGTGCGCGAACGCCGGCGTTCGCTCGGGGTTTAATGAAATAATCGAATACTAATGAATAGTAGTAGTAGCTATTGATTAATTTAGAATAACTGTCCTAAATTCGATACACAACAAAATACAAATCTCAAAAAAAAAACAATAAATACCTTATTTCGAAAAAAGAACAACGTGCCTTTAATATAAAGTTTATATTAACTTACAATTCCAAGTCAATCCAAAGATATAAAACTTAAAAGTAACCCGTTATAAAGAACGACAATTTAGACCTATTATTTCAAACGGCTCGTTTTCTTTACAAAACTAAATGTTAAAACTACCAAGTTTATGCATTTATTGGTAGTTTTTGAATACATTGTAACAGCCATTTACGAGTATGTGAAGAAAACAAAAAGTGTGCCTAGACTAATGTTTAAACGAGAGGAAATATCAAAACCGAAAATTCAATGATATGGATATTTTGTGTGGGTATCTGTATATTACAAACTAGCACTTATCCCGTGATTTCGTTCGCGTGTATTTCGTATTTTGCTCCTACATAGGATATAGGACGAAATTTAACACCGCCTAATCCGTCTTTTGAGGGTAATTTTAAATAACTAATCATGTCGACATGTTGATCTTTTTTTATTTATTTTGATTTTATTTTTACTTATTTAACCCTTCAGATACCGTCAATTAGAGACACAATAGTAAGACAATAGATGCGCGGCCACCGGTGGTCGCTTGGGGATTCATGAATTAAATAAAGTAATTTTTAATAAAGAATAATGAAAACCTTTTTTATTTACTTAGGTTACAATTTGTGCTTTTCAAGCATATTGGACCAAAGAAAAAAAACACTGAAAAGTATCAAATAACTTTAATTTTGGAAGTCGGTGTTTCTATAATGTCTAACGAAGTTTAGTCTCTTCGTTATTTAACACCGACTTCCAAAATTAAAGTTATTTGATACTTTTCAGTGTTTTTTATCATTGAAGTCGGTTATATTTTTTTTGTAAAAAGTTTTTTTTATTTTACACTTTTTAGTTATGGTACCACCACTAAAAAGTACCCCTCAGTCAAACTTAAATACCTTATAGTCAGAGCGCATCTCATAACGGTTCTAATAATCCCAAACACGGTTAGATTACATTAATTTACCTTTCGGCTTCATCATCAGATCAGTTCGATATATCCTCTCCCCCTCTTCTTTCAAACAGTCATTAGACTAGATGCTGGAGAGAGAAAGGATATATCGAACTGATCTGATGATGAAGCCGAAAAGTAAATCTTTCAATCAGTCATTAGACTAGATGATTTATGTCAACATTGCAATGAACTTAAAATTTAGTCCTGTTTAAAATGAGCCCAAACACGACTACGGTGCTGTAATTTCAAGGTTTGTACTTTTCCTGATGCTCCTGGCTTCAGCATCAGGTCTCTATGTACTTCAGTGTTCTTTATTAGCAGTACGTTTATCCACACATCGAGCCGTTTTCAATGAGCCTAAACTCGATATATCTGCTGTTTGTTGTCGAGGACTTAGGTACTCTGCAGACTATCCTGACTGCAGCATCAGGTCATGACTTGATGATCATGAGACCAATTGTGGCAAATGCCCTATCAAACATCAAAACAATTTACTAAAACAGTCCTTGCCTGTTCGAGTAACTTCTTACTGTTAAGGAGTTGTACCTTCCATCATCAGCCCAGCTACCTGAGATGATGACGACCATACGCAAATACACAAGATACTTCATAAAATATGCGAAAATCAATAAGTGAGCCTATAAAATTTGAAGGTTGCCCTCGATTTCTCCAAGATCCCATCATCAGATCCTAATTTGGTGATAATGGGACCACCTCAGAACTATCTACTTTCGAACAAAAAAAGAATTTTGAAAATCCGTCCACATTTGGGGGAGTATTCGACGAACAAACATACAAAAAAAAAAAAAAAAAACATACAAACAGCCGAACGTAGTACCTCCTCCTTTTTGGGAAGTCGGTAAAAATAAATTTGCATAATTTACACATTTACCTCTTTTCTTAAAAACTGAATTTTTAAAAACTCCTTAATTTCACGTTCCTAGGCCTAGTAGTTTTGGTTTTGCGTTGATACGTTAGTCAGTTTATTTATCCCTTTGTCCATAATTATACATTAATGTTTCTATAAACATACAACCCATAAATAACGTCACAGGGCAGCGAAGGGGGTCGATGAAGTGTGACAAGGGGTGGGAAGATTAAAAAAAAACATTGTAACGCCGTGATGTAGTTACTGTTGTTATAAATTTTATGAGGCGATTAATGTGTTTTAATTTTTTAGTTAATTTTACAGCTTGACGAATAAAAATCAAATTGAAACGCCCACATATTGAACTTACAAAAAAAACTGTTTTTTTTTTTGTGATATCTACACTAATATAATAAAGCAATTAAGTTTTTTTGTTTGTGGGAGGTAATTTCTGGAAGTAATGGACCGATTGCTAAAATTTTTTCATCATTACAAAGCTGGTTTATTCCTGAGTGACATAGGCTATATTTTATGCACGCGGGTGAAGTCGCGGGCAAAAGCTAGCTAAATATATTTTAGTTACCTATTAAACGAAACCATAAATATATAAACTTTGAAAACGTCAACTCGTTTTTACAGCCATAAAGTAGTGTGTAGCTATTGCAGTCCAAATACATTTGAAAACTAAACAAGATAGATATCACAAATGCTTGGGATTATCTATGTCCGGATACGAAAATCGTCTCACAAGGTGGTATATTTTAAAAGGAAATTAAGGTAATTTTGGAACCATTTTTTAAATTAAATTTTACCTAGAGA
Organism: Mythimna lalbum; assembly: GCA_949319445.1. Taxonomy (NCBI): domain Eukaryota; kingdom Metazoa; phylum Arthropoda; class Insecta; order Lepidoptera; family Noctuidae; genus Mythimna; species Mythimna lalbum. The sequence continues at coordinate 10,508,859 of OX439354.1, read as the reverse complement.
AATTAATGTAATATCACACTTACGCTAACGTGACCAGCTTGTAATAAGGACAAGAAAGGAGTCTCTTCCTTCTTCTTTCCCTTATCTCATATTACTTAGGGTCGGCGCAACACGTTTTCTTCTTCCGTTCAGTCCTATCACCCGTAAAACTATCACTAACTCCCTTTTCTTTCATATCACTCCTCACACAATCCATCCATCTTTTCTTCGGCCTTCCTAAATGAGTCGAGAAATTTAATAATCAAATTCGTGTGACGTAATTTATGGTCAACCATGAATCAACTTTTTAGGGTCAACCCAACCAAATGTTAATAATTTTTTTGTATGGTTTAAATACTTCCTGAACAACGGAAATTTTTGTTGACTTATCGTTTACCCAGTGATTAGATTTCACTTGCTTTTAAAGATTAAGAGATGATTTTGTACTAGTGTAAATGCATGAATTGACAAATTATAACTCTTTAAATAATATATTTTGTCATATCATACTGTATATACACTTTGGTGTCTATATATTTATATTACAAAAGCGTTATTATAAACCAAATTGATTTCACTGTACCTAGAAATATTAGTGGGTAGACGGTTTGTCTAATAGTAGTTTTAAATTTTTACAAGATAAAGATAGTGCAAATTGTGTTAATTTTTTGGTGTATAATAAATTTTATTTTATTCTAAACGTTTGAATCTACCAATTACATTACTCGTATATATTTGCCAAAGGTAAGGTACATATGTTATTCCCAGCTTAGTGGGAGAATGAGAGAATCATCATCATCATCATCATCATTTCAGCCAAAAGACGTCCACTGTTGGACTAGACTTCCCTCAAGTGTCGCCACATTGTAGTGCCGCATTCATAACTAATTTACCTAATTATTAAATATTAATTCTAAATAGTATCCGCGTCAAAGGTAAATTATGGCGCCAATTGAATTAAGTACCTATCGCAGACGTTACCATTACTTGTGCTTTCGATGTTATTTTCAGGGTCGAAAATGTGGGTCGATCCTTATCGAAGCTGTGTGAAAACACTTTCACCCATTACATTGCATAACAATACATGAATTAATCAATATATGACTCACCTTTATGTTATTTGGTACACTCCAGGTTAAAACCTAACACTCGACACCCGCCACATACGAAAAAAAAAAACTATAATCCTTACTTAACCCTTCAGATACCGTCAATTAGAAACACAATAGTAAGACAATAGATGCGCGGCCACCGGGTGTCGCTTGGGGATTCATGAATTAATCACAAAAAAAAAATCTTAAAATACGTATTTTATTTGTTCGCACATGGCACGTGCGATGCCGGTGATCACCGAAATCATATTGTGAATCTGTGATAAAATGCTCGCGGCGCGGCGGTTTGAGTTCGCCGCACCGATCAGCGACCCGCGAACGGCTTACCCCGGCCTTGACCTTATTAAGCCTTTATTGAGTGGCGACATACACGTACGTACTAAATAGAATAAATTATGTAACCCCTTGCGAACCCAAAGTATAAAAGAATAAACTTACGTCTGGATTTTTTTTTTCTTCAACTTAGAAGCCGTTAGACACCACGTTTGCACGTCACTGTCTGCTGTTTGAATGCCATCTATTATATTGAGCACACCTGCAAGTCAATGAGACATTTTAAAGGGTACTTATTTTGTGATTCTCTAAAAAATGAGGGTAGATGTATAAAAAGAGCCGTTCGTTTCTTGCTGTCACTGATGTTCATTATTGCGTACCGATTTGGGTAACTGGGCAATTTATCTACATATACCCGATTGAAGAATATCTAAAGAATCCGATTGCCTACTTCTACTAATTACAATTAAATGTTTTCGCATTTTTCTCATTACTTAAGAAGTGCGATAAAAATTTTGACACGTTAACCAATCACCTTCTTATATAAACAATGCTTACTTTTACACCTAATGATAAAGTGACTACCATTTTTGAATAATTAAATACTAAACTGTTTTAAATGTATTGCGTGCAGCTTAATCGGAATGGCAATTGTATTTGTCTACATATACCTAGTTTTTTTTTTTTCGGTGTGCAAAAATCATCTTATGACAACCCCCGCTCTTGGGTGGAGAGGGAGATAGTGTCAGACTCTTACTGACTAAAAACCCACCCCGTTTCTTCTAGCCTTTTCATACCGGGGCACGAGCTTCCTTTCGGATAACCCTGGCCCCAGCTGGGTTCCTCCTGTTGCTGACAACTCCTTGAGGCGCGCGAGAACAGTGCGCGCCGTCGACGTCTTGGGCTCGGTCTGGACAGTTACCGGACGATCGGTCTACATAATATAGTGTTATTGGCAGAATGTAGATAATATTCCTGTATACCTGTTTCACGTAAAACTGTCTGTCATTTGACATCATCCGCCTGCATGTCAAAATATCAAATGAATTATTTAGCATATTCAGATATAAAAAAAAACCGCTTTGTATGCTAACAATTCTTAACTTGTCTTGCTCGAGTTACCTACATAACTATGGGAAATAAGTAACTTTTGTTTGTTCACAAAAGTCGGTTGTCCAAACCAAACTATAATAGACATTAAATACGGCGGGCATGTCAGACTTTTTCTGACTAAAACCACACATGTATCCTTCAGCTGCCTTTTGAATTATTGGACCACGGCCCGGGTTTCCTTTTTACAAATTCCCCGTGACCCTTGAGTGCATAGGCCCTGCTGGGTGGGACCCCATTATTTTGCTATCATCTCTATGGGGCACGCGCGGAACACTACGCTTGAGGTTGAGGCACACGCGAAACACTGCGGATTTGCTCCGCATCCCAATCCCGCATGCGTGATGAAATCCGCATAATATTAAGAACACCCTTAGTCTATTTATCTGCTAAACTCCTCTTAGAAATCCCGAATCCGAATTTTGATGTGGTTTTCATTTCATAATTTCCATCCGTGCGAAGATGGGGCTGGTCAAGAATAAATTGGACCTAGTACAAAGGCTTAAGGCTACTTACGTATGTAGTAGTAGATTAGATAGCATGTAGCAGATATAAATACTTATAAGTATGGAAATTTATTAATAAATTAATATTGACGTAATAGGTTTTTTGAGGTGAGTAATCATTCAATTACTTCTACCGGTCTAGTGTGGAGCGGGACGGCGTGTCAGGCTTTTATTGGCTAAAAAACATTCGAAGTAGAATGTTGAAGTTGCCGTTTTCATATGCCACGTCGTCGACTCAGGCTCAGGTCGAATGGCTACCGGACGACTGGACGGTAAGGTGCTTATTGTTCGTCGTTCGCAAGCCCGCACCTACGGTGGCCGGCCGGCAGTCGTACTGCGACTCTCGTCGCCTAAGGCGGCGCGGTAGCTGGGGGCGTGACCATGTCCGTCCACATGCACATCTCCTTCGCGTTGAATTCAATAAACCAGCGAACGCCGGCGTTCGCGCGCATATTACAAAACAAAACAAACAAAACGGGAGACGCTGAGTGTCCTGCTAGAAAAATTGCGGAATACAGATATATAAACTCTGTCGATTATAAGGGCACCTAGAGCGTCACACTTAAGGCCAGACTTCCGTATAACGCATACCGCTGACTGTAAATTCTTGTGCGCTGACCTACAAACAAAAATAAAAGAAAACAATGTCCAATGTAAACATAACTCTTCAATATTGATGCAACCTCGACTTTAACCCAATTATAATTTCTGCTGACGTAAAATCATGTGTGTGTAATTAGTCTATTATTGTGACTTTTAGTGTTTAAGTAAACTAGGTATATAACATAGTAAATTATAATTTTTTTCATTGTTTCGAGACTTTAATTGTTAAATATTGTTATCATTTTTATAGTTCTACAAAAAATCATAGCTAAAGAACTTCTACGCCTGTGATACAGGTTTATCCTAGTACAGGCACAGAACATAGTCATACCATTGTAATTATTCCTAAGATTTGATGTAACTATTTTACCAAATTTTAATTCTGAATATATTATTATTTCTTTATTTTCATTTTACACATATTTTATATATTTTTAAATATTTCTTAAGGACACTTATAAAAAAAAAAAAAACATTTAAAAATATAAAAAAATAGTATTCCGCCGGTATCGGGAGCAAGGTCCAAGCTACCGGTGGTTAGGGCTCCAGAGACAGGAACCTCCTCACAATGCGAGCCGTATCGAGGAGTACTGCCTTCTGTATCAGGCCCTTGATCCAACCGCGCAACGACAGCTTCGACAGATGGTCGTCGAAGCTTTTGGCTATGAGGCCATTGGCGGTCACGACAATCGGCACAATGATAGCTGAGTCCACATTCCACATGTCGACAACCTCGTGAGCTAAGTCGAGATATTTCATTTGTTTCTCCTTCTCAGCTTTCACGAGATTCTCGTCATGTGGGATGGTGACATCGACTATCATTGCGCGGCGTGCTAATCGGTCAATCACCACTATGTCCGGCTTATTGGCTACAATAGTCCGGTCAGTGATGATAGACCGATCCCAGTACAACGTGACATGGTCATTTTCAAAAACTGGGTCGGGCACATACCTGTAGTACGGTACCTCAGAATCCACTAGGTTATATTTAAAAGCAAGTTGCTGGTGAATAATCCTGGCTACTTGGTTATGCCTGTGCAAGTACTCGCCGTTAGCTAGACGAGAACAACCAGAGATAATATGTCTGATAGACTCACCCGGACGATGGCATGCCCGACACACGTCAACCGTCCTGTCCTTCATAATATGTCTCCGGTAGTTTTTCGTCAAGATAACTTCGTCCATTATCGCACAGACAAAACCTTCAGTTTCCCCGAAGAGGTTGCTGAATCGTAACCAGGCCACGGACGCCAAAAAATCTACATCAGGCCCATGAAGAGCCCGAAAAAAGCGTCCGTGAAGCTCCTTGCCTTTCCATATTTCCTTGCGGTCATCAATAGTAAGTACCACAGGTTTGCGCCAGTTCTCTTTAGCCATGGACAACGGGGTGAGTCCCTTGTCCGCTGCGACCACATCGCGGTGCATACCCACGTCGGTTTTGAGAAAGTATTCTCTGAGGCTGCACACCTCGCGGTTGTGTAGAGTCTTTGCGTTCAAAAAGCCACGACCTCCACACTTCCGCGGGATGTACAGTCTCATCACCGAAGATCGTGGGTGATGCATCCGATTTGCGGTCAGCAATGTACGGACCCGCCTATCCAGGGCGTCTAACTCAGTCTGAGTCCATTTGAGTATGCCGAAAGAGTACATTAAAACCGGCATGACCCAACCGTTGAAGGCGCGCACCTTATTTCCGCCCGATAGAAGACTGTTTAAAACCTTCTTCAGGCGGCCAAAGAAGCGCTCCTTCAACGTTTGCTTCATGTCAGCGACGTTAATGCTTAACGCTTCCGACATACCCAAATACTTATAAGTTTCGGTCGAGGAGAGGGTTCTAAGGTTATTATTATTATTATTATTGACTTTCTATTGTGTCTCTAATTATCACGAATGAAGAGTTAAATGTAATAGCACGGTAATAGTATCATACAGTATTGTAACTCGGCCGTATCTTTGAAATAAATGCCTACAGCCGCGCGGTACGTAAACATGCGATAGGGCTGCCCCCCTCCAGCAGTCTAATTACATTTGCCTACTTTGTGTTTCCATTTAGTTTTGTGATTGTAAATATACTTACTCTTTTATATAAACAAAATACTTTGTGGATTGAATAGTAAGTGTTCAATAAAAATGCGTGTTGTTTTTTGATTGGTAGATTTAAATAAAATTATTTTTCTAGTATTATTCATACACATAGTACAATAAACCACTATTATTAATAAGAAAATAACACGTCTTTACTTTGAATTATACAAACTAACAATAATCGCGCGATTATTGTTAAAAAAAAAAACCGTCGTGTCCGCTCGTCACTGCGGCACAGTTGCGACGGTTGCGACTGTCTACATGCCGAGCCCATGCTACAACCGCGGCGCGTAGGTATAGCTCGCGTTTCGTCCGTTTGTATGAAGTTGGAATACTGTATGATATTATTACCGTGGTAATAGCTGCGGTTATAAAACTGCGTTGGCTTTACCGCAGTATGGCGTTAAAAAACAATCGAATATTGTTCGTTATCCATTTTTTATTTATTTTGAAGATAAGAAGCTATGCATCCCCCGTAGTGTAGGGGATGTAGTCACTGCGACCTAAAAGATCTATTGTGACTCGCCACTTTGTTAGAGTAACTCTTTTAGCCCGGAGGCTTCCAGGAAGTCTAGAATACTCTTAGCTTTAAGAGTTTTAATCTCCTCCGGGCGAATAATGTGTCGGCCCAGATGAATACTACGTTTGTGGATAAGGGCATTCACACAAAAGGTGCTTAGGCGTCTCCCTCTCCTGATTACAGTACCGGCAAACATCAGTGTCACTCAGTTTCATGTAAATACAATTCAGTAAATACGTTATCCATACCAATACAATGTGAAAGTCAATCCAACTGCACTTTGGTACGTTTTTAAGGCTAAATCCTGCCGGTTTTGGCAAAACTGGCAGCCACCCAAACATTACACAAACAATGACACCTAGAAGTGACCAGCAAGCTAATTTCCTTTTAACTTCTTTTTGTTAGTTAAAAGGAACAGGTGTTTCTTTTAGAAACGGTTTTTTTTCGGTGAGCAAAAATCATCTAATGACAACCCCCACTCTAGTGAGATAGTGTCAGACTCTTACTGACTAAAAACCCACCCCGTTCCTACTAGCCTTCATACCGGGGCACGAGCTCCCTTTCGGATAGCCCTGGCCCCAGTAGGCTTCGACCCAGCTGGGCCCTTCCTGCTGCTGACAACTCCTTGAGGCGCGCGGGAACAGTGCACGCCGTCGACGTCTTGGGCTTGGTCCATTACCGGACGATCGGAATGCGAGCTACCCATGGCTCGCCGTCCGCGAGCCCGCTTTGAAACGGCTTTGAAACAGTTTTGGTAATTCCTTAGAACCACATTTTATCACACCTACCAACTACTAGCGTTTATCCCAGAGATGATCTATGGAGTGACCAGAAACCCTAAATGTGACTGCAAATTGTTGTCAATTTGTTGCGCATTGAGTGCCTTATATTAGAGATTGTTGCCTGCGGATCGTTTTGTCATAGAAGAACCATCCCAAAATTCCTACTTGAAAGTCTTGAAACGAAACCAAAATATTCAATCAAAGCAGTACTGGCCATAGGCTTCGCCTAAACTGACCAACATCACTTGTTCCTCCGCTTTTGGAAGCCAGTTTATCCCACCTTCATATTCGTGGGCTTGCGGACGACGAGCAGTGGGTAGCTCGCCGTCCGGATCGAACCCGAGTCGTCGACGGCGCGTAGTGTGTTTCACGCGCGCAGCAAAACCGCAGGGGCCCAACAGGTCCGAAGCCTACTTGAAACATGTTTTGACTTTTGAAAGGGGAACTCGTGGTCCTAGAACACAAAAGGAAACCGAGGGAACATAGATGTGAATTTAGTAAGTAAAAGTCTGCCACCTCCTGCTCCGCCCCAGAGCGGGAGAAGCCATTATATGATTACCTACCTCAAAAAAAGAAGTTTGCCTAACTTTTTTAAGGCCTTTGGTCCACATACTGTGGGCCTGAACGCGGTTTTTGATCCTTTGATAAACATGGCCTGCCTTGTTTCTGCTAACGCTGCAAGGTGGAAGATACACAAATACCATTGCCTTGACTTAATGCTCCCAGAATTCAGCACCATTTAGCAAGTACATTTTTTTTAAATGATATAATCTAGTGCTTGACGTGAACCTTAAATGATGGTAAGCAATCGTTGTTGGTGATGAATCGCACTATTTATTAAGAGCCTATTCACCCTAACCTTGAAGACACCTAAATCATAACCAGCAAAAAGACAGCTGCAAGTAAATTGTTCCAAGTTTTCGATGTATGCAGTGTAAACTACGACGTGGAACGTGGTCCGGACTAGAGATGTGCCGTTGGCGGCAATATTGCCGTGAAGTGGGAATATTGCCGGGAATATTGCTCGACGTATGAATATTGGTAGCAATATTGCCAGTAATATTCCCAGATTGCCGGCAACGGCACACAACTCTAGTCCGGACCGTAGAGGTGTTAACCACATAAGCGTGTACCTGTACACTTATTACATACGTCAACATGAACTTAGGACCGTATAGGTGTAGACTGTAGACTTAAGAAGGTGTATTCGATTTTTACCTGACAATCACATATTCTCATTAATTTCTTCCAGATCCGGCCGATATTCCTGATAGGCGTACAGTTCCCGAAGTCGGAAGCCCTGGATGGCAAACTGTCAAAGGAGAGCATGGACATGGTGCGCGAACGCTACACGGATTGCGGGTCCATAGAGATCGAACCTGAAGGTCGTGCGCAGAACGCGATGCAGTTGTACGTCCATTCGCAAGCTGTGGCTGATAAGGTAAGACGATTTTAACATACATGTCGGAGAGTTACACTTAAGTCTACCAAGCTTGCGGGATTTTTCGCGGTCGCGATATCACCGTGGCCCTAAAACGCCAAGGGTAATTGAAAGAAATTTGGTTTTAGTCCGTATAAGTCTGGTACTCCCTAGTCCTTATCGCTAATATCGCTAATAATTTACAAAAATATATATTTTATTTATTTATATCTAGTCTATACTGTCCTACTGCTTGGCAAAGACCTCATGTTGTATAGTGTAGTGTTCCCGGAAGTCATCTAAGGCGTCTCATTGGTCTACCGCGACCCCATCGCGACCAGGAATTTTTTTAGTAATATTTAAGTCCCAATTTTCGGGTCAAAATGGAAGAAAACACCGGGTTGTGCCGACTCCAAATAAAACGGCACAAGGGCAGGAAGATGGCTTGGGTATATGTAGCATTTTAGCCATACTCCATAACCCAGGTTACTACTGAAAGATTACAAATAAAAAATTTAAAAATAAACTTTATTTAAACGCAAATTGATGCGTGCATGATACTATAATTTCATGTTCAAGCAACAACACCTGACTAAGAGGTCGACGACCGCTTGAATATTTCCTAGTTTAGATTTGATTTCGTTTTGTTAGATATTTCGTTAGTCGATATCCATCCTAAGGTCGTTTGGTAGATATCGGTATCAGCGATGTGACCGCCGTTGTACCCATATAAGATTTAAGTTGTTCGTTCTGTTACTTTTTTGGTGTACAATAAAGTTTATTATATTCTATTCGACACATTGCATTTCTGTTCTTGACTGACATTACATCCTGGTCTTGTTATCTTTCCGAGTACAATACTTTAGACACAATACAATACTCGACCCCCTCTCCTAGAGAGGAGGCCTGAGTCCCAGCCGTTTTTTTTTCCCCGGTGGGGAAAATCATCTTATGACAAAACCCGCTCTTGGGCGGAGCGGGAGATAGTGTCAGACTCTTACTGACTAAAAACCCCATCCCGTTCCTTCTAGCCTTCATACCGGGGCACGAGCTCCCTTTCGGACAACCCTATCCCCAGTAGGCTTCGGCCCAGCTGGGCCCCTCCTGTTGCTGACAACTTCTTGAGGCGCGCGGGAACAGTGCGCGCCGTCGACGTCTTGGACTCGGTCCATTACCGGACGATCGGACAGCGAGCTACCCATGACTCGCCGTCCGCGAGCCCCCGTCTACGGTGGCCGGAAATCTGGATCGGAATCCCGACGGCGGCGGCGAGGGCGCCTTTGCCTGATGCGGACGGCCTCCTCCTTTGCTAGCATCACTGCTTCGCAGAAGGAGGCGACCGCCTGCCACTCCTCCTCGCTCCGGATCATGGCCTCAACCAAGGCTCGGCGCGAGAGGTCTCCGCCGCCGATCGCCCCCACGAGGGCACGGCGTTGCTCCGCGAGTCCCAGCCGTGGGAACAGTATAAGGCTGATTACGTTAGGTTACAGTACTCAAGTCAAGTAGACCAATAAGGACACAACCGGGGACTTTGTACCACTACTGTGGACTTTAGTTCAGTACGAATTCTTGTTATCGTCATGGATTCTTATACTTACACGCAAAGTTTTCTGGCCAGGCCAAAAATTGTTTATTTAAGTAGATAATGTATAATTGCATCATCATTTTTTTTTATCTGATATAAACTAGTACTTGACTGCGATCCCACCTGATGGTAAGCAGTGACATATACATCATCATCATCATTTCAGCCCATAGACGTCCACTTTTGGACATAGGCCTTCCCCAAGTGTCAGCACAATGAACGATCCTGTCCGTCCAGCAACCTGCACCATAATTGTATACAACAATTATATTATTAGTCTAAGTTTGGTTTTTTAAAAGTTAAATTTAGAAACAGAAAAGTGAGATGGTGTTACCCTAATCTTGTGAGGTTTGAGATAACTGTATTCTCAATAAAATACATTCTTCTCTATTACATGATAATATAAGAAACTAGACATAAATAAAACAAATGTTGGACGTCTTACAAAAACAACACTTCGATTGTAATGTGTTTTGAGGGTAGATTAGAAAGGACATAATTAAGTTAGTTTGATACAACGGGTCTAAGGCGAACAATATACGGTTCTGCCACATTCAAAGCTTTTTAGCACGAAAAATAGCGTCTAATGCGATAATTATTGACGTTTTTAGTACTGAATGACGGAAATCATAATTCATTATTGATGGAATTGATTGACGCTTGCATGCAGGTGTAATGTTAGCGAATATACTGGAAACACAGGACCACGGAATCAGTCCTTCTGTAGACCATAATTATTTTTACATATTTTTTTTTACTTTGTTTTTATTGTTATTGATACGCCCGCGTTTGACAACCATCGCATATTAGATTCCGTATCAGACCTCTACCTACTAAAGTGGTTCACTCCGTAGTCCGTACTAAATCCTACACCCTAAACGGGACCTTATTACTAAGACTCCCGCTGTCCGTTCGTCTATCTATCACCTGGCTGTATCTCATGAACCTTGATAGACAGTTGAAACTTTCACAGTTGATGTATTTCTGTTGCTGTTATTACAACAAATACTAAAACATTTAATGAATATTGGCTGTTGATGCGAATAGACGTTCAGAGTGTTCGACCTTATTGACAGACAATAATTGATTTTAATAATTTATTTTTAGATTTCTTTGTATATGTAGGGGGCTCCCATACAACAAAGTGATGATGAAGTGAAGCAACAAAGCGAAAGTTTTCGTGCGTAAATCTGATTCGCGAAGAACCATAGAGAACTAAGTTGTTACGAGTCAGGTTCAATTCAATAGCTAGTAATGAAAGAGCAATCAAACTATAGGCTAATTAGTTACTTGAAACATATGATTACTTATTACCAATCTCAAATTAAATTAATGACACCAATAATAATTATAAAGGCGAAAGTTGATGCGCGTGTGTAAGTTTGTTACTCCTTCGCGCTGAAAATGGCAAAGGGATTTGGATGAAAGACATTGAAATATGTAGCATATATGATACTTTTTATCCCGGGGGTTATATTCCCTAGGGATAATTTTCTACGGGCAATGTCGCTGCCAGAATCTAGTCTTGACTTAAAAATCGAAATGAGAGTTTTTCTTATGTCAACATCTCGTAATTTCCGAGTTCACGGAACTCTCGTCAAACCAAACCAAAAACCAGTCGGTGTAATAATCTTATTACACCGACTGGTTTTCTGATTCATACATAGGTTACACTTTTCACATACCATTGGTTCCGTAGCCGAAATTAATGTAAAAATCGACCGTCAAACTTGTTTCTTTTTGCATAATAGATTTTTTAATTTCAGTCTTACCTTGTTAATATTGAATTATTAAATATTGATTTATTGAAATTTTCTAAACAGCTTTTTGTGTATATTTGTTTGCCAAGTAGATGTTCCTCTAACGTTTCGAGTCTAAAAGTAGCATATAGCATTCCAGAAAAGGCATAGTTTTATTGTTATTTTAATACATTTTACTAGCTAATAAACTGAATCAAAAATAAGTTTTCGATGAACAGCATTTTTCATAGAAAATTATATCGCGCGGCATATACTCACCATTCCAAAGAGCTCAAACACGATGGTGTTTTCTTCTTCTTGCCCTCAGTAGTTCCAATAGCCACTATGCGACTTAAAATCATCAAATCGGCTTCATTGTAATTATTGTCATCCATGTTACGAACACACGACGCTTGGGGGAGGCCTATGTCCAACAGTGGACGTGAATCGGCTGAAATGACGATGAATGATGATGATGTTACGTTCCCCACAGCTGAATCGGTTAGGTTAGGGATAATTGTTTCAAAATCCATTGCAAGTTATCACTTTAATATTTTAAAGGCGAAAGTTTTGGGAGCATGTCATTATATTCGTTACTTCTCGCTCGAACTGCCGAACGGATTCAGATGAAACAATAGCACATAGGATGTTTTGGTCCTGGGAGTATATTCCTTTGGGATACCAGTGTCGAAATAACTACATTTTATTTAGTCCGTATTTTAGATTATAAAAAAATATTGGACATGTATTTTTTTTTTCGATTGCAGCACGGCGTAACGTTTTATACGTAACTTTAAGGACGCGTTTACGAATCTGAAAAAAATAAGCAGTTTTCGGTGTATTTTGCGGCAAAATGATACAAAACCAAATGTAACTAATAATTACCACAGATAGATTACTCCTTAATCTTCAAATGGTAGCAATTTTTTATTCGAAAATTTTGGTTTATAATATTGTAAAAAATAATTTCCGTTACCTCTTCACACAAATTCGACGACATCGTACTGACTTTAGGGACATTTTTCTTTTATTTAATAACATAAATTTATGTATTTAAAAATATTTTATGTAAGCAGACATGTTCAACTCAAAAAGGTAGCAAAAAAAACTATCAAAATGTTACAATACGCCACAGAAAAAAAATAAAATTGAGTCTTATTTTTTCACATATTCAGCGGTAACATGTGATTCTTATTGGATTGAAATAAGGGTTATTTTACTGGTCACTGTCTTGATTTATTGCACAAAAAATTGTAATGAAATATTAGTCTGCGCTCGGCCGCCGTCGTGAGTGGACACTGTGACGGTTGCAAGCAGCTCCTCGTATTGGAAAAGATCGCTGTATGAATACAAAATATTTGACCTAACAAACTTGATCCTTCACGCATTCTGCACGGACTACGGACAACCAAGGTAAGATTTTATTCACAGTTTCTATGTACTTATAAATTTCATATTCAATTTCGGACTTGCTGGTGTGACCTGAAATGTACTTCGAAGACTGCTACTGGAACTAATATACCAGTAGAGCTAGGTGTGTCGAGTTTGGGCTCGTTTTGTTAGTTATGTTGAGACCTTACCTCCGGACTTGATGGAGAGACCTGCAGGTGTACTTCGAAGACTGCTACTGGTACTATTATACCAGTAGAGCTAGGTGTGCCGAGTTTGGGCTCGTTTTGTTAGTTATGTTGAGACCTTACCTCCGGACTTGATGGAGATACCTGCAGGTGTACTTCGAAGACTGCTACTGGAACTAATAGACGAGTAGACCTAGGTGTGTCGAGTTTGGGCTCGTTTTGTTAGTTATGTTGAGACCTTACCTCCGGACTTGATGAAGAGACCTGCAGGTGTTCTTCGAAGACTGCTACTGGAACTAATAGATAAGTAGAGCTAGGTGTGCCGAGTTTGGGCTCGTTTTGTTAGTTATGTTGAGACCTTACCTCCGGACTTGATGGAGAAACCTGCAGGTGTACTTCGAAGACTGCTACTGGAACTAATAGACGAGTAGACCTAGGTGTGTCGAGTTTGGGCTCGTTTTGTTAGTTATGTTGAGACCTTACCTCCGGACTTGATGGAGAAACCTGCAGGTGTACTTCGAAGACTGCTACTGGAACTATTATACCAGTAGAGCTAGGTGTGCCGAGTTTGGGCTCGTTTTGTTAGTTATGTTGAGACCTTACCTCCGGACTTGATGGAGAAACCTGCAGGTGTACTTCAAAGGCTGCTACTGGAACTATTATACCAGTAGAGCTAGGTGTGCCGAGTTTGGGCTCGTTTTGTTAGTTATGTTGAGACCTTACCTCCGGACTTGATGGAGATACCTGCAGGTGTACTTCTAAGACTGCTACTGGAACTAATAGACGAGTAGACCTAGGTGTGTCGAGTTTGGACTCGTTTTGTTAGTTATGTTGAGACCTTACCTCCGGACTTGATGGAGAGACCTGCAGGTGTACTCCGAAGACCGTTACTGAAACTAATAGACGAGTAGAGCTGGGTGTGTCGAGTTTGGGTTCGTTTTGTTAATTATGTTGAGACCTTACCTCCGGACTTGATGGAGAGACCTGCAGGTGTACTTCGAAGACTGCTACTGGAACTAGTATACCAGTAGAGCTAGATGTGCCGAGTTTGGGTTCGTTTTGTTAGTTATGTTGAGACCTTACCTCCGGACTTGATGGAGAGACCTGCAGGTGTACTTCGAAGACTGCTACTGGTACTATTATACCAGTAGAGCTAGGTGTGCCGAGTTTGGGTTCGTTTTGTTAGTTATATTGAGACCTTACCTCCGGACTTGATGGAGAAACCTGCAGGTGTACTTCGAAGACTGCTACTGGAACTATTATACCAGTAGAGCTAGGTGTGCCGAGTTTGGGCTCGTTTTGTTAGTTATGTTGAGACCTTACCTCCGGACTTGATGGAGATACCTGCAGGTGTACTTCGAAGACTGCTACTGGAACTAATAGACGAGTAGACCTAGGTGTGTCGAGTTTGGACTCGTTTTGTTAGTTATGTTGAGACCTTACCTCCGGACTTGATGGAGAGACCTGCAGGTGTACTCCGAAGACCGTTACTGAAACTAATAGACGAGTAGAGCTGGGTGTGTCGAGTTTGGGTGCGTTTTGTTAATTATGTTGAGACCTTACCTCCGGACTTGATGGAGAGACCTGCAGGTGTACTTCGAAGACTGCTACTGGAACTAGTATACCAGTAGAGCTAGGTGTGCCGAGTTTGGGCTCGTTTTGTTAGTTATGTTGAGACCTTACCTCCGGACTTGATGGAGAGACCTGCAGGTCCAGGACCTGGAGGCTGCTATTGAAACTAATAGACGAGTAGAGTTAGCTGATAAGAGTGTGTATAGTTTATACCTTTTATAACACAATTTTTGTTTTAGATGCCAAGGCCTAAGACGAGATTCAAAAGAAATATGGAACTATGGGAACATTCATCATAATAATATAATTGTCATTGTCATAATAATACAATGAAAAATAAAAATTGATATTTTTTTTATGTCTATCGTAAGTTTTATTCATTTCTTTTATCATTTACTAGCTCCTGACCCGGCTTCGTACGGCATCCTAATTACGTAACACACTTAGAATGGCAATCCATTCCAATTTGACAGATAAACAATATCTATTGGGTTGTTCTTGTTGTCATGCAAACGACTTTTTTTTTATGAAGCAATTAATAATGTTTGGAACCTAATCCTAACCTTGAAAGTAATTGTAAGTAGGTACTTATCAGTATTATATGTATGTGCCAAATAAACGTATTTTCTTTCTAGTTTTCGAGAACCATTTGATACCAACACAAAATTATATAGGTACCTAAAACTTTTTACTTGCTATGTGAATATCAGTGACAGGAAATTAAACATCATCAATTTCAAAATTTTATGAACTCTATGAACTTTGCTTGGGTAGGCCAAGCAAAGTTCATAAAAATTATGTTGTACTACCCCTGGGGCATGCATAGCTTATCCATTAAAAAATGACAGAATTTTGCAAATCCATCTAAACATACATTTAAAAAAATACTTAATCTAAATTAAGTCGGTTAATTAAATCAATTCATAAACAAAAAAGGTTGCCCGAATTTACTTGCAAGATTAAAGGTACCCCAATAACAACTTTGAGAGAAATGACGGTGTGCCGTGGTATACTGAACACATCTGCGTAACCCTATAGAGGGTACAGGCATGATCTTATACTGTGTGATTACGCAAACAATGCATACATAATATGCGAAAGCAGCAATTGCGGTTGATTTGCTGGCATTTATTGAAGAGTTCCGTTGTCTGTCTCTGAAACTCTCCAATCCCACAACTCTCCGACCTCATGAGAAGGCCAATTCTCGTAATTAAAAACATTCAAAATCTATTCGCAGTCTCATCTCGGCAACAAACAAATGTCAAACAATTTTCAAAATGTAGGGAAATTAGAGGTATTTTTGACAGATTGAGACAGATTAGACTGTGAACGTTCTTAAAATTACGAGAATTGCCCGTCTAATCTTTACAAGGGACTATTTCGGAATAAACCTCTTTCGAACAAAAAAGAATTTTGCAAATCCGTCTATATTATGACGGAGTTATGCCCTAACATACCTACATAAAAAAATATATAAATATAAACATCCGAATTGAGAATATCCTCCTTTTTTGAAGTCGGTTAAAAATACTAAATACAGCAGATAAAATAAGCTTATGTTTTTAATTATTTGTTTTCAAAAAGCTTGTCGCGCAAATTGTAAATACATAGGTATTTTAGCAAGTACTTGCTTACCAGTCAATCACTGTCCAATGAAATTAAGTAAATGGTATCTACTTTTGTTACCATTTCACGTTACGAACTTTTTAAGAAAAATAATTAAAGTAAACTTAAAAAAAAAACATGGCAAAAATTAAATAAAAGTAAGCTCAAGTATCAAGTCGTGTCAAGTTACTCATAATTTCGCCGCTTCGCGCATTTCGCTGTGTGTGTGAGCCGTGCACGTGTAGTAGTAAGACTCTATACCTAAAATTGATGCGCGTCAAATCGTAAACGCGTCCTTAATGGCCTATATCTTTGTCATTTTTTATTTAATTTACAAGTAAAAAAGTACGTGTCCCTTATTTTTGAATAATCTAAAAGACGGACTACTCGTAATTACATTTTTTACGGCAACTAGCCTATTATCTACTATCACATAGGTAAATCCGCTGGCAGTACCTATAACCAAATAAAATTCTGTAAACTGTAAATGGTTTTCACGGTCTTGTACGGATCTATAAAACTTACACGTGCCTTCCATGGCAGGACGCTGACATTCGTTCGTTTGCCCGTATTTACCTTTTAAGATAACATACGCTCACCACGTCGTTTGTGGGTCTATGACATACATTAAATATTCCTACAAGTTTTTATGGACTAAAAAATATTTATTACTCAGATAAATATTATGTAATTAGAAAATCCGACTAGTCTTTTTTATAATGTGGGAACTCGTCCAATGTCATCTCGCGCTCTAGGTTGGGGCGTGACGGCGTCTCAGACTTTTACTGACTAAAACCACACCTATGTTCTTTCCTTGCGTTTCAAGACAATGGGTTTCCCCTTCGGAAATCAACCTTCTTGTCTGATGGGCCCCTACGATTTTGCTGTCATCTCTTTCAGGCGTGTGTGGAACACTACGCGCTGTCGAAAACTTAAGCTGAGTTAGACGGTTACCGGACCGCCAGACAGCGAGCTACACATTGCTCGTCGTCTGCAAACCAACGCTTACAGTGCTGCCCCTGATAGTAAAAAGACATTTCTAACAAAAGCGAAAACGGATGAAAAATGTTTTAATGACTGAAACGGGAAATCAGGCCTTTTTTCCTTAAGTTAGCAAAATATAAAAAATACAGGCAGATGCACCTTTTTTCCTGATTCCGGTAATGTATATAACTCAAAACTGGAAAAAATGTTAGATGCGTCTTTTTACTACCGGGGCAGAGTGCCTAGAAATCAGAGTCGGGCAGCGTGAGGATGTCCGTTCCGTCTCGTGTGCGGCCGCCTCCTTCGCTAGCATTACTGCTTCGCAGAAAGCAGCCACAGCCTGCCATTCCTCCTCGCTCCGGACCATGGCCTGTATCAGACGCCGATCGCCCCTACGAGGACACGGAAGTGCTCCGCCCAAGCAGGGCACACCTCCACCTTATATAAGACTTTTGGGAATGACCATCCCTTTACTCGTCCTAGGGTCGAAGCCTAAAAATTTTAAAATATGTAAAAAAAAACTAATATTATTTTACCTAGTATTCTTTCACTTTTTCAGTCGGTCGCGGATTGCGTGGAGGCGCTCATTGGTACCTATCTTTTAAGTGGCGGAATAATTGGAGCCGTCAAAGTCATCGAGTGGATGAAGATCATCCCTCCAGAGGTATGTGAAACATAAAGAACCACATTAGTCTTTCATAATAATATAATATACTAATTTATTATTAGGACATTTTAGGTTTTCTTTTGACTGATAATATGATAATATAATATATACAAAAATGTGAAGTCTTTGGGAAAATATAGAAAAACCGAATGCATCTGTCAAATATTAGGCACATATAAACTTATAAAAAAAAAAAGAAATTAATTGGTAGTAAATACAGGTCGACTGCTTTTATTTTCAATATTTTTGCTTACATAAATCAACTTGTTCCAGGATGACTTTCAGGAATATTTGCACAGGCGAGTGCCAACAGCGATCACCGAAGGAAAGGCGACGAAAGAAAACATAGATTTCTTGCTAACATATTACAGACCCGACGTGGAGGCAATTATTAAGTATACGTTTCAGGATCCGTCCTTCCTGTTAGAGGTAAGTAGTACCAAACTATTCACAGACGCACAATATTATAAAGGCATAAAGCATGTGTGTGTCTGTCTGTTAGGGGCACCTTCAAATTTACAGCAAAGCGCCGCGCGACTGCAGCGCTGCCACCGCGCTGCTTTGTTACTTATTATTTATTTATTTATTTATTTATTTAATCTTCATGCAACACAAAGTACATAGGCGGACTTAATGCCTTAGGCATTCTCTGCCAGTCAACCTAGGGTGGTGCAGAGACATTATGGTAGGCGCATATACAGAAAAATTTATTTAAGAAAGAGCAAAAAAAGAATACATATATTTAAAATAAACATACATATATATTTAATATAATATATATATACTACATATATATTAATTTAAAGTAAGGACAGAAGTTTTGAGACGATTCTGCTATTGGTGAAGAAAATGATTTCGCAACTTCCGCTTAAATGCATACCGACTTTTGGCCGTCCTGATATCGAGAGGAAGCGCATTCCACAGAAGGATGGACTGTATATAGAAGGAAGAATGAACCAAATCAGAAGTATGAGAAGGACAGAGCAGTAGGAGATTATTAGAAGAACGCAGATTTCTTGCGTTACTCCATATAAACAAGCTTTTTTTTTCATAGCAAGCTTTTATAGCTCGGTATACCTATTAATACACATCAAGACGAATCATACGAGCCCATACTCGATGGGGTTGTGTCGTTTAACTACCAAATTCCTATAGCTACCTTCCGGTTTCATCATCAGATCAGCTCCATGTCATAATAATTTTGCATTGTCATCTGATGTAACCGGGAAATAGATCAAATTTAATTTACTTTTTAAATTTAATTATTTTGATTTGATGACAGACAAACATCGGGACAGATGAAACTAAATAAAAGCTTGTAATAAAAGTCGGAAAGTGTCGCGCGACTACCGCGCTACATCTGCGCTGTCAATTTTGTTGTGTTTCAATTTTCTTACTTATTTCGTATAAATGCTTCTCACTTCCACACTTCCGGACAGTCTCATGGCTCTATGTAGAAGTATATAATCTAAGGAGGGAACTATATATGGGGTGATATTGCTGATAGCTCTATCTCTTTTTCTTGCTCGCGCGCGTGCCATTTTAACACGTCAGATTTAGATGAACTACCGAACGATAAAAAAATATATATGACTTTATCCATAATATCGGGTAGACCATGTCTGGAATAGCACAGTATAGAAGTTATATCGTGTCCGTGAGCGGTATCTATGTGTGCGTTGCTCGAGCGCGCTTTGTATGTAGATTGACTTCTGTACCTATAAATTTTGTGCTTGGGCTTTAATGAATTAAAGATTTTGTGTATCATCCAATGGTGCCAATTATGCATTGTTTTTTTCTTTTTTAGGCTCTCTCTCATCCATCATACATTCGCAACAGACTGACACGTTCATACGAACGTTTGGAGTTTCTAGGCGATGCCATATTAGATTTCCTGATAACTACGCATATATTCGAGGTCTGTGGAGAACTTAAACCTGGTGAGATGACGGACCTCAGATCCGCACTGGTGAACAACGTCACATTTGCGTCGTATGTTGTCAAACTTGGACTGCACAAGTGAGTTATGAAACTAAACAATAATATATCCACTCTAATAAAGATGTTGTGTATTTTGTATTTCTGTTGACAGGCAACAGAAATACATCGAAACAAACAACAACAAACAAAGACATTGTTCTTGAGATACATCCTGGTGACAGACAGACGGACAGACGGACGGACAGACTGTATTTGACAGTATTGGTTGTATAACACATACTGTCAAATACAGTCTGTCCGTCCGAAAATAATGTCTAAAAATAAAATAGAACGTACATTGCACGGTACAGTAACACCAACCGTTACAGTAGCTTGCAACGTACGTTAGTAGTAGTCCCTCAGTTCAATTATAAAAAACAGGTCAAGTGCGAGTCGAACTCGCGCACGCGAGTTCCGTATCGTCCGTAGAGAAAAACTCCAAAAGATTTTTTTTACTCTGCTGTAAAGGTCGAATAGAAACCTAACCTATAAATTTTTTCAGATTCCTTTGCTCGGAACTAAATCCTACGTTAGACGCCGCCATCATCATGTTTGTGGAGCATCAAGAACAAAGAGATCACGAGATAGTAGAAGATGTTCTCTATCTGATAGATGAAGAGGAATGTCACATTGCCGAATATGTTGAAGTTCCTAAGGTTGGTATTTCAATTACCATTTTGGAGGTATGCGGAACAGAGTGTAAAGCCAGGCAAACCTAGGGTATAATGTCTGGTTTGGACAACTGCTCGCTAGATTTTGAGCCGTTTTATATGTTCATATCGCACGGAGAACTGTAATTGCGCGGATGCAGGATTTCATGTGAGAGTCAGAATGGCGGGTGTACCTCAGCGAAATAAATTATAGTAATTACGGTTAAAATGTACCTAAAATGTACTACTCAGTACCTAGCTCTAAAATATCTGTACCTCCTTCAGAATTGAATTATTTAAAAATTAAGGTGTTCTGTAATATTTTATTATTTAACCATTACTCATAAAAGGAAACGGAAAAAAAAAGTCGAGAGAAAAAAAAAAGACTCACCTTACAAAATTAAAAACTTGATTGGACCGTAAAAATATCTCCATACAAAATAGAGATATTTTTTTCGTTTCCTGAAAAAAAATCTTGTGGAAGGTTGTTCAGTTTTGTCTACTGAGCACGCTCTTAAAGTTTGTGGAGGGCTGTCCCTTACACTCAGTATATTTAAGTTTTTATGACATATTTGTTCCGTTCGTCACAGGTCCTCAGCGATATCTTCGAGGCGTTAGTCGGTGCTATATTCCTGGACAGCGGCGGCGATCTGCAAGTGGTGTGGAAGGTGGTGTACGCCATCATGCACAAGGAAATACACGCCTTCTCCGGCCGCATACCGCAGCAGCCAGTCAAGATACTGTACGAAAAGATTCATGCGTGTCCTGTGTTTGGGTGAGTTTAATATTCTGTTGTAGTGTCTCGCCGCCACAATGACTACTGCTAAAGAAGGTACCACATAACCGTGGAATAAAGTACATTGACCTTTTCCTAATGTCTCTGTGTATGTACCCAAAAAACAAACAATGAATTGCTTTTTATTATTAGATCTTGTAAAGGATCACGATACATGTCGATTCAAGACAGCTTTATGTCTTCATTTCCTTTTATGAAATTAAGAATGTCGACAAATGTAGGAGGGTCAAAGACCGTTCTACGTTTATCTAGCACCTAAGACCAGAAAAACCTAAATAAAACTAAGTAACTACACAGTAAAGTACGCCCTGTGGGGTATACACCATTAAATTTTGATCGTTTTAACCCCAAGGAGGGTCGATAAAATTAAAAAATAAAGTACCTTTTTTTACAACTCGTATTAATTTACGCATGTACGAAATTAATTTCTTCAATAAAACGTCAGCAGAGCGAGTGCAATGACCTGTAGGTAGTTAGTTTTATCCTTACAAATCGATAGTGTTCTATGTACCGGATCGAGCATCCACGGGATTAAAACGATCAAAATTTAGCGGTGTATGGGCATGGGAAGACGAAAGTAGGGGATGGACTAGATCTAACAAGAGTCGCTAACAAGTAATAATTTATTTTCAGAAAAGCGGAAGTCATCAATCCTGACATACCAAAGATAAGGGTGGGAGTGACAATATCGAAGAACGATCGGCAACACACCGTCTTTGGTATTGGCCGCAACAAGTCGCAGGCAAAACGGGCGGCCGCGAAAATGGCACTCAAAGTCTTGAGTCTGTAGATATAAATATCCTTCTAATACGAGGTTATTTTTAATTCTTTAGCTTTTTTGGGACGATTTTAAGGGTTCCGTACCTCAAAAGGAAAAACCGGAACCCTGATAGGATCACTTTGTTGTCCGTCTGTCTGTCAAGACCCTTTATCTTAGGTACTTGTGGAGGTATCGAGTTGAAAAAAAAAATCTATCTAATACAAGTCAAGTCTGTAATTTCCTATACCTACTTCTGTATGTTACGACGCACGCAAGCGCATCGTGCACCCGCGCCTCTCGATCCCGCTCTCCTCCACTATTGTACTATCGCTTTATAATACGCAATTCAAATATTTTAATTTTCGTATGAAAATCTAATCAACTAAAAAAAAAGATTTAAAAAAATTATGATAAATTTTTCGAAGTCATAGAACAAAAGTTGTTGTTTATGATGTTAGTAACCTGGTCTTAAAAGGTTGCCAGTGTTTTACAAATAACCCTGTATTAGTTCATACAAATATTGAACGACGTCAGTTAATGTCTAAGGTGGTGATTTGCAGAAAGCATCATATCGACATATTTAAATGGGCCTGTTCAGACAACTTGTCAGATATCCATGCACTTTGAAGTAAAGGAACAGTACTTTTACTGTGAGATCAACACCGAAATGAAAAAGAAAACATCTGTCCTGTCTATAATCGCATAACTCCACAAAATGTCGGGCACAGAAGTTGTTTTTTATGTTGTTGATATTTATACTTGTTATCATCTCCCAAAAAATTGCTAATTAGTTTAAAATAACCTTGTATTGTAAATTAATATTTACTCTATGACTTTTTTTTCTTTTTATATAATGTGTTTAATTAGTATTTATATAAACCAAATGTAATTGTTATAGTTGGTAATATATTGGTTATTATTAAGCCTCAGATACAGTATACATTATAGAAGGCGCCAGATAACCGTGGAATAAAGTACATTGACCTTTTCCTAATATCTCTGCTTAGGTACCCGAAAAACAAACATGTCGATTCAAGACAGATTTATGTTTTCATTTCCGTTTTTTAAATTAAGAATGTCAACAAATGTAGGAGGGTCAATGACCGTTATCCCACCGATATCTGGCGCCTACCTTAACACACATCAGGTGAATGCGATCTAAAATGTTGGGGGCAAGTAGCGGGACACTGGGCAACGTTGCAGCGTCATGTAGATTGAACGTTGCGCCTCATGTTTGGGGACAATTTGTCCCGTATTGTATCTGTGGCTTTAAGGTGTGTATTGGACAGTCAATTGCACATGGTAACAATTTGACCATCGAAGCGCCTAGATTGGCGTCATGAATTTTGTAGTAAAAGTAATAATATCGTTTTTGTAGTAGAATTATTCTGCTGACGTGCAGTTGACCGTACCATACAATTTTAGTGCATAATTATTTTCTTTTTTATTATAGCGTACTGTAGTTTAGAAAGTCTGGGTAAAAAGCTTCAAAATATTCGTATTATTATATTTTTTACGTGGGAAATCATCGAATTGAGTGTTTCTCCCACTCTGTTTGGGGTGGGACGGAGTGTCAAACTTTTACTGACTAAAACCCTCAATGTTCCTTCAGTTGCCTTTTGCGAAGGCCATGGTTATTCTTTCGAACAATATCGCAGCTAGGGTAGGTACTGAATAATTCGAAATTCCATTCGGTAAATTGTGTTATTCAAGTTAAATTGATTATCTACACCGCTAAATTTTGATCGTTTTATTCCGGTGGAGGGTCGATCCGGTACATGGAACGCTATTGATTTGTAACCATAAAATTAAAAAATAAAACACTTTTTTTTTAAACTCGTATTAATTTACGCGTGTAAGTACGAAATAAAATTCTTTAAGAAAACGTAGTAGTCGGCGTTGCGTACTAACTACCTACAGGTCATTGGACTCGCTCAGCTGACTAACTACCTACAGATCATTGGACTCGCTCAGCTGACGTTTTCTTAAAGAAATTAATTTCGTACATGCGTAAATTAACACGAGTTTTAAAAAAAAGTTCTTTTTTTTATTTTATCTTTACAAATCGATAGTGTTCCATGTATCGGATCAACCCTCCACGGGATTAAAACGATTAAAATTTAGCGGAGTATAATTTTATTGCAAACCACCACTGCAGCAAAAAATATTTAAGGTTTTGGAGAAGTTAAACTTCTCCAAAACCTTAAATATTTTTTCCAGTCTATAAGTTAACCTAGTTTAGAATAGTAGGTAACTTGAGGACCAAAAAGTCATTGTATTTTTTTCGCTATGCGCTTCAAAAGACCGTTGTGACGCAAAGACGAAAATCAATTTTTAAACTAATATATCTGACGAACAACACGACGCCAAGGTCCCAGAGCAAAACTTGTCAAATTAAATGTCTTCAGATTACCCATAACGACTGTCAATAATCTCCAAATGACAGCTTGATCCTACAGCTTAACATGCTTTACGAGGCGTGAAGGAATCTCAGTATACTCAGATGGTCACCCATCCATAGACAGACCTCGATAAGAGTTGCTTAAACCTGATGATCATTTAGTGCGGCTGTTATTCCTTTGCTACGAGCACATTATGTAAGAATAAAGTTCATATTAATTTATTTAAATGGAAATAATGGTTTATAAAGTGTAGTGAAAAAAACGCTCTTAGATATTTTTGTGGCCCAGGCATAGAGTTATTTTAGTTTCATATGTTATTCCGTGCAGGTATCGATTTATTTGTTAATGGGATTAACAAATAAATCGATACCTGCACGGAATAACATTGTAACTCAATTTTAAACAATTTGCATTCTGTAGCGTGAATTTTATGTTATTGTAATTGAAAATTGCCTCCAAACCGAGTTACAATTTTATTCCTTGCAGGTGTCGAAATGTAGTATTATTAAAATATTAAGACCTAGTTTGGCGAAATATCAACTGCTTTATAGTGCAGTTACCAACAAAACTCGATCTACATAATTATTATCAGTGTGATGTGTGAATGGAATTTCGTTGCTGACTGCACAAAAACTGGAATCCTTGCTTTTAGAATAAGCTAAGTCTTCACCACCGAAGTATGGTGAGAGTGCATTCCGCAAAAATGCAACTGTTGATAACATAGTCGACTTCTTAACTGCTTTTCCTTTTTGCCTTTTAGTGGGAAATCATCAAATAACCTCTTCCGCCTTAAGCTGAGCGAGAGAGCATATCACACTTTTACTGACTAAAACTACACTAATTTTTTTTCAGTATCCGTTTGCGTTCTAGGACCACGGATTTCCTCTTCAGAAGTAGCCCATGGCCCCAGGAGGCCTACGGGTAAAGCAATCATAAGATTAACTAAGTATACAAGGTGTAAGGGCTTGCTCAGTAGACAAAACTGAACAACATTCCACAAGATTTTTTTCAGGAAAAGAAAAAAAATCAGCCTAACCATACAAAGTTAAAAACTTGATTGGACAGTTTGTATGGAAAGGCCGATTTTTTCAAGCAAGCCCTTGAAGTTTGCGGAGGGCTGTCCATTACACCCTGTATTTTGCAGACATAAAACTATACCTATTCATGCGCAAATTTTACGTAATGCATACATTTATGAAAAACTTCGTGGTTACAACATTACTAGATTTTCATGATAATCATTAATTTACATCACATCATTTATTTAATTTTAGTAAACCCTATCAGTGTCAATGTTAACTATATAGACTGTCTATGTTGATCGTTATTAACGCATAAATCTCTATTAGGATACTTTATGATAAGTATGTGCTAAAATATTGTAAAGAAATCTATACTAGAATTTTAGAATATGACACTAAATTAAACCCTTCGTACACCCTATCTTCTCGACAAGCTCGATTTTTGCTTTACTGTAGTACGTACTGCATTACTTATTTTTTAAATTATTCCACTGTTTGTGATTGTAAGGGCCCATAAGCCCATTCAAACCGGAATGGCGGCAGAGCCTGCCGTAACAGACTCGCCCACGGCATATGGAATCGGTTTTTATACTTATTCCTAAAGAATAAACAAAGAAAAATAGATTAAAAGGCCAGTACCAACGCGACGACGGATTCGCGGCACCGCGATTTTTTTTTTTAACCGGTACTGGTGTTTTAAGAAAGTAGATAGAGTTTAGTCTTTTTTTTTTCACGCTGAAAGTGCTCGCAACGTCACTGCCTTTTCGTTATGAATCGGCCCTAACGGCCCATTCACGACCTTAGCGCGGCGAGCGGTAGCGGCGTGCGGGGCGGCGAGCGTTACGAACAAATGTATGAAAATGTTTGAAGCACGCCACGATTAGCCGCTCATACCGAAAATGCGCGCGGTTTTGTCAGAGCGAATAACTGCAGCGGCGCGCGGTGCGGGGAGCGGCGAGATCAAAAGTACAATTGAATGAGCGCGACGCCACGAAACAGAGCGGCGCGGATAGCGGTGTAGTGTAGGTGTGACGGACTCGGCGGCGAACTCATATACAAAAAATTTTAGACGATTTTGTGGCGATAATAGATACCGAGGCGCTTATTACTGAAATTTTAAATCGACCCCTATATGGATGTCAAAACATCCCCAACATAGATATAAAAACGTTATAAAAAGGTGGTGGGAAAAAATAAAACAATGTTTTCCGGAATATGATGGTAAGTTCAATTTAAATTATCAGCTACCATAATTATATTGTCTGTACACAGAAGGGATAATTTTGATAACGCCATAATTTTGAGCACGTCCCGACTACCTAAATACGTCCACCTCGGCCGCTGCCGCTCGCCGCTACTGAGGGTACGTGGCGTGTAAAACGCACCTCTTGCCGCCGCCGCGCCGCCTGCCGCGCCGCGCGCCGCTAAGACCAAAGTCGTGAACGGGCCGTAAAGCTTGCATTCGTATTCAACTGTCGAGTTGATATTGTGTCGTTACGGTGTGTGATGGCCTTTATAAGAAGTTATAAAGGCTAGACTATTATGGTAATTGTGTATTTGGGTGTAATTTATCTATAATATGTATTTATTTAGAAATATATAAGTATGTTTATCAGTTGTCTAGTACTCATAACACAAGCTCTGCTCTTAGCTTGAGACTAGACGGCGTTGTGTGATAGTTGTGGAATATTATATTATTATACAGGTTTATTTGTGAAACACTAATAACCTTGCAGGACTGTATTACTGACATCATAAACAACAAATTTTGTTCTATGACTTTTTTCAAAACATAATACATTTACCAAAAACAATTCTTCAATATTTCCTGGTTCTATTCGGTGGGGGTGCTTGATGCGACGCTAGCGCATCAAACACCCACGCCGACCAAATCCCCTCCCATCCGCTATTATATTATCGCCTGCTTCGCATAGAATTCGTAATATTTGGAACATTAATTTAATTATTTTTGTATGAAAATCTGATGAACAAAAATATGTTTTCTTTTTTTAAAGCCATAGAACAAGTTGTTGTTTATGATGTTAGTAACATAGTCCTAAGAGGTCGCCAGTGTTTTACAAATAACCTTGTATATTATATTATTTGTTTTCTACTATAATCGTTGATAATGTGTCTATAGTTAGGAAGACTGAGGAAAGTGTGTAAAGACATGTATACAGGGAAAGTTGAATGGCGGGGATTATATGGAGATTAAATAAGTGTGATAGTTTCAATTGAATTGTGCGTGGACGTTTGCAAGGATGTAGAACATATCGAGCCTTTTTAGGAAGAACATCGTAAGCGACAGTGAGCGTTTTTGCAGTACTAGTAGGTTTTCTCTTCCATAATTATAAAGTATTTACAAAAATATGTAGTAGAAACAATTCTGAAAGATCGGTAGTTATATGAAGTTATATTTTTTATTTCATATCATGAATTAATACTTTTTAATTATGGAAGAGAAAATCTACTAGTACTGCAAAAACGCTCACTGTCGCTTACGATGTTCTTCCTAAAAAGGCTCGATATAATATCTATGATTCTACGTATGATAAACAATACAATTACTTTTTATGAAATTTTATCCCGAAAATCTAATTATTTAATATTGATGTAGGTATTTATTGGGTTTTAGTTTAAAATTACCATTAAATTAAAAAAATTCGATTGTAAATTAGAACAATGAATTAATTGTGGAATGATAATAGTCAGGCGCTTGTTTTGTCGTGTGGAATATTTTAGTAAGAACTTATTTTTTTATAATCTATCCATAAGGTTCTTTCGTATAAAACATTATGTGATAGGTGTATTTTACTGTAGTCGAATAGGAACATGCTTATTTTTCTCGATGCATTTGAACTCATTTATAAAGAAAATTATTGGATACCTAATTATATTATTTTCAGATTTTGTGTACTTTTACTAGATGTGTATTTTTATTGGTAATACAATTTTAAAACAATTGTGCGTTGTTTATTTGTAGTAGTAGTAAACCCGTACTAGTCAGATTTTACTTTCAATGTGCCAGAATGAGTAGGTAAACATGAGACACCCAACACGACAAATGTCGAAAAGTGAGTCAGAAAAAAAATTGACATAGGTACCGATAGCAGTGCCATCCACTGGGTCCGATTGAATTTCAAATCGTTCAAGAACCAGTTCAAATATAATTACACAAAAATTTCGTCCAGATCAGTCAAGACGTTTAGGAGTTTGATGACACATACACACACGGAAGAACTAATAAATAAATATAAGTAAAGGAATATTATTGAATTTTAACATTTTATGACAACACATCTCTCCGAAATGCTACCTACTTTTCGGGCTCGCTCATGCAAAACGGGGTTTGTGACTTACTAAAACATATCTAAAGGATCAATTGCAGGGATTGCTAGTAAAGGGTCACTGCAAACTCGCACATGACCATGCAAGCAGCATCCACGGCTCATGAACAAGTTCCGTTAAAAATGG
The DNA here is from genome assembly GCA_949319445.1 of Mythimna lalbum. Classification (NCBI taxonomy): domain Eukaryota; kingdom Metazoa; phylum Arthropoda; class Insecta; order Lepidoptera; family Noctuidae; genus Mythimna; species Mythimna lalbum. Next base: position 10,479,656 of record OX439354.1, on the reverse strand, counting down.
TTTTGGTTGCCAGGCGAGTTTTACATGTATGGCGACCATCACCAATTTGATGCCAAAATCCGAAATTGGCGGACGTGTTCAATACTATTAATTGGGACTTGTAATTATCACCCTTTTGGCATGACCAACACGTTATAAAATGAGAACTGTAGAAGAAACGCGATGAGAAAGATGCGAGTACATTGGCGATACCATCATTCTGTAAGAATTTACCGTTGTAGGTACTGTCGCTGAACGTTCCATCATCGGACCACCAGGTGTATAGGTGACATTCCACCACCTATACACACAAAACGTCATGGGAACAGTCATTGTGCGTACAGCTAAGGAGTGGGATTCCCTGCGGAGTCTATTTCCTGATGTTACGAAGTACCTACTCTGTGATTTCCTGTTGGCTACAACCCAAAAATCTTTAAGTCAAGGGTTAAAAGGTTACTTTTATGAAAGGGCCGGCGCTCCGTCGTGCATCGACTCGCTTTTCATCAGGTGAGATTGTGGTCAGGCACAAACCTACCAACAATAAAAAAAAATACTCTCGAACACGCATCTTTGCAAGCTCGAGCAAGCATCCAAGTTAGGATGTCAATTTTGCAATGTATGGTGTAGGTAGTCAAAAGATTAATTACCTGACTGGCCTGTTGGTCTAGTGGTTAGTGACCCTGACTGCTATGCCGGAGATCGTGGGTTCGATTCCCACCCAAGACAAATGTTTGTGTGATGAGCATAATCATTTGTTCTGTCTGGGTGTAATTTATCTATAATATGTATGTTTAAAAAAAAAAATAAGTATGTTTATCAGTTGTCTAGTACCCATAATACAAGCTCTGCTTAGCTTGGGACAAGACGGCGTTGCTTAAAAAAAAAAAACTTTTCAGTAGTCTCAGAAAATGCTCTCCTTTTGATTCCCGCTGCGCTGAAGCTGCAAAGTTTTCTCTAGGAGACACGTCAGCAGCGCACGGCCTCACACCCATACGAGGCATCAGACAAGCGAGGGTTTCTTTTAAAATTGATAGGCTCACGTTTTACCACTATTTCACCTAATGGTAAGCGACGATGTGGTTGAACACTAAGTTGCGACAGTCGCTGTCTAGTTTCCTTTATGAACGAAAAAGTCCTCGCTGATGGGCCTTCGCCCACGTATAAATACGCTACGCCGCTACACATTCGAGACAAATATCGCCGGATATTTACTTGGTGTCTCTGCGACTGTGGGACAATATCGCTCGACATTTATCGTGTCCACACAACTCAATGATGATTGCTTTGTCGCACAAGGAGTTTCTCGTCGGACCATAAAGTGACACTCGTCCTCTCAAAACTTGTTGGGCGAGTCTCTTAACAAACCCCGCCCCAACTTGTCCGCAGAGCGTCAACTTGCGGCAAGTCCCACAAATTTCGTGTCTAGCAATAGTCGCGGGACAAAAGGTCCCTTAGTGAAAATGAGGCAGCACTATTACATTTTTAAATAAAACATTCAACTTTGTTCCCACATCAGGATGTGGATTTTAATGTTATTATTATTGCATACATAATAAAATTAGAGGAAGTAGGTGCTGGGCCTCTTGTATGCGAAGGTGTTGAGGCGTTTGTGGTGGTGCACACGCTTGGGCAGCGGGAATTTGATGTGGCTGTTGTGGAACTGCTTCACCTGCGGCCGGCGGCATGCGGACGCCTTGATTACTTCCACTTTGATGATCTGCAATAAGAGAAAAGATTCAAAAAATGAGAAGGACTTTCATTCTATGTGTTCACACATAATTTGGGATCTTATCTCCGGTATTGACAGGAGGGTGATTATGAATTATATTATTATTTTTGATTAAAAAGAAGTAGACCAGTCAAAGGCAGATCCGATTTCTGATACCATGTCCTGTCTAAATGACCATATGTCCCATGTTAAACAAAACTGGCCCTATTCTCGAATTGGTCTGACAAGTGTTTTTGTGTCATATTCGCAAGGGTTATGTGTTTACAACTGTGTTACAACTCCATTCTGTTTAGCCCTGCAATCCCCATAGGTGACAGAAGGGCTGTCGAGTATTTGGTCGTGAATGTGCGACCCTGGCGGAAACAATGTGAGTGTTGGTTGGATATACCTTACATAGGGGGGGTTAAAAGATAAATAACCTGATAAATGGCTTTATTTTTTCGGGGTCAATGAACAGATCCATGTGCACTGGGCAACTTTTCTAGGATACATGGATAAATACAGTGGAAAATATAATAGTAGCATTAAAGATCTAATTTAGAAACATTGCTTGTTGTTGTTGACACATAATTTTAGATAACTGTCTAAACTACACAGTCAAAAACAAGATAACTGAATAATTAGTTACAACTTTATCTGATCTGCTGGAAGATATGATTCTCTAACATTATTCATTAGATCATTAGACATATGAAGAAAACCCAATTGGGTTAAGCTCGCCTAGGTACATCATTATGTTTAAAGTAGCTTTTACCTGCGGCTTCGCCCGCTTTTATTAATATACTTTAATTCCTCTCCCCTTTCTTTCCTCTATCTATTATAAAAAATTAAATTAATCTACCGTCTCCAGGGTCCCAACTATCTCTATACCAAAATTCATCAAAATTGGTTTTTCCATTTAGACATGAAGACATAACAAACAAACTCACTTTCGCTTTTATAATATTAGTAAGGATTGTGTATACAATAAAGAATAAGAATGTATGTCTCAGAATAATCACATCACAATTAATATAAAGCTTAACTAACATAGCTATAAGACTCTTGTTTACTAATCCACTATGAACACAAACTTGTCTAAAATAAATTTTTGTTTATTACTGATGAAAATCTGGTGTACCTACTTTAATCTAATCAAATGGCAAGCTGACTGCTTAGCGAACAGATATGAGATGCCAGCTTAAAAAGTGACAAAAGCAATAAGTTACCTGGATGGAGTGAGCACGGGCTCTGTGCCTGGCTCCCATGTCACGATAGCACTGAGTGACGGCACCGCCGACGCTGAGGTCGCGGTACTCGCGGTACATGTTGTGTACTCCAGAGCGGGACTCATAACGCAGCCAGATACCAAAGTTCTTGATCTTTACTGGGCTCCTTTCGGGGATTTCCTGAAATTTTTAATGTTTGGTTAAAAAAATATTGAATATCCATGTAGAAATTGGATTTCTAGGGCCTTACATCTTGTGTCTTTGTACAATCTTAATTTAATTCATGAATCCCCAAGCGACACCCGGTGGCCGCGCATCTATTGTCTTACTATTGTGTCTCTAATTGACGGTATCTGAAGGGTTAACACTAGATAAATATTTAGAAGAGGCAAACTAAGACAAATGGAAGAAATTGAGTTTTAGTATGATGATTATAAGTAGGACTTAATTGTTTACAAGCATAGGTTCAGCTGTATGTAACCCAAATTGTAAGACACAGATCAAGCCTTTGTCAGTTTTTATGGTTTATGATAATTGCCTCTTAATTCTTAAATTCAGCTGGTTACCAGGCAGAGATCCATGCAGGTTAATTGTTTAATTGATCAAAGAAAATTCAAGTTGGACGTTGACTTGATTTTCAGTTTCAGCATTGTAACAGGAGCAATATATAAAGGATGTAAGTCTCATCTTTCAAGGAAGTATAGGACAAGCCTCACTCCAATATGTAATAGGGAAATATATATTATTGATTTTTATCAGTGTGCACTGGTAATGAATGGAGCCCAATTCATCATGCCAATTCCATATCGCCTAAGTCTATTCACTATTTTATAGGTATGAATAATACTAACCCTGATGGAGACGATTTCACCAGTGGTCTTCTTGAACTTCTTCAACTGACGCAAGAAGTACCAGAAACGGGATTTAGCCACAATCTGGTCTGGGGAGAAGATCCTCATCTTGTATAGTGGAGGCTTGGGCTCGCTCTCCGAAGGGAGCTTGCGGCCGATGACCTCATATTCCTTCAACTGGAAATAGAGTAAATTATTAACATACCTATATAGAAACAGACGTTTTTATTTACACTTCAGTGCATGCTTACGATGGTTGGAATTTTAGTAAAAAAATCCGAGAGACTTTTGTTTAGAATAAACTGTAACGCGTAAACTCATTTAAATTTAGTATATCACTTTTAACACTTCGTTTTAAGAACTGAATTAACAAAAACGAGATTAAAAATGTACGGCATCACAACATGACATAACCTAAAAGCACCCCTATTTATGTGTCAATTAATTTACAACCGAGAAGTATTGATATGAAATTTTAACCGCATCTTGTATTATTCTTCAAGAAATATACAAATTGATTCACAAATGTAGAAAACGATGAAGTATCCTGTAAAAATAATTTGACTGAATGCACCGACAACGTGTACGCCTCACTTTTATTGAAGTTATCACTGTTAGCCACTGGTTTTCATGTTTCTGGTATTGATTAGCATTTCTGGACTAAATTTATCTGGTTTTATATCAAATTTCCACTTAATTTTCTCAAAATTATTAGACTTACCTCTCCTTTAGCCTTCATTTTCGGAGGTTTTAGTCTGAAAAGAATATGTCAGCGGAAGCGGAACACTGACGCGAAAGAAAGATGGCGTCAATACACCAAAGTTGCCATACAAAATAAATAGCACTAACATAGCATTGCATTCCATTGAGGTAGCAAAATACATGTTGCATTCGCACCGCACAGAGAAAACTATATAGCATTCATAAACGAATGAAATTATAGATCATCAAAAGTAAAAATAATATAAACAAAAATAAAACAAGGCTCATTATCTCAGTAGAGATTGGGCATATTTTTCTTTTTATTTCATAATAAGAAAAAAAATAATAAGTGAAAACTGTGAAATTTTTAATCGAGGCGAGTAATTTCAAAATGAATTAGTGTGACAGACAACTTCATTGTTTTCATTATTCATTATTTTTATGAACTTTTTCTTTAATTATAAGATTTATTTTATTATAGCTCATTATTTTTACTACTCATTTAGTGTAATCTTACCCATTGTATTTTTTTTTTTAAATTTAGCCAATATTTATTCATCGCTACTGGGGGCTTACCATGACCTCTTATAACAGAGCTGGAGTTGAACTACCCGGCAAGTATTGTACTATGGCGTGCTATTTGACAGCAGATGACCGTCTTTTGAGCATATAGATGCTCAAAAGACGGTCATAGAACGACGGTGACGAACGGTCGTGGACGTTACAGAACGTCAAATAAGCGATCTTCAAACGTAACTGTTCACAATAAAGTCGTCCAACTTTAGAACTGCGATGGTACGATTTTAAGCGATTCAGAAGCTGGCCTACTTTTAAAAGGAATTTTACTCATTGGGAATTGAACGTTTCCATAAGAGGTCATGGTAACCCCTGGGCAATAATATAGAGGGCCGTATTACACCACTCTATTATATTCAGACAGTCTAAAGGGCCTATTACACTACCCTACGCGGCCCCGGCTCGGCGGCTCCAACCCACAGGCAAGCCAAGCTTCTGCGATGCAGCGCGCAGAGTGACCCGAGGATGTACGATAGAAGGGACAAAATGAGGTTTTTGTCTTATCTAGAATTTATAGGCAACACCATAATACAGTACGACAACTTCAAGATACGCCAAAACGCCAACATCATTTCAAAAACCGTCAAGTTGACATCTTGCTTGCTGACATTCTTGTTGTGACAGTGGCTGAGTGATAATGACATTGATTGTTCACGTTCTATTTGCATGCCCTGTCGAGTGCTTTTACGTAGAAAATAGTGGCAGTAATATGTGGTTATTACGTACACAGCAGTAGTTTTTGAAGATGTTTTCTAAGAAACTGACCCGGGTAGTTAAGTATGGACTGTATGGTAGTGTAGCAATCGGCGGCACAGTCACGGCTGCTATAAAACTTAACGATGGTGATTACGACTCCTTGGCGATCGTCAGACTCTCCAGGGCAGCATTCACTGCTGTGGAAATTGGAAGAACATATAAGTCTTTGCTGTACAGCAAAGATTGGGATAGAAGCTCAAAAGAATATTTGGAGGTCAAGAGTCAAGCTCACCAAATTGGGGCAGAGAAATTGCTCGAGCTATGTAAAGCCAACAAAGGTGTGTACATTAAAGTTGGGCAGCATGTAGGTGCATTGGACTACTTACTGCCCAATGAATATGTGAAGACAATGAGAATATTGCATAAAGATGCACCGCAAAATACTGTGGAGGAGCTGTATAAAGTAATGAGAGAAGACTTGAAACAGGATGTAAGTAAATAAAGTAAATTAAATTGTTTTTGAGTTAAATATTGTTTTTAATCTCAGAATGTAATGTAATAAATTATTACACAACATTTTCTCATTTTAGCCTAAAGATTTGTTCACTGAATTCGACCCTGAACCTTTAGGAACTGCATCACTAGCTCAAGTACATAGAGCTAGACTGAAAGATGGCACAGAAGTGGCCGTCAAAGTTCAACATTACTTTGTGAGAGGCAATGTGAAGATAGACCTTAAATGGATGGAGTTCATGATCACAACTATGTCAAAAGTATTCCCTGACTTTGAAATGCAATGGCTGATAGATGAGACTAAAAAGAATATAGCAAAGGAATTGGATTTCGTACAAGAAGGACATAATGCGGAAAGAGTAGCTAAATTATTTCAGGATTATAAATGGTTAAAAGTGCCAAAGATTTTCTGGGACTACAGCACTGAAAGAGTCCTTGTTATGGAGTATGTGAGTGGCGGTCAAGTCAATGATGTAAAATATATTAATGTAAGTATGAATACTGCTTGTTCTACTATAGACATCTTTGTATATTGCACATGAGTGTATGTGGATGTGTTATGAAATGATCTAAGTACATGTTACTCCTTGCGTTTGTTGGACCTACAGTTTGATACTGCGGTGTGTATGTAGGGCTAGCGTCAGCAACTTCATGTCTAAAGTGCAATATTTTAGCTACAGATGGGACAAGAGTATGTGTATAAGCTTGTTAAATTAGTTTAGATCATTAAACCTCAAGTGAACGCTGGTGTTCATGCTGTCATTGTATTGAATTATTGGCAAATTCTGACTTACTCTAGCCAAATTTTTGGTTATTCAGAATCAATTCTTGGAACATGTAACCTTGACCTAAATTATTTTTCTTTTAGCCTAAGTACCATAAAACAAATTGCATAAAAAGATAAAATATTACATCATTCACAATAGGGAAGTTGAATGATGAAATTGCATAAATTATGAGTCCTGTGACATTGTATTTGCAGAACATTGTAAAATTATGTAAATAATATTTGCCCTTCTCAAAAAAGGATACAAGCTAAGAAATTAACTATGTTAAAAGTTGCACTTCCTTGCAACAAACCAAAGATAGTATAGTCATTTATTCTTATTAAAGATTGTGAGTGATTTCAAAACTCATGTCATGCAAGAATTTGAAAAAAAAAATGTATTTTTGCTTACTGTTTTTTTTTTTAAATAATATTGTTTCTGATTTGACCCCTTTTAGGAGCACAAAATCAACAGATATGATCTATGTAAAAAGTTGGGTGACCTGTACTCGCACATGATTTTCATCAGTGGCTTTGTGCACAGTGATCCACATCCAGGGAATATACTTGTAAAGAAGGACCCAAAGGACAAGGATGTCACAGTCTACTTGCTGGACCACGGTTTGTATGCTGTAAGTTGTAGAGAAGTGTTACATACAGGTACCCATATAATAGTAACTAAGGTAGGTGTCAGATAACAGGCCCTCCTACATTTGTTGACATTCTTAATTTAAAAAAATGAGATTAAAGATATAAAACCGTCTTGAATCAACATCTATTGTGATCCTTTACATGATCTGATAATGAAAAGCAATTCATGTTTTTCGGTTACCTACACAGATATATTAGGAAAAGGTCAATGTACTTTATTTTACGGTTATCTGGCGCCATCTATAGTAGTGCTTTCACTAAGTTATTCTTCAGTTCCACATTAACTTTCGCCTTTCATTCAGTTTATCTTGATATAAAAATGGATTGGTATGTTATAAAGTAAAATAATAATGTAGATGTATTTTTTAGTATGTGCCTTTTTTGATTAGTCATTTATTTAATTAACACCATGTACAAACGCGGAATTAATGTTTATTAAATGCTTAATTTAATTTGATACATAGTATGTTCCTCTATATTAACTCTAGGTGACATTGGATATAGAAAATATTTTTTTGCGTATTATTGGCAGAGTACCAATTGACATAATAATGCCATGACAAAATTTATCATGGTGTATACTTACAAATAAATATTAATTAGTCTGGAGCTCGTGACTGCCATATAATCGGGAATCACCTACGTGTCCTGAATAAAGTTTATTAAAAACAAGGTAATGGGCAGATATGATTCACAGATAAAATGTATGAGACTGCCAAACGACGTGGCCTTTTGTTGCAATAAAATTTAAAAGTAAATGCATATAATATACTTATGCTATATAGATCTGTATTGCAAATTCACGGTAATTGCAATGCATGTTTCCGTGTAAACGGTTTTTTTTCGGTGGGCAAAAATCATCTTATGACAACCCTCGCTCTTGGGTGGAGCGGGAGATAGTGTCAGACTCTTACAGACTAAAACCCCACCCCGTTCCTTCTAGCCTTTATACCGGGGCTCGAGTTCCTTTCGGATAACCCTGGCCCCAGTAGGCTTCGACCCAGTTGGGCCCCTCCTGATCGGAGCTCATTTCCGTATATACGTCATTATCTGCACTGTAGTTCTGCCTCGTTCTGTCTCGAATACTAATAATTAGGCGATTATCACACTGCCACGCACCACGCAGCGTAGCGCGTGATTGCGTGTGTTAACGTTGCTTGTATTTCCGGTTGTATAGAAAACACGCGTAGTCTCGCGTTCATGTAGATCACGCGCCTACAAGCGGAGAAACATGCGCTCACACTCGTGGGTGCGGGGCGAGGCGTCACATCCACGTCAAACGGCTGTTTGACGCGGATGTGACGTATATTTTTCCTATTTATATAAATTTTTATTTCTGCTATTTAAGATTTTAGCACTTTCACAACGTGTTCCATTCTTTGGAACGTCGAAGATGTTAGAGCGAGCGTTTACACTACACATTATCCGAACCGACTTCGAGAAATGTCGGTCCGAACTAGAGATGTGCCGTTGCCGGCAATATGAAAGAAAGAAACCGTTTATAGAAAGAAAGAAAACCGTTTATTCGAACCTCACACATATTAAAAATATTAATTAAAAAATAGGTACAATAAACATAGAAGAATTTGTGCAAGGTCAGAAAGGCACCTAACTCAGCATATGCTGCGATATCTATAAAAATAAATAACGCAGCGCTGGTATTCTGTTAGGGCCCGCGGTGATGCCACGGTCATACTTACGGAGACTAAATAAAATATATATTAGGTATAGTAGTAAACTATATGTAGGTAGGTATCGGAACAAAATAAAAAATACGAAAAAAACATAGGAAAAATAATAATAATTAATACATAACATTGGTAAAAAGCGTGAATTTATGTTAATAAGTGTCATGTGTTACAGATATATTATAGAGAGAATGCAATAAATAATTATATGGGATTCCCACCAATATTCCCACTTCACGGCAATATTGCCGTCAACGACACATCACTAGTCCGAACTACCCGTTAGATAACTTATAGGAGGGTTATGCACTAAGGTTTGTTTTTACATAGGGTGGGTAGGATGACAGAAACGGATAGGTAGCTAGCAGCTATACTGTGTGAATCCGACAGCTGCCACCCACACCATCCTATAGCAATTGTAGAGTAAATCCGTACTTTGTCCATCCGAACTCCATATAATCTCCAAATCGGATCACAATTCATCACATGCAGGAACCGCACTTATCACAGCCTAAGTTTTATGGCGAATTGTTCTGAATATATACTTTTTTCTTTCAGCAATTATCAGATAAGTTCAGGTATCATTATTCAAAACTATGGCTATCAATAATTGATCGGAACCGGGAGGATATGAGGATCCACGCTGAAGAGTTGGGGATACGCAAGGAGCTGTATGGATTGTTCGCTTGTATGGTCACAGGGAGACCATGGGATTCGATTATGAAAGGCATTGGTCGGACTAGACCAACGTCAGATGAGGCATGTGTTATAAATTGCCAATTTTTACTAATTGTAACCATCGAGTAGAGTTTAACGATGTTTTAAAATCATTGGTTCCAGATGTAGGGCAAAAACTGCACAGTATTAACAAAATAATTACTTTGTCATTCATAAAGAGCAAAAACAAATTCCTTGCCCTTTAAAGCACTTTCATAAAAACAAAACCTCAATTATTCAGCACCTTGTAATTATTCAGCTTAGTAATTTTTTTTTTTGTTTTCCAGAAATCAACATTCCAAAATGAGTTGCCAAACATTTTGCACTATGTTACACAATGTCTGGAGCACGTCGACAGACAGGCGCTATTAGTACTGAAAACGAACGATCTTATTCGTAGCATAGAATATGCCCTCGGTATGCAAGATCGCATGTGTGGGTTCGTTATCATGAGCCAGTGTTGCGTACAAAGTGTGTACAACCTCGAGTATCAGGTGAGTTCTTTTTTTAAACAGATTGTGAAACTGTCGAAAGGTTGCGTTTTTTTTTTAACTTTCTAAAAAGGCTTTGCATGTGATTTTTCTTGAAAGTGGTTTGCGCACTATGAAGGTTGCTCAGTCGCTTATTACCGTAAATGTACTTTTTGTTCACTAAGCGATAGTAAATATTCGGTCCCAAATTAATTATGTTTTCTTTTACGAGTTTCACACTTAAGGTGTAATATTTTTCATATTTGTTACAGAATTCATCAAACATCTTGAAGAGATCATTTTTGAACCTTAAGTTTGGCTGGTCATTAGTATTGTTATATTTCTACAGTTTATACCAAAACCTACATTTTAAACTATCATTTAAACAGGAAACTAGTTAATTTTGGAAATGGTAAAGGGATTTTTAAGTCTGAACAAAGTCATTAGCTTTGGATAGTAGTATAGGGATTTAAACTCGTGAAGAAAAACCTTTGATATTTTTTTATATACGTCCTGTATATAATAGCTTATACAACCTGATCACATGGACTTGATTATTTTCTAAAAACAAATAATGCACTGCAATATTGTTCTCGATCCAATATGAGATACAAGAGTAATTTTTAAGCTTGGATTGTGTTTATAGTGTAGTATAAATAAGGGCACTACAAGAATAATAAGGTATAACATTCGGAATGGTTCACACAGGTGACACAAACTAGTAACTAATTTAAAATAGTTACACTAGTCCATATAATACCTCCGACGGCAGAGTATTATGTTTGTACATAACCAGTGTAAAACTGATAATTGTAAATAATAAATCAGCTAGCGCAATTTTATACCATGTATAATACTGTTACATTGTTAAAATATTATTTTTGAAATATAAATGTATTTATTTAATACTTCCGTTGTTTTATTATCTAATATTTATTTATTATTATTAGGATCGCCAACATCACAGGCACTGGGAATTTATCTATTTATTTTACAAGACGTGAAAATAATTTAAGTCGCGTGATTTTGTATTTGCACGACTCGCAGAACAAACGGTCGATGAGGTCGAAAGTTTCTTCAAGGGTGCGGGACACACGACATACGTTCGTTGTGACGACACTTGGTGGAGGCTTATCTCCAACAGTGGACACCTTTCGGCTAAAATGATGATGATGACACAGGGCGTGTGATAGTATATTTCTAGAATAAAAAAAAAACGAAAGAAGAGAACAATCTTGTATTTCGTATTCATTCAGAATTTGGAACTAATTCACAACGGTAGCTTCTTTTCTAATACCGATAACTTGGTACTCAATGTAGACAGGTCACCTTGTAACTTTAAAAGAATATTAGCAAAGTTGTCGCGACTTTTCCTTCCACCTAGTTTGAACATAGAAGTACTGGATATACGACAAGATAAGTCAGACTTTTTGAAGGTGCAAAACATGGGGTGTTGCGCTTGCATTTGGTTATCTTGAATGTGGAGTTTATTCAGTGCCATTGTTTCATTCGACAGTGTGGATTGAGCTGAAAATGTTAGCGATAGAACTAGATTACATAATTGTTACGCCTGAGAACTCTAAACGAAAATGGAAAGCATCCAGAACATTTAGTTTTCCATATTTATAAATTTAAAAAGAAACATAGGTACGCTTTGTTTGACCACTGATTAACAGATTCTTAATTCAAAATTTTCTGTAGATAATTTGAATTTAGAAGCATACAATTATTGTGCAATATGTAGGTAATTAGTATTATGGTTACTGTTTTGAAAATACTAATTACCACCGCAGCTAATAATATAAAATGTATTCCAAAAGACGATTCTGACTGTGAATTTTCTGCGACATGATTCATGGTTCTGCTTTTTAATTTTTGTGGATCTAGAATTTATGTCTAAAGATGATTCTGACAAATAAAATTACGAGTTTTGAATGTCTAACAAATGAGTGAACTGATTTTCTGCGAAATGAAGTTTATACTATCCGCTGTTAAGCAAAATACCTAATACTATTATGAAAAAAAAAGTTCTGCCATAAAAAGTAGACGCAACCTCTTTTGATTAGCAATCAGCCAAGCAATGCAATAAATTACGAATTAAATCGCTAGTCAAACCATGACTATGCATACGTTATAATGACATTCGTGAATATGAATAGAAATGCCCTTTTTAGTATGTGCTTGTGCACCTATTGGTTCGTTGGAAAGCGTATATTTTAAAATGGCTGACTACATAGTAGCAGTTTTCACTTTCTATCTATCAAGATATAGGGGTCAAGGTGTCGGTAGTAATACTCTTAGGTTTTTCAAAGAGCGAATGTGTGAGATTGCTATTATCATTTATAATATAGTGTCTAGCTGATATGAATGTCTGATACAAACTTAAAATAACTAATGCCTTTGTAAAAATATTAGCCAACTAGCAATACTATTAGGTTAGCTACTGTCACGACTTCACGAACGAAAATATGATAAATGATATTGTTTTGCAAATAAGTTTTAAAAAACAATTTTACACGTAATTTTTTTCAAAAATGTAAGTAACGGTCAAATCATATGAGAACCATGCAGATTAGGTAGATGGTCTTTTGAGGAAATAACCACACAGATTTGAGTGGACCTGTGCAGTCATTGCAAGCATTTGTCAGTATTCGTGTAACAGTACAGTAGCTCAACTTAGGACTCTTAAGAAGCTCAACGATTTCACGAACAATATGAGTTGGAGTGTTTATTTCACAAGAAAATTGCTTTAAATTTTTACAAGGTGTAAGCGTTAGGACTGCAGCTGTCCACGAACGCGTCGCTTCATAGACGCGTATTCGTCATTATAGGCTTGATGTAGGGCTGTACGCCTGCGTTAAGCTTACAGGCAAAACTATGAAATTCTGAAAAAGAAGCGGCAATGACCCGACGCGACAGCACGAAGACGCTGCATAATGAATGACGAATAGGTATGCGTTTATGAAGCTACGCGTTTGTCTGCGGATAGGTCTTAAGCATGGGCGTAGCTACCGCCGCAGCTGCCGTATCAACTATACGGGGCCCCCTCGCTATAGGGGCCCCAACGTGACTTGCGCAAAAATTCGTAACATGTTATCCACAATCTTCTTGTAAAATAAAGTTCTAATACTGTATAGCTAGCTTCGTTTGTTCTAGCATTTTCAGTATAAGATTACAATAAAAACAACCTATCCTAGTCCAGAATGCTCCAGTAAACGAGCTCTAAAGACAAAAAAAAAAACAAATGTTTGATACGGGGCCCCTGAGGGCCTAACTACGCCACTGGTCTTAAGATGGTGACTGTGAATCTATGAAATACCAACGTAACTTCTCAGTTATCCATGAATAATTGAATACTCACAGAAACAGGTACCACCAACAATATTATCATTTTTATTATCTGGGCGGACGTTTTCATAGACTACATCGGTGGTCTTGACTCGATTTGCATAATCGGACTCATCGGACTGCTCGTCACCATTGCTGATGGTCAGCATATTGTTACGAACCGTAGGCGAGGCTGTAAGACCGTACAATATTTGGTAATAGGTACATACTCACTCATTGTTAATATTCAAGGTGATAATTTGTTCAATAAATAATGTGCGTCATTATGCAATGCAGTATGAATCGTTTAGCACGTCAACTAAACAAACGCACGGTTCTTGTAGGTGAAAGTTCAAAATGATTTCTATGCAGATTACCGTTATTTTGAAGAGATGCGGAAACATGCGAATACGTTTGTAGCGACATCTATGACGCCACATAAGAACAACGAAGAAAATACGAAATCCTGCATCGCGCAATCAAAGTTCTCCGCGCGATTTGAACATATACGACTGCCCGACATCAACTATCGGGCAGTCGCCCACCAGACTATAACACCTGTCTGGTCAGAGGATCCTCCCTTTTCAAAGGAGGTATGTGGGACTTTACTCTCTGTTCCGCGCATACCTCCAAAATGGTGACCCTCGACAAAGAACGTCAGCGCAGCCTTCGTGCAGCTACTACTTCGTGACGTCATCATCACTTACTCAAGCTTTCGAGCAACGAGCCATACAGCCAGCACCCTCGGCTAAGGGTATCCTGACCACCAGTATGCCTACCTGGTCATACCTGGTCATCACCTCAGCCGCATCACTGACCTTGGCTTAGCACACCGCACCTTCGGCCAGTCATATGAAGAACCATGAAGAACCTCTCCTGGTCGGCGCCAGCAATCAAGCCCTATGTCGCTCAAGCACCGCTCCGACTCACTGGAGCCTGCAGCATCGTCCCGACTCACTGGGACAGCACCACCCCGACTCACTGGGGCATCATCCCGACTCACTGGGACAGCACCACCCCGACTCACTGGGGCATCATCCCGACTCACTGGGACATCATCACCCCGACTCACTGGGGCATTATCCCGACTCACTGGGGCATTATCCCGACTCACTGGGGCATTATCCCGACTCACTGGGATAGCAACACCCCGACTCACCGAGAACTATGCGGCATCGGATCCGACTCACAGGAACCAACCTACCGCTGGCCTGGCACACATCAAGAAGCATCAAGAACCTTCGATCTCCGATCTCCGGAGGGGAGTGATGTAGCGACATCTATGACGCCACATAAGAACAACGAAGAAAATACGAAATCCTGCATCGCGCAATCAAAGTTCTCCGCGCGATTTGAACATATACGACAGCCCGACATCAACTATCGGGCAGTCGCCCACCAGACTATAACACCTGTCTGGTCAGAGGATCCTCCCTTTTCAAAGGAGGTATGTGGGACTTTACTCTCTGTTCCGCGCATACCTCCAAACGTTAGCTGATGGAAGTCCAAGCTTTTGGTATGTTATGGCTAATTTATAAGGTCGTAGTACCTACGCCGATTGTGGATCGGCTTACCAAAGGCGGTTCAGTCGAAGTCTTATAATATAGGTAGGTACAGGGTTTTGTAAAACATTGGCAACCTCCCAGGACTATTATACATTCTATTGAACATTCTAAATATTACGAAGCCTGCGAAGCAAGCGATAGTACAATAGCGGCAGGGGTGCCTGATGCGCTTGCGTCGCGCCAGACAGACGTAGGTAAGTATAGCGAAATACAGAGTTGAAATGTGTTAGAACAACGAAATCTTGAAGGTTTGTTTTTGGTAAATGAATTAAATTTTGTAAAAAGTCATAGAACAAAAGTTATTGTTTATGATGTTAGTGATATGATGTTAGTGTCATACAAGGTTGTTAGTGTTTTACAAATAACCCTGTATAAAAGGTACTCTGTGGTCTAAGTGTTGTCTACACTGGCACGCACGAAGGTCGCTTCCGCGTTGCTGAATGACGTTGCAAGCGTTACTCGATGCTAACCTTGAGAGGCCTAATCTATATTTTTGGAATGAAGGATGCTATGGCCTAAGACAATGAGCCGGGGCCCGGGGTCCACTTTCGCACAACCCGTGGCCTCAGTAGGCTTCGACCCTGCTTGGCCCCTACGGTTTGCTGACGGCTCATTGAGGCGCGTGTAGAACAATACATGCCGTCGACGACTTGGGCTCGGTCCGGACGGTTACCGGACTGTCGGACAGTGAGCTACCCATTGCTACCAGTCCGCAAGCCCGCGCCCACGGTGGCCGGAAATCGGGCCTGAGCCCCGGCGGCTGAGGCGCGAGGGCCGCTCCTTTACTAGCATTACCGCTTCACAGAAGGAGGCGACCGCTTGCCACACTTCTTCTCGCTTCGGACTACTTATGGACTGTACCAAGGCCCGGCGCGAGAGATCGTTGCCGCCGATTGCCCCACGAGGACACACGGCTGTGCACATGCGGGGCACATGCCTCTTCCATATGCACCACCGTGGCACCGCGTCTACACGCATTGAAACATTACTTTATTTATTTAAAATAAATAAATCCAATAAAATAGAAAAAAAAAGCAACCCGTCGCCCGTTCGTTTTTTTTAGATTATAATCTATTATATAAAAAATAATCGCTAAATGTGTTGATAAGCGCAAATCTCGAGAACAGCTAAACCGATTTCGCTAATTCTTTTTTTGTTGTTTGTTATTGTGAGGAGAAGGTTCTTATGATTATATGATGAAATTAGGGTAGTGTAGAATAGGGTAGAGTAGGGTAGAGTAAGGTATAGTAGGGTAGAGCGGGAGCGAAGCCGCGGGAAAAACTAATTAATAAATAAATAATAATTCCGCACTTACTTTGCATACGATTGGCTGGCGGAAATACTTCAAGAATGTACGGATGTTGTGGGTCATTGCCTTTCCGCAATTCGACCAGAGGTACCACAGCATCTTTGTTAGACTTGAGTACTATGATTTCCTCGCAGAAGTCAGGCAGTTCCAACAAATGCCACACTTTTTGACGTAGCGCTGATATCGAAGCATTCGGCTTCACTGCTACGTATCGGAGTCTTTCTTCGAGAACTAGAAATAATAATGTACCTAATTCTAAAACTGTACTTTGAACAATATCTACATTATAAGTCGATATTGTAACAAAAACTGCAAGAATAAAAACATGCAACTGCGCCTGCGCTGGGTTGAGTTTGCATTTGAGCACGCAGCAGAGCAGTAGCAAACAAGTATTATTTAGGGATAGGTACTAAGCGAAATTATAATGCCCAAAGTGAAAGTCGACCCGACTTTCACCGGAAGCCTTACTATGGAACAAAGATTAGAAAGAAGAAAACTCAAATGTGTAAAAGAATATTGTGATAGGCGCTGTTTTATTAAAATTGAGAGGTTTAATCTGCTTCGGAGACAGGTAGGCTGGGAGGCAGTGCCGGCGTTAGGGGGTGGCACGGTGGAGCGAAAAATTCAGGGGGGCGTCAAGGTCTGGAGTTGGAGTCTCCTGCCTCTCCTGGTGCAAACCCTCAAAACTGTGCTCTACGCTCTGTGCAATGCATATTTTTTATTGAGATTTTTTTAGATGGATTTTTTGAGAGTTTGTGTTCGAGGAGCGACTCTTAACGATATCGATAGAGTCGCTCCTCGACCACACTGCGCTTACGCTTACGATTGTTGCGATACTTCCACCTGGGCGCCACAATATTTTCGCCCGGGGTGTCAGTGGCCCTTACACCGGCACTGCTGGGAGGAATAAAGGCCGCTATGGCTCCCATACATTGGTCCATCCCGGACTGAGTGTGGGACCTAACCAATAAACGAAGATAGAAGTTAATGCGGCTGGTTTGTACAAAAATGAAACTTACCGCCCAGGTCATATCGTCGAATGATCACGAATGTAATGACTTCTTTCCAAAAGAGTCTTATCGGCGCTTTTAAGAGCTTAGTTAGTGACATGGCGGTAATGTATCACTATAATTGCCCATAAAAGCTGTAAATTACTTCACACTCATAGTATTCAAAGCATTTTTGCAATTTTGTATGTAGGTATTCTTCAACTTCTTTCTTTACGTAAAAGTCATTGTTACTGACAGTAGCTGACGGCAGTTTGATACAAAATTGTTTTTTATTATTTTTACAGGTGAAAAGGTTTATACCTCTTCACTTAAAAAGTAGGTTTACAAAGTCTTAGTTCTAGTTATTTACGCTGGATAAAAGGAATATAAAATATTCGAAGACATGTGATATTCACTAACCCGTATAACTGGGCCCGCTTGGCCTATTCCTTCACCTAGTCCCCGAGTCTCTGCAGTGGGAACATTAAAATGCTGATTTCTATATAGGAAATTAGAAATCCACTGCGGCTATTTTCAGGAGGAGGAAGTTATATGTTCGCCTGTGCACCTAGATTTGAAGTGTAGCGAGGTACCAGGTGAGAAGCGAAGTGAAACTAACGTAGTCTATAGTAAATTGTTCGTAATCAGCCGAACTGCGCGCTTGGTGCCTTCGCGAGTTGCCTAGCTTGGTACTAGACGGTGACCAAGCCTAATTGCGTATTCAGCCTAAGAACAACCTATGTTGAATGCGGCTCCTCCTTTACCCATCATCTCAGGTTTTGTGATCATTAGTGTTATCATCGTAATTCGTCATTACACACGAAAGACGTTGCTGCACTGCTGGACATGGCCTACCCTAAGCGTCGCCACAACAACCGGTCCTGTGTGTCTCGCTTTTATCGGATTCCCGCGAAGCAGACTCACCAGGTCATCGGTTTAACCTGTGTGAGCCATTCCAATGCTGTGTCTTTCGATATGCATCGCCACTTCAGAGCTTTTAGGCCTCATCGACCATCTATTCTGCAAGCAATGTGGAGCTGTCCACTATAATTTGTTTCGCTATTTTTCGGGTTATGTCGGTAAATTAGGTCCTCCTTCGGATAAAGGCAAGGCAACTCCGAGCACAGTCCTCTTCACTGCTCTTTGAGTAGCTTCTTAATGCTTCTTCCAAATTAGGCGCGCGCGTTCCTCGGGCGTGTGAGTGACGCCAGAGCCGCGTGCGCGCTGCGTATGTGTCACCCGGCGACAATAGGGTAAGCCTAAGCCTTCTGATAAGGTCCATTATGAACGACCACATTTCAGAGCAATATAGATGATTAGTTATTCCAGCTAATATTTAGTGGTTATCCCGTTGATCGACGGATAAAAATCTGTCACCGTAAAATTGTACATACCGTTAGATATCTAGGTATCCATCTCGCAAGATTGTAAACTGTCGAAAGATTGTGAACCGTTACATACTGTTTATAATTAAATAGCAATAAGTTTCGGTAGATTATAATCTATCGAAGTGAAATTGTTTTATTGTAATGTGACATAGAATGGAACCCATCTCGCGCGTTTGCATTGCATATTTAGAAGAGTGACATAAAATAAACAATATCATTATGATGGTGAGCCCGTTGTGTCCCACTGCAGGGCAAAGGCCTCCCTTCCGTTATTCCACTCTTTTCTGTCCTTAGCCACTTCGGGCCAATCTATAAGGTTCTAAAAGATCCTAATCTTTAAGGAGTCTAAATCGTCACGCCATCTCTTTTTGGGCCTACCGCGTCGCCGGGTCCTGCAGTTCGGAATCCAGTCAGTAGTTGCTTTCACCCAATTTTGTTGCGATATGAGGCAGATGTAATCTGCCCAGTTCCATTTTAGTTTGGCAGCAGAGTTACCTACGTCTGCAATTTGTGTTTTGGAACGAAGTAAAAAATAAACAATAAATTGTAACAAAACATCTCTATTGAATACTTAACCACACATATCAAGCGCATAAAACCACATAATCTTGACTGTCAACAATACTTTTCTAGTATTTCTTTGAAAACTCGTTACACAAAAATCAATTTAATTTTGAAGCCTGTATGGCATACATTAGGTTTTGGTATTGACAAAAGTCCCATCTTTTAGTAATTGGGTTATAAGTTACTCCGTATGACAGTTCCACGTGGCAATTATCTGAAAAAAAAAAACTTGGAAATAACACGAAAACAAGTACTTATCTACTTATTCAAAACAGTTTGAAATTATATTTTTAATCGTAAGCTCCAATCGTCTTTTCTCTTTTTTGGAGTTGGAAATCATCAGAGTACTGCTGTGTTTCTGAGTAGAGCGAGAGTGTCAGACTTATACTGACAAAAACCCACCTGTGTTCCTTCAATTGCCTTTTGCGTTCCAGGGTGGCGGTGATTCATTCATTACAAGCCTAAGCAGCTTTTTTATGGTGGGAAAATCATCTAATGACAACCCCTGCTCTTGGGCGGAGCGGGAGATAGTGTCAGACTTTTACTGACTAAAAACCCACCCCGTTCCTTCAAGCTTTCATACTAGGGCTCGAGCTATTTTTCGAAACTAACCCTGGCCCCAGTAGGCTTTAACGACGCGAATCTACGTACAACTGAAGTGCCGCCCACGTGTGCGTCGGTCTCAAGCAGTTCCCTTTACCATTTTTTTTTTTTATATAAGAAAAAGCAACTGTAAATACTTACTTCGTTCTAATAAAAACGTGAGTTCATTAGGCGTAATAAATTTCTCGTACTGATGTGCACCGTTGGGTATGGCTCTGACAACATTTTCAGCAAGGAAAATGACTACAAATTGAGATAGCCTTGTCCTGTTAGGTGTCGTGAAGAACAACTTGCCTCTTGGCCTCACCGTCTTTATGCAAGATTTGACAAACAACTCCTGGTTGCTTACATGCTCAATGACTTCTGAAGCCACAACAGCATCGTAGTGATTTTCAAGCATTTTCGCGTGCTCCTGGAATTGAAAAAGGCATTCAATTAGGGAATGATGCAGCTTTTTATCCTGTTTTGCGATGCTGATTTGTTTATTGATGCCCTGTAAGCACTTTTACCCTTTTGTTTTATTTGTTACTAGCTTTTGCCCGCGGCTTCGCCCGCTTACATAAAATAAGGCCTATGTCACTCAGGAATAAAGCAGCTTTCTATCCGTGAAAAAAAATTTAGCAATCGGACCAGTAGTTCCAGAGATTACCTCCTACAAAAAAAACAACAGTCTCTACCTTTTTATAGTATTAGTGTAGATGTACATAAACTTGTAATCGTAAGGGAAGATTGCAGCAGACAAATTGTTCCAGTCCTTCGATGTACACAATATAAATGAGCACATTGCTTCACTTTGAAGATTGATCTCTATGGCTGTTCTTACTCAATGCTTAACTATGATTTCATTAAAGAGTTGCTAGCAGATCTATAGAGTTGTTTGGATAGATAGTTTTAATAGTCAATACAAAAACTTACCTCTATAGTACAATTAATGTATTCAGGTCGGTTGTTTGCTATTTTAGGGTCTATAACTTTGTGTTTTTCGGCCATATCAATGAGTTCTTTGCTTGCATCTATACCGGTGACAGATGCTCCAAGCCTTGCTAATCCCTGAAATGTTAAATTTAGTTTTACATAAAATTATTTATTTATTTAACCAGAAAGACCGAATGCAAATTACACTGATTACAATAGGTACAAATTATGTAAAAACACATAATTTAACAGATAATATAAGTAAACCTCTCAATCAGTCTCCTCTCAAATCATTAGACATTCAGTCAATATCTCCTTCCATTCATCAGCGAATAGATCTAGTCTACGACTCGATTCAAGGAGAGCATTGAGTGCGATTAACATTCGCGGAATAGGTGACATATGTTGTGCAGCCGTACGGCAATGTGACACTACAAATAATTTATGCCGTCTTAAAATATCACAATTGTCTACAAGGGTTAGGTAAACGGATACGAGTGAAGAAAGTGGCGGAAACAAAAACCATTTAAAATGCTAGAAGCAGTTAGTTGAGTCAGTTAAAACCAATTAACTAAATTTTTAGTAATATTATACAGAATATTCTATACCTAATATATCAGCAGAAGAGTATTGATATTTGTGATTCTATTTACCTCTGATAATATGCCTCCACCGCAGCCAACATCCAAAATTTTTTTACCTTTGAGTGGTTGCAATTCTTTTTGAGCAGTAGATATGAGACCGTCTCTGACAAAAGGGATTCTGCGAATATAAAATAAAAGTTTGAATTCATCGCTTTTTTGCCTTTGCTTGATGCCCTATCAACTTGAGGGTTTTTAGTTCAGAAGATACTGTAGATTTTTTAAAGTTTTATCAACCAGCCTCTGGCAAGTTTCGTAATTTTATCCAGTACACAATTGTTCCCTCTCCTAGAGAGGACGATTGCAGAAATTGTCTATCAAGCTGTGAAATTATGCATTTTCAAAAAAAAAAAATTACAATCTCAAATGGCTCAATTTTGAAAGGTTTCCCACTTTGAGGAATTTAAATGAGAAGCTGTTGTTTGCACAAATATTCTTTGGAGTAAAAAGGATCATACTTTAGCTCTTGTGAATCACCATGTTAGGTTTACTGGGGCCAGGGTAATGCGAAAGGGGGCTCAAGCCCTGAAGGCTAGAAGAAATGGGGTGGGTTTTTAGTCAGTAAGAGTCTGACACTATCTCCCGCTCCGCCCAAGAGCGGGGGTTGTCATTGGATGATTTTCCCACCATAAATAACCATGTTAGGTTAAATACCATTATATTGTTTTTAATTCTTTATTGAAAACTAGCTTTGCCCGCGCGGCTTCGCTCCCGCTCTTTCCTACTCCACCCAACTCTACCCTACTCTAGCCTACTCTACCCTACTCTACCCTACACTACCCTAATTTTTTTTTCCATAAGAACCTTCTCCTCACAATAACAATCACAACAAAAAAAAAACAGCCAATTCGGTCAAGCCGTTTTAATGCTAAGTCGTGACAACGAAAAACGGGGGTCATTTTTATATATATAGATAGATAAAGGTGCTACTAGTACTACCCATGTGCGAGATCACAGTATTTTGTGACCTCTCATTTGTATAGACAAGTATGGTATTTTATAGTTAAGTCTGTTGATTATCTATACTCTATAATGATGATAATGCCCTTACTTATAATTAATAGTGAATGATATTATTGACCCCAAAAGCCCATCAATATGGGAGAGATTTAGTAACATCCCTTTACCTTATCATATTCATACTGTGTAGAAGAAACATTTGTCCATTGGGATCCCACCAGTCATTCATTTGTTTTGAAAAGAACTCCACATCGGCAGCATCTATCGTCGAAGTATTTGCTGTAGAAACCACACTGCTAGTGCGAGTTCGTGTACTAGCTTCATTACTTTTTAACGATCGCGCAGGCATCGGAAAACCCCATTGAGGCAATTTTAATGTCCTATTTCTGTAATAACTGCAATTATTTAATGAAAATCAATCAATACACATTTTTTTACCATTAATTCCATTTAACTGCATTCTCGGATGTTATACATACACAGTCTTATCTAAAACACATTTGCTTAATTTCCTAGACCACATTTTCGTAATTTTAAGCGAGAAATTATTTTGTAAATAAACACCGGTTTTGATTTTTAGTTACTTGTCATCATCAGTGACATAACCTTAACCTCAATATTTTTTATCGTAGTGATGCACTAAAAAAGATCGAATCTCAATGATCACTAGACTATCAAATCAATGAATCGTTTTGAATTTTGAATGTAATACAATATTCAATTTGTAGAATATCTAACTAGGGAATCGGCAGATGTAATCACAGAACAGATTGGATCTGATTTAGTGTAAATTGGACGCTGCGTTAAGCGGGCGCCCGCGAGGTCCCATGCTGAAGTGTTCCGTCGAGGTGAACCGCGAGGGCACTCGTCAAGGATGTCACGTGGCGGCAGCCCGTGCGGGTGCCTAACTCTTCAGATACCGTCAATAAGAGACACAATAGTAAGACAATGACAACGCGTACGGCGTTTGGCTAGTCACTATGTTCATACTGGACAGCTATCGTTTAACCCAGCACTTTATTTTTTCCCTTTTAGGGTTTCGTACGTAAAAACAAAACACGGTAGGTACCCTTATAAGCCTTATAGGATCATTTCGTTATCCGTCACCCATAAAGTATAAGGGTTCCGTTCCTTTTGAGGTTCGGAACCCTAAAAATGCGTTTAGTACACTAACCTCAAAGGTGATGTGAAAACGTGTGCATATTATGAACATTACATTATTTTACTTTTTCAACTTTTTGAATATATCTCAAAAAACGGTGGCTCCTATGAAAAAAAGTGTTGACAATTTTTTGTAGATCTACATTTATTGTCTAAGCTTTCTAATGAACCATGTCCCTATTTTCTATACAGCCACACCGCAGTGTGATTTGCGATTGAAATAAGATAAACAAGTATTAAATAAAGAATATGTTTTCTAAGGAAAAAATAATTACCATTTTTTCAATGATGAAAACGAAAAATAATATATTTTTTTGGCTTAGATACTAGTTCTTTAAGCCATGTTTTTTCAGTTTAAATTTCCGCCAAAGAAAACCAATAATGGGTGAATAACCGGCTGGCCACAGAAAAAAAAAAACGATGTAGGCGGGAAAAAAGCGGCCATGCGATTTTCATTTCATTAGTTTTTTCGAGTTTTAGAGTAGGTATATGTTTACCTATACTTTACTAAATCTTCGAGATATTTGTATTACATTCTTCAGATTCAGATTTGGATTTAACGCGTGATTCATAAGCGAATAGGCAGAGAGGAGAGCAGTAGTGGAAAACTTCTTTCAAAAGAAAGATGCCTAAAATCATACGATGACTCAGATTTTTATTTTTACTTTCCGTATAGTAAACACCACTTAACACCGTGCTTTTCGTTACAATTGTATTTGTAACGAAAAGCACGGTGTTAAGTGTTTACTATGGGTTAAAAGACAGTTCCTCGAATTATTGGCGACCTCGCTAGGCTCGGACGCGAAACTCCTCGGGACTAAATAAGTTACTAATGCGTTCCAAATGAGAAGATCGATTACCATGTTTTGATGTCACGTTGTACTGTCAAATCGAAGAAATTTCGGCAATATTGAAGAACTCAGAGATGAGTAAAATTGAAAAACTAGATTCTGATTAAACTTTTTTGTTCACAGTTCGTAAATAAATTAAATTTTTCGTAAAATAATTAAAACTTAAAAATATCTTTCCTCAATTTGACAATAAATTGTGACGGCACAACATGGCAAACGATCCTAATCTCATTTGGAACGCATGTTTTTGGCTAGTTGCTTTGGATGGAATTTGTTGTAAGAAACTAAGACAAATTAGTGGTCACAAAAACATAACATGACATAAAAATCAAGTCTTTATTTTTAAATAAATACATTTAAAAATAGATGTACAAACTAAGTACGCAATTAGTTAACAATGTGATGATTCAACACAAAACAATAGTCCTATAAACAAATCTTAGTCTAGAAGTTGCCAAGCCAAGGATGTCTTCGATCGACACTTCATACGGCAAGTAAGTTGTTAATTTTCACATAGATGTGTTAACACTAATCGCAGAATACTCTAAATGATTCAGTTGAACGACTAAACATTATCTAGAGGTCGTCTCACGGAAGCAGAACTGAGGGGACTCAGTAGGGCCGATGCCTGCAAGGCACCTCGTGGGAATGCCTAAAGAGTTAACGCATAGGACAACTAAAGAAACTCCGGCAAATGAGACCCTATTTAAGTTATGCGACAGAATGCATGCCTCTACCAAAACTAGTAAGTACGCTCTTTTTAATTACGCTAGTATATTTGGTACAGTCTCTTGAATTTAATTTTTAAACACGTCTATTTTCCTCATCTTGATCGAAACCTCCTTGATCTTGGAACTCTTTGGTAAGCATGATTAGTCGGAGGCCTTAAGGAACCTTGTGAAGGTCTCTTTGTACTCGCCATTGGGGTCCTCTTTCTTGATCAACTGTTTCCAGATGTCGGGTGTCTTCGTTTGGAAGCCCTTGACAACAACGCGGATCAGATGGCGCTGCCTCGGCGAACATTTAGCACAGCCCGTTTGAAGAGCATCGGGGATGGTTTCTGTAAATTATAGTAAAGTGTTAGAAAAAAAGAAGGATTTTTAAGTAGAAGAATGGATTTGTGACCAATTTGATGGAGTTAGGTTGGTTTTAAGTTAGATAGGTGCGTTCAGGTCTGGTGAATGCACCGCTCGCGAGCCGTTCGCGAGTCGCTAGTGAACTGTGTGCGTGCATTTCATGTTCGTGCAAAGCGCGTGCGGCGCATGGGATTCACGCGCGCCGTTCTCAAGCGGCTCGCGCGCTGGCGAATTCGCCAGTTGTAAATGGCAAACTGAGGTGGTTGTTTAGCTTTGATATATTCTTTTTAGACTTTCGGTTCCAGCTAAAATGGTAATGATTTCGTCTGTCTATCGGTTTGTCTGGCCTGTGATAATATGTTTACAGCTACTTGATTCAGCTATTGCTAATGCTATCAACTTGCAATTCGAAATAGATCTAAACAATGTGCGTTACATAGTTAATAATTAATATGACAATTAATACGGAGCCCTCGGTGGGCGATTGCATCATTGCTGATTTCTTTTAAGTACTGAGTCTTTATATAATCTAAAGGCTTCTGCCAGCGGTCTGGCTCGCGTGAAATTATAAACATATCCCAAGCGAATATATTCCTGGAATAAAGAGTATTCTATATGCTGTTAATGCTAGTCTAGCACATAGTTTAGCCTTGTGCCAACTTTATTTTAATTCATGAATCCCCAAGCGACCACCGGTGGCCGCGCATCTATTGTCTTACTATTGTGTCTCTAATTGACGGTATCTGAAGGGTTAAATCCGTACGAGCATGATGAAGTTACAAACACAAATATACTTACAAACTTTCGCCTTTATAATATTAGTAAGACAGATTCATAGTCACGTAGACAATAAATAACCGACGACTCAGATAAAATATCGAAATTAAAAAATATCAAATCGTCTACTCACTCTTGAAAGCAGTTCCCTCAGGGGTGCAAGGCCCTGTGCTGAGGAAGCAGTGTCCATAAGACTTCAGCAGACGAACATTCTCCACCAAGGACTCGACATCGAAGTTGTCGTAACGTGTGTCGTACGTCGCCTCGGGTCTGGCGCACACCGCCGCTATCACTACGCATAGGACTAGAATGGTCTTCATGGTTCTGTGAAATAGGAAGATTATTAATTTATTAGTTAGCCTAGAAGTGCTACCACAAGCTCTTAATGGGATTCACTTTACGACCTAAACTATAATAATAATAATTATTTACTCATTTATTTTCTCACCACAATATCACAGCAATTATAAACATTTTAACAGTGACAATAGTTGGAATCATACTGTCGGAGACTGGTGCTTAAGCTAGGCTTTTGGCCTGTATTTCAGGTCACCAGGTCTTCTCCTCTTTAAACTTAACTGTTAAAAAGATGGAGCTACCTATATGTACATGGTGTATAGCTCCCTTTAACGTCTTGAACGCACGACTGACATTTTAACACATCATGGTAGACTTATCATGAGCGGACGAATGAAAGAATTTAGAATTCGAATGAAAGGACGAATTTTGACTACAGAAGACACATCATAGTAAGTCCCTGTAGTCAAAATTCGTCCGTAATTTTGCTTTTCACCCTGTAAACTTAAACTGTCTAAAATTCTACACTATTTCGTGCGCACAATATGCGGAAAAAGGCTACTAAATCTATTCTAGACGTAGACATAAATCTACAGAAAACTGCACGCTTTAACAAAAATGATGGTAGCTAATGGGCTAAAAGTTGTAGAAGTGTAAAAAGATGCATTGCAGAAATCACTCTGAATTAAGTACCGAACCGGTTACCAAACATTTTAAAATAGGCAGACCCTATTTTAAAATGTTTGGTAACCGACCTTAAGATATAATGTTTTTTTTTATTAATAATGTAAATATTAACACTGAATTAATCATAAAACCTGTTGATTTATTCTTTTGTATAACAGGTAATGAAATAAAATAAAATTCGATAAACATTTAATTTTTAAGTAGTCGAAGATTACAACTCACAATAATAAAAAAAAGTCTCAGCTAAAAGACGGTGCATTTGAATTTAAATGCACTTCGATAAAATAAAATTTAATTCAACAATTCCAAAATAAATAAGACCACTTACATTCGATATTTCAAGTTCCTTGGTTCCGACAACACTGTGCTATTTGTGGCTCTGATTTCCTTTATATACCAATCAAGATATTAAGTGAGGAACTCCGAACAAACTGAATGTAAACATCTAGTCAGCATTGGAAATTATGTCATCTTCGCTGACGGTGTTGATTGTAAACGTATATCGAAGAGACGACAATGGTACGTGTAAACATCCATTTTAGATTTTTGTCACCCATGCATCATTCGACAAACAATCAATCAAACGTGATAATTATATAGTCTAACAATTGGCATATCCTTGTACGTCAATATAGTCAGTTTCAATTAATAATATGCCATTTGGGAGGCAGAACTTTATCTATAATATGTATGTATTTAGAAATATATAAGTATGTTTATCAGTTGTCTAGTACACATAACACCAGCTCTGCTTAGCCTGGGACTAGACGACGTTGTGTGATAGTTGTGGAATATATTATTATTAACTAAACACTTTTTCAAAATTAAGTACAAAATATAGAATTCGTTTTTTATATTAAATAAAAAAACGAAAGTAAAACTCATTAGCAACATTCATTCTACGTGACATAAGAAAGGTATTTTCAAATTACAACATTTAAGTCTAATTAATATAACGATATAGACAATTAATAAATGAGGCGGTTTACGGAAACTATGTAGTTAAGTATGGTGTTAGGTGCTGATGAGGTGTCCATTCTATACTAGCTGTTGCCAGCGGCTTTGCCCGCAGGATAGTAGAAAATTATTCCAAAGGGACATACTCCCGGAGTAAAAAATATCTTATTTGCTATTCCAAGACATGGTCTACCCGTGTACTAAGTTTCATCGAAATCCATTCAGTAGTTTTTGCGTAAAAGAAAAACAAAGTTTCATATATTCATACATCCAGATATCCAAATCTCAAAATCGTAAATGTATGATGTGGCTATTAGAGAATCCAATCCCACATCAAAATCGCGATCTTGCAGGCCAGCGGGGTTGAAGTTATCAATCCCGTAGCTCCCGTGTTATTTTACCTTTTTCCCATTATCCAGGTTTTCGTAATAGGTATCGGAATTATTAAGTTACCATAAATTACCTTGTGACTTATATAATACATAAATATCGATATTTAGGACATTCAATACTCTCTACTAGTGATGTAACGAATATAATACATATAACCGGCGAAGGCGATGTGACGATCATGTTCGCGGGCCTAGACAGAGAAGTGTGGAAGTAAAAAGAGGAAGCCTTTGCCCAGCAGTGGGAAACATAATAGGCT
Organism: Mythimna lalbum; assembly: GCA_949319445.1. Taxonomy (NCBI): domain Eukaryota; kingdom Metazoa; phylum Arthropoda; class Insecta; order Lepidoptera; family Noctuidae; genus Mythimna; species Mythimna lalbum. The sequence goes on along the minus strand of OX439354.1, from coordinate 10,450,394 downwards.
ATAAAAAAAAATTAACATTTGACATTGACATATGACATTGACGCAACGACCTACCTCAGTTCTACACTTCCTTATATAATATAATTATTTTATTATATAAAATCAATTAATTTGGTGAACTCATCAATTAATTATTAAGGTGGCGTCATTTAAAGTAAAACCACAATAATTAACTTAAAATATTTTGTAATATTTATTCCTTATTTACTCTTTTCTGCGCATCGTTCGTGCGCATATTTATCTATATATATAAAAATGACCCCCGTTTTCCGTTGTCACGACTTGGCATGTAGGGTAGAGTAGGGTAGAGTAGGGTAGAGTAGGGTAGAGTAGGGTAGAGTAGGGTAGAGTAGGGTAGAGTAGGGTAGAGTAGGGTAGAGTAGGGTAGAGTAGGGTAGAGTAGGGTAGAGTAGGGTAGAGTAGGGTAGAGTAGGGTAGAGTAGGGTAGAGTAGGGTAGAGTAGGGTAGAGTAGGGTAGAGTAGGGTAGAGTAGGGTAGAGTAGGGTAGAGTAGGGTAGAGTAGGGTAGAGTAGGGTAGAGTAGGGTAGAGTAGGGTAGAGTAGGGTAGAGTAGGGTAGAGTAGGGTAGAGTAGGGTAGAGTAGGGTAGAGTAGGGTAGAGTAGGGTAGAGTAGGGTAGAGTAGGGTAGAGTAGGGTAGAGTAGGGTAGAGTAGGGTAGAGTAGGGTAGAGTAGGGTAGAGTAGGGTAGAGTAGGGTAGAGTAGGGTAGAGTAGGGTAGAGTAGGGTAGAGTAGGGTAGAGTAGGGTAGAGTAGGGTAGAGTAGGGTAGAGTAGGGTAGAGTAGGGTAGAGTAGGGTAGAGTAGGGTAGAGTAGGGTAGAGTAGGGTAGAGTAGGGTAGAGTAGGGTAGAGTAGGGTAGAGTAGGGTAGAGTAGGGTAGAGTTGGGTATAGTAGGGTGGAGTAGGGAAGAGCGGGAGCGAAGCCGCGCGGGCAAAGCTAGTTATCTTATATTTGTTTTGTTATCGTTTTCCATCGTTTGAATCATTTTGAATATAATAGATCTATTTCTTCTTTAATTCATGAATCCCCAAGCGACCACCGGTGGCCGCGCATCTATTGTTTTACTATTGTGTCTCTAATTGACGGTATCTGAAGGGTTAAGAGTGAATAGGTTACTTTTAGGCAAGCGTGCTCCATCTCCTCCATGAGGTGAGATAGGTGAGGTGGTCAAGAGCAAACCTAGCAGTAATAAAAAAATACAGATAATAAATAACGATGCCTAAGATGATGAATAAAAGAGAATGGGCATCCATCTATGGGAAAATGTCATGTTTCATGGTCATACATAACATAATACCGTAAGGTATTATTAAGGTAACATAATACCGTAAGGTATATGTATACCCGTAAGGTGTATGTGTGTGTCTGTTATATACCCTAACCTTACGGTATTATGTTAATACCTTAATGATCTTTTCAGAAAGGGTATTTTGCTTCTTACTCGACTTTGTACTTTTTATCCCTAGCAGTTCTGGGGAGTTCAATAACAAACACAATCATAGAAAATTAATCTTTCATTCAGTTAACACTATGTTATAATCTAATAATGTTTGCGACAAGTAAGTACATGAACCACATGGATTTTAAATGACAATGATAAGCCGGTTGGTAAAAGATCTTGGTGAAATAGAAATCATCAGGCACATGACATGAACAGCAGGCTATCGTCGCGCAGGAGTGTTGGAGTCCCGGTTGGTGTGGCGTGCGAGGCGTAGGCTGGCGGTGTGCATAGAGGAGCGGCGCCGGCGCGGGGCTGCGACGCCTAACGCCTGCGGCGACGGTGAGCCCTGAGGGGATCCCACCTCGCGCTCCGCCGAGCCCTGCTCTCGCCCTGCCGCGCCTGGCTCCAACTCTGCCGACCCTGGCTCCAACTCCGCTGAGCGTGTTGTACCCGCCGACGAGCTCGACGAACGACTTAGCGGACCCTGGGATACAAAACATCATATATACGAATGTGAAGAGCGCTCAGTATGACACATGCACTGACTGCTGGGACAGCACACCTGCACTGGCTTCACGGACTGGTCGAAACGAAACACGAAACGCAGCTCTGACCAGAAGTGCGTGTGGAAACGGCCGCCTTCGGATCGGGCGCGGCGCGACGCCGCCCACGCCAGGTCGCAGCACGACAGCACGATGCCGAGTGCGCAGCCTACCACCAGCACCAACCATAGCCCCAGGAAATTAGCCATGGAAAGCTCCGCGCTTTCATGCTCTTCTTCCACCTGCAAAACGTTCGCGCCTCTTGTTCAGATAGTACAATCTCCCCAATCATTCTATACCCTAAGTTTGATTAAGCAGTAAACAGGTATACCAGTAAGTTTTGAAAAACCTAAGATTTTCGAAAACTTGCTGGTATGCCTGCTAGGACTGCAGGATTGTTTGAAAAAGTTGCCGATGCCCTAGAATGCAAAGAGCAACAGAAGGAAAAATGGGTAAACAGGTGAGTTTAAGTTAATAAAACTAATTCTTCTTTCTCGTACCACCCAGAACGGGAAGAATTATTTGATGGTTTCGAACCTCCAAATAATTAGAATTTGAACCTCCAATTAATAGACTATGTGACTAGGGGGATAGAGCAGTGTCTTTAAGTCGAGGGCGCGGCAAGTTGAATTCCGAACCAAACGAAGGTTGCTAATAATAATTTTAATTCCGCCTTTACAGTACGACTTTCACATTCGAGTGTTAGAATATTCGTTGTAGCCCATGAAAAACTAGATCAATGTCTATTCTAGGTAACGAATTTTGATTATCCGAGGGTGACTTAAAAATGTGTAACGTATCAGGTTAGCCGTAGAGTGAGTGACGAGGTGGGTACCTTGCAGGCACCGCCGCCGTGCTTCTCTTTCCACCAGGTGTACTGCATATCATGCAGCGTGCCCCTCTCTTGCAGGTACAGCAGGCCTAAGTTCAAGGCCTGCCGGAACTTGGAATCTGTACAAATTTTTTTTTGTTCTAAGGCGGTCTGCAACAAACGCCAGGTCGCGTCCAGCGTCTATGCAGTCCAAATTTGCGATGGTCACTCCTGGAAACGGCTTCCAACGCAAACTGCGATCAGTTTCTCGCATTATTAAAGAGGAGGAGGATGATTATGTTGTTATACAAATGTTATTGAAACAGAAGATAAGAAACAGGTATCACGACATTTTTATGAAGAGAGAGGTTGAAGGCTGTTTAATACGTTGATTAAAAAAACCATTTATTTACTAACAATGTCAAGTTAGATAAAATTTAATTAGCAATTCGTCTTGCTTCTTTGTAAACACCATCTTCGTTAACAAAAATGCGGCGTTTGTTCCAACAGAATACTCCGAAATTAACTGCGTAGGCGGCGTAGGACCTATGCGTAGGACGTCTGGCGTGCTAGAGAGACTACATAGTGCATTTCTGTAGTAAGCATTCGTACGTCGCGTACAGCGTCACGCCGGATGCGACCTACAGCGTTTGTTGTAGACCGTAGCCTAAGGCGTAATATGGTTAAAGCGATCACATGATTGAAAAGAGTGTCTATGGAGTTTCTTGAATCTTCTCCATAGACATCAGCATAATTTTTCTGTCAGACTGACTCCTTGACGTTTCACAAGTGCCTGTTATTTGAAAAAAAAAAGAAAAAGTTTTGAATCTTTGCCATTGCGCTGTGCCGGCACTTACTTTTCTTCATGGCGATGCCGTAACCTTTGCTGTCGAGCAGTGACCCCACCTGCGGAAACACGGCCGTGAGTGTAAGTCATTGACTGTTACATTGTGTGTTAGATCAATGTCAAGAGCGAGACACTCACTGTTTATACAAGACAACACTACGACGGACTGGAGGAGTGCGGTGGCCGAGGTGTCGCGCGCTGGCGAAGTCCCGACGCTCGCGAATTCGCGCAAAATACCGTATAGGTACTATTGTTTTTACGAAATACACCAATTTACAATTTATAGTCTACGTATTTTATTTTACTGCTCCCGCTGAAAGCTATCGAAAGAACATAACGCTCATAAATATGTCGTATAACCGCTGTGTGTTCGGGCAAGCGCGCCCCTATCCGCCGCGAAGACGCGTACCTCTAGTCCGTCGTAGTAATGTCTTGCATAGAAACTCACCTTTGTGACACCGCAGTTGCGCTCTGTCTCATAATCAATAGTTGTCGACTCCATTAAGAACGCGTACTTTCCGCTTTCCACTCTGTAATCATTCGTTTTACGCAAATGATCAATCAGCAGCAAAGATCAGCTATTGCGGATGATATTATCATAGATTAATCATTGGTTGCAGTAAGAAACGCCAATGGTGGGTTTTTAGAGTTATGCGGAATAGATTATAAAGTTCGAAGTCTCCATTGAAAAAGGACAATGGGCGGTTTTTATATCTGGTCCGGGCAACTGCTCCATAGTTGATTTCGGGCTGTTGTATATGTTCTAATTGCGCGGAGAACTCTAATAGTGAGTCGGGATCCTCCAGTGGATTGAAGCGGTGCTGTGTCATAGTGGCTTGACTACTATTAAGGCACTCTTCAAGCACGACTTTGTTTCGAAATCGGTGAGTACCGAATACTTAATTTTCGCACGTAGTCAGTCATTGTGACAAGTAAGCAAAGAAAATATAGAAATAAAGATTGCTTGCAAGTGTTACTTAGCAATACCCTCCGGGTTGGACGTGGGCATCTTGCGCGTGCGCATGTGCTCGTACATCCTCTGATACAGTTCGCTCTGTGAGTGCTGCAATCAAGAAATAATATTTATGTGGCAGATTTGATAGAAAGCAATGAAATAACTTCTGCTTGGATCACAGGAGGGCCCAAACCATTCATTTATTACGTAAGACATTTATTTCCATAGTGGCACAAAGCTCTCTATACAGCTATCCGGTAGCAGAGCATGCTGGTTCAAGTCGATCGGAGCGAATTTTTATTGGCCTTCATTGCCTCAGCTGGTTAAACCTGATGGAAAACTGGTTCGTACGGCGAGAGAGAAAGCCTAGTTCTCTTTGCATCTCTCTTCACCACCCATCTGTCTTGACACCAGCAGTGCTACTCCTACGACTCTGTCTTACTGCGACACTGGCGCCCGTAGTTCGCATTAGGAACAAAGAAGTTCTGAGAGCACTATGTCGTCTGGACGTGAATAAAGATAGTGGACCAGATGGTATACCAGCGATTGTTCTCGAGTCTTAAGGAGCCCGAGTTGTCTCCTGTATTGACGCGCTTGTATCGCCTCCCGTTTAGGACTGGTATAGTGCCCAAGTCTTGGAAGCTTGCCAACGTGCAACTTGTGCCCAAAAAGGGCAGTTGTGCCGATCCTGCCAACTATTGGCCGATTTCAATAACCTCCATACTATGCAAGGTTATAGAGCGTGTATTGAATTCGCGCCTTATGGTATACCTGGAAGGTAACGAAATCTCTTCAGCGACCGACAGGACAGTGTTCGCCGCAATCGGTCTACTGGGGACGTACTATTTTATGCCATCCACTTTTGGAGCGACACCCTCGATAGGAATGGGGAAGTTATTGCCGTTTCCTTAGACATTTCGAAGACCTTCGACAGTGGGGGACCCACTAAATAAAAAACAAAAACTAGTAATAATCGTCTTACGTAAGAAATGAATAATCCCTGAGGAGCGAGGAGGTACCCAAGTTTAATATTGTTAAGTTTGTGACACTCGACTAAATTATTATATACGCACCGCGAAGAAATTGTAAGTAGAGCCATTGAACTTAGCTCCGTAGTCGATGCCGAGCTGGTTGTTAGCGAGTTCCTGCACGTTGTTGATGACCTGGTTGGACGACTTCTTGGCCAGCAGCGTGGCCAGGTTAGCCGTGTAAGAGCTGGTGATGACCAGCGCGAATATCCACCATACGCTGGCCACCGCGCGCGTGCTGTAGGCCCTGCAGGCAAACATGAATATTTCATTATTACTTAAATAAAATTATTCTTTACCAGCACTTTCCCATTGACTTCATTCGTGAAAAAAAATTCATAAAAACTTTAACACCCTTTATACTGTATTTTGAGGGTAGTTTTAAAAACTATCAAGAACATTCTTTCATTTTGATTAGAATTTGTACCAAATTTCAAGTGTATTAAAACACTAGAAAAATATTCTCTCATACAACCTTTAACATCCCCTAAATCTAAGGGGTAAAGGTTAAGGTTGTATGGGATTGGGAGTTGTACCTTTTAATTTTTGATCATTCGCTTCTAGTGGTGATTTTGGAGATCTATGTTACATCATACTTCACCTACTAATTATTATATTAAGTAGGTATGTACATAATTATGTATGTCAATAATTTGTAATTACAAACCAACGTTTAAAATCCCATAGAAAAGATTTTTTGTCATTTCATGGAATCTGTTCTGGAATTTGTACAAATTTAAACAATTTCTTGGAAATGATAAAATAGTTTTGTTATTTTAACTTCCTTCGTGATTTGATCAAATTACTTGGGGAATTGACCAAATCTCTGTCTTTGTCATATTCCTGCGACATATTATGCATTTATTTTATTCTTATGCCAACAAGCTTTGGTTTTGAAAATCTAGTATGACCTTTGCCACATAAAGACTATTTTGTAAGTAATATTATATGATATAGTTACACGGGTGCAATCTCCGAGCCCTGCAGCAGCACGGCCCCCAGGTTGAACCACAGCGCGTTGGCCAGCGTGAACTGGTTCTCGAGCGCGGGCGGGTCCTCAATGCAGGGGTAGGGGTTCTGCCACTCCTCGTGGCATAGGCGCCCCACTACATACAGCAGCAGCGAAGTGCCTAAGTACGCGAAGCCCAGGCACAGCCACACCTGCGCCCATTCATATAGTTTAAAGTCAATCCAAATTACCTAAATATATTATTTTAGTCATAATTTGCTTTCTTCTTCCATTTGCTGCTACTCAAACACTTCACACAGAGACGCAGAGATGAGTAAAATTGAAGAACTGGATTCTGATTTAACTTTTTCGCAACTAAGTTTTTTTTTTGCTCACTCTACCCAATTTCTTCTATTTGTCAAAATGACTACATTCACAACATGGCGAAAAAATCGATGGTATTCTTAATTTGTTCGCGTTATACATAAGTGTTTATACTGAAGGAAGACGGCACAGAACTTACGCCATTTGAGAAGGGCAGCAGAAAAGCGAAGAGTTTGGGCTCGGGTGTCTTGGGCGTGCGAAACAGGATGCTGATGCCAAGGTTCATGAAGGGCGTAGTGAAGTCTACCGCACTCTCGCGCTCCGCCGTGATAGTCAAGTCCGTGATCGCGAAGTCGACGTTCTGCACAGAGAAATTTCACTGGAGCTGGTGTAACGTTACTTGGAAATACTCAGTAACACATTTTTCACATTCAATTAGATTTTAATACATTATTTTAGTTTTGTTATAGAATTATATCATTATTTTTATGGGCTTTTCGTACCTGCCCAACTCCTTCAAGGAGGAGTTCCGCAAGTACACAGCTATTCAAAGCACATGAGATGCTACTGAGAACCTAAGGTTTCATCCATATCTTGGACGACATTATAATTGAAATTGCTAAATATTGTTATTTGAAAGCATTTTGCTCAGTGTATAATTTATATGCATTGTTTAAATGTTCTCAAATTTCAATTCTTAGGTTGAACACATGGTAGAGGTGTGCCCAAAGTAAAAATTGTTAATGAAATGAATTTTAATGAAAATGAATACATGCACGCACTTCGTCCTCTATAAGGCGGCCCAGCATGCCCGACCACCTGCCGGTGACGTTGTCGCGAGAGCCGTAATCGCTGTCCACCTCCACAAACGTGTAGTTGAAATGCAACAGCTTTGCCAGCCTGTCGATCAACTCGATGCAGAAACCTAAAATCAGACACAGCCAGTCACTACATCCATTAATTTTGTTCTTCTACAATATATTATACTTAATTATGTAGAACAACCTTAAAGGGTAGACCAGACGGTTGCAAACTAGTGTTGCACCAAGGTTACCTTGGTTTATGTGTTTGGTTTACATGGCAGGGTTGCTGCTACATGGATGTAAACCACGCGCCAACACGTTCGTAGGTCGGGAAAACGCGCCTCCCAACCAAAGGCGTTGTATGTCATGGATTACAACTGCTGTCTACACGGATTGGAACTAGTAAGGTCATCTTTGTTGGTCGCTAGTTTGCAACTTTCTGGTCACTCCTAAGTTCAGAACGAGCGCTCTACCAGTATTGCCATAATGAGTGAAAATGTCCCAGAGCAAGGTGGCGAGGTCTTTGAACAACTCCAACGTGTTTTACGCGAAAGCTATGGGCCCGAGTATGTCCTGATCTCGCTGAGACCAAAAACCCATAGAACATACTTGACTACTCTGCGAAACAGTAATGCTAGGAAAGGAGGAAGCCGACCGCATCAGGTGACGGTGCTCACGCCCGAGCCACCGCCTGCAGGGATTTCGATTCCAATTTCCGGCCACAGTAGGCGCGGGCGGCGAACAATGGGTAGCCTGTTGTTTGGCCGTCCGGTAACTGTCCGGACTGAGCCCAAATTGCCAACGGCACGCTCAAGGAGTTGTCAGCAACAGCAGGGGCCCAGCTGGGTCAAAGCCTACTGGGGCCAGGGTTTAGTACCGAAAAGGAAGCTCAGCCCCGGTATAAAAGGCAGGAAGGAACGGGGTGGGTTTTTAGTCAGTAAGTGTCTGACACAATCTCCTGCTCCGCCCAAGGGCAGGGATGTCATTTGGATGATTTTTACCCACAAAAAAAACCCGCACTGGGCCCGCGTGGTAGATTACACGTATGATGGCTTATTTCCTCTTCTAAAGAGGAGGCCTGTGATCCAACAGTGAGAACATTAAAATGGCTGATTATGCTTATTAAGTTAATACGCTATTCATGAAATAAATACTTAAAATAATCCGTTTGACAAAAAATTATAATAGTTATATCGTTTGTGCTTTTTACCTTCATAGCGATCATTCCCAGACAATCGGTCTGTAGATTCTTGCATCATCACGTAGGGTTTGTTCTAAAACAGAAAATTAAAACATTGTCTGGACGTTCCAAATATAAAAGTATAAAACTACAATATTTAACATAGGTTATTGCGCAAAATCTGCTGAAACACTGGATGTCGTATGACCACAGTATGGCTTGGTTTAGCATTAATATTGGCCAACTCCAACATTAAAGTTTTAACGTGTGAACCATATGCGCGATACTCGCCTCAGCGATAAGCACGGTGAAGGTGCGGTTCGTCATGGATTCGGGCGGCGGCTCAGCGACGGGCGCCTCGCGCCGCTGCAGGGCCAGCCCCCCGCGCGCCGCCCACGCGCCCACGCGGTCCAGCCGTCCGCCGCGCGCCAGCTCCACCACCTCCAGCTGCACGTCGCGCCGCCCGCCTTCCACCTCCCACGTGATAGCGCCACCCACCAACTGTCCCGCGCCGTCTTCGCTGTTCCACTCTTCCTGCAACCGTCACAATACAGTTTGTAACACGAGCCTGTAGCTGCTAAGTAAAACACACGATGGAACTTGCCGAGCGCAGGTAGTTGAGCAGTGTATCGGCGTGGAAGGCGCCAGCGCCTACGGCACAGTCGGCTGCTTCGGCTTCGGGCAACTGCAGGCGGCGCCATGCCTCCGCCACAAGCCCTGTGCCCAGGTGCGCCAGCAGCAGCGCTGTGGGAGGCGCTGCAGAGATGACCGCCGCTTCCTCGGGCTCCGGCGGCTCCTCGCCATCATCCGCGCTCCCCGCGGCCTTCAGGCGCTCCGAGTACATTTTGCGCCACTGGGTCATAACGTCCACCACCTCAGGAGACTCGGGATCGAACAGGCGAAACGCTGAATAGAAACAAACAATCGGTTGGTGAGTAGAGTACAGGGTGTGGAAGGCAAAGGATGAAAGAAAAGCGCGCACCAGTGATGTTGGCACCGCCGTGACTGTAGTCGTGCAGCGACTGCGTGTGCAGATCCAACGACAGTGCGATGTACGAGTGCTTCTCGGCCAGCAGCCCCACACGCTGCGCCGCGTCCAGCACGCGCACCGTGCACTCCGCCGAGCACCAGATGATGAAGTTCATCAAGCCAGACTTCTTCAGCACGAGCAGCAAGTTCCTGCACACAATAATTTCGTCAATAAGGTGCGGTCACTTTAATGAGTGTAACTTATTCATGAGCGGTGTCGATGCGACCTGAGCAGCGCGTCTTCGTCAGCGGGTGGCAGCTGACGCACCACTAGCGCGAGTTTCGTGGCGCTGTCCGACAGCAGCGCTGCACCACGCGCATCGCCCTCGTGCAGTAGCACGGCACGCTCCCATGCCTTCGCCTCGCACAGCTCCGCACACGCCTGCACGAGACAAAGAACTTTAGTACGGGCCATTAGATCGGTCAATCGTAATATCAGGCCACTCAGAAAGTTTTGCCTTATACATAAAAAATGTTTTTATGTATAAGGCCACTTGTAATTATTTTGAAAACTTTGGTCATTTAAAAGAAAAAGTAATAAAAATCTTTGTACAAAATAAAAAAATTTTTTCAAAAAAAAAACTTAAACCGGCTTCAAAAAGCACAAAATAACTTTAATTTCGGAAGTCGGTGTTTCTATGATAGATACCTAATCTTGTCTCTTCGTTACCGACTTCCGAAATTAAAGTTATTTTGTGCTTTTTGAAGTCGGTCTAATTTTTTTTTGTAAAAAGTTTTTTATTTTTCACTTTTTAGTTATAGTAGCACCACTAAAAAGTACCTACCCTTCAGCTAAACATAAATTACCTTACAGCCAGAGTGCATCTCATAACGATTCTTATAATCCCAAATACGGTAAATATTACATGAATTTACCCCTTTCCCCCTTTCCCCTCCCCCTTTTCTTTCAGTCAGTCATCGACTACACGTATAAACAAAGCAATTTTACTTGTTACGACAATTCTGCTATGATTCTATGAGTTCTGTTCCATATCTTCGAAGTTCATGATCAGATCATAACAATATTTCTATGGGACCAACTTGGAAGCATAACCTTTCAATCAAAAAAAAAAAATTTTGAAATCGGTCCAAAAAAAAAAACACATTCAGCCTGTAGCGACATCTATGACGCCACATAAGAACTACGAAGAAAACACGAAATCCTGCATCGCGCAATCATAGTTCTCCGCGCAATTTGAACATATACGACAGCCCGACATCAACTATCGGGCAGTCGCCCACCAGACTATAACACCCGGTCCGGTAGGATCCTCCCTTTTCAACGGAGGTTTGTGGGACTTTACTCTCTGTTACGCATACTTCCAAACTGGTGACCCTCGACAAAGAACGTCAGCGCAGCCTTCGTGCAGCTAATACTTCGTGACGTCATCATCACTTCCTCAAGCTTTCGAGCAACGAGCCAAACAGCCAGTACCCTCGGCTAAGGGTATCCTGACCACCAGTATGTCTACCTGGTCATACCTGGTCACCACCTCAGCCGCATCAGCGACCTTGGCACACCGCACCTTCGGCCAGTCATATGAAGAGCCATGAAGAACCTCACCTGGTCGACGACAGCAATCAAGCCCTACGTCGCACAAGCACCGCTCCGACTCACTGGAGCCAGCAGCACTACTCCGACTCACTGGAGACTGCAGCATCGTCCCGACTCACTGGGACAGCACCACCCCGACTCACTGGGGCATCATCCCGACTCACTGGGACAGCACCACCCCGACTCACTGGGGCATCATCCCGACTCACTGGGACAGCACCACCCCGACTCACTGGGGCATCATCCCGACTCACTGGGACATCATCACCCCGACTCACTGGGGCATTATCCCGACTCACTGGGATAGCAACACCCCGACTCACTGGGGCATCACCGCAGACAGTTCCGACTCACCGAGAACTATGCGGCATCGGTTCCGACTCACTGGAACCAACCTACCGCTGGCCTGGCACACATCAAGAAGCATCAAGAACCATCGATCTCCGATCTCCGGAGGGGAGTGATGTAGCGACATCTATGACGCCACATAAGAACTACGAAGAAAACACGAAATCCTGCATCGCGCAATCAGAGTTCTCCGCGCAATTTGAACATATACGACAGCCCGACATCAACTATCGGGCAGTCGCCCACCAGATCATAACACCCGGTCTGGTCGGAGGATCCTCCCTTTTCAACGGAGGTTTGCGGGACTTTACTCTCTGTTCCGCATCCCTCCAAACAGCCGAACATAGAACCTCCTCCTTTTCGAAGTCGGTTAAAAACATAACCAACTTCACTAAAAAAAAATACTTAAACGATTAAAATAACTTTAAATTCGGAAGTTATTTTCGAAAATATTTATATTCCGAAATTAAAATTATTTTGATCGTTTCTTTCAAATTGCTTTTATGAATGAAGGACCTTTAAAAACTGCTGGTATAGCGAGTTCAAGTGCGGTCGCCTTACTTTGGGGGATGAACAGGAGTAAAGGAGTGGTCGTCCTACGACGACTATCAGGGAAGAAAGTGTACTAACGTAATAAAAATCTATACTTATAATAAATCTGTACATGAAATATATTTCCAAAATAACTATCAGGGGGTGATTAGTGATCGATACTGATGCCAAAAATGCAAACAGTAAAATTTTTGTCTGTCTGTCTGTCTGTCTGTCTGTCTGTCTGTCTGTCTGTCTGTCTGTCTGTCTGTATGTTCTTTATAGAAACAAAAACTACTCGATGGATTTTAACGAAACTTGGTACAATCATTCTTCATACTCCTAGGCAGGTTATAGTATACTTTTCATCACGCTACGATCAATAGAAGCAGAGCAGTGAAGGGAAATGTTGGGGAAACGGGAGAAATTACTCCATTTTTTAAGCTTCCGTCGCGTTTGCAGCCTTAATGGTTAAAGCTACACAGAAAATATGTATAACAGAAATGTTCTCCTCAAAATTATATAAAAAATGTCCCACGACAGCATACGTCTATCTTTTATGGTTAACTCACAATAACACGTGTAACTCCCGATAGCTTAGCAGTTCTGAGCTTTCTGTTTATTTTTGTCTACTCTTACGTTTATAACACTGAATGTCGCTGGCATAAGCAACAGGATCCGCGTACGAAGTCGCTGGCAGAAGCTAGTAATTCAATAAAATAGTCGAATTACGAAGAGATTCAGCATATACTGCAGATTGGTTCGGACAGCGTTCACAAGATTCTACGCGAACACTTTCGCGTGAGGAGGATAGTTTGCCGTTGGTGCCGCACAACCTCACCGAAGTTCAGAAGCAGGCCCATGTGGCGTGGTGCCGTGATATGATTCAAAAATTTGAAGCAGGCTCGTTTCGGCGCCTTTCCGACGTTACATTCGATTCAGAAACAAAGCTTCAATCGACAGTTTGGCTGTTTTGAAAGTGAAGCAATCGAGAAGCGCAGGGAAAATTTATATCGCTAGTTTCTTCACTTGGATGGGGTCTCTGATTTCAATTCCATTACGAGACCAAAGCAGCATCAACGCCGAATAGTATATCACAAAATGCCTGCCAGAAGTTTGGTCTGCAATGAGCAACAAGTGACCGAACACCGGGCTCCAAGAGGTACTGCTTCACCATGACAACGCGACACCACACCAGTCAACCGGTCAGTCTTGGGGAGGGGGGCGGTAAACACTCGGACTTGTGTGGTGTCCTTGCAGTCTTGATCTGGCACCATGTGACTTCTTTTTATTCCCTAAAATAAAAAATCTGCTAAAAGGGATACAATTTTCATCGCCCGAAGACGTGCTAGTAGCGTTCAAGAAGGCCGTGGAAGATGTATATATGCGGCGGACTGAAATTTTTTTTCGAAAATTGTTTCAGATGCACGAATCTTTGTATTGACTTGTGGAGAGTCTGTTCTTTGAAAACATTTAATAAAAATATTTTATCCATTTATCATAAAAGTTTTTTAGTTTCTTGAAACTTTCTGAGTGTCCCACGTATAAGGGCAGCTTGAACCGGACCTGGGCTAGTACTTGCGGGTGTGGGTAAAGCTCGAGCGCCTCCCAGGAGGAGCTGGCGGGCGCGTGGTCCACCAGCAGCAGTGGCAGAGCCGCTCGTGCTGCACCCGCCGCCGCCAGCCGCGCCGCGCGTGCGTCACCACCCCCCAAAGTCGCCACCACCGGCCCACCGTCCCCATTCACAGCAGCCTGAAACCAAGACCTGCTATTTAAAGAATATATAAACAAATAAATAAAAAAATAAATACCGTATGGTTTATTTATTTATTTATATAAATAAATAAATAAAAAAATAAATACCGTACGGTATTTATTTATTTATTTATATATTCACATCTAGAATAAAAATTTACAAAAAGAAACTATATAATAGAAAACACACAATTGGCGGCCTTATCGCACCAGGCGATTTCTTCTAGCATTCTAGAATGGACAGAGATTGCCTGGACACAAAATGGGGTTGCACTTGGTGCAAAATATAAAAGTAACAAAAAACTTATTAAATACTTAATACTAAAATAGATACACATATACATACATACAAAATCTATATATATAAAAATCAATGCCACTTTTCGTTGTTATTTTATAACTCAAGAACGGGCTCACCTATCCAAACCAAATTTTTAGGCTTGGTACGGACTATTTAGTAGATGGTTTATGTGAAGTTTGGTAGGGTAGAGTAGGGTATAGTAGGGTGGAGTAGTGTAAAGTAGGGTGTAGTTGGGTATAGTACGGTATAGTAGGGTAGAGTAGGGTAGAGTAGGGTAGAGTAGGGTAGAGTAGGGTATAGTAGGGTGGAGTAGTGTAAAGTAGGGTGTAGTTGGGTATAGTACGGTATAGTAGGGTATAGTAAGGTAGAGTAGGGTAGAGTAGGGTAGAGTAGGGTAGAATAGGGTAGAGTAGGGTAGAGTAGGGTAGAGTAGGGTAGAGTAGGGTAGAGTAGGGTAGAGTAGGGTAGAGTAGGGTAGAGTAGGGTAGAGTAGGGTAGAGTAGGGTAGAGTAGGGTAGAGTAGGGTAGAGTAGGGTAGAGTAGGGTAGAGTAGGGTAGAGTAGGGTAGAGTAGGGTAGAGTAGGGTAGAGTAGGGTAGAGTAGGGTAGAGTAGGGTAGAGTAGGGTAGAGTAGGGTAGAGTAGGGTAGAGTAGGGTAGAGTAGGGTAGAGTAGGGTAGAGTAGGGTAGAGTAGGGTAGAGTAGGGTAGAGTAGGGTAGAGTAGGGTAGAGTAGGGTAGAGTAGGGTAGAGTAGGGTAGAGTAGGGTAGAGTAGGGTGGAGTAGGGAAGAGCGGGAGCGAAGCCGCGCGGGCAAAAGCTAGTATATATATAAGCAAAGCAGAGCAGTGGTGGCCGAGTGGTAATGGCCCCGACTTACGAGTTGCAGGTCGCGGGTTCGAACCCAGCCAGGCGCATTACTTTGTGTAATTTATTTCATCACCACTGCTCTCAAAACGGTGAAGGAAAACATCGTGAGGAAACCGGCATGTCCTAGAACCAAAAATTCGAAGACATGTGACATTCACCAACCCGCACTGGGCCCGCGTGGTGGATTATGGCCCATTCCCTCTCCTAGAGAGGAGGCCTGAGTCCCAGCAGTGGGAACATTAAAAGGCTGATGATGATGATGATATAAGCAAGAGAGTAAGTGAAGAAACGAAGCCATATTGCCGGTATTTCATTTCTTTCGTGATTTTGTGGTATCTGATTTTTTCATTGCTACTTCCTTCATGCTAAATTTCAAGATTCTATAGGTCTACGGGAAGTACCCTTTAAGTTTTTCTATAGCGAGTATCAAAATAATAATAAATAAATAATAATAATAAATATGCCATCAAAGTAATCCGGGTCCCCTTTTTGCCGACTTAGGTACGGAAACCTGAAAATATGCGGCGCTGTGTCACACACAGTCACTACACTGTGTGCGTTGTTGACTAGTGTGAATTCTCTGGTCGGTACTGTCGGTGGTACCTGCGCACAGACGGCAGCGGGCGGCGCTAACGGCTCATCGGGCTCGAGCGGCGCCACGGCAGCGGCGCCTGACACATTCAGCGCCGCGTCCACAGCCGCTGCCAGCTGCATCGCGCGCATCGGCTGTTCCACCACGCCTGCCACACACACGAACACTCATATTGATGACAATTGACAACTAATACAGATGCGCTTGCGTTACGCTAAATTAGTTTGATAGCCTTAATAACGATCTTACAACCATTAAAATCAACTCTATCAGCTGGTATACACATAAGAGAAAGTACTGACCGATGACGAGGTCCTGCGCGGCGGTACCCGCCATCAGCAGCGCCAGCATTGCTGGCAGCGCTGGCCACATAACGTCACGCATTGTCACACTTGCAGTCACAGCGCGCTCGGAGGCGCGCCGCTACTGATGACAGCACGCGGCACGCGCACGCACCGGCGGCGCGGCGGCGGCGGGGCCGTGCGACGCGCACAACGACCCGATTCATCGGCTATTTTCGTAAAAGAGACGCTTCACAATTTACGTGACTAAACCATTTGACGATGATTTTGTTTTTTTTACGTCTGCTCGTTTTATAGATATTAACCTAGTGCGAATAAAAATTGAAACATGAAGGTCATGACATCTGATTTACAAAATTCCCTTAGTTTAGTGTAGATAATTTATTATGGGCCTGAATTATTCAAGTGCTGTAGTTTTTTTTTTGAGTTGTGCAATTATACAATGAATTTTTCCACCCTAGGGTGAAGGCTTGTCATTTCCCTATTCCTTTTTCAATCCATCATTGAACCACCTAGAAGTGAGGCGACTCGCCGCGGTACCTGAACATCCCACACGAATGTACAAAATTATTTGCAAACATTTTCATTGTGCAGTGTAGCGATACCGACTAACCTACCTACCCCGTTTTTTAGGCAAAAACTAATTTAATTTCTTTTACTTTTCGGAAAAATTGCTAGTATACAGTATCTCAAGAAAACTTACAGAATTGAAGATTTACTGAAGTTTTCTTAGATTTTTACAACTATAGCACATATATTACAGAACAAATAAAGTACGTTGGGGTAAGATTGGCATAAGGGTAAGAAAGTATAAATATAAATTATACCACTTATTTAGTTTTATTTTTAGTATTAGTCATATTGCGTCCCGCGTCATTATATCCACCTTGCCCAGCAATGTGGCTGGCATTAAAAATAAAGCTAATACGTGGTATAATTTATATTTATACGTTCTTACCCCTATGCCGATCTTACCTTAACCCATCTTACAATCCAAATGAAATTGATATTTTTTTTATATCTTTTATATCTTTATTTGAACTTAGAATAATTTTAAGTCATTTAAAAGTTATTACAGCTCAAAGTAGGTATACGTGCAATGGACGACAACGGGCAGTAATGTGCAGAGAAGGGACATGTGCAGCAGCGCATCGTATGTTAGTATTGGCACGTGCAGCGTGCCCGGCCCCGCTGCGGGTGTCACTACGTTTTGTTGTGAACGGAAAATTGCAGGAACAGCACGCCAAAACGATGCGTGCAACGCGGTGGTGCCGTTTGCGGACACCGCCTGCATTTCAAGCAAACGTGTTTTTTTTAATTGTTATAAACTAGTGCTTGACTACGATCCCGCCTGATGGTAAGCAGTGATGCAATCTCTGATGGTTAGGTGCACTAGTTTATTCAAAGCCTATTCACTCTAGCCTTGAAGACACCCAATTTATAATCGGATGGGAAGACCGTAGCAGGCAACTTATTCCAGTCCTTTCGACGTACGCGGTATTTAAAACGACGAAAAACTATAACGCAAAATTATATATCCTATATTCCTCCAATTATGTCAGCCCTACCGAAGCTTTTTGAGAGACAAGTCCGTAATAAAATACACCTTGATCTTCACCACACTAAAATCCTGCAACAACACAGATTTGTAAAACAGGTCAACTACAACAAAGATGGCCTTTATGGCTGCTCCCAGCGGCTTCGCCCGCGTGATAGCTGAAAATTATCCCAAGGGAACATACTTCCGGGATAAAAAGTATCCTATGTCCTATTCCAAGGCATGGTCTATCCGTGTACCAAGTTTCATCAAAATCCGGTTTGCCATTTAGGCGCGAAGACGTAACAAACAAACAAAGTCTAATAATATTAGTAAGGATTTTTTTAATAACATGGATAATCGTGTTCAAGTGGACGCCGACGGCAACTGTCTATATGTGGTTCATGAGATACAGCCTGGTGGTACAGACGGGCCGAGAGGCAGATAAGCGGAAAGACAGCGGTGTCCTAGCGTTTGAGCCAGAACTGTTCGACGAGCGGGCCGAGGCGCTCCGAGATATCGTGTCCGTGAACGGTGACTATGTGTGCGTTGCTCGAGCGCGCTTTTTATGTAGATTGACTTCTGTACCTATATATTTTGTGGTAGACCATTGTGCGAGGGAACAATGATTTTATCATCAATAGTACTATTTATTTCATAAAATAGCGATCACAAAGCGGATCTGTGATATATTTGACCCGATATTGACCGCCACTGATTGTACGGTTGTGCCTACCTAGACTACGCAATCAGTTCTTGGTAACCTCACGAGACCAATGATAAAGTTATTTTTTTTCCTCAATTTCAAGAGACAAATTGCGTAAACCAGGCCGTAGGGTTACCCGGTCCTAAAACCGGAAAGCCGAGGAGACCAAACCAGTTAAGCCGAGCTTTGAATTAAACAGAGCTAGAGTAAAATACCGCACATTGTATCCGAATTTATAAAGAACTAGCTTTTACTCGCGGCTTCGTTCGCGTTTATTAATATAATTTACTCATTCTCCCCCTTTTCTCACTTAAAAAAATAGCCTATGTTCGTCTTCAGGGTCCCAACTATCACTGTACCAAAATTCATCAAAATCGGTTTTGCCATTTAGGCGTGAAGACGTAACGAACAAACAAACAAACTCACTTTCACTTTTATAATAATAGTAAGGATTAGTAAGGATTTTGTGTTTTAATGTTAAAATAAGAAACAATGATTTTATTTTTAACCGACTTCGAAAATGAGCAGGTTCTATGTTCGGCTGTTTTTAATGCATGTTTACCGATACATCAATTGTGGACCGATTTAGAAAATTATTATTTTTTACATTAAAAATCTTCTTAACTTCAATAAGTAGATGAAAACCGCTTGACTGGATAAATGTAAAAAATGGTCTGGCTGAACCCTATCCAAATTGGCCGGACAGTCTGGACACGCATCCAAAAAACCTAACTTTGATGATGCCTGACAACCCTAGCGAGTTCTTTTTCAGATCTATCATTACTTCTTTACTACCTAAGTCGATAAACTTGTTTTTATCAAAAACACTTTTCAGAACTTTGAGTAAGTAAATGTGGACAAGGAAAATATATACTTTTAGGGTTCCGTACTTTTAACAAAATAGGTGTATATAACTCAACTTCAAAATGAAGGTGGCTCATTCAAGTTACTCATATTGTACTATGTTTGCATAATTTGGTCATTGATCTCACAATTTTTTACGATAGAAGAACTGAGTTGCTTGCCATGGTTTTTTTACAAGTTTTGCTTTCGATGACATTAATCTAGTCATTGAATCTATCAGATAATAAATATGTATAAAGTTATTGTCTATGCTAATTCTGACGTATAATAAAAACATCTTGAGCTAGGAGTCGGTCCCGAATACGACGGTTTCATAATACCGTATATTACTTAATACGATACTCGCAAAGCCTAGTTTTTTGACTTCGACGAAATTTAGTAAAAAGCAAGGTCTGTTTAATCGCATATTTGAAGGATTCCGTAGGTATTATTATACCTACGGAATCCTTCAATGCAAATGCGACTCGCACTTGATTGGTGTTTTCAAAATTCATTTCTCTTGTTCATTATTAGAATAAGTAAATATTTCGGTTTTCAATGTTTCGTAGCCTGGTCAGAGGTTATCACCTTGTGCTTTGTATAAACATTACTATTTGTTATGTCCGCGTATAAAAAGATCTTAATTATAATTTGTTAAGTAGTTTTGTCTTACTTAGTCAAGAGTTAAGAGGAAAATATTAATCATGAGCAAGTTCACGGTGCGTAGTTTGTTATATTGGTACACCATTATGTTATTATAGGAAATCAGTGTTGTTGAATAATGTAACTTAGTATCTATACTTTTGTCTTACTATTTTTAACTTCAATTTATCCAAAAACGGTTTTGCCGATTCCCATTTTTGGTGTTTTTTTTTTTGTAAATTTACAATAATTATTTTTTAACAGATTTGTCGCTTTTCATCATCATTTCTACCGATATTCGTCCACTGTTGGACATAGGCCAACAGGCGTAGGCGTTTCATATTATTAGTCAAATTTATCTAAAATATAGATATTGGCTAATAAAAAAATCAATATATTATTTATTATTAATATAGCATCTAATTTTTATGTCCTATGTCTAATAGTGGACGTGTATCGGCTGAAATGATGATGATGATTGACTCAGTTACCTGATATACACTATTCTTATATTCTAGATTGTTCTTCTGCTAGTAGCTTTGGTCACCATGACCATCGCAAGACCTCAAGGTGAGTTCATCTCCATTTCAAATTATCCTATATTTAACAGTGGACGTCTTTTGGCTAAAATGATGATGATGATGTTATTATCCGGTGATATTTCAAAATATCTCACTCGTATTTGTACCTACTTGAGTAGGTACCTGCAGTTTTCTTTATTAGAAGTTACATATCGCAGAATGTGAGTGAGGAGATTAAGAGAGTTAAGTTAATAGACTCATACTAATGTTCCGACTAACTAAAGTAATTTGTTTTTCAATTTCTTTGCAGTTGACGTGGTAGACGGTGGACAACAAGGTAATTATGATAATCCGTGACTTAAAAAATCTTTTGTCTTTTGTAACTAATTAAAAATAATTATATTTAATGAACCTAAGTGAATAGTTCGAGGAGACACGATATAATATATATAAAGCGGCCACAAAAAAAACTAGAAGACGCTGCAAAAAAAACAGCTAACGAGCGCGACAGCTTGTGACCGGAGAAGCTGCTTCAGCAGCTTCAAGCGTTTTTTTGTGGCGGCAACGCCGCATACGAGCCACAAAAAAAGGCCGCTTCAAAAGGAAGCTTGGAGCGGTTTTTTTTTGTGGCCCGTGTACGGGGACAGTATTAGAGGCTTTGACCATTTAGTTTATTTCGGTGTCTCTTCTAATAATAATATTATTATACTTACTCACTTTTTTTTTGGGACGTGTTAGTTTTTTATTTAAATCCTATTTATCATCATCTCTTACCGCGATTCATTTTACGAACTTAACTGAACTGTTACAGGGATGTAGCAATATAGGGTCTATAGTTCCATCCCTATTTTTCGCTCTCACAACTGACATTTTAACATGTAAAGCTGATTTTATTAAATAATAATAAAAAACAAAAAAATGAAAATTCTGTTTAGGACTTGTAAGAATCCCTTACCAATAAACTATTATTATGACTATGGTTATGACTATTGTATAGGAACACAGTTTTTAAATAAAGCTATATTTAAACTAAATAAATTTTTTACCTTATTGTTTTTTTTTTCAATTATAGCGCATTTGTTTTAAATTGGCTGTTTTATTTTTTTATTTTTTTGTATATATATGAAGTTAAATATGAATGTTTAATTGTTTGATTTCTTTGCAGTGGAAGTTGTTGATGGTCCTAGTCAAGGTAACTACAAAACGATTAATTTTTCTAACATCTACTATTTAACACAATAAAATTGAGCACCTGAAAATATTCAATATGTTACGATAACCACGAGAATGGAGTATTTAGTTCATATACTGTTTTTTATTTTTGTTATTTTTTTAAACTATGTTTTTATTTTGTTTTGCAGTGGAAGTTGTTGATGGTGACCAGCAAGGTAATTTTATTTAGTAACTAAACGAACAAGTAAACCGTTTCATACATTGAATTACTTATTAATAGAATCTATTACTAATTTACCTTATACCTTGAAATTATTGGCAAACAGGAGGGGTTCCTTATAATTGTAATGCGAGTACTAAGGAAGATATTTCGAAAATTATTCCCCTTTTAAAAGTTACAATAGTTATAGAAGAACTTTTCAAGTTAGAAACGTGGAAGTTTTAGACAATTGAAGGGTTAAGTGGACAAAGTGTTACCTTACAAAATAAAAAATTCCGACTTTTTTGCATGAACATAGGTTCTAACTGATGGCAAATCGATCCATGGATTTAAAACACCCCAATTCTTATTCATTATGTAGTTACAGATGCTAGCAAAGGTTTTAACTGTCAATCAAGTATATATTTCAGATTTAAAATGTGCTAACAGCAGAAATATTACTAGAGAATCGTAATAGTAGTTAACACCTTTGTCCACTTACCCCTTTAATTGTTAATGATAAAAAAGTCATCTGCAAAGTTACCGTCACGTCAACCCGTCAGGGCAAAGCACGGGCCAAGTACACCGTATCAGTTGATTTTTTAACCCTTCAGATACCGTCAATTAGAGACACAATAGTAAGACAATAGATGCGCGGCCACCGGTGGTCGCTTGGGGATTCATGAAAACTAATGTTATGTTTATTTATTTTTCAGTTAATTTCGTCGACCCTACGAGTGAGTATCTTTAAAATACTAATTATTAAGTATTTTAACAGTAGTCATTGATTTACTGAGCCTTAAAGTGCAAGACTCAAATTAATAATAACTTTTGTACCATTTTGTTAATTTAGAAAATATACTTGACCAACATTTTTAAAAGACTTTTTGATCGTACATATTTGTGTCTGATCTTTATTTTCGAATACTCTTTAGCAACTCCTGCTATGCTAAAACTTGTTTTAATTTAATTGTAACTTTGATTGTCTTTTTTACAGTTGATCCCCGCGGACCATCAAACAAATGAAATATAGTATAATTTCCAGTAGCTATAAGAAATTTACAATGTAAATCAGCAATCACAAACCAATTTTGTAAAATAAAACTAATTTCAAACAATTTTGTGCCTTATTTATATAATAAAACACTCCTTATGATTTATTTTTGTATGATAAGCAAGTCTGTTGCGAAAGACCGAACTCGATTGGCCAATGTGGGTCAAGTTCGGGTCAACTGACTGACTACATATGATATCATTAAACAAAGACTTTAAGGTGGTGCTTCATGACTCACATTTTCACTGTTTTTCATACAACCGCTCATAACTGATTATGACGTTATTACACATTTTTCATTAGATATTTTGGAAACACAGTATCTTGTGGATATTATCTAGGTTTCTTAAGAAGCCAATTTCTAAATTTGTGTAAAACTAATCCAGTAAAAACCTCTGAAAATGTCCTATTTTGTATGAACTTTGACACTTCATAATTTGCCTAAAAATTAAAAAAGTCAAAAAAGTAATTCTTTAAAGACCTTGTAAATTTTATTAAGATTCTAAATAACGACAACTTTTTTCAAAAAGTTTTAAGGGTTTAAAAAAAACAGCTATTTCCTGGAGCAAGTTTTGTGAAATTTTCGAGTAAATCTCGGAATTACCGAATACTAACGGAGTTTCCAGGCGTTATCTCTCTTTTTTTGCGTTGCCTTTTCGTCATACATCGCGTTGGAATGCATTAAATGAAGTAACAAGCTTTTAAACCATTTTTGATGTTTACGATAAGCGAGTGGAGAAGGACCCTCTTAAGAGATAATATTTAAAATCACTCGTATACCTAATCTCCGAAAACCTTGACATTGACCAAAAATTCGTTGCTTAACATGATAGCTGTACATGTAGAGAGAGCTCTACCATTTTATCGATATTTAACGGAAGATGTGATGGCCAGCTTCAAAATGTAAATTCTTTATCAGAAAACAATGACAAAGAATGTACATCCTAACTAATATTATAAAAGCGAAAGTGAGTTTGTTTGTTGTTTGTTACGTCTAAATGGCAAACCGATTTTACTAAAACTTGGTACACGGATAGACCATGTTCTGGAATAGGACATAGGATACTTTTTATCCCAGAAGTATGTTCCTTTGGGATAATTTTCTGCTATCACGCGGGCGAAGCCGCTGGGAGCAGCTAGTTTTTTTTATAATTTACAGTTGCTTCTATTGATCGGCAAAAATAACTAAATTGATTAGCACGAAATGTGATATTGGACAGGATTAAAATTAATATTAAGTATAGAAATATATAAGTCTCTAAAATATTAATGTTTATCCTGTCTGTCTGTTTATTACTGCTATACTAATAAAATAACAGCAAATAGTCCGAATACTTGATCAAATTTTGGCTAGGTGTTAAAATAAATTTGAATTGGTGTGCAACCAGCAAGGTGCTGATACAATGGTCGGAAACTAAGTGAGATAAACCAATGGCGGCTCGCTGCAAGAAGTTCCTATATCTGCAGGATTATAAGGAACCAAGGGTCAAGGGTCAAGGCAGCTGTCACCTCTTTCAAACCCCACATGTCCGTGTTAGAGTGCCCTATGTTCGCTATGTCGGTAGGTACGGTTTATTTTACAAATATATGCCAAATAAAATTTACTTAGTCTATTTCATCATCATCATCATCATTTCAGCCGATAGACGTCTACTGTTGGACATAGGCCTCTCCCAAGTGTCGTCACAACACCATTGCTAAACATGCAATTGATAAAATAATAGCTAGAATATAGTAAGACGGTATTCTCATTACAAGAACTTGTAACCAACAATGCAGTGCGCCCCAGTCCTCACTATCACGATTGCATCACTGCTTACTATCAGATGGGATCGCAGTCAAGCACTAGTTTATATAAATAAAAAAAAAAACTAGGAAAAAAAATGTCATGAAGGTATGTTGAAGAAATTTTTTTTGAGAGCGCCAAGTTTTTGATTCAGCATAGACAATTACAGTGCGATTCACTTAAGAAGTTACTTCGGCGTAATGTTGGCTCCCCTGTCTGTCAACACAAAAAAGAAGGGAACAAGGAAAAAGTTGCCTACTCTACCGAAATTTTTCCCCAAAATGTGAAACGAAATCGATTTTAACGGTAGCTGCAACACTTTTGGGAAAAATATGAGAGGAATGAGATTTTATTTTAAAAAAGTAGGTCTCAAAGGAAGTTGTTAATAGAGAGGAACGATACTGTGGCGTGGCGTTTTCGTTATTTGAAAGAATTGTAAGACAATCGGAATGGAGCCCAGCGCCCTATACTTTATACAAAAATAGTAACAATAAAAAAAGGCAATTGTTAAAGTAACGAAGTATCAGTTAATCTCCCTCATATCAAGTAATTTAATTGTTAAAAATGTTGCAACACTGTTTTTTCGTATTGCCAACATTACGGCAAAGGAACGTCTTAAGTGAAACGCACTGTATTTGGATATTTGGTAAAGACGTCAATGTCAACATATTTAAAAGAATCTTGATAGAAAAGTATTTTTTTTTGTACAAAATATCTTTTACATATTTTAATGGTACAAACATATAATGAGTAAGAGGACGCTGAATAAAGTGGGTCAGAAATCATCAGTCTTGTATGTGAATACGAGTAGTTCAAAAACCAGCCCAAGTGCCTTCACACTCACTTTTGTGCTAGAAGTGGTGGGCATCGATCTTTGGCATGATTTTAATGAAGGGTGGCTCGACCTCGGGCCACCAGCTCAAGGGGTCAAGCTTTCATATCTTTTATATCCAGGACAGACCTATGATGTGGATGTTGTAATATGGCCTCATGTTGCAAAGGTGATGGAAAATATTACTAACTAGCTTCTGCCAGCGACTTCGTACGCGGATCCTGTTGCTTATGCCAGCGACAACGGGGTCGTCAAAATCAAAGATCTGAAACGTCTGATGTCGAATTCTAAGAGCCCGGGGACTGGAAAACAACGTGATGCGCGAGACGATTCGAGACGTTCCAGATCTCTCCCTTCCACTTACGCGCGTGACAGTGTGCACACACCTTAGACATGGTGCCAATGTCTCCGTGTTCAATGTAATTAATAAATGGGTTATAGGAAAACGCGCTTTTTCCTTTATTCCCAAAAAGTTTTCCTATAGCGTGATCTAACTCGACGCCAACGCCATTTACGAAACGTTTAGAAAACGGAAACTGCATAAGTATTATTTACCCAAATATAATAGTAACTGCAGCGCCCCTTAGTGAACTCCACAGCGGGTGACGTAACCTACGACCAACTTATTATTTGCGGTTGGTACAGTAATCGGGTCTAGGGATCGAACCGCAAAATTAAGTTTGTTTTTATTGTATATACTTTTCCGGGATAAAAAGTACCCAGTGTGGTGCCCAGGATATTAAAAAATAATTATACCAAGTATCATCGTAATCGGATGGGTAGTTTTTGCGTGATACCTAAACAAACAGACTGACAGACAAAAAAAAATTAATCACATTTTTGAGTTCGGTGTCGGTCTAGTAACCCGTTTGCCCGTTTGCCGTTTATTTTTTATATTTTCAATGTACAGAATTTTCACTTTTACAGATTTATTATAAGTATAAGTAGGTACCTAAACTACGTCTAATAGAATGAAATAACCGATTTGATACCTAGGTACTTACCTATTTAAATTTAATAGATGAAAATGTGTTATAAATGTAAGAGTAGAACAAAATAAACAGAAAGCTCCGAACTGCTAAGCTATCGGGAGTTAAACGTGTTATTGTGAGTCAACCATAAAAGATAGACATATGCTGTTGTTGGATATTTTTTATATAATTTTAAGGAGAACATTTCCGTTTTACATGATTTCTGTGTAGCTTTAACCATTAAGGCTGCAAACGCGACGGAAGCTTAAAAAATGGAGTAATTTCTCCCGTTTCCCCAACATTTCCCTTTACTGCTCTGCTCCTATTGATCGTAGCGTGATGAAAAGTATACTATAACCTGCCCAGGAGTATGAAGAATGATTGTACCAAGTTGCGTTAAAATCCATCGAGTAGTTTTTGTTTCTATAAAGAACATATAGACAGACAGACAGACAGACAGACAAAAATTTTACTGTTTGCATTTTTGGCATCAGTATCGATCACTAATCACCCCCTGATAGTTATTTTGGAAATATATTTCATGTACAGAATTGACCTCTCTACAGATTTATTATAAGTATAGATATAGATATAGATAAAAGAGCGTTGTTTCCCGCTGCAGGACAATGTCCTATCCTTTCTTTTAAGAGCCAAAGCCCACTCGTTTTGGAGGAAAGTTAGAAGCTTGCCATTCCAAATTAGGTTGTTATTGTTATAGTATTAAATCTCTGATTAATACCATTGCATGCATCGGGAAGCGGTTTCAGATCGGCAAATTTGTAGGGCACTGTTAAGCTAAAACTACATTAGACCGACGTCACGTGTATCACGCCTGATTTGTACGTAGAACGCCTGATTTGTCGTGTGGCGTCGTGTGGCGTGGATCAAGTGTAGCTCTACAAATATACAGACTGACGCGACGCTGTGGTACACGTGTGCGCAGTGTAGTTCTACGGTTCTGCTTTAAGTCCTGTATTAACCCTTCAGATACCGTCAATTAGAGACACAATAGTAAGACAATAGATGCGCGGCCACCGGTGGTCGCTTGGGGATTCATGAATTAATGCAACAGAATTTTTGCCGTTAACTTTAATAAATTTTATTTTGGAAGTCCGTTTCAAAAAACGTAAAAAGAACACCAGCAGCACCGTCTTCCAAAATTAAAGTTATTTTTATTTTTTGATTGGTAAGAGAACTGCCTCCTAGCCAAGTTGCCAATCTGCAATAGTTAACGCTAGTAGAAAGCTTCAAATGTACAGGAAAGACGCTCAGTAACGTGGTCAGAACAAAAGAATTGGCGGCAAGGTCAACTCGAAACGTTCGACGCAAGCGAAACGGTTTTAACTTGGCTAGGGGGGCTGGCATCTCAAACTAAATATTTTATTGGTTTTGTACAATAAATCACCAGTTACTAGCTATTCCTCTGATTTGGGTATATAACAATAATATTTAAAAATATAAAAAAAAACCACTTTTTTCAAGCTTATAGAAATGATAATAATAATTTTAGTGTTTATATATTTTTTGTGATCCTTCAGGTGGTCTGTGGAACCAATTACTGTTGGGTGCGGACTTGGCAGTTTCTAGAAAGAAGATGGCTGACTTTTTCTATACGTCACACGTTTCCTGTAAATGTGGTGGACTTGCGTAACGTCGTGGCAACAGTGACCCTAAGTTCTGGATTTGGAGCACTTAGCGCAAAGTAATAATAGCAATAGTAGCAATTTATTTTATGATTTGAGCCCATTT
The DNA here is from genome assembly GCA_949319445.1 of Mythimna lalbum. Lineage (NCBI taxonomy): Eukaryota > Metazoa > Arthropoda > Insecta > Lepidoptera > Noctuidae > Mythimna > Mythimna lalbum. Next base: position 10,422,203 of record OX439354.1, on the reverse strand, counting down.
TACACAAATCAATAACTTGCACAGAAATATGCAAGATACTTCCATCATCATTAGCCTTTTTAATGGTCCTGCTGGGACACCGGCCTCCTCTCTAGGAGAGGGAATGAGCCGTAATCCACCACGTGGTCTCAGTGCGGGTTGGTGGATGTCACATGTCTTCGAATTTTTGGTCCTAGGACATTCCGGTTTTCTCACGATGTTTTCCATCACCGTTTTGAGAGCAGTGGTAATGAAATAAATGACACGCCTGGCAGGGTTTGAACCCGCGCCCTACAATGCGTAAGTCGGAGCCATTACCTCTCGGCCACCACTGCTCTTAGTAACTCTAACTTCCATGCTATCTATACATATAATATGTAGGTATATAAAAAGAGAAACTGACAGACTGACCGCTGACACCAGTAGCGAGAAATTATGCAAGTTTCCTTTTATAGCGTAGGCGAGCACTGAGAAAGGATTTTTCAATATTCACCCCCTAAAGGGAAGAAAAAATGGAAATTAGTTTGTATGGAGAAACCTACTTTTATACAAGCGAGCCGCTTGGAGAAGTTGGTACTTAAAGAAATATATCTGCATATCGGAGGCCCTATTGCAAGCTCTCAACGTGATCCATTTTACGACCTAAACTGAATTTTTAAAGCGATGGAGCTATATAGCGTATATCTTTTTCTCGCTCGCACGACTGACTTTTTGACACGTCTTGTTAGGGCACGAGTTATTTGGGACTGTAGGATAGCTAGGAAGCCGGGTGGGGTGAGACAGAGAATACCTAGTAACCGTTTCATTAACACATTATCAGCAGGTGAGGAAGTGACTTAGAAAACAAGCTTTAAATGAAAATATTTTTTTCATAGCAAGGTTTTACTCGTCAAAACAAATCATAAGAGCCCAAACTTGAAGGGGTTGTGTCGTTTAACTACGAAGTTCCTATAGACACCTTCCGGTTCCATCATCAGATCATTTCCATGTCATAATAATTTTGCATTGTCATTTAATTTACATAAGCATGCAAAATTTCAGCTCAATCGGTTACTGGGAAGTGGGTCAAAAATTTGCAAGATTTGATTACAGACAAATATCGGGACAGGTGAAACTAAATAAAAGCTTGTAATAAGTAGAGTATATATATGTCAAAAAAAAAGATAAAAATCATTTCCAGATTTACTTGTCTCTACAAGTAAAATTGGAAATGATTTTTATCATTTAATTCATGAATCCCCAAGCGACCACCGGTGGCCGCGCATCTATTGTCTTACTATTGTGTCTCTAATTGACGGTATCTGAAGGGTTAAATGGAGACCCAGAGAGATGATTTTCATAAAAAGGTTCAGTTTAAAACTAATCTGTGTATTTCACTTTACAGTTCCAAAACCGTGAATTCTGCCGAAGTATATCTGCCTCCTTTGCAATTCGGCGATCGTCGACAGTTCGCCAAAATTGTGGACGCGGAGTCGCGAAGTCCTCTAAACGAGTATATTAAGGACATGATATGGTCTCTCGTTGTAAAATATATTCCAAGAACATTTAGGGATGGACCGTTCGATACGCCATATCCAGTTCAAGGTAAATCATCATAATTCTGCATCATTGTGAACTTATTGATGAATAGCTTGTTTCAGAAATTATAACTTGAATATTTAAAAAAATAATAAAGATTAACAAAAAAGAAGGTGGAACACTCTCTGTTTGCTCAATACATAATTGATTTGACTAAATTATTTCTTCTTCTTCCTGCCCTGCCCTTAGGGAGTTAGTGATAGCGTGACGAGCGACAGGACAGAATGGAAGAAAAAACGTGTTGCGCTGACCCCAAATAAAACGGGATAAGGGCTAGAAGATGATGATGATGAGATGATGATGATAAACTAGTGCTTGACTACGATCCCACCTGATGGTAAACATTTGAGTGTGTGATGGGCAAAAAATGCTTCTTATAAACCTTTCCATGAACAACCAGTACTACTACTAGTTACTATGAAACTGGTCCCATTACAGACGTAAGACATCAAGATGCAGCACTTTACCAGGTTCAAGATGTGATCCTGAATCGGAATCATCGAAAAGAAGAAAATGAACAAGAACAGCTGCATGAAGTACGCATTTTGTCCCTTCAAAAAACGAAATCTTCCTTGAAAGAAATGAAAAAGCAGCCTATTGTAGAAAAAGCTAAATATGAAGTCAAGTTGTCCGGTGATTGGATATTAGCTGGTAAAGATTGGTTTTGAAGTAGTATCTGTAGGCACTCTCGACTTAAATCTAATTGTTAAAAAATATTGATAATTCGATATATCGATATTTTTATTCTATTTTAGCGCGCCGTGTCGTAGATAAAACAGTTCTGTCTAAGACGTCTTGTTTCATTTGAACGCTGGCCCTTAAATGACTGAAATTGACTCTAATAACCCAGGGTGATGATTAAAACTCTTTTTAGGGTTCCTTAACCAAAGAGAAAACGAGACCCTATTACTAAGAATCCGCTGTCCGTCTGTCTGTCTGTCACCCGGCTGTACTTATCTTATGAGCGGTGATAGATAGACGATTGAAATTTTCAGTGTGTATATTTCTTTTGCTGCTAAAACAACAAGTAATGGATAAAATACGGAACTCTCTTTGCGCGCGAGTCCGACACGTACTTGCATTTTTTAATTGTTGTAAAGATTTAACTGATGATGATATTTGTATAACATATATTTTGAATGGTCACAAAATAAGTTATAAATTTAGACATCGTCTGCCCGTCATGGTCACTTCCAAGGCAACGCAGAGCAATCTGTACTACTAATAGAAAATGAAAGGAATGTTGACAGCACTCCTCTGCTTCTTATTATGTCTGTCGGTTTGCTCTACACGTCTCAACGGTTACTAATGCGGGTTTAAAAGAAACCTGGTACTCGCGTAAACCGAGTCTTGTAATGGGAAATTATGGTACTTTTTTATTACGGGAGTATGTACTCTACCTTGGAATAATTTTCAACTCTCACGCAAGTGAAGCCACTGGTGGAAGCTAGTTTTAAATACATCTGATAAAATATTATCGTTATTATAGTGTAGAAGTATGTATATTTACCCACATGATCCTATAGATCCTACAGGTATAGGATGATGCGGATGACAGCTGTCAGATTAATACAATCATATTCATACATCATCAATTCATACATCACAGAGAATAGGATTATATTCTCTAATCTTAAATATGCATATTTTCGTCCTGCTGTCATTCTACCCCTGCTATATAAAAAAGACAATTTGTTTTTTAGGAATTGGAAGAGTTACACCATTTGTAGTGACAGGCGACCGCCCTACAGAACAAGGAGAAGTGATAGCGCTGATAAGCAGCATGAACTTGCCGGCGCACGATGATCTCCCAGTTTTCTATGCAAATGTTTGCAATATCTCTGATGTTCCGATACAACATTTGAAGCAAAATAGGTAAATTTCTGGTCTCAACCTAACTTGCAGTACAGTAGGCGGCTCATGCTAAGTTTATAATTGATTGTCGTATGCGCAGTGCAGACGCCGCGACAGCGCGGCGCAAGGCGTCGCGTTGTAAGTAAGCAGAAGTACATATTTTGTAATGAACAACTACTTAAGGAGTTGCAGACGTTGGAAATTAAATACTAAGCATCAATTTCATCATCATCATCATTTCAGCCGAAAGACGTCCACTGTTGGACATAGGCCTCCCCCAATACCACAACGAACGGACGTGTGCATCTCGCATCCACCGCATTCTCGCGATTCTCACCAGGTCATCGGTTTACATTTTGGGGATGCCTTCTAACGTTGCTTTTGTGGTGCACGGTCACCTCTATAAAACCTTTTAGCCCCATCGACCACCCGATCTACAAACAATGTGCCTTCATCAACATGATAGCATCAACTTAGTTTTATATAAACGTGAATCGGATTTTTTTTCCTTTGGTGCTTCTAAAAAAGATGTTTGTTACAGATTTACGCACATTTATATAAGGTGGAAGATTAGCGAAGAAGAACATAATTCGGAGCAGCAATCCTTAGAAACGAAACAAACCACAGCTGAGTTTAATTTTAACGATCACCACGCTGTACCCCTACCGAGTGCTGTGGCATCGGATGTCATGGCTCGATTTTTGGATATACCTTTTCGAGTAGAGGTTATTATTTTACTTACGATAAATTAATCTAACACTTTACAGTCCACCAAAGACAAATCGACTGTCCCTAGGTAAACTCTCGAATCTGAAAACCTGTTTTTTTTTATTTCGGCTTTGGTTTTAGCTTAAAGATCTTTTAATGTGCGTAATGCTGGCCATACACCATCCATATCGTCCAATCGATTAGAATCGATAGTCTGGTAGGGTATAGTAGGAGCGAAGCCGCGAGGGTACAGCTAGTTTATTAATAAACATATTATATTTATTTATATTCTTCATATGTTCCGGTAGTTACATATGTAATTGATGTATGAATTTAGTTCGGCCTATTATGGTTACATGTTCACTGTATATTTAGTATACGGCATTATTTTTTTCTGTGTCCTGACGTCAACAGCATATTTTTTTTCATTTACATGTGTTTTTTCTTACTGTGATTATAGCTTCGAGGAATCAGGATCCCTCAAAAGATATATACAACGCCAAAATTTTTTGGTTACGAAAAAACTGATTATAATTATGGCGTAGGCGTGCCACCGCCGATACCTAATCAAGATGTAGATATTCTGATCGCACAAACAAAGATTGATGCAAGAGCATTGACAAAAATTAACGGATCTGTCAAAGCAGAGTTTCCATTATATCCTCCAGAAATATCTGTGACGTCTATGGAACGTGAAGAAATTTGTACAAACGACGTAAATGCAGTCGGAGCAAAAGTTAAACCTGACTTAATTATACAACCAAGTGTTGTCCTAAAGGCACAAATGACAATAGAAGTATCTTTGGGCCTCGTGGGGTGTAAACCTAAGACAAATGCAGTAAGATATTCTAGAATGTACTGCCTTGTTAATGATCGAAACGCTACAATGTCCTTGTTACACGAAATCATCGAAATTAACGAGTCGGTAATGCAAAAAGAAAATAAAGCGGGTTTATTGACGGGGTTCGCATTGGATACAGGAGACACAGTGTTATTATACGTGGAAGGCCCAAGGGAGGGAGAAATATTGCAAGTTTGGGAAAAGACAGAAGATTTTTACCCCTCTGTGAAACCAGTTTTTTCAACTTCTGCTAAGTATAGTTGCCGATTGTACCCTGGTAAGAGAAAATGAACTTGGTTTTATTTACAATATTAGCGTCTTCACACGATGTTTAGTTTTTTTTTTTTCAGAATTACTGCAAGCCGCAGTACCTTTCAATATCATGAAGATGTATGTGCCGTTATCACTGTTGTTAGGTCTGTCGCCAATTTACGCCCGACCAGCATTACCGCTACCTGCTCGTTCTGTAAGTATATTAAGTAAGGTTACCTGTACATAACCTACCTGTACGGCACCCTGGCCTATTAGAGTGTTCTTCGACGTTCTTCCTAAAAAAGCTCGATGTATCTTCGAATTTATTAACATTTCTTCATCTGTAGTTAAAAACCATGCCAATATTAAAAGTTGTTCAAAATTGTTTGCAGGCTGCTCTCAAGATAGGACGCTTGATAGACAGTAACTTCAAAAGTGCTCCATGCTGTCGTGCGATGCCAACCACTATGGAGCTCAAGAGTTTTAAACTGGAGCTTTGTGTAGCACCTCGGCCTCCAGCAGTTTTTATTTCAGAACTAACCAGAATGATACCAGGTCCCTGAAAGGCTTATTAGCGCCAAAAATAACAACATAATATTTATAGTTTCTTTGACTTTGGCGCGCAGCGTTGTTTCTTGCACGGTTAGAGAGAGGGACACCCAGGATATTGCGCTCTATGGCTTACTGGCGAGTTTCAAGCCTAAACTTTTGCTAAAATGATGCCCAGAACACCGCTACCCAGAAAGTTTGTATGCTTAAGTAGAATTGGGCTGGCTGACATGTCTGCCTTTTGTCAGACGAGAAATGGAAGATCAAATGATTGAATGAGTTCCAGTCAACGTCATTCTAATTATATGTAAAAAAACTACATGAGTTATCGTGTGGCGTCATCTTGCTCCACACATTTATGGAGATGAATACCGCTTAAATCCCTTTAATTTGCGAAAAAATACTTGTATTGATTGCAGCAGCTTGAAAATTTAAAGGCATTAAAATAGCCTATTTACACACCCATGAATTATGTTGGTGCGATATTCGACATTGATACACTCTCGTGCAATAGACAAATCGGTTCTTCTTTGGTGGGAACTACTCTACCAAGAATCTTTAATAGGTACACCTGGCCACATATTCTCTGGTAAGTTGGAACAGGATCTCTCCTGTTCCGATTGGTACTGGTTCCACTGGTATTAAGCTCAGTCTGTGAACTCGCGACCATGCAGTCAACCTAGATCAGATAGGCGATTGCAAGTATTATTTTTATCCAATTTAGATATGTTTGTAAGAATGATTTACTGGCTATGTTGACGATGAGGAGAGGGTTTCCATCTCACATTTTTTTAGTATTTTGTAAGTGTAAATAAGAGATACTTATTACCCGTTCTCTTTTTACTGTAGATTTCAGGAGATGCTGACTAAAAACGATATTTTCTGTAGTTTCCTGGGATCAAAGAGCCAGTGAGTCACCGTTCAACGCGTTCTTCGCGCAAAGCGCATCGCGATCGAAGATCAATTGGAAAGAGAAAGAGGAACGTTAGTGAGGTTCTCTTGAAGTGTCTTTGATTATATCTAGCAGTTATTGTACCAATTTTTTTTTTCTTAAATTTTGTTTTTTTTTTGCATAATAACTGTATTATTGTATTTTGTTCTTATTTGTATTTGGAATATAAAGTAACTTTCCCGTGTCTTTAATAAAAGTACTATAGCAATTATTGTACCAAGTTTTTTTTCTTAAATTTTGACTTTTTGCATAATAACAAATTTTTATTATTACTTACTTTTAGTCTCATGTGCATTTGGAATATAAAATTATCTACCTTCTGCATGTGTGTTTTCTTGTTTGATTATACCGGCAGATTATTTACAGAAATTTCACATTTTATTGAAAAGTATCTGTCAATCACGTACTTTGCATAATGTTGGCTCAAAATAGTTTATACAGTTTATAGTAAGGGAGGCCGGGATGCCAAATTTGCTGTCACTAAAGCGTCATGGGGACCTATTGGAATGTGAAGATTATGTTCTAAAACGAAAAAAAAAAGCATTTTAGTGGGGGGACAGTGTGTAAGAATTATCAAGAATTAAAAAAAAGTCACCTCGAAATACTCCAGCGCGATTGATTTGTTTTTTATTTTGAAGGTAATTCTATCAGGATTATAAAAAACATATTATTATAATCTGACGGTTTTCATGGGGCGATGTAGCTAAAACCATCGATAAGTGTAACGTTGTATAGTAATTCAACGTTCCTAACAAAATTATCTTACCGAACTGAGGTAATAAAATTACACGTATCTATAAAATATTAACAGGAACCTTACAATTTAACTTTATGACTCGCACATTTGCTGATGCCACGCTCAAATCGTTAGATTATTGAAATATACACTTTTCTGCTACATGCCTACAGAAAAGTTTCTTAATATGACGCGCTCGAGTTTTTCCGAAGATCAATTTTTTACTAATCTGACGGGCTGCCCTGCCTCCAGTCTAGTGTAATCTGTAATAAATAGTAGAGGTCAGTGGTAAATTATAAAGTTGGTAACCCCTAATCACAAATGAGAATGACCCAGAATGACCGAAAAAACTAATAGGACACGGGATAAACTAGACAGGATTTATCAGAACTGGCAAGAGACAAGCAGGAGAAAGATGAAGTGGAGGGAGTCCTTTGACCAGAAGTGAGATAGAAAAGGCAAACGAAATAATAAAACCATTTTAATAGTTTTATTTACGTATTGGTAGATGGCGCTCGCTGTTCTCAAATTTCGCTTACTTTTGGTCCACAAATCACAATTCCGTTTGGTGAAAACTACAGGCCGACGAGCTACGTTATATTTTCGCTAGATGGCGCAGAACTTAAAATATTTAGTTTGGCAAACTAAAAAAAAAATATAGAAGTGAAAAGGCGGTAGTTAGATTGTATGCAAAATTATTATACTTCAGACCCATATACAAGAAACTTAGCACAAATAGTAACCTAAGGACATAAATATATATTTTTTTTTAATTCATTTTCTATTTCGAGGGTGTAAAAGGTTGTATGGGAGGTTCTTGTTGAGGTCAAATTGTCATCGAAATGAAAAATAAAAACTGTCATTGTTAGTTTTTTTAATTACTGTTCAAGCAAATAAAATCTTTGCCTTCAAGTGCGGTGCAAAGTGGGGTGTTATTCCATTGTTCACACTGCATGATTCCTGTGTTCTGTGCCATTGTTAGAAGATTGTAACCAAGGAGGTTTATTTTTTTAAATTAAAAATAATCATAGCAAAGACAATAATTTCAGATCATTGACAGATCTGAAATTATTGTCATTGCGATTTCTCAATCCAATGGCAACTTATGTCAAAACTGAAAAATATTAACAATTATTACAATTAAGACGAAACGCAAAATAAGAGTACATTATAACCTATACAAGCAAAACAAACAATTCCGATGAGTAAGAAAAAAGAATCAAAAGAAGTAGTTTTAAACGAATCTAACTTCTGTCCAAGTGCCTTCACGCTCACTTTTGTGATAGAAGTGGTGGACACCGATGTCTGGTATGATTGTAAAGCGGGATGGGTTGACCTCGGGCCACCAGCTCAAGGAGCCAAACTATCGTACCAATTGTATCCAGGACAGAACTTTGATATAGATGTGGTTATATGGCCACACGTTGCGAAGGTGATGACAAAGAATACAACTGATACATAATTAAAAATAATGCGTTAGGTAGGTCGAAACTATCTCCTAATAAAATAAGAAGTCCATAGATTTCAAATTGCTTGGAAGACCTTATGAGTCTCTAAGGATTACATGAAAGGAAGTCTTTCGATGACTCTGAAAGTAAAACTCATTGACATATGCACTATGCACCCTACTATCCTAACACACCGTATGTTTGGTAAAGTTGGTCACACTAAAACAAGTTTTGTCAATGGGCAATTAAATGCAGCATAATAGGAGATAAGCCAATAGATCGCGTTAGAAGCACCACTTCATAACTCAAACAGCAGATGACAGGGAAAAAACAGCCTGGCTGCAGTGAGAGTTGGCTGGCCACGACGCATAAATGCACCCGGACAACGTCGTTAAGGTCGACTTCGATAGAGGTAGTGTGACGATCTGCCCCCCTAGCCAAGTTACAACCGTTTCTTTAGCGTCAATATCCTCGAGTTGGCCACGCGCCCCCAATTCTTTTGTTCTGACCTCATGATTGAGCGTTGAGATGACGTCATTCCCGTATATTTGAAGTTGTCTACTAGCGTTAACGATTGCAGACCGGGCTAGGGGTACTGATCATGTTCGCGTGGCAAACTTGGCCAGTGATCGTCCAAGAGCGCCTATAAAAAATATATGCATATTCCAAATTATCCTAAGAGAACATACATCTGGGATCAAAAGTATCCTATATTTTTCATTTCAGGTGTACTGTGGAACCAACTACGGTTGGGTTCGAACTTGGCAGTTTCTAGAAAGAAGATGGCTGACGTTCTCGATACGACATACGTTTGCTGTAAGGGTTACAGACCTGCGCAGCTTTGTGGTGACACTAACTCCTAATTTTGGAATAGGGGTACTTGGCGCCAGGTATGAAACCAGTTTGTTTCGTGGTTCAGATTTCATAGATAGGTTCAGCATTAGATAACGTACCAAATGTCTACTTACTGGAAAGAAACTGTTCAGAATGTGAAGAAGTGACGTAACTGGTAATGTCATTACTACGCATTTGCATGTTTGCATAATTATGCAAATGCATAAAACGCTATTTTTACTAATCAGGCATTATGCAATATTTAGTTACTAGCTTTTGCCCGCGCGGCATCGTTCATTCTTGCTCTACCCTACTCTACTCTACCCTACTATACCCTACTCTACCCTACTCTACCCTACTCTACCCTACTCTACCCTACTCTACCCTATTCTACCCTACTCTACCTTACTCTACTCAACTATACCCTACTTTACCCTACTCTACCGTACTCTACCCTACTATACTCTACTCTACCCTACCAAACTTCACATAAACCGTCTACTAAATAGTCCGAACAAAGCATTTGGTTTGGATAGGTGAGCCCGTTCTTGAATTATATAGATACTTATATAGATAACCATAAATTTTGTACTTAGGTTTGGTTACTTGTCTGGCCTTCTGGTAACAAAACTATTGACGTTTATTATTATTATATTATTTATTAAATTCTTATCTGTTCAGTTCCAAAATCATGACTACTGCCAAAGTATTGCTGCCTCCTTTGCGATTCGGCGAACGTCGACAATTTGCTGAAGTTGTGGAGTCAGAGTGTCCTTTAAAGACGTATATCCATGACATGATATGGTTTCTTGTTGTGGATTATATTCCAACCTCGATTTTGGATGGGCCGAATGATACGCCGTTTCCAGTTCAAGGTAAGTCATTATGATTTTGCTATATCATTTACTTGTTTTTAATATTAATTAATATTTTATTAAAAATAAATGTAAAAGACACTAACATTAATTTTTAAGTTTTTACTAACAATTTTATATGTTGTAATTATTTATTGTGGTCTGAAATAAATGTTATTATTATTATTATTTTTATACGTTTATTTATCTCAGGACCCTGAGGTCCTGGACCTTTGGGAGGCGTACGAGGGGTCGAAACCAACTCGAAGAGTTATTATTATTTATTATTTGTTCCTAAAATCTATCTCGCAGGAAACATGTAAATTTCCAAATGAATTTAAGGCCATAGCACTTAACTTTCTATCAGTGAAATGATTTTTGTAATTAATTGTATACATACTTATAGACAACGATTGCAACATGCACTGCTTACCATCAGGAGAAATCAAAGTCACGCATGGGTTTATATCATTAAAAAAAAGTCTGCAGAATAGTACTGGTAGTGATGGAAGCACTAGGTGCCCCAATTGTAACGGCTCCGATGTAGGAAGTTGCAAGTCGTGGTTCTAATTTATCTTTAGTTCGTGTGATTTATTTCATCACCATTTACCTCGAAATGGTAAAGAAAAACATTGTGAGGGAACTGCCCCCCTAGCCAAGTTACAACCGTTTCGCTTGCGTCGAATGCTTCGAGTAGGCCACGCCCTCGATCCTTTGTTCTGAGCGTTGAGATGACGTTATTCCCGTACATTTGAAGTTTCTGCTAGCGCTAATGATTGCAGATTAGCAACTTGGCTAAGGGTACTGGCATGTCCTGAACAAAAAAGTCGAACGCATGTGACATCCATTAGTTTGATGGATGTCACATGAAAAAGTGGAAACTTCACAAGGCTGATTATAATACAACATTATTTTTAGTATGTGCGAATAATGAATATAGTTTCCATTAAGTACAAAACAGGACACGGCAAGTCATAACGGGCATTAGAAGCCAGCACACAGCTGGGTGCGGAAACAAAACAACTCCTCAGTCGTCTGGGGGGCCCCGTGACTATGTATGTTGTCAACCAGGTACCATAACTGGCTTATAACTTTGTGATTTTACATATCACAGTTTTGAAATTTTGTGCTTAGATTCTTACATAAAAATACTAGACAGGTGTTTCTGGTTTCGCATATACTAAAAATAAGGTTGTTTAAGGGTTTAAAGTCTAAGTTATCCCTAGGGCTTCATGGGATTGATATATTACAGACATAAGGCATCAGGATGCTGCACTTTACGAAGTAAGGAACGCAATACTAAATCGTCCAATTAAACAGAAAGGTGAAGAAGAAAAAGAAAACTTAGGAGTAGTATCCTATGGACAACTGAAGAATCTAAAGCCAACTATCGAAAAACAAATTTACGAAATTAAGTTATCCGGTGACTGGATCTTAGCAGGTAGAGTTTATTTATAGTCCGGTCAATTTAGACATCCGAGGTTACACTAATTCGCACCCTGCTGAAAATTGGTATGATTGTTCAAAACACTATCAGAAATGAAATCTAAAAAGTTCTTATCGATCCGACACCTGGAAAAAAAATTCGGTGTCAAAGGTCACAAATCGAGTTTTTCGTGATTTTCAGCAAAAATATAAATTTTATCATAAAAATATCTCTGACAAAAATTGTAGATTAGATAATTATCTATAAAATTGTCTAAATACTTTTTTTTTTACTAAGAGCTACCGTTTTTGAGATACATGATTTAAAAAGTTGAAAAAGGTGACCCCTATTTTTTGGTATAATTTGAATGGATTATTACAATATTCTGTTGGTTGGCGGTCACCCTAAAAAGGCGTAAAAGATGTAATAAGATAAGATAAGATATTCTTTATTTGTTTAAACATTGTATACATACAGTAGCAGTAGCTTGCAAGATATAAATTTATTCTTTGAGTCCAGTAATATACCATTTATTTCGGGAGTAATATTAGATAGGATAAACTATATTTTATACTGTTTTATTTCGGTAGTACCAGTAGAAATTAAAACAAGGTTAATTTTCGCCTTATTCGAAGACAGTTTGGAATAAATCTAATGACATATACTTTAATTGTATTTTTTAGGAATCGGAAGAGTTACACCGTTTGAAATAACAGGGGACCGCCCTGCAGGACAAGGAGAAGTGTTAGCGCTGATAAGCAGCATAAATCTACCAGCAGAGGATGACTTGTCAATTTTTTTTGTAAATATTTGTAATCTCACGGAAGTTCCAATAGAACATTTGAAACTACACAGGTAATCTTCTCATCTCATCATCATCATCATTTCAGCCGATACACGTCCACTGCTGGACATAGGCCTCCCCAAGTGTCGCCACAATGAACGTTCCTGTGCGTCTCGCATCCATCGGCTTCTCATCTCAATCTAATAATATTCATATCGCTCGGGAAAGAACATTTAAATCCTTTAAATTTACGAATGGACATATCGTTAGTGAATTCTAACATTCATACATTAACATTGTGTAACTCAAATGAATTACACAATGTAACGAGTTATAGTGGGAAACTACGTTTATTTAGCACACAGAAACAATATGAATAGGCTTTTAACAAACTAGTGCACTTCACTATCAACGATTGCATACTGCTTACCATCAAGTGGGATTGCATTCAAGATTATAATAGTAGAAACTTAGAATAAAAAAAAAACAACATTGTGCGTGATTGATGGTCTATTTAGGTAGGCTTAATTTCGAGAAACTGGTCAACCGTCGTATCCGAATCGGCTGAGCAGCATTCAAGAAGCCACACAGAAGGCTGAAAGCCGCCCAAAGGGCAATGTAGTGGCCTTTTTCTTTACGCGATTTAATTAGAAATTAAGATATCCGCAGGAGAACCAAGGTTACCGATGTAGCCAGAAGAATCAGTAAACTTAAGTGGCAGTGGGTAAAGCATATTATTTGCAGATTAGATGCGAAAGGTTTTGGAGTGAGGACCGCGTGCCGTGTTGGAAGACCTCCCACAGGATGAACCGATGACCTCGTGAAGGTTACGGGAATCTGAGGTATGGGGGACGCACAAGATTAGTAGTTGTGGCTTCACGTGGATAGACCTATGCCCAGAAGTGGACGTCTTTCGGCTGAAATGGTTATGATGACGAAGATTAATTCTATTGGCTGTTTGTAAAAGGATGCCATTTGGTTAAGAAATATTATGTGCTTCAAATTGACTAAAAAGGCCAAGGTTTGTCTTACTCTTTTAAAACCTCACTGACAACATGAGAATGGCTTGATGCCCAAATTAAGTCAAATATATTATATAATCTAAGGTGACTAAGCGCTCGTGAACCACTTTCAGTTTCGAGATCGGCTTTGAAACTTTGTTTCGTGACTGTTAGTGGCATAAGGTAATTAATTGGCTGTGTCTGCTATGGCTGCGGGATTGTTTGAAAGAGTTACTGTGCTCCTATAGTGCAAAGGGCAACTGAAGGAATACGGGTGGGTTTTAGTCTGTATAAGTCTAAATCTTAGGTGTTATTTGACGATATCCCACTCTAAAAAAGGAAACTAAATGGCCATCAAATTCATTGATTCTTCCGCATTGCTCTCATTGTTAAAGCCTTATATTTTGTATGACATGAACGTTGAGGTAAGTTTAATTTTGAATGCAAAACTTCTTCAACAGAAGTATTCAAATGCATTGCACGTAATAATTACTAGTTGATGCCTGCAACTTCGTCTGCGTGGGATTACATAGTACTTCGAATAGCTTATTTTCTTCTCCAAAGTCCTATATCTCTTTATACCCAAATTCATCAAAATTGGTTATTTGATTATGTGTAATTTTGATGTTTAGGCTATACTATTATGATTTTTCATTAAAATCCATTCAATAGTTTGTGCTTAAAAGAGTAACAAACATCCATGCGTAATTTATAGGATTTTATTAATTCGTCTTTAAGTTAAGAAGAAATCTGTTACAGGTTTACGCACATTTATACAAGATGGAAGATTAGTGGAAATGAACATAATTCAGAACAAGAATCCTTACAAACAAACCAACTCAGGACTGAGATTAATTTCAATGATCATCACTCGGTACCACTACCAAGTGCTATGGTATCGGATGTCATGGCCACATTTTACGATGAGCCTTTTCAATTGGAGGTAAAGTTTGTCGTGTAAAAGTGTTATTACTGCCAATTGGGTATTTGACTCAATTATTTTGATTTGTTTCTATCAAAAAGTGACTTTAATCAAATTCCCAAATAGAAAGAAATTTTAAAATTAGTTTAATATTAATAAAGTACAAACTGTTCAAATCTCGAAACTGTCAAAAACGGTATTCGTTTCACGTAAGAATTCCCTTCGCCGTATGTTGGCAATACGGAAGAATAGTGTTGCCATATTTTTAGCAATGAAATTAATTATATTAGGGAGATTAACTGATATTTCGTTACTTTTAGCTATTGCCTTATAATTTTGTATTTTCGTTCTTTTGGAAACTGTATCTATTGTTGAATAAAGTAAGTACACGACGCTGGGCTTCATTTCGATTGTTCTGTTATTCTTATAAAAACCGGAAACTCCACGCTACAATATCGTACTTCTCCATTAACAACTCCCTTGTGGATCTGCTTTTTTTTAAAGAAAACCTATTTTTCCTCATAATTCCCCAAAAAGTTTTGCGACTAGCGATAGCGTTAAAATCAATTTCGTTTTGCATTTCGTGCAACAATTTTTCTAAAGTAAACAACTCTATTCTTTTTTTTTTTTTGTAGACAAATAGGAGAGCCAACAATACGACGAAGGGAATTCTTACGTGAAGCGCACTATATAAGGCTGCACATACTGAAATGTGACGTCACCGCTATTAGATTACGTGTTCTCAAAAGAGATAGTGAGATATTCCTATCACGTTCTCATTCTTCCTCAAACCAATATTAAGAATGCTAATTGTTGCTTTATTGTCCAACTAGCGACCCGCCCCGGCATCGCTCGGGTAACAGTATTTTTCCACTATTTAATGGATGTTATTATACATACAAACCTTCCCCTTGAATCACTCTATCTATTAAAAAAAGCCGCATCAAAATCCGTTGCGTAGTTTTAAAGATTTAAGCGTACATAGGTATATAGGGACAGAAACAGCGACTTTGTTTTATACTATGTAGTAATCTTTTAAATGTTGTTTGTTATTATGGTATGAAATATTGTAAAAAAAATAAGCACAGGCGAATACCGAATTTACAAAATCAATATGTTTAAGTCTCAAAGCTAGCTTTATATACCGACGGCGAAATGCCAATAAGTCGTTGCCAATAAACGTTTTCATCAAGAAAACGTTCAATTTCTTGAGAAGTTGAAAATTAGTTAATGTATTTATTTATTACTAATTTCTGGCAGCGGCTTCGCCCGCATGATACTTTCATGTTTTTCTGCTCAAAAACTTAGGACCCGCATTTCATGCTTTTAGGGGGTGAATTTTGGAACATCCTCACTTTATTTGCTACGTCATAAAAAGAGAACTTGTCCAAAATTTTACGCTCTTAGACCTCTTAGTATCGGCTGTGCTTTGATATGTCAGTCAGCCAGTTTCTCCTTTTATAAATTCCCTGCCCGTGTCTGTGTTTCCTGATAGCTGCAACCTAGGGGTCTTTAAGTCAATAGTGAATAGCCAATGCACACTCACCGAAATGTAAGCGATAGAAAACCGCTAGGCTAGCAACTAAGAACTAGGTTCATTAAAAGGAATGTCCGATTTTCGCAAATACCATTTCGTTGACATAATAATGCTCCTATAACTAAAATCAAAATAAACTAAACATGATTAGTTTAGCGCCATCTAGCGAGAACATGACTACGCTTGAGTTTGTATTTTTCACCTTAAGAGGGCCCTTTCCGATCCGTCTATCGTCAACGTGAACGTGGTTTAAAAGTTGATGTTTCATCCAACGCAATCCTTTGCTGTGTTTGTTAGGCAGAGAACCAACGCCTGAACGCTCTGTCGGCATTCGGTAATCCCGTCATTCACTCGAATGTTTCACGAAACTTGTTCGAAAATTGTTTTTTTTTAATATTACATTGGATTTTGCTCACGTTGACGATAGAAAGATCAGAAAGGGCCCTCCTAATAAATTTGTGTGATTGTAGCTTCGAGGAGTCAGGATACCTCCACCGGTAATTGCAAAGCCGACATTTTTTGGTTACGACAAAACTGATCGCGACTATGGCACACGCGTACCACCATTACCTAAACAAGATAAAGACATACTGATTGCTCAGACTAGGATCGACGCAAGGGCATTGACACAAATCAATGGAACTGTCAAAGGAGAGTTCCCGCTATATCCTCCAGAAACATCTGTGATATCATTGGGACGTGATGAAGTTTGTACAAACGATGTAAATGCAATCAGAGCAAAAGTTAAACCTGAATTAATTATACAACCAGGCATCATACTACAAGCACAAATGACAATAGAAGTATCTTTAGGTCTCGTTGGATGTATACCTCAGACAAACGCTGTAAGATATTCTAGAATGTACTGCCTTGTCAATGATACTAATGTTATCATGAAACTGTTACATGAAATAACTGAAATTAACGAGTCAGTTATGCAAACAGAGATAAAAGCGGGTTTGTTGACGGGGTTCGGATTGGATACAGGGGACACAGTAATGTTATACGTGGAAGGACCAAAGGATGGACATATTTTGCGGTTTTGGGAAAAAACAGAAGAATTTTATCCTATTGTGAAACCCGTTTTCTCGACCTCAGCTCAATACAGTTGCCGATTGTACCCTGGTAAGTGAAAATAACACTTGGTTTTTTTTTTAACCCTTCAGATACCGTCAATTAGAAACACAATAGTAAGACAATAGATGCGCGGCCACCGGTGGTCGCTTGGGGATTCATGAATTAATAAAAAACAGCGGTTCCCTATGATGTTTTTTTTTATATAACCTATTATGTGTCCCGCTACTAGGCAAGAGCCTCTCTTTTACTTTCCAAACTTCACTGCCTAGGACGATCTCTGGCTAAGTTTGCCCCGCGAAAATGATCAGATTGTCACACCAACTTAGTCGCGGTCGACATTAACGGCGTCGACCTCCTTAAGGCGTCCAGTGAGTGATAAATCCTCGTCCGTCTGTCCGGGTTTATTCGTGTGACGTGGCCAGCACGATCCCACTTCAGCCTGGCTGTTTTTCCCTACACCTGCTATTTAAGTTATGGAGTGCAGCGTGGTGTTTTTAACGCGATCTATTCACTTAACACCTATTATGCTCCGCTCCATTGCCTTTTGACAAATCTTGTTTTTTTTTTTTCAGATTTGCTACTGGCCACTATGCCTTTCAACATCATGAAGATGGTTGTACCGTTATCATTGTTGTTAGGCGTGACACCAATTTATGCCCGACCAGCTATGCCACTACCTACTCGCTCTGTTAGTATTTTGTATAATTTATCAGCAGCCTTAGCTGATCTGTCCGATATGCATTGGCCAAAAACAACACAAAAGTTTATTTTTTCATTTATTTATTAGATAATTTATTTACACAAAAGTACTAAAAAGGCTTAAATAATAACTAAATTATATAATATATATTAGGTAACAGTAGATAAATGTACTCATAATAGTAAAATAATCTTCTATATATATAAAAATGACCCCCGTTTTCCGTTGTCACGACTTGGCATGAAAACGGCTTGGCCGATTTGGCTGATTTTTTTTTGTTGTGATTGTTATTGTGAGGAGAAGGTTCTTATGGAAAAAAAATTAGGGTAGTGTAGGGTAGAGTAGGGTAGAGTAGGGTAGAGTAGGGTAGAGTAGGGTAGAGTAGGGTAGAGTAGGGTAGAGTAGGGTAGAGTAGGGTAGAGTAGGGTAGAGTAGGGTAGAGTAGGGTAGAGTAGGGTAGAGTAGGGTAGGGTAGGGTAGAGTAGGGTAGAGTAGTAGGGTAGAGTAGGGTAGAGTAGGGTAGAGTAGGGTAGAGTAGGGTAGGGTAGGGTAGAGTAGGGTAGAGTAGGGTAGAGTAGGGTAGAGTAGGGTAGAGTAGGGTAGAGTAGGGTAGAGTAGGGTAGAGTAGGGTAGAGTAGGGTAGAGTAGGGTAGAGTAGGGTAGAGTAGGGTAGAATAGGGTAGAGTAGGGTATAGTAGGGTGGAGTAGGGAAGAGCGGGAGCGAAGCCGCGCGGGCAAAAGCTAGTTAAATTATAAAAGTATATAGCTATCTCTATCTCTAAATAGTATAACTTTATGAAACGAAAGAGGAGTAATTTTGATTGATTTTACCTTTTCCAGGCCATACTGAAGATAGGACGCTTGATAGCCAGCAAATTGTCAAGCACTCCATGTAGCCGTGCTATGCCGACGAGTATGGAACTCAAGAGTTTTAGACTGGAACTTTGTGCGCCACCTCGTCCTCCGACTGTTTATGATCAGGTTGTTTAAATACTCATAATCTTTATGCCAATACATCGAAGGAAGAAGTAGTATACAATATTATTTTATAGTAGTATATGCGAAACCTGAATATAGTTTCCTCAGAACGACTAACTGAATCGAACACCATGTTATATTTTTTCCCAAAATATAACAAATTTTTGAAGAAGGTCACAAGTTGAATACCACCGACACTAAGTACAACATAGGCCACGGCAGGTCAGGCGCTAGCGCACAGCTGGGTGCAGGAGCAAAACAACCCCTCAGTCATTCAGATGGCCCGGTGACCATGTATTTGTGCGGACAAGTAGGTTAGAAGCTTATAACTTGTTTATTTTTACCTGATACAGTTATGAAATCTTGTACATAGATTCTTGACATAAAAATACTAGACGCGTGTTTCGGGTTTCCCTTAAACTAAAACTAATCTTGTAGATTGTCTGCTTCTTCGTTACCACCCCTTACTCTTACTTACCACGAAGCTGTCATCTTAGTATTTAATACATCGTATATCTATATCACCATCATGATTTCAGCCAAAAGACGTCTACTGTTTGTTGGACATAGGCCTCCCCCATGAGTCTCGCATCCATCAAAATCCTCCCATCATTAACCAGGTCATCAGTCAACTTTGAAGTGGCCTCTTAACGTCTTTTGGTACACGGTCGCTAATAGTTGTCTTTGGTTTTACTATTTCCGTAGTAATAACAACAAAAACACATATTTTAAACAAATAATTAATACTTTCACAAATTATGGCAGGTTATTTCATTGGCTGTTATTATTTCAGTCATCCCAACCCAGCAGTGTACCTATATATTCGGAAACAGATTGAATAGAAGCAAGGGGCCAGAAGTCTTTGGAATATTTATATTATAGATAATTATATGAATTAGTGTAGTGTGTACGTATTATTATTATTATTAATTAACTTATTAATAATTTTGTATTTAGAAATAATTCGATTTTTAGATACGTAATAAAAATGTCTTCCCAAATGTTTCTATATTTTTTTCTTGTAGCTAACGACAGAAAGCTGAATGTTACATAATTTTCTATCTAACATATTAATGTACAAGATACCCTGTCAATATGTACTACAAAAACTTTAATGGCGTACAAAAACACACAATTTTATAAATACCGAATTCCCAAAACTCCACCACCAGACTTCATTCCGTTTCACTCAAATTCTAATTTAAAACCTTCCGTTGCGTGTCAACTCACATGCCTCAACTACCAAACTTATAACAAATCGCGTCAAACTTGGAATTTATTGTGTCTACAACTAACATTAAGTGTAGGAAATTGTAACTACTAAGTATTGTTAGAACCTTAGAGCACGCTAAGAGTGTTATCACACTAGCGATTGGCGTACGTGATTTCAGAGAGGTAATTTTTAAAGCTTGTAGAGCACTTTTCACGGCAACGTGACCTGTTAGCCGTGTTTTCACATCAGAATAAAGCGCCCTCGTTTCGTTCTTGCAGCGAACACTTTTTGCAGACCTTGTTAAGCAGACGAGGTGAACTTGCTATGCGCACGAGTTGAACTTGCTACGCGCACAAGTTTAGCTTGCTACGCGCACGAGGTGAACTTGCTACGCGCACGAGTTTAGCTTGCTACGTGCACGAGTTGAACTTGCTACGCGCAAGAGTTGAACTTGCTAGGCGCACGAGTTGAATTTGCTACGCGCACGAGTTGAATTTGCTACGCGCACGAGGTGAACTTGCTACGCGCACGAGTTCAGCTTGCTACGTGCACGAGTTGAACTTGCTAGGCGCACGAGTTGAATTTGCTACGCGCACGAGTTGAATTTGTTACGCGCACGAGTTGAATTTGCTACGCGCACGAGTTAAATTTGCTACGCGCACGAGATGAATTTGCTACGCGCACGAGTTGAATTTGCTACGAGCACGAGTTAAATTTGCTACGCGCATGAGAAGAATTTGCTACGCACACGAGGTGAACTTGCTACGCACCACAGTGAACTAGGTACGCGAACGAGGTGTGCTTACTTCAGCGACCTTGAACAGGCGGCGAATCAGCAAGGAAATACGCTTCCAAATCGCCCGAGGGCTGCAAAGTAAAGAAACTTATCTGTACTTTTGCGATTTTCAGTTAATTGCAGTAACTTACTAAAAAAAATATATTCTAAGACATGGTAAATTGTCTTTCAAGTGTCAAAAATTCAGAAATAATAGTGTTCTAGTTTCATTGAAATTTTAGTAAGTAGCAAGTAGCTGCTTCTTATTTCTTATTACTTATTAGAAAATTGCGCGTAGAACGGTTGGTCAACGGGGCTGAAAGGTTCAAAATTGGCGACCGCGCACCTGAAAACGCAGTGTTGGAAGGCCTCCCACAAGGTGGACCGACGACTTTGTGAGAGTCGCGGGAATGCGGTGGATGCGAGACGCGCAGGATCGGTCGTTGTGGCGACGCTTGGGGGAGTAAGCTTTGCCCAACAGTGGACTTCTTTCGGCTGAGATGATGATCATGATGATCAGAATATCGCTAAACCGCAGATAATTATAACCACAAGACGTACGACGTTGCGCCACCAGTACATGATAGACATTCCACCCATACACACAAAGCGTTTTAGGAACACATTTATTGTGCGTACAGCCAAGGAGTGGAATTCCCTGCCGCAGTCTGTGTTTCCTGATACCTACAACTTAGAGGTCTTTAAGTCAGGAGTGAATAGGTTACTTCTAGGCAAGCATGTTCCATCGTCGACCACATCATCGCCTACCATCAGGTGAGATGGTGGTCAAACGCAAGCCTATCAACAATAAAAAAACTATTTACTTCACATCAGTCGCGCCAGTGTGACAACGCTCTAAGCCACATTATTTCACTACAATACCTACAGGTATTTAAAGCAATGGGTTGCTTGCTCAAACTTTCAAGTTTACGCGGCTTGTTGGCTCCTAAGTCAGGTAAGGAGCTTACTAAAGCGCTGGTTTGGGTTTCTGTGTTAACACTTTGCGATAGGTTAACGAAATTGACGTGATTGGAGTTTTAGATGTTTGGTTAGGTTTGTGTTGGCTTCATTATAGAGTTTCGTAGCTGTGCTCTTAAATATCTATAGGTCGGATATAAAGGGTATAACGGAAAAGTTCGCTTTTTTTCGATATTTACAGACTATGAAGAACTCTTGGATAAATACTCTATAAATAAAACGGACTTCGGCGTGCGATTACGTTCGCTTCCCACCGTGTTTCCTCAATTGCCCTTTGTTTTCCGCAAACTCTCTTACGAACAATCGCGCATCCCCAAAAACATTACCAGGCCTTTTTATATTGTGATGAATTGTGACAAAAATTATAAAGCCGCGGACAGACATCGCGAGGCGAGCGTTGCGAATGGCTGAGGCATACGAGGGTACATTTATGCGTGCGTCCCGAACGGCACATGCTCAAGCTGAGCACGCAAACCACCACGCACGGTGTTCGTCTGTAGAAAACGTAACCACACACACCATACATCATTGGCACCAGATTTAGCTAGGCAACCCATTCGCAATGTCTTAATGAACGCATTATTATCAGTACATAGTATAAAACGAAGTCGCTTTTTCTGTCCCTATATCCCTATATACGCTTAAATCTTTAAAACTACGCAACGGATTTTGATGCGTTTTTTTTTAATAGATAGAGTGATTTAAGAGAAAGGTTTATATGTATTATAACATCCATTAAATAGTGGAGAAATACTGTTACCCGAGCGAAGCCGGGGCGGGTCGCTAGTCTAGCATATAATATTTATCATAATCAAATAATAGATGAGCGAAGAGATTTCTTCTATCAGATCTTAGATCAACCCTGAAGCTGCTTTATGAAACAATACGTAAAAAGTTAGTATCTACTTAAAATCTAAAATACGAGAAGATCAAGTCGTTGCTCGCAAAAAAAAGATGAATTACCTACCTTGATAAGCTTTCGGGGCATTGTGCGAATAATAAATCGGCGTGTCATAAAAATTAGAAGGAGATAGCAATAAAATCTGTCATCTCAAGTAATACCGTCGTGTTTTAGGCTTATCTGTTAACGACGACAGAAATCTACGCCTCCGTGAAATTGGTAAGACGGTGAAGTAAAATTTATCGCGTCGCTTGTGACTGCTGTAACCTTTTCGTGTTACTTAATTGAAGCTAATATATTTTCGTTAATATTGCCGAAACTGATAAATTGAGAATTAATTGACTTCTTCACTCTATTGATGTACCTACACTTGCGTACTGGGGCCAGGGTTATCCGAAAGGAACTCGAGCCCCGGTATGAAGGCTAGAAGGAACGGGGTGGGGTTTTTAGTCAGTAAGAGTCTGACATTATCTCCCGCTCCACCCAAGAGCGGGGGTTGTCATAGGATGATTTTTGCCAAACGAAAAAAAAATCCTACACATATTTTGTCTGCAGAGTCCTTTACCCAGATTGTTAGAGACCCGGGTAGACTTTTAATCTGACTTCTACAACCTATTAATTGGCTAACATGATACCTACTCCTTGGCAAGAGGTTGGTGTCACAGTTCCTGGCTTCTGACTGTCTGTAACGACATTTAAATATACAGATAATTACTTTATAGCGATTCGGAAAAATCTTCGATTCGGGAATTTAACTATTTACATAGGTATAGTCTGTTTAAAAAGACTTAGGATTTTTTTAATTACTCAACATATCATTTAAATAATATTTATGTTCGATACTTTTTATAAGGTTTTTCTATTAGTAAACAATGATGAAGATGTCTTAATCAACCTTGATTCCAAGTCTGTTTGACTTTTTAGACAGACTCTAGACATCTAAGATTATACGGAACCCTCGGTGCTCGAGTGCGACTCGCACTTGATGGGTTTTTTACATTTGAACTAAAGAAAAAGTGATTTCTTGATGATATAAATATTATATTCATCTGATCTGCAAATATTGTGCCCTGCCCGGCACTTAAGTTTGTCGATTTTACAGGGTATGTCGGTAACCTTAGCTTCCCTTGGTCGATAGGGCTGAAAGGTTCTGGAGTTGCGACTGCGTTCAGGAAGATGCAGCGTGCAAACTGGTGTGAGTCGCAGGCATTCGATGCGAATGGATGCGAAACGTACAAGAACGATTGTTGTAATGAGATTTGGGGCAGGTCTATGTTCTGCAGTAGACATCTTTCGGCTCAAAAGATGATAATTAAATTTTTCTAGAGAAGCTGTCACCCATCATAATAGTCAAAGAAGGAACATAAGAGTGGATTATTGACAGTAAAAGTCTGACACACCCTCCCGAGACGGCTTAGAGCGAGGAAAGTCATTGGATGATTTCTCATTAAAAAAAAGCTCATCGTTTGCTTACAGAGATGTATTACATAAAAAGCCCAAGGAATTAATTTTACCACGTTGTAATACCTGGCAAAGTTAATCTGCAACTCTTTCTTGTAAAAATGTGGTCTTAACTTTCCTACAATGAAAAGTAGTCGTCATGAAATATGTATAAATGGGAATGCATAATTCATTTGGATCTTTTCCAGTGGTCATAAAACATTGAGTCTTTTATTACTGCTACTAACATGGTTGTTAAAAGTCGTGTCCCATCTTAACTGATACGTTGAATATCATAAATTTGAAATGTATTTGTTTGGGACTGTGAATAAAAAAAACGTACATTAGTTTCAATATTCTACAGTATATTCCACAACTATCACACAACGCCGTCTAGTCCCAAGCTAAGCAGAGCTTGTGTTATGAGTACTAGATAACTGATAAGCATACTTCATCATTAGCCATTGTTCTCACTGTTGGGAAAGGAGGCATGCCCTCCTTTCTAGGAGAGGGAATGGGCTGTAATCCCCCACGCGGGCCCAATGCGGGTTGGTGGATGTTACATGTCTTCGAATTTTTGGTTCTAGGCCATGCCGGTTTCCTTACCGTGTTTTCCTTCACCGTTTTGAAAGTTGTGGTGATGAAATAAATTACAGAAAATTATGCGCCTGGCTGGGTTTGAACCCGCGACCTACAACTCGTAAGTCAGAGCCACTCGGCTGCCACTGTTCTTAAACACATGGTACTTATCTATTTCTTAAATACATGCATATAGTAGATTATATTACACCCAGATACAGAACAAATTATCGTGCTCAACACACAAATATTTGTCTTAGGTGGAAATCGAACCCACGACCTCCGGCATAGCAGTCAGGGCGACTGACCACTAGGCCAACAGGCTAATCAAATTAGTTTCGATGATCGTGGATAAAATATTACACTAATATTATAAAGGCGGAAATTTGTAAGTATCTATGGGTGTATCTGTATAGTTACTCTTTAACACTGAAATGGCAGAATGGATTTGAATGAAATTTGCTACACTAGTAAACTATGTCCTAGAACAGTTTTTGGGCGACTTTTGTATCCCAGGAGTATGTTTCTTTGGAATATTTTTTTTTACTTTCACTCGGACAAAACCGTCGGCAGAAGATTGTAACTTATAGTGAAGATTTCTTGGTTGACGAATTGGTGTTTGACGGGATCAGTTTATTATCATAGTGGAGCTCTATGCATTTTCTTGGTTGTGGAAACTGGCAGCGCCACCATGGCGTCCCAGTGACGCATGGGCCTAAATATAACCTTTTCTATCTTATATGATGTAATGTATTCAGCAATGTAATCGCCCTTTGATTAATTTTTAAGTCGTACCTCCTTATGGGTTAAAAGCGGACTTATTATTTGCCATTAACTATAAGATAACACAGTCAAAGTTTTGATCTATACGTACCAACTTTTGCTCAGTTAGTAGGTCACAATTTCATAAATTTATTATGCAGAATAGGGTTATGTATTTCGTGAATTAGCCAGAAGGACGGAAAGTAACAAACTTTGTGAAGACGTAGTTGACAACAACACAGCATCACTTATTCATCATAACATACTAGGCACTCCGGACGATAATCGTACCCTTACAAAGTGTGACGTTAAAACTTCAGTGTTGCCAGTAACTTAATACAACATTTTGCACACCTAAACGGAATGAAGTTAATAATTATACATAATTTACTTTCACAACTTTATGAAAGTTTATGCGCACCGCCCTGTAGGTAAGTAAAGTCGGTAAGGTGTTGTAACTTTGGCCCATGTTCGTAATTTTGACATTATCACTGTGTTGTGTTCACACTTAAGTTATTGTGAAGTCTACATTATATTACCTACTTGTAAGTGTTTATAAATTTTGAGACAAATTGTTTCAGAATACAATGAGCTGAAGTTTTGTACGACTGCCTTTATTTGATTTCATTTCGAGAACTATTGTGTAACTTTTTAAAGTCGGTCACAGTTTAAAACATATTGTGGAGATGGCATATGTTTAATACCCATATGTCCAAGTAGCTCGTTGAATATCATGTTACCGGTTTCTGAATAACCCATAGCAGCTATTCAGAAATTCAAACTAGGTAATCCTTTACAGATAATCCAGACACTTCAATTTCATTCAATAAATCTCCCTTCAAAAGCTCGAGGTGACTTCAGGGGGCCCGTGAATCTTAGAGTGATAGCTAAACATCCCCTAGTAAGATTAATTTGAGTTTTTCGAAGTAGATTTATGGGGAAGGTTGGAACCCGTAAGCATGGGCGCGAGTGACGACCGTTCCGTTCGGCTGATCATTTGTCAGTGTCTCGGCTTTATCTGATCCGAAAACTGAATGAATTTTGGCAAACGCTTTCAGAATGCCTTGATTGGATCAAAGTAGACAGATGTATGCGGTGCTTAGGGCTGGTTTGGGTTAGTTTAATATAGACTTAACGGCTTCGGGTAATAGCTTCTTACAATTTAACTATTGTTGATGCTACGCAGACTGAATATGTGGTCGGTTAATCGCCATAGTTTCAGCCACCAAAATATTTATGCACTTATTTTGCATAATATACTCGTGCCCACACCATCTTTTATTTCAGTGGGTAGTCATTATTCACTCTTGGTGGAGAGAGAAGGAATGTCAGACTGTATGTCAGTGTTTAGCTGACCAAAAACCCAGGTTTCAGTTGCCCACGGTAATTTTTTCTAACAATAACGCAACTCTGGCAGGTATTGGCTCTAGAAAGCCTTGTAAATTTTCTTGACAGCTCTATAAGGTGCCTGGAACACAACGCACCGTCAACACAGGTATTATTGGACGGCAAGCTACCCATTGCTTGCCGTCCGCAAGCCCGTGCATATGGTGCCCGGGAATCACCCTGCGACTCCCCACGTATGCCTACACCAATAACTATTATTTATTGTCAAAGATAAAAATCTGAAAACCTATTTTATTGGGTTAGTTAAGTGTCCAATTTAATCACCAATAGTCCTACACGTGGTCCCACACCAATAAATCCACATAATTAACTAGTGTCAGCCATATTAAGGTGCGGAAGACAAGTAGGTGTTTCTGAAATAATACGAAAGAGGTGTTCAAGACATGGAGACAGTGCAGAGTCCCAAAAATACCCTTCTCAACCCTTACGTGACATGCTTCCCTACTATCTGATTTTTATCACAATTAATTTAGCTTTACAGCTCCAAATGTTCTTTGTAGAATATATGTTGCCGATTTTATTTGAAAAGGCGATAACGTTCTCTTTATTGCCGCAGAATGGTATGGTTTAAGTTACGGCTGTATGTGGTGTTTGTTTAGTGGAAAGTGGACTTGTGACACTGCTTTGTAGAGAAGCTGTTGAGTCACTTAATTCAAGTTTAAATGATTTGATTTTAATATATTTATTGTAATTTTGAAATAAGTTTATTGTGATTTTGATTTTAGTTTATTTATTGTGATTATGATTGTAATATATTTACTATGGCTTTAATTTTAGATTTAATTATTTTATTGTAATTTTAGTTTTAAGTTTTGATTTATTTATTATGATTGCACTTTTTTATTTTGAGTTTTAATTTACTTTTATCCTATTTTTAAAATGTGAGAGTGAGTGCTATGGACTCTGTCCGAAAATAAACGGTGTAAGGCGAACGTTCAAATACTCGCGCCAGCCGCGCGCGCTCGTGGTAATTCGGTGTGCTTCGTCCTCGGTCGGCTCCGCCATGCCGCCCGCGTCCCGCGCACGGCAGTCGTGTGGGATCTCGGGTCGCTTACGCATCGTTCGCGCCAACTTAGAATCTTTCGCGTCCCTCACCTCTTAATTACAACCATTAGTCAGTACATTTATGTAGTTACTTGGCAAATAAATGTGTTACAACCATTACAACGGTTTTTATTTTTTATTAATTATATTGTAACTAGCGACCCGCCCCGGCTTCGCTCGGGTAACAGTATTTCTCCACTATTTAATGGATGTTATTATACATATAAACCTTCCTCTTGAATCACTCTATCTATTGAAAAAAACCGCATCAAAATCCGTTGCGTAGTTTTAAAGATTTAAGCGTACATAGGGATATAGGGACAGAAAAAGCGACTTTGTTTTATACTATGTAGTGATATGTATTTATTTCAAATATACTATTTACAGGCACTTTTGAATAGTCAACAATTTGTTAGTCAGAAAAATTAAGCCAGATCCAAATCGTAGACCTCTTTGGGGAAGTACGTGCAAGGAACCTAATGGGCTTTCTTTTAATTAAATGGTGATAAGTACATTAAGTACTGATGAAGCCCTGAAAGACCTAAAAGGAGGCCTGAGTCCTAACAGCGGGAACATTACAAGTTCAATAAATTATGCTATACTTTTTTATGCTCTACGCTTTCACAATAAGGCTGGGACTATTTTCTCGACCCAAGATATAATGCCAGAGTCATCTGAGCATTATTACGAACTCGGTCGTAACAAACGTAAAACACTACTTAGATACTTAGTGATCTCTGGTCCCTAGTAGCAAGTACATTGACTGTTTAGTTTATGGCGTCGTAGAAAAGGTAAACCAGCTTTAAGAGGTCACTTACCTAACTTTGTTAAGAAAAATGCTCAGTCTTTTGCTGTGCGGTATATTGTACCCGGACATATAAACAATGCTATACCATTTTATTACTGCAGTGGCATAGAGAAACCTAAACCACAAACTGTGTTAGATGCTCATTTATTTCAATGCCTTCTATTTTCAAATCAGAGAACAACGAGGTCAAGTACTGGCAACCAAAAATCTGCGGATATGCGTTTATTCGAATTTCAAATGCTCGAAGCAGGCAGCCTGCCAACTGCACTGTTTGATCGCGACAATTGCACAGCCACGGCATTTCATACCACGACCTTATAAAACGAGGGCAATAAGTCATTTTCACAACTTTTTACGTCGAAATGTCAGGAGGCAATTTGTGAGACTTGTTTTGTGTGCGTCCTGATGCTCACGGCATGCGATTTATGAAACTGCACGTTTAAAACTACCGGTATTGAGTTGCCTTAGACCTGCACCTTATGTCAACGAGTCAGAGATCATTTTCCATTGTTTTAAAATTCGTAGCTTTATTCCACAAGCAATATACCGGGAGCTGAATAACGGTCGGGTTGTCTGCGATTTATGCTCGGCGAAATCTGTTATTGGGATCCGGTATAATAGACACTATTTATTACCCTAAGTAGGTGTTTAAGTCAATAAATGTTTGTTTGTCTTACCGGGATGGGTAATATCTACATATTTTGAGATGATTTAAGTTTTCTCTATGAAAACCAGTTATATTATAAACAGTAATATTTTTTATTTATTTTTGACTTGCTTACTCGACGGACGTCACCCTAAGCTATAACTTTTAAACGCGCGAAGACGCAATAGTCTAGATTTCTGATTTTAACTTTTCATAAGAACCTTCTCGTCTCCTTACAATAAATAGCATTTAAAATGGATTTGGCGAAATTGGTCCAACTGTTCCCGCGTGATGACGTAAAATATAGAAAGATTTTTTATTTCACCAAAAATTAAAAAGATAGCCTCGCATTAGACCACTATCTCATCTATAATGGTAAGCGCTGATGTAGCTGACGTTGGAGCACGCGTGCTCAAAAAGCGAAAGAGGTAGAGAAATGATCTTCTTCTTCTTGGTCGTTTCACTCTTGCCAGAGTGGTCGTGGTTATCACGAAGGTAGCTCTCCGGAAGCCGTCAGGGTACGCCGCACGATTTCTCGCCACTTTTGCCTGCTGGCAGTCATCCAGGCACACTCGTTCAACGGGCCGCCAACAACCGTTTTTATTTGGTCAGTCCAACGCATCGGCGTTCTGCCACGCGGCCTCGTTCCATCTACCTTTCCTTGTATAACAAGGCGTTCGATGCAGTCACCTCCACGTCGACAAATATGGCCAAAGTATTTAAAAATACGACTGCGCACCAGTGTAGACAAGCGTTCCTTTACACCCAATTCCTCAAGAATGGAAGCGTTTGTTCGAAACTCGGTCCAAGAGATCCCGAGCATTTTTCTCCAGCACCACATTTCCAAAGCGTCAATCTTTTTGGTCTCTTTCTGTCGCAGGGTCCATGTTTCAGCGGCGTATAAAAATATGGGAAACACTAACGTTTTAACGAGCCTGATCTTTGTGGCTTTCGTTATTTTCCTGTTTCTCCATATTTTCTTGAGCTTATCCATTGCAGCTCTGGACAGAACCATTCGTCCAGCAGAACCAGAGAAATGATACCTACATACATATTGCTATTTACTATAATAACGGAAACATTAACAAGATAATAAAAAACACACTTGACTGAAAAATAGATTTGGCCTGTTGCAAGTTGGTGGATGTCACGTCTTCGAATTTTTGGTTCTAGGACATGCCGGTTTCCTTACGATGTTTTCCTTCACCGTTTTAGAGAGCAGTGGTGATGAAATAAATTACACAAAGTAATGGCCCTGGCTAGGTTTTCTTTTTTTTATCCACAACTAAGCTAAGCTAGCTAAGCAGAGCTTGTGTTATGAGTACTAGATGACTGATAAACATACTTATAAATTTCTAAATACATACATATTATAGATAAATTACACCCAGACGCAGAACAAATGATCATGCTCATCACATAAACATTTGTCCTGGGTGGGAATCGACCTCACGACCTCGTAAGTCGGAGCCACCACTCCGCCTCTTAAACGTCACTCAAGCGTCCACTAATAAAGTCGCATGTAACACTGTGTTACGTTCGCGCCACTGATTTGCGAGTAGTTCATAATTTTGTAGCTGTGTTCACTGAATTTAACTGGCCATTAACTTGGACGGACGCGACCGTCCACGTATTATACACATCACTGCTGTGAAATTTAAAACGGTCTCGGTATACGCTTGCGGACACATAATGATTGTTCAGTTTATGTAAATTAATATTATAAACATTTAATATTATATAGTAGTAAAAAGCAATATTCTAAAGCACAAGTATCGATTGCCACATTCACGTGGAAGACGTCGCGACGCGTCAATCTCAAACATAAAAACTTCATTTGAGTGTCCATATAGGGCAAGTAGGCAGCTCGTTCACACAAGTGTCCAGAGTGAAGGCGCGGGCGGCGAGCGGTCACACTATGCTTGAACCAGCACCGCTCTCCGCACCGCACTGCTAGTGTGACTAAGGAACACACGCGCGTTCTCGTACCTGCTCTACCAGTGTGTTCGACCACTTTGGCTTATCAAAATAATCAAATAAAAGACTGACCTTACTAATAAATAGGCCTACAGTAGAGCCGTTTGAAAGCATCGACACGAGAAGAAGAAGAACCACCACTAAACACAACTGAGGAAAGAAGTTACCAGAAGATCTTTATGTCAAGATTGAATAGGTTACTTTTTTTTAATTATTGATAGGCTCGCTTTTGACCACCATCTCACCTGATGGTAAGCGATGATGTGGTCGTCAATGGAGCACGCTTGCCTAGAAGTAACCTATTCACTCTTGACTTAAAGACCCCCAAGTTGTAGCTATCAGGAAACACAGACTCCGGCAGGGAATTCCACTCCTTGGCTGTACGCACAATAAATGTGTTCCCAAAACGCTT
This sequence comes from Mythimna lalbum, assembly GCA_949319445.1. Lineage (NCBI taxonomy): Eukaryota > Metazoa > Arthropoda > Insecta > Lepidoptera > Noctuidae > Mythimna > Mythimna lalbum. The sequence goes on along the minus strand of OX439354.1, from coordinate 10,390,251 downwards.
TGTCCGTATGGGTGGGATGTCAACCATGTACTTCTAAGCAACCGTGGTCTATTTTTAACCATATCGTATCTTTACATCAGGTGATATACTTAGTGGTCAAGAAGAAGGCAGTCAGGTGGAAGTTCAAGTATAATATCCATAACTGAACAAAACCCTCGTTATTGAAAATCTGGCACAAACGGATCCTTGTTATCAGAACATTTTGGATTAAATTGAATTATTCAGCTTCAGTTCCTGAAGGATTAAATGAACCGATAAACATTTTGCAAAATGACAAAAAAGGGTCGCGCTATAGTAGGCAAAAACAGACGCAACGAGAAAACCTTTCATACGATTAAATAAATAGTTTGGTTTTATCTTGACCCACAATACCCACATTATGTACTTTGTTGCTGGCTAGCTTCTGGTTTATCAGGTCATAAACTGTGCACTGGTTTATTGCTTAACAAAGACTAAAGTACTCATAAAATATTGTGGTAGCTATTCTGGGGAGATTAAGAAGAGCCGTATACTGTTATGGTTTACTACGTCACGGCAACGGGGTAGTACGCATTTGGTAACGTCGTATCAGGTACCAAGGTATGGTGCGTATTTTGCTACGGAGCAGCATATATTTGGCTACAGCGCTACACGCATTTAGCTACGGTGCAGCAGCGGTTACAGAGCAGTAAGCCTGTGGCTATGATACAGCGCGCATTAGACTACGGAGCAGTATGTATTAAAGCGTAGCAGACATTTAGCTACAGCGTAGCACGCATTTGGCTACAACAACGTAGCACGCATTTGGCTACAACGTAGCGTAGGCTACAAATATAGCTAGCGTTTTCCATACTCCCCATTCATTATACACTAAGATGACGAGTTATTGACAAAATTAGGAGATTAAGGCCTGCATAAGGGAGGGAGGGCGCATTTACTAATATTCAATGGGAGGGCGCAAAAGTGTGTCTTGTCTACCGATGAATATTTGATTTCTTTAGAACTAGTATAAAATCATCCACTCCCTGCGCATACGTAAACATTTTTTGTGTTCAGTTGCTTTCACTTAACTCATGCTCATGACCATCAGAAAGTGTTCGGTGTCGGTAATTAGAACAAAGAGTGTCTCTGTTTGCGTAGCGCCTTAGAGCTGGATAGATACTCAGTCCAGTAGTCACTTAGAGTACTCTTACTCACTCGTATTAACACTATACTCACGCAGACTTTTGCCCCGTTTAATTGTAGCATTTTTCTTCATTACGCGGGTTGGCGCGATGTAGGTGGTGATAATGGAACATTTTTGCAGGCCAGTCGGAAAGATTATTTTGAGGCTTACTGACCAGGGAAAAAAGTTTGCTTTCGACACTAGTGAAAGTCATTTTAATTTTTTATGCTTTCGGCTGAGTTAAATGTGAATAAGACCGCCATCGAAGGCTAGGTCATCACAGTTCATTTTGAACTCTAGTTACACGCTTTCCTCAAAGAGATGCCAGCAAACCGTAAGAGCCCAGCAAGGCCTGATTCCCGCTAGGGCCGCGGGTATTTTAAAAAGCAAAAGGGCAACTGAAGGACACAGGTATGGTGACGACAGGCACTCTCTTGCTCGACCATAGAACGAGAGAAGTAATTGGATGAATTTCTACTTTTAAAAATACTATCTACTGCGTTGCGACACTTGATTACACACGTACACCTCTCTCTCTCCGTGACATTTCAAATTCATACAGTGTAAATAGGACCAGTCATAAATAATGGTGGAAAAAAGTTATTATATTGGTTCAAGGCGTTTTGGTGAAGTTCTATAATAAACACTGTGGCTCGAGATTTTTATATACCTATAGGTATTAGATTATAGAGATTCAAATGGCAACACTGATTTATTATAATTATTGTAGTTTAGACAAGTTGAAGGGTAAAATCTACGAGTCCGTGATAAGGCCTGTTGTACTGTATGGATCAGAATGTTGGGCTGTGAAAAAGACGGATGAAAAAAGATTGCATGTAGCGGAGATGAGAATGTTAAGATGGATGTGTGGTGTGACGAGAATGGATAAAGTGAGAAATGAGTATATGAGGGGAAGTTTGAAAGTGGCGCCGGTGACTGAAAAGTTGTAAGGGAATCGTTTGTCTTGGTATGGTCATGTAAAAAGGAGAGATGAAACGCATGTTGCTAAAAGAGTTATGAATTTACACGTGGATGGATGGAGAGGGAGAGGGAGGCCAAAGAAAAGATGGATGGATTGTGTGAGAAGTGATATGAATGAAAAGGGAGTTAGTGATAGCGTGACGAGCGACAGGACAGAATGGAAGAAAAAAACGTGTTGCGCCGACCCCAAATAAAACGGGATAAGGGCAGGAAGATGATGAGTTTAGACAATATTGTATCTTCTACCTTAATGTAATAACCGTTTCTTATGTTTTACTAACCCTTGTTTTTATATTATACACTAATGCCTTTTGAATTTTAAAATTATATTATACTGCAGCAGATAAATATTGCTATCTTTAAAAGAAATCTCGTCTGTTCATCGGTTAATCGGATTTCCCCATGTATAGCACATTTTTCTCTTCAAATCTTTCTGATATTAAAATACTTAGAACAATTCTCATTGCACGGACTATTGCGCCACTCCATCATGAGGCTCCTCGAAATTGCATCGTGCCCGGAATTAATTCAAGATAGCATAGCGGAATACCTAACGAGCTTATTACGCTTTTTTGAATAAAATTGGCGCAATATTCTTAGCATTATTGCATGTGCCTTTTATTTTAAAATAATTGAATAAAAAGTATCCTTTTTCTTTTTTTGCCTTGCATTCCAGGGCCCCGAGTCCTTGTCAGAGGAGGAGGCCGACCGCATCAAGTAACGGTGCCCTCGCTGCCGCCGCCGGGATTCCGATCCCGATTTTCGGCCACCATAGACGCGGGCTCGCGTCCGACGAGCTAACTGTCCGGACCCAAGACGTCAGTAAGAGCCTGACACTATCTCCCGCTTCACCCAAGAGTGAAGTCAGAGTTAGGTTGTCATAAGATGATTTGTGCTCATCGTAAAAAAAAGAATCCTTGTCGGAAGCAAACCCATGGCCTCTGTAGGCTTCGGCCATTCTAGGCCTCTACGGTTTTGCTGACTCCTTTTTAAGGCGCGCGTGGAACACTACGCGCAGATGTCGATTCGGTTTCGGTAAGTATGATTGAGATGTCCAGACGGCGAGGGACCCATTGCTCCATTACCCATTGCGACGAGCAATTGGTAGCTCGCCGTCCAGTATGGTCCACGCTCGGGTTGACTGTTCCTCGCACGCCTCAATGAGCTGTCAGCAAAATTGATGGGACTCTTTACGGCTGATGCTTATCGGGTTTGCAGGATTATTTGAAAGAGTTACTGCGGCACTTGAACATAAGAGATAACTGAAGGATATGTGTGGGTTTTGTCAGTAAAAGTCTGACACTCCTCGCTCCGCCTAGAGCGGGAAAAGTCATAATGATGATTTCACATACTCAAAAAAAAAAACGTAAGAGATATGTGGGTACTTTTGGAAACAATGAATGATTCAATTAAATGCATGGCTAAACTTTCTACAAATTAACATTGACACGCCTAATAAAAACCAATCGCTTGCAAATTATACACGCAACACGAAACTAATAACCATTCCCTTTATACAGAAAGTTGAAGGCTCGATATTGTTACTGTTCTACCAAATGTACCAAACTGTTATCTACAATGTTTCGTCAGTGTGTTCGGGACAAGTTGTTATCAGCACTCGCAGTTCGACTCCTACTGCGGGTCTACTACCAACCAGAACACAGACATAATGTTCCGTGTTTACATAAAACTCTATATTCCTATCTGATTGAAACTTGCCAAATTCTACTTGAAACATCTTATAAAAGTTGGGGTACTCGGCAACGCCTGAAATGTTCCTGCGAATAAATTTGATTTAGTTATCAGACCCTAACCAGCTTTACAATGGACGTGACCTGCATACATTTAAAAGAAATTCAAGCAGAAACGATTTTCCGAGTTCCATATAAAAATATAGAAATGAGCCCTCAGATTGTGACTAGATATCCTATTTGACACTTCGATAGAAACGTACACTTTTGTATGAATGGAATAGCAAATATAAATGGTAAGTATTTGGGTCCTAATCAAAATATAACTTATCATATTTTTGCAGGTCCCTCGTCGAATAAGTCAGTTACATTTCTCACTTGACTTGGTAATTTTTCCAGCGCGTTTGTGAGACAAAAACCCTGGAATTTCTGTACAAATCAAGTGACTGATTTATTCGCTCGAGACTACTGGGATCGCCTTCGGAATTCATGTTGGCGTACGCGAACATCGAATGTCAGCTGTGTAGATGCTGACGTGGAGATTACACTGGGCTTGTGTAGTGGAATAATAAGATTAGTATTACAACGTAACAGGAAAAGTTGTACAAAAATGTTTCGGAAATGAATATTGGTTTTCTGTGTGTCGTTGAAGCGTTTCACGAGTCGCTGAACCAAAAATGTAAGAGTAATTTGTGGTTAATTGGAAAGTCCATTCGTAAATGAAATGGCATAAAGTGTTACGTGTTCTCTTGTGTTTGTATTGAATGTTCATTTCCCAGCAAGAGTATCGTTCAAAATAGAGTGGCTCCTCCCTGCCGCTCGCTACAAATAATGATGAACGTGAGGATTGATGATGGAGGCCGGGATGGGAAACATGGCGGATACCCTAAGCAACGTGATAAGGCAATTGCTTTGTGTTATTAGTAATACATTATATATCATTCGCTCGCTAGAGGGCAATATCGTCGGTTTTGTTAGAACGCTGCTCCGTAATTATTAAATCGTAAAAATAGTGAAACTGAATTTTTTGTGACTGTGTTTACTGGAAAATGGAATTAATAGCGATATAAAGTACTACAAGAACTATTTGTGCTGTGAATATCCATAAAAGTGCTGAATTCCTGTGATATTCTTTTTCTACGTGACGAACCCTGGACTTGCAAGCTAAGTAATAATATTCCGTTACATTGCTCGAACTATAACCACAACATAACTTATTTACCCTTTGCTGAGCTTTAAAGTGTTTCTACAATATTGCTGGAGTTTATTGACTGAGTTGCTAAGTTGCAAATTTTGCAAGTCATAGATAGATCTTGTTGTGTCGGTGAGCGCCATCTGTTGGTGCCTCCTGGAGCTGCGTCGGGATCTAGCGCTTCGTGATCGAACTACATCAACACGCATTAGCAATCATCATACAGCTCTCGAAGTTGTAATACTTCTGACGAATTGGACTAGGTGGCGTTGTCCTACCGACATAAATTACTTTGTTTACGTCAAGAAACATAATGAATTGCTGCCACAGTGAACTAGCTGCGACTGCTGATAAAATACTTCTGTGCTGTCTATGCGAGGGAAAACATCACTATGAATGTCTCAATGTAACGCACAGCCAATATGCCGCACTGAGCGCCGAGTTTAAGGCATCCTGGAAGTGCCCGTCGTGCAGCAATGTCACCAGGCGTAATAGGTCTAACGTTAATACTCCAGTACGTAGCTACACGGACCTTACGGTTGAGGATAATTCTATGGACATGTCATGTGATATTCTAGACGAACGTAGTTCGCTCCGTGCCCTCGCTGATTCCAGGAATAGAAATCAACTTGTTGAGGCATCCGCCAAGCCCATTTCTAGCTCGGATTTTCATAGATTCACAAGAGACTTAAATGAAACCCTTGGTATTTGGCGGGACGAAATGAATAAAGACTTTCTTCAAATTCGTGATGAAATAAAATCAACTATGGCTAACATTTATAAGGAAGTAAGCTCATTGCGTACCGAGCAGTCCCTTTTGAAGCAGAGTGTACATGATCTGCGTAGCGATGTTGTTAGCCTTCAGGCCACTACTCAGGACCAAAAGCAGCAGCATGAACTCCTCGAAAAACGAATTGCTGATTTGGGTGGCTCTGGGTCTACTGGCATGGAGCTAACAGTCAGTGCTCTCGAGTCCAAAATTGACACTTTGGAACAACAGGCACGTCAATGCAATGTCGAAATAGGCAATTTGCCTGAAAGGCGCAACGAAAACCTGCCAGCCATTATTGAGGCAATTGGTCTTGCACTTAAATTCCCACTTTCGCAACAAGGTATTGTCTCGGTCCATAGAGTGCCACATGCGCATCAACAAATCACTAGACCAAAGAATGTCATAGTAAAATTCACATCAAGTTTACAAAGAGACAATCTGATTAGTGCTTTTCGTAAAGCCTCATCATTAAGGTCAGAACAGATTGGCATAACTGGAACATCATGCTCCATTTATATTAATGAGCATTTAACACTCAAGAAGAAGCAGTTATTTCGAAAAACCCGGGAGGTCGCTAAGAGTCACAACTATAAATACGTATGGGTCAGGAATGCAACAATCCTTGTGCGTGAGCGAGAGGGTGAAGTCTCGTTTGCAATACGCGGAGAAAGAGACCTTAGCAAAATTAAGTCAAAAAAGCCAGCTGAATAAGTGTCACAAAATAATAAGTATTTCAATTTTTTTCTGCTGTCGTGTTAATTATGGACTAATTTTTTCTGCTTGTTATTCTTACAAAATTGTGCATGCCATTAACTTTTATTTTTATTATATTTTAACTAGTATTGTGTGTCAGTATTTGGATCAAGGTGATCAATTTCACGTAAAGTTATGTGCCTGTTTTAGTTTTGATTCAATGCATCTAATTACACAATTTCAATTAATATTTTCAATTTTAATAACTTATTCAACGCAACTTATTATACTATGTCAATTAATATACACAGTTTTCAGTTTTAATCCTAATGAACCTATTACACAATATTATTTGAAATTATATGCATGTTTTAATTTGATCTCAATGCAATTTATTATACAATGTCAATTTTGCAATATAGTTTTTAATTGTAATTCTAGTCAACCTGTTATGCATTGTTACTTGAAATTATACACTTACTTTAATTTTATTATGATACTATTTTTTATTCCATGTCAATTAATGTACACAAAGATTAATTTAAATACAATCCAGCATAAACAAAGTCAATTTATCAATACAGTATCAAATTGTAATTCTTGTCAATTAGTTATATATTTTTACATGAAATTAAGTATATGTTTTAATTTTGTGATAATATTTTTTATAAACTGTCAATTAATTTATATAATGTTTAAGCTTAATACAATGCAACCAATCATACAATGTCAATTTATATACATAATAATATGTTCTAATTTTAATTTAATACTATTTATTATCCAATGGCAATTAATATATACAATGTTTAACTTTAATTCAAGTCTTTACGCTGAGATTCCATTATGGATCAAGTTCTTCCAAATTTTAATAACCCGAGTTTTATATGAATTAGCAGTGTTACTTATTGCAAGTGGATATCTTTAATAATTTAACAATATATTATCAGAACTGTAGGGGCATTAGAACAAAACTGCACACATTACTCGTGAACATCTTGGCATCCTCTTATGACATCATCGTATTGACAGAGACTTGGTTGATTCCGGAAATAGCGAACAACGAATTTATAGATCCTCGATACATTGTATTCAGATGTGATAGAAACCGTGACGCTACGGGAAAGCGAGACGGTGGAGGGGTGCTTATTGCGGTACTGCGTGAACTTCAGTCGGTCACACTCGATATTCACAATAACCCACTTTTTGAACCTTTGCTTTGTATTGAGCATGTCATGATAGCACTACCTAGCAGAAGTGATAAAGATAAAATACATGTAGTTAGCGCAGCGTACATACCGCCGGGGACCGGCCCTGACGTCTACACTACACATTTTGACTTTTTGCAGGACACTTTGAATGGCCCAAATGTTATGAATGTTTACATCATAGGTGACTATAATCTGCCAAATATTACTTGGAGTGCGATCACACCTGGGCATGTGGCTTGCAGGGCATGCACTTGTTCTCACCTCATATGTTCGGAATTGGTGCATCTCATGTCGTCACTGGATGCACACCAATACAATACTATTCCTAATGGGGGCGGTAAAATCCTAGACCTATTTATTTCAAACGCTTCCTGCTCAGCTGGCAATCTTAATGACCCATTATTACCAATTGACCCACACCACCCCCCTTTTGTTATAACTGCTCCTGTCACATTATCTATACAAAATATGAAGAGAAAACCTATGACAAAATATAATTTCCGTAAAGCTAATTATGATCTCATTAACAAGCACTTAGATGAGGTCAACTGGTCCGTGCTGTTTGATAACCTCTCATCAGAACAGGCCGTGGAGGCTTTCTACGGTGCGTTGAGTGACATAATTGGGCCGCTAGTACCCCTTACCAGGTCTCGATCACTTGACTTCCCTATTTGGTTTACGCCGCAATTGATAAAAGTATTTAAAAACAAAAAACGTTATTGGATAAAATGGAAAAAACACAACAACATCAAGGACTATAATAATTACTCTGAATGTAGAACGATCTTCAAAGCTATGTGTGAAGCCTGTTACTCTAGTTATATTGAGTCTGTTGAGGAAAGTCTTACCACTAACATCAAGTATTTTTGGTCTTATGTCTCTAACCGTAAAAATAACTCAGGTATTCCGTCTATGATGCAGTATCAAAATGTCAAGTCAAGTGATCCTGATCTTGTCTGTAATATGTTTTCCGACTTTTTCCTATCCGTATTTGAGCCCGTGTCCCCAACACTGTCCACGTGGTCTCCGCCGCAGCAGTTTAGTGAAAATGATACTTTAATCAGCGATTTGCACATAGAGAAATCTAAAATACTCACTGAGCTGAAACGGCTGGACCCTACCAAGGGGCCAGGACCTGATGGCCTTCCAGCAGCTTTCTTTATAGCTACAGCTGACAGTATTTGTGAACCGATCTATATTATGTTTAATAGATGTCTTCATGAGGGTGTGTTCCCGTCGGTGTGGAAGCAAGCTAACATTACACCGGTGCATAAGGGTGGGTCGAGAAATGATGTTGAACAATATAGACCTATCTCAATTCTGTCGACCTTGTCAAAACTTTTTGAAAGGCTTGTTCACAACGAGGTTTACCCTTTGTTGCATAAAAATATAATCCCTGAACAGCATGGGTTTGTGAAAAGCCGGTCCACAACATCAAACCTATTAATATTTTCAAATTATCTGTTTGAAAATATTGATGGGCGAGTGTAAGTGGATGCGGTTTATACGGATTTCAAGAAGGCTTTTGACAAGGTCGATCATGAAATACTGCTCACTAAAATTGCTTTCAACGGAATACGGGGAAATTTGTTGCGTTGGTTTGTGTCTTACATCAAGAACCGATCGCAAAGGGTTGTGGTTAATGGTCACCAGTCTGCTTCTGTTGATATTACATCAGGCGTTCCACAGGGCTCAATTTTAGGACCACTTTTGTTCATCATTTACATAAATGATATTAAGTCCTGTTTTAAGCATGCCAGGTTCTTGATGTACGCTGACGACTTAAAGGCTTTTAGAACTATACATTCACTTGAAGATTGCTTGCTTTTCCAACAAGATCTGGACAGGCTGACCGACTACTGTACCACAAATAAATTACATCTCAGTATACCCAAGTGTAACTATGTACACTTTACTAAAAACAAGATGATTATAAAATTTGATTATAGTCTAAACAGAACTCCGTTGAATAACATATGCTTAGTTAAGGATCTTGGTGTGCTTTTTGATGGCAGTTTGACTTTGAACCAACATATTGAAGCCATAGTAAACAAAGCATTCAAAATGTATGGTTTCGTGATGAGATCAACAACCGAATTTAAACGTACCTCGACTTATCTGTACCTATATAAGACACTAATCCGTTCTCAATTGGAATACGCTGTTCCCATTTGGAATCCCTTTTACAAGAAGTACATTGCTGCAGTAGAGAGAGTCCAGCGCAAGTTCCTCCGTACTATGCACTATAGGTGTCATAGAAGTAGGACCTTTCTATCATACTCCCAATTATTAAGCAAGTACAAGCTTGTGAGCTTGGAGGACCGACGCAAATGCTTGGAAGCTAATGTTCTGTATGATATTGTCCACAACCACTTCGATGCCATTGATCTCACGAGTAGGCTGTGTTATTCAGTGCCTCGAACTGTCAACGTGCGCAAAGTTCGTGCAGGAACCCTGTTCGCACTAAATGCATGCCGAACAAATTCTGGCTTACGTTGCCCGATCCATAGAATGTCAGAATCTTACAACTTGAATTTTATTGACATTGATATATTTGCATGTTCTAAATTTAAGTTTAAAACAAGTATTATAAAAAAGTTTAATTGCAATTGAGTCATTGATATTATTGGTATACATTTCATTCTTATGATTTCAGTTATTTATATGAAAATGTTCCACCAAATATTTTATTTTTATATTAAGCAGGCCTTACAGTGTATAATATATATATGTATTGCACGATAATGTCCATCTAGTGGCAACCAATGTATTTGAACAATGTTTAATCTGTGGATAATGCAGTTGGCTGCAATATTACCACTTACCTCTAATATTATTTATATGTATAAACTTTATGTTGTAGCTGTTTGTTATCCCTCAATAAATAAAATAAAAATAAAAAAATAAAAATTATGTTTGGCAATATTTTCTCTGATAGAAGCCCTATGACCGTAATAAATTGAATAAATCACAGTCGTGTATTTTCCTCAATAGATACTTTCGTGAGAATTCCGTAATTCAGAACATTGTAGTGTTTTTAATGGATAGAAACGTTATCTACTACTCTGCAATCTTTTCAAATACTAAGATGGGTTTTTCAATACGATTTTATTTAGACTAAGTTCACATATTACTTCCTTACATATTAAAAAAAGACAATTACCGCACCTGTCTGTCTGTATGAACTCATCAAAAACGACTGAACAGATTTTAATGCAATTTTCACTAATAGATAGAGTGATTTACAAGGAAGGTTTAAGGTCACGTACGCCGATTTGGGCGCGTCGGTCTTCATAAAATTAATATGGCAACTAGACTTATAGAGCTGTATTAGATCTACGCCACCTAACGCGTCGCAACGTACAAATTAGGCGTGACCTACGTGTGTGTTGGAATACATGAAATTATTATAGTGGAGAAAACTAGAGATTTTCAAGGTTTATAACACCCGTGCGAACCTGGGTGGGACAATTGAAGGCCTTTTTAGTAGACTAGCTCATAAAGCCTAGCACATTTTCGTCTTCCATCCAGTTACAAAATTAAATCAAAGTCATAAACTCCACGCTTTATTCGTTCCCAACTGTCACAGTATTTATGAAATGGCAAAACGTTACAAATTTGTATTCGTCCCAAGGCAAACATTACTTGTCTAGGATCTGGACTTAATTACGGGCGGGCTTAATAGGCTCGTTCATAAATTATAGGGTAGTTTGACGGACAAGATCAGAATTCCGTTGTGGAAAAGGTTACCCGGAACGGAAATCGGTACTACGGTTAATATAGCCGGCTAATTGACCCTTAACCTTGTTTTGCTTATGTATAAATTATGTATGTTACTATTTTGGTGTACATTAAAGTTTTTTTTTTATTGTTGGTAAGCTCGTGATTGACCACCATCTCACCTGATGGTAAGCGATGATGTAGTCTACGGTGAAGCATGCTTGCCTGGAAGTAACCTATTCACTTTTGACTTAAAGACCTTTTTTATGGTGGGAAAAAATCATCCCCCCGCTCTTTGGCGGACCGGGTGATAGTGTCAGACTCTTACTGACTAAAAACCACCCTGTTCCTCCGCCAGTAGGCTTCAGCCTGGCTGGGCCCCTGCTGTTGCTGGTTGCCTTGAGGCGCGCGTGACTCAAAGCCCCTAGGTGGTAGTTAACTGAAAACAGACTCCAGCAGGGAATTCCACTCCTTAGCTGTACGTACAATAAATGCAGGCGCATGTATTTTGTACTATTTTGTGGGATAAGACTTGTAATCCTTATAGTTCCTTGAATACTATTATTTTAGCTTTTAGGTTTCTTCTTTTTTTTTAAATGCGTCTTATTGCTGGGCAAATGCCTCGTCTTCTCCTTCCAAATCTTTTAACTTTGGGTGATCTCTGGTTGTTTTTACTTTTCCTTAGGATAAGTTTTTTTCGAGGTGGATAATCATAGCTAGGGTGGAACAAGAGGGTTGGTCAGACTTATTAAATCTCACCTGTGTTCTTCAGTTGCCCGTTGCGTTCTAATTCTAATCAAATAAATAAAGTTTTTGGTTTAAAATCCAATTACTTTAAAAAACAACTGTCTTGGCCGAAAATTTCGGACACAATCTGGAAAAAAAACACTACTTTAAAAGCTAGAGTGAATGGGCTCTTAATAAACTAGTACGATTCACCATCAATGATTGCATCACTGCTTACCATCAGGTGAGATCGCAGTCAAGCACTAGACTATATCATACTAGCTTTTGCCCGCAGCCACGTACCCAAAATAAGTCATTTAGGAATAAAGCAGCTCTCTATTGGTGTAAAAATTATAGCGAATGGACCAGAACTTTCAGAGATTACCTCCTACAAAAAAAAGATTGAAAAAACTTTACCTCTTTATAATATTAGTTTCTCATCAGTGGGATCATTAAAATTCTGATTATGCTATGCTTATGTCAAATCAAAGAATTTATTTCAAGTAGAACATTTGCAGGCACTTTTAAATAGTCAAATGTCGGTCATGCCAAAAAAGTGAAGCTAAATTGATATGCCAGTAGTAGAAATGTTGACGTAGATAAAAAAAAAACTGTATGGGTATATCGGATTGGTTGGTAGCCCTAGTTTTGTAGGTCTCGTCTCCAAGGGACAATAGATCTGCGGAGTCACGTTACTGAGATTATCTGTAGTTCGCTTATTTTGGACGGAGTTTAGTTTTGGGGCTGTTTGTCGTAGATAAGTAGGACTTGTTGTATATTGAGGCCACTTTGTACTAGATGAACAGTCGAATGTGTCAAAGTTGATTGATTTATTTTATCTTGAGATATAATAAATCAAAATAAAACAACGTTTGACTCAACGAATTGGCACGTATTACACCACGTAGGCGTGGGTATGCGGACGACGAGCAATAGGTAACTTCTCTCAAAGAGAAGTCCTACTAGGATTATGATTTGGCTTCCGAATGAGAACCCAGGGCCCTGAAACGCTAGGCAAAGAAGGAACATAGGTGTGGTTTTAGTCAGTAAAAGTCTGGGACGGCCTCCATCTCTGCCCTAGAACGGAAGAAGTCAAAGGATGATTTCTCACCTTAAAAATAACGCATATGCACCGAGTTCTAGATTTAACACAAATGGTTTATTATTTGACTACAAGTACTAGCCAACAGCGATTTGACAGAGTTTTTTAACGTCATGTTTTAGTTGGTTGCGATTAGCGTAGGGTTTTTATTATTTTATTTTACTGTTATTATAGTTAGAAAAGTATTTTTTTATGTAAATTTTTCGTGTAAATAAATAAATAAATAACTATAAGTACTTTTCTCTAAGATGCGAGTGAAAACGCGTGAAACAGTTAATCTATTCGTAGTTCAATCAAAAAACTAATTTCCATTTCAATGGCCAAACAAACAAAGTTCGCTCACATCTATATGATATAAGTATTACATAAAAGATTCGTTTCGTCCGTATTTCTCACTGTAAACTATCCAAGTACGAAATAACCCGGAAATCGACGCTCAAAGTGAAAAATGTGGCGGGTCGAAGCAATAGTCTGGTTTCCTGTTGTTTTTATATAAATAAAGAATGGTCCGATGCGATTTATATAGTTTTCTAAAAAGTGTTTTCCTAACCTTTTGACTGGCCTGTTGGTCTAGTGATTAGTGGCCCTGACTGCTATACCGGAGGTTGTGTGTTCCATTCCCACCCAGGACAAATGTTTATGTGATGAGCATGATCAATTGTTCTGTGTCTGTAATTTATCTATAATATGTTTGAATTTAGAAATATATAAGTATGTTTATCAGTTGTCTAGTACCCATAACACAAGCTCTGCTTAGCTTGGGACTCGACGGCGTTGTGTGATAGTTGTGAAACTTGGTACACGAGTAGACGATATCCCAGAATAACACATAGAATACTTTTTATCCTGGGATTATGTACGCGGGTGAAGCCGCGGGCAAAAGCTAGTACTTATATATTTCTAATAGATAAATAAGATAAATTACACCCAAACACAGAACAAATGACCATGCTCATCACATAAACATTTGTCCTGGGTTGGAATCAAACCCACGACCTCCGGCATAGCGGTCATAGGCACTAACCACTAGACCAACAGGCCAGTCAAACGAAAATATGTTTTCGAACGGCCCAATTCTATTTTGAAGGTATACTTAGCTATGGATCATTTACCTTTACGTGTTTAGCAAACTTTTTTATGGCCTCGTTCGTAAAGTAGTTTATATTAACGATGTCGTGGCAGAAGGGCTCGAACGAAAATGAGCTTTTCAATTTAGAAAGATTCTTGTTATTGTAACTTTAGTGATACTTACGACTGTAATCTTTTATTGAAGCAGGAGTTACTGAAGAAGGAAGTAAAAATATATAACTAGCTCGCGTGAGAGTCAGAAATTTCTCTCAGGTACTCTCGCAAAAATAAACATCTGAAAATCTGTGAAATTTTGTATACAATAAGTAACGGTAGCCGCTTGCTAAATTTCATTCAAATCCATTCAGGTGTTTGAGCGTGAAGTAGTAACAAATATTTGCAAATATACTATACTAGCTTTTGACCATGATTTCGCCCGCGTATACAATATATAGCCTATCTCACTCAGGAATAAAGCAGCTTTCAATAGGTGAAAAAAGTTTAGCGATCGGACCAGTACTTCCAGAGATTACTTCTTGCAAACAAAAATACATAAAAACAAAACAAAAAAAAACAAACTTTACATCTTAATTATATTGGTGTAGATAATTTTGTAAAATAAAAGCATGATTTAATATAATAGAGGTAAAAGTTTATATATATAACTAAATGTCCATAGAAAACTGAATAAATGTTCAGCAAAAAATTGCTTGAAATGAATAAGAACTAAAATGAGGACTAATTAAAAATTTACATTCAAATAAGTTCTTCAGCAGGAACTAACCCGACGTGATTAAGGAGTTAGTACTAAGAGACGTGAAATTTTTCCGAAAAATTATGCACGAAAATGTTCAAAGAGTACGAAGGCTTAAACTTATTTAAATAAGGTAAAAAGTAAGCCTACTTAAGCCCTTGGGGACTATTAGGGTGATTTTCTGTGTCTACATAAAGTGAACAGAATTTTTGAAATGTTCACAAAGTAAGCTGTCGTTCTGACTTGTCCTCTTCTGGTTAAAATCTATTGAACATTGTTCTATTTTCATTTGCCTCTTCATCATCATCATTTCAGCCGAAAGACGTCCTCTGTTGGACATAGGCCTCCTTCGAGTGCCGCTACAATGAACGGTCCTTTGCGTCTCGCATCCATCGGATTCCCACAACCCTTACCAGGTCATCGGCCTACCTTGTAGGAGGCCTTCCAACTCTACGTTTTCCGGTACGTTGTCGCCATTCCAGAACCTTTCGGCCCCTAAGGCCATCTGTTCTGCGAGCAATGTGCCCTGACAATTCCCACTTAACAAGCATTATTTGCATCATATTCAAGTGGTAATATCGGTTTTGATTGATAAAATTGCGTATACAATTAATTGTTCTAACATAGTTTGTAGTATCTCTGTTTCCTGCGAATACTAAAGTATCTAATGACGAATGTAACAAAGGAAAACAGAAATAGGATACGAGGTTATCAATTATAGGGATGAATGTATGTTTGAGATAACTGATATTATGGAGGCAACAATCCTTGCATGAATGCACGTTTTGCGCATACCTCTATGCGCGATCGCGGCGGATTAAACTCCGCTGCATGATATGGCAGACAGCGTTCCGGCGGGATCTCACGACGATATCGCGAGAACGACGGTCGCAATCAAATTTTTTGTTTTTTTTTCCTATTTTTTCTTAGTTTCTGTACAACGCATTAGTTTAGGCTGTAATGTTGTACAAGTAAATTGTAAATAAATAAATCCAGTGCTGGGTACGCCAAAATCATAGCAGTAAGTACATTTTTTGAGGAGTGGCTGGAAAGATCCTCACCTACCGTACAACGCAGGTCCTCACCGGACATGGCAAGTTCGGGAGGTTCCTGCACATGATTCGTGTAGAAGAAACGCTCGAGTGTCAATATTGTGCACGAATTTCAGTAGTCAGAGCAATGG
The DNA here is from genome assembly GCA_949319445.1 of Mythimna lalbum. NCBI lineage: Eukaryota > Metazoa > Arthropoda > Insecta > Lepidoptera > Noctuidae > Mythimna > Mythimna lalbum. Next base: position 10,374,014 of record OX439354.1, on the reverse strand, counting down.
AAAAATTGGCACACTCATTCTCTGACCTCTCTCAAAACGCAAGCCCAAAAGTTAAGCTCTCAATTGGGCTCAAGAAAACGTTGTTACATTTACAAATGTACCTTTTAAAACAGTACATCTGGCGTTTGGCGTCTATAAGTGAATTAAAGAAATCCGTTAGAGTAACTTTACCAGATTATTATCTCAATTTGTGAATGCTAATGTTGGTTTTGTGTTGTTGTATTAAGCCTACTGGAGTCCGGATGGCTATTGTGGTTGGAGGGTATTTTGACTCGTTTGTCCCATTGTTACCTACTAAAGTCGGGACTGTTTGGTCTCAGCTTTGTACCGTATTCAACTAGTTTAGTTCATTGCCTTTCCTTGAAAGGGATAATAGATGTTTAATCTTCTATTCAGGAATTACGTCTTGAAGTTTGTGGATAAAGGTACTCGAGCGGAAATTCGGAAAGTATTCTATTGGATTTAGAGTGATTGTTGTTGTTAGGAAAACTCTAAATTAAAGATCATCATCATCATCATCATATCAGCCGAAAGACGTCCACTGTTGGATATAGACCTCCCCCAAGCGTCGCCACAACGACCGGTCCTGTGCGTCACGCATCTATCGGATTTCCGCGACCTTGACCAGGTCATCGGTCCACCTTGTTGGAGGCCTTCCACCGCTGCGTCTTGCGGTACGTCGTCGCCACTCCAGAACCTTTCAAGAAATTAAAGATGCTTGGGATAAATAATTGATGAGCAATCATTGTACTGTTGCAAGTCAATGACTTCTGGTGTAAAAGCAGTAAGAAATGACCTTAAGAAACCTTATCTTTCCTTATCCACTGTCGGGCGTCAGAACTCCTCTCTGAGAGAAAAGTGAAAGAGGGAGTGAGCCGCAATAAAAAGATCTTTTGATACTAAGACATGCTGGTTTTCTGACGATATTTTCCTTGACCGTTTTGAGGGCAGTTCAGGGCTGACTGCTCAAACTAAAACCCCTGCCTGGACTTGAATTCACGAACTACAACTTGTATATCAGGGCCAACACTGCTCCGACTGTTTTCAAAGCAAATCGACTAAAGATTCAGTTTTGGTTTTGGCCAGTTTTGCTCTAATTTTTCGACCATTTGGTTGCCAAATATTCGGCATAACTGAAAATAGTGTTTTAGCGCCGAAATTGGAAGAGAATCCGAATATTATGATAACCGTATTTCGGTCAGACACTAAACATATTGCGTCAAGCAAAGAACAATCCTATTTAGAACAACTCAATTTTACAAAACAAAAATAAAAACAACAAACACTTAAAGAAAATCAAGTTAATATCGTTACTCGGGCAATATATTACGTACAGTTGAGAACACACGAGCATCGAGCCATTTCATTAGCTCCTTCCGGATCCCCCAAGCTCCGAAGTACCCAACAGATTACACAAAGAGAGACGAATAAAAAACATATTTTTCACCTTTGCCACTTATCTTTGTGGGCCGTAACGTATTGTTGCGAATTACGTGATAATACGAATTGTGGAACGAAATAATACTTATTCCGAGTTTATTTATTACATTTTGGAGTTTTTTTTTTTGTACGGTTTCTAAAATGTGTTTTTTTTTTGTTTTTGTCTGTACGTGAAATCTAATTATTCGGATTTAATGACATATAAGTCACGGGTTAGTTTGAAAAAGGTTCCGTGGACATAAAACGCAAAGAGCAGCTGAAATAATATAGGTGAGTTTTAGTCAATAAAGGTAGGACTGCATCGGGCACGTGGGCTACGTATTTGGGCGCGTCAGTCTCCCATACATTATATTGCAACTAGATCCACGTCACGTGATGCCACGCTACTTACAAATCAGGCGTAGTCCACGTGTGTGTCGGTCTAATGTAGTTCCTGCTCTAAGATCTGACACTCCTTTCATTCAACTCAAAGCGGGAGAAGTAATTTGATCATAGGTGATCTGTAGACTGTCATTGTGTTTTATTGGTGGCTGTATCTCACTGAGATGCCATGGCGTCGTAGTAAGATTTTGACGTCAAAAATACATATGGTTGACTATAATTAAAAATAATAATAATAATATTCTACAACTAGCACACAACGCCATCTAGTATTGATACTCTAGTACTCATAACACAAGCACAAATTACACCTAGACACAGAACAAATGATCCTGCTCATCACACAAACAATTGTCCTGGGTGGGAATCGGACCCACGACCTCCGGCATAGCAGTCAGGACCACTAATCACTAGACCAGCAGATTCCAGGTGAGTTAACTTATACACCATAAAACTACATTCATCTTCTTGACTACGCGAGTTGGCAACACCGCCATAACGTCTCAGTGAGGCACGGTTTATGACAAAATCCAGCGCTACTCTTAAATTAATAAATGTATTTGATGCTAAGCTGATTTAAGACCGAGTTCCGTCTTTATTTTCTACAAGCGACCGACTGAAACAAAATATATATAATACTAGTTTTCCGCCCGCGGCTTCGCCCGCGTGGACTACAGTTTATATCGCGCGGGCAGAGACCCGTGCTCAGCAGTGGAATTATAGGTAGCCTATGTGTTATTCCAGTGTCTCTTCTACCTACCTACCAAATTTGATCTAAATCCGTTCAGTAGTTTTTGCGTGAAAGCGTAACAGACAGACAGAGTTACTTTCGCATTTATAATATTAGTAGGGATTACGGACAATTAAATTCATCTAAGACTTTTCGTATTTAATTTATTGTGATAATAGTAGGCCCTAAATTCTCTATAGCATCGTTCCAAGTCAGAAACACAAAATACTTATCTTTATACAGTTATTTGTAGGTTTGTTTCAGGTTATTTGTACTCTCCCCTCCACTATTGCACTATCGCTTGCTTCGCATAGGCTTCATAATATTTAGAACGTTCAATTGTTTTTTTTTTTTTTTATGAAAACCCGATGAACTAAAATATGAGACATTTTTTAAACTCGTAGAACAAAAGATGTTTTTTATGATATTAGTAACATAGTCCTGAGAGGTTGCCAGTGTTTTACAAATAACCCTGTATTTTATATAAAACAAAGTCTCCTAAGAGAAACGGACAGACAGACAGGCGTCTGTATTCCCGCAATGAACTCAAATACTGCTAAAGCAGATTTTCATGCGGTTTTCACTAATAGACATAATTATTCATGAGGAGGGTTTGGATACATGCATTAGAGTAGAGAAAAGCTGAGATTTCCAAGATTTGCTCAGGCGGGTTGCTGGTCGCACTATAATATTATAAAGCCGAAAGTTTGTGTGTAGATTGTTTACTTCTTCACGCTCGAAAGGCTTAAACGGATTTATACGTAGTTTGACACATAGGTAGACTGTGATTCATAGATTAATTTCCCTTTATTTTTCACTTTTTTATTATAATTATTTTTGTTGTGCTATTAAAATAAGGTTTTTTTTTTAAATGAGTATCTAAGGTGTTTTTTGCCGATTCGTTTTCATAGGGATTGACCAAATGGAATTGTTCGTTTATTTAAAAAAAAGAGGTAAAGTTTGTTTTTTACAAGCCTTTTATTTTTATGTTTTTTTTGTTGTTGTAGGGAGTACTGATCTGATTGCAAAAATTTTTACACCGATAGAAAGTTGCATTATTCCTGAGTGTCAAAGGCTATATTTTATGTATGCGGACGAAGTAGAAGCTAGTATATCATAGAAGTAGATATTCATCGACTGACTGACGGTAAGCATTTGTTAACAGCCCGCAAACTTTTCCCAGCTCTATAGTCGGTTAACAAAACTTATTCCCGGAAGTTACGGCGTCGTGCACTGTCTTAATACTCTAAGATACGTGACACGTTACACTGTTTCAAACGGCATTATCTTACTCGAAACCAGGGATGTTAATCCGAAACTATCGGTTATCCGTAATAAAAAAATATCTGTAACCGAATCCGAAACCGATTTAAAGTTTCGAATAGTTTCGGTTATAGGCGGAGTTTATCGATTGTTTTTTTCGACCAAAAAAATGATAAGCTAGACTAGAAATAAAATCTAAAATAGAATCAAAATTATTTGTGTTTTACTATTATAATTAATTAATTTAGAGTTCTCTAAAACTACCCATAACTAGCGACTAATCGGAAATAATTTCATAGCGGTAACCGTATTGATGACTGGTATTTTGTTAAGGTTCAAATTATCCAATGATTTCTCCCGCTCTAAGGCGGAACGGTAGGGTCTGTCCGACTCGTATTAACTAAAACCTACCTAAGCCCTTCAGTGGTCCTTTGTGTTCAATAGGCTTCGTTCCTGCTGGCCCTTACAGTTTTGCTGACATCTCCTTGAGGAGTGTGGAACACTATGCACCGTAGACGACTCGGGCACGATTCGAAAAATCACTGGACCGCCTTACGGTGAGCTACCTAATACTCGACGTCCGCAAGCCCCGCCTACGGTGGCTAGAAATCGGGGTCGGCCGACTGGGACGTGAGAATGTCTGATCTTTGCTGTCAGTTTTGCCACAGTCAAAGTTTTGATTGACGAAAAATCTAACGTCTAATGTGATGATTGACGGTTTTTAGTACTGTTTGACGAAAACCATCATTCATGATTGATGGAATTGATTGACGCTTGCATGACCGTGTAATGGTCGCCTTAGGCCTTTGCTAGCATTACTATCTCGCAAAAGAAGGTTACCGCTTGCCATTATTCCTTCTATATCTGCATTCGTACCAGATCCGAAATATCACATCTATAACATCCCTGCTCAGAACTCCTTCTATCAATAATGCAGAAACTGCCAACTTGATTCATCTCCGTTGAGTCGCTCTTCTGAAGGAATACGTGATATCATGACGTGAAATCATAATGTTACAAAAAAAGGGGATAATACATATTTGTTTGTACGAACAAAGCTTGGGAATATATTGTTAGTTTACCTTTAACCTATAAAAGTACAGCTTGACGCCATCAAATAAAATTTAACTTTGCTATTAATAAGCGCGGGCTTGCTGACGGCGAGCAATGAGTAAGTAGCTATCCGGTCGACAGCGCGTTTTGATTCACGCTTGCCTCAAAGAGATGCCAACGAAACTGAAGGGCTTCAGTAAAGTAAATGCCTGTTAGGGCTGCGGGAATATTCAAAAGATTTACCGTGGACCTGGAAGATAAAGGGAAGCTGTAAGAATACTGTTGGTTTCGTTTTCATTTTTCAGACTTAGTCAAGAATAATTTGACACTCCCTCCAGTTCCATCCACAGTACAAGAAGCCATATAATGATTTGCCTCATAAAGAAAAAAGAATACAATAGTTAGGTATAACTGATCTGCGGTTATAACACTATTTTGTTACGATAAAATGTATGGTATGCAATACCAGAGAAGGCTAGTTTCACCATTTCAGCTCAAAGCTTTCGCTGAGCTTTCACGTTCGTTCTTTCCAGACGTAGATAATATGTCTGCAATAGCCTTTCCTACACTGGTACGTAACAGGGCGATATCACGGACTATTTATTTTTATTTCCTACGTTTAAGCGATGTAGCACTGTGATTTCCAACATTTTTAACACAAAAGTTCAACAGGATTCTCTGGCAATAACAAGGAAGTCAGGAAAGTCTTATGAATTTTATGGCAACAAGGAGATCGGAGAAGTCGACAGATAAAATTTTACAACGGACTAATGCAGACTTTAATATATTTTTTATTACTGAAAATTTCTTGAGCCCTCGATGTTAAGGATTTCCGGTTGAAATTTTTGTTAATATACTTTTTATGTTCGTCTATCAGGTGGGCATATACACAAGCAAAAAAAGGTATTTAATTTTGAATTCAAAATAAGCAAGCAATAAAAAGGAAGTGAATTTAAGAGTCCTTTTTAAGGATCCTTTTATACGTACGATAATGTAACGTTTTAATTTATTTAATCGCATTAAGTTTGTGGGTTACTGAGGGATACCAGGGATTGAAACGAAGTTCGAGCTTTTGGTCTGGTAAAACACGATATTCTTTTTGAATAGAAGTGTAATGTCCCAGTAACATATACCTGACTACGTACGGGTGCTGCTATCCTACATGTTGGGCATGAAGTATGGGTGACGTAATTGAAACGTATAGCGAGTATGTAGGCACTTTACATTACAGTGTAGTTCTTACGAATGAAAATGAATGCACGTAGGGATTTCTCGTATTTCACTGCGCCTGGATATAAAAGACAAAGCAGCGAAAAAAGTTAGATTGTTACAGAATTTATAAATTGTATTCCTGTAAAACTTTTATCATATAATCTGAATATGTGAACGTAGTGACTTTCTCAATAAAACTTGTAACAGAAAAAAAAAGATTGTAACATGACGCTATGATTGGCAGTTAGGTTAATCTGCTACCCACAACTACCCACTACTTGCGCCACTCTAGCAAATAAGTTTTTACACTATTCATATTCCGATCGCGCTCGCGAACACATCACGAACAAAACTAGGAATATCGAAGATTACAAGTGGTAGGTCTCGGAGGAGCGACTAACTATAAATGTCACAACGACACAACCCCTGCAGCTTGTTGAAACGTTTTATGGACTATAAATCGGAATGTAGCACCCCCGTTAAGTCCTCTGCTTGGTCAGATGTTGAAATGTTTTATTCTCGACATTAAAAGGGTGAAAACCTTTGGTGTAACAAATTATACGTTTTATTGAATCTTAAATTCTCGTACTTAGTTAGTAAAGGCGGGTTTTATGGGACGGGATTGGTTTAATTCCTCTTAATCATGTGATTTAAAATTTTATTGTAAGGATTTTTGTTTTGTTTGTGTTATAGATGAAACTTTTCCTGTAGAGGGGTAAAATGCAGCTTTTCACACAGGGTTGTGGTGTATGCATTTTACGGTAGAGAATTTGATTAACCCATGAAAATCATATTGTTCAGTTTGCAGGCCGAGGGAATATTTTTTTACCACTATATTTTATAGCTCATTGTTCGAAAATCCAGTTCTCAGTAGATATTCTATTGTTTTACCCTATGGTAAAACTATGGTGAAACGTCACATATGGTTATGTGATATTTCAAACCTTCATAAAGTACTCAGACTTCCCCACCAGTAAATCTGCCCTGTATGAGTGTGTGAGGCATTTTTTTTTTCTGTTCGCTAAATTTTATTGTTCTAACACTTTAAAGGTTAAAAACAATATTCGTATAATGTGAAACTATCATCTAAATACTGTTAAATATCATACTTATCAACGGCCTCCTTTTTTTAAATATGTGAGCCTATAAAAAAAAAAAATAGTTGAGTGTTAGTGGAATAAAAAAAATGTAGGAAAGCCAATTATAAAATGGCGGAATTTATCGTTAATGTATTACATCGTTACCGTTACTCATTAAGCGGGTAATTTAGTTAAGAATTATAATTAGTTACAATGTAGTCCTATTAATTAATATTCGGTATTTGATGTGAAACTCGTCAACTTAAAATAAGTTATAGTAGTACTTGCAGTTATTAGTTAGTTATTTTTTTTAGCTCCGCTTAGCTTGTGACTAGACGGCGTTGTGTGATAGTTGTGGAATATTATTATTTATTACTATTATCTTACTGTCAGGACTAATTTTGTCACAAATCTTCAAACAATTACCTAGATCAGGAATTTCATATCGCAGTCAATTTCAAATAAATCAAATTAAAAAAAAAATATGATATGGCTACATCTTGATATCAAATCTTAATTTACTTTGTGGTAGTCTCTAAATTCACCATTCCCCGTCTTTATTTTCCCTCGTCAAGATCAGGTACAAAAGAATGGCAGGAATTTTTCACATTACAGTTTGGGGTCTATGAATGTTGGCCAAGCCATGATATTTAAATACCTTCCCTTCGTATTGATGACAATAATAAAGTGACCTTTGCTTCACAGACCGGCAATAATGATAAAGTATTTTATTCCACCTAGATTAAGGGTTGAAGGTCAGAATAAGGAATTTGAATAAGATAAAATGAAGCTCCGTTTTGTAAGGGTTACAATGTAATTTACAAGTGTCGCTTTCGATTCGACTGTCCTATTTCAGTTGGGTAAACTTAAATTAGTGTAGCAAATAATACGTAAATTCCAATGTTATACATTACAAATAGTAGGTACGGTATAACTGTAGAGATTAGTGGTGATTAGGAGCAGTGGTGGGCAAGTAGTAATGCCTTCGATTTACGAGTGGTAGGTCGCTGGTTCGAATCCAGCCAGGTGCATTACTTTGTGTAATTTATTTTATCACCACTGCCCTCAAAACGGTGAAGGAAAACATCGTGAGGAAACCGGCATGTCCTAAAACCGAAGACAAGTGACATTCATTAATCCGCACTGGGCCCGCGTGGTGGATTACGGTCCATTCCCTCTTCTACAGAGGAGACCTGAGTCCCTGCAGTGGGAACATCAATGATGATGAACTGTAGAGATCTGAAATAATTCAAAACTGACCAATTACGAGTCAGATTCGCATACGATGGTTTCCGTGTATTAAATTCGAGCAAATAACGCCCACAAAACAATATTTTCTCTTTAATATTTTTTTCTCTTTAATATTTGTTATTTTCTCTTTAATATTTTTTATTTTCATATTTGTTGTTGTGGCTGTGGCAGCAATTGAAAAACACGTTACATATTATTTTTTGCAACCCGTAAATGTATTTTGATTCTGAATTTTTTTTTGCTTTGTCCAGCTGTACTGTAAGAAGTTACTTTAAGTAATGTATGACTGTAGCTATGAATTTTATCATGTACCAACTATCATTAGTTAGCTACTAGGGCGCACTATTCAAATTGGTATTCACAGACCGATTGTCAAGTCTGAAGGCCTAGTCATCGACAGGCATAATTTGATTCGGCGCTGACAGGGATTCAGAATAATTGATGGGATTACAATGCGCACTTAGCCAGCTATGTTCTAATTTAGACACATGGCCGTGTGCTAGCCAAGTTTGTGAACCAGAAACGTAAGACACCGGCCATAGGTTATATTACTTTGAGCTTTCCACCCCCGCAACTATGGACCTATTTGGGTTTCGTACTTGCAGGGTCTGAATATCTTAGTGCTAGGCACGCCATAAATCCTTCTTCTACTTGCTAAATCCTAAAAATAAAAAGTTTTATTTTAATTAAAACTTTTGACAACTGAAAATCACTATTATAATCATTAACTCTCTCTAGTCATCAAAAATGCTGGCAAAATTTCAGGTGGTCTAAACGTTGTCAATTTTTGTAACAGGACTATCTAGGTATAGGGAAAAATAAGAGCGTTTAAAAGTTATAAGGCAATCCATCGTGTATAGCTAACTAGCTGCTAAAATCAAACAAACAAACTCACTTTCACTTTAATAATATTAGTAAGGATCTACATCTCTCTCTTACATCCGAATTATGTAGTTCCAATTAGATCTTACTTCTTTTATAAGCGAAACGTTATAGAGGACTTGAATTTTTTTCACATTTAAGTTTTGGGTGTGATTACTCTTTCTTGTCTAGATTACGATTAATCATTGGCAAAGTAGCTGCTCTATTGTGGTTTCATCGAGTTAGAATTACGTTTAAGGATCAAAATTGTATTACATAGACTAAAATGCCTATAATATTAGTTTCTATTTTAAAAGAAATTGCAAATTACTCAGTAAATTAGACGGTGCTAAATGGATAGTAGAGTAACCGAAATTGTTTTATATAGTACTAGCTTCTGCCAGTGGCTTTACCCGCGTGAAATTAGGTTTCTCCATACAATCTTTGGACCCGTTTCATCCCCTTCGGGCCTTAATAAAAAAAAGTCCTTATTTAGTGCTCGCCTATGTCATAAAAGGAAGCCTTGTCTCAGTGGTTTCGGCTGTGCGTTGATATGTCAGTCAGTCATTTACGAGTTTTATAATTATTATATACAACTTTAATTTTAGTATATGCGAAAACTAAAACACATTACTTTTAATATTTTTATAGATCTATGTATAAACCTATTTCACGGAAAACCACAAAGTTATAAACTTATTATGTTACCAGGTTGTCAGCACAAATACTTGGTCATCCGGCCATCCGGCCATCCGGGCGACTGAGGGGTTTTTTGCTTGCTAACTTAACTTTTTGGGAAAAAATTTAACATGGTGTAAAAAATATAGGAATCGATTCAGTTACTAATTCTGAATAAACTATATTCAGGTTTCGCATTATATACTAAAAATTATGTTGTATGGATTTTGATGATTTGATTTTTACTTCTAGAATTTTCACCATTAAAGTCCCTAAAAAATAAAGAAAAAAAAAATGCTTATAGACAAAGGCCAATCTTTTTGACAATTCCTTTCATAATACCCCTGCAAATTAACTCGAACGTGGCCGTTTAAAATTGATTCGCATCAAAAATTAAGCTGTATAAATATTTAATATTCCGAATTGTAACCGAGCTAAGTAAATTCCAGCCAATGAGCATTGATTTTACTGGTGATGTTATCGATATAATTTATTACATCGTTAATGCGATCGTTTGATCTAATCTCGAGAGATATTGGATGGAATTACTGATGTTGGTGTTGAATGGAAACATGGTTGTACCTACCATTGATGCACCATTACGTTTTTTTACACTAGTGTGAAAGCTAAGTATTCTGAGCCACGTTTAAGACTCACATTTTCATTAACCTTTTTACAGCTTGCGTCAAATTGGTCCGACGAGTATTTTCGTGTCTTATTTGCCAGGGTCATGTTATTTTTTTCGATGGGGAAAATCATCTTATGACAAAACCCGCTCTTGGGTGGAGCGGGAGATAGTGTCAGACTCTTACTGACTAAGAACCCCACCCCGTTCCTTCTAGCCTTCATACCGGGGCTCGAGTAGGGTCATGTATTTGCGACTGGGTAGATACTCTGACTTGTTTGGCTCTTCAACCTCCATAGGTGACAGAAGAGCTGACGAGATGGAATACTTGGTCTTGGATGTGCGACCCTGCTGCGGTGGAATAAACTCGAGAGTTTCATGTTGTCGGATATATCTGACGTGCCTACGTCCTTACCTTTTAACTACCTAGTTAAAAGGTTTAAAACCACAACGTAAATAAAACTACGAGTAGGAGTTATCTGCTCAGCTGAACTCAAATGCAGTACTCAGATGAAAAAAAGCAATTGCTTTTTAATTATAATGCCATTGGAGTTGATTAGGATAGTGATTTTATTCACTTTAAAATAAAAAAGTACAGTTTTTTTTAAATTACGTGAACACTACTGAAGATCAGAATCATTTAAGCCTACTGTCCATGGTCGCGTAGCTTCATAGATGCGTATTCGTCATTATACGCTTGGTGTACGCCTGCTCACCGCTTACATAAAAAACTATGAAACTCGACGTTGACAGAGCGGCACTGTCATGCCGTCGTGTCGTTGCTGCTTAGTCTTTAGTGAGTAAGCTGTGAACATTATAATATTCCACAACTATCAGACAACGCCGCCTAGTCCCAAGCTAAGCAGAGCTTGTGTTATGTAAGGGTACTAGACAACTGATAAACATACTTATATATTTCTAAATACATACATATTATAGATAAATTACACCCAGACACAGAACAAATGATTATGCTCATCACACAAACATTTGTTCTGGGTGGGAATCGAACCCACGACCTCTGGCATAGCAGTCAGGGTCACTAACCACTAGACCAACAGGCCAAACCAACAGGCATAAACCAAGCATATAATGACGAATACACGTCTATAAAGCCGTCCGTCGGTGGACAGTAAGCTCAAATGATTCTGGCCTACTGGCCTTACTAAATCCATGGTACAGGTTAGTGCGTCGATTTCTAAAACACTGTGTATAGGTTAACACCAACATTCAAACAATGTACACTTAAGATAGGTCTAGACTGCGCACATTTTAGCTTCACTTGTTTGTTTGACTGACCGACATTTTGACAATTCAAAAGTGCCTGTAATTGGTCTATTTGAAATAAACGTTTTTGACTTTGACTTTTTGACTTTGACTTTGCACACGAGTGTCACATACGCCGATATAGGCACGTCGTTCTCCATACATTTTATGTGGCAACTAGACTTGTAGAGCTACACTAGTTCCACGCTACGCAACGTTACTCGACGTACAAATCAGCCCCCCTAGCCAAGTTACAACCGTTTTGCTTGCGTCGAACGCTTCGAGTTGACCTTGACGCCATTTTTTTGTTCCGATCACGTGACTGAGCGTACATTTGAAGCTTTCTACTATTGCAGATAAGCAACTTGGCTAGGGGTACAGGCGTAGTCTACGTAGTACGTGTGCGTTGTCGTCGGTTTAATGAAGAGTTTTAGTTTGCAATAACGTTTTGACTTTGACTTTGTATTATCACATAAGTAACTACCTAGATGAAACTTATAAAGATACTATGTGTGACCAATTTAACTGTTAGCTATTATTAGATGAACTGCGAGCAAAATGGCCGGCCTCATTGATTTCAGGACGAGTCGATTAATAATGGCGCGCGTTTGAATGCCCTAACAAATTGGCGTCAATTACTACGATTCAGCAAATGTCACTTAGGACCTATTCGTCCGGGATAGGTGTTAGGTACTGGCTTAGTTGTGATCTGACTTTAGAATGAGATTTATTTTAGTTGAGTGAGCAGTTTCGGGTTGAAATGTTTGAGGCATGGAGTTTGAACGCGTATCTTCTCTTTAAGGATATTTCTCCTCGACTAATAGACACTTATGTGCAGTGCCGACGTTAGTGGGGGGCCGATGGGTGACGGCCCAGGGCGATAAATTCTGGGGGGCGCCAAGGTCTGGAGTTGAATTTTCCTGCCTCCGCTGGTGCAAACCCTCAAAACTGTGCTCTACGCTCTGTGCATATGCATATTTTTATTGAGATTTTTTTTAGATGGATTTTTTGAGGGTTTACGCTTACGATTGGTGCGATACTTCCATCTGGGCGCCACAATATTTTCGCCCAGGGTGTCAGTGGCTCTTACACTGGCACTGCTTATGTGACTATTTGCTCGTTCAAAGAATTATCATTACCATTCAATAAGACAATCCTTTAAAGTTCCCTATTGGGGATAATTCTGAAAACAAATAATGACAACCTTTATTATTTACTTGGGTTACTAATTGTGTAAACTTTCAAGTAAATCGAAATGAGATTTTGCATACAAACAAAATTTTCCCAATTTCATCCTCTAGAAAGGTTGAATTTTGGAAATCATATTCATCACAATATCATGGACGTATTTCTTTTTAATAATATTTCTCACAATCTATAAAAGTCATTTATAATAATATTAATAATAATTTTATCTTATTAAAATAAACAACCACTTTAAAGTGAGACAGTAAGTACACTCCTGGCAGGGCTGCGGAATTGTTCGAACGCGTCACCACAACGCAGAAGGCAACTGAAGGAACACAAGGAGTCAGTGAACACCTTGTTTTTTAGGTGAAAAATCATCTAATGACATCTCCCGCCCTTTTCTTGTCAGACTTTTACTGACTAAAACCCACTCCTGGTTTCTTCGTTGCCTTTCATTCCAGGGCCGAGTTTTCTTTTCAGAAGCGAACCCATGGCCCCAGTAGCCCTGCTGGGCCCCTACGGTTTGCTGACATCTCCTTGAAGCGCGCGTGGAACACTACGCGCTGTCGGCGTCTTGGGCTTGGTCCGGGCGACGAGCTAGTCAATGCATACCTGACACCGTTTCTTAATCCACTCAGAGCAGTAGAGTTATTTGAAGCATTTTCCCACACAAAAACGACGATAGGCACATGTGAAATTTGTTGACCTTTACAAATTAGATACACCAGCACATCGTCACGTTCCTACGAACCTAATTCAAAGAAAAAGTCACCTGCCGCCCCAGGCGATATGACAAACAGACCAAAACGTTCGAGTTTGTGAAAAATTTGTACATGAAAAGAAATCCTTCAACTCAATTCCCAAGATTTGAACGGAATTCGGTATTATTGATACGAGAATTTGCAAATATAAGAAAAATATTCTCTTGAGGGACGGGATTGCTCGTAATATACGAATACGTACGAGGAGACGGCTTTTACGACGTGCAAGCGGTTTGCGAGATACGGAATAAGGATATTATGTCGAAACTATTCGCGCACCAGAATAGTGTTTTCTTATAAACAGCTCGCGGAGTACATTTGATTTCATAAAAGTCTGCGTCATGAGGGCAAATAAATGGTTTTCAATACGAACGCAAATAAGTAGGTTACATCTATTCTACCGCGTTCTTTGTTCTATTTTAGAAACTATTTCTAGGTACCTACTTACTTGAAAAAAGGAGAAAATCGCTGTTTAGTGTTTTCTACTCTTTCTACTTTAGCACACAATGAATCGTTTGAAAATAAAACGTTTACAATTTAAATTCGAGCAAGTAAATTTAAATTAACCTTTTCGACGTGTATTAAACAGTTACTCGCATCTATTTCACGTAATTGGCTCTCTAAGCATAATGTGAAACACATTACTTTACATTTTGGAGTTTTGTGATATACATCATTATTTTTAGCTTATGCGAAACCTGAATTTACTTTGTTCAGAATCAGTAACTGAATGAATTCCAATAGTTTTTACACCATGATATATTTTTTCCTAAAAATATTTTAAAAAGTCATAAGTTGGACACCACCGATACTAAGTACTACACAGGTCACGTCAGGTCATAGCGGACATTAGCTGCTAATAAACAGTTGGATGCTAGTGCAAAACAACCCCTAATTCGCCTAGATGGTATTTTTGCTGACATAACAAGCTTATAAAGTTATAACTTTGTGATTTTTCATGATACGGTTATGAAACTTTGTATATAGATTCTTTACATAGAAATCCTAGACACGTGTTTCGGGTTTCGCATATACTAAAACTATGTTATATAGGAAACTACCAAAGTTTAAATTAACATAGTTTAAAAGTAACTTAGGTTAAAATATTGACCATGGCATGTAACATATTTTCTGTTTACTCTCTGGCAACGCATCAGCTATGCTCCTTGGCGTTTTAGTTGTTCTCTCCTCGAACTCACCGTGATCGACTGGCCTGTCGATCTAGTAGTTAGTGACCCTGACTACTATGCCGGAGGTCGTGGAATGAATTCCCACCCAGGACATATGTTTATGTGATGAGCATGATCATAATTTGTTCTGTTGCTGGGTGTAATTTATCTATAATATGTATGCATTACTTATAGATAAATTACTCCTATAACACAAGCTGTGCTTAGCTCACTAGACGGCGTCGTGTGATAGTTGTAGAATATTATTATTATTATCATAATCACTTACCATCAGATGACTTACCAATGATTATGTACCAATGATATGTAATCAGTAGATTGGCAATTTTTCACTAAAAGTAAAATAAAACATTAAGCAAGCATTTATGACCAGTAAGCAAGCATATGTCCTCTAAGGAACTTACCCCGATAATTACGTAGTGACCAATAGTTGGCAGGGTGTTTTTTTTAGATGGGAAATCATCCAATGACTTCTCTCGCTCTAGGGCTTGTTACACTTTTACTATTCTTTGCCTTCGTTCCAGGGCCCCAGGGTTCTCTTTCGCACAACCCATGGCCCCAGTAGAATAGTTGGCAGGGCTGCAGGGTTGTTCGAAAGAGTTACCTTGACCCTGAACAACTGAAGGACACAGTTGTGGTTTTAGGGCGCTTTCAACTTACAAATTTCATGTCGGACCGTTACCGTAGGTTTACCGTGACGCAGCCGGCCGGTTGCAGTACGTTAGCAGTCCAACAATAAGCGCCTAAATTGAAATCGTATCTGGCTGCTGTGCGTTTGTATACCAGTGATGCGCTATTCAACACCTAATTGAGTACGTGGTGCCCGTGACGTTGAAGTCCTCTTGTCGACCGTTTGCGGCACAGTTGTCGCATCACGTACTTCGTATGAAAAATACGGTCGTACGTAGTGCGACCAACGCACCTCATCCGCACCGCAGCAGGCCGTCAAACGAATAAACGAAAAAAGAGTGTCCATGGAGTTTCTTGCACGTTCTTCTCCATAGTGATCTACGCTTTGGAACGTGCAATTTAGCTTCACTTTTCTTGGACTGACCGACATTTGACTATTCAAAAGTGCCTACATTTGGTCTATTTGAAATAAATGATTTTGAATTTGAATTTGACTGAAGGCGACCTTAGTCGGAAAAATCTGGCACGTCCTCTCGCTCCACCCAGAGCAAGAATAGTCATTGGATGATTTCCATTTAGTCACCTCAAAAAAAGACCTTCCAACTATTATGTCTCATCAAATTAATTGATGATTTCATACGTTCGTAATTCAAACGAAATAAAACGAATAGTGTTGTACCACACGGTCAAAATGGCAGGCAGTCGGACAAACCGCGTACAAACGACGCGTAATGCGGTGTATTACGACACTCTCATTCTGATATATTGCACGAGGACCTGACAAGATTAATTTATTCGACCGCGACAAATTTTGGTTGGGAATTCTTTACTTAAATTTGTTTAACGTTGACAGTGTTGTTTGCACTAAAGATTGCAAAACACATCTCACTCCTGTTTTTATCTTGGTATTAGTTGGCCCAACAGACGTTGTTCTGTCTTATCAATGAACGCGAACTGTCAAGCCGATTCGTAAAGTATAAATTCGCAGGGTAAAAAACGCTTGAAGCAGCCACAGAAAATGCTAGAAGCGGCTGCGAAAAACAGCTGAAGCGCGCGAAACCTCTTGTGTCTGGTGAAGCGATTTTTTGTGGCAGCACCACCGCTCCTCTTTGCGTCGTATTCCTCAATGCTGGGGGTCGTGACCTCCCTGCTTCATCACTTTAACCCTTATGTTATGATCTCTTTCCATCTGTTTTTGTCTCTGGCGATGTGAAGGGCATTGTATATCGTAGAGTCTAGAGCGGTGCGGATCTGGTCAGACCAACGTATAGGGCTGCGCCCGCGAGGCCGCGAGGCTAGCACCGCCGCACACGAGCCCCAAAAAAAAGCTGCCTCAAAATGAAGCTTGCAGCGGCGTTTTTTGAAGCCAGTGTGCGGGGACAGTCATAGCTTCTAAAAAACTCTTAGTGTTAGCTCCTAACGACTTAGCTGTAGGACAAATAATCTGCAGCGCCAGGTCCCCTGAATCACACAGTATGCAGTTCCTCGAGCCACAAGAACAATATATTGTCCCGGCGGACACATCGGTAAGTGCATGCTCTTTAATGTGTGAAAACGTTTCGGAGAACGAAATTTACTGATCTAGTTTATGTTCGCTGGTTACCGGATCGTAAGAGCATCGTTAAAGTATCATGACCATTTCAGGTCGGTTTGAAAATCTTTGCGAATAAAAGTGATAATGTTCATTAAAGGGTTATTTGTAAAACACTAACAACCTTGCAGGACTGTATTACTAACATTATATACAACAACTTTCGTTCTATGATTTTTTACAAAACATAATACATTTACCAAAAAAGACCTTCAAGATTTCGTTGTTCTATCTAACACATTTCAATTCTGTATTTTGCCATACCTTCTTTCTACTGTATGATGCGACAAGGACCTCCACCTTTCGATTCCCACTCATTTCTGCATATTGTACTATCGCTTGCTTTGCATAGGCTTCGTAATACTCAGAACGCTCAATTTAAATATTTTTATTTTTGAAGACAAAAATCTGATGAACTAAAATATGATACATTTACAGAATACAAGTTGTCGTTTATGACGTTAGTAACATAATCCTGAGAGATCACCTGTGTTTTACAAATAACCCTGTATATATGAAAGGAGAAACTGGCTAACTGACATATCAATGCACAACTGAAACTACTGGGTCTAGGAGCTTGAAATATTTGCACACGGTTTCTTGTTACATAGGCGAGCTCTATTTGTAAGAGAGAAGTTTTCATCTTTAAGTACATAAAAGAGAAAAACTGACTGACATACAACGCACAGGCAAAACTACAGAGACTAGAAGCGTGAAATTTTGCACAAGGTTTCCTTTTATGATGTAGACTAAGAAAGATTTTTTAAAATTTAAGCCCCTAAGGAGATGGGGACCGGGCCTAAAGTTTGTTTGATTTTTGTTTGTTTGATTTGAGTTTTTATTTCAACGTGATTTTTACATGATTGTAGTTTTAGTTTTGTTTAGTACTATACAGTAGAACGATATAGTCCACTACATGTTATTCATTTTTAATCTGACCATAAACTACCTCTTAATTCATGAATCCCCAAGCAACAACCTGTGGCCGCGCATCTATTGTCTTACTATTGTGTCTCTAATTGACGGTATCTGAAGGGTTAAAACCGGTAGAATATTATTTACTGTCCAGAATTTGCAAACTATAGCGTGTTTTTGAAGCCCAAGTACTAAACTACATTTCAAATTCTGCATGTTTATATTTAAACTAGCTTTTGCCCGCGGCTGCGCCCACGTTCCTAAAATATAACCTATGCCACTCAAGAACTGCTTTATTCTTGAGTGGCATAGGTTATATTTTAGGAACTGCTTTCTATCGGTGAAAAAAATTTTGCAATCGGACCAGTAGTTCCAGAGATTACCATAAACATAAAACCAAACTTTACCTCTTTATTTAGTGTAGATAAAAAAAATATTACTTCTATCGTCTCTTGGATAGCAGTCCTGCTACCAATCTTGCTGATACGGTAATTTTTTACCATAGCTCGTGCTAGTCCCAGGAGAAAGGAGACTTAGCCTCTAGAAAATGAAGTTCCGATCGACTTGATTGCTTCAAACTTGCCAGGCCAAATCTCAACAATAGTTTCGTAGATACAAGCCTTAGTACCGCTGTCTCAATATAAAACACGGCGTGACCCTTTTGCATTTAATATTCACATGAACAAAGTACCTGAGAAATAGATGTAGCTTAACCCTTCAGATACCGTCAATTAGAGACACAATAGTAAGACAATAGATGCGCGGCCACCGGTGGTCGCTTGGGGATTCATGAATTAATATAATAATGTTATGGATTGTTCACCTCCGTAGTATAAAACGTTCAAAAGGAAATTATTAACCCTTTGCAAGTTAGTTTAGAAAATTTTAGTCAATAAAAGTCTGTCGCTCCCTTGCGCTCTACGCAATGGAGAAATTTTTGATGTTTTCCGCCTAAAAAAGGAGTTAGTTTTAATTTAAAAAAAAAATGTTACGGTAAACAAATATGGCGCAACATAATTTTGAGTTTCTGACACAACGTAGTATTCCCATTGTACTTTCAGCCTCATAATGTTGCCACTGCTGGGACTCAGGCCTTCTCTCTAGGAGAGGGATTGGGCCGTAATACACCACGCACCCAGTGCGGATCATATGTCATGTGTATATTTGATTCCAGGTTATATCGGTTACCTCACGATATTTTCGTTCAACGTCTTGAAATAAATTACACAAAGTAATGTGCCTGGCTGGGTTTGAACTCGCGATTTATAAGTCGAAAGTCAGGAGATTTGCCACTGGTCCACCACTGATCTCTATAAACAAGAGGCTTCATAAGCATATTACATACTAAGGAGTAAAAGAGCAATTAATTTGACTGGTATCACTTAATTTAAAATGTTGGTGCAAACCATAAACAAAATGAGCCAGTCATGACAGAGGCAACCCCTAAAACATGCAAAATCAATCTAAAACCGTCCAAATTAGCAACTAAATCAAACGTCACGACAGTAAGTTATGCATAAACTCCAACTAGACCGTTAAATTAACCACGAAACAAATTTAAAATTACATTTTCCGCTACAGTCACAATCGGGTGGTGCTCGGCAGATTCCGGCCAAGTTCGTGACAGCTGTTATCGATCAAGTAGTGTTTTGTTTGTGATCGTTGTTGCTTCGTTACATCGTGTATGGGGAAACGGTATCTAAAAAGTTTTATAGATTGTTCTTTTTACATTATAATTTCCTAGATTTTGCTCGCAGCTTCGCCCGCTTACGTGAATTATAGCCTATGACACTCAAGAATAAAGCAGTTTTCTATCGGTGAAAAAATTATCGCAATCAGACCACTTTCAGAGATTACCCTCTACAAACAAAAAAAAAAAAAACAGAAAAACAAAAAAAAACTTTACCTTTTAATTATATTTGCGTAGATTGCGTTTGTTTTTCGGAGTTTAGAACAGGCACTAAATAAGGCATTCAGTCCGCCATTGTCAGTATTTACTAGTACATAAAGTTTTAATAAATAAATATGCAGTAATGCGAGCGAAGAAGACGAACAAAACCGAGGAGGAGAAGACATTCTCATGCTCCAGACGTCGGGAGTCCCAGGACGATTCCCGGCCACCGTAGGCGCGGGCTTGGGACGACGAGCAAAGGGTACATCGCCATCCGCTGGTCTTATAAGGATCAAGCCCGAGTCGTCCACAGCAAGTACTGTTCCTCGGGTGTCTCTAAAAGATGTCAGCGAACCGTAAAGACCCAGCAGGGTCGATGCTCGCAAAAGCCATGGTATCGGTTCTAAAAAGAATATACCTACTCACGGTTTTGGAATACAAAATTCAACTGAAGGAACCACATCAATATGTGGTTTTAACTAGTCACAGTCTCACATGGCCCCACGCTCCATATATGAAGTTATAAGATGATACATCATCTTCCTGCCCTTGTCCCGTTTTATTTGGGGTCGGCACAATACGTTTTCTTCTACCATTCTGTCCTGTCACTCGTCACGCTATCGCTAACTTCCTTTTCTTTCATATCACTTCTCACACAATCCATCCACCTTTTCTTTGGCCTCCCTCTCCTTCTCCATCCATTCACTTGTAAACTCATAACTCTTTTAGCAACATGCGTTTCGTCCCTCTTCTTTACATGACCATACCAAGACAAGCGATTTCCTTTCAACTTTTCAGTCACTGGCGCCACTTTCAAACTTCCCCTAATATACTCATTTCTCACTTTATCCATGATAAGATATAATTATTCACTTAAAAATAAACACCCATATGGAAAGTCTAACATATAATTCCGAAAGAACATTCCCCCTTTCAAAAGAAATAACTTACATAATGAACAGCCGTAGGGCTGTAGAGCCACCATACAGCATATAGGTCCCCTAGTTATAATTTATAACGAACGGTTTTGCTTGGAGCGCTTTAGTTCAGGGCTGAAAAGCGCGTGCGATGAGAAACTTTGCCATTTAATTAGAGGCTCTGCAATCACTCAGTATTCGAGTTAGTTTCATTAGTTTTGCATTTAGGTAGCTATTTTGTAATTGTAAAGGTGTCTGTAGTGTACAGGGTGGGTTTGGTGAGCAGTTACCTCTACCTCTATATCACAAAACGCTTTAACTCTTCGAGCGCCGATTGTAAATACGTCTATACAACTTGAGAGACCTTAATTTTTGTTTTGTACACACGTATTTACGAAAAAATGGGCAAAAATCATCGACAACCCCCGGTCTTGAGTGGAGCGGAAGATAGTATCAGACTCTTACTGACTAAAAACTCCACCCCATTCCTTCTAGCCTTCATACCGGGGCTCGAGTTCCTTTTGGATAACCCTGGCCTCAGTAGGCTTCCATCCACCTGGGCCCCTCCTGTCGACAACTCCTTGAGGCGCGCGGGAACAATGCGCGCCGTGGACGTCTTGGGCTCTGTCCGGACAGTTACTGGACGGTCGGACAGCGAGCTATCCATGTCCCATGTACCCACTCAAAGTACTTTGACCTTACTGCTTATGAACGTATAATGTTCAGCTGACATTTCGAGTGTTTTCTTTCAAGAACCTATACGATATAATATCTTCTAATGTTTTTATAGTCAACTTGGTCAGTTTAATAAAGTATGACAAAGGCAATTTTTGTCTGCTACACAAAGTAATGCGCCTATCTGGGTTTGAACCCACGACCTACAACTTGTAAGAAGTCAACCGTCGGGTTGACGTTACCACTCGGCCACAACAATAGCAGTGTAAATAAAAGGTATTAAATAAAATAAACTTTAACTAAAAGAATATTATTATGCTTATGCTTAAAGGAAAATTGTGAAACTACTAATATTTACCTTATTTTTTTAGGAAGTTATTGGCAGTAAAACAGAAAAATGTGTTTTGAAGATTGTTAAAATATACCAGGAATTAGTTTATATCTTGAGTTAAAAAAATATTATGCGTAAACAATGACGTGTTACTTAATTCGTTTTTCATTTAGTGTGAAATATTGTTTTTGACGTATTTAATTAATAGGTACAAAACAATCAAAATCTCTGAAAACACAGTTTTGTTGTTCAAACAACATGTCTGAACCAGGCGTGACTCCTGCATGACTCCTAAATAAATAAATTGCACTAAATTAATGAAACTTCTCGTTTGTTTTAATTACAACAGGCTGTGTTTGTGTGTTCCAGGTATTATTATTTTTACGAATGAAAAATACGTTTAACCCTTCAGATACCGTCAATTAGAGACACAATAGTAAGACAATAGATGCGCGGCCACCGGTGGTCGCTTGGGGATTCATGAAATAAATAAAGTTAATAAAAAGGCATTTCATTTGGGCTTAAAGATTTTTTGATAGCGTACGTGTTGTTATTGAGAAATGTCATTTTAAAAGTTTTTTTTTTTGCATAGCGTCAATGAAGGTGCTTTATTTCTGCATATTAGGCACCCGCTATGATGCTAATTGTTTATCAATTGAAATAAGAGAAACAGATTTTTTAAAGTTGGGAAGCGTCAAATAAAATCTCCAGCTTTTAGTGGAGCTTTTAGGGAAACTCAGACACCCTCTCGGTGTCTGAGTTTCCCTAACTGAAACCTACTCGAAAAAAAACCCACAAAAGTCGCATATCAACGTTGCTTTCAAAACAAAACTGAAGTCGGATTGACTTCAGTCTTACTAAATCTGGGAAAAGATTTCGCGCTCATATTTCGGTCAATCTCATTGCGTGATATGCCAGAATGAGAATGATGGATTAATCCTTAATTGCTGTGACAACACCAACTGTTCTCAAATTCTGTCAGTTGCCATTAAATTAGAAAACGTATTATGCTTCCAAAACATTCTCCCCTCCCTAATTTTTAATGCAGTCTCACTGAAGTTCGGTTCTTGCAAAATATTTTGTAAAATTAGGAAGTCAAAGATTAAATTTATCCATTCATTGAACAATATTTTGACAGTGTTCTTGACAGCTTTGAACTACGGTTTTGAAAATAATGCATATAATTCTGATGTCGTAAATTTGGATACAAATGGATAAAGTTTGTCATTGCAATCGAGGCAAAATTTGCTCGAGCCGTAGGTGAGGGTGTTATGGTTCGAGTGTTACGTATATAAATAAACAGGGGCTGACGTGCGACTCGTGGGTGTTGTTTAACGCTCAGCCTGATACAATAAATAGGTACAATAAATTGTAGCGGAAGTGCAGTTTACTGCGAAAGTGTGAAAAATAGTAAATTACGTGCCTAAGAGCGGATTTTCTGGTAAGCGTTGGTATTGAAAAATATTTGTAGTTGTCATTGTATGACAAAAGTTATCCTACCTAACTTGGGACGAAAATAGACCATTACTTTTTCCAGGATCCAAACAATATACAATATAAACTTATCCGAGTAAAAAATAAATCCAGGCACAACGTTCTTGGAATCATACAAGCCGTTTTGTTAGAAAATCATCCTAAGCTTATTTTCCCATAATAAATACATTTGTTTCCGTTTTTATCCGACGAGAACACAAAGCCTAGCAACATTCCATTCGTGATACGAACATACGTATATTTTGGCACAAAACGCTCGAACATTCAGCCTAGCGTAAACAATGCTAACAACAATAGGTTTTCCTCAATAAAAACTGAAACATTACAAGTGAGAACATATCGTTGTGGGTCCAGTGCAATTTGTGTAACTGTGAATGAAGAGACTGAATCTAGTGTGCCTACTCAGACATAGTCCTTTCTGTTAAGACCAGGCCAAGTTTGATTGAAGAAGAAGCAGAGATTGAATTGAAAAAAATGAAATTATTTTTTTTTTAAAGATAAATGATGTCTATTTTGCAAATAGGTTACAAATAAAACTTTTACAAGTCTGCTTTCTCGCTAATTTAAAGTAGATGCTCGTTTAGTATTTGTTTTAGGTACACATTTTTGGATTGATTTTACTAAACAGTAAATTTTAAATTCATTGTTGGAACCCTCAATGCCTTACGCAAATAGTTTTCATACAATTTTTTAAATGAGCAGAAAAATAAAATTTAAGACGTATTTTTAATGTAGCCGATCAAGAAATTAATCATCATCATTGAACGGCACAGTTCATTAGTAATTTTATTAATTTTCCTTTCAATTTTTGTTCTATTAAAATGAAGTTTTCCAAACTCATCAATCATTTCTCTCTTCCCAAGAAGTCTCAATACTTTGAAAAGTCCAGGAAGATGAATCTTTAGAGTATTTTAATTAAGAAGAGGTACCAATACCTACTTACCTTATAACGTAATGTTCGGTCAAAAACTTTTTCGGTAAAGTTTTTTTTTTCCATAATTGGTTTTGACAGGGTAATAAAACATCTCTAGCAAACAGACATTAGTGAAGAAAACGAGTTTTTTTGTAAGTTTTGAAGGGTACAAAAGACGGCTAGGTGTGGAGGGTGTGAGAATGCTTGCACAATTGTTGTGCAAGCATTCTCACACCTTCCTCTTCCGCTTTCGTTCTCTTTCCAGAAAACCACCAATAGCTTTGCTTACTACTGATTCGACTCTTTAGTGTGTTATTCTACAGTGAGTACGCCCTTAAATTGTTGTGACTCTGCCTTAAGCACGAGAATGTCAACACAACGAACAAACTAGTTCTATATTACACAGCGTTATGTGAATCTGATTTAAGTCTTTTCTAGATCCACTCTTCTGAGAATTTCTCTTAGTACATGCAATATTAAATAAGTTTCATCTCAAAATAGAGTCCACTTACTAGATATACCTTTTACACAGAATGACGTGTTTAGTTGTCTATAACATTCTACATTTGTATAAAAATACTAACTTCAACTCACGGTTTGGCCCGTATGTTTTGTCGAAAAAGTCCTTGACCCACGAAAGCGGTAGTAACCAAAGACTCAGGTGAAACCACAGAGGATATTATATAAATGTATATTTATATAAATATATACAAACCGCGGAGGATATTTTTTATATAAACCCGTGTTTGACTGCGATCCCACCTGATAGTTAGCAGTGATGTAATCGTTTATGGTGAGGGGTACTAATTTATTAAGACCTATTCACTATAGCCTTAAAGACACCTAAATTATGATCCTTCTTTATGGGACTTTGACATCTAACTTCTAGTAAACCGCTTGACCGATTTGGATGAAATATGTGTCAATTTGAGTGAGCTCCTGAGTTGAAATACAGTTTGAAAATACAGTTAGACCTGGTAGGTATCTAGTGCAATTCGGTTTTAAATTTTTCTTCTGACAAAAACCTAGCTGTCCCTGCAAGCCAACTCCTGTCGGAAAGGCATCCCTTGTAGTTATGGAAAGAAAGAAAAGTATTTATTTTGGCCCCTAAAACATTATGGATGTTGTCTTTTCTGTTTATACAGGATCATGTTATCAACGCTGCTTTACATGGAGTAAGTAGCAATTTAGATATTGCATCACTAATAGTAATTAATATTAGTTAAGATGTCGGTATTATTGGTTCCAGGCGTTTGAATACGAACATGAGGAAGTTTGGTCGTTGCCGAAACTTGGGCGCCGTTTGATCTTCATTCCATATTGCAAACATCGATGCTGCAAGTTGGAATTTCATGAACGACAAGTAATACAAGATGTTTGCGAAAGTATCTACTAGTATACAACCATGTACTTATGATGTATTTACCTGTATGTGATTGCAAAATCTGCTTGAGTTGTAAAAATAAACGTGACTGTTTTTTTACCAGGAAGGTCGCCCAGAGCCTGGAATAATAGAAAGGATGGAAGGAGGCATTTGCCCAGCAGTGAGACAGTACAGGTGTGATATTAATAGATAATAATAATATCTGTTTTTGTACTTCGTATTGTACGTACCTATTCGTTTGAAGTCAGCAAGTACTCGATTATCAAGAAATGACTTTCTAAACAGAAATAAAATATGTTTTTCCTTTCTATATGTCTCAATACATCTCAGGATCTGGTCTTTTTAAAGGCTTGCCAGGACTTACTTCTCTGTACGAGCTATGCCAGTTCACCCATGCACAACTTTCTCCTCTGTTATTAGTTTAGATGATGTTCCCAAATCAATGTAAAATATAATACGTCATAATAAGAAGTAAAGACCCACAAATTGACATACAACATTGTTTTTTTTTTTATGGTGGGGAAAATCATCCAATGACAAACCCCGCTCTTGGGCGGAGCGAAAGATAGTGTCAGACTCTTACTGACTAAAAACCCACCCTGTTCCTTCTAGCCTTATGTGACATTCACCAACCCGCACTGGGCCTACGTAGTGGATTACGGTCCTTTCCTTTTCGTAGAGAGAGGCTTGAGCCCCAGCAGTGGGAACATTGAAGACTAATATGCTATTATAATGCTGATGATGGTGAATATGATGTAAAAGTAGTTAATTACCAGATAGGTACATATTTCAAAGTATCAACGTCAATTGCTACTCAATAATGTACGAACACATCCTTTGAATAGGTAACATAACTAGAAACATCGCGAAAAACTAAGTCAAAGCAGTCTCAGTTATACATAAATGAGAAGTTTTCCGTCTCCATTTTATTCGACGCTTTATTCCGGCGGAACGACAGACGAGAGGCGATGTAGAATGGCTATGTAGGATGTGGTAAAACATTGCGAGTCGACGCTCTTGAATTATTTCAAGCCTTATGTCTTAGACCTTTTCATTCAGGCACTTCGTCGGAATATAGAAAGAATAATTGAAAATCACAGAGAGAAGGAAATCACACGAGACGAGCTGCGAGTGTGTTCGTCTTTTTTATAGTTTTTACTAAAATTACAAAGAATATTACAGCGAAGTAAATCTAACTTTTTGAATTTATTAGTCTCTATGGAGATAGTTTTGTTGTAAAATATAAAAGTATACATATTTTAAACTAAAAATCTTGGGAAGAAAGAGCTGTGGGACTAAAAGGCAAGGAAACTAGGTTAGCAGGTATATGCCTAGAGATTTGAGCTCACTTTTATTATTGTTGTACTGTGTTTTCCCGTCTTTTCACAAGACTGCAGCCTTCAATTTATTGTTAAAAATGTTATAAACGAATTGTTTTTGTATTTAAAAAGATTATTTTACAACATCTTTAATTGAAAGGCTGTTTTGTTAATGATTTAACAGCATGTTTGACTTACGATTTTACAGTGATTAGCGTCATTCTTCTTAATAGATTCTAACAGAAAAAGTTTTCTTAATAGGTAGTAGGAATGAGTCATCATCATCACCATTTTAGCTGAAAAACGTCTCATCATCATCATTTCAGCCGATATTCGTCCGTTGTTGGACATAAGCCTGCCCCAAGCGTCGCCACAAAGAACGTTCCCGTGCGTCTCGCATCCATCGGTTTCCCGCAACCTTCACCAGGTCATCGATCCACCTTGCAGGAGGCCTTCCAACGCTGCGTCTTCCGTTAGGCATTTGCTACTCCAGATCCTTTCGGCCCCAACGGCCTACTGTTCTGCGAGCAACGTCTGGAGGAGGCCTAAAGGCCGATCAGACATGTGTGTCTCGCATCCATCGGATGCTCGTGACCCTCTCCAGGTCATCTGTTCACCTTACACACTAGTGCTAACCAACGCTGTATCTTCAGCACATGGTCATCACCCCAGAATCTTTTAGCATCATCAGCCAGCATTCTGCGAGCAATGACCTCTGCCCACTGCCATTTAAGTTTGGCGCTACGGGCTACATCGGTAACTTTGGTTCTCATTTCTGACACGATCGCACCAGGAAACAAGTAGACAAGTGATCACTATAAATCTCTGAACACTTAGACAGTGTTTCTAATTAGGTATTTGTCTTCTTCGTCATTGATTGGCAGCATTCGCGTTAATGTCATTTTAGTCAATACACAAGTGAAAAGTTGTTAGGGATCGATTACTTTTACAAGAAAATAGTCACTTGTATGACATATTGTATCAATGCATTTGGTTTATGAAAGGTTTGTGATAGGTATACATTTTGGTCTACATGAAGCATTATGGTATGTCCCCAAATAAGAACTAGTCAGCATCGCAGTTAATACTTCATACTTAATACTTTCAGACTCTTTTTAAATTGTTCAAGGCGAGAATCCATTAGGATTCTCACAACAATTTAAAAAGAGTCTGAAATTAAATATCGGGCAGTTGCTTGGAACAGACACAACACGAGTCTAGTCGGAGGATCTTTCCTTTTCAACTGAGGTGTCTGGGACTTTACACCCTGTTCTGCATACCTTTAAAATAGTAGGCAGTACAGGTGGTCTAGCAGTCAGTAGAATGCAATCATTTCACACTGTTTGGCCGCACGCAAATTAAATGTAGATCAATTCGTAAATTACCTTTATCTAAATAAACTGTCGTAAAGAAAACGCTAAAATAAAGAAGTTAAACAGAGAAATTCTAATCAACTCAACAACATTTCTCAGCTTAAACTTCGTTACTAAAATACTACAACGTCGGACGGTTTAAGTTGCAAGAATAACGACGTCAATTCTCTACCGGGGACCTGAGCCGAATAATATTTACACAGAAACAGACCAAATTTATCTAAGTATGCCCTTGTTTTCTAGGTCGGAAGAGAAAAATGTGAAGCCACTAAACTTTTATGTTTGGCAACAAATACAATATTGTTTACGTAAGTGAGTAGGTACTGGGGGAGTGAATTAAATGTCGGATAAGATTGACGACCTCTGCTGAAGTCACCTAGATGCGCGCCTGTGATAGATTAGGGAAGCTAACTCAAACTGGAATTGGGAACTAATTTATAGTGGAATTTTTAGGTAATAATGACTTGTATTATTTATTTATATACACTTTAGGGCGCTTTCAAATTTGCAGCAAAGATTCGTACGATTGTAGCGATGGCGTGTTATCACTACATAGTATAAAATAAAGTCGCTTTTTCTGTCCCTATATTCCTATGTACGCTTAAATCTTTAAAACTGCGCAATCAATTTTGATGCGGTTTTTTTTAATAGATAGAGTGATTCAAGAGGAAGGTTTATATGTATAATGACATTCATTAAATAGTGGAGAAACATCCGAGCGAAGCCGGGCGGGTCGCTAGTTCCATATAAATAAAAGACATGTGACTGCAGCGCTACACCCGCGCTGCAGCCGTGCATCAATTCAACAACATTATCATGCTCGAACCTAGCAATTGCAGCGCGGAGGCAGCGCTGCAGGCGCCCTGCCACCTTATGACACTTTGTGGCTAATTTGAAGGTGCCAATATTGTACACCGTAATAAAAAATACGATACACTTATGCAAGGGACGGCCACAGTGCATTTTGTGTGCTCTTTCAGGTAACCTGAAATGGACAGTAATTGTCTGGACTTGAAATGAGACGGTCATATGTGAAACAATACCAGTATTATACAGATATTCTATATAATAGATATCTACATATATAGTTAATTATACATACCCACAAATTAAAACTACAAGCAAAAATATAAGTAACACCTCCGACAATAACAGCGTTAAGTACGATTATCGGAGCCTGTTATGACAGATGATTGACAGGGCTGCCTATTATTCGAAGAAATTACCGTGGCCTTCGAAAAAGGGCACCTGAAAGAACATTGAGGGTTTTAGCCAGTAAAAGTCTGACCCCTGCCTCCTGCTCCTCTCAGAGCGGGACTAGTGGTACAACTACGTAGATGCTTCACGATCTGTTGAATTATTAGTTTACATTATCCCAGTTTGGTCCTAAAAGATACTGTTTTAAGCCCAACATTATTGAATTTATTGGTACATTATGTCGTGACGAAGTACGGTACATTGGCAGGCTATGTATCACACATTGTTAAACCGGGAAATGAACAGTTGCTACTCAAAAATAAAATACAAGTTTAAATTGATACAACCTTGTAATAACCGATTGTACAGGAGAGAAATCAAGCTTATCTGCACCGAATTTGCAGCTTGGTAAGGTATAGTTTTCAATGGACCTTATAATTTTTTTGGGTTAGCGAACTGAGGACTCGATAAACTAATCTAAAAGTCAAACTAGAGGTAGCTAATACTGTCCCTGTTTTCATTTAATTTCGGACCTTTCATCGAGGAGTTTTCCCTGACCAATCGGTTAAATGAGAAATAATATCGAACCGGACAAATGTTTTGTTAATGGGAGACAGGTGTATCCTCAATATTGCAGGACCCTAAACTAATACAGATAATGTGAGATACAAAGTTGGATATTTTTGCGGACTCGAGGAAATGACTGGTCGACGTGAGAATGTTGCCTTAATTAAAATAAAGGGTGTTGCGTCATCGTTGTGGTTTATTCTAGAAATTATCTAATAATTGATTTATCGCTGTTTTAGCTAATGAATTTCAGAGGATAAATATTGCCATACCGTTCGGGAATGCCGCTAACTTTTTGGCTACATTACCAGTTGACAGCGTTGCTTTTCGACGCTAAACTATAGATGACTTTTGTTTTTTCTAATTTACTAGCTTTTGCCCGCACGGCTTCGCTCCCGCTCTTCCCTACTCTACCCTACTCTTCCCTACTCTACCCTACTCTACCCTACTCTACCCTACTCTACCCTACTCTACCCTACTCTACCCTACTCTACCCTACTCTACCCTACTCTACCCTACTCTACACTACTCTATCCTACTCTACCCTACTCTACCCTACTCTACCCTACTCTACCCTACTCTACCCTACTCTACCCTACTCTACCCTACTCTACCCTACTCTACCCTACACTACTCTACACTACTCTACACTACTCTACTCTACGCTCCTCTACACTACTCTACCCTACTATACCCTACTATACTCTACTCTACTCTACCAAACTTCACATAAACCATCTACTAAATAGTCCGAACAAAGCCTAAAAATTTGGTTTGGATAGGTGAGCCCGTTCTTGAGTTATAAAATAACAACGAAAAGTGGCATTGATTTTTATATATATAGATGTAGTGTATGTATATAGTTATAATGTAATAATGATAGCTGAGTGTTTTTTTTAATATATAAAAACTGTAAACATTAAGAAAATTAATTATTAAAACTTCTTGGTGTGTATAATATTTTTTATGATATTGTTTATCTCGCGTATGATAATTTTCATGACAGAAATCGGACACGGTTTCCTGACAGAAGTCGTGCTGCACCAATGGGAGTCCAGTTCAGCATGTGTCAGGCAAAAATACCTGAAGCTGATATTCTGCTGGATCGACGAGTGCATCATTACCAATTATCCTCATAGCTCGCCAAAGATCATTCCAAAGAGCTCAAACATGAAGGGGTTATTTGGTTGCGTACAGTTCCTGTGGCCACCATCCAACTCCATTATCAGATCAACTGCATGTTTTTTTGAAGTGAATAAGCATCCAATATTTTCTCATACATACAAAATATTATTGCAAGTTAAATAAAGACTTGTAAAAATACACCCAAAACAATACTTAAATAAATATAGTTTAAAAAAAACTAAAAAACACGCTAAATAATAATATTGAACGAAAAATTTTATTGTGAAAAAAGCGTGGGGTGCTCGATTTACGAAAAATATGGCACAAAGCGCCCCGTTTTATAATTTTTTATTTTTCACTTTTAATCCTTAATAGTTTTTCAAAAATATATTTTTTTTAATCCTGGCGAATCTAATCAGGATAATCGAATATTTTAATCGGATTATTGTATTGTCATCGGTCTTTGATGGTTGTGCAAAGTTTAAAGAAAATCTGATCGCCCAAAGTTGGGCAAAACCTAGCTCAAAGGGGGTGGTTACAAGCAAACAAACAAACAAACAACGCAAACATACAGGTGAAGCTAATAAAGGCGTGTTAAAAAAACCGACGAACAAATCAAGAAAGCCCATTGGAGAAAATTGAATGTCATCTTATTCGTAGATACTGCGACAGTAGTTTACGAGGAAATCACAAAAAAGTCAATTCCCTCGTATGTATATTTAGGGGGTGAATTTATAAACCCCTCTCAAGTCAGGTGTGAGTAGGTAAATACAGAGCTTTTGGCACCACTGAAATTATTTGTTTGCTGTCATCTTTTGCGAATATCTATGATTTTTCTGTAGTGCGTGACGTAGGTACAATTAGATGTATGGGATAATTGTATCAGAAACACTAGACTGCAGGATTGTTAAAGATTTAACACTGGAACACAAAAGGCAACTGAAGAAACTCAGGTGGGTTTTAATTAGTAAAAGTCTGACACTCGCTCTCATTCCAGCCTGTGTTAGGGGTAAAAGGTAGGTAGGGGTTATTCTATAATTTACAATACATAAAAAGAAAATTAGAAGTTGATACACATAAAATACTTATAAATACCTTCTCCAGTGGCGAAATAATTATAAACTTAATGCTTGCTAAATATTATTTTTCAATACACTCGAAAACCCGCTCCTATCCCTACCACTTTTATTTACCCAATGTATTGTTTTCCGCACTAGTGCAGAAATGTGCGCGAGTTCTCTTTATGGTTTTCATCGTATCAGGCCGGCCGCTAAACAGCCCATTAGTCGCCGGGCAGCCCACGTTTTTTTATTTATTCGTAAGTGTATTGAAAAACGTCGTTTGATACATGGGAACCACAGCACTCAGCTCCATAAAACCCTCTCCAGCGGTTCGAGCGAATTACACCTCGATGGTAATGACAAAGTTTCTCTACTTGTATCAAAATGCACTATTTTTCTTAGGTAATGAATTTAAAATTAGTTAACACTATACCTAACATAAATTCAGGAGTGTTAGGACATGATTGATTAATTTATTTCCGCCACTCATAGTTAAGGGTATTTGTAGCAAGACCGTGGGTCTATCCCTAATTAGTTATATTAATATTGTCGGTGTGACCCCGTTACGCTAGCAACTTGACCCGTTTCCACCCCATATGAGTCAAATTATGACGGAGATTTATTAACCAAATAAATAATGACGTAGTTGACCAGGTTGAAGATGAAAGGAAATCGCTTGTCTTGGTATAGACATGTAAAGAGGAGGTATTAAACGCATGTTCCTAAAAGAGTTTTAATATTACAATAATTTGGACATTTTAATTATTTTGACACTAACTATTTTGACATTTCATTTATATTGACATTTAATTGATTTGACATTTTAATTGTATTGACATTTAATTGATTAAACATTTTAATTGTATTGACGTTAATTGATTTGAAATTTGAATAACTTTGCAAATTAATTGTATCAATAGTTGGAGTAATATTATATATATATATATATTTTCGAATGTAATACTTGCCACAAATAAGGCATGTTTTTTTTTGTAGAATGTACGCCTCCAGGCATAATATAGCGCTCTGTTCAGTAAAAATAGGATCTTTATTTTTGTTAATAAATAAACGATTATTATTATTATGAGTGTACATGTAGATGGATGAAAAGGAAGACCAAGGAAAAGATGGATCGATTTTAAAGAAAAGGATAATTTACACAGACAAGAGTACAGTACAGAGGTGAATGCTTAATGCCTTAGGCATTTTCTTCCAGTCAACCTTTGGGTGATGCAGAGAAAAAGTAGTTGTAGGTGCAATAAAAGAGTGAGAAAAAGGCGAATACAAGAATAGATTGCGTGACAGGACAGAATGGTAGAAAAGTACGTGTTGCGCCGACCCCAAATAAAACGGGAAAAGGGCAGGAAGATGATGATGAGTTGATATGCTTTGAGGTTATGATTGACACTAGTTATTGTGAATGTGCAGTGGCCTTACCATGACGTGTTAAAATGTCAGGCATGCGAGTGAGAGAGAGAGAGGGAGCTATACGCCCTGTATAGCTCCATCCCTTTAACAGTACAGTTTAGGTTGTGGTAGGACTTCTACGCTAGTTACAGTGTGTGTGTGTGCAGGTCTTAGGGGAAACACTGCTGTGTAGCTGACTTTAACTAGACTGGAAACTGACTCTAATATAGTTGTTAAAAAAGAAGAGGTACCGTAAAACGGTATTTTGGTTTGGTTTTTCACTTGGATTCCATAATATCGGCCTCTAACAAAGCATCGACTTTTTAGAATAACAATTCCTTTATTTGTTGTAGTTAAATGCTGCAAAAAATATTAAAATATCGAGAAAATACCCTTTAAAATTTTGTCTCTATTCACCCTATTTTACCCGGTACATTGAGGTACTAAATATTTATGTAGGTACTTTAAACGAAGTATCAATTAAAAATCAAATTCTCAAATCACACATTTAATAAAAGTACCTCAAAAGCGCACATCTCTATTCATTAATTAAGACTGAGCTTAATAATCTAACATTACAATTCAGCTTCTTAATCCTAACATAACGTAACTAATGACCGAGTAAATACATCAGGGTGCTAAGTCTCTTCAAAGGAGTACTTCGTCCCCGGATTAATTATTACTCCACCTAATATTATTCGACGGGTTGAGTAAAGCATGATATTAGAACCTCATGCTGTAGAGTGAGGAAACTGTATAGACCTGATATGTGCATGTCAGCTTTGTAATTTTTGTAGCGCCATCTATGAATCCAAATAGGAACTGAAATTCAAAATCCTGTATTAGAGTTACCTGCGCGATTGGAAGCTTCAAATCAACTATCGGGCACATGCCCGGACCAGACCAGGATCCTCCCATTTCAATGGAGGTTTGCAAGACTTACAGCCTGTATCGCATACCTCTAAAAGTCTAAAGGTCGTAAGACTGGAACTGTATAAAAATCGGGTTGTTGATTTATCACCCGTCTTTTCTGCTAAATCACTTAGAACTTTACAAGTGTTGACAGGTGAGCGTTTTGGGGGATTGTTTTTGCAAATTCTGACGTTCATTTTGGCGACACTTGGGGGAGGCCTATGTCCAAAAGTGGACGTCTTTCGGCTGAAATTATGATGATGATGAATGATGAGCATGACCTACACAACATGCGACGACCCCGCTATATTGAACATTTGTCCCGTTGTTTTCGTTGTTACCAGCGTGATTTTAGAGTGTGGTGTTCCAATGCTATCGGGTTGTCCAATTAAAAATTACTCGGTACAGCCCGGAGTTTGGGAGTTGGTCGTTTAACACCCTTGTGTCTCGGAAAGCACGTAAAGCAGATAGTTCTGCTCCTGATCTCCTTCCATTCGTGTCGGATTGCCGTCCTATCGGACTATGAGAGTAAAGGAATAGAGAGTGTACCAGTGTATGTGCACATGCTTGTGCACAAACACAGGTACTCCTTTCAGGTATTTCTTTTAAGATTTTAGCCCTTGTAATTGAAATGCAGTTAGAAGGAAATATCGAACATTTTTTTACGCCTAAAACTGTCGATTCAACGGGATTGCGGTTGCGAAGCGATTCGATGCGGTTCACGTAAGCCAAAAGCAGCTCAGTCCTCCACAAATTCGCCTACATATAAAACAAGACCACACCACAAGATTTCGCTTGGAAATATGAAACAAACTGAACACCTCACCGCACTAGTATGCGGTTGGTCAAGTAGGCTGTCACTATAAAGTGTGTGAATTGTTGGTCGCAATCCCGCTGAAGCGCTTCGCGTTTGCCGTTGCGTTGAACCCTATACGAAGGACACCGCTTTAGATTGCATAGTATAGTACATTCAACCTTTAAATAATGTTCTGACGGCTGGGACTCAGACCTTCGCTCACTAGGAGAGGGTAATCCACTACGTAGGCTTTGTGCGGGTTGGTGAATCTCATATGTCTTCGAATTTTTGGTTCTAGGTCATGCCGGTTTCCTCACAATGTTTTCCTTCACCGTTTTGAGAGCAGTGGTAATGAAATAAATTACTACTCGGCCACCACTGCTCTTAAGTTAGTTTGCATTTTAAGAAGAGTTTCTTTCACCTCTATATATTCTTGATCTATGTTTATCCTGTGAATACTGTGATACTGCATTATGACGTCAATGAAGGGCCGACTTCAAAATGTGCCTTTGAGGTTATACACAGACTGTGTATCTATTAGAGAAATGTCTTCTTAGACCGTTTAATCTCGACCCTTGTCGCTATTAGGCCGATTTATACAATCTAGGGTTAGCAATACATTATTGGGTCGGTGATTCACGGAGGTTGATGTTTTCGGAATACTTGATTGGGTAAAGATTTCAATACGAGTATTACTAATAGTATCTTTTCTGTTAAAGGGTGATACAACCGTCTCACACAAAAGAAATTACGAGAAATGATCGACAATTGTTGTTTTCACGATTTGTTCTTCGTTTTTTATGGTTTTGTACAAAAATTGCGTAAAATAGAATCCTATTACTAAGATTCCGCTGTGGGTCCATTTGTCTGTCTGTTACTAGGCTGTATCTCATGATCCGTGATAGCTATACAGTTGAATTTTTCACTGATGATGTACATATTTCTGTTGCCCCTATAATAACAAATACTAAAAACAGAATAAAATAAATATTTTAGTAGGGCTCCCATACAAGAAACGTTTTGGGGGTGTGCGAGTCCGACACGCACTTTTTTATGGTGGGCAAAAATCATCCCATGACAACCCTCGCCCTTGGGCGGAGCGTGAGGTAGTGTCAGACTCTTGCTGGCTAAAAACCCACCCCGTTCCTTCTACCCTTATACCAGGGCTTGAGTTCCTTTTCGGATAACCCTGGCCCCAGTAGGCTTCGACCCAGCTGGGCCCCTGCTGTTGCTGACAATTCCTTGAGGCGCGCGGGAACAGTACGCGCCGTCGACGTCTTGGGCTCGGTCCGGACAGTTACCGGACAGTCAGATAACGAGCTACCCATAGCTCGCCGTCCGTAAGCCTGCGTCTACGGTGGGATACGCACTTGGCTGGTTTTTTTTTGTTAGATTTTCAGACTAAAACTACACCTTCTCTCAATTGCTTTTTGAGTTCTAGGAACACGAGCATCCTTTTAGGTTCATGTTAATTAATCTACCCTGGAGCATTTTCGTAAAAGTTTCAGTTTCAATCTGAGTCCTTTACTAGTATTCCACCTATTTATTTCATTATAGTTGTATCGAACTAAGGTTGTGGTTTTGTACGCATCCGACCAAACAACCACTATTAGTACGGTGGCACTCGAAGTTTCAATTAATTTAGGAATATCAATTGATTTCAATAAAAACCTTTTGCACGTTTTTCTTCAAGTAAAATGGTGTTTTTGTAGAAGAAAATTATTATGAAAACAGCTTTAGAAATTAATACACATAGGCTATGGAGAGTAGATTAGAAAATACGTAAATGCATGTTTTATTTTTTACAGAAAATCCTTTTAAATCATCATTATTTCAGCCGATAGACGTCACAATGAACGATCCTGGGCGTCCCGCATCAATCGGATTCCCGCAATCATCAGGTTATTGGTCCACCATTTAGGAGGCTTTTTGCCGCTGCATCTTCCGGTACGTTGCCACTCCAGAAACTTTCGGCTCCAACGGCCATCTGTTCTGCAAGCAATGTGCCCTGCCCATTTCC
Organism: Mythimna lalbum; assembly: GCA_949319445.1. NCBI lineage: Eukaryota > Metazoa > Arthropoda > Insecta > Lepidoptera > Noctuidae > Mythimna > Mythimna lalbum. The sequence continues at coordinate 10,336,518 of OX439354.1, read as the reverse complement.
ACTGATTTTGCATGTTATGTCGGCAACCTTGGTTCTCCTGCGGATATCTTTTTTCATTTCATATAATTATATAAAAGGAAAAACTGGCTGACATATCAATGCACAACTGAAACTAAAGGAATTTGTACAGGGTTTCCTTTTATTACATAAGCGAGCACTAAGGGAGGATTATTCAAAATTCACCCATAAAGGGGGGATCAAAGTTTGTATGGAGAAACTGACTTTCACACGAACGAAGCCGCTGACAGAAGCTAGTCTTTAATAATGTTCAAGAACCTTCTTACTTAGCTAGCGTAACGTTTTCTAAAAAAACGGAATTAAAGCCGATCGAACATTAGTTTACGTTGTAACAAATTATACGATTCATTAAGTTCCTAAACGGACCTTGGAAAAGAAATGGGCTTAGATGCGTATTTCCAGACACAAGGCACAAATCGCCAAATAATTAGTTGACTCTTTAGAAAAGTGTAAGGAGCGAAAAATGGGTCCTGATTTAACAAAACACTTTGGTATTTAGATTTTTAAATGCGGCAGAAAAAATCTGCAAGATTTTTCTACTGAGTAAACAATAACCCAGTTTCCAGGGTCAAAATAACTACATTTTAGTTAGTCCGTATTATAAAAAAATATTGGATACGTAGTTTTTCTTTTTTTGATTACACAAATAATAACAAAGATATAGCTCATTAAAGTTACGTGTGACGTCACCCTGTGTGAATGCAGCACGGCGTGACGTTACACGTAACTCTAATGGGCTATATCTTTGTCATTTTTGGTTTAATTTACAAATAAAAAAATACGTGTCCCTAATATTTGAATAATCTAAAAGACGGACTCATTACATTTTTTACGGCAACTAGCCTATTACTGTACCTACTCTTGTCCAGTAAATGTATCTACATCAGAATATCAATTGATTGATGGCCAGAGTTGAACGAGGCTCCTTTTACAAGATGATTTAAGCCAGAACTAAACTGCTACCACGCACACGTGTAACACGCCTGATTTGTACATAGAACGACGTCGCATGGCGTGTTATAAGTGTACCTCTAAAGTCTAGTTTTCATACAAAATGTAAGGAGACCGACGCGGCCAGATCGGCGTGGCGTGGCGCACGTGTTAGCAGTGTAGTTCTACCTTTATGTACGCATGAAATAAGCATAATTAGCCTTTTAATGTTCCCACTGCTGGAAGTCAGGCCTCCTCTTTAAGAGTGGGAATGGGCCGTAGTCAACTACGCGGGACCAGAGCAAATTGATAGATGTCATTATATCTTTGAATTTTTAGCTCTAGGATATACTGTACCCCTCACGATGTTTTCATTCACCGTTTTGAAAGCAGTGGTGATCAAATAAATTATACAAAGAAATTCGCCTGGCTGGGTTTGAACAAATAACCTACAAAACGCGTCTATCCTTACTAATATTAAAAAAGCGAAAGTGAGTTTGTTTGTTTATTTGTTTGTTACGTCTTCACGCCTAAATGGCAAAACCGATTTTGATGAAACTTGGTACACGGATAGACCATGTCCTACACATAGGACATAGGATACTTTTTTATCCCGGAAGTATGTTCCCTTGGGATAATTTTCTGCTATCACGCGGGCAATGCCGCTGAGAGTAGCTAGTTTGCAATAATTCATTGTAGTTAAACATTTCTATGAAAATAAAACTGTGACAATGAAAAAGACTGCCTTATCCCGAAGAATTTTATCCGAAAATGTATTCAGGAATCTCATAAGCTTGTGCAAGGGAGCGTTATTAAAGCCGATGGAACAAGGGTGACATGTAAAGGACGAAAGTTATTGCGCCCGTTTTTCTCGACTCTTCAGGTATGCACGTATGCACCAAAGTAAGTTATGGGGCAAAGGGATTCCTTTCCATATTAAGCAGGCAGATGATCCTGTAAAGAAAACAGCCGCTTTTTCAAACATTTGGGGAAAAATTAAAATGGATTGTGAAACGAGATAACACAGTTAATGAAACGTTTTTCATGCGAATTAAATTCGCTTTACAAGCTCTCAAACACTTTGTGAACAATTTTGAAGCTATACCTAGTTTGCACAAAATTCTATAAGCTCCATGTATTAGGCAACTCTAGGAGTCCTTTTTTAGCTGGAGAAATCATCCCATAACATCTGAGCTCTTGGGCGGAGCGGGTGATAGTGTCTGAGTTTTACTGACTAAAAATGCACTCCTGATCCTTTGTTGCCTTTCGTACCGAGGCCGAATCTTCCTTCCAGAAATAAAGCCTACTGGGAAGGCTTCGACTCTGCTGGACCCCTACGGTTTGCTGAAAACTCCTTGAGGCGCGCGTGGAACAATACGCGCCGTCAACGTCTTGGGCTTGGTCAGGACGGTTACCGGTCGGACGGCGAGCTACCCATTACCCTCCTTCCACAAGCCCGTGCCTACTACTCTATTATCTGGTATTAAAATTTTCCCACATACCTTGCGTTTTATTCGGGGTCGAATAATAATAATAATAATAAAGGTTTATGTGGTCCCAATCGTGATTTCCACAACAGGTGTCATCCCGCATCATCTCTTCCATAGTCTTAAGTTATTAAATCTTAAAGACATTTTTTACATACCCTTACAAAAAGCTGCCATCTTGAACACATGTCGCATTGTCAGAAAATTCTTACAAATAGACGAACACGAAATAGGTCTACCTCATAACGTATCCTCCACATAACACACCACACGCTACATTTACTTGGCCTGGCCCGTAAATGTAGTTAAACACCAGCCCAAGAGCTGAGAAGTAAAAACCGAAACAAAAATTATAATAATAACCATTTATTTCAGGCATCGAAGGCCCATAGAAAAAATACATAAAATAATCTTATAAAATAATAAACTAATAAATATCATAACAACAAAACTTGAAACTATTTATAATTTAACACATCGGCGTCGTGTTCCGCTGCGTGGTGTCGCGTAGCCGTCCTCGGAAACGTCGATACACGACACCTTTCGGCCAAAAGTCCTCTCTCAAAAAGGTCTCCAGATGGTGGGTTGGAACTCGTATCACGAACGACTTGAAGTTGGTGTCGTGGCGCGAATCCAGCCTTTCGACCCTCAGAGTCCAGTTGCTTTTTATCTTCATATACTCTACGACTTCCTCAACCTTCGTAGAGCAATGTAGACGTGAAATATACAGCTGCGTCGTAGGCACAGCAGGACGCAGCAGCATATTTGGTCCAGTCGGTGCGGTACCGCACAGGTTACGGGAACAGGGCTTCTTTTTCTTCTTCTTTTCCACTCTAGTGAAACCCTCTTCATCAACTTGGACCATTTTTGGCAAGGAGCCACGGACCGCTGTCAGGGTAGTTTGAGAACCCGTTTTCACTTTGTCCCCTATTTTTGCTGGTCGCTTAGGTTGCGATGTACCTGGTTTTCTGGTGATGGCAACAGCAGCGTAGGCACGTTTAGGGGTCAACGTACCTACGTGTGACGTTTCCGCAACCGGTGTAGAGGCGCGGGCGACGGCGACGGCGGGCGGCGCTTGCTCAGCATTTTCGGCAACCGGTGACGCACTTGTGTTATCGAATAGACCCCTAATAAAACGGGACAAGAGCAGGAAGATGATGATGTTCATTACTTTTGATTTTAAGATACCGGGGGCATTAGTAGACGTCTGAAAGGAAAGCCAATGGTCCTGGAACGCAAGGGTGAAGAAGGAACATAGGTGTGGTTTTAGTCAGTAAAAGTAAAGAAAGAAAGAAAGAAAGAAAAAGTGTTTATTTGCGCCCAACATGACGCATATCCCAAAAATAAATAAAAATAAACAAAATACCAATATCCTACTTAAAAACTATCAGCTAGATAGGATATGCGTCACATCAGCGCAAAACGGCCAGTACTCAGCATAATGCTGAAAAGTCCGACACGCTTTCACGCTTCACTCTCGAGCGTGAAAAGTCTTAAGATATTTTCACCTTAACTCTTGAATCGTGATAATTAGAGACAATAGAAAGACAATGGGTGCGTGAACGCGATTATGTAAACTAGTTATGAATATAGTTAGATTTTCTTTTGTATTTCTGATCCCTGCTAAAAAACAAATCCAAGGAAATGCCAGGGTAAAAAAGTTTTGGAGTTTTGCTCTAGAACGAGTCTAAGACTCGCTAGGATCTAAATTACCAAAGAGAATTAAAACTACGGAAAAAGAATTTTGCCATTCAACTTGTTTAAAAAGAAAGGTGCAGTTAAAGTCAGTGAGGCGGTATAATGAAGTGCCTGTAATTAACATGACAGAAGTACTAATTATGTGCAACTATTAGTACCAAGTAATCAAGATTTTTTAAATTGATATAAACTAGTACTTGACTGTGATCCCACCTGATGGTAAGCAGTGATGCAATCGTCGATGATGAGGCGCAATAGTTTATTTAGAGCCTATTCTTTTTAACCTTGAAGATACCTAAATTATAATCGGACTGGAAGACTTCAGCAGGCAACTTGTTCCAGTCTTTCGATGTATGTGGTATAAATAACGAGGCGAAACGCTTAGTCCGAACCGTAGAGGTTTCAACCACCTAAGGGATGATTCTCGTCGTACGTTGGGTTAGCACTGGGCAGTCTATCTTTGGAGTTGTTACAAAGTTCTTTAGATATTATTTTTTCGGAAGCACCTTACAACTTATGGCTGGCACGTTTGTCTAGAGGTTAGTGACTCTTACTGCTATACCGGAGGTCGTGAGTTTGATACCCACGCATATCAAGACTTTCGTGTAATGAGCATGATTGAGCGAGGAGAACGCATTTGATAATGACAACATCAAAAACAAAAACAAAATATGTCAATAAGAATGTTGTCATCATGGGAACTAAATACTGCCACCGTACATTTTTATTGATAAATCGTTGGCCCGGTATTCGTACCAAAAATCAATATAAAATATCAATCTAGTGGTTAGAGGCCCTACCTACTAAGCCAGAGGTCGTGGGTTCGATTCCCACCCAGGACAAATGTTTGTGTAGAGTACGATCATTTGTCCTGTGTCTGGATGTAATTTTATTTATAATATGTATGCATAAGAAATATTTAATTATATGTAAGTATGTTTATCAAATGTCTAGTACTTATACCACAAGCTTTCTTTGCTTGAGACTAGATGGCGTTGTAGTAGTTGTAGAATATTATTATAAAAAAAAAGGAATTACCAGGAAAAACATTGTAACAAATACAATTTATATCAAAACAGTAAAACTTCCTACTCTTTATTTACTGCTCTCTATTAAAAACAGTGGAAAAACGTGAATAATAAAAGCATGGCGGATAGTTGGGTTGTTCCAAATTCAACCTGTTGGTCTTGCAGCCTTGCAGTCAGTATATTGCTACTACGAATCAGAGCATACTAGCAGGATTACAAACTAAACCTAGGATAGAAAATAAAATTCTAAAACTGGGCAAACCTTACAAACCGTGTGTTAGGTTTGTTTGAATTTTTGAAGCTGAAATGGGATTGCATCGAGACTCGACTTGTATTTTTTCAGATTGGGGTACCATAACTCATTGTATGTAATGCATAAGTCGGTTTAAAGTAACGTCGTGATATTCATCATCATCATCATTAGCCTTTATTAATGTTCCCACTGTTGGGTCTCAGGCTTTCTTTCTCTAGGAGAGGGAATGGGCCGTAATACACCACGCGGGCATGTGACATTCACCAACCCGCACTGGGGTTGGTAAATGTCACAATTGTCTTCGATATTTTTGGTTCTAAGACATGTGGGCTCGAACCCAGCCAGGCGCATTACTTTGTGTAACTTATTTCATCACCACTGCTCTCAAAACGGTGAAGGAAAACATCGTGAGAAAACAGAGAAATTCAAATTAAAAAAAACTTTTTACAAAAAAAATATAACCGACTTCAATGATAAAAAACACTGAAAAGTATCAAATAACTTTAATTTTGGAAGTCGGTGTTTCTTTAATAGTTTAGTCTCTTCGTTATTTAACACCGACTTCCAAAATTAAAGTTATTTGATACTTTTCAGTGTTTTTTATCATTGAAGTCGGTTATATTTTTTTTGTAAAAAGTTTTTTTTTATTTTACACTTTTTAGTTACGGTACCACCACTAAAAAGTACCCCTCAGTCAAACTTAAATACCTTATAGTCAGAGCGCATCTCATAACGGTTCTAATAATCCCAAACACGGTTAGATTACATTAATTTACCTTTCGGCTTCATCATCAGATCAGTTCGATATATCCTCTCCCCCTCTTCTTTCAAACAGTCATTAAACTAGATGCTGGAGAGGGAAAGGATATATCGAACTGATCTGATGATGAAGCCGAAAGGTAAATCTTTCAATCAGTCATTAGACTAGATGCTGATAATCCCGGCTGTAGCATCAGGCCAGATTTATGTCAACATTGCAATGAACTTAAAATTTAGTCCTGTTTAAAATGAGCCCAAACACGACTACGGTGCTGTAATTTCAAGGTTTGTACTTTTCCTGATGCTCCTGGCTTCAGCATCAGGTCTCTATGTACTTCGGTGTTCTTTATTAGCAGTACGTTTATCCACACATCGAGCCGTTTTCAATGAGCCTAAACTCGATATATCTGCTGTTTGTTGTCGAGGACTTAGGTACTCTGCAGACTATCCTGACTGCAGCATCAGGTCATGACTTGATGATCATGAGACCAAATGTGGCAAATGCCCTATCAAACATCAAAACAATTTACTAAAACAGTCCTTGCCTGTTCGAGTAACTTCTTACTGTTAAGGAGTTGTACCTTCCATCATCAGCCCAGCTACCTGAGATGGTGACGACCATACGCAAATACACAAGATACTTCATAAAATATGCGAAAATCAATAAGTGAGCCTATAAAATTTGAAGGTTGCCCTCGATTTCTCCAAGATCCCATCATCAGATCCTAATTTGGTGATAATGGGACCACCTCAGAGCTATCTACTTTCGAACAAAAAAAGAATTTTGAAAATCCGTCCACATTTGGGGAAGTATTCGACGAACAAACATATGAAAAAAAAAAAAAAAAAAAAAAAAACATACAAACAGCCGAACGTAGTACCTCCTCCTTTTTGGGAAGTCGGTAAAAAAAAAGTCACATGTAGGCCTACGTCAGCACATTAGTCAGAATGTAGACGAACCAATACGCTTCCAATTGGTCGTTTCTTATGGAGAAGAACCGGCAAGAAACTCTCTTAAAAAATAAGTATGAGAGGACAGTATCTCATAAAGCCAAAATAATACAAAAAAATCCAATAAAACAAAAATAAAACGAAATATCATGTAATGAGTCTAAAAAGATTGTTGTAGAGCTCAAATGTAGAAATACGATAATGTTAGAAGTTAATAGTTTTGAGAATAGCACGCTGAGACTTTCTACATCAAGGAATTTAATTTAGGAGGTATCCGCCTAAACAGGAATGCAATAGGTTAAAACAGATTGAGCAGGGACTGAATATGTGCTAAGTTAGATTTGCTGAAGAGTGAATGTTGTAGTGTTTTGTGAATCAGATTCATTTTTTCAAACGACAACTGATATATTCACAAATTTTATCAAGTGCAATTATTTTGTTTGAAAGTTTTTTCCTGAGATATTCTTACCCATAATATATATAAATATATATTGTCCCAATTCCGGGCAAAAGCCTCCCCCAAGTCCTTCCAGACATTCTTCTCCTGTGCCGTCTCGAACTAGTTCTCGTTATATCTCGCCACCTTTTCCTAGGGCGGCTTCGACGGCGCTTTTCCTCTGCAGGACCCCAATGCGTGGCGACACTTGCCCAGCGGTCCCTTTTCATGCGGCTGATTTATATAGATTTACATATTTTTTAATTTAGATTTTTAATGCTTTTTGAAAAAAAATCTATTGAAATATTTAAAAATATAATTTATAAATAAATATTAATGAATCAACGGAATGATATTATTTTACAATAATTTATTCATAAAGTCTATTATAGCAGAGAATCATTTTAGAGCAAAAACATACAACTCAACTGTCGTTTTTAATTTGGAACGCTGTGAAGTTCTGAATAGTGGGGACCGGATTATTAGGATTAAGTTGGCTTTCACTTAGATTTCAAACGTCTTATTTGAATTCTAAACAAGTCAGACTCAGTGACCGATCATCGTTGTTACTATAAACGCTTCGTCCATTTTAGAAGAATATTTTGCAGTCTTTATTTTGTACACACACAAAATAGTTTTAGTATATGCGAAACCAGAAACACGTGTCTAGTATTTTTATGTAAAAAAATCTATGTACAAACTTTCATAACTGTATCATGAAAAATCACAAAGTTGTAAGCTTGTTACGTTACCCGGTTCTCCGCACAAATACATGGTCGCCGGGTCATCCGAGCGCCAGGGGTCGTTTTGCTCCCGCTCCCAGCTTTGCGCTGGCTCCTAATGCCTGCTATGACCAGCCGTGACCTATGTTGTAGTTAGTGTCGGTAGTGCCCAACTTAAGAAATTTTTAATTTTTTTTGAGAACAATCCATTATTTTAACGAAACAACAACATACCATAGCATGCACAATAAAATCGAACAAAAAAACTAACGAGCAATGTGTACCACCGTTTAGGAGAACATACATTTTTATTTATTACAATACATTGTACCTACATGTTTTTATGTGGAAATTTATGCTGGCAGAATGCAAATAGAGTCGCTGTGGGGAATTGTGGGCAAAAACACGAATTACAGCGAATCTGGGCAATACGTTAGTGGCGTAAGTGGCACATTATGTTTATGGGAAAAAGGAAAGTTACTGTTTCAGCTGTTTTACGATTCACATTGCGCTGAATGCGTTGTGGTGGAATGAATCCTATTACAATGTATTATGTTAAGCATGCTTCATTGTTGCATGGTTTTAACATTTATACATTTATTGCATTACTGTATAAAATTAAAAAAAAATTGTTTTAACATTTAAACATTTATTGCATAATAATAAAAAAAAATGTTTACGAATCGTGGTTTACAGTTGAGTAATAATTATTTTGTCAGAATTCCGAATATTGAGTCACTTCATTTTGTCAGCACTGAGACTGTTTTTCGTAATTTTTTATTTTATTTTAAACTAATTCTGTAAAGTGAATAAAACAAAAAATATATTCAAATCTGTCAATGTGTTTTCGAGTTTTGACAGTTTTGACTAATGAACAGACATTGATTTTTGTATGTAGCTATTTTTGTATATGTAACAGTTAGTATGCACTAAATGCCACTAATTGCTTGCCAATTCCTAAAGAACACATCTAAGTTGTCCCACCGTCTCCGTTGTGGTCTGCCGCAATCCCATCCGATTTCAAGGCATCAATTTTGTGTTTTCAAGCCCATCGTATCATCAGTTAGAACTGGGTTTTGGAGCGCAGTATAGTGTTTCGAACGTGATCCGTTAGTTTAACACTAAGTGGACTGCGCTCTCACACGTTACCAAACCTCGAGTTGACTTTGGATGTTAGTCAAAGACCAAGTTTGTGCGCCATATTTATCTGCCTATTTTGTGGTCGAAATTGGGAGAGCATACAATTCATAAGCTTTCTTCTTCTTCAAACTAAAAGCTAGTTTAACTAGTTTCCTTGCCTGGCCCGGAATTCGGCCATGGCAATGCCGTCCGCTAATGCTGTCATTGGTCTCTACGTGAGCAGGTAACAGGGCACGTGATGCAGGACGGAAGGTGGGACATGTTCTGCTGACATAGGCTTTCATGGACTAGTAGCTCGTCTATTACTTCTTTTAGTTTGTTTTGTTACTGTAGTGTTGGATGTACCGAATAAAAATCTATTCTATTCTACACATTTTTTTATTCCATCCCTTGTTTTGCCTTCTACGAAATATTTCTATCTGGTCCAAGTATAGATTCTTAGAAATATTGTACAATCTCCTTGCCTACGTATATGTTCCTTGAAGCCTTTAATACTCGACAAAATTCCAAACCGATATCGTGATTTTCCTTAAAGAAAAGTAAATAACACAGTCTGGAAATCAAATCCATGATTTTGCACTCAAAAGACGGCACTCGGTATAATAAATCAATATTGACCCAAACAGAATACAAGAGAACGTGCGTGATTTACTAAGTAAGTGCGTAAATCATTATTTTTCGATTCTTCTCCGCCCGCGCCGATTTAAGAACAAACTGTGTTTTGTAAAGAGGGCAGATAAGCCCTCTTTGTTCCCTCTCGTATAGCGTCTATGTTTTATATTTGTTCCGTCGTTCAATAATACTTTTCTGTTCGTGAAAGTTTCAACAGAACGTTTTAGAGATTTGAATTCAACAATATTATTGTTATGCCTTTGTGACCTATTGAATAAAAATTGTGGACGACCATTGAATCCATCCATCCATTGAATTTTCTAAATTGGGTCCTTTTATGTTGCAATATTTGGTTGCGGAAAATCAATCTGATTACAAAAAAAATATCCTTATAAGTAAATCTTACACATTTTCCGCGGTTAGAATCGAGATTTTCAATTATTTTAGTTTTCTGGCAAACTATAATTCTAGACCCACTCAAAGTCAAAGTCACGGTATAGATCCACTGAATATATTTTTATTATATCTACCTCATACTGTCCCGCTGCTGGGCAAATGCTTCCCTCCATTCCTTCTAATGTTTCCGGTTTTAAGCCACCTTTTTCCGATTAACAAAGAAGACATTCAAGTCGTCCCACCATCTCCTTCTTGGTCTGCCGCAACCCTGTAGTGCGATTTCAGGGCACCAATTTTGAGTTTTCCTGACCCACCGACTAACTACGATGCTTAGTTATTGTGAAAAAAAAAACATTTAATAAGAGCCAAATGTTGAGAATTTTGATGACATTGTGACTTCTGAAATAAGAAAATGAAACATAATTAGAACTAGCCATGAATGCATTTCAAAGATGATAATGTTGCGCTAAGTTTCCATTCGTAAGATTTGTAAATTCGTTATATTATGCCATTAACGAAGCTCACAAACATAAGTCGAAATGATGTTGGCACGAAAGAGAGTTTAACGCTTGATTTACCAAACATAATACACCCAAATTGACTTAAAAAAAATAACTGGCTACTACTCATACTATGGTTAAATATGTGCTATAATAATATTTCAAGTTGTTTCATTATTTTGTTCAAAAAAAGCATACAAAGATGCGCTAATAATTTGCCGCGGGTGAATTTTTACAAGACAGCCTTAAGTTCACTGAATGTAATATAAATTATTTAAAGAATCATATATATACTTATGGCACACATTGTCTATATAGTTCGTATTGTACTCAATAAACTCGTCCATCAAAAAGTAACAAATTGCTCAAACATCTCATGTAACTGAGGCAACTACCAGGAGTACAGAGATGCACAGGAAGTGATAAACGACGTCACTTGTTACGTTCGTCACGAACTGCCAACGCGATCCACTCGTTGATACTTGATGCTCGAGATCTACTCATACATTATACACGCTTGTGTAATGTGCTAGCAAATCGCCTGACTCTTCCTGTATTTTTTGTAGGACAAACTGTCTGCATTTATCACTGTTTTCCATTCATTTTATCACATTAGATGATATAGTTAGCAAGTGTGGGCTAATAGATTGTACATTCAGTCAAAAAAGTATCGGGAATGGATGATTTGTTTATGGTTCCAAATTCAAATTTTTGTTTTTTTTTTGTAGTTGTTAGATTGGCACAACTGTTTTCCATTTTGGCGCGGAGTTTGAGTTGCATCTGTTATTTATATTAAATACAGTGCTGGTTTTAGTAATATCATATATAGTGTGTATTGCGAATTTCATAATGGACAAAAATATCGAACAAAGAGTTTGTCTTAAATTTTGCATCGCCAATAGAATTTCGTGTTCGGAGTCACTGAAAATGTTACAGAAGGCTTACGGTGAATCGACTTTATCAAAAACTCGTGCTTATGAGTGGTTCAAAGCGTTCAAGTTCAAGCGGTCGAGATGTGATGGAAGATTTGCCTCGCTCTGGTAGGCCGTCAACGTCTGCAACTGAAGTTAACATCGCAAAAGTGAAGGAAATAGTGACTGAAAATCCCCATTCAACTCTGAGAGAGATAGCCGCCGACCTTTCTGTATCTCACGAGTCGATCCGTACCATTTTAACTAATCATTTGGATATGAAACATGTTGCTGCTCGGCTAGTCCCAAAAGATCTGAATTTTCTTCAAAAACTCAATCGCATGAAAGTCGCTGAGGACATGCTAGAACGAGTCAGTTCGGACCCAACATTCATGAAACGCATTGTTACTGGTGACGAGACGTGGGTTTACGAGTTTGACATGCAAACTAGTCAAGAAGCTTCGGAGTGGCGCCTTCCAACTGATCCGAAACCGAAAAATCCACGCCAAAGTCGATCAAAAGTCAAAGTCATGTTGACTGTTTTCTTTGACTATCGCAGTGTTGTGCACTCTGAATTCTTACCGGAAGGTCTAACGGTAAATAAAGAATATTATTTGAGCGTTATGCGGCGTTTAAGAGAGCAAATTCGACGAAAAAGGCCAGATTTGTGGAAAGAAAATTCTTGGATTTTGCACCACGACAATGCGCCTTCGCACAAGGCTATCATTGTGAACGAATTTTTGACCAAACACTCAACAAATACCATCCAGCAACCAAGATATTCACCAGATTAACAGACCTTTTTCCTAAACTCAAATTACCACTTCGTGGCACCTGTTTTCAATCGATAGAAGACATAAAGGAGAATTCGCGGCGAGAACTGAACTCAATTCAGGAAGCAGCGTTTAAAAAATGTTTTGATGAATGGATTATTCGTTGGCGCAAGTGTATCGTTTCTAAAGGAGCATACTTTGAAGGTGATAAAATAAATTTGGATGAATAACAGACATTTTGTGTATTATTGATCTTTTCCCGGTACTTTCTTGACAGAGTAGTATGTTTAATATGGTAGGTAGTTTAATTTTGTATTGATAGCTTTTTGTTATTCTCTTACATAACCTAATTGGTAATGGTTTTATGACTATTTAAAATGCTCGCTTCCAGTCGCTTACCAAAAGTTGTCTACATTTATTGTTGCGGAGTACTAGGAGAGGAGACAAGTGCAAGAGGTTTTAAATGTCGCGACTTGTACGTCGCGAACTCCAAGATTGTATAATCAAGTTAACTGCCGAATAACACGCCAGTTTGAAAGTTATAAAATTATCAATAAAATAAATGGCCAAGTATTAGATTTTCGGGTGATGGGAAGTAGAAGTTTGAAAGTCATTCAAGAGAGTTAAACACATTGAATTATTTAACACAAAATTGTTATAATGTAAAACATACGGGAAATTCGCCATTTTCCTCCATGTTCTACTCACTTTACCTATTATAATGTGATGGAGTCAACTTTTACGACATAGAATAAAAGGCTCAGTTGACAACCGTTAAGGTTCTATCCTTACGTCGACAGCTTGTAGAGTATTTCGCCAACGCTTTTTATGACGTCATAAAACATAGTGACCTTGAACTTTTCGTAGTAATGTTCTTTTTTAAGCCGCAGTTCCACTTTTCCGTGAGATGCATGGGAGGTATGCACGAGTTCCTTTGTTTGCTAGCCGAAGATATTCACTTGTACGTACCTAGTTAGGTGCTGGGTCACAGTTTTAGAGATATGTGGAACTGAGAGTAAAGTCCCGCAAACCTCCTTTGAAAATGGAGGATCCTCCGACCAGACAGGCTGTTATAGTCTGGTGGGCGACTGCCCGATAGTTGATGTCAGGCTGTCGTATATGTTCAAATCGCGCGGAGAACTTTGATTGCGCCATGCAGGATTTCGTATTTTCTTCGTAGTTCTTATGTGGCGTCATAGTCATTGGATCCGATTGATACTTTGACTCCACGATTCAGAACAATAAAACGCCGACACAGTGTAGGTATTAGTATAGATTATGTTTTTCAATATGTATTAGTTAATTAATTTGTATGACCATTTGTGTATTTTGTCTATAGTCTATGGGCCCCAGTTGCCTAATATAACAAATAACTATTATTGCTGTCATACACAGTGAAACACAAGTGCACAGTTTAGGTCGAAGCAGTTCCTTAACGTGGCACTATAACATAACAAGCTACTCAAGAAATATAGTTGGGTTTTAGTTATTCAAAGTCCTCTTTGCTCTAACTCTGTTCACTCAGCGAGACTAGGTATTTGACGAAATCTTACCAAAAACAGGCCGGAGCAGCAATGGAATCGCACCTTTATTCGATCTTCAAGTTAAGTAAATAGCCTACCTGCCTACCCTCTAATCTACGTCATCGTGACGATTTCAATAGGCACAACGGTGAATAGCAGACTTGAGAATAATTGGATTTTTGATAGAAATTCTCAGCTTTACAAAATGTTAGGCGTTTATAAGTGCCGTTTAGGGTCTATTTATTGTGTTGTACTTATATTCATCTTTATTTATGTGATAATAATCATATTTTTACATAATTCACTTTCGAGATTTTCGTATTTCGTATCTCTAGGTTTTTTTCATCTCAAAATGTTCAATTCTGCGTAGCCTTTTCCCAAATATGTTAGGCTTAGGGTAGGCTATCTGCTGGATGTATATAGCTGGATATCAGTATTTTACATAAAGCCATTGCCTATCAGACCCCTAATTGGGTAACACGATATCCCTTAACAAGACTGGAGTACTGCGAATACTTCTGATTATCCATAACAACATTTTTATAACGTAACAAAATAAAAGTGCGGGAATCTAGAGTGGAGGTAGCTCGCTGTCCGACAGTCCGGTAACTGTCCGGAACTGAACCCAAGTCGTCGACGACGCGCACGGTTTCCGCGCACCTCAAAGAGTTGTCACCCAGATGGGCCCCTGCCATCTGGGTCGATGCCTACTAGGGCCAGGGTTAGTTTTGAATGATAGCTTAGCCCCAGTATGAAGGCACAAAGGAACAGGGTGGGTTTTTAATCAGTAAGAGTCTGACACTATCTCCCGCTCCACCCAAGAGCGTGGGTTGTCACTGGATGATTTTTCCACCAAAAAATAAGCTATTCTCTAGTACTACGAAAGCTAGGTACTTGGTACTAACGCATTACTAATACTTGGCTTCATGATGTAAAAACCGCTTAAAAACACCTCCTAGTTCGTAATTTTTCTTCGTGATTTCGCAATTATTTGAGTTCTGAGAGGAATAACAATTTTATTGTTTTTGCGTTATAAGCCGTTTTTTAAAGGGGTGATTTATAAGGTTCGGGTTAATTGGAGAAAAATAAATATTTAACAAAACTGAGGAACAAGCAATGGTTTTTTGTGGTAAGGCGTATCAGACATTCAGCCACTATGTTACCTTTTCTGGAGGTTCTTGTACCGGATTCGTGCGGAAGTGACCACTGTGCGGAACGCCCGGAGGACATGGTGGAGCACACAGTCAAGGTGTGCCCTGCCTGGGCAGAACACCGCCGTGCCCTCGTGGGGGCAAAGAAGGAGACCGACCGCATCTTTACTAAAGTGTAAAAATGATACTATGTAACAAAAAAAAATACGTGTCTTATTATTCACTAGGCGGCATTATCCGCCTAGTGAATATATAACTTGTGAATATATAACTTAAAGGGTAGCTTTGGTCAATTTTGCCCCAAAGTGGAGTAATAACAAATCGATACTTTCGCTTAATTAGTAAGATATTATGTTCACAATCCTACTAATATTATAAATGCGAAAGTTTGTATGTATGTATGGATGGATGTATGGATGGATGTATGGATGGATGTATGGATGGATGTATGGATGGATGTATGGATGGATGTATGGATGGATGTATGGATGGATGTATGGATGGATGTATGGATGGATGTATGGATGGATGTATGGATGGATGTATGGATGGATGTATGGATGGATGTATGGATGGAGGTATGGATGGATGTATGGATGGATGTATGGATGGATGTATGGATGGGTGTATGGATGGATGTATGGATGGATGTATGGATGGATGTATGGATGGATGTATGTATGGATGTATGGATGGATGTATGGATGGATATATGGATGGATGTATAGATGGATGTATGGATGGATGTATGGATGGATATATGGATGGATGTATAGATGGATGTATGGATGGATGTATGGATGTTTGTTATTCTTTCACGCAAAAACTACTGAACGGATCCCGATGAAACTTGGTACACGAGTAGACCATATCCTACAATAACACATAGGATACTTTTTATCCTAGGATGATGTACGCGGGTGAAGCCGCGGGCAAAAGCTAGTAATTATTATGAGCAAGTTGCTGACACGGAAAAACACTGCGACCAATTCTTCCATCACCAGACAAACAGATTGTTTTTACAATAAATATTTTGTTACTGCAAATGAGGAAAACTTCCGTTCACGGCTTTCCTTAAATAAATATTGCCATTCATAATCGAATATCATAATTCTCTGGCCGATTTTTGGTGTTGCCAACTGCAAAGTTTATTTTCGGTTATAAAGCAGGCGAGACTCGATCAGGCATTCGGAAACGAATATTTATTGCACGCGTTATCGAGTTACGAAATTAATTCAATATTCATGATATCATGGAGTTTGTGGGCAGTGGACTTTGTAAATGTATTGAGTAACAATGGTTTCCAAAAATTTCAGTTGAGCGGTTTAGTGTGGATTAATATATTGATGATATTTTATTAGTTTTGTGTATTTTGGTTCCAAAAAGCCTATTTAAGTAATCATGCCTATTTATATGAGGTAAATTAATCTTACTTGCAACAATCGACTACCTCACAAATATTTAAATAGAAAATCTCGACTCAATACTGAGAATAAAATACGTAGTTGCGCTACTGTATTATTAAAATTTCCAAAAACACAAAATATACCTATGAGAAATATTTATTAATTTACTTTTAAAAGACCATATAAGCTTTATTTTATACCAAGATGATGAATCACACAAAAAAAAATAAGGTGCTAATTACCTTATTTTTGCGCTTGACCGCTATCTCACCTGATGGAAAGCGACGATGCGGTCGAAGATGGAACGCGCTTACCTAGAAGAAACCTATTCACTCTCGACTTAAAGATTCCTGGGTTGTAGCTATCAGTAAACACAGACTCCGGCAAGGAATTTCACTCCTTAGCTGCACGTACAATGAATGTGTTTCCGAAACGTTTTGTGCGTGTAGGCGGCATGTCCACCATGTACCGGTGGAGCATCGCCGTACATCTGGTTGTCCGTTGATGGAACGGGCTAGGCGGAATCAGGTTATGCAATTCCGACGCACATTCCCCGAAATGCAACCGGTAGAAAACCGACAGGCTAGCAACTCGGCGTCGATGCTCTAGACTTTAAAGCCTCGAATCGACGAGTGTATCATCGCCAATTATCCTTTTGGCTCGCCTCTCAATTGCCTCAAGTGCATCAAGCTGGTATCGGACAGACTGTGATTTCAACGTATATCTATTATGTTTTGATTATTATTTTTGACATATAAATTATGTTTTTAAATATATCAAAAAAAAAAACAGTGTCTCGCTGGTACGGTATCGGGAACAGGGTCCAAGCTACCAGCGGTCAGGGCTCTAAAGAAAAGAACCTCCTAAATATACGAGCCGTGTCTAGGCGTATCGCTTTCGGAATCAAGTCCATTCAGCCTCCTTAGGTGTTGGTCGAAGCTCTTGGCTATTGAACCGGCTTGGCCGTTAAGCTATTGGCTGACATAACTATTAGTACAATGATCGCTAAGTCTACATCCCACATGTAGATAACCTCGCGGGCTAAATCTATTTATTATAATAATTTCAATTTAAAAAATATATATTTATAAATTGGCGGCTTTATCGCATTCTGCAATCTCTTCCAGGTAACCAGTAATGGACAGAGAAAATGTCGCAAAACCAAGTCAACGATACAAATATTTATCACGTAGCGTACGCTTCGTAGCCGCGTAGCAAAATGAATTTGCTGCGCTTGCTACGAGCTGCTACGAGTCGACACATCCGAGCGCGTTCGTAGGGACACATTGAAATTATGCGCGACATATTTTGTAATTGATATTTCCTGGCTTCAGCACATGCCATGTCGGCGATACTTCAACTGTCACTGCATTGACATAGTAGCTCCATAAAAGCAGTTATTAAACCTTTTAATGGAGGGTCGCGTGGCCAACATTGGCCATAATCTACAGGCGTCATAAAATAGTAGCACAGCCAAGATTTACGAGTTTACTCTCTATTCATTCAGCAAGCAATATCGATTTTATATTTCGACACCGAGAATCTGACGAAATAACTTATTTACTCTAACCTCCTGACAAACTACACTAAATCAGCTGACTTATGGTATTTGGCTCTAGGCCAAGCGAATTGAGTGATTTGATCAAGATCTTGGGCCAGATTTTCTTGGATTACGACCCAGCGTAATTTAGACATAGTCGTATACGGAACAGTTGAAGCATCTGTGTTTAGCGACTGCATTGTTTTGCTAGCGAAACTTGGCGCATGTCATTGCAGAGAGCTTTTTTTATTGATATAGATTGCGATTCCACCTGATGGTAAGCAATGATGCAATCGTTGATAGCAAGGCGCAGTAGTTTATTAAGAGCCTATTTATTCTATTCTTGAAGACACCTAAATTATAATCAGACAGGAAGATCGTAGCCGGAAAATTGTTTCAGTCCTTCTATGTAGGCTGTATATACGACGAGGTGAAACGCTTAGAACGGATCGTAAAAGTTTCAACAATGTAAGGGTGGATACTCGCGGTATATCGGGTTGTCTGATGGTAGAAATGAGATGGTGGAATCAAATCATGCAATTTCCGCGCACACTTTCCAAATTCAATCTGTAAAACACCGAAAGGCTGGCTACCCTACGCCTATGCTTAAGGCCAATCTTCAAAAGATAGTACTTAACCAATTCTGGATCACCAATCAGCCTCTTCGCACGCCTTTCCACCGAGTTCAAAGCTGCTAGATGGCATATTATAGTATTATGTCGGGTTGTACGATGGTAAAAAGGAAATGGTGGAATCAAGTCATTTTACCTGTGCGCCATAAGGTTCACACATACGCCACTGTCAAGTCTAAATGGCATGTTTGTCGTACCGTTAACGACTCTGGTTCGATTTGTATGGTTACCAGACAGCTAGACAGTGAGTTACTGAGCATTGCTCGTTGTTCGCTAGCCCGGCGTGAGGTTGCGATGGCTGGCCTCTTCCAATCTCCTGAACTTACCAAGGACTTAAGAGGTCTGAATAGCATCGGTAGACTCATAGTAAGGTTCAGTTAAAAACCAGCGTCAGGCAACTGCTACGTGGTGGCCTGGCTTTATGCTGAACTGGACTTATTTGGCACAGCCCTGAGACACGCAATGTTAAGATTAAGTGGTTAAGTTTTTATAATTGTAATATCATTGTGTGTGCTTATGCCAAATAAACGTGTTTTCTTTCTTTCTTTCTTTTAATCCTGTAATTTTTTGTCATATAAACACCCTGCAAAAAAAAAAAAAAATTAAAAGCAAAATTTTTATCGTTCGGTCATGCAGTTTCAGGAGTAAGTGGGTTGGGGTAAGATCGACATTGGGTTAAGAACGTATGAATCAATTATACCACTTATTTAGCTTTATTTTTAATGCCAGCCACATTGCTGGGCGAGGTGGAACATAATGACGCGGCATACAATATGAGTAGCATCAAAAATAAAGCTAAATAAGTGGTATAATTTATATTTATACGTTTTTAGCCCATTGCCGATCTAAGCCCATTGCCGATCTTACCCCAATGTCGATCTTACCCCAACGCACTATATACGATATTGATTGTATTGGGTGGTAAATTATGTTGCATACTTGGACTTCTTACTAGAACTAAGTTAAGGTTTTCCTTTACTTGAAAGCAAAGTAAGATTTTCATTACGTTCGAAGCGAGCACGAGCAATACATAGAAGTTTCTTGGACGTTTTATGTGTCGGTAGCTTAATGTAAATTTATTTGAGTGTAGTGAGTGGTCTGGTACCTATAGTATTTTAGCATCAGTGGCCATTTTATTTATTTAAACTTCACGTGTAGTACATAATGGTACTGGTAATGGTTATGTGAAAAGGAGAGATGAAACGCATATTGCTATCATAGTTATGAGTTTAAATGTTGATGGATGGAAAAGAGGGAGGCCAAAGAAAAGATAGATGGATTGTGTGAGAAGTGATATGAAAGAAAAAGGTCTGAATGGGAACACCCCCTGGTGTTCCATTCCTTCCATTCCTGGATCGCAAGGCAATGAGCGAGAGAAGCCATTGGAAGATATCCCACCATAAAAAGTGTATTTAAATATTTCAGTATTTCAATTATAAATTAAATGATAAATTAATTTTTTTCTTCATTAAAATAAGAAAAATAATATTTAGAAAAAATTAATAAATATAATTGACTGTTTTTCTAAGTAGGATGTATAAGGGTGTGCATCACTTCAGTTACAACTTGTTTAACGAGACAATTCAATTAAATTAATTTATTCACTGTTCACAATAGGTTTTTTTGACAGTTAACAATGTGACTTATATTCCTCTATTGTAAGTCTGCTGTCTGAAATAGGTTTTTGGAGAAAAACCTGTGGTACACAGCAAAAAAAGGAAAGTACATTGTTAGACGACCTTGAGTGACAGCAAAACTTGACTGACCTGTTGGTGTGGTTAGTGACCCTGACTGCTATGCCGGAGGTCGTGGGTTCGATTCCCATCTAGGAAAAATGTTTGTGTGATGAGCATTATCATTTGTTCTGTGTCTGGGTGGATGTATTTAGAAATTTATAAGTATGTTTATCAGTTGTCTAGTACCCATAACACAAGCTCTGCTTAGCTTTGGACTAGACTGCGTTGTGTGATAGTTGTGGAATATTATTATTATTAATACGGTTTATTGTTACAGAACATTAGACCATAAAAAGTTTAAAGAGACAACACTTTTTCCTACGCAAGGATTGGTTCCAAAATTTCACGGTCCAGTCAATTATTCAGTTTGTGTGACTACATTGTTCTCTAGTGGGCAATATATTTACAAAATAGGACGGTTCACGTGTGAGGCCGGCGGTCAATTAACAGAACACTGAAATACTGAAAAAAAAACCGTGCAATAGTTTCATTCTGTCTGGACAAAGAGTTTGCTTGTATTACATGTAGGAGCTTTACAGTTATTTATTGATGTACATATTTAATTATTGCGGACTTCCCCAGAGATAAGTATTAAATTGATTTATATGGAAACGGTTATGACACGGACTTGAAAATAAATGAAGGTGTAAATGGTCCCGGTTACGAAAGGCAAGAAGGAGCAGGAGTGGGTTTTTAGTCAGTAAAAGTCTGACACTATCTCCAGCTCCGCCCAAGGGCGGGGGATGTCATTAAACGATTTTCTCACCGCGAAAAAAAAACCTACTTTAAAAAAAATAACAATACCTATTTTTTTATAGGCGCCACTAATATTGCCACAGATAAAAGAGATATTGGCCAGACTTGCGAGAGTCAATTTTCTTTGTTAGCCTGTTTTGACTCACTCCTCCACTACTATATTTCGTGGGCCCATGCCACTTTCCAGTTTTGGCAACTCTGATTGGTGAGTCTTATAAATATATTATGTAGGTAAAAAATTAGCTGCCAAAAAGAAATTAAAAAAAATTAAAAAATCGTGTCTCAATTTTTTTTATTTATTACGTAGACATAAATAAAAAAATAAGCAACCATTTTATATACAGAGTTTCAACTTGTATATAAGTGCTAATTTACTATTGGCGGTCACATGAGTACGCGGGTCACACTTTCAAACACGCTCGTATTTTTGACATGACCCTTTTTATCGTCTTGCGAGACCGATCACCTGATAACGTAAGTCATACTCGTATTAAGAAAGGTCATGTCGGCCACCATTGTCCAAAGAATATATATATTGAATATTTACTGGTGGCTACCATTGTCTTTTTTATATATTTTTTTATTGTTGATAGGTTTGCGCTTGACCGCTATCTCACCTGATGGAAAGCGACGATCCGGTCGACGACGGAGCGCGCTTACCTAGAAGAAACCTATTCACTCTCGACTTAAAGATTCCCGGGTTGTAGCTATCAGGAAACACAGATTCCAGCGAGGAATTCTACTCCTTAGCTGCACGCACAATGAATGTGTTTCCGAAACGTTTTGTGCGTGTAGGTGGGATGTCCACCATGTACCGGTGGCGCATCGCCGTACGTCTGGTTGTCCGATGATGGAACGGGCTAGGCGGAATCAGATTATGCAATTCCGACGCACATTCCCCGAAATGCAACCGGTAGAAAACCGACAGGCTAGCAACTCGGTGTCGATGCTCTTGTCTGTCAAAGTGATGATGCCATCTAGCCGATTTCGGCCACAGCGACCACATTCTTTGGCATTTCGTAGTGGTTGTGAGCTCAGATCTGCTGCTCTTTTATGCGCCCTCATGTGTGTGTGTGTCATATCAAGTCTGACATAGTAACTAACGTGTTAAATAACAGCATCATGAAATATAGTGTGTAAACATAAATATTAAAAACTGGCCAAGTGCGAGTTGGACTCGCGCACGAAGGGTTCCGCACTGTCATTAGAAAAATACAAAAGCAAAAAGCAGGAAATCATATGGCTGACACCTATACGCCCATTCCCATTCCCCTTTTCCATTTCTATCATTTTTTCATTTTTGTTTAATTTATTTTTTATGTTTTGAAAATTATTTGTGTGTCTATACGGGCAGAATAAACATGTTTTCTTTCTTTCTTTTCTTACTATATTTTATGTTGTAGCTCAGTAAACGGTTTTTATCGATTTTCTCAAAAACTTGAATTTTACACATAAAAGGTCTTAAAGTCGCAACGACGATATTCGACTTGAACTCGAGCAAAAGCTGCCAGATTGAATTAAGTACGATAATATTATTTATACCCACACACAGCTACTTATCTACATCACGACGAACTCTAGATGACACTATAAAACGTAATGCATACCTCCATTTCTTTTACTATCGAAGGAAGTGAGAGAACGATAAATAAGACGTAAATTCAAACATCAGTCATGCGAAAAGAAACTGGTGAAAACATGTGAGGAATAAAGTTGGAGGAATTATTTGGTAGTTTGTTTGAAGTGCCGTATGTCCTAGATGGGTTTCTGATATCTGATTCAGACTGAAAACTTATTTTCTCTTTTATTTTTTTTTAGTCATCTAAATTCAGATATTATCGTATTCAGCTCGTTAATGTGTTGTTAAGGGTTCAATACCTCAAAAGGAAAACAAACGGATCCCTTATAGGATTATTTTGTTGTCTGTCCGTCTGTCTCACTGTCAAGACTTATCTAGAGAACGCGTGAAGGTATTAAGTTGAAATTAAAATCATATACTCATGTCTGCGGTCCCTTAAAGCTGCGAAAAATCAGACTCTTAGAAGTCTCACATCAAAATCTATTTCTAGTACCAAAAATATAAACCTGCTTTAATTCTAAGGAAGTCTGTGGAGTTTTTAGATTCATAGATTAAAAACTCTTTGGAAGAATATATTAAAACATAAAAAGTATTCGAATGTAGAATGGAATCCTATTGGAGAGACGTGACTTCGTGTTCGCTTTTTAAATAACAATTTGATTTTCCTTATTTAAAAAGCTTATGGCATCTTGGTGTTTTTAGAATCTACTGTGAGAAAAGTTTCAAATTAGTACCAATATTAAAAAGCTATATAATATTGATTTATTAGAATTTGTTCGGTTGAATGCGCTAATTTCAGAAAATAGTGGTTTGATTTAAAGTAGTAGATTTTTATACAAATGGTGAAAGTTGATCATTGTAACCGAGGCGGCATTCACCCGAGCGTTGGCGAAGGTTTTATGTAGCCGAGAGCTACAGTGACAGATTTGAGTGTCTTTTTTTTAAGTTTTTATTTCACATATTTACTAAAACGTCAGAGCTAGTGTGAGCTTGATAAAATAAATGTAATAGGAGAAAGAGCGAAGGAAAAGCGAGCACTCACACTTTTCAGCACTATTGCGAAAAACAGTCAATTTCGTGCTTAAAAGTGGTGGGATAAGACCGGGTTTTCGAGTAAGTGTAATGGAAAAGCCTTGAAGTGTAGTATAGCACATTTTTTGGAGGAAGGTTATAACTATGACTTCATGCTACGAGACTACGAGCCATCAGAGCGTAACAGTAACTAAAGACGTGGCTGAAACCGCAGGGGACTGCTAGTCCTTACTAATATTATAAAAGCGAAAGTGAGTTTGTTTGTTTGTTTGTTACGTCTTCACGCCTCAATGGCAAAACCGATTTTGATGAAACTTGGTACACGGATAGACCATGTCCTGGAATAGGAAATAGGGTATTTTTTATCCCGGAAGTATGTTCCCTTGGGATAATTTTTTGCTATCATGCGGGCGAAGCCGCTGGTCATTTACATGTTGAACGAAAAAAGATTTTTTGGATCACAATATTAGTAAGTACCTATGACAATGTCATCAATTTTCTAATTTTATAAAACGTTATTAGAAACATACTTTAGCAAGTATATAAACAAGTTTAAATTGATATTTTATGCCGGATGCAATGGGAACAATACCTGAGAGTATTGTTTGAAAGAGTTAAGATAGAATTCCCTGCTCACACGTGCGCCACACACGCTGATCTAGGCGCGTCAGTTTCACAAAACTAGACTTGTAGAGCTACACTTGAAGCCACGCGACGTCGTTCTACGTGCAAATCAGGTTACACGTGTGCATCGGTCTTACGTAGTTCTAGCCTTACTGTGGCCCTGAAACACAAAGGGCAACTGGACGAACACAGGTGGGTTTTATTCAATAAAAGTCTAACACTCCCTCCACCCAGAGTCGGTAGAAATTACTTAATGATACACCTAAAAAAGGGCTTAACGCGGTAAGTTATTTTGAATGGAATATTTTGAAATAAATCTATTCACCATTTTTAAACCGTAGGTAAAAAATTGTACCTAATGAGTTTTGAAACGTACGAGTACCTAAGTGAAACTAAACGTGTTTTTTATTTATGTTTAATAAAGCTGGCTTATAAAATAAATTACATCACACGATCTTAATATTTGATAACCTAATAATTTTATAGAGGAAAATTATTTATAACTACAACTTATTAAGTAATTGAACGAGTGTAAATAATTGTTCTGAAAATTAAATGAAGTAAGAAAATTATTTTCCAATAAACAACATTTGTCAGTTATCCAGTTTACACGAAACTTCGTACTTTGATTCCGTAAGGGCCAGCTCATACTTAGACGCGACGCGACGCAACGCAATTACGCTTGGAACGGCCAAATGTTTCGCACTGCCTAGTACCACAAAATATATAGGTACAAAGCGCGCTCGAACAACGCACACATAGACACTACTCACGGACACGATATCTCGGAGTGCCTCGGCCCACTCGTCGAACAGTTCCGGCACAAACGCTCATTAGTGTGCGTCCACCGAGCGTAGGTGTAAAAAGTGATGACATACATGAGATTGTCTGCTGTATTTATTTTATTTATTTATTTAATCTTCATGCAACACAAAGTACATAGGCGGACTTAATTGCCTTAGGCATTCTCTGCCAGTCAACCTAGGGTGGTGCAGAGACATTATGGTGGGCGCATATAAAGAAAATTTTATTTGAGAAAGAGTAAGAAAGAATACAATTGAGCCCCGTTTTCCGTTGTCACGACATGGCATGAAAACGGCTTGACCGATTTGGCTGATTTTTTTTTGTTGTGATTGTTATTGTGAGGATAAGGTTCTTATGGAAAAAAATAAAATAATGGTAGTGTAGGGTAGAGTAGGGTAGAGTAGGGTAGAGTAGGGTAGGGTAGGGTAGAGTAGGGTAGAAAGGGTAGAGTAGTAGGGTAGAGTAGGGTAGAGTAGGGTAAAGTAGGGTAGAGTAGGGTAGAGTAGGGTAGAGTAGGGTAGAGTAGGGTAGAGTAGTGTAGAGTAGGGTAGAGTAGGGAAGAGCGGGAGCGAAGCCGC
The DNA here is from genome assembly GCA_949319445.1 of Mythimna lalbum. NCBI lineage: Eukaryota > Metazoa > Arthropoda > Insecta > Lepidoptera > Noctuidae > Mythimna > Mythimna lalbum. The sequence goes on along the minus strand of OX439354.1, from coordinate 10,310,543 downwards.
GCGGGCAAAAGCTAGTATACTTATATATACTACATATATATTCATTTAAAGTAAGGACAGAAGTTTTAAGACGATTCTGCTATTGGTGAAGAAAATGATTCCGCAACTTCCGCTTAAATGCATACCGACTTTTGGCCGTCCTGATATCGAGAGGAAGCGCATTCCATAGAAGGATGGACTGTATATAGAAGGAAGAATGAATCAAATCAGAAGTATGAGAAGGACAGAGCAGTAGGAGATTGTTAGGAGAACGCAGATTTCTTGCGTGTGAAGAACAAAGATATTGAAAATGAGATATGAGTTAGGAAGGAAGCGTGGGAGAGTTAATCAGAGAGAAAAGTCTGGTCAGGGCGCGCAAAGATCTTCTCTGGCGTATAGGCAACCAATTGAGCTCAGACCTGAAGTTCGACACATGATCATATTTCCTCAGGTTAAATATACCGGATGCAGTTGTTAAGGAGTCTATCAAGTTTATCCAGCAAGTCCGCGTTCTGGTCTGGGAATAGGAAAAATCAAAGTGCACAAGCATTGTCTTCGTCTTTGCAGGTAAAAAGTTTCTCAGACGATACAGACACCGCCAAGTTCCGTTGACTTTTTGACAAACACTAGAAACTTGACTTTGCCAGCTAAGCGTCGAGTCAAGATGCAAACAGAGATCCTTTACATGTACATGGTCTTTGAGGCCGGTGGTACTAGATGCCCGGACACTGTACCGCAACTATGTCTTAATAATGTACCCTTAGACAGGGTAAATCAGTTTAAATACCTAGGGCATATAGTTACGGCTGACCTCAGAGATCATGCTGACTTAGAACGGGAACGAAGGGCTGTATCCAAGAGAGCCAATATGCTGGCTCGCAGGTTTGCACGGTGTTCTGACGACGTAAAAATCACTCTTTTCCGGGCATATTGCACGTCCATGTACACCTGCGGCTTGTGGGCTAGCTACACACAAAAGAGCTACAACACCCTTCGTGTCCAATTTAATAACGCCTTCAGAGCGGTGTTGGGTCTGCCTCGCTACTGCAGCGCTTCGGGTATGTTCGCATGGGCACGTACGGACTGTTTCCATGCGACCATGCGGAAGCGTTGTGCGTCACTTGTGCACAGGGTGCGGGCCAGCTCCAACATTGTTCTGAAAATGATAGCGAATAGGTTGGACTGTCCTTATGTGCGGCACTGCTGTAACAGACAAGTTACATACAGTGTCGCATATAAGAGACTAAGACATTTATAAATACGTATAATTTAATTTGATTTCTGTTTTTTTTTTTATGTTTGTATATTTGTAATGTCTATTGTTTTTGTTTTTGTAATGATTTTAATTTAGGGAATTTTGTGCTTTTGTGTTTATTTATTTTTAATTTTATGTCAATTTGAATGTTATTTTTTTTTTTTTTTATGGGTCTTAATAATGGTACCTGAAATAAATGAATTTTTTTTTTTTTTTTTTTTTTACACTTGGTCTGATAGGAATGACGGTACCTGTACCTATCTATTTTGTGCTAGTTCGGTACAGCAAGCAAGAGATTATCATAAAGCTGCATCGCGCTGTTGCTGTTTTCACAGTTTCTTTTGTTTTAATTATCTCACTGAAATTTAAACTATTTTGTGTAGTAAATAAAGAACAATATTGTATTTAAAATCCTTGCCTAAATGCGACGCCAGCCATGGAGGCATAACCAGGTGATGACATCAAAAAAATTTAATAGTGGCTATATGGATGCATTTATTTTCTTGGCGGTGCGTACTGCAGCACCGCCATGGTATCTCCGTTAGGCACGGGTCTAAATCGGCCAAATGCTCTCGCATACCAATGGACCCGTACCTTTGAATTTTTGATTAACTGCAATCGGTTTGCGAGTGTCGGAAAATTTTGGATTGCGGATCCTTGGCGAGCGAGTCCATCTCGCATTTGAAATATCTTTATGCTGTCGATATATATTCTTTAGTGAGAGCACAATATGCCTACTTTTAGCGCTTTACTGCTGTTTCGTTTTTACCATAGAGCGAAAACCAAAAACAAATATTCAAAAGTAAGCATGTTTCTTAGATGGCCTTCCTGTATATTAAGTATTTTTTTTATTAAAGTGATCGGTGTGGTGACGCTTGGGGTGAGATTTGTCCAACAGTGGACGTTTTTCGGCTGAAACGATGATGATGATCGTCAATAGGAATGTTGGTATTCTTATTGACGATCATCATCATCGTTTCAATGAAAATTTCAACTGCCTGCTTATTGTGGTTCTTAAGATACAGCTCCGTGATTGATAGACTGACGGACCAGCAACGTTTACTGATAGAGTTTTGTAGGTTGCTCTTTGCACATGGTACCTTCAAAAGTGCGCGAAGCTATGTTGCGTCGCGTCTCGATGTGAGCTGACCTTTAAGTGAGAAGTTAACAGATACCTTTTAAAGTTCGTAAAGTCATTATAAATAATTGTCGATAATATTGGAATTATTCGGTTGATGTTAACCGGAGTTTCGATCGTTAACGAAATTATTTCTGGTCAAGGAGTATTGCGAATTTCACAGTTCAGAAAACTAATTTGGAAGTTGATTGTTTTATAGGCTGATTTTTGTTTATTCTAAATGTCACGGGCCACAAAAAACGCCGCGTCGACCTTCTTTTTGAGGTGGCTTTTTTTTGTGGCTCGTATGCGGCAGTGTCGCTACAAAAAAACGCTTGAAGCGGCTTCAAGCTTCTCCGGACACAAGGTGTCGCACGCTTCAGCTGTTTTTTATGGCCGTTTCTAGCGTTTTTTTATGGCGGCGTTTTTTTGAGACCCGTGTGCGGGTATGCTACATCCTAAGTATAGTTAACAAAGATAGATAGGGCTTTTCTCGCAAAATACTTTCACATACAGCTCTAAAAGGTTTCCAAATAATGTTAATTCACACAAACCTCATATCAAACCCAAAAAAAAAACCAAAGGAAAAGAAATCATACTTGGAAACAGGCTTCTTTCTATACTACAAACCAAAATTACCTTCTTAAATTATTTCTAGTGCTAGCGCTAATAGGAATACAATATTCAATCAACATTTTCATTTAAGAAATACTAATTATAATTACAGTAAATAAAAAAAACCTACGCCAATTACAATTTCACATCAACTGGCGGCATTGCCATGCTGTATGGCAATGCTATACTCTGTCAGAGGTAAAAGCCAGCCCTTAAGTCACACGAAGTGTCAACTAGATGTTTCGATAGATCTTTATAAAACTTGTGAACATTCGAACCCCACTATGTATCGATATTTTTATTTTTCTTTCGTTACTTGATGAAATATTAGAAGATATAAATTTTGTTGTTTGCTGTCTAGCGCCTTTTGTTAATACACTTCTGGGCACATCTATTGGCCCACCTTGTATTTTCAGTTTCGTTTGGTCCTAGCTAAAATTTTATATTAGGTCGAGCAAAAAGTTTTTATGCAGTTTTGAACATGGCACATTCACAATTTCATTCAATAGTCTTTTTTTTAATTTCGAACACAGAATTTAAAGAAACAAAAGACAATTTGGAGCCTGTTTGTTGATATCAAACAATCGAATACTAAGAAAACTTGGTTTTATTGGTTTACTTGGATTTAATTGTTGAAAAAGTGATTGATATCTTTGGTTTTGCAACAAACATTACTTATTCTTAACATTAATTCATGAATCCCCAAGCGACCACCGGTGGCCGCGCATCTATTGTCTTACTATTGTGTCTCTAATTGACGGTATCTGAAGGGTTAAGGTGAGGTTCTATCAATAATCTATGGATACTTCACCTGAAGTCGCCGCCCAAGCTGTGGCACTTATTCAGGCCGGACACAGCCAAAGAAACGTGAGTGCTCAACTTAATTTAAGTCGATCTGCGGTCCGAAATGTTTATCGGAGGTACCTAGAGACTGGCGGCTTTGTTCGTCGCCAAGGAAGGCCACGATCTCGGGTCACAACTGAAAGGCAGGATCGATTCATCGTGACGACCAGCTTGAGAAATCGTCACCTTACCTCCATTGAGATACAAAACCAACTTCGCGACTTCCACGGAGCATCTGTGAGCGCTCGAACTGTTCGGAGAAGGTTAAAAGAACGCGATGTGGTACCACACAAGCCAGCTAATGGGCACAAACAAACGCGAGCCTACCGAACAGCGCGCCTTCATTTCGCACGCAATCATTTAAATTGGACACAGCAAGATTGGAGCCGTGTACTCTTTTCTGATGAGTCTAAAATTGTGTTACATGACAATGATGGAAGGAAGAAGGTCTACCGACGTAAGGGAGAGCGTTTCGCACAATGCTGCTTTGAAGAGAGGGTTGCTTATGGCGGTGGCTTATGGACTGTCTGGGGCGGTATATCCGCGAGCAGCAAAACTCAACTTGAGGTTATTACAGGACCACGGCTGCCAACATTAAATGCTGAAAGGTACATTCGTGAGTGCTTAGAACCTCACGTGATACCATACGCGGACTATGTGGGCCCAAATTCCCTTTTATGCATGATAATGCAAGAGCCCATGCGGCTGGCATCGTCAGGGAATATCTTCGGGATGTGAAAATCACAGTTATGGACTGGCCAGCCAGAAGCCCAGACATTAACCCCATTGAGCACATATGGGACGAGCTAAAAAGACGTGTTAGGGGTCGTCAGCCAGTTGCCCAGACGATGCAGGATTTGAAAACAGCCATAGAAGAGGAATGGGAGATGATCCCTCAAAATTTCATAGAGCGGTTGATAAACTCTATGCCTAATCGTATGAGAGCTGTGGTAGATGCCCATGGAGGCAACACGCGTTATTAAATTAAACCTTTATTTGATAAAACATGTTTTTTATTCAAAAATCAATTGCCTTTAACAAGGCGCATACCTGATTTGTTAGGCGTAGCTCCATGTTGTATGGTATTCTGAATTCAAATTTAAAACAATACGATCGAAAAAGATGGTAAAATGTATCAGGTTTAAAACTGCATCAACAGTTTTTGTTCAATCTAGCAATCATATTTCGGTAGGGGCCATCGAAACCTAAACTCTAAGGTGGGCCAATAGATGTGTCCAGAAGTGTATTAGCAGATTAACAAATGGCGCTAGACAGCAAACGCGTATTTGCTCTGCAGTTGCTAACATTTCACATCCACCGAATAGGTGCAGCTGATAGATGTAATGATAATGATATCGTCATCATCATTTCAGCCGAAAGATGACCACTGCTGGACATAGGACTCCAATTGCCACCATAATGACCGGTCCTGTGTGTCTCTTTTCCACCGGATTCCCGCGACCCTTGCCAGGTAATTGGCCCACCTTGTGAAAGGCCTTCCAACGCTGCGTTTTTTGGTACGTTGTCGCTACTCCAAAACCTTTTAATGATGTAATGTGGCACAATCGTTATTTTTTTTTTACCAAAATATAAATGAAAAACAACAACTCCTAATTAAATCTTATATAAAGAAAACAAAACGTAAAAGTTCTAAATTGACAAAGATATAAATAGACAGTTGGATTGAGAGCTAAAGATGTGAGAGAACTGTTTTTTTTTAAACTTTATTATTAGTTTTATAAATGTGGATCGTTCAGTTTTATATTCTTCTTAAAATAAAGTGCACGTAGTAAATGTGTACACGTGCTTATCGACTTTGATTTTTAAAAGACCGTAGAGGAAAACAAAATGCCAAATGGCACGTGCTTGTGTTACACCGTAATTAAAGTATCAAAAACCAATAATGAATGAGTTTTCTATCAAAACCACTCCCTTGTTTTTGTCAGATATTTATTTACCTGTAGGCTTTATTTGGAACTAGTTGTTTCCAGCGGCTTCGCCCGCGTGATAGTAGAAAATTATCCCAAGGGAACATACTTCCGGGATAAAAAGTATCCTATGTCCTATTCAAAGACATGGTCTATCCGTATACCAAGTTTCATCAAAATCGGTTTTGTCATTTAGGCGTGGAGACATAACAAACAAACAAACAAAATCACTTTCGTTTTTATAATATTACTAAGGATTTGAAACTCGGTTTGACTTAATAGACATATATTAACACCCTGGTTTCTTTTCTACTGCCTTTTCATACCTGGCGAAAAATTAAGACATACTAGATCAATTCGGTCGCCTACTGGGGCCAGGGTTATCCGAAAGGGCGCTCGAGCCCCGGTATGAAGGCTAGAAGGAACGGGGTAGGTTTTTACTTAATAAGTCTTACACTATCTCCCGCTCCACGCAAGAGCAGGGTTTGTCATTGGATGATTTTTGCCCACAAAAAAAGATCAATTCGGTCATATTATATAAAAAGGAATTTCTAAGTGATGGTTTCAAGAAGGCTTGTGACGGCTTACTTTTAAAATATTTGGTACAGTTTCTATCGCCCTTGAATAACTGTATTCTTTTTTCTTTTTCGTCATTAGATAAGGCCAGTGTTTCCTAGTTGACCTATCCTGAGAAAAAACACCAAAACCATCTTCGAGTAGAGGAAGTAAACTCAGAGAGATTCCTTATGATAATAAACAAATTGCAAGACATTTCTTTTTGAATTAGCCTTTGAATAGTCTTTCTCTGTATTAGGGTGTTTTTAATGTCGTGCGGATTTTATCCCGCATGCGGGATTGCTCCGCACGCTTAGCCCTCACAGATGTCCTTTTTACAATCACCATTTCAGCCGAAAGACGTCCAATGTTGGTCTGGGCCTCCTCCAAACGTTGCCACAACGAACGGTCCAGGCCATCGGTCCACCTTGCAGGAGGCCTTCCAACACTACGTCTTCCGGTGCGTGGTCGCCATTCCAGAACCTTTCGGCCCTTTTCATACAAGTATTTATTGTAATGTTGGAATACGCACGCGACGCATCTCGCGTCAATCGTCGATCGGGCAGCATCCGGAGCAATTTCGATATGTTATTAAGAACACCCCTAAAGACATATCAACGAAGTGTTGTACGCAAAAAATAAACCGACTTCAAAAAGTACAAAATAACTTTAATTTCGGAAGTCGGTGTTTCTATAATAGATACCTAATCTTGTCTCTTCGTTATTTAACACCGACTTCCGAAATTAAAGTTATTTTGTACTTTTTGAAATCGGTTTAATTTTTTTTGTAAAAAGTTTTTTATTAGTTAGTTATGGTAGCACCACTAAAAAGCACCTACCCTTCAGCTAAACATAAATTACCTTATATCCAGAGTGCATCTCATAACGATTCTTATAATCCCAAATACGGTTATATTACATGAATTTACCCCCTCCCCCTTACCCCTCCCCCTTTTCTTTCAGTCAGTCATCGACTACACGTATAAACAAAGCAATTTTACTTGTTACGACAATTCTGCTATGATTCTATGAGGAGTTCTGTTCCATATCTTCGAAGTTCATGATCAGATCGTAACAATATTTCTATGGGACCAACTTGGAAGCATAGAGCATAACCATTCAATCAAAAAAAAAAAAAAAAAATCGGTTTACAATTGACCGAAATATCGGTGAACATACATACAAAAAAAAAAACATACATTCAGCCGAACATAGAACTTCCTCCTTTTCGAAGTCGGTTAAAAATAGGGTTCCACGGTTTTACGCATCCATTTACGCTGATGACGAATTTAAAATCATTTTCCCTTGGTTCCGGGGTCCAATGGATTTGGTTCCAAATTCCGGCCATATAACGCGCGCTGAATTTCAATCGCCTATATTCGGAATTCTGGTACACGACACGTTCACTTATTGGTCAAATCCAAATGGGTTGTTCTGAAATCTAATCAGGGACTGCAATACCGTATTTCGGACAAATAACCATAAACCCATGAGAGAGAATTTTACTGATACCTTCAAATTCCAAATTGGGATACTGTTGTCGAACTTAGGTATTTATCTACCTACTGCAGGAGATGAACTAATCAACTTTTACGAGACTGGAGGCCAATCTAGCCGAGGCTGTTTGAACGACACAAAATCGACACGGTTCTGGAGTTTTTGGTTGCGACAAATTTCAAAATACATGAAAAAAATCTGACTTGGACTTATTTTTAAGGTGAAGGGTTCATGCATAATTTGGGCCACGGTAATGCTCAAAAGAGTTACCACGACCGTAGAACGCAAAGGGGAACAGAGGGCCAATGCAGGTGCGGGCTTGCGGACGGTGAGCTGTGGGTAGCTCACTGTCTGGTCGTCGGAATTGACGATGCGTTGTGTTCCACGCGCGCTTCAAAGATATGTCAGCAAAACCCAGCAAAGTCGAAGCCTAGTAGGGCCATGGGTTCACGTCGGAAAGGAAGACATGGGGCACTAGAACACAAGGAAAAAAGAAAGAAAAGAAAGAAAGAAAAGAAAGAAAGAAAAGAAAGAAAGAAAAGAAAGAAAGAAAAGAAAGAAAGAAAAGAAAGAAAAATAATTTATTTGATACAGCAAGGCCAAACACAAATACAAGAAAATAAAAAAATAAAGTGATGTGTGCCTCATAGCTGCACCAAAATTGGTCCAGTTCAGCATGATTGCCAGACAACTAGTGCCTGACGCTGGTTTTCAACTGAAAAAAGAAAAGAAACATAAGAGTGGGTTTTAGTCAGTAAAAGTCTGACACACCCTCGCTCTATCTATTGCTCAACGTCAGTAAGCTTGCGCCTAGGGGGGTCGGCAGGGGGAGTGTTGCCCTGCGACCCCCAATACCCAGAGATTGAACTAGAGCCGAAAGCGAGACGTTGCCTCTGCCAATTTTCAGTACCTTGTAATTCGGTTTCTGGTGGTAACTGAGGTGTACATACGCTGTCCATCTGAACCGTGTGGAGTTGTATGTATCAACATTGTTGTTCTATGTATTGGCAGTACTGACTTAACTTTTTGAATACCGCAATTAGAGGCACTATAGAATTTTTTAAAACATAGAATTTTTTCATTTATCAATGAACACCCAACACGATGCAGCACTTATTAGCACTTTTTAAATTTATTGAAGAAAACATCATAAACTCGACAACAACTTTATTCAAGTGCCAAGTTTGATTACATTAATTACCGTGGAAGGTGGGTAGGCCGCTGGTGTGGGACGCAACCTGTGTCGACACCCTTGCGCCATCCCATATTCCATGTACGGCGGGCTGTGCTGGCGCTGCCGCTGCGGCTGCTGAGACCCTTAAACGGCGCAAATACTGTAACCTTATTGGTAATTACAGTTTTGAGCCGTTTGGGGTTGAAACGCTTGGGTCATGGGGTCCGAATGCACGTCTCCTTTTTAAGGAAATTTCTCGCCGACTGATCGACACCTTGCGTGACCAGAGGGCTGGCTCGTTCTTCGCTCAAAGAATTAGCATTGCCATCCAACATTGGTAATGCTGCCAGTCTTCTGGGAACATTCCCGGATGACAGCGATGTGGAGGAGTACTTCGACGCCTGAGTGTACTTTGTGTTTTTGTATTTTATTTATGTACGTTATGTATTTATTTAAGGTGTAGTATAAGTAAGTAGTTTAAGTTTTTTTTTTGTACATATGTAAATTTTAAATAATAGTAATTAAACATGTAAGAAATAGAAACTTATTACATTAATTGAATAAGTTTGTATCCCTTGGGATAATTTTATACTTTTACGTGGGTGCAGTCAATGACTGAAGCTAGAATATTGATTACTAGCGTTTGCCCACGGCTTCGTCTGCATACCTATAATATAGCCTATGTCACTCGGGAATAAAGCAGCTTTCTGTCGGTGAAAAAATTTTCGCAATCGGACCAGTATTTTCAGAGATTACCTTCTATATACAAAACCAAACAAAATTTTCCTCTTTATAATATTGGTGTAGATAAAAGTCGCTGTGTTACCTATACCAGAAAATATATAGGTACAGAAGTCAATCAACATACAAAGCGCGCTTCAGCAACACACACATAGACACCGCTCACGGACACGATATCTCAGAGCGTCTCGGCCCACTCGTAGAACAGTGCCGGTTCAAACGCTCATTAGTGTGCGTCCACAGAGCGTAGGTATAAAAAGTGAAGTACATACATGAGATTGTCTTTTGTACCTATCTATTTTGTGCCTATACCTAGAACCAATTATGTCATAAAAGCCATATTATGTGCCAAGTGCGGTTTTACACCGCGCCCCTTGTTTCCCTAATAATATTCTCTGTGGCGCCGCAGGTAGCCAATTCGCGGTGTGATACCGAAAATACACAGCAAAGGCTTGAAATGACAACACTGTTAATTAAAACTAAAGTTAGTATATTTGTGAATATTTAGGTAAGACGACTTTTGGGGTTAATAGGGTGAAAATATTTAAAGTTAAACTGTTATGTGCTGTATACTATTAGATGGTAGGTATAGGTTTGGCTATATTTGACGTTGCCAAGTCCTCATTTACCAAATGTAAGGTAATGCACCCAATATTTTGAGGTTGGGAACATAACTTCTTCCGACTGCTCTGACGTGTATCAGGCTTTTAGTGCCTAAAGTGTACCCGTGTTTCTAACAAGCTAGTGGACGACGAGCAATGGATAAGTCACCGTCCGCTCTTCCTATAAGTACTGAAGCCGAGTTGACAAAAAGATGTCAGCAAAACTATTAGAGCCCTAGGAAAACTTCTAAAAAGGTTACTCGTGGTCGTAGAAATCAAAGGGCAACTGAAGGAAGGTGGCATGGTTTTATTCAGTAAAAACTATCACGCTCTCTTGCTCCATTCTAGGGCGAGAGAAGTATTTACTTCCGTGTTTAATAAACCCGTGTCTCTTCAGTTGCCCTTCGCGTTTTCGCCGACAGGCATTCCCTAGCAGTTCCCGTCAATCATGGTGACATAACTTCGCGTAGAACGCAACGCGGACAACGAACCTACCCATCGCTCATTCAATCTTTGTGCCGTGAGTCTGACCGTGGTATAACATACTTACCCATTCAGAATGACAGCACTGTGGTGTAAAAAATAATAATATCACATTAGGTATTAGGCATAGGTGTGGTTTTAGTCAGTAAAAGTCTGACATGTCTGACGTGTCCGCTCCATCCAGACCGGGAGAAGTCATTGGATGATTTTCCACCTGGTCACCTTATTGGTGTATTTTTGACCTCGAGCAGATCTTTTTTATGTTGTGCTATTTTCCTTATTTATTATGATTAGTTAACAATTTATTTTATATTACTGTATGTAACGTGCGACGTTCAAATAAACTTTTTGTTTTATTTCTAACAATATGGTAAAAAATAAAACCTTCACCGCCTATTATATACAACGACCATAAAACCATACAGTTTATTCTCATGGTAACGAAAAAGGTTATAACAATAAAGTATGCAATAACGCGTCGAATAACGGCTTATCTCGTATCATCTTATTCTAGGTCGCTTATTATTCATTCAGTTAGTATGGAGGTTTAGTTCGTGAGCTGATAGGGCCATAGAACACGGAATGGTTGGAATGGCACACCCGACAGCAACTCGAGACTGAGCTACTAATCATAATAATCGTGCCCGGAAGTGATGGCTGAAGCAAACATAGAATTTTTCGGACCTTCTAGTGTTTAACAGAATAATCAGCCTTATAATATTCCCTCAGTTGGGACTCAGGTCTCCTCCCTAGGAGAGAGAATGGGTCGTAATCTACCTCGCGGGTCTAGTGCGGGTTGGTGAATGTCACGAAATTCTGAACTATTTTATGCCTAATGAATTTGAATTTTTATTTTAGATGGATGTGTGGTGTGACGAGAATGGATAAAGTGAGAAATGAGTATATTAGGGGAAGTTTGAAAGTGGCGCCGGTGACTGAAAAGTTGAAAGGGAATCGTTTGTCTTGGTATGGTCATGTAAAAAGGAGAGATGAAACGCATGTTGCTAAAAGAGTTATGAATTTACATGTGGATGGATGGAGAGGGAGAGGGAGGCCAAAGAAAAGATGGATGGATTGTGTGAGAAGTGATATGAATGAAAAGGGAGTTAGTGATAGCGTGACGAGCGACAGGACAGAATGGAAGAAAAAAACGTGTTGCGCCGACCCCAAGTAAAACGGGATAAGGGCAGGAAGATGATGATGATGAAAGGTGGATCTACGACTGTATTCAGCAGTCGAGATGGCGTGGATCAAGAGAGAGTAGTATTTGACATTCTCGCGTTTTGACCAATTACTGGCGTTTGTTAACATTTACATAAATTGCAAATCGTTAAATCCAAGTCTCACTGTACCACCTCTGTCTGTATTAACATTCACCTGTATATGTCTGATTCAAGTTTAAATTAAGAAAAATCAAGATTGTTTTTTTAGTTACACCATCAAAAATGGTTATCGACATACACCAGTGAACATTAACAGTAACACAAAATGTTTCGCTTGGTTTGTATGCAGTGTTGACAATCCGTCACTAGTAGCGACCACAGAGGCATTTCTGTACTCTATAGCCAAAACTATAGAAAGTACAGAAGGTCAGCTGATCGGCTCTATACCGCGATCGAAAACAAGCGCACGAACACTTAAACATTGTACGTTCGCCTAAGTGTTCTTGTACTCGCTATAAATAAAGCCAATCTATGTGTAAACGCGGCTTCCTTTATTGCATGGAAGTAGATAATCTTTGATTACAGAAAAAATTGTATTAACATTTTGCCTCATTTGTCATATTATCTTTTACTACATAGTAATATTGAGGGATCCCTTCTTTTTGCATAATATTCTTTGTCCTAATATACTTTGACATAACGATTTTGGCACAATTTGTTTTGCCATAATAATACTTTGCCATATTTTTTTGGCATACAATTTATGTTGTCATAATCATCTTTAAGGCTAATTTGTTTTGGCATAAATTTAATTCGCATAACGTTACTAGGCCTAATGACTATTAGCATAATAATATTTAGGCATACAATTAATATAACATAACATAACACCACATAGCTTTAGTTTCTGTAACAATGTAATTATATTGTTGGTTAAAAATTCAATATAGTTATAAAAGTTAGTGACAGAACCAAATTGCTGCAAAACCGACTCCACGTAGTATTGTCTGCCCTACCCCTAGAGTGTAATTTAATATCGCGTAGGGGCGTAGGGGCGAGGCGGCCCGCGGGCTGAGGAGCAGGCGGCTGCAAGCGACGGCCGCAGCTTCGGCAGCCTCAGCGGCGGTGGTGAGCGAAAGCCGTCTACGACGATTAGCACGCGTGGGGCTGCCGGAGGCCCGCAGCGCCGGAGCCGTGACAGAAACCATGCATATTGCATGTTCGCTTGAAAGCTGCATGCTGCTTGATTGCATGCTCACTTGAATGCTGCATGCTTGCTTGCATGTTAAATGTTGTATGCTTGCTTACATGCATGCTCACTTGAATGCTGCAGGCTTGCTTGCATGTTGCATGTTATATGCTTGCTTGTATGCGCCACATGCTGCATGCTTGCTTGTATGCCGCATGCTACATGCTTGCTTGTATGCTGCATGCTTGCTTGCATACTGCATGATTGCTTACTTGCTTGCATGCTGCTTGCTTGCTTGCATACTGCTTGCTTGCTTGCATGCTGCATGCTTGCTTGCTTACATGCCTGGTGTGTGCTTGTTTGCATGCTTCTTACTGTGAAAAAAGCCTACAAAATTGCTGCATGCTGCATGTTCCCTTGAAAGCTGCATGCTTGCTTGCAAGCTGCATACCTGCTGCATTTTGCATGTTCGCTTGGATGCTGCATGCTTGCTTGCATGTTGCATGCTTGCAAGCCTGGTGTATGCTTGTTTGCATGCTTTTTACTGTGAAAAGAGCCTACAAAATTGTTCATAAAAATATGTTATGTATGACCTGCTTCAGGAGATATGGTTTTTTCCAATCGTCGAAATAAATTGGTATATCCTAAAGTTATGCTTTCGAATGTTAAGCTTACTAAATTTATGCTTTAGAATATTATGCTTAATAAATTTATGTATTAGAATGTTATACTTAATCAATATTATGATTGGAAAAATTATGCGAAAGCTGTTATGCGTAAATAAATTATGCAAAAATATAATTAGGACAAACAAAACTATGCCAAGTTACATTAGGTCTTAAAATTTTATGCAAATGGATAGGGAACCTAATATTGATTTACCTCACATCTGTCAAAATTAATTTGCAACCGTTCACTAATGGTAAGCTTTAGTTGAAAACTAGCGTCAGGTCTGGCATTTTGCCGAACTGAATCTATTTGGCGCAGCCTTGGAATAAACATTCTTTTTTCGAAAATTTATGTCACATTTATGCAACTTGTGCCACATTACAATAAAAGAAAAACTAAAAAGGTTTAGGACTGATTACGTCACATTCCGGTAGCGCCTGTCAAGTTTTAGGTCTTCATTAAAATGATTACCTATCACTTTTATAGAATACCATTTCAGCCAATCCATCCTGTACTATTCTCTGCCGCACTAGTAAGAATTAATGCACGAACAGTTTCTATAGTACGTTAGTATTCAAAGCCTGTGAGCTATAAATTCTCTGTCAAAATGCTTCCTCGGTAACCGCCCATGGTGCACCTTTGCCTTGCACTGCGATCGAACGACTATGATAATTCGTATTTGCGAGTCTAGAGTGGATTTAATTATTCCTAGCAATTTTTCCAAGTGCTTCAATAGTCGGTTATTCGGTAGGAAAATCACTGGAAGAAAAATTGTTTCTTCTAGACTAATTTAAAAAGAGGTAAAGTTTTTTTTGTTTGTAGGAGGTGACTCTGAAAGTACTGGTCCGATTGCTATTTTTTTTTTTCCCGATAGAAGGCTGCTTTATTCCTGTGTGATATAGACTATATTTAATGTAAATAGCAAAATTATTTATATAGGGTAAACCAACCATACGTCACACGCATTTAAAATTTCATTAATTAAATCGTCGTCATAATTATAAACTAATCAGACCGGCTCAAATAAGCACTAAATTTTAAATGCGTGACTTAGTTTTGCAAGTGAGACACATTACCGACTGATGCATGTATGCCTGGTTTACCATAATATTCTGTTTATATACATTCCTATTTTTTAATTAGTATAAAAAAATGGGACTCTATCCGTACCCGTAACTTATCACATTTGTGTAGTAAAAAGTAATAAAAACGAAATCCCAAAATTATCCACGAAATCTCAAAATTGTTCACGAAATCCCAAAAATTTTCCACGAAATCTATATATATAAAAATGACCCCCGTTTTCCGTTGTCACGACTTGGCATGAAAACGGCTTGACCGATTTGGCTGATTTTTTTTTTGTTGTGATTGTTATTGTGAGGAGAAGGTTCTTATGGAAAAAAAAATTAGGGTAGTGTAGGGTAGTGTAGGGTAGAGTTGGGTAGAGTAGGGTAGAGTAGGGTAGGGTAGGGTAGAGTAGTAGGGTAGAGTAGGGTAGAGTAGGGTAGAGTAGGGTAGAGTAGGGTAGAGTAGGGTAGAGTAGGGTAGAGTAGGGTAGAGTAGGGTAGAGTAGGGTAGAGTAGGGTAGAGTAGGGTAGAGTAGGGTAGAGTAGGGTAGAGTAGGGTAGAGTAGGGTAGAGTAGGGTAGAGTAGGGTAGAGTAGGGTAGAGTAGGGTAGAGTAGGGTAGAGTAGGGTAGAGTAGGGTAGAGTAGGGTAGAGTAGGGTAGAGTAGGGTAGAGTAGGGTAGAGTAGGGTAGAGTAGGGTAGAGTAGGGTAGAGTAGGGTAGAGTAGGGTAGAGTAGGGTAGAGTAGGGTAGAGTAGGGTAGAGTAGGGTAGAGTAGGGTAGAGTAGGGTAGAGTAGGGTAGAGTAGGGTAGAGTAGGGTAGAGTAGGGTAGAGTAGGGTAGAGTAGGGTAGAGTAGGGTAGAGTAGGGTAGAGTAGGGTAGAGTAGGGTAGAGTAGGGTAGAGTAGGGTAGAGTAGGGTAGAGTAGGGTAGAGTAGGGTAGAGTAGGGTAGAGTAGGGTAGAGTAGGGTAGAGTAGGGTAGAGTAGGGTAGAGTAGGGTAGAGTAGGGTAGAGTAGGGTAGAGTAGGGTAGAGTAGGGTAGAGTAGGGTAGAGTAGGGTAGAGTAGTAGGGTAGAGTAGGGAAGAGTAGGGTAGAGTAGGGTAGAGTAGGGTAGAGTAGGGTAGAGTAGGGTAGAGTAGGGTAGAGTAGGGTAGAGTAGGGTAGAGTAGGGTAGAGTAGGGTAGAGTAGTGTGGAGTAAAGACGAGCGGGAGCGAAGCCGCGCGGGCAAAAGCTAGTGTTATCATAATTTGTAAATTCATAATTGACATTCATAACAATTGCTACTAGCTTCAAAATAACATGCACAGTATTTTTCCATTGTTTTTCACTCAAAATCCTGTACAATATATGCATAAATTGAGTAACATTTTGGGATATAAACAAATGCTCCTAGCTTTGGTGTTTATGAATATAATTTATTGAGACTTAACGTATATAATAACAAGACCCTTTCTAATAAGTCCTACTAATTATAAATTAGTGATGTATATCGATACCAGAAGTATTGGGCACGCCACGATTATGGTGGGCACGCCACGATTATGGCGGTGTCCCCTCTTTGAGGCGTGGCTGGAAAGACCTCACGGCGTCCTTACCTTCCACATGACGCAGGTCCTCACCGGACATGGCAAGTTCGGGAGGTTCCTGCACCGGATTCAAGCGGAAGAGACGCCCGGGTGTCGCCACTGTGCGCAACGCCCGGAGGACACGGTGGAGCACACCGTCGAGGTGTGCCCTGCCTGGGCGGAGCATCGCCGTGCCCTCATGGGGGCGATCGGCGGCGGAGACCTCTCACGCCGGGCCCTGGTCGAGGCCATGGTCCGGAGCGAGGAGGAATGGCAGGCGGTCGCCTCCTTCTGCGAAGCAGTAATGCTTGCAAAGGAGGAGGCCGACCGCATCAGGCAACGGCGCCCTCGCCGCCGTCGCCGGGATTCCGATCCCGATTTCCGGCCACCGTAGACGCGGGCTCGCGGGCGGCGAGCCACGGGTAGCTCGCTGTCCGATCGTCCGGTAATGGACCGAGTCCAAGACGTCGACGGCGCGCACTGTTCCCGCGCGCCTCAAGGAGTTGTCAGCAGCAGGAGGGGCCCACCTGGGTCGGAGCCTACTGGGGACAGGGTTGTCCGAAAGGGAGCTCGTGCCCCGGTATGAAGGCTAGAAGGAACGGCGCAGGGTTTTTAGTCAGTAAGAGTCTGACACTGTCTCCCGCTCCACCCAAGAGCGGGTTTCGTCAAAGATGATTTTCCCCGTCGACAAAAAAAAAAATACCAGAAGTATGAATTAACGTAAAGGTCTTTTACTTAAAATGCAAAAATGTTCCTTACGATTATTGATGTAAGGGTAGTTTACGTAAAACGTAAAAATGTCCCTTACGTTAATTCATACTTCTGGTATCAATATGTCGAAAATTATGACAGTTTAGCGACACTCCACTGATTCCTTGGTACCGGAGATTTATTTATTTCAAACAATAAAATAATTATTTCTAGATATAAACTTAAATTAATTAAAACTAACTTAAAAAAATAAAAATAAAACCCTAGAGAACTAAAATAAAAAAAATTAAATAAAAATGGCAATTTAAAGTAAGGCGTCGAAAAATTCCTCCGCATCGCTGTCGACTGGTAATGTACCCAAAAGGCTGGCGGCATTGCCATGCTGAATGGCAATGCTTATCCTTTGACCGAAGTAAAAGCCAGCCTTTGGGTCACGCGAAGTGTCCACGAGGCGTTTCGAAAGTTCTTTAAATAATTTGTGAACACTCGGACCCCACGATCCAAGAGTTTCAACCCCAAACGGCTCGAAAATATAATTACCAACAAGGTTATTATATTTCCGCCGCTTGAGGTTCTCTGCAGCCGCTGCAGCAGCACCAGCACAGCACGACGAGCTAGGAAGATGGGATGGCGCAAGAGTATCGACACAAGTAGCGTCCCACACTAAAGGCCTACCCATCTTCCATGGAAATAGAGACATACCGTCCGGTCTTTTGCCATCGTCGCGTGCCAGGCCATGAGGTTCCAATCTTCCAATACGGCCGGAACGCCGACGGTGACAAGAGCGCGACGGATGATGTCGTTGATATTTGCGTGCCGCGCTATGCGTCCCGCGTGGTGACCGAGGCTGTTGACAACTTCGCCACAGTGGCAGCGATGAGAACAACAAGGAGTACCGGAGTGGGCTGAAACGCTGTGACGTTGTAATAACACATTTGTAAAATAAATTGTCTAATTTGTCGCCATCGCTGTCAATATGTACACTTAATGTCGGTACCTTGTTTATTTATGAGGCGTGAAATCACCAAATAACTCCTCCTATTTGGTGATAATTAAGCTTCCTGTCAGTAAAGGGTCGCCACACACGTGCCAACGGCCATGTCCAGAAAACGCCACCACCAGAATAATTCCTGTACCTACCCTTAGCCAAGTAGCTAATCGGCAATAGTTAACGCTAGTAGAAAGCTTCAAATGTACTAGAACGACGTTCGCCTCAACGCTCAGTCACGTGGTCAGAACAAAAGAATTGGCGGCAAGGTAAAAGGTTGGGATATAGATGGAAGAGCTGAGAGGAAGGTGAAAAAGATTTACTCACAATTCCGCAGCTAGCTCCATGCTCCCTGAATTACTGCTGTGGCTGGTCCTCTTCCGTAACTCGAAGTGGCTTCTTAATGAATTTATTTGTTCGGCGATCTCTGCTAAACCGTAGACACGGACGTCGGCTACTCCACGTAGAATTGTATACACGGCAAACTGACTACAGAGATCCTACCGGCTGCGCCAATTAAGTAAGCGACAACGGAAGTATTAAAAAATAACTTTATTCCGACAGAGTTACAGCGAAACAGTAATTAATTAAATCTAACAAAATATTCATCTTATATACTAACTTAATTGCTAACGCGGTACATCCACAGCGTGATCAGATTGAC
This sequence comes from Mythimna lalbum, assembly GCA_949319445.1. Classification (NCBI taxonomy): domain Eukaryota; kingdom Metazoa; phylum Arthropoda; class Insecta; order Lepidoptera; family Noctuidae; genus Mythimna; species Mythimna lalbum. The sequence continues at coordinate 10,291,737 of OX439354.1, read as the reverse complement.
GCATGTTCTAGATAATTATAAATGCTGATCGCGCAGTGGGGAAATTGGGAAATAATAATCTAGTAAATACTTATTGTCTGACAAAGCTAATATTGGTAGGTTGGGGTTCCTTAACTCCTCCCTCCCCAAGAGAGGAATTATCCGAAGGTGTCGCAGACGGTTTCGGGGAATTTCGACAAAAGTTTATGAACTGAAATTTATATATTATAAAGATAACTATTGCTATTACAATAACCACATACTCTAAGATGGTCCATATACTGATTTCTATTGTCACTGTTTGTGTTGTATCGTCTATTTCACTAAATTTTGCACTTTGTAACACTTCCTTCACATCACTGAAGTCCACATTTCTTAAATCCACTTTCTTTGATCTTCTCTGAATGTCCTGTTGTAGGTCTGGCATCTGGATCAATGGCAGCTGGAAACTGGAAACTGTAGTGTTTGTGGTGGCGGCAACGATGACTTCGCCTATTTGTGTCTCGCATTGTTGGCCAGGTGTCACGATGTAGGTCCCAAGAATAGTGTACTTCAGGATTTCTGTATTGCAATTCTCGGTGATGATGAGATTTTCCTCTGAGTAAACCAACCATTGGTTGTCGGTTATTTTTTGTATCTTAGTTTTTTCTATTTCAATATGGTTCTGTATGCAGTTTTTGTAGTTGTTCTTCATCAGCATTATTTGTTCAATGCAGGTCTCGGTTGGAAACTGGGCTAAATTAGTTTCAGCGCAAAGAAATTTTCCATTTTCAATCTCAGTACATGGGCTTACCACGGGCATGTATTTCAATCTATTCACCATCAGGTAAGGATATTTGGGTATTATTGTAAAGGTATTTGGAGAATGGAATATAGGGATGGGTATAGCCTTGTAATAATTATATGTTTCGTTATTTATTAGGGGAACTTCTAAAACAAAAACTAACTTGTTGTTATTTATATATGATTTAAGTATGATATTACGTTCTAATTTTATTAAATTATGTTTGCTTACTGGGTATATTGTTCTAGCATGTTTAGCAATGACTTCTAACGTATTATATAATTCTGTACTATTTATAATGGATTGGTGCAATGTGTTCAGTTTGCTAAAGGCTATTGCCGTTTCAATCTCTTGTATGTTTTCGTAACAGGTCCGAAAGTTATTTAAAATTTGATACATAGTATTTAATATTTGGAAAAGTTTGTTAAACCTGAACTCATGTTCAACTAATTTTTCCATTTCATTGGTATGTAGACCCAAGTTTTTAATATTTGAATTTATTATTTCAGAGTCATTTACTAATTTATCAAAAGCTTTTTGCATTGATGATACTTTACGTTCGACCACATGCTCTTTGTTCTGTATCATTTGGATTTCTCTATCATATTTAATTGCATCGTCTTCATCTAAATTTCCTGTGATAGCTTTTACAAGTGAGCCTAATGGATTAAACAAAGCTCTTTTATTTCTATAATGGAAAGGTAAGATTTGAAAAAATCTATCCTTAGTTAGTTTAATAAGATATTCTATTTGGCTTTCTATTCCTATAGTTTCGTTACTAAGACTATTTTCCTTAATTTTAATTTTCAAGTTAATAAAATCCCGAATATTATTATCTATTTGTAAGTGTAATGATTCTAAATCTACACTTTTGTATATTGTCCAATAACTATTCCTCTTCACTGCTACTCCCCGCTTTATCGCTGCTATCCCCGGATTCTGACCGAGGTTTTGGAGGTCCAGCGTGAGTGTTGGCACCACTAGTACCAGAAGTACCAGGCACGATCTGTGGAGGACGTTTTACATTTTTTAAGGCTACTCTAGTTTTCCTTTTCTTTACTTCTACTGGGACTATATTTCTTTCAACTTCACCTATTACTTTCGCTTTTTCATATCGAGGTTTTTCTTTGGCTTTTCTAGTCCTAGTGTCTTTCATGTAAATATTATCGTCTGGTTCGAGTACCGGTGTCGTTTCGCCACCTTTTTTATTAATTATTTTAATTTTATCGGATTCTAATTTTTCTGTTATGAATTCGTAGAGTATTTTAAGGCGTTTTCTATGATCTAACAATAATTTCTGAGTTAAGTTCTTCTCTCTATCCACGTTAAATACATTATCGGAATAAGTGTGACCAAATACTAGTTCAAAAGGCGTAAAATCTGTTGCTGAATGTATGGTGTTGTTATAAGCCATGATGGCATAAGTCATAACTGATGCTGCATCTAAATCGCTTTTATCGTATTTTGCTATACGATAAATCTCAATAATGGTAGAATGAAACCTTTCTACTATTGCCATTGAACTGGGATTATTTGGCGTCCCAATATGAAGTTCAATTTTGTAAAAGCTTAACATTTCTTTAATCAAAGTATTGTTGAATTCTGTACCGGAATCGCAACTAATTTTCCTAGGCAGACCATACATGCTGAAATATTTAATCAATGCTCTAACTATCTCTGGTGTACTCCTATTCGGTACCTCTATGGCTTGTGCTATTTTACTAAATGCATCCACTATAGTTAAATAATATTTCCCTTCAATATATAATAAATCCATAAAAGCTTCCTGAAAAGGGGCATCCTGGGTTTGTGTTAACTGAATGTGGGGTTTAATCGGTTTTCTATCATATTTCATGCGTTTACATGTTTCGCAAGCATTTATGATTGCCGTGACTGTCTCTTTCATGTTTGCCCACCAATAATGTCTTTTAAGTTTGGTTAAAGTTTCTTTAATACCTCTATGACATGTTTTCCCGTCGTGGTATTTTAAAATAACTTCTTTTTGATCTTCTTCGGATCCTGTCAAATTTATAACTCTTTCTGTACACTCGATTAACTTAACTGAATCCTTTTTAAATAACTTAATTACCATGTTTGAAAAAGTTTTTCTAAAAGATGTGTGTTCGAAGTATATAAAGTACTTATGTTTTGGATCAATATACTCTTTCAAAAAGTCTTTAACTAATGTATCGTTATTTGTCGGTAAGTGAACTTCGAGAATTTTTTGTTTATTATTTGAAATATCTTTTACGTCTAATTTATTTTTAAACCATGAATGAATTAAAATCTGTTTTGGTTTAGTATCGACAGCTTCGTTTAAACTAGGAATGCCTTCGTGTTCCCTATTTGAAACTGAGTTGGCAGTGACCCCATCATCAGAATCCGAAAGTTCTATCGTTTCTATTGGAGTTTCGAGGTCTTGCAATTCGTTTTCTATAATTTTTTGTATACGTTCCTGCCTATCTCCTATATTTACGAATATTGAATCTAAATCGTCGTCAATTGCATTAATCTTAATCCTAGATAAGGCATCTGCATTCGTGTTTTGAGGGCCTTTCTTATATTTTATTTCGAAATCGTACTCTTCTAACCTTAACCGCCATCGCGTGAGTTTACTATTGGGCTCTTTCAATGAATACAGCCAAGCTAATGGTCTATGGTCTGTAAATATGGTAAACTTATTACCATACAAATACGGTCGAAAGTGCTTAACTGCCCATATTATGGCTAAAAGTTCCTTCTCGATAGTGCTATATTTTACTTCTGTGTCGCTTAAGGTTCTACTAGCATAGGCTACAGGCTTATCTGAGCCTATCGTTCCTTGTGACAATACAGCCCCGATCGCAAAATTGGATGCATCCGTGGTTAAAATAAAAGTTTTACTAAAGTCAGGAAATTGTAACAAAGGTGCATTTGTTAAAAGCTTTTTACATGTCTCAAAACATTCTTTATATTCCCCATTAATTACAATTTTGCGACCTTTCTTTAAACAAGCTGTTAATGGTCTAGTTATTTTGGCAAAATCTTTGATAAATTTCCTATAATAACCGATTAGTCCTAAAAAGCTTTTAATCTGTGTAACCGTTTCCGGTATAGGGTACCTAAGAATAGCGTCTATTTTATCATTATTTGGTTTCAAACCTTCACTTGTAATAGTATGCCCTAGGTAGAGTACTTCCTTTCTAAGAAAATGAGACTTATCTAATTGAACTTTTAAATTTGTTTGACGGAAGCGGTCAAAAACTGCTCTAAGTTTTTCTACATGTTCAGGCAAGCTTTTAGAAAAAATAATGACGTCATCGAGATATATTAAGCAATGTAAGCCTTGAAGGCCTCGTAAGACGTTATCCATCGCTCGCTGAAAAGTTGCGGGTGCGGTCTTTAACCCAAACGGCATTCTGTTAAATTCATAATGACCTGAAGGTGTGCTAAACGCAGTTTTAGCTCTATCTTTCTCCTGAACCTCTAATTGATGGTACCCGCTAGCTAGGTCGAGAGTTGTAAAGTATGTACTATTACCTAGCATGTCAAATAAATCGTTAATGTTGGGCAAAGGGTATTTATCATCAATTGTGATTTCATTGAGCCGTCTATAGTCAACTACCATCCTCCATTTTTGTTGGCCTGACGCGTCTAATTTTTTTGGCACTAAATGTACGGGAGCACTCCAGGGAGAATGAGATTCCTGGATAATGTTATCCTTTAACATTTTCTCGACTTGACTACTGATCTCTTTTGTTTGGATAGGTGGCAATCTATGTGCCTTAATGTTTATTGGGTCTTCATTTTTTGTTCTTATTCTATGTTTAACCTGATTTGTGAAGGTTAACGGAATATTTTCACAATAAAATATATCTTTGTATTCTTTACAAAGTCCCTCAATAACCGTTCGTTCTTCTGAATTCATATGATCTAACTGTAATTTGTCTAAATTCTTTGTTAGCAAGCTGTCCACTTCTATATTATTATCTATGAAATTAACACTAACAGATGGGTCCTGTATGTATGGTTCCACTTGAAAAGGTCCCGTAACTACTAATTTTCTATTTTCATGGCTACAATTCTGAATAACAGTTGTTGCATAGCCTTCAATACACGTAACTAATGCGGCGGGCATTCGAATCCCTTCCGTAAATTGTTTAAAATCTAACACAGCTTCCCCGTTCAGTACGTTGACTGGGAGTCTTACTCTAAGTTCACTACGAGATGGTAGATTATATATCTCTCTCATAGGCGGTGAATATATGATAGGAATATCAGTATTTTTTAAATGTAGTATCTGATTTTCCATATTAATCTTTGCCTGTAATTGCTTCAGCAAATTGCTACCTATTAACCCATCATACCTATCGTCGACACTATAGACATAAAACTTATGGGACTCTTGACTTCCAAAGGTAACCGGTAATGGGATAATAGCCGTTTCACTATGAACACTTGATGCGTGAGTGCTAACAACTTCGAAGGGTTCATACTGTAAATAATTTTTAAAATATTTATTCGCTATATACGGGCTTATAAACGATCTAACACTCCCCGTATCTATCATAAAAACTGCCTTTAATTCTGGTATAACTATATGTGGTAAGTTTAAGCGTTTATTACAATTTATTTTTATTCGTTCTCTAGGGTAGAGGCCGTTATGCAAAAATTTCCCGCCCCGGTTTCTTCAGGAGAAAATTCTTGGCACTCATTGTACGAATAACTTGAACTCTGTTCATTATTATTAGAATTATTTATGTAATTAACACGTCGTGAGCTTGCAGTACGCATGGTGACATCAGTATTCGCACCCGACGTAAATGCTTGCGCTGCAAAAGACGGCGTGCTCGGTGCATGTGCCGCGAACTGTTGGTTCAGTTGTGCAATCGGAACAAATGACCTACTTGACTGCGGTGACGCATTATTGTTGTTTGTACGATTAAAATTGTCTTGATTTCTTTGGATATTATTATGTTGTTTATAATGTCTGGGCTGATGCGAATTGTTCGGTGTAAATGTGCTGTTTGTAGCACTATTCGGTACATGTGTACTTGATATGTTATGTGAATCTTTCTTTTGATTATTAGATTCGATTGCATTTTGGTTATTTGGCAAATTGGGTCTGTTATTTCTGCTAAAATTACGTCTGTCGTTTGTTTTCGACTCATAGACTGTCTGGAAGTTTTGTTCTTCTAAAACTATTTTTAATGCATCCTCTAACGTTGTGACGTCGCGCAAACGTACTAATCTAACTAAAAATGGCGGTAAATTAAACAAGAAAGCATTCATTGCTCTGTTACTATAAATGATTTGCTTTGCCTTACGTAGAGATTCATCAATGATAGTTTCTGATATTTTAGCAAATAAAACACTTCTCATCCGCTGTATTCTATGGCAAAAATCTAAATAACTTTCACCCTTATTTATTCTACACGATTCTAACTCCATCGCTAAACAATCCTCTGTGCGTGGATCACCGAAGTGTTGGTTTAACAACTTCTTCAGCTCGTCCCACGTACCTATAGCTTCTCTTTCGCCTACCAAACTGGCTGCTTCGCCTGATAACCTACTTGTTATTACATGAAATAAATATTCATTTTGGGCTGTGGTTCCTAAGAACGTAGTCAAAATGTATTCACATTTTTTTATAAATAAAGGCAACATTCTAGTGTCGCCGCTGAATATTGGTATGATGTTAAGCAATTCCTGTGGGACATGGGTTACGTTTTCCATTGTGAAAAGTTATGAAAGAAACCAACGCGGAGAAAAAAAAAATCACACTAATGTGCTACTAAACTATCACTACTCTAAAATATTAGTACAATTAGAATCTATGCAAATATTATTACGGCGTTGTCCAATCCCTAATAATACACAAACACATAGACTATTACAAGGTTGGGATATAGATGGAAGAGCTGAGAGGAAGGTGAAAAAGATTTACTCACAATTCCGCAGCTAGCTCCATGCTCCCTGAATTACTGCTGTGGCTGGTCCTCTTCCGTAACTCGAAGTGGCTTCTTAATGAATTTATTTGTTCGGCGATCTCTGCTAAACCGTAGACACGGACGTCGGCTACTCCACGTAGAATTGTATACACGGCAAACTGACTACAGAGATCCTACCGGCTGCGCCAATTAAGTAAGCGACAACGGAAGTATTAAAAAATAACTTTATTCCGACAGAGTTACAGCGAAACAGTAATTAATTAAATCTAACAAAATATTCATCTTATATACTAACTTAATTGCTAACGCGGTACATCCACAGCGTGATCAGATTGACGCATGTTCTAGATAATTATAAATGCTGATCGCGCAGTGGGGAAATTGGGAAATAATAATCTAGTAAATACTTATTGTCTGACAAAGCTAATATTGGTAGGTTGGGGTTCCTTAACTCGTTCGACGCAAGCGAAACGGTTGTAACTTGGCTAGCGGGGCTGTACTTCTCATACATTTTATATGGATTTAACGCACACGGTTGACGCCGGTGGCCGCCACATGCTTCAAATCACCGCTGCTCGCTTTTAGTGGCCTGCACTGGCTACTAAATACCATCACATGCCACTCGCGCTTTTAAATTTTCTTCGTCCATTATGATACTGCACGTATGGGTTAAACAAAAAAAAACAACCACTGGGCACAACTAGCTGTCGCGCGCTTCAGTTTCCTTTGTGGCTACTGCTGGGTTCTCGTGGCGGCATTTGTGACGGTCGCAAGTAGCCCGTGTGCGGCGACCCTAATGTTAATATTTTCGTAATTGGAACAGTAATTTCAATGATTACCTTTTACAACCATTTTCCTTTTATTTTTGTTCTGTTGAGTTGTAGATCGCTACACTGTAGCGTTCGTTTGTTTTGTTAGCTCATAAATTCGATCTATAAGAACACTACATACATATTAAGTTAATATAGTTATCGATTGGCCTGTTAGTCTAGTGCTTAGTGGCCCTGACTCCATTCCCACCCAAGACAAATGTTTGGGTGATGAGAACGATCATTTATTCTGGGTCTGGGTGTTATTTCTACCATATGTATGTATTTAGATATATATGAGTAAGATTATCAGTTGTCTAGTAAGTACTCATACAACAAACTCTGCTTAGTTTGAGACTAGATAGCGTTGTGGGAAAGTTGTCGAATTATGAGCTAAATTAGAGTGCAGACCATTACTGACAGTGTAACGGTCTACAAGTCAATAGATACAGTCATGAAATATTTTTGTAAATCGTTGCTTTACAATTGATAATTAGTAAAGTTGATGATTTTAACGAAGCCAACGACAAAACTGTCTAGGTGGCTAAATATTAATCGGACAAAATTTGAGTCTAATCGACACGAGAAGAAGAAAAAGAAGAGTAAGTAAGGCGTAATAAATATATTTTACTTTAACATTATCTTCGATACAATCCTGTGCGTAGGCGTAACTACACACGAATAATTTAATTAACAACAATTGCTCGTAACAACAACAAAGAAGTTGTTACGACAACCAGTAATAATCACACAGATAATCACGAAGTTACTGTAAAAACAAACACTGGGCACTATTTATCGTTCCATTGTGAACAAGCGTTGCCTAAGATTTCAAGCCAGTTATGGTCGATTTATCTCCGGATCTGTTGCGGATTAAAACAAAGAGTGGGGGTGTGGGGGATGACTTAATCTTGTGAAATACGGTCCGGGGAGGGGGCTTATCTTAAGTGAAAATGCGTACCAAAATATTAGCAACTAAGGTCCCCGGAATTTTTTGTTCCCGCGGTTAAATAGAAGCAATAAAATACGTTTGGGGTGCGTCGTTAAATTTTATGTTCGCGATTGCTTTTCCGGCGTTTGTAGGCACGTGGTGTTAAGTGTGGGCGGTTTTTCAACTACCGTCATAACTTCTATAGTTAAGTACCCACTTATATTGAAGATGGAACACCTAGTAGATGGAGTTAAAAGTACTACCGCAAAAAAATCAAAAAAGATGTTCGACTTCGACTTTAGTCACTTCTAATCATTCAGTCAGTATAGTTCGTGTAATCATTTTAATTTCAATCATAGACTGTGTAATTTTTTAGACTGGATGTGGGTACTCTAGGAAAGGTTGTCTGAAAAAATCGCTTTTAGCGATAAGACAGCCCATTGTGACACCCTATTAATTTTAAGTTTCTAATGTATTTCTTTATTTTTGGTGGACAATAAAGAATTTATTTATCTATCTATCTATCTCTAAGATCATGGGAATTATTTGTAGATTTGATGCCATCAACTGAATCCAACAACTGCACCTAAAAGTGACTTGTTTCGAACTTTTGATTAGTTTTTATTTATTTATTTAAACTTCATGTACAGTAGTGGTACATAGGCGGACTTAATGCAACAAGGCATTCGCGGTCATGTTGTTTGACACAGTAATTTTGTTTTTATTTCCTACATTTTAATAAGTGATACTTTTGAATTCGTCTCCATTTGTTTTTTTTTTTTTGTAAATTTGATGTACCCAGTGTCCCTTGTAAAACTTAGAAAAATCTAACGATGCACGCTATAATTTAACTGGCCCTTTAGGCTTTAGGGATTGCCAAAAATTATACATAACCCTCCTTCTAGTGTAGTCGATTAAAAACGTGTAATATAATAAGGAACCATTAGAAAAAAGGTGAAGTATATCATATCATAAAATACTAGTTACAAAGTTTCAAAGTAAGCTATAAGTTAAAACACACATAAATCTTCACAGTTTTAATGAAAACGGTTAAAGTAACCATTACAGTTAATAGAGGTTTAACTAAACGTAGTTTTATATCAAGTGTGCAAAATTACATGTAAGATAAGATAGTGTGAACCCCTGCTAAGCGGAGTGAGCGCGCTCGTATATTCACGCGAACTCATTTCCCCACACGAGGGCCTGATTAAGAAAATGCCTCTAAAAAATTCTAAGTAGAGGTAATATCTTTGAACCGTCACTCGCACCTGTTACTTAAACATAGCAGTAATTGAATTTTCTTATAGTTTACTTTGAATAAAGTCCTAGTAAATTGTACAGGCGCTGTAAATTCTATCGAAATTTTATATCGGAAAAGTCTGTCGTTGATGAATCGAGTTCATTCGATTAAATTCCTGTATTTATTAGGCTTGAAATTAACTGGGTTTATGAATGGGTGGAGAACGTGGAGACGCGTTCAAAGTTCATTAATTATATTTTTGATAAAATTACGCACGCTAAAATTTATGATAGACCTAGAAAGCGCTAGTGTGAAGACGTGGCGTTCATTGGAGATTTCAAGAGGACGAACATGGAACAGCTAGAAGGAAAAGCTTTGCCCAGTAGTGGAGAAAAAAGATTGGTTTAAAAAATCGACTAACTGAAAATAATTTTTACAACACATATTTGTAATGTCTCAAATTGAATATAAAAGATTACAATAATGTGTGATGATTATATTTTATCTTTAAATGAATCTTGTAAAACCTATATACCTATTAGATGATTTACGATGTTTTAACACAGTCCATTCCTGCCAAATCAAATGTACTTGATTACACCCAGACTTCCTTACTAGCCCACATTAGGGTCTCAAGTACTACGAGTAGATTAGGAGGCACAGCATGCACGTTATCTAATAACTAACACTAGGAACAGATAGTCTGGTATAGTAGGTTCGGCCTGGTACATAAATCGTGTTACAAATAGCTCGGTTGCGACATGGAATAAGAATATATAGAAGCGTCACTTCCGCTCTTCCGCTCCTACGCCTACTTTGAGTCTAAATCCGTGGAGTTGAACGTCGTCGGTCAGATAAAATTCGAACGATAGAGTAGTCAATCGATTCGAAAAGATAAATGCCTGACAGTTTTGGGACGCTTGGGATATTTTTTGTTTGTTGATGAGCTGACTCTTGATCGCAATTTCGACTGATTTAAAATGATGAATGAGGTTCTAAGTGGAACAAGCAAGCCTAGTCTTTTGACATTTTGTAGAATTTTTGGAATTTATATAATACTGCGGCCAGTGGACACCAAGTCCACTGGCCGCAGTATTATATAGCCTTATAATAGAAAATTATCTCACAAGAACGTACTACCGAGAGAAAAAGTCCAGGACATGCTCTAAACGTGTGCCAAATTCCATCCAAGTCCGTTTAGCATAAAGAAGTAACAAACATACACACAAACTCACAAATTTTCGACTTTATAATATGAGTGTCTTTGTAAGATCAACCACATTTTTTAAAAGAGTAACCATGGAGTTTCTTGCCAGTTCTTCTCCATAGGAATCGACCGCTTTGGAACAAAAATATTTGAATTTTTGAATGTGACACATTTTTTTTAAACTTCATTGAGGGTCAGCGAACCCACAAAAAAACCTAAATAAGTGGCTCTTCTGTATATTCTTATTCTGCGGTTGTACCCCTGGTTTAATGGTCTGTCGAATCAGTTCGCTGGTGTAGGCTACTAGGGTGACAGATGATAGTGTTGTGGGTTACACCAGAACTGTCTTGTGTGCGTTCTACGGTTGGTTGGACTGTCTTGTCTTGCTGATCGTGAGACTATGTTGAGGTTGTTTATAGTGATACGAAGCGTAACAGATAAGGTTTATTTCGTAGAACCTTTTTTAGAGTTTAGATACCCTATTACTAAGACTCCGCTGTCCATCCGTCTGTCTGTCAGTCCGTCTGTTACCAGGGTGTATCTTATGAACCGTATTAGCTAGATAGTTGAAATCTTCACTGATGAAGTATTTCTGTTGCTGGTATAATAACAAATACTAAAAACAGAATAAAATCAATATTTAAGAGGGGCTTCCATACAATAAACGTTGATTTTTTTGCCGGTTTTTGCTACAGATGGTACGGTACCCTTCGTGCGTGAGTTTGACCGCACTTGACCAATTTTTTGGGGTTTTTTTTTTAAGTTTGATTGATGAAAGCGCCACCAGCCCTTGGGATTCACGCAATGTTAAGTAGATGAATACTTAAAACTGCATTATTAAATAATCTACATAAGTGTGCACTTATGTAAATTATTTAAGAACTAGCACTCGGCCAGCGTCTTCGTTCGCGATAATATTTTCATAAAAACTTTAACACCTTTTATAAAGATATTTTTAGGGTAGTTTTGAAAAACTAATAATGACAATCATTATTATTTATTTTCATTGGAATGTGTGCCAACTTTCAAGGTTTTTAACGTAAAGAATATGATTTATCCATACGCACAAGGCGTTTTGGGAACACATTCATTATGCGTAAAGCCAAAGAGTGGAGGCTTTGTTTCCTGGTAGTGTAAACTTAGAGAGTAACAACCTATTTTTATCAAACCCAACAATATTATTAGAGAGTAACTTTGTGGGTTTTTTTTTTTCTGTCGACGGGGAAAATCATCATTGACGAAACCCGCTCTTGGGTGGAGCGGGAGACAGTGTCAGAGTCTTAACTTTGTGGGTGAGAGTACAAGAGTGAATAGGTTACTTCTAGGCGAGCGTGCTCCCTCCTCAACCACATCATGGCTTACCGTCAGGTGAGGTGGTTGTAAATTTATATTTTTAGTGTCATCTTCATCATATCAGCCGAAAGACGTCCATTGTTGGACATAGGCCACCCCCAAGCGTCTCCAAACGACCGGTCCTGCGTCACGCATCCATCGGAGACATCGGACGGATTTTTAGTGCAGAACAATATAATGTCGGTTTTGGATTAATTCATGAATCCCCAAGCGACCACCAGTGGCCGCGCATCTATTGTCTTACTATTGTGTCTCTAATTGACGGTATTTGAAGGGTTAATGAAGTATTTTCTCTTTTACTTATATATAAGCAACTATTTAAGCCAACAATCAATAACTCGTATACCGTCCGGGCATCGTTCCCGTCACCTATATCTTCATTACCGCTCCAATGAACCTGTCGGCGTACAAAATTATGCGGCGATCCAATCTATATTGTATGGCTACTAATTGAAAGACCGACATAGTTGACCTTATGTCTATATACTGAAGAAGAACCCTGTGTCTATACGTTGTGTACCCTTTGTACATAGCTTGACTGGCTTCCATGCTCAGGTAAACAGAGGACGAAGCTGTGTGTAGGTATATTCTGTGCATTTATCAGATTTAGTGTACGACAGTGTCTCATGGCGTGTCACCACCGCGATGTTGGGGGTCACAGGGTGATTCCAGGTCATCATAGGCGCGGGCTGACGAACGGCGAGCTATGTGTAGCTTGCTGTCTGACCGTCCAGTAACTGTCCGGACCGACCCCAAGTCGGCGACGGCGCGCACTGTTCCCGCGCGCCTCAAGGTGTCAGCAACGGCTGGGGCCCAGCTGGGTTGAAGCCTACTGGGGCCAGAGTTAGCTCCGAAAGGTAGCTCAACCCCCGGTACGAAAGGCAACGAAGGAACTGGAGTGGGTTTTTAGTCAGTTGAAGTCTGACACTATTTTCCGCTCCGCCGCAGAGCGGAGGATGTCATTAGATGATTTTACCATCAAAAAAACCTATGTTGACTTGTAACCCTGTATACTCCTCTTTTAACTACGTCGTAAATTTTTTTTAGTGTGGAAAATCATCCAATAAATCTACCTGTGTTCCTTCAGCTTCATTTTGCGTACCGTAAAATGGGGTGAATAGAAACGCAAGGGTGAATAAAAACAGAACTTTGGTTTTGTTTTTCACTTTGATACCACATTATTGGCTTCTAAAAAAGCATCGACTATTTAAAATATCAATTCATTAATGAATTGATATAGTTAAATGCTGCAAAAAATATTCAAATATCGTGAAAATACCCTTTGAACTACCAATAGTAAAGTAATACCATCAGAGATTGCATTACTGCTTACCATCAGTTGGGATCGCAGTCAAGCACTAGTTTATATGAATAATAAAAAAAAGAACTTTTGTTTCTATTCACCCCTTAGTTTCTATTCACCCCCTTTTAACTTTATGATCCTTGTTATTTCTTTTTAACCACCTCGAACTCTGGGTTGTATAAGATACTTAATTTTTTATTTTTCTAAAAGCTGGCAAATATAAAATTCTTTATGGAAACCAAACATTAAGTTTCTGTTTGTAACTATGTCTAGAGTTCGTCAAAGCTCTCATTATGACTAATTACTAATTAAATCATAAGCTGGCTTCAGAATAGTTTAGCCAGCATATGTCAGTATTTGCAGCGAAGTTATATACCATAAGTTTCCGTTTAGGTTTGGACAAAGACAGAAATAATGGGTACTAAAACAGCTATCATTATCCTTCGATTGTCGACTTAAAACGTAGCGGGATACGATTTGAAGTAAAATAAGATCTGTGTTGAGTTATGACGTTCTTGTGTTTAGCAGTTCTCAGTGCCCGTACAATATTGCATTGATAAATCATGAGTTGAGCGCACTAGAAGCTGGATTGTCTGTAGCAGTAGTCAAGAGGATACCCTTTTGATTATCGAGTGTAAGGTAATCGTACAATGTGTCTGCTATTGCTTTTCCTTTGTATGTCCAATGCTTTCAGGCCCTGAATGGTTCTACTGTGGGTTGAAAGATAATTTGGTTTATCAAGTGAGTTATCTGATAAAGTATCTCTTTTTTTTCTATTGATAGATAAATAAATCGATTTATTTCAGTAGTGATCAAAAGACAAGTAGTACTGATGCGACTTTTTGCTTAGTTTTTTACATTTATTGCATAAACATAACTCTTAAATACATATTTTGAGTCAGATGTTATTTAATTCATTAAACACCAAGCGAACGCCAGCGTTTGCTTTTTCATTCTTTCTGTTGTGTTTCTAATTACGGTATTCGAAAGGTTACTCTGTTTTACGTCGAAATCATCAAATAGCTTCTCCCTCTCTGGGCGGAACGATAGGGATAGTAGCAGACTTTTGCTGACTAAACCCACAGACCCCAGTGATTTTTCAGTTGAGGCTTTCGGTAACTCCATCGAACAATTCGCAACCCGCGTGGGCATTGGCCATAGCTGGCCACGTTAATTTTGCTGCCATTTTTATAAGACGCGCGTGGAACTCACCACGCTGCCAACGCAGGCTTGGTCTATACCGGACGGAGGCCTAACTCGCCGTTCTCAAGCCCACGCCTACATTGCCCGGAAATTATCCTACGATACTCAAAGCCCGGGGCGTCTCCGGTGGGGATCAGAAAAGTGAGTCCAATATCTAGTTTTGGTTTTATCGATAAATTGTCTAGAACTCCTAAATCTGTCCTAAAAGTTTGAATATCTATCTCGAATATAGTCTCACAAAAGCTTTAAAACAAACCTATCAGCATCCCTAGGCTAATATTTCAAGTTGTGTTCTCCAACTCCACTATATATATTTATTCTTTGTTTCTACTTTATTGTCATTAGTTGAGGATTTTTTGAGTCGTTATGGCAACTTAGTCGAAGTTAAGACTCAAAATATGGATCTAAAAGTCAGTTGTATAATCTAGTAATATCCACAATTAATTGACTAATTTACTATGCATATAACTTCACTAGGGCGTGTAATGTACGGTTCACACTTGGCGGAGCGCGTCATGGCGTTTATTTAATTGTGGAATGCGTAACAATGCACGCCGATGCCCTCTGATGCATTTATTCAATTAGAGAATGAACCTTATTTATTTATTTATTTATTTAAACTTCATGTACAAGGCATTCTCTACCAGTCAACCTTTGGGTTAAAAAGACAACACTGTGGTAGGTTATGATATTAGTACAGTAAGTTATGTAGAAACAAGCGTTTGATTGGCGTATAAGCAAATTGTAGTATGTACAGAATTCATTCATAAATCGTCACACTAATATTGCTGAAGTATGTGAGAGTGTGTTTATACTTTGTTACATCTTCATCACCATCATTTCAGTCATATACATCCACTGCTGGACATAGACCTCCCCCAAGTGTCACCACAAAGAACGATCCTGTGCGTCTCTCATTCATCAGTCTCCCGCAACCTTCACCAGGTCAAGTTCACAACGTCTTCACACTCGAACGATTTGGATGAAATTTGGCACACGGGTAGACC
This sequence comes from Mythimna lalbum, assembly GCA_949319445.1. Classification (NCBI taxonomy): domain Eukaryota; kingdom Metazoa; phylum Arthropoda; class Insecta; order Lepidoptera; family Noctuidae; genus Mythimna; species Mythimna lalbum. The sequence goes on along the minus strand of OX439354.1, from coordinate 10,275,991 downwards.
ATCTTCTGGAATAGCACATAAGATATAATATCCTGGTAATATATTTCCTTACAGATGGTCGATGGGGACGAAAGGTTCTGGAGTGGTGACCAAGTACCGGAAGACGCAGCGTTGGAAAGCCTCCAACAAGGTGAACCTTATATTTACAGCCTTACCTACAGCCTTATATTTACAAAAGTTGATATCGTGACATATCAAAAGTAGATATCAAAGATATATTTATTATATACTAACTCGCATATCACAACACATTACACAGTTCATTTCTCCACGCAAGATTAACAGTTCTGAAAGTATTTCTTTGGGTATAGGTACTAACCACTACGAGACTGCTTATGGAAAACGCAATAATGTAAATTTCCCAAAGATATTTCGTTATAAAATACTTTGACTTAGAAAGAGTATCCTACACTTTTTTATCCTTTTGCGTTATTTCTCTACGCGGAGGTTTACAGATTTCCAACATCTAAAGTCACCGTCATAATTTTGGAAAACAAAGTTTATGACATTTTGGTGAAGTTACCGATTTGAGACCACTCGCTGCTACCAAAAAAATGGTACATACAGCTCTAGAGAGAGTTACTCACCTCATCACCTGGTGTCCGGTTGGTTGAGCAACCAATTTGGTGGCTCAACTAGCTCGGACGTGTGGCGACTCTGGTGTCTGCATGGTCTCTAGTTTGGTAGCTTAGAGGTATTTTTTACCGGGACACCATCGTGGCGCAACTGGTCACGTCGCCAAGGTGTTCAGGTGAAATATAGCCCTAAGACTCTGACCTAAATAAACAAACATTTGTCCTTAGCAATATCTAAAGAAAGTTTTTTTTCCTAAACTCAGGAATACAGGACACAAAACCAATACTTCAAAGTACCTCTCATATGACGACAAAATTGACACCGCTAAGACACAAACCGTGTCACAAACTTCACCGCATCATTCCATCAAAGTTCAGGCCCTCCATCAAAGTGACGACGCGGATAAATCCGAGGAAGGAAGTGTAATTATCATATATTCACTATGATCTACGATGCAAATAAGGGTGACGTGCTAGACCAAACTCCCATTAATAATTATATCAGGAGTGATCGGTTCTTAGGGTCTGTTCACACCGAAATGAGTACATTATTATTATACAGGGTGTAACAAAAAGGGTATATACATCAAGGAGCGCTGAAGATTACAAGTTGTATAGAATCTCTACAAAAAGTTTCAGCTCAAAAAATTACTCAAAGAATTGATCACCATGTATACATAAGGTTAGAAAACCCGTCCATTATCGTTTGTTATCATATCAAGAGGGCGGGCGGTTGATATGTATATCCCCTTTTTGTTACACGTTTTGTATTTTTTTTACATAGTTATTATCTACTAATTTATTGATATTATGAATATAATATAATATAATAATATTCCACAACTTTCACACAACGCCATCTAGTCCCAAACTAAGCAGAGCTTGTGTTATGAGTACTAGACAGCTGATAAACATACTTATATATTTCTAAATACATACATATTGTTTGCGCAGAACGCCTGCCTACATCTTCACACCAACGTTGCAGCTACGTGTGTTTTAGCTCGTACCTTTTATTTTTATTATTTTTACTTGTCTACCGACAGTAGTATGTTTTTTTCATTATACAATTTTACAGAACGACCGAGGCGTATTTTTTCACATCTCCCACTAAATAAACCCGATGAAATCCCGAACACATATTATATATAAATTGCACCCATTTGACACAGGTCAAATGATCGTACTCTACACAAACATTTGTCCTGAGTGAGAATCGAAGCCATGACCACCGGCATAGCAGTCAGGGCCACTAACCACTAGACCAACAGGCCAGTCAAACTTAAATGAATGAATCTTGTACGTACTACAATTTGCAAATACGCCAATCAAACGCCCGTGTCTATATACCGTGCCCGTATCTATACCGGTGTGTACTGACCCTTACAAGTACCGTGGCATAATTGATTCGAAGATAACGGACTTTGAGCGATTGTTGGTCTTCCTTAATTATCTATGGCTTATACGTGAAGCCTTATGAGTACATAGAGGGCTTACAAAATTTCGTTTACCACAGAGTCTCGGATGTTTAATAAGGTTAATGGACTGTTAACTTAAGATTAGGTGAAACGTTAACGTAAGAACTAAAAAATAAAAATACCATTGGATTTTGTATGTTGGAAATTATCCAATGACTTCTACCGCTCTAAAGCGGAGCGCGAGAGCTTGTCAGACTTTTACTGACTAAAACCCATTTCTATGTTCCTTCTTTTCATTTCAGAAGGGTAGCCATGGCTACTGGGGCCATGGTTTCACCAGTAGGCTTCGACCCTGCTGGAGCCCCTACGATTTTGCTGATATCTCCTTGAGGCGCACGTGGATCATTATACGCCGTCTACGACTCGGGCTTCGTCCGAACGGTTACCGAATGGTCAGACGGAGAGCTACCCATTGCTCACAGATCCTGCAAACTCGAGCCTGCTGTTAGCGTCATTGGGTATTATGTTTTTTTTTTTAAAGAAGGCTTTTTATTGATTAGCAGTTAAAAATAACCAAACATAGGGTGTTTTTAATATCGTGAAGTTTTGATCACGCATGTTGGATGTACCGCACATATGACCCTCGCAAATGTCCATTTCATATAAGTATTTATTGAAACGCGCAGAATACGCACGCGGGAAGCATTTTTTTTGCATTTTGAAATTTTTGCACGCGGAGCAAACCCGGATGCGTGATGAAATCCGCACGATATTATAAACACCCTTAAGTATAAAAACATAAATCTGTTCCGTAGCGAACTCCGCGACTGATGTTGAAGTCAATGATACTCAAGAGTGATTGATTAAAGAAGTTCTCTGTAACCTTCAGGGCGTCAAAAGTCCCATCACAAAAACACCATCAGTGTGTATATAAAACTATGTAGATAGACAACATACACAACAAGTTACAGTAATCGGTAGTGTATTATTGAAAACAATAGCCTGTCGGTTTTCTACCGGTTGCATTTCGGGGAGTGTGCGTCGGAATTGCATAACCTGATTCCGCCTAGCCCGTTCTATCATCGGACAACCAGACGTACGGCGATGCGCCACCGGTACATGGTAGACATCCCACCTACACGCACATAACGTTTCGGAAACACATTAATTGTGCGTGCAGTTAAGGAGTGGAATTTCTTGCCGGAATCTGTGTTTCCTGATAGCTACAACCCGGGAATCTTTAAGTCGAGAGTGAATAGGTTTCTTCTAGGTAAGCGCGTTCCATCGTCGACCGCATCGTCGCTTTCTATCAGGTGAGATAGTGGTCAAGCGCAAACCTATCAACAATAAAAAAAAATGTTACATTGGGTCTTCATACATTTGATACGGCAAATAGACTTATAGACTTACATAATGATAATAGATCCAAGCCACGCGATGCCACGCGACTCTACTCTACGTACAAATCAAGCGTGGCCCACGTCTACGTCGGCGTCTGTCTAATGTAGTAACCGCTTTAATTAAGAGCTACACGTTGCTGTTCAAGGCACAATGCACTTACACGCAGGCGAAGCCGTGGGTTAAAGCTAGTAATTTATAAACATTTGATAAACACATTTCTTAGTATATAAATTAAAGTTTACTAACGTACCTGGTTCACAAACAATCTTAAGATCTTTACTTAAGGTGGTGCATCATGACTCACATTGTCACTGTTTTTCATACAACCGCTCATAACTGATTATGACGTTATTATACATTTTTCATCTAATGTTCTATCTAGGTTTCTAAAGAAACCAATTTCTAAATTTGTGTAATACTAATCCAGTAAAAACCTCTGAAAATCTCCTATTTTGTATGAACATTAAAAATTCTTAATTTGCCTAAAAATTAATAAAGACAAAAAAGTAAACCTCTAAAGACCTTGCAAATTTTATTAAGATTCTAAATGACTACAATATTTTCCAAAAACTTCTAAGGGTTTAAAAAAAAACAGCTATTTCCTGGAGCAAGTTTTATGAAATATTCGAGTAAATCTCGGAATTACCCAATACTAACAGAGTTTACAGGCGTTATCTCTCTGTTTTTGCGTTGCCTTTTCGTCAAACATCGCGTTGGATTGCATTAAATGAAGTAACAAGCTTTTAAACCATTTTCGATATTTACGAAAGGCGAGTGGAAAAGGACGATTAACTAATAATACCGAGCCATTCTCGGAATTGGTGATATATGGATTTGTTTTAAGTGGTACAGTAAATACTATCCACTATTTCGGTAAATCCGATAGGAACCATGTGTATGTAGTAAGCTTTAGATAACATCACCCGCTTCCATTTCTTGTCCCAATTTCCCGAATTGTTTTTTGTGTCAATTAGTCTATCTATCTTGAATTACGTAGTATTTTCCTTGATATTCTTTGTAATACTGCCTTTTAGATCATTTGTAATCCTTCAGAGGCAAAAATAAGCAACCTTTATCTATCTTGATTATGGAAAATTATCTGTATGGACTAATTTCTTCTCTGTCGGTATGACTCTTGACAAAGTGATCGTGGTCATTACTCCATGTATTGGTGGCAAACTTCACAACACGCCACCACTCCTCTCTGATGGCCGCCTTCTTCGTGCATTCGTGTAAATTGTGAGGTGATGATGACTCTTCACTGCAGCTTTTATCTGGTCAGTCCACCTCATAGGCGATACTTTGATAAAGGAAAAAACTGTTTTTTTGTCAAAATCTGAAAACTGGTTTTGTAGTTATATTACAAAGAAAACTTTTTAGCGATTCCGAAAAATCTTCGTAACTCAATTTGGGGATTGAACTGTTTTCATAGGTAAGTTTATAAGGTCCGACTCGCACTTGTTTTTTCATATTTCAGACTTGGTCCCATAGTGAAAGTTATTCAACCCCTGAATGGCCGCTGAACTAAAGAGCACATTGTATCAAATAACATCTCTTGATTGTATCTCATCCAGGGTCTATATTTTGTTCGTGAAAGAGACGAGTTGTTATTTATAGTACAGTTTGCAGCAATATGAAGCCTCAAAAATGCGTCTAAATAATGTGACTATTAGGGTCAGCCGCCATTCACCTCGTATACAATACCAAACCTTACCGCAATCTGTTATATTCGGAGCTGGTCCTGATATATTTTGGGAAAGTTCCGGAGAGCTAATATTATTAGATATTGTAACATAAAATAATTTTAGTTAAACTTTACTGGAATGGATTTAGTTTATGGTAGTCAATGAGCAGTGCTTTTTTTATTTGGCCCGTTTTTTCTATTACTAGGCCCATCCTTTGAGGTATTCTTTTCTCGAGCCAGCTCGAATCAGCTCCTGCAGTAAGCGTCCAGCCCCCTAGACAAGTTACAACCGTTTCGATTGCGTCGAACGCTTCGAGTTAACCTTGCCGCCAATTCATTTGTTCTGACTACGTGACTGAGCGTTAAGGTGGTGCATCACGACTCACATTTTCACTGTTTTTCATACAACCGCTCATAACTGATTATGACGTTATTACACACTTTTCATTAGATATTGTGGAAACACAGTATCTTGTGGATATTATCTAGGTTTCTAAAGAAACCAATTTCTAAATTTGTGTTAAACTAATCCAGTAAAAACCTCTGAAAATGTCCTATTTTGTATGAACTTTGACACTTCATAATTTGCCTAAAAATTAAAAATGTCAAAAAAGTAATCCTCTAGAGACCTTGCAAATTGTATTAAAATTCTAAATGATGACAACTTTTTCCAAATACTTTTAAGGGTTTAAAAAAAAAAACAGCTATTTCCTGGAGCAAGTTTTGTGAATTTTTCGAGTAAATCTCGGAATTACTGAATACTAACAGAGTTTCCAGGCGTTATCTCTCTTTTTTTGCGTTGCCTTTTCGTCAAACATCGCGTTGCATTGCATTAAATGAAGTAACAAGCTTTTAAACCATTTTCGATGTTTACGATAAGCGAGTAGAGAAGGACCCTCTTAAGATAACGTCATTCCCGTAGATTTGAAGCTTTCTACTAGCGTTAACTATTGCAGATTAGCAACTTGGCTAGGGCTACAGGTCCTCTCGCCACCTCGTTCTAGTTCAACCTTGGCGGTATCGTCCAATTTCAAGCATTCACTTTGTGGAGATTCTCACCCAGTAGTTGATACGCATGCGGCTGACGTCAACGGGAAATTTCTAAAAAGGAAACCCGTGGTCCTGGAACAAAAAGGGCAACTAAAAGATACAGGTGTGTTTTTTGTCAGTAAAGTCTGACGTGACTACGTTAACTGTAGCTTCGGTGTCACATATTAAGGTTGGGCCTTAATATGTGACCGCGTACCATAAAACAGTGACTTTTTGAAGCCGTACTCCTCAGGTTAATAGGTTTGAAAATAAAAATGTTTATTATCTATTCATGAACAACATTATCTACCAACATTTGATTTTTTTGTGTGATTAATACTTTTCTCTAATAGAAATATTTAATAATTTCACAACTTTTCCTTACTCCTCCGAAACGGCTTGGATCTTTAGAAACATTTTTACACATAAAAATTGGTAGTTAAATATGCTTCAGAGTGTAAATCAATCAATATTTCGCAAAGATAATGCATTTATAGGTCAGCCGCGCACTATCCGGGGGTGCAGCTAGCCACATTTTAATGCGCAGATACGCGTAATGCTGCCTAGTTATCCAGTAGTAGTCCAGTAGCAGTAGTGTCCATTTAATTTCGGCCAGATGGCTCAAGGGACTTTAAGCCCTCCAAACTGCAGGTGTATGGGCGGGCACTTGGGACACTCCGACGTGTGTTTCATGTTCGTACACACATTGGGTTTCCGAAGTGTCTAGGTATAAACCCCAATTCGACAAGTTGTGTTTATGTATTTTACATGTGTATTTCAATCTGCATATTCGGAATAGTCGCAGGTCACGGGAAAAGCTGAAACATCAAACTGAATATTTGCAATGTAAAACAGATTTGATAAAAAGTTCCATTTCAGTTTTGTAGCTACATAAATCTGAACAAAACAGAATTGCATTTTATCTGAATTTTATAGTTTAGAGTGGTTTAGATACTAAAATCTAAACGAAGCGGGTAAACTTGCGTTTAATTACGTTTTTGTATACAGTAGGTTAATTAACTAATTAACTGTAAAATATAGCAAACTTTGACTGTATACTAGTATACTAGACTAGCTTCTGCCAGCGGTTTCGCCCCCGGAAATGTAAGTTTTTCAATATAAACTTTAGGCCCCTATTTCATCTCCTTGGGTGTAAATTTTGGAAAATCCTCTCTTATTACTCATTTTCGTCATAAATGGAAACCTCGTGCAAAATTTGACGCTCCTAGCACCAGTAGTTTCGGTTGTACGTTGATATGTCAGTCAGTCAGTTTCTTCTTTTATATAAGTACTAGCTTTTGCCCGCGACTTCACCCGCGTACTTATGTACGCAACATCAAACATCAAACTCCCAGGATAAAAAGTATCCTATGTGTTATTCTGGGATATGGTCTATTCGTTTACCAAGTTTCATCGAGATCCGTTCAGTTGTTTTTTCGTGAAAGAGTAACAAACATCCATATATACATACAAACTTTCGCATTTATAATAATTAGTAGGATTAAATATTTAGCATACCAGCATTGATTTTTTACAAGCTTTTTATTAACTTGCATTGTATGTATGTAACTATGTATGTTCGGCTCAAATCTTGCAACTCAATTTTGAAGCAGATACCTTCAACCGATTGAGCTAAAATTTTGTACATATATGTAAATCGCGTTACAATGCAATATTATGGTGACATGGAGCTGATCTGATGATGGAGCTGAAAGATGGCCATAGGAACTCTGCTATAAAACTACACAACACTATCGAGTTTGAGCTTGTTTGATTTGTATTGACAAGTACTTTGATCCTATATGGTGACCAGGGTCTGGAGACGGAGTTGGAAGGTACCGATAGGAACGGCGCAATAGAACGACACAACCCCAACGAGTTTGAACTTTTTTGTTTCGTACTGACGAGTACTTTGATTCTGTATGGTTACCAGGAGGGGCTGATGATGGTTCTGGAAGGTGGTCATAGGAACTCCGCAATAGAACGAAACAATGCCATCGAGTTGGGACTCGTTTGATGCGTATTCACGAGTACTTTAATTTTCTTTGGTAACCAGTGTCTGATGATGGAGCTCGAAGGTGGCCATAGGAATCCCGCAATAAAACGTCACAACCCCATCGAGTTTAAGCTCGTTTGATTCGCTTTCATGAGTACTTTGATTTTCTATGGTAACAAAGGTCTGGTGATGGAGCTAGAAGGTGGCCATAGGAACTCCACAATAAAACGACACAACTCCATCGAGTTTGGGCTCATTTGATTTGTACTGACGAGTTCTTTCATCCTATATGGTTACGACGGTCTGAAGTTGGAGTTAGAAATTCGCCATAGGAACTGGGTGATAAAACTATACAACTCCATCGAGTTTAGGATCGTTTGATGTCTCTTGCCGAGTACTTAGATCCTATATGGTAACCAGGGTCTGACGATCGAGCTAGACTTCCGCATGACGCAGGTTCTCACCGGACATGGTAAGTTTGGGAGATTCTTACACAGGAATCGTGGGGAAGTGACGAACGAGTGTCGCCACTGTGCAGAACACCCGGAGTATACGGTGGAGCACACAGTGGAGGTGTGACCCGCTTAGGCGGAGCATCGCTATTGGGGTGATCGGCGGTGGCGATATTGGTACAAGCTATGGTCCGGAGCGAGGAGGAGTGGCAGGCGGTCGCCTCCTTCTGAGAGACAGTAATACTAGCTAAGGAGGGGGCCGACCGTATTAGGCAACGGCGTTGACAGAGCCCAGCCGCCGCCGGGATTCCGGTCCCAAATTCCGGTCACCGAAGGCGCGGGCTTGCGGACGGCGAGCAATGGGTAGCTCGCTGTCCTACCGTCCGGTAACTGTCTGGACCCAGCCCAAGTCGTCGACGGTGCGCATTGTTCTCACGCACCTTAAGGAGCTGTCAGCAATAGTAGGAGACCAGCTAGGTCGAAGCCTACTGGAGCTAGGGTTAGTTTCGAAAGATAGCTCAGCCACGGTACGAATGGCAACGAAGGAACAGCAGTGGGTTTTTAGTCAGTAAAAGTTTCACACTAGCTCCCGCTCCACCCAAGAGCGGGGGATGTCATTAGATGATTTTCCCACCGGAAAAAAAAAATGGAACTGGAAGATGACCATAGCAACTCCGCAATAAAACGACACATCCCCATCGAGTTTGGGTTCGTATTGATGAGTCTTCCTAGTAACCTTAATATATATTATGGTTACCATCATTAACCATATATCCATATACCATATATCACCAGGGTCTGGAGATGGAGTTGGAAGGTGGCCATGTGATGAGTTCGCCATAGGAACTGGGCAATAAAACAACACACCTTGGATTTTGGGCTCGTAATTTGTATTGACAAATACTTTGACCGTGTATGTTGACCAGGGCCTGGTGATGGAGCTGAAACTCGATGGAATTAATTGTGTCGTTTCATTGCGGTGTTCCTATACCTTCTAACTCCATCTTTAACGCCTGTTTAGCAGATGGAATCAAAGTACTCATCTATACAAATCAAACGATCGCGAGATTTACGATCTGATTCGTTTTTAGTTAGTTTGAAAATTAAAATCAATCAGATCAAGTTATATAATTCACTTATTTATCTACACAGGTAAATCTCGCGACAAGCTTTTATATCATATAAATTAGGTAATGTCGTTATAAGTTAATAGTAAAAGTTCTAAAGGAAAATTTTATTTTATTCTTTTTAGGGCATTTAATTAAAAGCTTGTTTTTTTTTAAGTTTTTTTTACTTTTAATTTATTTGAATTTACGTCACTTCTAAATGTCAAATTTCTTCTCTTCTGTGCCTTTAACCACAAAATAGATAGGTACTGAAGACAATCTCGTGTAGGTACACACTTCACTTTTTATATCTACGCTCGGTGGACGCACACTAATGAGCGTTTGAGCCGGAACTGTTCGATGAGTGGGCCAAGACGCTACCGAGATATCGTGTCCGTTTTACGTAGATTGACTTCTGTACCTATATATTTTGTGAATAAACTAAAACACGTTAATATTTAAATCCGTCCATTTGTAATTACGTTTATTTGTTTAATCCACACATTATCTGTTTCCTATTATAGTGTATTGTAAATAAACACGCTGAATATTACAAGAAGTTTTTTTTTATCCAGCCATTCAATCTACGAAGAGCATCTGATAGAATCTTAACATTAACTGCATGGTTTTCATATGATTTGACCATTACATGTTCTGGCGGTGTTGCCCCACCTTGGCGAGCTCGGAGCCGCTGCGGGCTTCCGAATGAGGCACACGATCACCGGGGCCCGAATCCTAGAGGTCCCCGGTGCGGCCAGCGGTCCTGCAGCGGACGCCCTGGCCGCAAGGATCAGGGCGTCCCTCAGTTCGGAAGAGGCCCGAGTGTCCAGGCCCACCAAGTGCATCGACATGCGCATAATGGGCCTGGACGATTCCGTCAAGGTGGACGAGGTGGTGGCCGCCATTGTCAGGGCGGGTGGGTGCACGACCGAACAGGTTCGGGCGGGTGCCATCCGTGCTGACAGCACGGGCATGCGAGCCGTTACGGTGAGCTGTCCCGTGCAGGCGGCCAAAGCGATAACGGCCGAGGGCCGAAGACTTTTGGTGGGCTGGGTCTCCGCACAGGTCAAGCTGCTGGAGCCCAGACCTCTGCGGTGCTTCCGCTGCCACGTGGGGCACCACGTGGGAGCCCACTGCGCCGCGGAGGATCGCAGCGACCGCTGCCACCAGTGTGGCCAGCCCGGTCACAAGGCCGCAGATTGCCGTGCTACGCCGCACTGCTACGCATGTGCGGCGGCCGGCAAGCCGGCCAACCACCGGGCTGGGGGCAGGTCCTGCGACCCCCCCGCCAAGGCCAAGGGCAAGGCCCGCAGGCCCATCCCCGCCGAGGTCCTCGCCGCCGCAGCCGCCTCGTTGGCCGCCGCCGCAATCGCCGCCGCACCCGCCGCCGCGGCAGTGTCCCCTAGGGGGGCTCGGGAGGAGACCGTAATGGAGTGTCAATAACGGCCCCATTACGTCTCCTCCAGGCGAATATCAACCACTGCGCCGCCGCTCAGGATCTGTTGCTCCAGAGCATGGCGCAGTGGTTGATCAATGTCGCCGTGGTCACCGAGCCGTATTTTGTCCTGCCCAGTGGTGACTGGGTTCAGGACCTGGACGGCTCGGTGACCTTAATTACGTCGACCGCCGCCGGTACCCCGCCCCCCGAGTCCGTCACGAGGGGGCGGGGTTGCGTGGCAGCACGGTTCGGGGACATCGCCGTGGTAGGCGTCTACCTGTCTCCGAGCCGATCTCTCGACGAACTCCATGTCTCCCTGATGGAGCTAAATTCCGTCGTCGCTGGGTTCGGTTCCCTCCCCATGGTTGTTTGCGGGGACTTCAACGCCTGGAACACGGCTTGGGGTTCCCGGTTCACGAACCAGAGGGGTCGGATGGTGGAGGACTGGGCCTTGGAGCTGGGCCTGGTCGTACTGAACCGGGGTTCTGTCCCCACGTTGGTGCGGATGCGGGGTGAGTCGGTGGTGGACATTTCGTTCGCCAGCCCCGTTCTGTCACCGCGTGTCGTCGACTGGCGCGTGATGGAGGAGGTGGAGACGTACTCCGACCACCGGTACATCCGGTTTGACGTCTCCGCCGAAACCTCGGCCGCGCCGGTCCGACAGAGCCCTTGCGGTCCGCGGTGGGCGCTTAAGCAGATGGACCGGGAGCTCCTCCTGGAAGCCGCGACGGTACAGGCCTGGGTGCAAGCACCGGACAGGCCTGTCGACATCGACGTCGAGGCGGAGTGGTTCCAGGAGGCCATGTCGCAAATCTGCGATGCGGCAATGCCCCGTGTCCGTCCAGGACGAGCTAAGCGTCAGGTGTACTGGTGGTCGCCGGAGATCGGCGCCCTGCGCAACGCGTGCAATCACGCGCGACGCCGGTACGCCAGGCACTGCAGGCGCCGCATCCGCCCGCCGGATGCGGAGGCCAGAGAGGCGGAGCTGTATGAGGAATACAGAGAGGCAAAACGCACCCTCCGAACGGAGATCAAGCGGGCCAAACTCGAGGCCCGCAACGTGTGGCTGGGGTCTCTGAACGCGGACCCGTGGGGGCGCCCGTACAAGTTGGTACGGGACAAGCTTCGCCCCTGGGCTCCGCCGCTGACTCAGAGTCTCCGGCCCCAACTCGTGGAGGGTGTGGTTAGCACTCTGTTCCCTGCGCGGGGGGAACACTCCCCCCCGCCCATGGCTCCGCCTCCGCCAGCGGTGTCTGACGCGGATCGCAACAGCGACGACGACGACAATGCTCCAGAAGTGACCGAGGTAGAGTTGAGAGTGGCGGTGCGAAGGCTGAGTGCCAAAAACACCGCCCCAGGACCCGACGGTTTGCCAGGGAAAGCCTGGGTCCTGGCCATGGAGGCTCTCGGGCCTCGACTGAGAGGGCTCTTCAGCGCATGCCTGGAGAGGGGCCAGTTCCCACTTCGCTGGAAGACGGGGAAACTGGTCCTCATCGCGAAGCCAGGGCGCCCTGCGGACTCTCCGTCCGCGTACCGGCCCATTGTGCTGCTCGACGGGGTGGGCAAGCTCTTTGAAAGAGTTATTGCAAACCGCCTCGTCGTGCGGCTAACACGGGTGGGGCCGGACTTGTCGGACGGACAGTTCGGCTTTCGCAGGGCGCGCTCTACAATAGACGCCATCATGCGCGTGCGAGCCCTCACGACAGGGGAAGCGGTGTCCCAGGGTAGGTGTGTCGTGGCAGTGTCCTTGGACATTGCCAACGCCTTCAACTCCCTGCCCTGGAGTACGATCCGGAGGGCACTCCGGTACCACCGGGTGCCCGAATACCTCTGTCTAGTGGTCGAGGCGTACCTGTCAGACAGGTACATTGTCTACCCCGGTCACCAGGGAGACTGGAAACGTCGAGAGATGTCGTGCGGTGTTCCGCAGGGGTCGGTTCTGGGTCCACCCTTGTGGAACATCGGATACGATTACGTGCTGCGCGGCGACTTCCCTGACGGGGTCAGCGTGGTTTGCTACGCAGACGACACGCTGATCCTAGCGCAGGGAGAGTCGCACCAGGCGGCGGTCGCTCTAGCGACACGCGGGGTTGCGATAGCCGTTGGTAGGATCCAGGAGTTGGGACTCGAGGTGGCGCTGCATAAATCCGAGGCAATGTGCTTCCACGGCCCTCGGAACGCGCCACCATCGGACTCCCAGCTTACGGTAGGAGGAGTTCGCATCGGCGTCGGGTCGACGATGAAGTATCTGGGACTCGTCCTCGACAGCCGGTGGAATTTCGTAGAACATTTTCGACGTCTGGCTCCCAAGCTTCTCCGGGCTGGGGCTGCTCTCAAGCGGCTCCTGCCCAACCTTGGGGGTCCAGACGCCTCCTGCCGGAGGCTCTACGTGGGGATCGTTCGGTCCATGGCCCTCTACGGGGCGCCGGTGTGGGCGCCGTCGCTGGCAAAGCGACCGGCGTCCATACTGAACGCCTGCCAGAGGGTCATGGCAATACGGATGGTGCGGGGTTACCGCACGATCTCTCGCGAAGCGGCGAGCCTTCTGGCTGGCCTACCACCGTGGGATCTGGAGGCAACAGTCCTTGCACACATGCACGACATGCGCGTGGAGATGCAACGCCGGGGTGAAAGTCCACTGCCGCAACATGTCAAGGCATGGCGGACAGAGCTCCGGCGGGATCTCATGGTGAAATGGCGTCAACGGCTATCGCAACCCAGTGCTGGGCACGCCACGATTATGGCGGTAAGTCCCCTCTTTGAGGCGTGGCTGGAAAGACCTCACGGCGTCCTTACCTTCCGCATGACGCAGGTCCTCACCGGACATGGCAAGTTCGGGAGGTTCCTGCATCGGATTCAAGCGGAAGAGACGCCCGGGTGTCGCCACTGTGCGCAACGCCCGGAGGACACGGTGGAGCACACCGTCGAGGTGTGCCCTGCCTGGGCGGAGCATCGCCGTGCCCTCGTGGGGGCGATCGGCGGCGGAGACCTCTCGCGCCGGGCCCTGGTCGAGGCCATGGTCCGGAGCGAGGAGGAATGGCAGGCGGTCGCCTCTTTCTGCGAAGCAGTAATGCTTGCAAAGGAGGAGGCTGACCGCATCAGGCAACGGCGCCCTCGCCGCCGTCGCCGGGATTCCGATCCCGATTTCCGGCCACCGTAGACGCGGGCTCGCGGACGGCAAGCCATGGGTAGCTCGCTGTCCGATCGTCCGGTAATGGACCGAGTCCAAGACGTCGACGGCGCGCACTGTTCCCGCGCGCCTCAAGGAGTTGTCAGCAGCAGGAGGGGCCCAGCTGGGTCGAAGCCTACTGGGGACAGGGTTGTCCGAAAGGGAGCTCGTGCCCCGGTATGAAGGCTAGAAGGAACGGCGCGGGGTTTTTAGTCAGTAAGAGTCTGACACTATCTCCCGCTCCACCCAAGAGCGGGTTTTGTCAAAGATGATTTTCCCCGTCGACAAAAAAAAAAAAAAAAAAAAAACCATTACATGTTCTTTACTGTATGGACTTTAAAAGAGACTTTGACCTCTGAGTTTGTTTCGGTGTTTCTTCTCAGGGTAGTCAGCTAGGAAACACCGGGCTCATTTCGTTAAAACTAACTGAAACAAAATTGACGTGTAAAAGTGTTTTTTGAAAACCTAACAAAATAAAGATCATTTATCATTTAACTGCCTTTTAAAAATCTAGAGTTAAAGTTTCGTCCAAAATTATTAATTATTTTATCCCCTAAAAAGCCGAGATCACGAAGTAGGAGATAGCATTGACCGTCTGTAACATTGTAACGAAACATACCGAATACGAATTAGCAGCATCGGTAGCTTAATCTCTCAACAACATAATTGCAGTTTAGTTTGTAAACTTAAATTGAGGTAGCTTATAACGAAGCTTAGCAACTTAGGTTTCGTATTTAAGGCTACGTCTGGATTATGTAGGCTAGGGCGTTGACCAGTGAAGTTTATACTTAAATTTAACGACGTGAGGAGTTCGCAGTCTGCACTTATGTATAATACTAGCTTTTGCCCGCGGCTTCGCTCGCGTTAAATTTGGGGTAACACGGTTCCCTTGGGAAGTGGGCGGTTAGGCCTTTGTCACTCTCCATCTCTTCAAATATCTCCATTTAAAAAATTTCGTCTATTCGTGACTCTGTTTTGCCGTGAAAGACGGACAAACAGATACACACTTTCCCATTTATAATATTAGTATGGATTTTATGTAAGAGGTGATGAGGTAAAGTTTGGTTTTTTGTTTGTAGGAGGTAATCTCTGAAAGTACTGGTCCGATTGGTGCAATTTTTTCATCGATAGAAAGCTGCTTTATTCCAGAGTGACGTAGGCTATATTTTGTTTATGCTAGTGAGTTATTATATTCGCACGGGTCCATCCCTATATTAAGCAATGCTTGCCAAGGTCATTTTGTGGATAGGTGACCATTTGAATATCCCGGAATTCCTTCGTGTCCCAGAAAAGAGCGGTCAACCCTAGATATGTACATTTCCATCCAACCGCTCTTACTTTATCGGACTTTATTACACATATTTCTATAAGAATATTTGGGAAATACAGATTTTTTGTAGATATTATCTAGGTTTCTATTGAAATAATAACAAAAAATTGTTTAAAACTTATCCAGTATAGATCTCTAAAAATTTGCTACTTTGCATGGATTCGGGTCCTTTTTGATCCATACAAATATTATTAATGTAATATTACTTATTCCTCATAGCAAATAGAGTGATAATGTATGCCTATGTCCTTTGTCAAGCTCTAGTATATTTTTGTACCCATCAAAATGAATTCAGCGGTTACTTTCGCATTGATAATATTAGTATGGATTATTATTATTACTAGCTGCTGTCAGTGGTTTCACCGTGTTAGTAGAAAAATATTAATGATCTTTTAAACCATTCCAGAAAATGACAACGTTTTCCAACAGTATAAGAAGACAATTGTTCTAACATGATAATTATAATGAAATAATATTGAATTTCTCCTTTCACTCCATCTTATCCGTCTTTCCTTGAACTTAGAGTAGGTAACAAAACCTTTAGAACTTACAAGGTTTCATATTAAAATTAGGTATTATCTAATATATTTCGTAAAGTAGATAATGATATTATTCAAAGACTAATTTGTATGGCCTCATTTGTATTATGTTTGGAATTTAAGATTGAAGCGTAGTTTGTTGGGAAATCAATTATATTAAGAAACAATTGAATATGCTTAGATAAAGGCGACTGAGGAAAATATTTTGTATTATAGCACAAAATAGATAGGTACAGAAGACAATCTCATGTATGTACTTTACTTTTTAACCGACTTCGAAAAGGAGGAGGTTCTATGTTCGGCTGAATGTATGATTTTTTTTTTTTTGTATGTATGTTCACCGATATTTCGGTCAATTGTGGACCGATTTTGAACATTATTTTTTTGATTGAAAGGTTATGCTTCCAAGTTGGTCTCATAGAAATATTGTTATGAGTTGATCATGAACTTCGAAGATATGGAACAGAACTCCTCATAGAATCATAGCAGAATTGTCGTAACAAGTAAAATTGCTTTGTTTATACGTGTAGTCGATGACTGACTGAAAGAAAAGGGGGAGGGGAAAGGGGGAGGGGGTAAATTCATGTAATATTTACCGTATTTGGGATTATAAGAATCGTTATGAGATGCACTCTGGCTATTAATTTATGTTTAGCTGAAGGGTAGGTGCTTTTTAGTGGTGCTACCATAACTAAAAAGTGAAAAATAAAAAACTTTTTACAAAAAAAATTAAACCGATTTCAAAAAGTACAAAATAACTTTAATTTCGGAAGTCGGTGTTAAATAACGAAGAGACAAGATTATCTATTATAGAAACACCGACTTCCGAAATTAAAGTTATTTTGTACTTTTTGAAGTCGGTTTAATTTTTTTTTGTAAAAGTTTTTTTTATACCTACGCTCGGTGGACGCACACTAATGAACGTTTGAGCCGGAACTGTTCGACGAATGGGTCGAGACGCTAGCTTTTGTACCTATATATTTTGTAGTTATTGTGTGTCCAACTTGTAACCTTTTTAAATATTTTTGAGAAAAACATGGTGTAAAAACTATTGGAATCCATTCAGTTACTGATTCTGAACAAAGTATATTCAAGTTTCCCGTACGTAGGTATACTAAAAATTATGTTGTATACATTTTTTAAAGATTTGACCAAACCCCTGGTTGACACTGCGCGACACCCAAATGTTGGCTTTTACCAAGGTCAGAGATTAAGCATGGCCATACAACGTGGTAATGCCGCTAGTCTTTTGTGCACACTTTCAGAAGACAACGCAAGAATTTTTTTGACGCCTTGTATAAGTTAGGAGTTTTTATTAATACTTATAAGTTACCGCAAATGCGTGTAAATCAGTGAGTTTTAAGTGCTGATTAACTTGTTAATTTGTAGATTATCTGATTGAGTCTGTTGAAGTGGATGAATAGCGATTAGGCCTGAGTAACAGCAGTGGGAACAATATAAAGCTAATATATTAATATATTTGTATATCTTAACGAAAAATTCCTGTAATGTAAAAAACATTAAGCATAAATATTCAATATTTAGTTTTTCCTGCGGCTTCCCACCGTGGTTTATCCCGCGGGACTTATGAATTTATTTGGGATAAAAAGTGGCCTGTGCCACTCAGCTATCGAGCAGCATTTTTATTGGAGTCAGAATTTTTGTAATCAGAATTTATTGTATTCATATTTTTTTATATTTTTATGATGTCAACCATCATCCTAATGACAACCCGCTCCCGCAATCCCGCAATCCCGCTCTTGGGTGGAATGGTACATAGTGTCAGACTTTTACTGACTAAAAACCTACCCCATTCCTTCGTGCTTTCATTCCAGGGCTTGAGCTACTCTTTCGAAACTAATCCTGGCCCCAGTAGGCTTCGACTCAGCTGGCAATTCTTGCTATTGCTGACAATTCTTTAAGGCGCGTGGGTACAGCGCGCTCGACGACTTGAGCGACGACTTCCACCATTAAACATAGGCCATTTTCAAGTATTGCTTTGGTTCTCCTACGGATACCTTCATTCCGAAGAAATCGAACATAACATTCTCTTCATTGCCTTTTGGGTGACTTTAGGCCTTATTTAGGTTCGATGTGAGCAACTATATGTAACGGAGCTATTTTTCACCTGATAGCATAAGATTTTTATCTAGAGATACTGGTATGGCCGATAATTATGGCAGACAAAAAAATATTGCTTTAAGTCGATAAATTTTTATTTATTTTGGTTTCTCTATGCCACTACTATATAAAAAGATTAGAAATATAGCAGATTATAGTAACTGACTGTACTGTAAATCGAGGCTAATTTAATTTTGCGGGGTACTTGGACAAATTGAGCCCTTAGTCACGATACCATTATGACCATTAGAATCCTAATATATGATTTTTTATTTAATATAATATAATAATAATATTCCACAACTATCACACAACGCCGTCTGGTCCCAAGCTAAGCAGTGCTTGTATTATGAGTCCTAGCCAACTGATAAACATACTTATATATTTCACACTATAAATAAATTACACCCAGACATAGAACAAACGATCGTGCTCAACACACAAACATTTGTCCTGGGTAGGAATCGAACCCACGACCTCCGACATAGTAGTCAGGGCCACTAACCACTAGACCAACAGGCCAGTCAAAATATAACAGTTAGTAACAATTTCAGAACTATTTAGTGAAAGAGTGGTAAAAAAAACCAAAACTTCTTTGTATTCGTTATAGAGAACAAAGACGTTTTTGCATTGAAACTGGCGAGGAAGAA
Organism: Mythimna lalbum; assembly: GCA_949319445.1. Classification (NCBI taxonomy): domain Eukaryota; kingdom Metazoa; phylum Arthropoda; class Insecta; order Lepidoptera; family Noctuidae; genus Mythimna; species Mythimna lalbum. The sequence goes on along the minus strand of OX439354.1, from coordinate 10,257,083 downwards.
AAATGATAGTAGGTTAAGCATTTACTAGAATCGGAGTACCTACATCGGGCTAAAATTTTATAAATGCAAATTGCTTTGCTGCTGAAATTTTCAATACGGCTTAGATTTAAATTTCTATGTCAACAAGCGTGAATAAAGTAACCAATGCCATTCACTACTAAAATAATTATATTAATTTGAAATTTACGAGCCCAATTATTGGAAATGTATTTATTATAAATTGTGACTAATAGAAGGAATATAGTAGGAGACTTTTGCTTGGCAATGGGATAGTATAGGCTTGTAATAATTATCAAAAACATTTATTTTTCCATATTTGTTTTTCACAAAAAAACTTATATTGATTTTCTAAAATGAATACAAAAGCTAAGCCTATTTTAGCCAGAGGAGAATTTCTGAAAAGGAAACCCGTAGCCCTAGTACGCAAAGGGCAACTGAAGGACACAGGTGTGGTTTTAGTCAGTAAAAGTCTGACACGCCCTCTCGTTCCACCCAGAGCGGGAGATGTCATAGTATGATTTCCACCCTTAAAAAAAATTAGCCTATTTTAGCGCTATAGCAATGTATTAAGAAAAATATTTACAAATTAGGAAAGCGTTCACGTTAGAGTTGTAAATCCAGAATTATGTAAGGTCCATTGTGGGTACATATTTGTATATTTATAATATGTGTTTCGTAAACTAAGGAAACTTATTAACCTAATACTGCTATGTTGACGTAGATACACCCTCACATTTATAATATTCCACAACTATCACACAACGCCGTCTAGTCCTAAGCTAAGCAGAGCTTGACGTGATATGGGTACGAGACAACTGAAAAAACATACTTGTATATTTATAAATATAACATATTACAGATAAATTACACCCAGACATAGAACAAATGGTTATGCTCATCACACAAACATTTGTCTTGGGTGGTAATCGAACCCACGACCTCCAGCATAGCAGTCAGGGTCACTAACCACTAGACCAACAGGCCAGTCGATATATTTATTTTGATATTATTTGAGTAAGTAGGTATGTAGTTGTTCTGTTATTTTAATACTTTGGCAATATAATAATAATAATAATAATAATAATATTTTTATTCAAAATTCTTTAAAGCATAAATTACATACAGTCTTAAATATATATCTTAATTCTGAGTCTTACGTGCCTGAACTAGGAAATCCTGTGTTTCAGGCAAGAAGAGCTAAAATAATTTAAAATTAACAAATAATCAAAAGAATTTTAAGTACAATACAAATGTGTAAAAAAATCTGTAATGTAGACATGCCATTATTATAATATTAAAAAGTTTAACTTCTAGTTTCTTAATTATCAATATAGGTACTTAAACTAGGTAAACCTTTTATAAATTATAATAGTTTCTTAAATAACAAAATACTTAAACTAGGTCAACAATTGAGTAAAAACACAAAATATAAACAAAATCACAAAATATAAACAAAATCATTTTAGAACAATCAGTAAATTCTCTGTATCATGGTATGACATTTTTTGAAGAGTTTCTTTAAGAATTCTCTTACAGTAGACTTGATTCAAGCGATAAATATTTGCTTTCGCGTTCAATCTATTGTAGAGGAGAGGACCGAGAAAAAGGTAAAATTTTGACGTGAAAGCATGTTTGGTATGATTCTGAGGACAAACTAGGTCTTTACGTCTTTTGTTAGTAAAATCCGTGCTATATGTTAAATCTGCGTGCTGTTTTAATACAATACCCATTATAAATAATTGCCGGACTGTTAATACTTCACATTCTTTGTATAGGAGGTTAGTGGGAAAAAGGAATGGACGGAAAGTAGACACTTTGAGAATTGCCCTCTGGGCTCTCTCGATAGTTAGTAACAATGTTTTACCCGCTCCACCCCATGTGGTAATACAGTAGGTTACTATCGATTGACATAGAGCGAAGTAGACTTGTCGAACTATTTTTGGATCTGCAATGTAGCGCAACTTTTTAAAAACAAATATCAATTTACGAATCCTATTATTTATAGCTTCTATATGATGTTTAAATGAAAGTGTCTCATCGATTATAATTCCAAGGTACTTTACTGTATTTGACATGTTAATATTAGGACAAACACATTGGTTATTTGTGTTAGATGTGCAGTTATGAGCATACAATGTTGAGGTAGTGCCGGTTAGTTTTTGCTTGCGCATCGAAAACTTGACGTAATTTGTCTTGTCAGCATTTAAGGTTAGTGAATTATTTTGAAGCCATTTATTAATAACATTGAATCCGTGTTGCGCAAACTTGTAGACATTTTCTTCTGAGTCAGCCGAAAACAAAAGAGCAGTGTCGTCGGCATAACTAACGATATGGCCGTGATCTATATTCAGATTACAGAGATCGTTTATATAGATTAAAAAGAGTGAAGGTCCTAAAATACTTCCTTGGGGAATTCCGAAAGCTGTGCTTTTTTCCTCATCGCTGATAACATTCCCAATCTTCACACATTGCGTACGTTCTTCTAGGTAGCTCTTAAATAGTTTCAGCTGAATTTCCCTGATGCCTATGGCCTCAAGCTTGCGCAACAAGATGGGAATAGAAACTGTGTCAAACGCTTTGGCGAGGTCCAGGAAAATTCCTACTGTGTGGTTACCCTTATCAAGTTCCTGTGCTAGGTAGTCAGTAAGATGGTGTACGGCATTATCTGTAGACATTTTAGGTCTAAATCCAAACTGCTGCTTAGAGAGAATTGATTTATCCTCCAAATATTTATAAAACCTATTGTTTATAATTTTTTCTAATATTTTAGACATGGCAGGCAGTAAGGAAATAGGCCTATAATTAGTCACTTGGTCTTTACTTCCTGATTTGTAAACTGGGACAACAACAGCTTTTTTTAAGCACTTGGGGAACACACCTGTGGTTAAACATTTATTAAAAATGCAAGTTAACGGTGGTACTAAAAGGTCTTTGAATTGCTTAATAATTTTACTAGATATGTTATCCCAACCAACTGCACAGTCAACTTTTAGACCCATAATAATCCTTTCCACTTCCGCCTCGTCAGTATCTAGTAAAACAAAGGATGATAAGCTAGTGTTGGATGCAAATAATGAGCTCGCGAGGTGCTGCGTTTGTCCACGAATTTTTTCAGCTAGACACTTGCCCACATTAACAAAGAAATTATTTGCAATATTCGCAGATGTTAACTGTGATGAATGTGCTTGTAATAAACTTGAAGAAGACTGATTCTGTTTTGAATTATACGTCACATTTTTAATAATCTTCCAGATCTTTTTATTGTCTGTACCAGCCTCTCTTAGTGCAGTGTTATCGTAATTGCGTTTTACTTTTTTTAGGAGGTCGTTACAAAAGTTACGATATCGCTTATATGACACTTGCAATATAAAATTATTCGGATTAGCTTTAGCTTTCATATGCAGTTTATCTCTATTTTTCATACAACGTATAAGGCCAGCCGTGATCCATGGTTTTATGTTGCAGTATTTGTTATTTAACCGAGATATGACCGTGTTTTTCTGAATTGCATGTTGCACCTTTTTAATTAGGTACAACATACAATACTGCGGATCAGCGGTATTGTAGACTGGGTCAAAATCAATATTGCATAAGTCTTCCTCAAGTTTACGTAAATTTAATTTAGAGACTGTGCGAGAGGCCACCTTAGGTAATTTACAATTAAGGATAAGTAGGTTAGCACTGTGATCGGTTATTGTTGAATTAATTACAAGGGTAAGTGCTGGGAAATTGGCCTTGAGCATCATGTGATCCAAGCAGGAGCCACTTTGATGTGTAGGAAGCGTGTGAGCGGGAAGCAAACTATGAAACGCGCATAGGTTCAGATATTCCTCAGCCGAAGCATCTGTACTTCCAGGAAGGATATTGATATTAATATCTCCAGTTAAAATTATATTTCTAAAAGATGATAGGTTCTGCAAGGTGTCGTTTAGAGAATTAGTAAAATTGTTTAAATTCGTAAAAGAGGGAGATCGATATACAGCTAATATCGCAAATTCAGTTCCGATTTTAATCAACAATCTGCTACAGTCGTGCATGTTTGGTTCCAGGACCGACACATTTAGATGATCTCTTGCATAAACTATCACCCCATCGTTCTGATTGCAAGTCGAGTTAGTCTTATACATACAATATCCCGGAATTTGTGGTATATTATATTGTTTAGCAAGCCAACATTCAGTCAGAACAATAATGTCACAAATTATTTCTAGACGTTTTAAAAAAATGCTAAAATTATCGAAATTCTTAAAAACACTACGAATGTTTTGGGTTAATATAGTTAATGGTCTAGTGTAAGAGGAGAGATATTGCTTGCACTGGTCAACATCACAAACTTCAGATTGAGATACAGAGAAATTATCTATGTCACTAATTAGATTATTAATCATATTAAAATATAATTAAAAATACCAACCAAGGCCAAAAAGAAACGTAATTTACGGCGCTCCTAGGCGCCTCCATAATCAATAGAGTTTATGTACCTATTTTCTGCCATAATTTTCGCCGGACAGTCCGCTGCACCTGTCTTATGATTGCTTGGCTTTTTGAAGTGCATGCAAGTTGCGCATTTAGGTTCCTCGGTTTTCTTGGTGCATTCTTTGATGGAATGACCCAATTCACCACAGTGGCCACACGTGTAGGTGATCTCGCGACATGACTTAGCCGCATGTCCGTATTGCTGACATTTATAACAACGTGTGACTAAAGTAAAGTCTCTTACAGGGCAAGAAGACCAATTAACAAAAACTCTGTCTTTACATATTAGGGCTTTACGTATCTGTGAAGATACTTCAATTATAAAGTTACAAGTGTCAGCATCCCTCTTACCAGACTTGTGGCTCAACTTAATGGAGGACAAAAATGTCTCGAGGCTGCAATCCTGAAGTTTTTCGGCTAGGTTTTGGTTGAACAAACAAGTAAAAACTTCCTTCTCTTGCATGGATGATGGCACTCCGATAATTACGACTCTAGGTTTTCTTTTCTGCGGTTCATCGACTGTAAGGCCTGAATTTGTTGACTGCATCGATTTTTTTACCTTCTCAATGTCGTCCTTGGTTTCAGTGCTGATGATGACACCGCCATTTTTAGTCTTGCGTAGTCCTCTTACTTGAAGTTTCATCTGTTCTGGGCATATAATTTTTTGTACAAGTGACTTTGTCTCCTCACTGGACTTTAGTTTGTCGTTGGGATATATGGCCACTGAGCTTAAATTTAAGGGCTGAATAAATTTGTTGGTACCTTTCTTTACCATATCAGCAAAGGAGGATCCCGTATTTGGCTTAATAGAGGCTCCAACTGTCATCTTAAGGTCTTGCAATTGATGCGACAGATCAATTTGCTCTTCAAGTCTTTGTATGGTAGAGTTGGCCATGATTACTCTCATCTTGATGGACTGGTACTGAACAGCCATCTGAGATGTGCTGTGTCCAATTTTTCGACATAAAGCACTTATGCTCATTTTCTGTTCCGTATTTAATTTGCCCTCTTGTGCAATAGTGTGCACATTGCCTAGACATTTCTCAATAGTCGTCATCCAGTCTTGTATTTCCGGCGTTGATATCACCTCGTTTCTTTTGGTGGGCGACTGAGGATCAGATGAGAGTCCGCGCTCGGGTGCAGGTGTGGGCACGGGTGTAGAAGGTGGACTCCGAGCACATCGGTCAGCCCGGCTGAAGGGGCTGCTTGCCATTGTGACACAGTTATTGACTTGGTAACACTTTACACATTTTATTACGTTACGTAAGATAACTAGCAAATATTATGCCTACGTTTCAGAATTATCCGGCCAGTAGGTAAAACCAGGTCACGATTCAGCGAGTTTTTATTTATTAATTTTATAATTCTTCGGCACGTCTGTTCACAACGAAGTACAAAAATTGATCCAATATTAAGAAAGAAATTAAGAAATCAACAAATAAGGAAATCGTTTACTAAAACCACACTGTTTCTGTTGATCTTCTGCCCTCTACGGTATTTTCACCATCGGAATTTTAATGAAAATTTATTACATGTTATGTCGAGACGCTTGGAAGATAAAAAGCCAAAGTATTTTCAGCAATTTACCAAGAAACTGTGACCTTAAAATTTAATCTTAGTTATCTTAAAATTTTCATGATATTTTCCGATCTTAAGAGGCTCAAAATTCAGACAAGCTTTTAAGCTTCCCCGTGATGCCGGAAGCTTTCTTCTGGTTAAGATGGCTTTTGTTTATTTTTCTTTAGGCAATAACTTGTAATTTATGCATATTCTCGGTGTTTTACGGTAAGATTTGTATTTATTTTCTTTTCATTTTATTTATTGCACTCAGCAGACCTCTAAAATATACCTTAAAAGGATTACTTTTAGAAAAAAGTTTTCTCAAGGCAGACGAGATTTCATTGTAAAATCAGGCTTAATACATTAGGCTTTGCTATAACTGTTGAAAAATGAAGGGTGGTCTTCATCGGAAAGCATCTTTAAATCATGCTAAGGAAACTGTTACAATGAGTTTCCTCACCGTCAGGATCTTCAGATCACTGCCTGGTGAAGTCTGTATTGTCCCTCTTTCCACTTGACTGCGACTCACGCAGTGAACGGCGAAAGTGGCTTAATTAGTCAGCACTTTTTTGCGTGGTATCCTTGGCAGTAGGTCTACCTCACCACCTGACTGTTCGGATGCAATATCAGATGTAGTATGTTAAGCTATGGAGTATTTCAGCCCCTATGGTCACGTATCCATCGGTGGCTCAGCTATCCCATGGTTCAACGCCAATTACGATCAAGCTGAAGAGCAAGTATTCGGCGTTCCACACCTGGGTTGTCGCTCGTGACTGCAATGTTCCGAATCTGAGTTCAAAGAAGAGACCATGTTACTAAGTCCAACGAAAAGGTATTAAAAAGGGCACTACCTTCGCTGGTTAAAGATTGAACATTCGCTCGTACGGTGAGAGAGAAAATAGGTCTTTTTGCAACTCCTTTCTCCCATAATTCACGTCTTGATACTAGCAGTGCTATTCTACCAATTTTTCCTCACTGCGACATCTCGTTGGTTTATTTGTAAAATAAACAAAAACAACGGTTCTGAGAGCACTGTGTTGTCTAGACGTGAATGAAGCTAGTGGACCAGATCTTATAGTAAATGTTCTCAAGGCTTGCGCCCTCAATTTGTCTCATTAAATCTAAAGACAAATAAGCTACTAGGAAATTGGCATTCTTACCAAGGTCCGGCGGCGGTACTTTACTCTGGGTTAGCTTCTAATGTTATAACAAAGCACAAGTCCAAACATGTATGGAGTATTGTAGTCAGACATGGGCCGCAAAATGATATCTAGGAGCTTTGAACTCAGTGGAAAGGTGTGTGAAGACACTAATTGGTAATCCAGATTTGGGTAAGACCAGTCTACAAAGCTTGAAGTATAGAAGAACTATCCTTTCGGTATTCTATATAGGACGCATTTGGGAAGGTATGTGCGGGATTTACACACCTTGATTTCGCCATCACCTTTCTTCCATAGGACAACTTGACGTACGGTGAGTGTCCATGTTGCACTGTTGACGCCTCTACAGTTCAGACTGAGTATTTGACCGCGTCGTTTATACCGCATGTACCGGAGGACTGGAGCAATTTGCCTGTTGTGGTTTTTCTATCCGATTATAATTTAGGTGTGTTCAAGGCTATAGCGTTAAACTAGCCTAGCTAAAGGCTAAGGAAGCCTAAGACTAGGGCTTTTAATAAACTAGTGCGCTTCACTATCAACGATCGTATGACTGCTTAACATAAGGTGGGATCGCAGCTAAGCACTAGTTTATATTGATAAAAAATCAAATTTAATAAAACCAACCCCAATGTAAAATGGGAACAGAAAAAGCTATAAATTACAACCTTTTGGTTGTACCTTTAAATAATAACAATAAAACGATCGTTTTCCAGACAAAGGAAGACGAAAACACCAGTATTCATTACACCTGGCAATATATCACGACCCTTATTGATCACAAATAAGCGCCTAATTTCAAAATGATTTATCGTTCATGAATCGATTTACATTTATCATTTTAGCTCTAAAAGGTAAGGTTCTATGAAAGTGATTGGATTTAAGTTCGTAAAGGTGGTTGTTTTACGCTAAATTGAAAACGGGGTAGGAAGTCGTTTCAATTAAATACTTTTATTGTTCGACTTTCAATTATTTTGCAAGTTCAAATTCAATTATTTTCAAATCAATTTGAAAAATGAATTTTTGCATCTTGTACATTTCGGAGGTATAGTGTTATCTTCGGTCGCTAATTTCTGCGTAACTTTAGTAAAAGAGGCGGCTGCACGCGTCATGAAACGGACATCCGCACGCCCCAGCCACCGCGACCCCGAAAAGTAAATCGTCGTCCGGGAGACTGACCCTTCCGGACCGAGCCCATCTCGTGGATGGCGCGAAGTATCCCACGCGAGCCTCAAAGAGATGTCAGTAAAACCGTAGGGACCAAACAGGGCCGAAGCCTACAAAGGGCCATGGCTTGGCTTATGAAAGGGAAACTAGTGGTCCTAGAAAGTAAAGGGCAACTGACTATGTCGTTTTACTCAAACGACATAGTCAGTTGCCCTTTACTTAAAACTTAATCTTTTACTAAAAGATTAACACGTCGTCCCGCTCCAACTTAGAAAAAAGAAGCCATTACATGAATTCAAAGCTCAAGAAAAGCTGTTGGTGTTCTTGCTACATATGGCTAAATAAAATACAAAGCAATTCCATCATCTAGTTTTATAAAATGTGCATGAACAATTTTTTTTTTGCAGTTAGTTTTGTAGTTTTTTTGCTGTTATTCAAATTATAATTAACATCTATTCATTATAAACGTTTAATATAGTTTAATTCCAGTAACATCTCTCTCATAAAGAAAACATAAAAAACAGACAAACAAAGAATATAGAATAAAGCATGATTTTTGAAAAGGTAGATTTACCTACGCATAGAAACAATGACGCAAATCATGCAACAATTACAATAAAATATTGAAATTAACGACAACCAGCGTCATTGACGTTAATCGTCATTGGATGGTCGTCAACGGACGTAGTATATGAGCTAATTGATCCATAATCATCGACCATTAACTTAATAGCAAGCAGTTGTAGTATAATTGAATTAATTTAGCGAGCTTCTGGTTTAAAAGAGATAACACGAAACATGTTAATTCTGAACTAACCTATCCTTTTTATTTGTAATTTGAAGGAATTATGTAGATGCTGCTATAAATGTGAACATGCTAGGCGTGAACTACACCACCGACTAGCCCTTTTTTCTGTCCATCCAAAGGTTGGCTGCTAGCAGTCAAAGAGCGATATCCAGATATCGTGGAAGCTTTCAGAATTGTCAGTCATTGTTACTCGTACTCATAGGAAGATTTAAGTTTGAGCGTTTACAATCGTAGCGATAAGTTTCCCCTTTGCTGATAGGTGAAAGAGACGCCACGTTGTTCCCACTTTTCACCTAACAGCCCGTTCTTTGCCACTGTGAGCGGTGCTAAGCTAAGCACGGACCGGCGAGAGGTAAAAAAAAATATATAAAAATGTTTGCTTATAGTGCCGCGCGCCCGCCTACAGATCCCACGCGGCGTGCCGTTAAGACCGAAGTAGTGAGCAGGTAATAACGTAGGTGACCTCGACGGCCATGGCCACTATGGCCAGTTCAACCTTACCGTCCAGCAAATACCGAAACCGACTCGACGGCGCGTTGTGCTCCACGCACGCTTTCAAGAAACGTCGTGCAGGAATCAAAACCGCAAGACGAAATGCAGGAGCCAATCATTTAACAATGGCGGCAATAGTCTCGTCATAATAACATTACGTCTAGAAGGATTATTAGTAGTACTAAAAGTCAAATACCGCAGAAAGCACGTGCCTCAACTGTTACGACTAGGTTTACTTGAAACTCACGTGTGTTGAAGTTTGAAGACTAACCTATTATGCAAGTCGACTATGTACACTCCAAATTGTGGTAAACAAGAATCCTTGTAAGTGAGTTCATAGCGTAAACATGATTATTAGAGGCTACTTTAGGATTTCCTCGAGGTTGAAGACCACGTTGACCACGTTCCTAGAACGTTCTTTGCATTCCAAGGACGTGGTAACTCTTTACTGCAATTAAGGGGCATATAATATAAATTTTGATGCTTATAAATCCAACACCCAAACTAGACTATTTGCCTCATCATCATCATATCAGCCGAAAGGTATCCACTTTTGGACATAGGCCTTCCGCAAGCGTAGCCACAACGACCGGTCCTGTGTTATTTGCCTAATATTTTTTTACAAACATTTACTATTTTTATATATTATAAAATTTTGTGTGATTTATTTTCAAAGTTGTCTAACACTGATAAAAAAGCGAAGATCAGACTAAAACCATTGGTTATATTTCTATAAATTTTTCACAATGGCAATTAAATTATTCGCCGCTTGCAGCATGCCGCAGTCAAGCACCGCACTGTTTCACTTTGGCGACGTTACGCTTGAGTAATATCTCCAAGTCTAACTTTCTGGTTCGTGGACAGCGAGCCATAGGTAGCTCGCTGTCCGATCGTCCGGTAACTGTCCGGACCGAGCCAAGACGTCAACGGCGCGCACTGTTCCCGCGCGTCTCAAGGAGTTGTCAGCAACAGGAGGGGCCCAGCTGGGTCGAAGCCTACCGGGCCCGGGGTTATCCGAAAGGAAACTTGAGCCCCGGTATGAAGGCTAGAAGGAACGGCGCGGGGTTTTTAGTCAGTAAGAGTCTGACACTATCTCCCGCTCCACCCAAGAGCGGGTTTTTTCATACGATGATTTTCCCCATAAACAAAAAAAAAGCCTTACGTTTTGAATGCGAAAAACTTGTTATGGCTGTACAAGTAAACAAACAAATGTGAAAACATTCCTCTCATCAATCTGTTAAAGTCCCTACTGCTGGGACTCATCCCTCTCTCCATGAAAGGGACGGCCGGTGTCTAATACATCACGTGGGTCCCATGCGTTTTTGTAAACGTCACCATACCTTTGAATGTTTGGTTTTAGGCCTTGTGTATTGTCGTGATTTTTCCGTTTCGTTTTTTATAAATGATTGATTAGACCACTATTTCATCTGATGATCATCGAAATAAAGTAGTAAAAGAATATTTAGAAGACAAGTCAATAGAACCTGTAATGTGCAAGTTAGATTAATTGACGACACTGACTGTGAATATATTTGCACGCCATGTAATGGCAGGATATGCTGAAACAAATTTACTGTAACACCTTATGTACCATATTCTAGCAAATAAATGTTTTGATTTGATTTGATTTGGTAACGTATTTCCAGAATCTTATCTAATTAAATCCAATATTAATTCAATTTACAAAACTATAACTTATATAATTAAGTGTATTGTCAAATTATATAAGCTGTGGACGCCTTTAATTGACATATTTACACAGAATTTAATGCGTATAATATTACCTACCTTTATAAGAACTTGTTAATGTCGTTGGTGTTCCTCATAATATTAAAATCTATACTTATAATAAATCTGTAGAGAGGTCAATTCTGTACATGAAATATATTTCCAAAATAACTATCAGGGGGTGATTAGTGATCGATACTGATGCCAAAAATGCAAACAGTTAAATTTTTGTCTGTCTGTCTGTCTGTCTGTCTGTCTGTATGTTCTTTATAGAAACAAAAACTACTCGATGGATTGTAATGAAACTTGGTACAATCATTCTTCATACTCCTGGGCAGGTTAGAGTATACTTTTCATCACGCTACGATCAACAGGAGCAAAGCAGTGAAGGGAAATGTTGGGGAAGCGGGAGAAATTACTCCATTTTTTAAGCTTCCGTCGCGTTTGCAGCCTTAATGGTTAAAGCTACACAGAAACCATGTACCACGGAAATGTTTTCCTTAAAATTATATAAAAAATATCCCACGACAATGCTGTCGTGGGATATTTTTTATGTCTATCTTTTATGGTTGACTTACAATAACACGTGTAACTCCCGATAGCTTAGCAGTTCGGAGCTTTCTGTTTATTTTTGTCTACTCTTACGTTTATAACACTCTCACTCATCCCTAATTTAATAAAGTTAACATTATTATCTTTTCAATAAAAAAAGAATCATAGAAATCGGTATAGAAACACCAAAGTTATACATGAAATACGCTAATAAGCCATCGCGCGTGAATACTGAATCATGCTATAAGGATTATTTTTGTGTAACGGTCGCCGCGCTCGACGCGGCTCGCGGCGGCAATATTTGGCTGTGGATGAGAATAGACGTTCAGAGTGTTCGACCTTATTGACAGACAATAATTGATTTTAACAAACCGTGCTTATCAGCGCGACTTTTAGTCTACTCTAACGTTTAATAATTTATTTTTAGATTTCTTTGGTTGTTATTTTATAAAATAGGTATTAGTTATTTTGGTAGTGTTTAAATATCTCTTAGTATTAGCTTAATATTATAAATTAAACTTTTTTTTTTATTTATTTAGCTGTAGTTTTAAATAGGTAAGTACCTAGGTATCAATCAGGTTATTTCATTTTATTAGATGTAGTTTAAGTACCTACTTATACTTATAATAAATTTGTAGAAGTCAAAATTCTGTACATTGAAAATATAAAAAAAATAAACGGCAGGTGGTGTTAATAGACCGACACCAAACCCAGAAATGTGATTAATTTTTTTTTTGTCTGTCTGTCTGTTTGTTCAGGCGTGACCCAAAAACTACGATGAAACTTGGTATAATTATTCTTTAATATCCTGGGCCTGGGCACCACACTGGGTATTTTTTATCCCGGAAAAGTATATACAATAAAAACAAACTTAATTTTGCGGTTCGATCCCTAGACCCGATTACTGTACCAACCGCAAATAATAAGTTGGTCGTAGGTTGCGTCACCCGCTGTGGAGTTCACTAAGGGGCGCTGCGAGTTAGATCACGCTATGGGAACACTTTTTGGGAATAAAGAAAGGAGTGCGTTTTCCTATAATCCATTAATTAATTACATCGAATACGGAGACATTGGCACCATGTCTAAGGTGTGTGCACACTGTCACGCGCGTAAGTGGAAGGGAGAGATCTGGAACGTCTCGAATCATCTCGCGCATCACGTTGTTTTCCAGTCCCCGGGCTCTTAGAATTCGACAACAGACGTTTCAGATCATTGATTTTGACGACGCCTTTGTAGCTGGCATAAGCGGGTAATAAAATAAAAATAGATCAGGAAACACAAACTCCGGCAGGGAATTCGACTCCTTAGTAGTAGCTTTGTAGTAAGTTTGACTAGGTTTCAAAACACACTGGAACAGACTAGGCTAGATAACTAACATGTGATCCCTTCCCTAAATTCGGTTTAACCGTTATTAATTATACATTTTGCATGGTTCCTGTGGTGAGTTAAGCTGCCTCTGGCAACGCATCGTCGAGCTAAAACTCATTATCACTGTCACTAATTAATTTACTTGTTTGAATTCGGGACATGCAGTGAGATTTAACTCCTGTTGTGAAGGTACACTGTTTTTGGATGATTGATTTTGTAATTAATTTTTTCCCTTGTATACTTTTTGATTCATTAAACCTTGGAGGTTGAGACATTGAGAGAGCGAACTCTCTTATTGTCCTTCTATTGTGTCTCTAATTACTGTTTTCGAAAAGTTAGGACCATGTTGACCTACTGTGAGTTTTTTAGTAATACTCAAGTGTAATTACACTACACTATTTTTAGCCTGTCACCCATCATGTTATGCTTTCTTTTCTTTCATATACAATTCATCCATCTTTTCTTTGGCCTTCCTCTCCATCTACATGTATACTCATAACTCTTTTAGTAACATGCGTTTCATACCTTTTCTCTGGTGTGATCATGACACCAATAAAAATTGTATAAAAATAACTAAAGAACATACCTGAGACATTATTTCAATCATATCCTTTCATAAATTAAGATTTTAATAGCTCGGTAATGAAATTCCATGTATAATGTGAAATATTACAAAAGGTTGGGGGTTTAAAGAGAAAATTACAAAAAGGTTTCGTTTGATAATGAATTCTTTGACGATGGTTTTAATTTTCTTAACGGCTAAAATGTAATTATAATATGTGCCAAGTTCAATTAAACGATTTATAAGTAGATATTAATATTGGATCCATTTAAATTTTAAAGAAATTAAAAATTATGAAAGTTAAGACAAGATTGATGATGGTTTAGGCAGGGCGCAAGCGTATGTCTTGTGTCAGAGACAAGCTACCGATGAATATTTTATTTTTATAGAACCAGTTTGAAATCATTCACTCCCTGCGCATACGTAAATATTTTTTGTGTACTGTTGCTACTCATGACTATTAAAAAGTGTTCGGTATCGGAACAAAAATGCCTCTGTTTGCGCAGCGCCTTAGTGAACATATTATTTAGTAGCAGACAGAATGACGATACTGTTTTCTGAGATTTTTAAATCAACGAAAGAGTGGACATTTATTAATTTAATTGTACACGACCGAGGGTCGACTTGGAGGGAATGGATATCAAATAACACACCACCGGATTTACTTCACTTTACGTATATTGAACTTAGTTCCTCTGTTTCCCGATAGGTGCGCTGCTGCTCTCAAAAAAACAATATTTTTGGATCGACCTTATACTATCCGCGGTAACGAAACCATAGCGACTTATAATTTGACGCCAACGCTATCTATCGAGCTTGAGAGAACGAATTGCCCATTATTAGCCGCTATGATTCCGTTCCCTTTTATATTTACTCTGAACAATAAAACTATTTTCGTCTAAAAGCAGTGGTGACCTAGAGGTAATAGTGACTTACGAGTTGTAAGTCGCCAGTTTAAACCCATCCAAACGGATTACTTTCTGCAATTTACATATTTTGTCATCACTGCTCTCAAAACGGTGATGAAAAAACATTGTGAGACAACCGGCATATTCTAAAACTAAAAATTCGATGACATGTGATATTCAACAATCCGCACTGGGCCCGCGTTTTGGATTAAGGTCACAAAAAATAATAATTGTTTATTAGCTAGTTTTTTTTTTTAGATTGCGTCATTTCGCGTAAATTAACTGTTTTTCTTTCTTTCTATCCATTCTCCATGTTAGAGAATAGGCCTGAATCTAAGCTGTTTGAACACTATAAGACTGGTTATGTGTATACCTATGTATATTTCTCCCTACGTCCCTTGTTATAAATTAAACAAATTGATGGCGCCAGACCGCTATAAAAATCAATAATTTTTTTATTATTACAAAAAAATTAACAATAGGTAAGTATTGAAAAATTTTTAGCAGTATTTTATAAAAAAGAAAAAATTCACACACAGTTACATAACTAAAGATAAATATCTTGTGTACATTCAGTTAAAAAAGTATCGGGAATGGATGATTTGTTTATGGTTCCAAATTCAAATTTTTGTTTTTTTGTAGTTGTTAGATTGGCACAACTGTTTTCCATTTTGGCGCGGAGTTTGAGTTGCATCTGTTATTTATATTAAATACAGTGCTGGTTTTAGTAATATCATATATAGTGTGTATTGCGAATTACATAATGGACAAAAATATCGAACAAATAGTTTGTCTTAAATTTTGCATCGCCAATGGAATTTCGTGTTCGGAGTCACTGAAAATATTACAGAAGGCTTACGGTGAATCGACTTTATCAAAAACTCGTGCCTATGAGTGGTTCAAAGCGTTCAAAAGCGGTCGAGATGTGATGGAAGATTTGCCTCGCTCTGGTAGGCCGTCAACGTCTGCAACTGAAGTTAACATCGCAAAAGTGAAGGAAATAGTGACTGAAAATCCCCATTCAACTCTGAGAGAGATAGCCGCCGAACTTTCTTTATCTCACGAGTCGATCCGTACCATTTTAACTAATCATTTGGGTATGAAACATGTTGCTGCTCGGCTAGTCCCAAAAGATCTGAATTTTCTCCAAAAACTCAATCGCATGAAAGTCGCTGAGGACATGCTAGAACGAGTCAGTTCGGACCCAACATTCATGAAACGCATTGTTACTGGTGACGAGACGTGGGTTTACGAGTTTGACATGCAAACTAGTCAACAAGCTTCGGAGTGGCGCCTTCCAACTGATCCGAAACCGAAAAAACCACGCCAAAGTCGATCAAAAGTCAAAGTCATGTTGACTGTTTTCTTTGACTATCGCGGTGTTGTGCACTCTGAATTCTTACCGGAAGGTCTAACGGTAAATAAAGAATATTATTTGAGCGTTATGCGGCGTTTAAGAGAGCAAATTCGACGAAAAGGGCCAGATTTGTGGAAAGAAAATTCTTGGATTTTGCACCACGACAATGCGCCTTCGCACAAGGCTATCATTGTGAACGAATTTTTGACCACACACTCAACAAATACCATCCAGCAACCACCATATTCACCAGATATGGCTCCTGCTGACTTTTTTCTTTTTCCTAAACTCAAATTACCACTTCGTGGCACCCGTTTTCAATCGATAGAAGACATAAAGGAGAATTCGCGGCGAGAACTGAACTCAATTCAGGAAGCAGCGTTTAAAAAATGTTTTGATGAATGGATTATTCGTTGGCGCAAGTGTATCGTTTCTAAAGGAGCATACTTTGAAGGTGATAAAATAAATTTGGATGAATAACAGACATTTTGTGTATTATTGATCTTTTCCCGGTACTTTCTTGACAGAGTAGTATTACAAAATAAATGAAATAACATAATGCTTATAACAAAAAGTAAAGTGTACCCCATTTAATTGGTTCTAGAAATAACCTATACAAGTTTAATTTTTTTTTACTTTAGACGGTTCATGTACTTTACCAGTGTCAAATATAGCAAGTATTTAGTTTGTTTTGCTTTGTTTTCCATTACAATGCAGTAATAATACATTTTAATGTTTTTGTTTCACTCAGGCAATATACAGGGTTATTTGTACATTATAAATCTTGCCGGACTGTATTACTGACATCATAAAAAAAACTTTTGTTCTATGACTTTTAACCAACATAATACATTTATCAAAAACAAACCTTCAAGATTTCGTTGTTCTATCTAACACATTTCAACTCTGTATTTTGCTACATCTACTTACGTCTGTATGACGCAACGCAAGCGCATCAAGCACCCCCGCCACACGATCACCACTCCTTTCCGCTACTGTGCTATCGCTTGCTTTGCATGGACTTCGTAATATTTAGAACATTCAATTTAAATATATTTATTTTTGTATGAAAATCTGATTAATTAAAATTTGATCATTTTTAAATCATAGAACAAAAGTTGTTCATGATGCTGCTGCCATGGTCCTAAGAGGTTGCTGGTACTTTACAAATAACCCTGTATAAGTTAAGAGTGAATAAGTTACTTCTAGGTGCTCTACCGTCGACTACATCGTCGTTTTTATCAAGTGGGATAGCGGTCAAGCGCAAACCTATCAACAATAAAAAAATACCAATGAATTTTACTAAAAATCCGGCTAAAAATTCCTACACCTGTTACAAAACTTCCTACTGATGTAATGTCCCAAATGGGCCTTCACCGGTCGCATCTGATTGACATTGGGTTAACTTTTTGCACATTTATATTCCCTTTTACCTTTCCCTGGGGCAAACTAAAGTTTTGTACCTTTTTGTTTCTTCTAATATAACCTTGAAGATTGGCTGTTACGTCAGTATCAATTTTACAGTTTTAGAGATGGTTTTTTTTTTGGAATGTGTTAATTTTAACCAATGCTAAATATGTAGTAATCTAAAGTTTTACCTTTTTATATAACCTTTTTTTTTTTTTTTTTTTTTTTTTCTCTCGACGGGGAAAATCATCATTGACGAAACCCGCTCTTGGGTGGAGCGGGAGACAGTGTCAGAGTCTTACTGACTAAAAACCCCGCGCCGTTCCTTCTAGCCTTCATACCGGGGCTCTAGTTTCCTTTCGGATAACCCCGACCCCGGTAGGCTTCAACCCAGATGGGCCCCTCCTGTTGCTGACAACTCCTTGAGGCGCGCGGGAACAGTGCGCGCCGTCGACGCCTTGGCTCGGTCCGGACAGTTACCGGACGATCGGACAGCGAGCTACCCATGGCTCGCCGTCCACGAGCCCGCGTCTACGGTGGCCGGAAATCGGGATCGGAATCCCGGCGGCGGCGGCGGGGGCGCCGTTGCCTGATGCGGTCTGCCTCCTCCTTTTTTTATATAACCTTGGAGATTGACCACTTTGACAATGACTGTAGGGGCCTAGCAGGGTCGAAACCTACTAGGGCCATAGGTTGTACGAAAGGGAACCTCGGGGCCCTGGAACGAAGGCAAAGAAGGTACAGGAGTGAGTTTTAGTCAGTAAACGTCCTAGAGCGGGTCGTTGGAAATTTTGCCACTAAGGTTAATTCAGATCCAAAGGTTAGCTTGTACTATTTGCAAACTTTGGCGCTTTTCAATTGCATACAACTAGGTAAGCAAACAAATATTTACGAGACTTCATGCCGTGAAACTTGTACCTATATCGTTGTAGGCACTTAATTAAGTCAGCAATGTGAGTGCAGGAAACTGGTTGCAATGAAAAACCACTTTAATTCCCAAAGCGTCAAAGTACTCTATAAGTCTCTAACCATGATGCAAAGAACTAAAGTTATCTCCATATTATACTTGCTAATGATTTGAACTGAAGTTCAATATTTTTCTTTTAAATAAGGATTACTCGGGATTTAGCATAATGGATTATTCCGGGCGCTGACAAACAGGCTTAGTTTTTATCGATTTTGCGTTTTGTTGTTTTTGGGACAATCATTTCTTTAACTCCGACTAAGAATGAATAAAATGCTTAAAGAGAATGTTCAGCAAAATAAAAATATATTATTGGAAACATGCCTGTGGTTGTCACAAAATCAAATCATCATTATCATCTTCCTGCCCTTATCCCGTTTTATTTGGGGTCGGCGCAACACGTTTTTTTCTTCCATTCTGTCCTGTCGCTCGTCACGCTATCACTAACTCCCTTTTCATTCATATCACTTCTCACACAATCCATCCATCTTTTCTTTGGCCCCCCTCTCCCTCTCCATCCATCCACATGTAAATTCATACACTCTTTTAGCAACATGCGTTTCATCTCTCCTTTTTACATGACCATACCAAGAAAAACGATTCAAAAAAAAAAAAAACAAATATCAGCACAATATCATAAAATGCATTGTAATGGCATTTTCCATTGTTTTTGAACTCATCTTTTATTATGTGTAGAACGTACTTAATTCATGAATCCCCAAGCGACCACCGGTGGCCGCGCGTCTATTGTCTTACTATTGTGTCTCTAATTGACGGTATCTGAAGGGGTAAATAAATCGTATGGTATACCAACACTGTGCTGTTATTGACAAAAAATAAATCAAAAGAAAATTACTTGCAAATGTTGTTTTTTACAAAAGATCAAACATTTTTTGGATTGGATATAAACACAAATACAAATTGTTATTTCAGTATATAATGCGAGACTATAAATAATGGTAAAACAGGATATTGGATATAAATCATCAAACAATTTGTATAATACCAGCTGATAACCGCATCAGGCCGGGTTACCGTCTCGAAGGTGAACAAATACGTCAGTATATCATACGTTATTCGTGACGATAGAATAAATATCAATATACGATATTTAGCTTATGAACACACACGAAAAACAACCTCAAGTCCCAATGGAATATTCCTATTTATTGAAACACAAAGTAGAAGTGACAGGAAGAAAAATAAATAAGCGTGGTTCGGCGAAAGTTAATCAAATTCTCGAGAAAGAAGACGCTAGTTATGAGAAAAACCTTCGATCGATGCCCAAGGGAAGAATCTTATATTAAGTTTTAGATATTAACAAAACTGTTGTGTGATATTCAGGAAAACTCTTATTCTATTGCTAGTTTTTTGTTATATTTAGGAAACCAATAAGGCTTAGACCAGACGTTCAATCTAACTTTATACATATAAGTCTGCAGCGCGAACTATTTGGGAGTCGCAGAACTGCTGACTCAGATCCATGACGAAGCAGAATGGATCCGCACGTATGTTTCAAACCTATTGTTACATTTCAGCAATTGCGAGCGATATTAGTACTCGTAAGATGAATTTGTTCTTACTAAGCTGGTAGAATCTATCTTATATTAAAAATGTTTTAATCTAAACTATACCTACAGACCAATCTAAACCTTTGTTGAAGAGTTTTCTGTGCAAATAAGCAAGCTTTTCGGCCAAGTATACTCACATATTCCCAATTTCAGAGCATGAGAGTAGGTGCTAGAAAACTTCCAATTTGGTACCTACTCGTTTACCCTACATGGGGAGTGTAGTTTAAGATCCGAACCTCACTTCAATTTAGATCAAGTCGTAAATTACGAAGTTGGTATCTAAAAGCGAAAACGCTTTTCAGATTCACGCCACTTTTAGCCGGAAATATTTTCTCGAAGACCGTATTTTACTTTCAATAGATTCCTCAACATTAAGATGAAGTAAAGATAATTATTTATGCTTAGGAAGAGTCTGGCAAAATTAAGTACACTCCGATTCGCATGATAATCGTGTTAAAATGAAACAGGAAAGTTTTTTTTTGCATTTCACAAAACTCGATTTTCTTTGTTTCGCCTATTTAGGTAGAGATTAAGGAGTTTCATTCAGAGTGAAACGGATTGTAAGCATTTGAGCCGTTGAAAAAGGGAAATGAAACGGTGGTGTTACATCTATCTTTTTCTAACAAAGAGGTGACGGAAAGGGACATAAATATTTTGTCGCCGCGGCAATGGATTAGTTCAGTGGCTGGATTGTTGCTGGTTTAATTTATAGCGTGGACGGGGTTGTTAATAACATTGTTACAGAAGATTTGACGTCTGAACAGTCAACTGGTGAAATAGGAAGCTAACAATTTGTTCACTGTCATTGTTTTACTTGTATTCTGGCTAATAAATTTAAGCACTAGCGTTCATTCGTTTGGTTTAGTTTTAGAGTACCGTAAAATAACAGGCTATGCTTTTACAGTTTTGTATGATAGATAAATCCATTCGTATTTATAGGATCGGATAGAGTAACTATTGTAATATGTTACGGATTGAAATTGATCATTTTTTTACTAACATGCCATGAACCCTATCAATAAAAGTATAAAATACTAGCTGCTCCTAGCGGCTTCGCCCGCGTGATAGCAGAAAATTATCCCAAGGGAACATACTTCCGGGATAAAAATTACCCTATGTCCTATTCCAGGACAGGGTCTATCCGTGTACTAAGTTTCATTAAAATCGTTTTTGCCATTTAGGCGTGAAGAAGTACAAACAAACAAACAAACTCACTTGCGCTTTTATAATATTAGTAAGGATCAGTACTTTAACAAGTTTTATCATTATTATTGAATTTAGAACAATTTTTCAGGAGGTCTTACTTCTCGACAACACTATTTTTTTTTGATCAATTGACAGCATTGATAGGCCAAAAACAAAACAAAAAAATAAATAAAAAGAAAATGGAAAAAAAAATGAGAAAGAAAGATTTCGTTTATTTGCTTAACCAAAACGGAAATATCTTAAAACAAACCGAAAAAAAAAAATCTTCGGAATAAAATTTTAAAATACTTATAAAAATTTGTAATTGAGATTTTCTCATAAACCGTAACCTAAAATTAATATTCCATTAATAACGAAAGATTTAATTGTCTGGATACGCGAAGGTTACGCAACGATATAATTACTAAAATAAATGATTACAAGTTCTAGCAGATTAATCAACGATAAGCCATTTAAGTGCTAGGTCACTTTCAAGATATCTAATGAATTTTCTATTTATAAATTCAAAATAAAGGCCAACATATCTAATATCACCTCTTTGCTTGATCAGTTTTATTTCAACAACATTTATATAAAGTTATGATTACATTTTAGTACTTTGCTATTAAACAACTACTGTTAATTAGAAGAATCTGCCTTAATTAGTTTTCTTGTTGCCATTGATTAATCTAGCATAATTCTAAATCTAGCATCAAATTAGGGTGCTGACTGAATATAAAAAGTAATTGTAATATGACATTTTTAGTTTTTTAATTTTACTAACACTTAGATGATAAGTTTTCTACTAACCATGGGATTATTGATGTCTGAATAAATAACATTATTATTTCTTTATTTATCACAGGACCCTGAGGTCCTGGGCCTTTGGGAGGCGTACAAGGGGCCGAAGCCAACTCGCAGAGGCCCTTTAGGTTATTCTAATGAATTTATTATTATTATTATAATAGAACTTAATAATTCTCCTGTTCAAGAGTAGGGTTTGTCAAATTTTTGCGGATTAAATTACACCTATTTTTCTTCAGGAATTTCTACTTGACCCCACGGTTTGCCGACATATTTTTAAGGAGCGTGTAGAATGCTATACGTAGTTGATTCGGGCTCGTTCCCACGGTGGTGTCTGTCAATGAATATAATGTAATTGACTCCTTTTATGTTATTTTCACTTCGTTAACTATCTGTAGAAGGTGCGGGCTTTTTCCCGCAGCGCCTCCCCCGTGTACTATCTTTCGGAAGCGTTTTTTACGACAAAAGTAGCCTACGGTGTTCATTAGAGAAAGAAATGTCGAAATTGAATCAGAAGGTTTTTCCATATACAATGTGTAACGTTGAATGCGCAAAACCACAGACACCCCAAGTGATTTTTAATTTAATTGACTTAAAAAGAGAAAAAAAAAAACATATTTTTTATATGGTTATGTACTGTTTTAGTTTATTTAAAATTCGTATATGCATTGAAATAAGAACTATTATTATCCTGCTTATGAGAAAATTTTAATTGGACAAAAACCATTTTTTTTTTTTTTTTTCGACGGGGAAAATCATCATGACGAAACCCGCTCTTGGGTGGAGCGGGATACAGTGTCAGAGTCTTACTGACTAAAAATCCCGCACCGTTCCTTCTAGCCTTCAACCGGGGCTCTAGTTTCCTTTCCGATAACCCCGAGCCCGGTAGGCTTCGACCCAGATGGGCCCCTCCTGTTGCTGACAACTCCTTGAGGCACGCGGGAACAGTGCGCGCCGTCGACGCCTTGGCTCGATCCGGACAGTTACCGGACGATCGGACAGCGAGCCACCCATAACTCGCTGTCCACGAGCCCGCGTCTACGGTGGCTGGCAATCGGGGCTGGAACCCTGGCGGCGGCGGTGGTGAGGCCGCCTGGTGCGGTCGGCCTCCTCCTTTGCTAGCATTACTACTTCGCAGAAGGAGGCGACCGCCTGCCACTCCTCCTCGCTCCGGACCATGGCCTGAACCAAGGCCCGGCGCGAGAGGTCTCCGCCACCGATCGCCCCCACGAGGGCACGGCTCCGCCCAAGCAGGGCACACCTCAACTGTGTGCTCCACCGTGAAAACCATTTGTGTTTGTTTACGTACTTAGGCGGGTTTGCGCAGTGATGGCTTGACCAGTTAATAAAAAGACAGGGCAACATTTTTAATTAAGTTTTTTTTTTAATATTAACCCTTCAGATACCGTCAATTAGAGACACAATAGTAAGACAATAGATACGCGGCCACCGGTGGTCGCTTGGGGATTCATGAATTAATTCTGCTTAAAACTATTTTCAGGATTTTTGCATTTAACGTTACACATTTTAGATAATCTTTTCCAAAAAAAGACAAACAGATATTTGCTTATTTATTAACATATTTTGCAGTCGAAACTGTTAATTGGTCAAAACCATTTTTAGCAAATTACATTTTACTATTTAAAATAACAAAAATTTACTCAGTAACCTATTAGGTTGAGAGAGTTTTTTTATCATTTTGAAAACAGTTCTATCTAAAGTAATTCTAGATACTTAGCCCAAACCCTTAGACCTAGAACGCAAAAATTTTGCATAGACGTTCCTTTTTCGTAGGTGGGTACAGCAAAATACAGAGTTGAACAACGAAATTTATTTTATATAGAACAACGAAACTTTGACAGTTTGTTTTAGGGAAATGTATTTGGTTTTGTAAAAAGTCATAGAACAAAAGTTGTTGTTTAAAATGTTAGTAATATTGTCCTGCAAGGTTGTTAGTGTTTTTTCAAAGAACCCTGAATAACCTTTAATATTTTTTCCATGGGGAAATTCATCTTATGACAAAACCCACTCTTGGGTGGAGCGGGAGATAGTGTCAGGTTCTTACTGACCAAAAACCCCATCCCGTTCCTTCTAGCCTTCATACCGGGGCACGATCTCCCTTTCGGACAACCCTGGCCCCAGAAGGCTTCGACCCAGCTGGGCCCCTCCTGCTGCTGACAACCCTGAATAACCTAATTTTGCAAAGGGTCTTAGCTAGTTCTATTTGCTGTAAGGGTTCGTTTAGTTATGTATTGTAATCTATGTGTTACATTTAGAGAAAAGGTTGACTAAGAAAGTTATTTAGTGTACTGTAAGATGTTGCTTACTCCGAAAACTGGACTTGAAAGAGACTCGAAGCAGCGTGGCGTGTCTTTTTATAACCTCTCAAAACTGTCAAAAAGCGCCGCGCTGTCAAGTCACAGTTCGGTCCAGTTGTCAGTGCAAAAGTACATTTTAATGTTGCTAATACAGAAAATAATTAGTGTCTGTAACATTATCATAAGAATCGCTAACAGTCGGCCATCCATATAACAAATACGACCTCGTATATGAGAAACAAAATAAGTAAAAGAAATTGGTTTTACACACAAAATAATGACCTAAGAAAAAACATTAGTAATACTTTAAATATTTATCTACGAGTAAACATAGATATCTAATACAGAAACGAATAAATATTTAAGTTATTCATACACCGGTCGCTGTATCTAAGAACGACACTAAAGTTATATTAATTTTACAAACAAAACCAATTGAACAATTACCAATTTATCAATTATTATCCATACACAACTTTTAAAATAAATATATATAGTAATGGCACCTGAAAGTGCAGATATATCAGTGTCAGCTCATTTATTATACAGTCATTCAAAAACAGGCCCCTAAAATGTCCTGCCTCCAATGAAAAGCATACAGGCCTCTAAAATGTTCTGTCTCTAATAAAAATATACAGGCCCCTAAAATGTCCTGTCTTTAATAAAAATATACAGGCCCCTAAAATGTCCTGTCTCTAATGAAAAACATACAGGCTTCTCAAATATCCTGCCTCTAATGTAAACAGACAGGTCCCTCAAATGTCCTGCCTGTAAATAAACAAATAAACATTTAGTAAAAACACACGGGCCCCTAAAACGTCCTGTCTCTAATAAATAACAGACAGGCTCCTCAAATGTCCTGCCTTTAATGTAAACAGACAGGTCCCTCAAATGTCCTGCCTGTAAATAAAAAATAAACATTAGTAAAAACACACAGGTCCCTAAACGTCCTGTCTCTCATAAATAACAGGCTCCTCAAATGCAAACAGACAGGTCCCTCAAATGTCCTGTCTGTAAATAACCAAAACAAACATTAGTAAATAAACAATTGCCTGCTAAAGCCAATATGTTCCTGGTTTGTCCTGAACAGGCTCCTTAATTGTCCTGAACAGGCGCCTCAGTTATTCTGCACAATTTTCGGCCAATACTCCTTTTGATTTTGATATGGTCACTTAGGCCAGGTACATGATAAGTTTCAAGCGCATGTCTTCAATGATTACTTTTCACTCAATATTTATGACAATGAAATCCAGCCAATAACTGACCAACAATGACCGTTTGCATTTTTGATATCAGTTATAATCATTACCCCGACTAAAACGTAAGGGTTATATTATTTAATTTACTCTTTCGACTCTAATTAGTTCTTATTGAAACTCCGATTCAATAGCTATTCAAAATGCATGATCCCGAACTATGAAATAGTTTCGTCTCTATTTTATTTTATTCATTAAAAATTACCAACTAAGAACTACGCTGTAAATACCACCACTTTTAAGATATTCAATGCAAATATAGTTGAGACTGGTTGCTCTTCACGCAAAAATAGGTTTCACGTTAATCACTTATTTTATTACCATACTTTTAAATGTAGGAAGTTAAGTACACTTTGTAAAAATATTCTTTGGTAATCAAAATATTCATGGACATACTGCAAGGTACTAAATAAACATTGTAATGACCCTATTAGTGATAGTCTAGTAGAAACAAATGCCAATAGTGAGACATCTGCGAAGATTTCTTCCATGTCCCTAGTGAACAAATTGGAAGTTCTTGTTTTATATTTATCTGCAATAACTTTTAACCACACCTGATAAGAAAACTAGTTATAATAATGCCGTGAAAAGGCTTACTGACTGTAGCAATTACTTTATGCTGCACCTGAGTCGTCTGAAGCGAGTATTCGGCACGCATAATCTAGTGCGTGGCACATACGAGTATATAACATATCGATGCTAACACTGATTTACTGGCGCAGTGTTTCGTTCTGTTTCACCGCTTCCAGTTGTATGAACTAAATTAATAATGTACAAAGGATTCGAAAAAGGGACAGTCAGATAATCCACCCAAAATACATGAAACTTACGGTTACTCATTATTTATTGTAAAATAATTATCTCTGCCGCCGTAAGTAGGTACTCTGTGGTTGAAATGTAAATCTGAACATTTTGGGACAACGCATGGTTTACTAGTAGTAATGGAATAATAATCCTTACTTATTACGCGTTTGTTACGGCTTCACGCCTAAATGGCAAAACCGATTTTGATGAAACTTGGTACACGGATAGACCATGTTCTGGAATAGAACATAGAATACCCTTTTATCCCGGAAGTATGTTCCCTTGGGATAATTTTCTGCTATTACGCGGGCGAAGCCGCAGGTAGCAGCTAGTATATTTATAAGTTATAGTGAAATATACACAGGATATCCAATAACGCAAGGCACGGTAGATCGAAAACAAGCCGAGCGAGCGCAGCACTATGAACTCACGGTTATTGAACGAGGGATGATCGTCGCACGCTCACTCTAAAATTATACCTAAGTATTTATTAAGTGAGTCACACATCCATCGGGTTCCCGCAACCCTGACCAGGTCGTCGGTCCACCTTGTTGGAGGCCTAACGCAGCGTATTCCGATGCGTGGGCACAGGACCGGTCGCTGCGGCGACGTCTGGAGGAGGCCCACGTCCAGCAGTGGACGCCCCCCGGCCGATATGATGATGATGATGATGACGATGATATATAAGGTTTTAAGAAGTAATCTCTGAAAACACTGGTCCGATTGCCATTTTTTTTTTCACAGAAACCCGCTTCATTCTCGAGTGGCACTGGCCACATTTTATGTACGCGGGCGAAGCCGCGAGCAAAAGCTAGCAGGCAATATATGTCGGACTATCTGTCAAAACGCAATCCTAATAATATTAATTTACCTAATTTTAACTTCAGTAAGTGTCAATAACATAACTAGCTAACATAACAACCTTTTGTTGCATTTAGATTATTTCCAAATAAAAGTGGGTACTTATCACTGGTCCGCTCATTTAATTAATGAGCAAACTCTGGCTATGGTAACAACGACTCATAATTTGATAGATATGTTCGCTACGGTTATTTAACAACGATCCAAAATCTGTCCATAATCCACCTGAACACAGCCCGAGTTGTCCTCTAACAACTCTAGGGTGTAGCCTCGGCGAGGTACGTGTAATGTGGTAATGCCTCCAGGGAGTAGCCCTGGCAAGGCACGTGTGGTGTGGCAATAGCATCCAGGGTGCCACCCTGGCGCGGCATGTGTATGTGTGGTGTGATAATACCTCCAGAGTGTAGTCCTGGCAAGGTACGTGTGGTGTGGTAGTACCTCCAGAGTGTAGCCCTGGCAAGGTACGTGTGGTGTGGCAATACCTCCAGGGTGTAGCCCTGGCAAGGTACGTGTGGTGTGTAGTGCCTCCAGGGTGTAGCCCTGGCGAGGCACGTGTGGTGCGGTAGTACCCCAGAGTGTAGCCCTGGCAAGGTACGTGTGGTGTGGCAATACCTCCAGGGTGTAGCCCTGGCAAGGTACGTGTGGTGTGTAGTGCCTCCAGGGTGTAGCCCTGGCGAGGCACGTGTGGTGCGGTAGTACCCCAGAGTGTAGCCCTGGCAAGGTACGTGTGGTGTGGCAATACCTCCAGGGTGTAGCCCTGGCAAGGTACGTGTGGTGTGTAGTGCCTCCAGGGTGTAGCCCTGGCGAGGCACGTGTGGTGCGGTAGTACCCCAGAGTGTTAGAAGAAACTCGAGGACACCTTTCAAAACTACACATCACTATGCCCGCTTAGATAAAATAGTACCCATTTTATCAAAAAGAAATTTTAACGGTGCTTACATTAGGTTACGTAGGTACTTGGCAAAACAAAAGTAGAAGATGCAAAATTAGGGGGGAAAAAAATCACTTGTGGGCGGGATAAACGAATGCATTTAAAAATAAACGACCCGTTTATCCCACTTCTGAATTGTAATCTATGTGTTACCTTTAGAGAAAAGGTTGACTAAGAAAGTTATTTAGTGTACTGTAAGATGTTGCTTACTCCGAAAACTGGACTTGAAAGAGACTCGAAGCAGCGCGGCGTGTCTTTTTATAACCTCTCAAAACTGTCAAAAAGCGCCGCGCTGTCAAGTCACAGTTCGGTCCAGTTGTCAGTGCAAAAGTACATTTTAATGTTGCTAATACAGAAAATAATTAGTGTCTGTAACATTATCATAAGAATCGCTAACAGTATATTACCGTAATTTACGCGTCGAAGCAATACAAGTGCAGTATTCCAGCAACAAAGGCAGCCTGACCATTGTGCGGCCAACGAGAGTACCGGAAAATTGGATATGTCGCGTGTCGTCGTGAAACATATTATTGGGTCCAACAAATTCCCCAGCATTTTGCACTGGATTTAAACATAAACGCTTGTATTGCGTACGGCACAGGACCAGGGCCTCAAGTCTGCTATTACAATAGTGTCAGAATGGTCTATCATTGACTTCATAATTGTTGATTTTGACAAGTTTTCGTAATCTACTAATATAATGGCGTCATAATGACTTTCCAATGGTCAACCACTGACACTTCATTGAAAGAAGTGGCTTAAAATGGTAATCTCGTACATAATGACAAATGAATATCTGACGTATGCGGTAGTTTGCAAAACTTTTGACAGTTGTTTTGATCAGTGACCTACCAT
The DNA here is from genome assembly GCA_949319445.1 of Mythimna lalbum. NCBI lineage: Eukaryota > Metazoa > Arthropoda > Insecta > Lepidoptera > Noctuidae > Mythimna > Mythimna lalbum. The sequence continues at coordinate 10,227,992 of OX439354.1, read as the reverse complement.
TAGAACGTTATTGTGCAGTTATTGGTTTTAATAAGCTCGATATTGTCATTCTACCACCACTCTATTACGAGACCATTGACTGATCAATGATCGATCATTATGATTTAGCAGATTGCGAACTTTTAGCAAAATGACAATGGGATCGTGTTGGAATGACGAATTTATAAAAATAGCAGACTCGGGCCCCAGTTTACCTTACCAAAGGACTTTGCAGAACGTCAGTAAATTGATTACATTCTGTCTTGCAGCGATTTTGGCGCTCTCCTCTTTAGTAGCTGAACGTCGTTTTGTTTTTATTGCTTTTACAACATTTTTTTGGGAAGGATATTATCAAATCAGTTTTTTTTTTAGTTCAGTTTTTCTTCGATCGCATTAGGTAGGGACATTATGAAAAAAATCTTTATGATCAGAGTAAGTTCTTTCCAGTCTGATGACCGTAAATAACGAATGGATAATTCTTTAAAAGCGTGAAAATACCTCATTCATCTGGCATAGTTTTTGAACCTATCTATTTTGTGTCGTAAGCCACTGGGCCCAAATAATAATAATAATAATAATAATCCACAACTATCACACAACGCTGTCTAGTCCCAAGCTAAGCAGAGCTTGTGTTATGGGTACTAGACAACTGATAAACATACTTATATATTTCTCTAAATACATACATATATAGATAAATTACACCCAGACACAGAATATGGCGGTAAGTCCCCTCTTTGATTCGTGGCTGGAAAGACCTCACGGCGTCCTTACCTTCCGCATGACGCAGGTCCTCACCGGACATGGCAAGTTCGGGAGGTTCCTGCATCGGATTCAAGCGGAAGAGACGCCCGGGTGTCGCCACTGTGCGCAACGCCCGGAGGACACGGTGGAGCACACCGTCGAGGTGTGCCCTGCCTGGGCGGAGCATCGCCGTGCCCTCGTGGGGGCGATCGGCGGCGGAGAACTCTCGCGCCGGGCCCTGGTCGAGGCCATGGTCCGGAGCGAGGAGGAATGGCAGGCGGTCGCCTCCTTCTGCGAAGCAGTAATGCTTGCAAAGGAGGAGGCCGACCGCATCAGGCAACGGCGCCCTCGCCGCCGTCGCCGGGATTCCGATCCCGATTTCCGGCCACCGTAGACGCAGGCTCGCGGACGGCGAGCTATGGGTAGCTCGCTGTCCGATCGTCCGGTAATGGACCGAGTCTAAGACGTCGACGGCGCGCACTGTTCCCGCGCGCCTCAAGGAGTTGTCAGCAGCAGGAGGGTGGTCGAAGCCTACTGGGGACAGGGTTGTCCGAAAGGGAGCTCGTGCCCCGGTATGAAGGCTAGAAGGAACGGCGCGGGGTTTTTAGTCAGTAAGAGTCTGACACTGTCTCCCGCTCCACCCAAGAGTGGGTTTCGTCAAAGGTGATTTTCCCCGTCGAAAAAAAAAAAAAAAAACCCAGACACAAAACAAATGATCATGCTCATCACCTAAACATTTGTCCTGGGTGGGAATTACATTTAGTGATCGGCAAAAACTAGTATGCAAATAAAAATATCAAATCGTAAAGAAAATCTAGGCCAGATGAATGAGATATTCTCTCGGTTTCAAAGAATCACCGAAATATGTTTTCTGAAAGGATTTACAGTAGTGGAAACACAAAGTGGTCTAAAAATCTGAAGTATAGCAAAATAAAAGAAACCGTCAAATAAAACTTTCACAAAAGTTATGATGTCGTTAACATGATTAATGTACTTCCAGAATCTCTACTTGATTGGCATAAACTGAATTTAACTTTGTTCGATAAAGAAACTTCTATTAGAAGCTCTTGAGAGACAGGTCAATATAAAAGTAATGTAAATTAAAACCATCACCTGAGGCTCGAGCCGAGCTTGTGGTAGACCACGAACTCTTAATGCGATCCAGCTTACGACCCAAACCGATCTGGTAAAGGAATTTATTTATTTACAAGCACTTGTACTACATTACGGAGGATGTCCAAGACGGTTTACAATAAAAATTTACAAACTCAACACTGCTGGGACTAAGGCCTCTTCTCTAGGAGAGGGAATGGGCCGTAATCCACCACGCAAGCCCAGTGCGGATTAGTGGATGTCACATGTCTTCGATTTTTTGGTTCTAGGACATGCCGGTTTCCTCACGATGTTTTCCTTCACCGTTTTGAGAAGTGGTGATTTTATTTATTATATACTTTATTGTACACCGTTACACATACAAAAGAAAACTTAAAACTAAAACACATACATACAATGGGCGGCCTTATCGCAAATTATTTTTACAAAAATTAGTCGTGAGGTCCTGGCAGGGTTACAACAGCGACGACGACGACAACGCTCCAGAGGTGACCGAGGTAGAGGTGAGAGTGGCGGTGCGAAGGCTGAGTGCCAAGAACACCGCCCCAGGACCCGACGGCTTGCCAGGGAAAGCCTGGGTCCTGGCCATGGAGGCTCTCGGGCCTCGACTAAGAGGGCTCTTCAGCGCATGTATGGAGAGGGGCCAGTTTCCACTTCGCTGGAAGATGGGGAAACTGGTCCTCATCGCGAAGCCAGGGCGCCCTGCGGACTCTCCGTCCGCGTACCGGCCCATTGTGCTGCTCGACGAGGTGGGCAAGCTCTTTGAAAGAGTCATTGCAAACCGCCTCGTCGCGCGGCTAACACGGGTGGGGCCGGACTTGTCGGACGGACAGTTCGGTTTTCGCAGGGCGCGCTCTACGGTGGACGCCATCATGCGCGTGCGAGCCCTCACGACAGGGGTTGCGGTGTCCCGGGGCAGGAGCGTCGTGGCAGTGTCCTTGGACATTGCCAACGCGTTCAACTCCCTGCCCTGGAGTACGATCCGGAGGGCACTCCGGTACCACCGGGTGCCCGAATACCTCTGTCGAGTGGTCGAGGCTTACCTGTCGGACAGGTCCATTATCTACCCCGGTCACCAGGGAGAGTGGAAACGTCGAGAGATGTCGTGCGGTGTTCCGCAGGGGTCGGTTCTAGGCCCACCCTTGTGGAACATCGGCTACGACTACGTGCTGCGCGGCGACCTCCCTGACGGGGTCAGCGTGGTCTGCTACGCAGACGACACGCTGGTTCTAGCGCAGGGAGAGTCGCACCAGGCGGCGGTCGCTCTAGCGACACGCGGGGTTGCGATAGTCGTTGGTAGGATCCAGGAGTTGGGACTCGAGGTGGCGCTGCACAAATCCGAGGCCATGTTTTTCCACGGCCCTCGGACGGCGCCACCATCGGACTCCCAACTTACGGTAGGAGGAGTTCGCATCGGCGTCGGGTCGACGATGAAGTACCTGGGACTCGTTCTCGACAGCCGATGGAATTTCGGAGAACACTTCCGACGTTTGGCTCCCAAACTCAACCGGGCCGGGGCTGCTCTCAAGCGGCTCCTGCCCAACCTTGGGGGTCCAGACGCCTCCTGCCGGAGGCTCTACGCGGGAATCGTTCGGTCCATGGCCCTCTACGGGGCGCCGGTGTGGGCGCCGTCGCTGGCAAAGCGACCGGCGTCCATACTGAACTCCTGCCAGAGGGTCATGGCAATACGGATGGTGCGGGGTTACCGCACGATCTCCCGCGAAGCGGCGAGCCTTCTGGCTGGCCTACCACCGTGGGATCTGGAGGCAACAGTCCTTGCACACATGCACGATAAGCGCGTGGAGATGCAACGCCGGGGTGAAAGTCCACTACCGCGACAGGTCGAGGTATGGCGGACAGAGCTCCGGCGGGATCTCACGGTGAAATGGCGTCAGCGACTATCGCAACCCAGTGCTGGGCACGCCACAATTATGGCGGTAAGTCCCCTCTTTGAGGCGTGGCTGGAAAGACCTCACGGCGTCCTTACCTTCCGCATGACGCAGGTCCTCACCGGACATGGCAAGTTCGGGAGGTTCCTGCATCGGATTCGAGCGGAAGAGACGCCCGGGTGCCGCCACTGTGCGGAACGCCCGGAGGACACGGTGGAGCACACAGTTGAGGTGTGCCCTGCTTGGGCGGAGCAACGCCGTGTCCTCGTGGGGGCGATCGGCGGCGGAGACCTCTCGCGCCGGGCCTTGGTTCAGGCCATGGTCCGGAGCGAGGAGGAGTGGCAGGCGGTCGCCTCCTTCTGCGAAGCAGTAATGCTAGCAAAGGAGGAGGCAGACCGCATCAGGCAACGGCGCCCCCGCCGCCGCCGCCGGGATTCCGATCCCGATTTCCGGCCACCGTAGACGCGGGCTCGCGGACGGCGAGCCATGGGTAGCTCGCTGTCCGATCGTCCGGTAACTGTCCGGACCGAGCCAAGGCGTCGACGGCGCGCACTGTTCCCGCGCGCCTCAAGGAGTTGTCAGCAACAGGAGGGGCCCATCTGGGTCGAAGCCTACCGGGGTCGGGGTTATCCGAAAGGAAACTAGAGCCCCGGTATGAAGGCTAGAAGGAACGGCGCGGGGTTTTTAGTCAGTAAGACTCTGACACTGTCTCCCGCTCCACCCAAGAGCGGGTTTCGTCAATGATGATTTTCCCCGTCGACAAAAAAAAAAAAAAAAAAAAGGTCCTGGCAGGGTTTGTACCCGCGACCTACAACTCGTAAGTCGGGGCCGTTACCACTCGGTCATCACTGCGCTCTAAACAAAACTCAAAACAATAATAACCTAATAACATATTCATACACATTCAAGAAAAAATAAATAAAAAAAGCTAACATATAATTTAGAAATGAAAAGGAAATACAATATACATTAAACCATATAAATAATATATATGCTACTTAACAAATATGAAACATTGTTTTCTTATTTTTCATCCATCTTCTCACGAAACCTTGACATTCACAACACAACATGAATGACAAACAAGTCATGGTAATGCTTCACAATCTTCTCTTCACCGATCTAATATAAATTACTAGCTTGTGCCCTCGGCTTCGCCCGCGTACATAAAATATAGCCTTTGTCACTCAGGAATAAAGTAGCTTTTTAACGGTGCGAAAATTTTTGCAATCGGACCTGCACAAGAGAAAAAAGTACTATTGCGAAAATTTTATGTTTTTTTGTTTGTAGGGGGTAATCTCTTTCTCTTTTTTTCTCTCTTAGAGATTACCTCCAACAAACAAAAAAACGTAAAAAAAAAAACATACTTTACTTCTGTGTAGATTGTCGTAATAATAATTGTTAATATCGACAGCACAATATGATTTAATACAATTTACTGTCCATTGTTTAGGCCTGAGTGCCCGACAAACAGGAACCCCATACTAGATAAACAAAACAAAATAACACTCAATTCCGACTCACTCACCTGTAAATTTGATGATAAACAAATCCATCATGAAAATTGTTCCTTCATTTAAATAAATATTTCATGAATAAAATTATTCAATGCATTGAAACAGACATGTACGGTACTTAACGCCCAGGAATCCAGAAATAAATGCTGAAACAATTTTGGGCCGTTTTTGTGTTGTTTTTATGCCATTCCAGTACAAAGGAACGACGTACCGACTGCCAACAGCTGGTCGTTACCGAGCATCCCTTTTTGCCTGATGCTACAAATGGTAAGCCTAATAAGACAAATTTCAGTATAATAGTTATTGGGGTTGGTCTACCTATATTAAAAAGGTTTGAAAATGCCTCTCGTTTATGGCTCAATTTGTTTACTTCATTGGGCATTAAGGATGATTGTGATTGTGTATAGCTATATAATCTACAATAATAATATAATTAAAGAGGTAAAGTTAGTTTTCTTGTTTGTAGGAGGTAATCTCTGGAAGTACTGGTCCGATTGCAAAATTTTTTTTTCACCCATAGAAAGCTACTTTATTCCTGAGAAACATAGGCTGTATTTTATGTATGCGGACGAAGTAGCGGGCAAAAGCTAGTATACACTAAGCTGAACTGTTAAAAGAATGGAGCTATATAGGATGTATACATTTATATACGTAGCTCTATTCTACTTTCTCGCTAGGACACCTGACATTTTATTTATCACGTTAAGGTAATACCTATGTTTGCGGAGCAAACTTCGCTAGAGATCACTCAAGACAGAGAAGTTTGTAAGAAAAAGCGAGAAGCCTTCAACCAGCAGTGAGACCACTATATTATTATAGGGTTATTTGTAAAACACTCAGAGCTATGTTACTAACTTAAGAACATTTTTTTAAAGTCATAGAACAAATATATTATTTTAGTTCATCAGATTTTCATACAAAAATTAAGATATTTCGTTCTAAGTATTACAAAGTCTATACCGAAGCAAGCGATAGTACAATAGCGGAAGGTAGTGGGGATCGGGTGATGGGGGTACTTGATGCACTTGCATTGCGTCATTACTAAATAGAAGAACGAAATCTTGAAGGTTTGGGTTTTGGCAAATGTATTATTATTATTATTATTTTTATTATGAGCCCGTTGTGTCCCACTGCAGGGCAAAGGCCTCCCTTCCGTTATTCCACTCTTTTCTGTCCTTAGCCACTTCTGGCCAATCCTTAAGGTAGGAGTCCAAATCGTCACGCCATCTCCTTCTGGGCCTACCGCGTCGCCGGCTCCTGCTGTTCGGAATCCTGTCAGTAGTTACTTTCGCCCAATTCTGTTGCGACATGCGGCAGATGTGACCTGCCCAGTTCCACTTTAGTTTGGCGGCTGAGTTACCTACGTCTGCGATTTGTGTTTTGGAACGAAGTATACTGTTCCTTATGCGATCGGTTCTTTTGACCCCGAGAATACTTCGTTCCATTGCTCGCTGGCAGACCCCGAGTGCGGACTTTTGACGTTTTGTTAATGACCACGTTTGCGCTCCGTAGGTGAGGGTGGGAAGGACGCACATGTCCATGAGTTTCCTTTTAAGGGAAAGTGGGAGTGGTCCTTTCATCATGTGTTTCATCGACCAATAGCTCTTCCAGGCGTTCTCGGTGCGTCTAGCAACTTCTTTGTCTTGCCTCGCCTGGAAAGAGACTATTTGGCCGAGGTATATGTACTCATGGACATATTCAACCTCCACGCCCTCGATGTCTACTTTACGTTTCGCGCTATTCGTCATCAACTTTGTCTTTGTCATATTCATTTTGAGTCCGACCTCGAGGCTGGCATGGCTCAGTTGTTCGAGCATAAGGCTTAACTCAGCCGCCGAAGATGAGAAAAGGACAATGTCATCAGCAAAGCGTAGATTAGTTAATCTTTTTTCCTCGACGACAATGCCCTTGTCCCGCCAGTGTTCATCTAAATTTTTAAACACTTCTTCAAGCGTTGCTGTGAAGAGCTTTGGAGATAGCGGATCACCTTGTTTGACTCCTTTTCGAATTGGAAAGGATTGGCCAGTAGTATCCAAGTGTATAGCAGCTGTACTATTTAAGTAAATTCTTTCTAATAATTGAACGTAGGTGGGTTCTATTCCTTGTTTATTTAAAGTTGCAAATATGGCTTTGTGTGATAGACTATCAAAGGCTTTGGAGTAATCTACGAACGCAAGATATAATGGTAAGTTAAATTCTTCATGTTTTTCTAACAATTGGTTCAAAGAGTGTAAGTGGTCAGTAGTGGATAAGCCGCGGCGGAAACCAGCCTGTTCAGGAGGTTGGTGGAGGTCTAATTGGGTGGAAATACGGTTTTCAAGGATTTTGATGAAAACCTTGTATAAATGTGAGACTAGGCTAATAGGTCGGTAGTTGGCTATATTGGATTTGTCTCCTTTTTTATGTAATAAAATAATGTTGGAGTGACAAAAGTGACTTGGGAATATGCCTGTTTTTAAAATTGAATTAAATAAATTACAAATGTATTATGTTTTTTTTAAATCATAGAATAAGTGGTTGTTTATGATGTTAGTAATCATAAAAGGGTCATGCAAGTGCTCTGCCCTGATAACAAAGAATGCAGTAATCGACATTTTTGAGATTTTCACTTTTTTCCAGAAATGGTATCCCAAGAGGTTCATGTACATGAAAACAAAAATATTTTCATAAAAAAATTCACTCGAAGTATGTTTTTTATGTAAAGATTTTCGCCGTACTTGCATAAAAACTGCTTCAATGATAAGAAAAAACGCAGTATTAAACATGGCCTAAGAAAGAATGCAGTACTTGCAAGAATACCCTAAAACAGAATGCAGTAATATCCACTACTTTATTATTTTGTTTTAAATTCAGTAGACAAATTGCTAAATTAAAACGCAGTACTCTACATTACTGCATTTAAGTGTAGTAAAGGCTTGCGAAGCCGTAGCAGTGCGATCCATTGCCGCGTTTTGTCTTAGTAAATCAGTTCGGCGACGTCATTCGGTGGAGTAATACGTGTGCCACGAGCGGGACTCCGGTGCGCCTCTTGTTGTTTTTTGTTGATCGCCTCTTGTTGACCTAAGTTAGCTAAGAGACTAAAAAAACCTTAACCTTAAAATGCACCTATATAAGTCCTTGAGAAGACACAGTACACTTCAACTTAGTTCCGAGCATATAATAATGGCAATAATTACTAAAAAATAATGCAGTAATCGACTTGTGCTAAAACATAATGCGCGCAAGTGCTGCATTTAGTTTTAGTATCCTGTGACTCGGAAACGACCTGATACTAAACCGAAACGCAGTAATACGTATTATAATTGCATATATTAGTAAATTAAATAAGGGAAAATTATATTGTAAAAGCTTGATTTTTTTCCGAATTTTTAGATATATATTATGACCAATAAAATACGAACATCTTGCTCAGATGATATAAAATATATTTTTTGCGTTTATCTCGTAACCGCCATTTTGCGATTACTGCATTCTTAGTTATGACGGCAGTGCTGTATCGGCTAAAAAAAATGTACAATGCAAGAGATACAATTTGTTCTGAAATGAATGTTCTAGCTCGATAGTTACGCTCCTTAACTTTCAGCTAGGAACGTAACCAACTATGCTGCTTGATCCTCGCCGTCAAAGTTTAAATAGTGTGTAATTAAGTACGTAGTTAAAGCTGCTGTTGTTACAAACACGCCTATAATTTGAATCACGCGGTTACGCCGAAGTTAGTTGCTGGCTTCTTAGGAAGGCGTTAGATCATTATGCTTCATTGCTGCGTTTATGTTAAACTTTGAACTCCGCTTACACTGTCTTGTATGAAGTCGTTGCCTTAATGTACAATATTGAATGTAAAGTCCTAATTTTATTGGAATATTGAGATTTGGCTGGCTTGATTTTAATTCATGAATCCCCAAGCGACACCCGGTGGCCGCGCATCTATTGTCTTACTATTGTGTCTCTAATTGACGGTATCTGAAGGGTTAAATTTCTCACCAACGTTTGTACGCCCTCTGGCATAACATAACGCTCTCTTTATTATCTTGCTATGTCGGTATTATTGTACCTATATTAAACAAATGAATTATTATTTTCTCATTATTGGAATTGTTTCAATTTTTGTGGTATTGTAAAATGTTCTCTTCTAGCAAACTCGTCAACTCATCATGTTTTTCCCGGAGAACAAGGTAAAGGTCTGCCCCGTTTGGGCGGAGCACCATTGTACCTACCGCCTTGGGGGCGAATTTTTGTGTTTAGTCCTGGTCTAGGCCTTGGTTTGATGTGAAAAGAAATGGGAAGTAGTCACTTTCTTCTGCGAAGCAGTTATGCGAGCAATGGAGCGGAAGGACAGGCAATCTTTACACTCCCGCCGCTGCAGAAGACAGCCGTGGGTGTTGGGAGTCGCAGGGCGATTCCTGTCATTGTAGATGCCATTGTTTGAAAGAGTAACCGCATCCTTCGAAAGCAAAGAACGACTGAAGGAACATGGATGGGTTTTTTTTCAGAAAAAGTCTGACACTTCTCAGTCTATCCAAATTTTATTTCGTCACCACGTTTTGGTCACTGTTCCACATCATAAGCTTATACCATATCAAAAAATTTCTATATAAATTTTCAATCACCAGTTTCATTGCTTGACTTGCTTTTAAATAGTTTTAAACTTCTTTCTGCTATTACATAAAAGAATTGGACGCAATCCCCAATCCTGTTGTACGTTTTGGAACCACACAGTAATAAACTGAAACAAGCACACCGGTACAAAGTCTTAAAATAAACAAGGACAGTAACAAATTGTCAATTAAGAACCCGTTAACGATGTTGCGACAAAATAAAATAGTTTCCAGTTCCAGTCCCAAACTGTCCATTCTAAAAAAATATTATTTATCTTCTAGCGGCGGAACGTAGAAGCCAAACAACAAAACTCTCAATTCTGGTGTTGAAGCTGGACCACTCTCGTGGCAGTAACAAATTGACCCGTCGCGAGATCTATTAACGGTTTCTGTTTTGTGCCAAGCCTTTGTGCACTGGACCGAGGATTCTAGCAGCATAGATTCTAGTCTATGAGAGCAAAGCTGTGATAATCAAAATTGCGGTTACAAAGGAAACGGACTCGTAGATCGATTTCATAGTGAAGTGGGATCTAAGAGCATGCTATTGAGGTTCATTTTTATATTGTAAGGATCTAAGTTAGTGATAAAAATACGACAGTCTCCGATTAAAAAAATAACTGGGCAAGTGCAATTCGGAAAAATTCTTGAGATTCCATTCGGGAATTGTAGTTAGCACGGAACCCTCAGTGTGCGAGTCCGACTCACACTTGACCAGATTTTTATTTTCAGGCCGGTGTCAAGTAGAAATAAAAGCAGGGACACTAAGTTCTTTGAAGTCGGTTGTATTTTTTTGTGAAAAAAGTTTTGTTTTTTATTTTACATTTGCTATTTTTTTTTTACTTCTTTAGGGTTTTATTTTTATTTTTTAAGTTAGTTTTAATTAATTTAAGTTTATATCTATAACTATATTTAACTTGCTAAATCTAAATAGCGTGCTTTAATAGTAAGGTACCTACAATGACTAATTCCTGCACGTCTAAAGAACAGTAAAAGTTTTATGCGATTTACGACCTCTTCGAAAGACAGTGCAGAGGGCGAAAGATGCAGATACAGATATACCCAACTCTACTTCATTACCCCGTCAGAACATCTTCCTCCTAGACGCGAATCACAGAAGCCAATCTAGAAAACTCTTTACCGAGTGCGGATCTAAGTTGGCAGCTGTAAAAAGGATCTGATCAAATGGGGCTTTCTTAAACCAACTCTACTACAGTGTCAGTGTGGGGCCGTTGCACAAGACGTGCGTCACCTGCTATGTTGCTCATACTGCACAACCACCTGCATTATTAGGATTTACGGCTCATATAATGAAATATCTGTGTATGTTTGTTTATTATTATTATTTATTTATTGATTTATTATATTCTTACACCACAGAAACAAATATACAGGACAAACATTAAAAAAAACAAGTGTACAATGGGCGGTCTTATCGAACAGGGCGATCTCTTACAGACAACCTTTGGATAGACTGAAAGAGAGGATATTATTATTATGGGAATATTTAAAAAGTTGGAGTTATTTCTAAATTAGAAACATAAATATAATATACAAAAAAAGAATTCAAAACTATCTGCCATAACTTTTTGAGACTATGAAATCCGGACTAATCAAAAACTTCATAATACCTGCCCAGTCTCTCGTTATCCCAAAACGAATAGCCGTACCATGGACTCAGGATATTGATGTAATAAAGGCAGAATGGGTCGGACCGGAATGTGGAGTCATTTTTCAAGACAATTTCCCGCCAAATATCCAACAATATGGCCGCGTGCTTGTAACAGAAATAATTTAAAATAGCTCCCTCGGGTATCTCTCAATCAAATTGACTGTTTGTTTTTGTTTCATCTTCAATATTGGACACTGAGTTTTATTACGTGTTGGCGACGTATGATACCTTCAACGCATAAATTCGTAACATACTTTTTGAGTAAAATATTATAAAAATAAAAAACAAATAACAGCAATAATAATTTATTAAGAAAATTAGGTTACAAGGTGTGGGTAGTTCTATAACATTTGGTTTTCATTATTTAGTTAACATAACGTAGTGTCCGAAGATTTTCAGCAATAGGCGCGGCCTGTCCCGTAGGAAGCTTACAAGTTGTTATTATTGTTATTTAGAAATATTATTGTTATCTACTTATTACATCACCATCTAGTACTGTGATCTTAAACTGATTGTTGATTACATAATGCAAATACAACGGTTATATGGGTTTTCATTCGCACAGAACCGGTCCTTGTGACGAGGCTTGGGGGAGGCCTATGTCCAACAGTGGACGTCTTTCGGCTGATTTGATGATGATGGTGATGATGAAGGGTTTTTATTACATAACAAAACAATTACAAAAGCACTATTCCTGAAGAATGCACTTTTCTCCTTACGACCTTATGCGCAGGAGGTGTTGGTATGTTGATATAGATACATACCAATTTTGGTTTATTGCTGTAACATCGATGACATTTCCACCAAACCATTATGCGGTCAAAAGACATCTTTAACATTCGATTTTCAGCAACGGTCAAAAGACGTTTTTAGCAATCGATTTTCAGCAGACCTGGCCTTAATCGTCATTCTGTACTATTCCAATTCGATACCTGATCTGATTTCTTTATGACCTAAAGTTTATATTCCGTTCAGTGGACGACAAGTCACGTCCGATTTAGATAGGGTTGGTACCTGTTTCAGACGTTAACTCTTTACGGGGTAGTGGCTCTTAAAGAATGCGGGAACACGTACTGGCTAAACTTGCCAATGAAGCCAGCCATAAGCGAAGTGTTATTACGAAACGGTAGTAAGTTACAACTATTCTTTTCATGGTAATGTTTCCGTGAATTGTGTAAACAGAGAGTTTTGATTTTGGAAAAGAAGGTTTCCATTGTCTCTGAAGTTTCGGTTAAAAGTGAAGATGGACTTCGATAAAATTATCAGCGGGCTGTTTGTCATAAATATTTATTTTCGCATATTCACGAACGGTGTAAAATAATTCAGTGGAGACATGACATAAAATTAATCATTTACTAAGTGATGGAAAAATATAACTGATTTTTTAGGTAAATCGAAATTATTTGTAATTAGTTACCAGCTTTGTATGGGTGCAAATATACATCAACTTTTTATTTTTTATTAATGAAGTTCCCATCAAATTCCGCTATTTGGCTTAGGAAGAGTTAGTGGATAAATAAACAGATATGGAAAGAAAATATTTTTTTACTATATTAGCATCCACCCGCAACTCTACCCTCATGAAATGACTAGGAAGTCATTTCATGAGGGTAGAGTAGTACCTTTTAATTAATTTTAAAATTTTCAATTTGTTTATATTTTTAATGACCCCTATATTAAAACAAACCAAAAAAAAAAGTGATTAAAATCGGTCAAGTTTTGTTTGAGTTTCAGAGAGACTTCTTGTATTTTTACATACATGAAGGAGATAATATAATTAGAAAATAACAAAGATAACTGGAATAAGTCGCCAAATAACAAACGGCCTAAAATATTTGTTTATTTATATCGCTAATTCGGAATGATGAAGTGATAACATTACCTTTGGATTTGATAAAGATCTCTTTTAAACCTTTATATAAAATGGTATTAAATATAATAAGGTTATTTCATCATAAATAAATCAAAGTTTCAATCGTTTAAATTAATCTAATATTTTGCTAATGGAATATCGTTTTGGACATTCCACGAACCAATGCCAAACACACTTTGAAGTTGGTAAGTATTTTCTGGAAATATGAAAATTGATTATAAAGCCAATGCTTATATTTTTTTCGTCCTCCATTAATAGTAAAAATTCAAAAAGGTTGTGCAAAACCTCTTGAAAAAATACACCAAAATATTATTGTTATTAATTTTTTACACGCGAATTCAAATTCATCTGATGCCAAATTCGCGTGTAATAATTAACACCTGTTTTGTCATTTAAGATTAATTTTAACAAGTCATGTGTAGCGACATCTATGACGCCACATAAGAACTATGAAGAAAATACGAAATCCTGGATCGCGCAATCAAAGTTCTCCGCGCGATTAGAACATATTGAATAGCCCGAAATCATCTACAGGGCAGTAGCCCACCAGACCATAACACCTGTCTGGTCGGAGGATCTTCCCTTTTAAACGAGTTTTGTGGGACTTTACTCTCTGTTCCGCATACCTCCAAACATGTTATATAACTGAAACTTATGAAAATGTTAAGTTGACGTGACTCGAATCACAAAAATACAGGGTTTGCCATCTTCAGGACTACTCTTCAAATAGCTCTGTTAATTTTACTAGTTAGTGTAAGAATATTAAAAGTTTAAACGTTAACGTTTGACGATTCTTCGAACGTGGCTCGAAGAATCATCATCATCATCATCATTTCAGCCGAAAGACGACCACTGTTGGACATAGGCCTCCCCTAAGTGTCGCCACAATGATCGATCCTGTGCGTCTCGCATCCATCGGTTTCCCGCAACCCTCACCAGGTCATCTCGTCTTTCGGCCGAATTGAAGATGATGATTAAGGCATAATGGACCAATAAATCTACACTAATATTAATATAATATAATAAAGATGTAAAGTTTGTTTTTTTGTTTGTAGGAGGTTATCTCTATTTTCAACATTATGTATATTATATATTATAACTTTTTTAGGTTTTTACAATTCTAAGTTAATTAATGTAAGTGGGCATGTACCGTTTTAATTAACTATAAATAAATAAATAAATAAATAAATCTCTGAAAATACTAATTCGATTGGTAATTTATTTTCACCGATAGAAAGCTGCTTTATCCCAGAGTGATATGGACTATACTTAAGTGGGCCAAGCCGCGGGAAAATACTTTTACTATATTACAACATTTACAACACTAAAACATAAAGGAAATGTGGTCAATCTTCTTTGTACATAGTCGGGTCAGAAAATAACAGTCGATTGCAAGTTATTATTCTAAGAAACCTACTAATTTGATTGTTATTTATGTTCCGAGGGCTATTAATTTAACAAGCTTGCGCTTTCCTTACTCCAGAATGACGGCAATTGCCCTGAGGCGACTTTGATTCATCTACAAGTTGGATCTCATTTAGAAACATTAATAACGAGAAATAATTTGCAATCACACTTCCGTCATTTTGTCAAGATTTCCTCGCTCCGGGCAAAGTAATTGTTTTTATTGTCGACACAAAAATATGGAAAACGATTCTTTAATTTACATTTTGAGTGGCTGATTTGTAATTATTTTTATAAATGCTTTTGAATAATTAGGTAAAAGGTAAAAACAAACGATTGTCTTCTTCAACCTTTTTTCAAAAAAGGAGCAGATTTTTGTATTTGTTACCTCAGAATTCGCCTTTGTCAACCGATTTGGAGAATTATTGTTATATTCGATAGGATATCATTCAAGATTAGTCCTATTGAGACATTGTGTGAAGCGATTACATACAATTCGAATAAACCTAAACACGGTAAGAATTCATTGTTTTGTTCGATGGTATCATTTTTATTGTTCGTTTCATATTCAAAATTTTGTTTGTCTTAAAATTTTACTATTTTTACATAGCACGGAACAGGTCTATGTCTACTAACAAAACCGAAATACTTAATTGGATTATACTTCATAAATATTAAGACTTATTTTATTTAATCTTCATGCAACACAGAAAAACGCAACGCAAAAAAGTGCAAAGGCGAAATCATTTTATAATACTTATTAGTAGTTTATAGCTTTATAGTTTATAGTTTTTAGCCAAGAGGTCCAGAATAGATTGGAGGTGTGGTGGCACAGACTGGAAAGTGTTGGCCTGAAATTGAGCAGAACCAAAACGGAGTACTTGTTCTGCGATTTCGGCGGTCTCTCCACTCCAATGCCTTTAGCTCTCGCCGGAACGCCCATACCGATCTGTTCCGACTTTCGGTACCTCGGGTCGCTTGTCCAAGGGGATGGTGAGGTAGACCGGGACGTAACACATCGGATCAACGCAGGATGGATGAAATGGCGACAGGTCACGGGAACAACTTGTGACCCACGGATGCCCCTCAAGTTGAAGGGTAAAATCTACAAGTCCGTGATAAGGCCTGTTGTATTGTATGGATCAGAATGTTGGGCTGTGAAAAATACGGATGAAAAAAGATTGCATGTAGCGGAGATGAGAATGTTAAGATGGATGTGTGGTGTGACGAGAATGGATAAAGTGAGAAATGAGTATATTAGGGGAAGTTTGAAAGTGGCGCCGGTGACTGAAAAGTTGAAAGGGAATCGTTTGTCTTGGTATGGTCATGTAAAAAGGAGAGATGAAACGGATATTGCTAAAAGAGTTATGAATTTACATGTGGATGGATGGAGAGGGAGAGGGAGGCCAAAGAAAAGATGGATGGATTGTGTGAGAAGTGATATGAATGAAAAGGTAGTTAGTGATAGCGTGACGAGCGACAGGACAGAATGGAAGAAAAAAACGTGTTGCGCCGACCCCAAATAAAACGGGATAAGGGCAGGAAGATGATGACTTATTAGTAGTTTATAGTACCGAAATATCAAAGGTTATTTATTATAAAACGTTATTATAAAGCATTTACAAACTACCGATGGTGTAATATCACACCTTTTTTTTTTACTTAACTATGTGCAATTCTTACGTTGGCTTAAAAAATCTCATCAAAAACAATTACTTCCGAGGTAAAGTGATATTTATGACCAATTAACTCACTATACAAAATTCAATAATAGAATTTCTATGATGCACAATAAAGAGTATATCTTTCTTTAAATAATTACCGACTTCCCAAAAAGGAGGAGGTACTACGTTCGGCTGTTTGTATGTTTTTTTTTTTTATGTTTGTTCGTCGATTGTTCCGCCAAATATGAACGGATTTTCAAAATTCTTTTTTTGTTCGAAAGTAGATAGTTCTGAGGTGGTCCCATTGTCCCCAAATTAGGATCTGATGATGGAATCTTGGAGAAATTGAGGGCAACCCTCAAAATTTATAGGCTCACTTATTGATTTTCGCATATTTTATGAAACATTAAAAAAACTGATTGTGTTAAACATTCGCTTCACCTGGCTGTTTGGGATTTGTGTTGAAAACTTCTGTAAGTGATAAATAATTCTAGGCCCCTTGAGTCTCTAGTTATCTAGGGTTCTCTGTACGACATTTATTTAATTCATAGAAACTGTTTTACTGATATTTATTGCAAAATCCCTATCACATATTCGTGTATTTCTTCTCTTGGCTTTACATTCAATGTCAACCTGTTGATGGTGTGTCGCTATTTTAAGCTAGGAGCTTATCAGGAACAATATGTTCATGATTTTTTTTAACCTATATTTATTTATAATTATATAAAAGGAGAAACTGACTGACTCACATATGGATGTACAACGGGAAGCCGAAACTACTGGGCCTGGGAACGAAATGCACAAGGTTTATTTCTGTTATAACGTAGGTAAGTACTAAGAGAGTATTTTTCAAAAATGACTCCCTAAAGGCATAAAACAGGGGCACAAAGCTTGCATTGTAAAATATCGAACATGCGGGCGAAACCGCCGGCAGAAGCTACACCCGAATAAAATGATTGTGGCTTAATTTTATATTGATGATAAAAATAATTCAATCACCATAATTATATCTGATAACTATGTTTTTTACTTCATACACTCTGACTCCACAAAATACATTTATGTTAGATATCAGACTGTAAACGTTCTTCGAAGCATGCCGAAGCCACCCCTTATATTTAGTGTCTGTGCACAGATGGATGCATATTTAAAATTTTTCTGTATATTTGAAGAGTACTTGAGAGTCTACATCAATGTTATATTTACAAAGCATTTCTATTTCGCATTGATAGGTTGTATGTGCATAGCTTATGTAAATTGGATACACTCTCTTTTGATATGCACAAAGTAAAAGTATTCTTGTTTGATGTTATAATGTTTCAGATTCAGATCTAATGCAAGGCGTGGTTATGACAGGTGGAGTAGGGCAGTGACTGAACGGAGTCCAAGGATTGGAATAATGAATTTTGATGATCCAGCAGCGAGATGGATAGACATGATCATGGGTTAAATCGCTTAGGACCAGAATTTACATATAATTTTGATGATTGTTTTTTATTTTTAGTACGTGTTTTTTCCTGTTTCATATACATCTATCACTAAACACCTATCTATCATTTATCATTTACTACACATTCATTTATTCCTACATTAATATACATATATTTATTTACCTCGCGCTTACCAAACTAATTAGCAGCCATAGACTCATATTAAGGTTCAGTTGAAAACCAGCGTCAGGGAACTGCTACGTGATGGCCTGGCATTATGCTGAACTGGACCTATTTGATACAGCCGTGAGATACACAATGTTGATGGAATTTAAGTTTAAGTAGTTAAGTTTCTATAATTGTTATCTCATTGTGTGTACTTGTGCCAAATAAACGTGTTGTAGCGGCATCTATGACGCCACATAAGAAATTCGAAGATAATACGAAATCCTGCATCGCGCAATCAAAGTTATCCATGCGATTTGAACATATACGACAGCCCGACATAAACTATCGGGCAGTCGCCCACCAGACTATAACATCCTGTCTGGTCGGAGGATGCTCCCTTTTCAACGGAGGTTTGTGGGACTTTACCCTCTGTTCCACCTACCTCCAAAGAGTTTTCTTTCTTTCTATCATCATTGCAGGTCAAACTTTGATGACAGTGGCACAGGAATGTGGGGATGGACGACTGCTAATAGCTTACCTATTTGTTATTAATCTTAGGATGCAAATAGCCAGTTTGGATTTTTTTTTTCTTGCCATCTTTCAGAGAGTGAAAGTAATGTAAAAAATTGTGATAGTTCATCTTCAATGTCAAGATATTGAACAAATGTTCACATTCTGAAAAATTGCCAATGAAATAAAACTGAGCTTGTAATTTTTCAGTATTTCCACTAAAAACATAAGACGCCTTATGTAAAAATGTAAAGCGAGAAAAATATACTCTCAAATCAATCTAAAATAATTTGACATTCAAGGCAACGCAAGTAAATATAGAAGAGTTCAACAATTACCGCCATTTTCTTTATCAGTACTCCCACACATATACTTAGCGCCATTTTAAAGGCTTAACTGTGAAGCTTTTATCCTTTCAATAGCGTTAAATATCATCTCCATGTACCGTAATATTAAATTTTGTCGAATAAAAGCCTATAGCAGTAGGAGCCCCGAAAGATTATTATGCCCTTTAGGACCGCAAGGCGCCTTTGAAGAGCCCAGAAGTGATCTCTGATATTTCCTTAAGTATTTTCTAAAAGTATACCTACAGGATATTGAAAATATTGATTTAGCGTTTTCTTTGTTACGTAACGTTTTTCGTTTGGGATTTGTTTGCGCATTTTGTGAGCGTCATCGTGTTAGCTTACAGTTTTTTTTTTGTATATTTTTCGGGAAAATGACTTTCCGTTTTTTCCGCGTTCATTAATTTCTTTCTAATCCAAAGATTTGCGAGGCATGTCCTGTCCGGCTGGGTGCGTCACCCTGCGGCTTTCCGCTGTGAATAGATGATTTAGAGAGGACGGTTTTGTTTACTTGTGAGGTTGAATTTGAAATTTATTTAAACAGTTTCGTCTTCTCAGGAAAATGATGACCTGGTGAAGGTTGCGGGAAGCCAATGGATGCAAGACGCACGGGAGCGTTCGTTGTGGCGACGCTTGGGGGAGGCCTATGTCCAGCAGTGGACGTGTATTGGCTGAAATGATGATGACGATGATTAAAATTACTATAATTTTAGTATTGCTTATTAGAAAATAAAAGTCAAGTTTCTAGTGTTTGTCAAAAAGTCAACGGAACTTTGTGGTGTCTGTATCGTCTGAGAAACTTTTTACCTGCAAAGACGAAGACAATGCTTGTGCAGACTCTGATTTTTCCTATTGTCGACTATGGTGACGTGTGTTACTTTGACCAGAACGCGGTCTTGCTGAATAAACTTGATAGACTCCTTAACAACTGCATCCGGTTCATATTTAACCTGAGAAAATATGATCATGTGTCAAACTTCAGGTCTCAGCTCAATTGGTTGCCTATACGCCAGAGAAGATCTTTGCGCGCCCTGACTACACTTTTCTCTCTGCTTAACTCTCCCACGCCTCCTTCCTATCTCATATCTCATTTTCAATATTTTCTTCACACGCAAGAAATCTGCGTTCTTCTAATAATCTCCTACTGCTCTGTCCTTCTCATACTTCTGATTTGGTTCATTCTTCCTTCTATATACAGTCCATTCTTCTGTGGAATGCGCTTCCTCTCGATATCAGGACGGCCAAAAGTCGGTATGCATTTAAGCGGAAGTTGCGGAATCATTTTCTTCACCAATAGCAGAATCGTCTCAAAACTTCTGTCCTTACTTTAAATTAATATATATGTAGTATATATATATTATATTAAATATATATGTATGTTTATTTTAAATATATGTATTCTTTTTTTTTTTGCTCTTTCTCAAATAAATTTTTCTGTATATGCGCCTACCATAATGTCTCTGCACCACCCTAGGTTGACTGGCAGAGAATGCCTAAGGCATTAAGTCCGCCTATGTACTTTGTGTTGCATGAAGATTAAATAAATAAAATAATTTTAGTAATATAGATATCTCTGTAAAAAATAAGACGGTATTCGAAAGGAACCGTAATTAGAGACACAATAGAAAGACAATGCAAGAGCGAACGGTTGGACTTTAATGAATTAATTAAGAACTAGCTATCACCCGTGACTTTGCTCACATGCAATTAGTGCTTTTCCCTTGAATATTTATAGCCAATGCCTTAGTGTATAAACTATGAAAAATTATAAACTACGTTACACATTTCTTTATTGGCCACGTGATCAAATTTTTAACTTTATAACTTAGCTACGGGAAAATGAGATAGCCTCTAATAAAGTATGTAATTCGTCTTTTTCTAAAACGCCAACTCAAGTGAAACTAAGCGAGACGCCACCCAAAAAGTGACTTACATAGAAGATAAGTAGTAGCAAAGATGATATTGTGGCTGACTTAGTAATTTCAAAGGCAACGTTGAAGGCAAGCATACTGTTTAATTAGCACCCATAAACTTTCCTGGATACAAATACTATCTAAAGCTTCTATTATCCAGTCTTTTCAGCGTGGAGAAGTAACAAACTTACATAATATGCTAACTTTCCCCTTTGCAATATTATTAAGAGGGTCCTTCTCCACTCGCTTATCGTAAACATCGAAAATGGTTTAAAAGCTTGTTTCTTCATTTAATGCAATCTAACGCGATGTTTGACGAAAAGGCGACGCAAAAAAAGAGAGATAACGCCTGAAAACTCTGTTAGTATTCGGTAATTCCGAGATTTACTCGAAAAATTCACAAAACTTGCTCCAGGAAATAGCTGTTTTTGTTAAACCCTTAAAAGTTTTTGGAAAAAGTTGTCATCATTTAGAATCTTAATAAAATTTGCAAGGTCTCTAGAGGATTACTTTTTTGACTTTTTTAATTTTTAGGCAAATTATGAAGTGTCAAAGTTCATACAAAATAGGACATTTTCAGAGGTTTTTACTGGATTAGTTTTGCACAAATTTAGAAATTGGTTTCTTTAGAAACCTAGATAATATCCACAAATAGTGTTTCCAAAATATTTAATGAAAAGTGTGCTATAACGTCATAATCAGTTATGAGCCGTTGTATGAAAAACAGTGAAAATGTGAGTCGTGATGCACCACCTTTAGATACAGTTATAGAGTAGTGTTTCAATGTTGGTATACAATAAAGTTTTTCGCGTCTCCTTTATAAGGAAATTTCTCGCCAGCTGATCCACACCTTGCGTGACCAGAGGGCTGGATCGTTCTTCGCTCAAAGAGTTAGCATTGCCATCCAACGTGGTAATGCTGCCAGTCTTCTGGGCACATTCCCGGATGACAGCGATGTGGAGGAGTACTTCGACGCCTGAGTGTACTTTGTGTTTTTGTATTTTATTTATGTACGTTATGTATTTATTTAGGGTGTAGTATAAGTAAGTAGTTTAAGTTTTTTGTAAATTTTACCACAATAAAGTTTATTCTATTATATTATATCATACAAACACAGGTATAATCTGGTTTATCCAAACCGAACCGATACATAGTATCATGTTTCTTAGTAATAAGAAGGAAAAGTTCGTAGTTTGCAAGTACGTTGTACTTTACGAACAAGATCGGTTCTGGTCTGCTAGTGAGTTAGTGCACTTAACGAAACTCCTTTTACATTGCCAGTAATATAGTCGAGAAGTTTACGATAAATAGTACCAAGTTGAAGTCATTAAAATATGGTAGATTATATGGTCGTGAACTAATATGAGAAATAGATCAATCGTTGAATACAATGGGCTTCATAAGAAGACTTAAGGTCATCCAAAGGGCAATGGAAAGACTATGGTCGGAGTTTTTTTGCGTAATAGAATCAGGAATGAGGATATCCACAGACGAACCAAGATTACCGGCATAGCACGAAGAATCGCCAAACTTAAGTGCCAAAGGGCAGATGGCCGTTGGGGCCGAAAGGTTCTGGAATGGCGATTACGTAACGGAAGACGTAGCGTTGGATGGCCTCCTACAAGGTGGACTGATGACTTAGTAAGTGTTGCGGGTACCCGATGGATGTGAGACGCACAAGACCGTTCATTGTGCGACACTTGGGGTAGGCCTATTTCGAACAGTGGACGTCTTTCGGCTGAAATGATGATGATGAACTGGCACGTGTCGCTTCAACATCACTCTAATATTATAAGGGCGAAAGTTGTTAATGTGTGTATGTTTGATACTTCTTTACACTTGAACGGCTAAGTAAAGCTAGAACTACACGGCACATACGTGTGCCACACACGCCCATCTGGGCGCGTCGGTCTCCATACATTTTATATGGAAACTAGACTTGTAGAGCTATACTTGATGCTAGGCGCTTCGTTCTACGTAGAAATCAGGCGTATTACACGTGTGCATCGGTCTAATGTAGTTCTAGCTTAAATGTCTTTGAAACTTGGTATACGGGTAGATATATCTTAGAATAGCACATCAAATACTTTTTATTCTGAGGTTATGTTTCCCTTTTGATATGTGTGGAACAGGGTGTAAGTGCCATATAACTCCGTTGAAAATGGAGAATCTTCTAACAATCATAACCATATTTATTAAGTAATAATATTTGGTCCGAGCAACAGCTCGATAGTCGATTTCGGGATATTGTATACATATATGTATGTACTAATTAACTGGCTTGTTGGTCTAGTGGTTCGTGGCCCTGACTGTTATGCAGGAGGTCGTGTGTTCTACTCCCACCCTGGACAAATGTTTGTGTGATGAGCACAATTATTTGTAAAAATTGCTCATAGAATTCTAATATCGCGGTGCTAAATTTTAGTTTGTGTGTGGTTTTATAGATGTCGCTACACTACTTACGCACAAAAATACATCAGTTTACTTAATGGCCAGGCAATCGCTAGAATTGATACTAAACGACTTATCAGAACAATGTCCTGTTTTTGCGTTCTTAATAAGGGTATGTACAATTACAGTGAACAAAGCTGACTTGCTATGAAAAGCTAGAGTAAAAAAAGGTATGGAAAAAGGCATTTTTCCGCTACACATCTCCGTAGTTCTGTGAAGGTTAAATGTGGGACATTTATTTTTATAGCCAGTAAGATTGTCAGCGACCTACTTGCATTCGAGACTATGTAATTGGCTCCTGTCGTAGTGAAGAGCATTGTACGCTGTAGATATTGTTCTTCTTTTCTTAAAGTTTTTGCGGGTCTAATGCTTGGGAAGGAAAGATAATGTTATCTTTTATTTGAACTCGGTAAAAGATACAAAAAGTTGCGAAAATAGGTATGACGATACGTTAGCGATACAGACAACAAAAATTACTTTGACATTTCTATCTGTAATGTGAAGAGAATAAATGATTTCAATACCTATTATGCAAAATTATAATGATATTTAAATAATTATAAAGTAATTATTATTTCTAGGCAATCCTTACTTTGTTTTTCATGTGTCGCAATAGTTTACCAACAACCGGAGATTGTTTTTGGGCGCTACTTGCACAGCACGAACAGGCCCCCCTAGCCAAGTTACAACCGTTTCGCTTGCGTCAAACGCTTCGAGTTGACTTTGCCGCCAATTCTTTTGTTCTGACCACGTGACTGAGCATCATTCCCGTACATTTGAAGCTTTCTACTAGCGTTAACTATTGCAGATTAGCAACTTGGCTAGGGCGGCAGGGATAAAAGTCAATTAATTGTTACCACTTTCTATGAAATGTTCACGGAACTCTGCGAGTTCGTTTCGTTGGCCCTTCAAATGTCTAGCTCCAAAGCCTTGAGATATTTATTTCACGGCTTTGGTCCTAGACATTTGAGGTTATTTGAGGATTTCTATTTAGATCCATTAAAATTATTTAAAAAAAAAGACTCAAGTGGCAGTGGGCGAGGCGTGGAGCAGACGGTCGGTGGGGCCGAAAGGTTCTGGAGTGGCGGCCGCATACCGAAAGTCGCAGCTTGGGAAGGCCTCCGAGCTGGACTGATGACCAGGAGTCCGATGTATGCGAGACACTCAGGACTAATTGACGTGGCGACAGTTAGGGCTGGCCTATATCCAGCAGTGGATGTCTTTTGACTTGAATGATTACGATGATGATAAAAATAACTACCGTAAAATATATTATTATGAAAACACATCTACGCATTATTATCGTATTGCAATTTTCAATGGGAGTTTTTATCCAATCAACAATAATTTTATTTCATTTACTTTCTGATCATACAAATCCATCAATGTATGCAAACTACGCCGGTTATTGTTTTTATTTAATTACTTTATTCACAATGATGAATACAAAATTGGATTTATGACTTCATAACAATATTATCTATTCATATTCATGTATCATGGACGATTGTTGATTTTATATAATGAGATAAAATGACCTGCATACACTCACTAGTAGAAACATTGGTAATGAAGTTTTATTTAATACTACCTACTAATTACATTACAACTATGCACGCGTGTCAATACATACAGAATTAATAATTATTTATTGTTTTTTTTATTAATGAAAACCGAATCAAAATGTGTTTCGTGGGTTAGGAGGAACGAGCGGATAAACAGACCGTCGCCGAAAGTTATATTGTATGACTTTGTATGACGGGATATATTGTATGACAGGTTAATTACATTGGATGATATGATTGAATGTACTTAACCTGAATAAGACCAAGTACTTATAATCTGACGAAAGTATTCCATAGAGCGTAGGTAGAATGTTTAAGTACTATTGAATATAAACAAAAGAATTAAGAACAATATTACAAATTGTCTTTTATTTCTATAACAGCTGTAGACACAATTTTACAACGTTGTTAATCTGACGATGTCTTACGAATTTTTACGAGCCAAAGGCTAAACTTGGCAGTGTTAAAAGTATTTGGTCCTAATATACGCAATATGAAACGTATATTGCTTAAAAAGTTAATGAGTTTAAATGGGGATAGACGGAGGGGGCGAGGGAGGCCAAAGAAAAGATAGATGGATTGTGTGAGAAGTGATATGAAAGAAAAGGGAGTTGATGATAGCGTGACGAGTGACAGGACAGAATGGAATAAAAATATATTTCACCGACCCTAAATAAAACGGGATAAAGGCAAGAAGAAGAAGATACGCACAAATTCATTAGAATGGTCTTTTTGATAAATAAATACTAGCAGACAGCGGCAGAAATTTAGGTCTAGTTGTCTACGCAAATGATTAAACTACAAAACCCAAACTGGAACTTGGCACAATACTACTTAAAATCTCGTCTATCAAATAAAAGCTGGCCTTAATAAATTTTGCAATTAGATTAAATTCAAGAGAGTATATATAGTCTAAAACAAAATTCCTTACAGAAGCCAGTGACGCGTAAGAATTCAACTGGACTTTCAATTTCGCAAAAAAACACAAGACAGTTTTTCTAGTACCTTTATAATTATCTTCTTTTTGAATAAAAATGTAAAGTATGAAACATAAGCTTTTATCCGCGGCTTCGCCTGCGTTTATTAATATAGGTACTTTAATTTAATAATAATATTTGTACTTGACTTCCCTCTTTCTCCCCCTTTTCTCACTTAAAAAAATAATAAAAAATAAGCTTATGTCCGTCTCCAGGGTCCCAACTATCTCTGAAAATTAATCAAAATCGGTTTTGCCATTTAGGCGTGAAGACGTAGCAAACAAACAAACTCACTTTCGCTTTTATAATATTAGTATGGATTAATAAATGGAGCAGGAACCCTAAGACGTAGCAAAGTGATATTCTAGTAATGTATATTTTATTGTGAAAGATATATCGAGTCCCCAAGCGTGTTAGTATTTACATTGAGAGTAATATCAAAAAGCCCTGAGTCGATTTCGTTATGGTTTTCAATCAAAAGATTCCTTGCGATACATTTTTGAATATTTCTCTAGGTACATACACATTTCGTGAATCCCGCGAGGATGCTACAAACGCAAATATATTGACATCAAGTCTCAAAGGAGAACTTTTTAAAAAGAAACAATAAGCAGCAAGCAAACTAACCGTAGTTTCTCAATAAAAATCCCACGCTCGATTCGCCGATCCCGCTCACAAAGAAGATATTTGCGGGGAAAACTTTTAAAAATTGTTGTGCTCCAGATTTCAAGCTCTTTGTCCCAGTCACGACCGAGTCCTCGGGGAACGTTCTCGAAATATGCTTACGGTCAATGTATGTGGAAATAGGCCTTTTTAAAATATGTTGCTCTAGGTCTACGTACATTATGTTTTTGAAAGGAATTCTAAGGATAATTTACCCGTTTCATATAGGTACCTAATTCAAAAGCATGTTTATAAGGTTGGTTCATTCTCCAAAATGGTTCCCGAAAAAGCAGTGTTTGTCTCCCTGTTCAAGAGTTTTCAGAGACTACCAAAAATACTCAATAACCACTAATGAAATAGTTAATGTAAATGTGGTAGCCAGGAGCTCTTTTAAATAATTGTCAGCAAAACAATCAATCAGAAAAATGATGCTTATTGCACATTCTAAAGCGTAGAGCGTAGCATTTTCTATGGAGAAGAATGTGCAAGAAACTCTATGGTCCTCTTTTAAATCGTGCAGTTTTTTTTTTTCGGTGGTAAAAATCATCTTATGACAACCCCAGCTCTTAAGTGGAGCGGGAGATAGTGTCAAACTCTTACTGACTAAAAACCCCAACCCCATTCCTTCTAGTCTTCATACTGGGGCTCGAGTTCCTTTCGGATAACCCTGGCCCCAGTAGACTTCGACCCATCCTACCCATCCTGTTAAATCGTACAGTTGCTGCTCCAGACAGTTAATTTTACTGGTCCAAAATACTAATGACTAAATTTTAATATCTACATTCCATTTATCACGCTGTCTGTGGCTGATATAATTATTTGATGCTGAACTGCTTAACGTTCTCTCTCAAGCTCTTAAGGTGGTGCACCACGACTCACATTTTCACAGTTTTTCATACAACCGCTCATAACTGATTATGACGTTATTACACACTTTTCATTAGATATTTTGGAAACACTATTTGTGGATATTATCTAGGTTTCTAAAGAAACCAATTTCTAATTTTGTGTAAAACTAATCCAGTAAAAACCTCTGAAAATCTCTATTTTGTATGAACTTTGACACTTCATAATTTGCCTAAAAATTTAAAAAGTCAAAAAAGTAATCCTCTAGAGACCTTGCAAATTTTATTAAAATTCTAAATGATGACAACTTTTTCCAAAAACTTTTAAGGATATAAAAAAAAACAGATATTTCCTGGAGCAAGTTTTTTCTGGAGAATACTAACAGAGTTTTCTCTCTTTTTTTGCGTAGCCTTTTCGTCAAACATCGCTTTGGATTGCATTAAATGAAGTTAGTTAGTTAGTTAGTTAGTTAGAAGTAACAAGCCTTTAATCCATTTTCGACGTTTACGATAAGCGAGTGGAGAAGGACCCTCTTAACATGGCAATTAGCAATCGACTGGTTACTCACAGCTAGACTGCGGCACATCTAACGAGCTCAAACAAACCAAACAATTATATTCAACGAGTAACATCTCGCGAGTTAAGGTCCTTGCTCCTTTATAGTGACCTGAAGCAGTGACTTTCTGAAGCCTACTCCTGGATCTATAATGACTGGGTAAATAAATTTGAAAAAAAAAAAAAACTATAAGACTTATATGTATACAATGATGTTTTTTTTTCTATGGTGATAATAATACATTAGGCAAAAAAAAAAAATTAACAACAATTTTTTTTTGCTTATTTCTCTACCCTTCCTTCTCTACGCCTTTCAAACGGGTTTCATCTTCGGAAATACGTGCCGGTTTCCTCACGATGTTTTCCTTTATTGTTATAAGAGCATTGATGTTAATCAATCTATATTTAGTAAAATGGTTTTACGAGTAAAGGTCATCGGGGTTCTATGCGGGCGCAGGTGGTAGTACGAGTATATGAGCATTTAACTCCGGCCAGATGTTCAAGGGACTATATGCCTTAATATTCGGGCGTGCACAGCGGTTGAGCAGCAATTACTCGAAATAATGCCAGTTCCATTTAATTGCCGTCACTTTTCCGCCAGTATTACGTAACTTCGGACCCCCGATAAATTGACCGACGTGTGTTTTTGCACCACGAAGCTGAAACGGTTAATGTTCTTCAATTTTAAATTTAACTAGGTGCTGCGAGCGGCTTTGCCTTCGTGAAAATAGGAATTTGTTCCAAGGGAAGATACACACCGGTTTTTTTTCTTTCTTCCTTTTTTTTAAAATAGTAAATATCCTATTGTTATTCCAACGTGACCCATCCGTCAGCCTTTTTTTTTCGTTGGAAAAAATCATTCAATGACAAAACCCGCCGCTCTTGGGTGGAGTGGGAGATAGTGTCAGACTCTTACTGACTAAAAACCCACCCCGTTCTTTTTAGCCTTCATACCGGGGCTCGAGTTTCCTTTCAGATAATCCTGGCGTCAGTAGGCTTAGACCCAGCTGGGCCCCTCCTGTTGCTGATAACTCCTTGAGGCGCGCGGAAACAGTGCGCGCCGTCGACGTCTTGGGTCCGGTCCGGACAGTTAATCCGGAAATCGGGATCGGAATCCCGGCGGCGGCGGCGAGGGCGCCGTTGCCTGATGCGGTCGGCCTCCTATCCACCCGTGAGCCTAATTTCCTCCAGATTTGGGCAGTCCATCAAGTGTGAAAAAATAACATACACACACACACAGTCACAACCCGATTTCCAGCCACCGCACCGTAGGCGTGGTCTTTCGGAGGACGAGCAATGGACGGCTTGCCGTCCGATCATCTGGTAATTCGGATCGAACCCGAGTCGTCGACGGCACGCGGTGTTCCACACGCGCCTCAAAGAGACGACATCTCTTTGTGGCGCATGTCTCAGAAGGGCTGAAAACTCTGAGGACATGGATTGGTTTGCGAAAGGGAAACCCAGGGTCCTGGAACGCAAGGGAACGAAGGCGGGGTTTTAGTCAGTAAAAGTCTGACATGTCCTCCCGCTCAGCCTTAGAGAGGAAAAAGTTCATTGAATTATTTCTCATCTTAAAAAAAAATACAGTCAAAAACTTTTGCTTTTATAACATTAGTGTGTTGTTATAAAAGTTGAATGCGTATGTAATAAAATTATTGAAACAATTGATTATTTTAATATAAATTGTTTTATTTACTTATCTTGTATCATAAACAACACATAAAACAGAGATTGCGATCATTACGCGCCTTCCCGGAACAATTTCTACCTCGGTAATATAAAAAATAATCACTGGCAAGCGAGCAAATGGCACTTAAGGGGCGCGAACCAAGCAGAACCTTCACAATAAAATTAACAACAGTAATTACTATGTAATCCAATCTGTGGAGACTTAACGAAATTATTTAATTGAGGTCTCTCGAGATGCAGATGTCTTGACTGCGGTGCCTAAGTTCATCACTGCATCCAATTACTGAGCTCCTTTGACTGGGAATTAAACATTTGAGTGCATAAACTAAGTGTTTATTGATATGTCTCTAGATTAATTAACCTGATATTTGGTAGCTGTCGTAAATAAGATTTTATAACAATACATACATTGGTATAAAAAAATTGTATACAGGGTTTTTTGTAAAACATTATCAACCTCGCAGGATTGTATTACTAACACCATAAACAACATTTTTGTCCAAACCAAAACCAAATCTTCAAAATTTCGGTGTTCTGTCTAACGCATTTCAACTCTATAGTTTGCTATATCTACCAACGTCTGTATGATGCCATACGGCGCATCAAGCACTCTCGTCGCCCCATCCTCAGTCCCCTTGCTATCGCTTGTTTCACATAGATTTCGTAACATTTAGAAAGTTCAATATTCTTATTTTTACATGAAAATCTGCTGATAAAATGTGATACTTTTTTGTCACAAAAGAAAAGTTGTTGTTTATGATGTTAGTAACATAGTCCTGAGAGGTTGCCAGTGTCTTGCAAATTACCCTGTAGGTATATGTTTACTTATAATTGGCAATATTATTGATCTAGATCTTAGGTTATAGCGACACCTATGGCACCACATGAGAACAAAAAATACAAAATTCTACACCGCGCAACTAAAGTTCTTCATTTGGTTTGAACATGTCCAACAGCCCGAAATCTATCAGTTGCTTAGATCAGACATAAAATATGTCTGGTCGAAAGATTTTCCTTTCTCAACAGAAGTTTGCGGGACTTTAAACCTCCAAAAGGTTTTATTTATTTATTAAAACTTAATACACTAGTAATAAACACTGTACAAAAGCGGACTTAATGCCTTAGGAATTTTCTACTCAGTCGACCTTAGGGTGGTGCAGAGACATAAGTGCACCTTACAATGTAATTATGAGAAACGAATTCAACAAATCAACGCTATGATGGTTACACGGGTTGTCTTTTACCTATACCTACGTATCGACGGCTTAGAGTAAAACACCTTTGGTTCTCAATTTTTGGTAAATTGTTTTTAATTATATTTCTGGAAAAAAAGCTCGTAACGTACAATCTTTTATCAAGCAAAATTTTAATACAATAGCTCTAGCACCATCAACGATGTTGAACGCATACCTTGGTTGAGTCAGTTTGGTGTGATACCTACCCTCGCGACGAGCGACGCGTCAAAACATGTCTAAAAATTGAAAACACAACAAAAATAAGTGTATGAAATAAGTCAATATCTTTTAATATTTGGATAAAGCACGTAGAAGCACATTTAAATTTTAATTATAATAATGATCTAATTTGGTTTTTTGTGCCTCCTGAAAAGTTAAGTAGGTATTTCGTAATTATGAGATATTCACTCTAAGCCATCGGTATATAACCTTAATTCATGGATCCCCAAGCGACCACCGGTGGCCGCGCATCTATTGTCTTACTATTGTGTCTCTAATTGACGGTATCTGAAGGGTTAATGGATTAATAATTCGTGGAAAATACTTTCCACAGTTTAAAGCAAAATTTTATACACCATTATTATTACGATAATGGCAGCAAGCAACATCTGTTATTAACGGTCAATTAATATTGCCTTTATGGTATCCAATTTTAACGGCAACATTACAGATTTTGGGTACCGAGTCAAGCAAAATGGTATTGATGGCTACCCACATCCGGATTCTGGGTAAACTGTTTATCCTTATTTAAAGTTCCGCTCGGTTTCCTTAGCCGTAAGCTGAATAAGCTTTTCAGGATAACATATTTCTATTTTAGTATAAAGGTGAAGATATCAGGAAGTGAAAAATAAAGATGTATTTTATGTGCAAAATATGTTGTGTGGAGGAATCATTTTGGTTTATGTGGTAAGCGGGATATATGAAGTCTTAATACTATCAAAAAACAAACATCCATTCGCTCAAAAATTGGACACCAGAAAGATAACCTATATTCATTGACCCGGTAGAGGTGTGGTGTGTCCGATCGCCAATCGGCGGCAGCGATCTCTCGCGCCGTGCCTTGGTACAGCCCATGGTCCGGAGCGAGCAGGAGTGGCAGGCGGTCGCCTCTTTCTGCGAAGCAGTAATGCTAGCAAAAGAGGAGGCAAAGTCATCTCGGCAAACGATGTTCCGGCATGATGTCTCGTGTAATGTATGGTGCAGGAAGGATCTGAGCAGTTGTGTTGCAATGTATGCAGGCTGGATATGATGCAACAGTTATTGTTGTATAAGATGTTTGATCGCGGAAGCATAATGCTCCATTAGCTAAGCGCAAGTAGTTGGGGCCCAAGTAATTTGCCAGTTGCACACGAAAGTCTCCAGTCGAAAGGATCCGATAACGATCCCAACAGATGAGACCCATATAAGATGTCCGTCAGATGCGGCGTACCTCGTCTACCCTGAATACTCTTTGGAGCACCATTTCCTACAGCGTGAATCTGAGTATACGTCCGCAATGACATCTTCTGCCAGCCTCTCCGTAACCTTGGACTGGCGACCTTAATTTCTCTTTCTTTTGGACAACGGTATGGACAAAATTGTTTACACATTGTCTACTGGTTGCACAGCAGTGATCAAGAGACGACTCGACTATTTGACCACCTTAATTAGGCCACGAATAAGGCCCTGTATTATTACCCTTATGCGGAGCTCGTCGCTCTGGAGGACCTTAATTTATTAAACCCCAAGCGAACGCTCTCTCATTGTCTTTCTATTGTGTCTCTTTCTAATTTCGGTATTCGAAAGGTTAAACGGCTGTCGCCTTTTTGATGGAAAAAACTTAAAATAGCTTTGGTTGTTTGAGTGGCGTGTATGTGGTGTAGGTACTCACTGGGTAGGTGGCGAGTAAATGAAAATCCTTGTTGTTTTTCCAGGCATAATTTCCACACACACAACACTACAACGCAGTTTTTATAGAAGGCGCAAAATACAAGTTAAGCACAAGATATAGGCAACGGTAAATAGTCTTTTTAATCACACGAGTTAGCGCGGGTAGATATTGTTCACAAATTATTAATCGGCGCGAGCGCACGTAGCTCTAGCGGGCAGCGTAGATCGTGACTGGTGAGAACGAATTGTAACTTTTACGCTGCCACTTGGCGGTAGAAGGAAATAAGTCGCCGGCGCGTCATCGACAGTGCGAGTGTCCAATGCGTCACGTCAATGTGTAAGTCGTGTTTAGTGTTAGTAAATATGGAAATATATAAATATATATGAATGTATAAATAGACATAATAGATGTAGGTGAGTATATATATTTATTGTGTACGTGTATAGTGTATACTGTTTAAATATATGTGAGACACCCACATCCAGTGAAGAATCTGCTGTCAGAAATGTTAGGGATTGACTCGATTTGGCTATAGTTAATCACTGACACAATGCAACGTTCTCTAGATCCTGGTTCATAACTTATAATGAAGAGAACGAAATAAACAGATCATGATTTCTCTCCAAGTTCTGTCAGCTGTCCTCTCCGTTCCTTGGCTCCGGCAGCTTTTACGCAAATTCCCGAACCTCGAATAAACACTAGGGATTGTTTACATCACCTTTATTAACCACTAAATATACGCTTAAAATTCAATTAAACCCCTCATATCACCATTAGAAACGCCTCAACCCACACTCAATCCCTCAATCGATCCCTCACTAAATACTATGGTTAATCTATTAATTATTTAGTTTGGCGTCTTAGTCTCGGTGATCCCAAGGCACTTGCTAGACGGATCTGTGGCTTGGAATCACTCTCGAGTAATTATATTCATGGCATGTTTTGAGTAAGGTTGCATTAAAGTGTGTTTGATGTGGATTATTATTATTTATGTGGTGGTAGTCCTAGTCTATTGGAAAATAAGTCTGGTAAAGGTTGTATTAGGTTTTGATACGAAATAGAAATAGAAGAATAGAATGGCATGTACTCGGCTAATAACATAAAATAATAATAAAAAAAGACTACAGAAATACAATACAGTTGCATTGAATGTGCCCGAGCCGAAAGGGTCACCAACTCAGCAATTGCTGGGCTTCAAACACCCAGCGCTGATTTTCAGCTGGCACCCCGCAGTGACGCACGGATGATCCTCCAAAAAGTGTTTAGATTTTGAAGAGTCCGTAAAGTGTAGTATTTTTACTTCACTTATATCACCCCAGTGTCCACCATAACTAAAAAAAAAATCGAGCCTTGTTACTCCTAACCACTCAAGAGTCCCTTTGAGTATAATTACTGGATACGATATCCGTAATTATATATGTCGTATATACGATACGATATATACTGGATGTGTGGTGAATTTGTTATAAAAAAACGATATCTTTAAACCGTGAGCTTCACAATATATATCTTTACATTTTGCTTCTGCAAGTGCATTTCAAAAAACATTTCATTTTATTCCACTACTGGGCAATATTACCTCATTTTCTTTCCCGTCATACAAAAAAAAAAGTCTTGAATATTAATTTAAGATTAGTCCAATGACAAATTTAATAGAACTCTGCTCAGAAAAGAGGTTACGTGATCGTTTTTTATAATGTTCAGGGATGAAATGGCATTCAGGAAATGGTGTCACGTTCAATCGTCATATCTATTGAGCTGTCCAATCCATTACAAATTGCAGCCTTCCAAACTGTATTTTAATATTTGAAAGTAGGTCAATGGAATATTGTTCCATAATCCTATACTTGTACAATCTTTAGACCCGTAGCCATGGAGTTTCTTGCAGGTTCTTTTCTATAGAGATATCTTTGCTGAAAAAAAAAAGATGAATTATTAATTTTTTTGACTGACTGACCTTGACAAATTAGAAGTGCTTATACATGCTTTGAGGTTGAGTCTGAGAAAACAGACTGGAAAAAATAAAGTAGTAACCTAATCTAAGTATCTAAAGCGATTGAATTGCAGGAAGTTGAATGGAACTGTGGAATGGAATCCTACACTCCCTTTGACGACTCTTCTTTGGTTTTAGTAAGTAAGTAAGTAAACATTTATTTATTTAGACATGGTGTAGATACATTGCATGCAAGATTATAATCAAATATAGCTGCATATTGTGGCGCACAAATATTTAGGAAAAAGAAGTTGCTTCACCTTTAACTATGGACGTGCGGTCTCACAGACCGCGTGTAGTTTGTGATTCTCGTGTCCCTCGCCTTCCGCGTACCCCACACGTATGTTGGCCTCAGTAGCTTCGGTTTTAGTTGCAAAATGACCGCTGAAAGTGAAGTACACGTCGCCGGCTGAATATTTCGTGAGTAATTTCGTTTTATATTTCGGGCGCGGTCTGTGAGACCGCGCGTCCACGTTTGTGTTATAAATTGACGCTTACAGTGATTGTGTTTGTTTCAGATTTTTTAAACTAATATGACAAAAAATAATTAACCAATGACTGCAGGGAAACGAACATAGAGTTCGTCGACTCAGAGAGCCAGTAAAATATTTTATTATTGAATCGGATCGATGCGTCATTGTTTGTTTTATAAAGCTAACATTAAAGAAAATCACTCCAGTAAATAATAGATTATTGAAGACAGTGGTAGTACTACCAGAGTTGACGGTGACATAATAATGACGACAATATACCTATAGCACAATTAAGGTCCTCGGGAGTATTACTAATACTACTGTAAACTATGCCCACCAAAGATAAAATGAAAGACGACCCATACTTGTGTCCGAGCCCAAGTCGTCGACGGCGCGCACTGTACCCACGCGCCTTAAGGAGTTGTCAGCAACAGCAGAGGCCCAGCTGAGTCGAAGCCTATTGGAGCCAGGTCCTAGTTCCGAAAGGGAGGCTCGGCTCCGGTATGAAAGGCAAAAAGAACGGGGTGGGTTTTTTTAGTCAGTAAGGGTCTGACACTGTCTCCCGCTCCGACCAAGGGCGGGGGATGTCAATTCGATGAGTTTTACCCTCCGAAAAAAACCCACACTTGTGTAAGCTGTAAACAGCCAATATACCTATAATACTCTAAGCCGCTATGCAAAGACTGCTAATAAATATGAACAAGTTGGGCCATTGTCGAAATTTTTATGTTTAGTTTTGAGAAGAATATGTTAAGTTTTTTACGTTTTTTCTTCTTTATATTTTATTGTAAAAGAAGTTAAACTAACTAAAAAAGTAATTTTCTTGTGGTAATATACCTATAAAGTGATCTCAAGCTAAAAAGTCTAAAAAATACCTTTGATAGTAATATCATTGGATTTAGCTTTAAAAAATATAAATTTTTCATTAAAATTACATCTTTTACTTACATTTAGTAACTCTTCAAAGGGATAAAAACCAAAAATGATACCATATTTACTCATCAACATAGAAACCAGCCCGTAAAGAGAGCGGTCTGTGAGACCGCACGTCCATAGTAGTGTAACAAAAATGGAACGTCCATAGTTAAAGGTTAAACCGTGATCATCAAAATTTTATAGGTACTTATTGAATGATTATATTTTAATAGCTTAGTTTTAAATATAATACAATTTCAAAGCAGTTAATAATTAATCAACTATTTAGTAAAGTTATGAATTTTCTACATGTTTGCTTGGAGAAAACTTGTCGTTGTGTTAAACCAGGCCTTTGGAAATGAATTGTTTTATTACTGAGTAATATGAGAGCAGTGGTTGAGTGGTAATGGCTCCGACTTACGAGTTGTAGGTCGCGGGTTTAAACCCTGCCAGGCGCATTACTTTGTGTAATTTATATCTCTACCACTGCTCTCAAAACGGTGTAGGAAAAAATCGTGAGGAAACTGGCATGTCCTAGAACCCAAAAATTCGAAGACGTGTAACATTCACCAACCCGCAGTGGGCCCGCGTGGTGGATTTCGGCCCATTCCCTCTCCTAGAGAGGAGGCCTGAGACCCAACAGTGGAAATATAAAAAAGGCTGATGAATCATAAGTGATGTTGATGAATATGTTAAGCTATCATGCAAAATAAATAGATAAAAATAGAGATAAGTATCTATGTGGATGATTAATTCTGACTGAACCAACCAGAATTTGGCCAAATACTTCCATCATTTTGCTAATAAATACGCAAAACACGTTCTATTCGAATCATAAATATAAAACTTCACCCTTTCAGCACTCGGCACAAAATTGAAAAATCATATCAATTTCAAAATGCAAATGTATAAAATCGGAATCGTTTTTAAATATCGATTACATCCGCATTCGTAGAGTACGTTCTCGATCGTGCCTCACATGTATGCTGGACATAGAAACCCTGTAGCAAATTGAATTTTCTAATCTACAAACGGTTAAAGGTGACTGCTGCATACGAAAGGATCGTACCTACCATTTATTGGGAAATAGAAACGCAATGATCGGGGCTGGAATTGAATTGAAAGGACCTCGGTGTGTTTCTGTTTAGGATACTGAATTTGGTCAAAGGTTTAGAGGAGATTTATAATGAAACCATTTTATCGATTCATTTGAATTAGTTGTCTGGTGACAGGCCCGGAAGCCTGCTTGATGGGAGGTGCAAAGGAAGAAACCTTTTTAAAGCTATATTTCATAGTGGAAATCTTTTTTTAAATTATATAAATCATCATTTTAGCAGATATGCGTCCACAGTTGGAAATAGGCCTCCCCCAAATGTAGCCACAATGAACGATCCTGTGCGTCTCGCATCCATCGGTTTCCCGCAACCTTCACTCGGTCCACCTTGTAGGAGGCCGTCCAACGTTGCATCTTCCAGTACGCGGTCGCCACTCCAGAACCTTTCGGCCTCAACGGCCATTTGTTCTGCGAGCAATGTGCCCTGCCCATTGCCACTTAAGTTTGGCAATTCTTCGTGCTAAAAAACAAAATTCGTACTTTACTGCAATTCCGCCAGATGGTAAGCAGTGATGCACAAGTTGATGGTGAGGCGCACTAGTTTAGAGCCTATTCATTCTAGCCTCGAAGACACCTAAACAATAATCGGACGGAAAGACCGATTATAATTTATGACACAAATATTTTCTCACAATCACTTATTATAAAACAAAGTTCTCCAACTGTTCTCTAACTGTTCGCGATCAACTTAAAAACTATTCAACATAATTATTTTAATGCGGTTTTCCCCAATAGTATAATTTTACAGCGAGTGTAAATTCAAAAACAATTCCAGCTAATATTTTGTTCAGAATCTTATTTGGATGACTAGACAGCAGATGAGATTAGATAGATTGCTCGCAACTCATCCAAATTATAGGTTGTGAAAATTACAAGTTTCTTTAGTGTTTTATCTAGTTACCCAGCTCACGCCTTATGGTTACGTTAGATTACTGTACAATCAAGTTTAGGTGACTGGAAAGTAAACAAGTAGTTTATTTGCTCTCAAGATTTACTGAAAACAACTATAGACGAAAGTGTTGATAAAAAGAAATTATATTCTTTTTCACAAAGAGATATAATAATCCAATACGTAGAAGATGACTTACTGACTGATTTATTTTAATAAGTTTTACCCTTAAATAAAAAGCAATCTTCGGGTGTAGAGTTCATTTATTGTAATCAATTTAATCTATTATTTATGATATGTTTGAAGCAGGCCACGAGACGCCGCCCATAGTGCTGCGCGCCCGCTTACCGATGCCGCCCCGCTCGCCGCGCCGCTCGCTGCTAATACCCATAAGTCGTGACAAGGCCGTAACACTTATAATTTTTTTTTCAACTACTATCACACAATGCCATCTAGTCCTAAGCTAAGCAGAGCTTGTGTTATGGATACTAGACAACTGATAAATATAAATACATAAATCTATATATATAAAAATGAAACCCGTTTTTCGTTGTCACGACTTGCCATGAAAACGGCTTGACCGATTTGGCTGATTTTTTTTTTGTTGTGATTGTTATTGTGAGGATAAGGTTCATATGAAAAAAAAAATAGGGTAGTGTAGGATAGTGTAGGGTAGAGTAGGGTAGAGTAGGGTGGAGTAAGGTAGGGTAGAGTAGGGTAGAGTAGGGTAGAGTAGGGTAGAGTAGGGTAGAGTAGGGTAGAGTAGGGTAGAGTAGGGTAGAGTAGGGTAGAGTAGGGTAGAGTAGGGTAGAGTAGGGTAGAGTAGGGTAGAGTAGGGTAGAGTAGGGTAGAGTAGGGTAGAGTAGGGTAGAGTAGGGTAGAGTAGGGTAGAGTAGGGTAGAGTAGGGTAGAGTAGGGTAGAGTAGGGTAGAGTAGGGTAGAGTAGGGTAGAGTAGGGTAGAGTAGGGTAGAGTAGGGTAGAGTAGGGTAGAGTAGGGTAGAGTAGGGTAGAGTAGGGTAGAGTAGGGTAGAGTAGGGTAGAGTAGGGTAGAGTAGGGTAGAGTAGGGTAGAGTAGGGTAGAGTAGGGTAGAGTAGGGTAGAGTAGGGTAGAGTAGGGTAGAGTAGGGTAGAGTAGGGTAGAGTAGGGTAGAGTAGGGTAGAGTAGGGTAGAGTAGGGTAGAGTAGTAGGGTAGAGTGGGGTAGAGTAGGGTAGAGTAGGGTAGAGTAGGGTAGAGTAGGGTAGAGTAGGGTAGAGTAGGGTAGAGTAGGGTAGAGTAGGGTAGAGTAGGGTAGAGTAGGGTAGAGTAGGGTAGAGTAGGGTAGAGTAGGGTAGAGTAGGGTAGAGTAGGGTAGAGTAGGGTAGAGTAGGGTAGAGTAGGGTAGAGTAGGGTAGAGTAGGGTAGAGTAGGGTAGAGTAGGGTAGAGTAGGGTAGAGTAGGGTAGAGTAGGGTAGAGTAGGGTAGAGTAGGGTAGAGTAGGGTATAGTAGTGTGGAGTGGAGACGGGCGGGAGCGAAGCCGCGCGGGCAAAAGCTAATATTATAGATAAATTACACCCAGACACAGAACAAATGATTATGCTCATCACACAAACATTTGTCCTGGGTTGGAATCGGACCCATGGCCTGTTGGTCTAGTGGTTAGTGACATAGCAGTTAGGGTCACTAACCACTAGGCCAACAGGCCAGTCAAATTTGTTAAGTCATTGATCCACCATTGCTCGGTGCTTGCATCACCTGCAATGTAACAATCATATAATCATCATACATTTCATATAGTCACTCTACAGTAGTCACAATATCGTTCCAATCTTCATGCAGTCAGTTATGTATTGTCTCGCAATACATAATCTAACATAGGGCCACTCTGGTTTCTGAGTAACTAACCAATCAGTCTTCATGCATGCCTAGTAGCTGTGAGATCGATGATGATCTTGAATCTATGCTTGGCAATTAGGCAATACCGTGCTATGGGCAGATTCCTATTTGAGATATTGTAAGGTCAATTAAATGTAGATTTCATAGCTATGTTTAATAATAAACAAGATATCATTCACTTTGTGATAATATATTGTTTAGTCTTTTTTTTAAACGTGTTTTTCTACACTAGGAATTACTTTTGTATCATGGCGGTGCTCACAAATATGTAAACTCACATACACAAGACCCAGAACGCCTATCTATAGGCTATACAATTATTTGCTCCGTGCGGGGATCGAACCCACGAACCGCAACGCAGCAGTCAATCGCTCAACTACTTTGTCAACCATGTCATCAAGGCAAAAGAAAATCCTTGTTGATTACATCAGATGAAAGCCTTTCACACCGACAGAGACAGGAATAAATGGAGAAACATCATAAAAATGAAAGTGATGAAGCAGTCACGATCTTGATAGCTGCCATCTGATAGCTACAACTAAGGGGTCTTTAAGTCAAAAGTGAATAGGTTACTTCTAGGCAAGCGTGCTCCATCGTTGACCACATCATCGCTTACCATCAATTGAGATGGTGGTCAAACGCAAGCCTATCTATACTTATACTAAATCTGTAGAGAGGTCAATTCTGTACATGAAATATATTTCCAAAATAACTATCAGGGGGTGATTAGTGATCGATACTGATGCCAAAAATGCAAACAGTAAAATTTTTGTGTGTCTGTCTGTCTGTCTGTCTGTATGTTCTTTATAGAAACAAAAACTACTCGATGGATTTTAACGAAACTTAGTACAACCATTTTTCATACTCCTAGGCAGGTTATAGTATACTTTTCATGACGCTACGATCAATAGGAGCAGAGCAGTAAAGGGAAATGTTGGGGAAACGGGAGAAATTACTCCATTTTTTAAGCTTCCGTCGCATTTGCAGCCTTAATGGTTAAAGCTACACAGAAATCATTTATGACGGAAATGTTCTCCTTAAAATGATATAAAAAATATCCCACAACAGCATATGTCTATCTTTTATGGTTGACTCACAATAACACGTGTAACTCCCGATAGCTTAGCAGTTCGGAGCTTTCTGTTTATTTTTGTCTACTCTTACGTTTATTACACTCTTACTCATCCCTAATTAAAAAAAAGTTAATATTATTATCTATTCAATAAAAAAAATATCATAGAAATCGGTATAGAAACACCAAAATTATACATGAAATACGATAATAAGCCATCGCGCGTGAATACTGAATCATGCTATAAGGATTATTTTTGTGTAACGGTCGCCGCGCTCGACGCGGCTTGCGGCGGGCGCGGCGGCAATATTTGGCTGTTGATGCCAATAGACGTTCAGAGTGTTCGACCTTATTGACAGACAATAATTGATTTTAATAATTTATTTTTAGATTTCTTTGGTTGTTATTTTATAAAATAGGTACCTATTAGTTATTTTGGTAGTGTTTAAATATTTCTTAGTATTAGCTTAATTATAAATGAACTTTTTTTAAATTTATTTAGCTGTAGTTTTAAATAGGTAAGTACTTAGGTATCAAATAGGTTATTTCATTCTATTAGACGTATTTTAGGTACCTACATCTGTAGAAGTGAAAATTCTACTCTGTTACTCTGTTACTAGACCAACACCGAACCCAAAAATGTGATTAAATTTTTTTTTGTCTGTCTGTCTGTTTGTTCAGGCATCACGCAAAAACTTTTGGTCCGATTACGATGAAACTTGGTATAATTATTCTTTAATTCATGAATCCCCAAGCGACCACCGGTGGCCGCGCATCTATTGTCTTACTATTGTGTCTCTAATTGACGGTATCTGAAGGGTTAATATCCTGGGCACCACTGGGTAGGTACTTTTTATCCCGGAAAAGTACCCATATACTATAAAAACAAATTTAATCTTGCGGTTTGATCCCTAAACCCGATGGTTACGTCACCCGCTGTGGAGTTCACTGAGGGGCGCTGCACATGGCTAAGATACTATAATATTTTGGTAAATAATATGTAGGTTCCGTTTTCCGAACGTTTCGTAAATGGCGTTGACGTCGAGTTAGATCACGCTATGGGAACACTTTTTGGGAATAAAGAAAGTAGCGCGTTTTCCTATAATTACCCATTTATTAATAACATCGAACACGGAGACATTGGCACCATGGCTAAGGTGTGTGCACACTGTCACGCGCGTAAGTGGAAGGGCTCTTAGAATTCGACATAAGACGTTTCAGATCTTTGATTTTGACGACCCCTTTGTCACTGGCATAAGCAACAGGATCCGCGTACGAAGTCGCTGGCAGAAGCTAGTCAATAATAAAAACAAAAATATAAATATCTTATTTTATATTTTTCCGTTTGAAGTATCTATTATTTGTTTAATGTGCAACAAACCTACCACAGTGTTGTCTTTTTTAACCAAAAGGTTGAGTGTTAGAGAATGCCTTGTTGCATTAAGTCCGCTTATGTACTAATACTGTACATGAAGTTTAAATAAATAAACTCTCACAACGACTTTATTAAAACAAGGACCTAATAGAGCGTCCAACAAAAATAATTACAAAGCAAACTTAATAATGAAAAACTTGGCGCAACTCGGTTTGGGCCAAGACGCCAACGTTTCCTCGTCCATCAAAAGTTTGCCGGCGGGTTGCAAGTTCACTCGTTAATCATGTGTGGATCCGGCAGCGACAGTGCCATGCTTAACTTTAGTCTCATATGAAATTATGACGGTTATGAATTTTGATAAGATTTCTTTGAAGTTTTTTTTTTCTGTCCAATAACTCAGGTACTAGAGGTAGGTAAATTATAGTTTTAGAGACAATATCCAATGAAATAATGATTAAAGATTAATTATAAGTCAAATTATTCCAAAGAACCGAACAAATTTCGGGCCATTTACTAGATATCTAAGGGTGGTGTGTAAAAAATGGACCTTCTGAGTTCAAAATTATGCACAGAAAGTGATCCTCATATTTTGCACATTCAATTCGTTTCAGCGCGCAGCGCCCGGACTAAATTGACTAGTGACCTATTGAGGGTTGCGGGAATCCGATAGACGTGAGACGCGAGTAGGGCCGGTCGTTGTGGCGATATTTGGGGGAAGCCTTAGACGGACGTCCTTTGGCTGAAATGATGACCATTGAAGACCACAGCAAAATCTAAGATATTCTTTTTTAAGTAAGTATGTCTATATTTTTCCGTTATTACAATCTAATGAATTTATTGTCAAGGTAACCGTCTAAGAACCTTATGAAAAAAAAGACGATATCCTTCGGATAGTAAGTGGTAAGAATATATTTTTCTAGTGATCAGTATCCTCGTTAGGAAACTCCGCTCGTTAGGCGGTCGGTAAGTACCCAATCCTCATAGGGACTGTTTCCTCAAAAGTTGCAGTCGTCTCACGATGGTTGTAACTTTAACAATTGTTATGGTCTTGAGTGCCATCTGAAAGTTTGGCTGTAGTAATAATGCTACATGACTTGAAACGATTTTTATAAGTCCTGGAAGGCATTGTAGATTTTTTTTTCAACACCGCCTACCGGCCTGCTGGCTTTTTGTGTTTATGTTTCTTATAGAAAAAACAATTCAAAAGCCGATTACAGTGCCATCTACTGAGTCCAATAGTATTTTCAACGCTTCTAAGATACACTCGAATATTCACACAAAGTCTCATCAAAATCGGGCAAGGCGTTTAGGGGGAATTAGGTGACAAACACGCTTACGGAAGTATTATCTATATACGTATATATAAAAGGAAAAACTGACTGACATATCAACGTACAGCCGAAACTACTGGGATAAGAAACCTGAAATTTTGCACAAGGTTCCTTCCTGTGACATGAGAGGATTTAACTAAATTGACCCCTTAAAGGGATGTAACGGGGGTCTAAAGTTTGTAAGGAGAAACCTTCTTTCACGCAG
Source organism: Mythimna lalbum (assembly GCA_949319445.1). Taxonomy (NCBI): domain Eukaryota; kingdom Metazoa; phylum Arthropoda; class Insecta; order Lepidoptera; family Noctuidae; genus Mythimna; species Mythimna lalbum. Next base: position 10,184,086 of record OX439354.1, on the reverse strand, counting down.
GCGAAGTCGCTGGCAGAAACTAGTGTAATAATAATAATATTGCTTTATGCAAAATTTCTGGATTTTAAGTCAACGGAAAGTACCTAATGAATTTTGATTCCCTTGAGAGTTTTATATACGTTTTTGCAACATAAACGACTGTATTTTTTGATTTTGTTAACTTAGAAGTTTGATTTTTTCACAGTTTCAAGAGACCGCAGACTTGAGTACATGGTTTTAATTTCAATTCGATAGCTTTACGCATTCTTAAGATGAAGGGTCTTGACACACAGACAACAAAGTGATCCTATAAGGGTTTTGTTTTTTTCCTTTTGATCTACGGAATTTTACAAAATAATTCTACTTACACTCAGTGTCAACTGAAGCTTCCTTTTACAACCTTTATATCCCGCAACTGTACATTCGACAATATACTCACACTGCCACAATACAGAAATAGTTATATTAGTGCAATATAACAGAATGTCACGTGCACCCAACACATGGCGTTTTTACTGCCGAGGCCACGTTAAAGTATAACAAAGAAAAAATGAAGTTCATACGGATTCTGGGTCAATGTGCATTTATATGAATGTTTTGTTTGACAAAAGGGGAAAGGCCATTTCAGTGTTACATAATTTTTCTTTGATATAGTGGGGACTGTAGCGCTGGTTCCAGGTGTAGGCGTCTGGGGTCTGATAAACATGAAGAGAACTTTGAATACAGTATTTAAAAAAACAATTATTTCCCAGTAAAATTCAAATCTTATTAATTCGAAATTCTCATAATCCTTTATAAATATATTTTCTTACTGCTCATTGGAAATATATTTACGTATTTCATGCCCTCTCCTTAGATGTTGATGAAACGCATGTTGTTAAAAGAGTTATGAATTTACATGTGGATGGATGGAGAGGGAGAGGGAGGCCAAAGAAAAGATGGATGGATTGTGTGAGAAGTGATATGAATGAAAAAGGAGTTAGTGATAGCGTGACGAGTGACAGGACAGAATGGAAGAAAAAAACATGTTGCGCCGACCCCAAATAAAACGGGATAAGGGCAGGAAGATGATGATGCCCTCTCCTTAGATAACAATATTATGAATACTTACGAGTATGTCACTACAAATTTCAGACAAAATAATAATATGTGGACTAACTCCAATGTAGTTCTTTACATACATTCAATCTACTTTACATTATAAATTAATTTAGTTTAATAAGTCATAATATTGAAATTAATTACTCAATCTAGTCTTAAAATTGTTCTGACCTGATTAAAGTTTTGAAAATATGCCAATCCAAATAATAAAATGTTTGAAAATTTTAGCTAGATAAAAATCTATCAATAATTTCCATCATTATTTGACAGGCACAATATCATCGGCTACTTCGTACTCCACAGTTTGCTAACGTTGAGCTCATTAATCATCTTCAGGATACTGACAAGCGAGGTGGAAGCCTGAGGTTACCAGATTACGGTGACACCAATTTGAGGTTAAATAAAGGTATGATTATAGCACCACCCATGATATTGTGTTTGTTATTGGATAAAAGATAAAGTTTATTCAAACAGCTTTAAAATTAGCTTTCCGTAAAAGGGGTCACTGACAGAAAAAAACCAGCTACTCTATATATTTTGTCGAGTTATGTGAACAGAAATCTATGGAGGAGCTGATTTCTTTTTGAGATTTCAGCGTTGGTCACACAGTAAAAGTCCCATTTGTCGTTTGAACCTCTTAATAGTTATTTGTTATACAAGTTAAGTGCAAAGTTGCTTTTTAACCACGTGCCCAATTTTGATGACCGAGCAAGCAAAGGAGTCTAAAATAATTAGAATCCTGAGCGTTAGCGAGAGAATCAAAAGAGCACGAGGTGAAAAATCTTTGCAGTCGAGTGCAACACGTAACTTTTCATCCCACCTCAGCGAGGAAATGACTAAATGCAAAAAAAAGTAAGTATACCAAGGAGGTTCTGAGTCTGAGTTTAAAAAAATAAATAAAAAAAGTTTGCTTTTGCTCTCAGATATCGAAGAGCAAAAATACTCTTTCCGAGATGGGGGATGAAAAATAATTAAAAGATATCAGTTATATTAAGTACGTGACACTTTTTTTGTTGGTTGGAAATTATCAAACGATTCCTCCTGCTATGCATGGACCAAAAGGAAGTGCCAGACTTTTTCTGAATAAAACTCACCTGTGTTCTTACGGTTATCCTTTGCGTTACAAGACTTCGTTAACTCTTTTGAACAATCCCGCAGATCTGGCAGGTATCGACCCTGGTAAACCCCGTCCGTTAGCTGATATCATTTTGAGGCATGTACTTGACACCTGTAACAAAATTTAATGTAATTACATACATAGATTTAATGTATGTTGCAAAAAACATAAGTCTAGACGATTTGCTTGCTTGTGGTAGGCTATGTCAAACTGGGTTTGTTCAAAATTGTTTTTATTTGGTATTAAATTTCAGATCCATAGTGGTGATCAAATGAGCTGATGCAAACGGCTCTTTCTTTGTTGGAGAACTTCAGTTATGATTTTTTTTTATTGTTCATTAGTTCGCGCTTGACCGCTATCTCACCTGATGGATAGCGACAATGTAGTCGACGATGGAGCGCGCTTACGTAGAATGAACACATTCAATATTCCTGGGTTGTTGCCATTGGAAACTAAATAGGTACCTACTATATTCACAGCTGCTCTGTAGTCAAATAAACGGCAAGGTCGAAATTGTAAAAAAAATACTTTTCCATTAGTGAACTCGTTTTCTAGCAAAAAATAAAACACTATTCTCATTTTACCCGAAACGATTCCATGTCAAAGTTTGGCAAAATTTCCCGATAATTATAATTAATTAGAATTCGAAGGGTTTCAAGTTGCTCAATATCGGTTTTGAGTTATCAGTAATAAGTTTCTGCTGAGAAAATTAGGTGGGTAGCTACTGGAATACTGTAGGTGGGTACTTTGTTATCTGAAGGTCGATAATTTTATACCTAAGGCAGCTAGGTATCAAAGTTAATATAGGCGAAGGCGTTTATTGGAGACTAGCTTCTGCCAGCGACTTCGTACGCGGATCCTGTTGCTTATGCCAGCGACAACGGGATCGTCAAAGTCAAAGATCTGAAATATCTGATGTCGAATTCTAAGAGCCCGGGGACTGGAAAACAACGCGATGCGCGAGACGATTCGAGACGTTCCAGATCTCTCCCTTCCACTTACGCGCGTGACAGTATGCACACACCTTAGACATGGTGCCAATGTCTTCGTGTTCGATGTAATTAATAAATGAGTTATAGGAAAACGCGCTCCTTTCTTTATTCCCAAAAAGTGTTCCCATAGCGTGATCTAACTCGACGCCAACGCCATTTACGAAACGTTTAGAAAACGGAAACTACATATTATTTACCCAAATATTATAGTATCTTAGCCACATGCAGCGCCTCTTAGTGAACTCCACAGCGGGTGACGTAACCTACGACCAACTTATTATTTGCGATTGGTACAGTAATCGGGTCTAGGGATCGAGCCGCAAAATTAAGTTTGTTTTTATTGTATATATTTTTCCGGGATAAAAAGTATCCAGTGTGATGCCTAGGATATTAAAGAATAATTATACCAAGTTTCATCGTAATCGGACCAGTAGTTTTTGCGTGATGCCTGAACAAACAGACAGACAAACAAAAAATTTTTAATCACATTTTTGGCTTCGGTGTCGGTCTAGTAACACCCCCTGCTGTTTATTTTTTTATATTTTCAATGTACAGAATTTTCACTTCTACAGATTTATTATAAGTACTAGCTTCTGCCCGCGACTTCGTCCGCGATAAATTTCTTGTTTTAAAATAATATTACACTCGATTAGACGATGCGCACGTTCAGCGCTAGATTCCTGAGCACGGGCCTGTGATGTTATGGCATTTTGCCTACCAAGCCGCCGCGAGCGTTTAGCGCTAGTCTCCCTATCCCTTGTCTCAGAGACATGCTGCCTTAAATGAGATAGACGCTGCGCACGTTCAGCGCTAGATTCCCGAGCACGGGCCTGCGATGTTATGACATTTTGCCTACCAAGCCGCCGCGAGCGTTTAGCGCTAGTCTCCCTATCCCTTGTCTCAGAGACATGCTGCCTTAACTCAGATAGACGGTGCGCACGTTCAGCGCTAGTTCCTCGAGCACGGGCCCGCGATGTCCTCACATTTTGGCTAGCGAGGCGCTGTGAGCGCTCGGAGCTAGATTCTCTAGCGCGTGCTTGCGAAATATATTCTCTATTTCTCGAGAGGCGCTGCTCATTTTCAGGGGCAGATTCTTCCGTACGGCGTACTCGAGCGGCTCTTGTCTGTGATGTCTGCCGGGACAGTTGAGATTTCCTTTTAGACATGCTCTCAACAAACTACGCACAGACTTGAAAACAATTATGAACAAAAGGAGAGCGACTCGAACACCGTCCGCCTTTACAAAACAAAACAATCGTAATATCGAATAACTCGTATCGATTATTACGATAGATCGAAGTACGAAACTACGAACATACAAAAACGTACAACGAAATTACGATATTTTCGATTATGAGGTATCTATCAACAACAACAACCATACGAACGAAACAACCGAAACCAATAAGCAACTGACAGAAGAACTCCAACTAACGACAACGTGGGCATAATAATTCGAGAGGGTCATCAATCCACAGAAAGTCTTAACACCGCGATTCAGAAAAATTACGTAATTGCAGAACGCCATCTATGGGCAAATAGGTGAAACGTTGGGCACGCTACAATTATGGCGGTAAGTCCCCTCTTTGAGGCGTGGCTGGAAAGGCCTCACGGCGTCCTTACCTTCCGCATGACACAGGTCCTCACCGAACATGGCAAGTTCGGGAGGTTCCTGCACCGAATTAAAGCGGAAGAGACGCCCGAGTGTCGCCACTGTGCGGAACGCCCGGAGGACACGGTGGAGCACACAGTCGAGGTGTGCCCTGCCTGGGCAGAGCATCACCGTGCCCTCGTGGAGGCGATCGGCGGCGGACACCTCTCGCGGCGGGCTCTGGTTGAGGCCATGGTCCTTAGCGAGGAGGAATGGCAGGCGGTCGCCTCCTTCTGCGAAGCAGTAATGCTAGCAAAGGCGGAGGCAGACCGCATCAGGCAACGGCGCCCCCGCCGCCGCCGCCGGGATTCCGATCCCGATTTCCGGCCACCGTAGACGCGGGCTCGCGGACGGCGAGCCATGGGTAGCTTGCTGTCCGATCGTCCGGTAATGGACCGAGCCCAAGACGTCGACGGCGCGCACTGTTCCCGCGCGCCTCAAGAAGTTGTCAGCAACAGCAGAGGCCCAGCTGGGTCGAAGCCTACCGGGTCCAGGGTTATCCGAAAGGGAACTCGTGCCCTGGTTTGAAGGCTAGAAGGAACGGGGTGGGTTTTTAGTCAGTAAGAGTCTGACACTATCTCTCGCTCCACCCAAGGGAGGGGGTTGTCATAAAATGATTTTTGCCCACCATAAAAAAAAAATAGGTAAAACGTCTGCACAATGAAAGTTACGCTAGGGGCATTTTGCGTTTTAGTAATTTTATATTATCTTCGAAACTGTATGACCAATTGCTATGCTGTAAATGGCAAATCTTATTTGTATAATGTTCTTGTGATACTGAAATAATTTATTGTCATAAGAATTAATATTTTGTTGCTCAAATAATCAACCAAACGTAAGTATGCCGAAAAAAAATATTTTTAATGCAATAAAAGAAGTATAAAAGATGAAATATAAAAGATAGAGATATGGTACCGCGGACTTTTTTGTAGAAATAATTAAGGCGAACCAGGTAGCCATACATTGTTTTTAATTTTAAGCAACTGTTTAGGCAGCGCACGCAAATAATTCTATTTTATGAGGTATTTTTTTCCGACTTGCTAGACAAAAGTTGTGATAGCTCGGTTAATATACATGCTATAGAAACAATTTATAGCCTATAGCACTCAGGAATAATGTAGCTTTCTGCCAGTAAAAAAAATTTTAGAATTGGATTATTAGTTCCAGAGATTACCCCCTACATACAAACTTACAAACTTACAAACTTACAAACTTACAAACTTACAAACTTACAAATTTTACCTCTTTATAATATTAGTATAGATAAGTAAAGTAGGTACCTAAACTACGTCTAATAGAATGAAATAACCTATTGGATACCTAGGTACTTACCTATTTAAAACTACAGCTAAATAAATTTAAAAAAAAGTTTAATTTATAATTAAGGTAAGAAATATTTAAACATTACCAAAATAACTAATACCTATTTTATAAAATAACAACCAAAGAAATCTAAAAATAAATTATTAAACGTAAGAGTAGACTAAAAGTCGCGCTGATAAGCACGGTTTGTTAAAATCAATTATTGTCTGTCAATAAGGTCGAACACTCTGAACGTCTATTCGCATCAACAGCCAAATATTGACGCCGCGAGCTGCGTCGCGGGCGGCGACGGTTACACAAAAATAATCCTTATAGCATAATTCAGTATTCACGCGCGATGGCTTATTAGCGTATTTCATGTATAACTTTGGTGTTTCTATACCGATTTCTATGATTCTTTTTTCATTGAATAGATGTTAACTTTTTTTAATTAGGGATGAGTGAGAGTGTTATAAACGTAAGAGTAGACAAAAATAAACAGAAAGCTCCGAACTGCTAAGCTATCGGGAGTTACACGTGTTATTGTGAGTCAACCATAAAAGATAGACATATGCTGTCGTGGGATATTTTTTATATAATTTTAAGGAGAAAATTTCCGTCATACATGATTTCTGTGTAGCTTTAACCATTAAGGCTGCAAATGCGACGGAAGCTTAAAAAATGGAGTAATTTCTTCCGTTTCCCCAACATTTCCCTTTACTGCTCTGCTCCTATTGATCGTAGCGTGATGAAAAGTATACTATAACCTGCCCAGGAGTATGAAGAATGATTGTACCAAGTTTCGTTAAAATCCATCGAGTAGTTTTTGTTTCTATAAAGAACATACAGACAGACAGACAGACAGACAGACAGACAGACAGACAGACAGACAGACAGACAAAAAATTTACTGTTTGCATTTTTGGCATCAGTATCGATCACTAATCACCCCCTGATAGTTATTTTGGAAATATATTTCATGTACAGAATTGACCTCTCTACAGATTTATTATAAGTATAGATAGTTGTTATAAATATTGAGGTGTACTGAGCACTTAAATTGGTAAAGAACTATAAAACTGTCAAAATCCTTTTTAAAGGAAAGATGAAGAAGAAAATGGCGACTGATCGAACTTTGCGTGACCAGAGGGCTGGCTCGTTCTTCGCCCAAAGAGCATTGCCATCGTGACAAAGCTGCCAGTCTTCTGGGCACAACTTTATGTTTTTTTTACTGACTTCCAAAATAAAGAGGAGTTTCTCAATTCGGTTGTATTTTTATTTTTTGTATTATATTATTGTAAATATATACATAGTTAACCCTTCAGATACCGTCAATTAGAGACACAATAGTAAGACAATAGATGCGCGGCCACCGGGTGTCGCTTGGGGATTCATGAATTAAGTTTTAGTGTTAATATTTAAGTTATCTAGAAGTAATTCATTGTCAATGTCAAACTGACAACTAGATTGTGTAATAATAAATCATAATCAGCCCTTATAATGTTTTCATTGCCACATCATTGCTTAGACTCAGGCCTCTTCTGTAGCAGAAGGAATGAGCCATGGATGTTAATTTTTTTTGAATTTATGGTTCTAGAACGTGCAGCTTCCTCGCGATGTTTTACTTCACCGTATTGAGAGCAGTGGTGATGAAATGAAACCTACAACTCCTAAGTCGGAGCCATTACCACTGGGCCAGCACTGCTCTCAAGATTGGTTGAAGCATACCAATTAAGAGTACATACAGTGTAATTTAAAAAAAAAATAACAGAATCAATAAAGTACAGAAAAATACTTTTTGACTTCAGAAACAGTTGTTCAGTTATTTTATGTACGAAGTTACTAGTAAGGTTTAAACAATTTATGTTGTTTATGTAGGTAGTTTAAGTTTTTTTATGTACATATGTAAATTTTATCTATTGTATGCAATAAATGTTGTATTTACTTAATAAAAAAAATATGTTGTAAATAAATTATATGAAGCCATAAGTTGATAAAAATACCTTCTAGAAATATTGTGGTATAAAAGTTTCTTGGAGACAATAGAAGTAGGTAAGAAAAATTATGCTATTTTAAACATGAGAGTATTTAAGTTTTCTTTTTTCATTTCCTTCCAGTAATTCCTTACTCTACGACATAAGCTCACAAACTGATAAGCGCTTTACTAAATTACACTAACAGCTCCGAAAATACAGACACATTCGAAATCACAGAAACACATAGAGCTCTAAATTTGTTCTTCCGTCCTGCAAAATCGGTGCACGCTGTATTTCCGATGTCACGATGCGAACGGTCTCGTTGTGCCCATAACTTTACGTTTGAACCCCGCTAGCGACATTCCACCGAAATTCAGCGCACGTACTCGTATCGTCAAGTGCGAGTAGGCTCAAGCACCTCACACTGAGGTCGGATAAGGACTACCATTGTATGATAAAGGACAATACGAGTGAAGTTGTGACATTTCGATTTCCTTGGTTTGAATATCTCGGACTGCATTTAGATTAGAAACAAAGGAAGGTCGCGCCACCTTGATAAAATTACGTGTAGCTATGTATAGCAGATTTGAAAGAATGCTAGTAAACTTTTTTTTTTCTTGTAATGGAGGCGGAAAGCTTACATCTTGTATACAATAAACTATAGTTACTATAGCTATAACTGTAGTTCGGTATATAGTTTATTGTAAATATTACCTATAAATTACTGTTTTTTCCTCACTCTAGTTTTTTTTTATAAGGAGAAAATCAAACAATAACTTATGAGAAGCAAGGCGTGTCAGACTTTTGCTGACTAAAACCCACTCCTGGAAAGAAAGGAAGAAAAAGAGTTTATTTGCGTCAAACATGGCACACACCATTGAAAATAACAATAACAACTCTATATATTGTGAAGATATGCGTCATCATCATCATTTCAGCCGAAGGCTCCACTGTTGGACATAGGCCTCCCTCAAGTGTCGCCATAATGACCAGTACTGTGCGTCTCGCATCTATCGGATTCCCGCGACCCTCAACAGGTCATCGGTTCACCTTGTGGGAAGCTTTTCCGTTCTTTTTGAACGAGGTGGTATCACCACCTCGTGACCTCGTGTGTCACATCTGCGCCAAACGGCCAGCGCTCAGCAAAATGCTAGGGCTCGTGTTCAATATAGAGCCACAGCGCTGATTTTCAGCACCATTAAGAAGTATCCTATGTTCCTTCTTAATTGTATTGCATCTTAGGGTTCCCTTTCGAACGACCTATAGCGACATCGATTAAAGTTCTCCGTGCGATTTGAACATAATTATAGACCAGCCCGAAATCATCTACCGGGCAGTTTGCCACCAGGCACAAACACCCGTCTGGTCGGAGGACCCGTGGTTACCACCAAGGCTGCGAAATTATTCGAAATAGTGTCCGTGGCCTTTAGAACAGGCAGCTGAAGGAAAACAGGTTGGGTTTAGTCAGAAAAAGTCTGAAACTCCCCTCTCATCTCAACCAGAGTAAAAGATTAAAACATTTTATATTTTCGACTTAAAAAAATCTTATCATTTATTTAATGTTTTATTAGAATATTTTTGGTTTATTTTTTTATTTCAGGTTCAAGGGACTTACATAATGTAATAAAAACATTGTATTTTCCGAACGTATTATTTTGAAAGGGTTCTTCTTCTTTACCCTTTTTCTTGGAAACTTCAATTTAAAAGAACTTTTATTTTATAAGAGCGTTTTGTGTTATAAGGCCCCAAATTCCAATTCTTAGATCAGACTCACAAAGGACATTGATCAGTTTGAACCAAGTGCTGCCAGAGTATTGTAATGGTAAATTAAAATTAAATAAAAAAAAAAAATCGGTCCCAGAATAAAAAAAAAAACAGTTTAAAAATATATATTTTAATTTAAAAAATATTAACTCTATAATGTTTCCATTACACATTATTATAGCAAATAAGCTAGTACAAAATACTTCTAGTTACTTTTGAAGACCCATGCAATAATTAGACTTGAAAATAGAGAAATACAGTTGTCAAGCGGGTGACAGGGATGAGGTGCATTAAACCGGTATTTATAACTTAAAAAATAAAACATATATAATTATATTATATGATTTAGAATATCGTCACACAGCTTACCATGCATTGTCATCCGTGCTAAACGTGTATTAAAAATTTCAGCTCAATCAGTTGAAGATATCTGTTTCAAAACAGAGTTGCAAGATTCCACCCAAATAAACATTGAAAACAGGGTTACATCACAAGTTAAATAAAATCTTTTAAAAATTAAATTAAACTAATATTTTACTAATATTCAGAGGGAATGACAGATAAAAAATGTGTTCAGCATGAAGGATTGATGTCTTAAAACTTCTTGTAAATACTTTAGGAATACCAGATTATAATTTTAAGGCCGTCTAAGTCATTAATCTCTTATGTTGCCCTTGTGCCTAATCCTGAAACATGTTCTTTGTGACGTAAGTAACACAAAAACTGCTCGAAAAATGTTTCTTTCTTGAAATAATAATAATTATAACTGGGCGTTGGGGTGGAAGGGAAAAAAGGTATAAGTAGACATTCTTAGAAGGTCATTGGAAAAAGAGGGTTGCCTTTCATTGAACATTGTCGCGGTAACAAAATTCGTAGATTTTATCCTGGTATAAAAGTTCTAAAACTTGGCTAATTTTGGCATTTATTTATTATTGATGGTTTGACAACTATTTCACCTAATGGTAAGCGATGATGTGGCCTACGATGGAGAACGCTTGTTTAGAATTAACCTACTCACTCTTGACTTAGAGACCCTAGATTATAGCTATCAGGAAATACAGACCCTGGCAGTGAATTCAACTCCTTAGCTGTACGAACAATAAATGTGTTCCCAAAACGTTTTGTACGTATAAGAGGGATGTTTCAGACAACAATATAGTCAGCTGTGTTAGTGAATAAAATACATTATTGCTACTGTTAGTAGTAAGCAAAAAAGGATAAAAAAATAGACTTAAGCTGGTGTTTGAGGCAAGACATGCAGAGAACAATAAAGCAAGGAGTAAACTACCTAACCATTATCTAACACATAGTGCCTCAGAAGAGGGGAGAAGACAGAAGAGCTTTCAACTTAGTAGTTGCTAGTGCACCTACATACACGTGGTTAAAAATTCACGATTAATAACCGTAGCAATAAGATAGTTTCCAAGGTCAAAATAACTACATTTTATTTAGTCCGTATTTTAGATTATTCAAAAATATTGGACACATATTTTTTTTCTTTTTTCGATTGACTAAAAAATAACAAAGATAAAGCCCATTAAAGTTACGTGTGACGTAGGAAAAATGCAGCACGGCGTGATGTTACACGTGTTACACTTTAATGGGCTATATTTTTGTCATTCTTGGTTTAATTTAGAAATAAAAAATACGTGTCCCTTATTTTTGAATAATTTAAAAAACGGACTTATTACATTTTTTATGGCAACTAGCCTATTAGCATGTACGCATAAAGCTCTTTAAAAGGTCAGACATAAAGAACAACAAAGGAAATAACCGGATACTTAAACTACTACCCGGAACAAAAAACTATTTAAATTACAAAGCATTTTACCGAAAATTTATTAACATTTATGTCTAAATAATAGCCCAAAACTTGCTGGAGGTGCCCAGATATTTTTGTAGTTCCACAACTGGCATAAATTTCCAAAATGGTCGCACTACACACTACCTAAGTTTTGTACGTTTATCTCTTGAATTTTCACAAACACACTGCACCGGAATAAATGGCGTTCGTGTGATATTTTAGTAGTTATGCCCGTTGCGAACTGCTTGCTCTCGATTTGATATTATTTTGCATTTAAAGCGATCGTTTCTATACAACTTTTGCCATAGATGATAACAAAATTGTGTTAGATTTTCCACTCGTTTTTGTTCGAATAGCAATCATTTTCAATGTTATTGGCAGTTCAACTATGTTCATTGGCTTTTACTGTTCGTTGCACCGAGCTGCAAATTGGAAAAAAGATATTGTGTACTGATAGGCTCATGTGAATGAATAATATTTAAACTAATACTACAAAAGAGGTGTAGCGACATCTATGACGCCACATAAGAACTACGAAGAAAAGACGAAATCCTACATCGCGCAATTAAAGTTCTCCACGCAATTTGAACATGTATGACAGCCCGAAATCAACTATCGGGCAGTAGCCCACCAGACTACAACATCTGTCTGGTCAGAGGATTCTTCTTTTATGCCTCCGTTGGCATGTGGGACTTTACTCTCTGTTCCGCATACCTCCAAAGAGGTAATAATGAATTTTTGCATGTAGGACTTTGTAAAACTTGTCAAAATTTGACTGACTAAATCCTCCTGAACTCCTTCAGTTGCCCTTTACATTCTTGGGCTTTTCGAACAATCCACAAAAAAATTACAATTATATTATCTGTGTTCTAAATTCAAAATTTAGAACACAGATTATTTAGAATAATTATTTTTATTATTATTACCTTTGCTTCTCCTTTAACTGGCAAAGGTCAAGTGCGGGAAAAAATATATTAACTATTATATATATATATGACGGAGGATCGATATCAGTGGGTCGCGACATCGGAAATAACACTCACAAAAACCTTTGATAACACTTTTAATTACTCGTAACACACACTCAGTACAAAATAATCAAGGATGCCTGAGATATGGCTTGATTAAGAATTTAGGAACGCGGGAAGTTCAGCGTGGAGTAACCAATGTCTTCCCTGACCGCCGGACCGATTCAAAGTGTCCTCCAAATCCACGGACACCCGACACGTGGCCCTATTGCCGGTTAGCCAATTTACCGGTCAACGTCAGTACCTGTCAATGTCGAATAATCGATTATACCTCCGGATCGACATTTGACTCGACTATTCGCTCAGTGTTGCTATTACTCCACGCTAACCATCCCCAAGTTAATACTTGACGTTCCCAAACGTAAGCTGTTCAATCTAACTACATAGTTCCTCCAGTGAAAGATAGGTGGCGCTGATGCAGACCGACTGATATGCGCCAACGCTTCGACATATATATGAATAAGTTAGTATATATATATACCAACTTATTCATTTGTGTTATTTGTGAAAAAATTTGGTCAGTGTCGAATTTAAGATTTGAAGAAAATTATTTTGATGTGTACGCCGCCGCCGCCTGATATTGTGATTAAGGTAAAAATATCTCACGATAGCCTGCTGCCATCTAAATCAAATCTAAAATGCGTGGCACCTGTGGAAAATTTTCTTTAGTATTTTCTTTTTTTTTATTTCTATGAACAAAAATGCGTAGTAATTTTCAAAGAAAATAATTCATCTTAAGTGTATTAAAAAACGTCGTTTGATACATGTGGAGATTTGTCACTGCAGGTGTCGGCACCATATAATACCCTCGCCTGAAGCTCGAGCTCGGCTCGGGTGTTCACCTCGGCTGCAATGACAAAATTTCTCCACTTGTATCTTAACTGCATAGGTACAACAATAGCAGACTACGCCATGACGTGTCGCTGCGACACTACTACTTTCTATAAAATGCCTTCCATAGTTAGCGACATGTCGCTCCACTACACGTCATACGAACGCAGAAGACATGTCATTCGACCGCAGATTGGTAATGCCACCGACACGACGCCTGCAGTGACGACACGTTGGAACTTACTCAGAAATAAGTCTGCGAGTTTCTGAATTGAGTATTTTGAGTTAAGAACGTCCCAAAGCCTACAATGTTTTGCAATTATTACAGGTTTTCTGTGTAGAGTTTGAGAGATACTCAATTTCAAATGCTTAGCTCAGGAATCGTGGGAAAAACTTACCTATTTGATCTGTATTATATAATGCACTTTATTATAAAGATTTAGACCATATAGAGCTATATAAATATATACATTTTAACTATTAGATAAATATTATAAATTAATAGGTATGTACAAACTTAAAATAATAATATGTACAATCGAGTAAAAAAGGCTGAACAACGGGGAAAACTCGTAGGGCATCAAAAAATTCGTCCAAATCGATGTCAATGGGAAAAGTGGCCAGAACGCTGGCAGCATTGCCATCTGCATTTGAAAATTGAACACGTGGCTTGTTATTTTTGCTCTCTAGAATTGTATAATAAATACAACGTGGTCTTCTTTCTCTTCTAATGAAAGACACAAACGTAAATCGCGGTCGTTAATCCTAAAAAAGGTTTTACTATGACGTGTTAAAATGTAAAAAGCGCGAACGCAAAAAGGGATGGAGCTATATAGAATATACAGAGTTACTTGTTAAACACTCCCTATAGAACCGTGAGAGTGGTCAATGGACGACTCCTCGTGCTTCTCGAAATAAATGCCCAGACATAGTCAAACAAAAGAATGGCTTGAATGGAATTACTTTGTGTAATTTATTTCATCACCACTGCTCTCAAAACGGTGAAGGAAAACATCGTGAGGAAACCGGCAAGTCCCAGAACCAAAAATTCGAAGACATGTGATATTCACCAACCCGCACTGGGCCCTCATAGTGGATTACGGCCCATTCCCTCTCCTAGAGAGGAAGCTTGAGTCCCAGCAGTGGGAACATTAAAAAGCTGATGATGATGATGATACTCGTATGTGAAGCAAGCGATAGTACAATAGCGAAGGGTAGCTGGACATAAACTTGACCTATTTAAGGACCTCAGGTCAAAAATTTTGTCTCGGGAAACATTTAAAACCAACTGCAATAAGGCACTGCCATCTGATGCAACCATTTGCAGTTAGGTCCGGAGTTGTGACTAAAACGACGTGACTCTACGATGTCGATGTTGGGCTGCGACAGATCACAGCGATAAGTCGCCTGCTGACACTATCTGCAGTCGGCTACATACCTTTACTGTTTACCTCAGAAACTAGCTTTAGCAAACAGCTTTACCCGCATGAAAGCAGGTTTATACAAAACTTTGGAATCCCGTTTCATGCCCTTATGGAGTAAATTTTACGTCTTAAAAGGAAACCTTGTGCAAATATTCACGCTTCTAGTCTCAGTAGTTTCGGTTGTGCGTTGATATGTCATTCAGTTTCTCTTTTTATATCTATTATTGGGATAACTGTAATTGCCGATGGTAAACAAGTGACGTCATCTGACATCTTCTATAAATAAAACGTTGTGGGCGTGTTTCGGTCATTTGCTCGTTGGCTCTCGGACGGTAAGGTTGTCAGGTGATCGGCGCTGTTTGCTATCGTGCATATTCAGTGATTTAATTAACGGTTGTTTGTAGATGTGATTATTTTGTGTTTTATTAAATTGTGTAAATCAAAACTTAACTATTTAAAGGTTAGAATAAACGTTCAGTTTTCTGTAGAATTGTTTTTTTTTATTGTATTTCATTTCTGGTTCCTAAAATCAGAAGTGGGATTGGCCCGTGCC
The DNA here is from genome assembly GCA_949319445.1 of Mythimna lalbum. Taxonomy (NCBI): domain Eukaryota; kingdom Metazoa; phylum Arthropoda; class Insecta; order Lepidoptera; family Noctuidae; genus Mythimna; species Mythimna lalbum. The sequence goes on along the minus strand of OX439354.1, from coordinate 10,168,565 downwards.
CGCTTTCAAATAAAAACAACCGTTAATTTAAAAAAAAAAAAAAAAAAAAATGCCGCGATCTATTCGTTCGAGAAGCAGCTCTGAGGAAACTCCACCTCGTAGAACGCATAAAAGGCATAGCAGACCGCGCCGACACCATCGTGTTTCAAAGCAGCGTCGCTCTCGGTCCCGTAGTCGCGAAAGCTCCGTAAAACGAGCGTTGACTGCAATTGTGTCGCGATTAAACGCAATCGAGGACAGTACCGCGAGTAGGTCACATACGCCAGTGCCACCAAATCGTGCCATCACGCCTCAACGTGATAACCTTGGTAATGATGTGCCAAATGCAGCAAAGTTGCTGGCCGATGCATTAACTACTATCGGAAGTAAGCCGCATAATTACTACGTGTCAAACTTCGATCCTGCTGTCCACGATTTTGAGGTGTGGTGTAACGAGGTGGAGCGTGCCAGGTTAGTGAATCATTGGTCTGATTTAGAGTGTTTATCGCGGGTTGCTAATTGCCTAAAAGGGGATGCTAAGACGTGGTTAAATGAGTGGACAACGAATGATCGTTCATGGTCGAATTTTTCGAAAGATTTCAAGTCCCTTTGTCCGCGGAAACAAGATTATGCCAATATACTCTTCGACGTCATGAATACCACGTCTGAAAAATATTCAACGTTCGCGGAATATGCTCGACGTTCCTTATTACGACTTCGCGTTATTCAGGGCTTAAGTGATGACTTAATGGTCCAGATTATCATACGTGGTATCAATGATGCTCAGATACGCGCAGCCGCCGCAAATGCAGACCTTACAGTCGAAACTATAGTTTCGTTTTTAGCTATTTATGTTAAGCCTGAGCGTACCAAAGACAACCCTCGCCGGCCTGCTAACACTTCGGCCAATAAACGTCCTAATGATCAAACCGTAGTCAAGTGTTTCACGTGCGGCCGGACTGGACATAAAAGTTTTAACTGTAGCAAAAAACGTAAGCATTCTGATAACGGTAATACAAAAATAACTTGTTCGTTTTGCAAAAAGAATGGACACAAAGAGAGCGAATGTTTTACTAAAGCGCGAGCTGAGGCACAAACCAACAACCAGAAAAAGGTTAACCTTTGCAGGGAGACATCTAACGCTTCTCGTAATAACGATATTAGTACTGCGGTCATACAGGGCATACCGGTAGATATTTTAATAGATAGCGGTGCCCTTAACGTTTCCCTTATATCGTCTGACGTCGTAAAATACTTTTCTTGCGTCCGAAAGCCAACTCACTGCGTAATTAAAGGGATTAGTTATGACGGAATTATTGCTCGCGAATATGTCACCCTTACGGTCGAATTCAGCGACATTGCACTCGAAATAGATTTTATCATTGTGCCTTCATCTTGTATGAATACGCCTATTATTATTGGTACTGATGTCTTAAATAGGGATGGAGTGACCTTTGTCAGAACAAAACAAGGTCAGTACTTGATTCATTCCACCAACCAGACGCTATGCATTAACGCCGCTGAACTCGACTGTTTGAGTGATATAAATACGCCTTTGCAAGGCGAAGACCAAAGCTCGTTGTTATGCGTTGTTCGTGACTTCTTACCCTTTTTTATATCTGGCACAGCTGTTACAACTGTCAAAACGGGAAAAATGCAAATTAATTTAAATAGCGACGTTCCCGTAGCCTATCACCCGTATAGGCTATCCTATCAGGAAAAATTGAAAGTCCGGGATATCGTAAAGGATTTATTAGATAAGTCTATAATTAGGGAGTCCAATTCAGAGTACGCGAGTCCTATTATCTTAGTAAAGAAGAAGGATGGTACCGATAGGATGTGTGTGGACTTTCGAGCACTCAATCGGATAACTGTAAAGGATAGGTATCCACTCCCTCTCATAGAGGATCACATAGACCGATTGGGAGGCTCGAAATTCTTTAGTGGCCTTGATATGGCCTCAGGGTTCCACCAAATCCCTATCGAAGACGGTTCGATACATAAAACAGGATTTGTAACACCGGAGGGGCATTTCGAGTACTTGAAAATGCCATTTGGTTTGTGTAATGCCCCTACGGTATACCAACGCATTATCAACAAAACCCTTCGAAGGTTCATCGAATCTGGTAACGTACTCGTGTATATAGATGACGTGCTCCTTATGAGTATGACAGTTGCTGACGGGATTCAACTTTTACGTGAAGTTTTAGAAACTTTAACACAAGCCGGATTTTCGATTAATCTTCGAAAGTGTTCGTTTTTCACGACCGAGGTGGAATATTTGGGACGTATAATTAGCCATGGTCAGGTTAGGCCGAATCCCAGTAAAATTGAAGCCTTAACTAACACTCCTGTACCCAGTAACGTTAAACAGGTCAGACAATTTTTAGGTCTGGCGGGTTATTTTAGACGTTACATCGAAGGGTACGCCACCAAAACTGCGAGTATTTCACGGTTAACAAAAAAGAATGTTAAATTTGAATGGGGACCCGAACAGGAACAGGTTCGCCTATACCTTATTAAACAGTTGACCAGTGAACCGATACTGGCAATTTTTGATCCTAAATTGACCACGGAATTACACACAGACGCTAGTAGTGCAGGATATGGGGCCGTACTCATGCAAGTCCATAGCGGTGGTAATAAGCGGGTAGTTGCCTATTTTAGCAAGGTCACCCAGGGCGCTGAAAGCAGGTACCACTCCTACGAGCTAGAGACGCTGGCGGTGGTCAAGGCGTTGCAGCATTTTAGACATTACCTAATTGGCATAAACTTTGTGATTATAACCGACTGCAACGCCCTGAAAGCCACGGAGCGTAAGAAGGACCTGCTTCCACGCGTAGCGCGCTGGTGGATTTATTTACAAGACTTTAATTTCACAATTGAATACCGAAAAGGAGTCATGATGTCTCATGCTGACTACCTCAGTAGAAATCCACCAGTTGCGCAAGTGAACCAGATCGATAGACCGTTAAACTGGGCCCAAATGGCGCAAGCTGCCGACAACGAAACACAGGACCTTATACAAAAGTTAAGAGATGGTCGATTAGATTCACGTCGTTATGTCAACCAAAATGATTTACTCTATTATCGTTACTCGCCAGTGGGCGAAGAAGCGAGATTGTTGTGTTATGTCCCCAAAGGACACCGACTAAGTTTATTGCGACTATTTCACGATGAGCACGAGCATATTGGTGCCGGCAAAACATTAGACCTTATACTAAAGCATTTCTGGTTCCCAGGCCTGAAAAACTTTGTTCTAAAATATACCTCTCATTGCCTCGTTTGTATCTCTAAAAAACGAGTGCCTAGAGCACCCCCTCAACCTATTACGTCATGGGCGAAACCTGAAGTTCCTTTTAACACTATACATGTGGACGCATTAGGCCCTCTGCCGGAATCAAATGGTTATAAGTTTGTTTTTGTACTAGTAGACGCATTCACAAAATTTTGTTTACTGTACACCATGTACCGGCAGGACACTAGTGAACTTAAGCGCGTTTTTAATAATGCAATTTCTTTATTTGGAGTCCCTAAATTAATTGTTTGTGACCGAGGTCGTATGTTCGAAGCAGCTGACTTCACCAGCTGGATATCAGATTTAGGTTGTGACATCCACCACATAACTCCCGAGATGCATCATGCAAACGGGCAGGCGGAGCGTTATGTGCGAACTGTATTAAATCTTATTCGTGTAGAAAGTCGTAATAAACATGTAACTTGGTCAGATTCACTTTGGAAAATTCAGCTTGTATTAAATATTACTAAACAAAAAACAACACAAATGTCAGCACTAAACCTATTGATTGGCACTGATGCGACCACTCCTGTTATCCGTGCGCTGGTCCGTGACGTGGCAATCGACAACGCGAACCCTAACCGTGAAGCCTGGAGGGAAATCTGCAGGAGCCGGGCAAAGAAGCTACTTGACAAGAACCAAAATAAACAAGATTCCCATACTAATCGCCAACGACACCCCCCAAAAGTTTTCAAGACTGATGATTTGGTGTTTGTTATTAAATACTCGCAATCGACTGGTAAACTGGACTCTGGAATGCGAGGGCCCTATAAAGTTATCAAGGTTCTCCCAAGCAATCGCTATGAACTGAAGCTACTGGGTGGAGCCAGAGGCAAAACAACTCAGGCTGCAGCACAATATATGGTGCCATGGAAAGGGGAATGGTGTCCCGAGAGTTGTTCAGCTTTCTTTGAAAGTAAGTGTACCTTTATGTTGCAGATATGGTGTGAACTTTTGTGGATGAGTATGCACGTGAGATGGATAACAATTTCCGAGTGGACAGAACCGGACGTGCACCTCGAGCTGAGTGAACAGACGCACTGTTGTGTTCACGTGTATTGGACTTAATGTCCTGCAGACACATATGTTGGATATGTGTAGAGGCACATAGGTAGCCTAGCAGACACGTTTGTTAACGTGTATTGGACTTAATGTCCTGCAGACACATATGTTGGATATGTGTAGAGGCACATAGGTAGCCTAGCAGACACGTTTGTTAACGTGTATTGGACTTAATGTCCTGCAGACACATATGTTGGATATGTGTAGAGGCACATAGGTAGCCTAGCAGACACGTTTGTTAACGTGTATTGGACTTAATGTCCTGCAGATACATATGTTGGATATGTGTAGAGGCACACAGGAAGCCTAGCAGACACGTTTGTTAACGTGTATTGGACTTAATGTCCTGCAGACACATTGTTGGATATGTGTATAGGCACATAGCAGACACGTTAATTAACGTGTATGAAGTGTCCTCCGGACTTATGCGCAAAGATATAGTGCGAATGAATGTGCCTGATGATGTATGTTTTGAGAACGAATGTATTTGCTTAGAAAAGTGATTCATTGAATGAGGGCCTTGGATGTGAGACGGATGAAAGAATAGTTGTTTTTTTTTTTATATTTGTTTGTGTGTACAACAACTAATATGGCTGCAATCTCATTTCTTTAAGGTACTGACGATGAAGGTGGTGATGACGATGAAGCTGGTCCATCTTCCGTAGCCCCTGCAAGTACCTAACGATGAGCGACAAGGTGACAATGGCCGATGTGCCTCCGAGGACGGCGCACGGTCAGGAGAGGCCGTATTGGGATAACTGTAATTGCCGATGGTAAACAAGTGACGTCATCTGACATCTTCTATAAATAAAACGTTGTGGGCGTGTTTCGGTCATTTGCTCGTTGGCTCTCGGACGGTAAGGTTGTCAGGTGATCGGCGCTGTTTGCTATCGTGCATATTCAGTGATTTAATTAACGGTTGTTTGTAGATGTGATTATTTTGTGTTTTATTAAATTGTGTAAATCAAAACTTAACTATTTAAAGGTTAGAATAAACGTTCAGTTTTCTGTAGAATTGTTTTTTTTTATTGTATTTCATTTCTGGTTCCTAAAACTATAGACTAGCTTTTGCTAGCGGTTTCGCCTGTATAAAAGTAGGTTTCTCCATACAAAACTTTGGAAGCCCATTTCATCTCTTTAGAGAGTGAAGTTTGCAACATCCTCTCTTATTATTAGCCTACGTCAAAAAAGGATACCTATCTTGTGCAAAGTTACACGTTCTTAAGCCCTGTAGTTGCGTATTGCGTAGATGACTGACATATAACATACAGCCGAAACTACAGAGCACTAAAGTAAGCACTGTCTGCAGTGTCTACTTTTATATTATTTAGATATTGCACGTTTACATTGTGACCTACGGGAGCGGAGTCACGGGAAAAAGCAAGTAAACACTATCTATGTAATATTACAATGATCATATAGTATAGTATATTGTATAATGTAATAGTATTCATCTTATTCATAGAGGTTTTTGATCTGTACTCAAACTGTTTGAATAGATACTTAGCGTGGACTTTTTATGAGAGGAGGGCCATTCTTTATTCACAAAGAAACAGTTAAGTGCACTACAATCTACATAGTTGTAGTAATATTTATTTAAATATTTAAGTAATAAACATAAAAAACTACTTAGGATACTCGAGGTCTCGTAGTTAACTTCGATGAATAGAGGTAATCAGCAGTACAATTTTGTATCAAAGGGTAGATACAAATTTTAATCTGTCACCTTCACATATCCTGCTCATAATCTGCCTTTGCAAATGATAAACAGTTATAGTATTGTCTCAAAATTTTTTAGACACCAATGTGCATGGATTTCAGACAGTAAATGATCAAATAAGTGTTCTTGATCAGGGTGGAGCAAGAGAACGACTTTAACTGACTAAAACCCAACTGTATTCCTTTTGACCTTTGTGTTCCCCCTAAAACGTTACAGTAAATATTTTGAACATTCCCACAACACCTGGAACAATGGCTTTACTTCTGAAGGTTACATAAGAAAAGTGAAGTCTTTTCCATTCAACTAGATACCGCCCCTAACCCCATGAGACGTAAAATCCGACACAAATCCTTCGTAGCACCCAATTTTTCTACTGTTACGAAAAGAACAAAAGTTTAATTTATCCTCACGGTGTTCAGGTATATCCGAGGATATCCGGTAGGGATACACGAATACCGAGTTCCCAGTAAGTAAGTATGCCAAGTCATGAGAGCTTTATTTAAATCGAGTCCTTCGACCCGGATAATTGTCGGAACATACGAGATTGTAGCTGAGAATGCAGTTTAGGATTGTTTTGAGATATTACCGGGTTAGGGATTTGATTGTTTCCGACTACTTGTAATTGCTGTATTTGTCTGGTTTCGGCATTGATCGCAGAGTAATTTTAGTAAAGTTACTGTTTCAGATTGTTAAAGTTGTCTTAAATAACACAGTAGTGGCTGTACGTCAATAGTATTATGACATAAGTGATATAATAATAAGCTCGCTTTTGATTCTATGATTCTTTTACAATTGTAGCGACATCCATGACGCCACATAAGAACTACAAAGATAATATGAAATACTGCATCGCGCAATCAAAGTTCTCCGCGCGATTTGAATCGCGAACAGCCCAAAATCATCTATCGGGCAGTCGCCCACCAGACTATAACAACTGTCTGGTTGGAGGATCCTCCTTTTTCAACTGAGGTTTTCGGGGTTTTACTCTCTGTTCCGCTTACCTCCAAACCCCCCTCCTTAATTTTAACTGCTGACATACCAAACAATTTGAGATTGTCACGTGACATCTCGGTGACGTATGCTATGCTATACATTTCGACTTTCTTAAAATCGACATCTTAGAAATATTATCACTTTGAGTTGAGACTATAGTTATAGAGGGATCTACTGTTGTTAACACTTTTAAAACAATAGTAACTATTATGAATGAAAAGGTGATTAATTTTTATGTATGTATATGTTTATCACTATTTCATGCTCAAATGGTTTAACGGATTCGCATTAAATTTTGCACACGGGTAGAACGTAGACTGAAATAGCACATAAGATACAGAATATAACGAATTTTTATTCTGGGAGTACACAATCTCGATAAAAATCCTAGAAAATTCTTTAGGTTTTTCATTACTAGGGAACGGGAAGTAAATTATACCAAGGAAATGAGATATGTTTTTTTTTTATTTTCACTAAAGCGAATCCACTGATAGAAGCTAGTTACTTATAATTCATTAATGGGTACTTACCTTTCTGCATCTTTTTCTCTGATGAATGTAAACTAAATGGAATCGACTAGCTGCATTGTAAATAGAGTTTTACAGCGCAAGACGCTTCGAAGGAATTCTTTAAAACGGAATCGATACCGTTCTTATACCAATTAGCAATTCAGATTTAATTCCAGAAAAAGCGTATCAATGGCTGAAAGGGGTACAAACTTAGCTGAAGGTGCTAGAAGAATTGAGAAGAGTGTGAAGATTGATATATGGCGGGAGATTGAGAAATTAAAAGTCAAGGGTTTCTGATTCTGATTCAGCTCCAATCACGTTGAGAACTTTCGATCTTGTGTTTAGTCTTTAAAATACAACTTTTTTTTTTCGTTTGGAAAAAAACATCTAGATGACATACCTTACGGTTCCTGACAACTTCTTGAGGCGCGTGGGAACATTGCGCACCGTCGACGACTTAGGCTCGGTCCGGACGGTAACCGAACGGTTGAACAGCGAGCTACCCATTGCTCGCCGTCCGTAAGCCCGCGCCTATAGAAATCGGGATCAGGATCCCGGCGGCGGCTGGTCCGCGTAAGCGCCGTTGCCTGATGCGGTCGACCTTCTCCTTTACTAGCATTACTGCTTCGTCGAAGGAAGCGACTGCCTGCCACTCCTCGCTCCGGACCATGGCCTGTTCTATTTGAGTTTTAAAAGATATTATTGGCTTATCACGTGAAACTTATGTATCTACCTCAATTTTTTTGAATATACACGATGTTTTCCATCAACCGTGCTAAACAGTACTGATGATGAAATAATTATTACACAAAGTAAAGCTGGCTGGGTTTGATTTGAAACCAGGATGCAAAATCCAATTATTTAATTAGTTTACCCATTGCAGCTGTTACTTGATAATTAAACCCTTATTAGGCACGACACGCTGTTGTGTAAGTGCCGTTTTAGGAAAAACATCTTAATTGACCACCGTTTTGTTTGAATGGGATTTTTCTTCCATAATTAAAAAGTATTTATGAAAAAATTGTAGATTGTAGATCAATAGCTATATGAATAACAAACAAACAAAAAATTTAATATCTCCTCTGTATAATATTAATATTAGTTTAGATAATGTATATTTTTTTTTAGGATGATGTTATTACGATTACTGCACTTTTTTGTATATTTATATGGAAGTCAGTAGTATTTTTTAATTGTTTTTTTTTCTTAAACGAGTTCAATGAAATCTAAACAGTGTGCATTTGTGTAAGTTCTAGTTGCACCATTACAAGTATGCCAAATAAAAAAAGAGTTCCTTCCATTTTTTAAGATTCATTCATTCATACAAATATAAATATGCCATAATTAATAGCCTCATAAGGCCCAATGATCTGGTGACCTGAAAACAAAAAAAATTGACACTAAAGTAAAGTAAAGTTTATTCTATTCTATTCTATTCTATTCTAAAGCCCAAAACAGATTTTAATACCCTTAAAAAGCATTATAAAACATTATTTAAGACATAAGCATTAAATTGTTATAATTATAAACCGAAGTTCTGGGCCGCAACTACTTGCACCTATTTTCAGTACATTAGGTCGTCAAAATAATAATAATAACTTTATTTCGGACCAAATAACCCATAAATCGGTCTAAAATTAGGTTGGGTCTTCAAAATTAAAAAAATTAAAATTCTTATTTTTTTATGTCATTTAGGCCTACATGGGCACTTATAAAACGTCAAAAGCTAGTGCACGCTTCCATGGTCGTTTTCTATGGAGAAACTCCATGGTTCCGGGATAAGAATATTAAAATACGCGAATATTTTGGAGAAAAACAAAATTCCCATGACCCGGGAAAGAGCTAGTATCTTTGATGTATTAAAGTGATTCTCTCAACTTCAGTTCCAAAACCTTGTGGAGGCCCAAAAACGAAGACAAATAGCTTTATTATGGTGCCATAACAGACTATAAAGCATCTGATAAGAAAAATAGCAGGTCATTTATACAGATGTTAACTCTTTGTACATAACGACCGAACAAAAGAAGCTTCACTCGAAGTTCATGTCAGGAATATCAAAATGGATCTTCTTTTTTTGAAAAGATCAACTCAATTTCCTTCACTCAATTTTGTACAACACTAACTGCTACCAGCTTTGACCGAGTGAATGTAAAAAATTGTCCCAAGGGAATATTTATGTACTCTCGGGATAAAAAGTATCCTGGAACTGGTCCACCCGTGTGCCAAATTTTACTCAAATCCGTAAAACCTTTCGAGCGTGAAGAAGTAACTAACGTATACAAGGAGAGCAGTGGCCGAGTGGTAATGGCTCCAACTTACGAGTTGTAGGTTGCGCGTTCAAACCCTGCCAGGGGCATGACTTTGTGTAATTTATTTCATTACCACTACTCTCAAAACGTTAAAGGAAAACATCGTAAGGAAACCGACATGTCCTAGAACCAAAAATTCGAAGACACGTGACATCCACCAACCCGCACTGGGCCCGCGTTGTGGACGACCCATTCCTTCTCCTAGAGAGGAGGCCTGATTCCCAGCATTGGGATAATTAAAAATACAGATGATGATACAAAACAACATTTTATAGCAAACATGGAAGAAAATGTCCATAGTATAGGAATATATCTACACGCCTAGCATCGGTTACTTACGACAAACTTCGTCCACAAAACATCTGCGCCAGTTTTGTCGCACTTGAAAGTTCAAATCTCCAAAACTGCTATCTAGTCAAGGAGTCGCAATATGAATTGTGACGGCATCTTCGTTCATTTTTGTTTGACGCTGCATGCTATTGCCATGGCCCACTCTTGGCTTCGAGCCAGTCGCCTAGTCCGTGACCAAAGGCACATTACAGCACACCATTCCTACCATACAAATCTGGAATTTCATTTCAGTGATAAATGGATTAAAAACCTGTCTCCTGGTGTGAAATAGTGAACGAAGTGATTTGTAGTTAAAGAGATTTCAAGATGGCGTCGCGTCCGTGATGTAATTTTATGTAAAAAGTGTTTTATGGATTTTGGAACTGGAGGTCTGATGAAAGAAAAATAAGTAATTATAATTTTAATTTACAATAGAATTAAACAGAAAGTAATTTAAAATTAAAAAAAAAATCTTGAATCAGTATTCTCGGCCGGGCTTGAAATTAATTAAAATAGCAGCACTGATGTTTAAAAGCAACATTCAAGGAACTTACAATATCTACGAGTAATAAAATATTGATGGAAATATTTTAATTTAAAAAGGCTGTGTACAGTATAATATTGTTGTATTGAAATTACTAGTTTATTAAATACCTTTTAGGCCTTCATTGACCTTATGAATGTATAAGAGAGCTATCAAAAAATTCATCATCATCCGAACGACGTCCAGTGTTGGATATAAGCCTACCCCGAGCATCGCCACAACGACCGGTCCTGTGCGTCACGTATCCATCGGATTCCCGCAACCCTAACTAGGTTTATCGGTCCACATTGTTGGAGGAAGGCCTCCAAATGCTGCGTTTTCCAGTACGTGGTCAGAACTTTTCGTCCCCATCGACCATCAAAAAATTACAGTCAATTAAATCTTAAGTAGCACGTTGAACAATAGTACGTTGTACGTCGTGGGTTCCCTCCCAGAGTAGGCGTTTTTATTTATTTCATGACCAAGCACTGCTCTCAGTACGGTGGAGGAAAACATCGTGAGGAAATTGGCATATCCTAGGACCAAAACTTGTAAGATTTTCTCTCCCAGATAGGCGATCTAAGCCTTGACTGTGGGAGCATACATAATAAAGCTAAATATGCGATGCATATGATTAAGCTCAGAATCATTTTTGTATTGGATTCTGCGCACACACATAGTGTACTAAAAACTTGTCTTGACTACGACATAAAACATGCACATATATTCCGAAACTTTTAACTCATTGCCGAATCAATTTGGCACATGAATATTAAAATGATTTTTAAAACTTTGACGTTAGTAGAAGACTATGTTTACTCGACTGCATAAAAAAGAGTTAAAAAGATTGGGGTGTTCAAGAACACTTTATATATCTATTACGATGTCCGTCTCTGGTTTGACACGTCCGACTCGTTCGGTGGCTAACTCACAACTAAGTGCCGACTACTCTACCACCTAGCGGTCAATGAGTAGCCCACAGAGATGATAACAGGATTACTTTAATATTGTTTAGAAAATGGTATGTAATGAACTGAGTTGCACTTTGCATTCCAGGGCAACGATTAAGCTAGAACTACGAGTACATTTGACCAACGTGCAACACGCCTGATGTGTACGTGGAACGAAGTTGCGTGGCGTGTGTCAAGTGTAGCTTTACAAGTCTAGTTTCTATACAGGGTTATTTGTAAAACACTAACAACCTTGCAGGATTGTATTGCTAAAATTATAAACAACAATTTTTGTTCTATGACTTTTTACCAAAATCTAACCTTCAAGATTTCTTTGTTCTATCTAACACATTTAAACTGAATTTTTGCTGTGTGTATGACGGCAACGCAAGCGCGTCAAACACCTTCGCCACCTGATCCCCGTTTCCTTCTGCTATTGTGCTGTCGCTTGCTTCGCATAGGCTTCGTAATATATAGAATTTTTTTTATTATTGTATGAAAATCTGATGAACTAAATTATGATGCATTTTTAAAAGTCACAGAACAAACAAATAAAATAAAAATAGTTAAGAATAACCCTGTAGAAAATGTATGGAGAACGATATGCCAGATGAACCTGTGTGGTACACGTGCGAGCAGTGTAGTTCTACCTTTATCCTACTCTATAGATTTTGTGATGACATTAAATCATGATTATATCTTTGTATCTATAAATACGTTATAACACATCAATGACTGGTGAAAATGGCCTTTGTGTAGGAGAATAATTTTATTCCATGTCGAATATTTGATATTGCGTCAAAGAAAATGTATGGTGTGGGCGGATATTAACAAATCCCTATCCCTTCAGACGTTTTCCTCTATCAAATATATATATACTTACCTACTTACTTTTATGTTTACTGGATACGTATGACGTTATGAAGGATATACAGGGTTATTTGTAGAACACAGAGGTTCCTAAACCTCTTAGGTGCTAGTTAAGAACATCATAAACAACAACTTTTGTTCTATGACTTTTTACAAAACAAAACACATTTACTAAATACAAACCTTCAAGATTTCGGTGTTCTATCTAACACATTTCAACTTTGTATTTTGCTGTATCTACTTACGGCTCTCGCGCACTGTTCTCGTAATAATAGTAAGCAGGCTTCCGAAACATTGTAATTACACTTATGACGTTCTTAACTAGCACCTAAGAGGTTGCTAGTGTTTTACAAATAACCCTTTATATGACTTTTAAATTGTTTATACCAAACACAGTGACCTGATTTCGCCTTTTCATTTCTACTCAGACGGCGACGTTCGGTGAGTATCTACCCTTACGTTGTTGAAACCTCTAAGGTTCGGACCAAGCATTTCACTTCGTACATCGAAGGACATTTTCCTGCTGCAGTCTCCCTGTCCAATTATACCTAATTTAGGTGTCTTCAAGGCTAGAGTGAATAGACTCTTATACACTAGTGCGTAAATATATAAATAAAAGACCATAATTATAGTCAAAAGTCTATTAAAAATGCGATGCGAGAGAAATCTGTACTAACGTGATTACGGGCGGCAAAAATTGGTTCAGGATGTGATTGATGTACACATTAAGTATAGAGCAACTCTAAAGGTCTCGGTGTGGGTAGTCCTGATCCGTCCCAGAGAACTACTAGACTTTATTTATGAGTTGTGGCTCTTTTGATAAATTGGGTTATGTGTTAGGTTTTCATATGTAATCGCATTCGATTATTCATTGCAATCGACTAATTGTGCTGGCAACACCGAAACGGATTTGTGATTATCTGTGAAAAAGTAAGGGATGTAGCGAAATGGCGTTGACAGTCTTGGTTAAGCAGCCTTTGAGGTAAGACGCACAATTTGTCTCTTGCATTATTATAGCGTAAAGAAAATAATGTAACAACATAATTTAAAATAAGTGTCCATGGAGTTTCTTGCAGATTCTTCTCCATGAGAATGTGCAACTAAAATCACTTTTCTGATTAATTGACCTTTTTGACAATTTAAAAGATTGAGTAGTAGACATATTATTTTATACCGAAGTGAGCAGTTTTATTACAGTTGTTTTATATACAGGGTGAATTTGAATAAATGCGACAAAATGAAATGGGAGCTTCAGTTACAGTAACATAGTAATTATAAACTGTTTTTTCTGCAATCTAAATCGTTAAAAAAATTACGCGATTATTTTGCCTATTTTCTAATGTAAGTATCGCGCGACGTTGCCAAACCTCGCATGAGCGCCAGCGCTGACATCCCTTCCCGGCAACCGGCCCTACGCCTACCACCCTTTCTTCGTTGATCGTTCATTATTCGTCCTAAAACGTTTGTAGGTCACGGTCGCGCGCGCCTTCCGCAAATATTTTTTTAACGATTTAGATTGTAGAAAAAACAGTTTATAATTACTATGTTACTGTAACTGAAGCTCCCATTTCACTTTGTCGCATTTATTCAAATTCACCCTGTATAAACCCGAATACCAAACAATTCTAGTGAACACTGCATATTTAGGTGACCGTACAAAGTGCGATGCGAATCAATTCGCAAATTCTTGCGACGCGTGATGCGAGCTCGTAGATTTTTACGATGCGGCGTAGTTTTGTGTTTAGGCCAGCGGCGGCCTTAGGGGGTGGTGAACAGGGCAATCGTCCGGGGCCTCGCCCTTGCAGGGGTCTCACGTCAAGCTAATTTAAAAAAAAAAAAAGTTTTTTTTTTAACTAAGTATATTTTTTTTTTACTTAAAATTTTTGATTTTGAATATTAATTATTTATTAAGGTTATAACATAACGATAAGTGTTTGTGCTTTAATTAAAGATTTTAGTCTCAGTGAAAGCCGCAAACATCAATTTCAAAATGTATCATCTTTGTATTTGCTAATTTTGTAAATTTTTCAATGTAAGTAAAATATTTTATAACTTTATTTATTAACTAGCTTCTGCCAGCGACTTCGTACGCGGATCCTGTTGCTTATGCCAGCGACAACGGGGTCGTCAAAATCCCTTTTTATACGTACCGCGCCGCGAGCCGCGTCGAGCGCGGCGACCGTTACACAAAAATAATCCTTATAACATGATTCAGTATTCACGCGCGATGGCTTATTAGCGTATTTCATGTATAACTTTGGTGTTTCTATACCGATTTCTATGATTCTTTTTTTATTGAATACATAATAATGTTAACTTTTTTAAATTAGGGATGAGTGAGAGTGTTATAAACGTAAGAGTAAACAAAAATAAACAGAAAGCTCCGAACTGCTAAGTTATCGGGAGCTACACGTGTTATTGTGAGTCAACCATAAAAGATAGACATATGCTATTGTGGGATATTTTTTATATAATTTTAAGGAAAACATTTCCGTTATACATTTCTATGATTTTCTTGTGTAGCTTTAACCATTAAGGCTGCAAACGCGACAGAAGCTTAAAAAATTGAGTAATTTCTCCCGTTTCCCCAACATTTCCCTTCACTGCTCTGCTCTTATTTTTTTTTTAATATAATAATTTAATATAATAATAATTTTATTCAAATAACGTTTACAAAAAATGAACATAAAGCCAATAGTAATAACGTTTTACATACAGTTCAGTGCCTAAAAATATACTAAAACTAAAATATTATTAAAGGTGCAAATAATCGTGATTTGGATATACAATGTTTGTCAGTGGACCACCCGAACGAGGTTAATTTAAACCTGTGTTTCAGGCCATCACTTTACAGTTCAGTTTCAATACGATAGTAAAATTGATATATTGATCGTAGCGTGATGAAAAGTATATTATAACCTGCTCAGGAGTATGAAGAATGATTGTACCAAGTTTCGTTAAAATCCATCGAGTAGTTTTTGTTTCTATAAAGAACATACATACAGACAGACAGACAGACAGACAGACAGACAGACAGACAGACAGACAGACAGACAGACAGACAGACAGACAGACAGACAGACAGACAGACAGACAGACAAAAATTTTACTGTTTGCATTTTTGGCATCAGTATCACATAGTACTACCTTCCGTAGGACAAAGGGCCTCGCAAAGACCTGCCGCCCAGAGCCTCGCAATGGGTAAGGCCGCCGCTGGTTTGGGCCACGTGACATTTCGACAGACCAAGTTAAAATTAGACATGACAATGCAATAATGTATCTACATGTTTCTTAGTATCAAAGATCGTGTACATCATATTACAAAACACCTAAAGCGTTACTCATAAAACGTAACGTAGGCGTACTCTCTCTGATTAATAAATTGTTGTTGTTTGAGTTGCTCTTACTGCTCATAATACAGCCACCTACTCATTTGCCTTTACATGAAATCATTTTACTCAATGACAAATCTCTCCGAGCAACCGTAATGGCTTCATTTGTTACCCTCATACCCTGGGTATCAAGAAATGAGCTTATCTCTCAGAAACATCTTGGCAATATTCAGATTTGGGCTGCAACACGAGTGAGACAACGCAAGTGTGCTTACAAGAAAAATAACACAGAGTAGTAATAAAATGTAGGGCATGCGTGGAAGTAATAAGGTTTTATTTTTGTAAAGATTAACGCAATAACTTTATATTTTTTCTTTTACCACACTGTTAGCTTGGAAGAAAAATAAACACTAACAAGTAGGTCTTATTCTATATTTAAATTTCGAGTATTCCAAATAAAACGATGAAAGTTTTCTGATGAGAAAATTATACACGACGAAACAAAAGAACAGCTTAACTTAAAATAGACACAATTACATAACTGAATTGAGAACACTAAAAAAACCGGTTAAGTACGAGTCGGACTTGTCTACGAAGGGTTTCATATAGTCCGTAACAATAAAGAGCAAAAAAAATTACGTTTGTTGTATGGAAGCCCGTCTTAAATATTTTTCGGTTGTTAGTATTTGTTGTTATAGCGTTAACAGAAATACATCATTAGTTAAAACTTTAACTGTCTAGCTATCACGTTTTATGAGATACAACATAGTGCCAAATAGACTTTCAGCGTAGTGACAGTAGAGTAGCACAAAATAGATAGGTATAGAATAAACAGCACTGGCAAAGTAAACTAGCGCTCTCAAGCACTGAGATCGCTACACGAATCAGTGCTTGAACACGATCAACTAGCTATGACAACAGACGTCATGCTTCCACAGTGTAGCTTTACAAGAAATTACACAGTGGAACTGCCGAGCAGAGAGGATTGGTCAAGCAACCTACCTACTTACTTGCAAGGCTGGAAGCCTGATCTGGTTTACAGACGGATCCAAAATGGGTGAGAATGTAGGATGTGGAATATTTGGCATTAGCCCGAAATTCAGCAAAAGCTTGAATCTGGGTAAATGTGCCACCATATTCCAAGCTGAGGTATACGCCATTATAGAATGTGCGGAAGCCAACCGTCAACGAAACTACATAAATCAATTAATTCTGATTTACTCAGATAGCCAGGCAGCTCTTAACGCCTTGAACTCGAATACAATAAATTCGAAACTGGTAAAAGACGGCGTTAAGAAACTAAATGACCTGGGGCAAAGGAATAAAGTTATTCTGAGATGGGTACCGGGTCATTCTGGAATTACTGGCAATAAAAAAGCCGACGAACTTGCAAGGACTGGGGCTCAGGGTCATCAGATAGGACCAGAACCTTTCTGTGGTATCTCAAAGAACCAGGCCATGCAGACCCTTAAGGGCAACCTATTTGGCGATTCAAAAAAGCACTGGTTGTTACAACCAGGACTGCTACACGCCAAATCTTTTATAGAAGGCTACTCACAAAAACGAACTGCCGAGCTTCTTGAGCTTAGCAGGACGAACATCTGTGCGATAGCCCGCGCCTTAACCGGCCACTGCAAATTAAACAGGCATCAATTTCACATGAAACTGAGTGACACTGATGTTTGCAGGTACTGTAATCAGGAGAGGGAGACGCCTAAGCACCTGTTGTGTGAATGTGGGCCCCTTATCCACAAACGGAGTATCATTATTCGCCCGGAGGAGATTAAAACTCTCAAAGCTAGGAGTATTCTAGACTTCCTGGAAGCCTCCCGGCTAAAAGAGTTACTCTAACAAGGTGGCGAGTCACAATAGATCTTTTAGGTCGGAGTGACTACATCTCCTACACTATGGGAGATGCATAGCCCCTTTTCTTCAAAAATAAAAAAAATAATAGGTACAGAAGACAATCTCATGTATATACTTCACTTTTTATACCTACACTCGGTGGACGCACACTAATCGCCGAGGCGCTCCGAGATATCGTGTCCGTAAGCGGTGTCTATGTGTGCGTTGCTCGAACGCGTTATGTATGTAGATTGACTTCTGTACCTATATCATCATCATCATCATATCAGCCGATAAAAGTCCACTGCTGGACATAGACCTCCCTGAAGTGTCGCCACAACGACCGGTCCTGTGCGTCAGGCATTCATCGGATTCCCGCGACCCTGACCAGTCATCGGTCCAACTTGTTGGAGGCCTTCCAACGCTGCGTCTTCCGGTACGATATCGTCACTACAGAATCAATATATTTTGTGGTAATAGGGTCCTCTTTCTACCCTTTGGGTTCGTAATCCTAAAAACCATCAAAGATGGAAATTTTCTGCTTAATCACCCAATAAATTCTACTCACGATTCGCTGCAATCCTTTTGAAACTAGAATCTCAACGTCAAATTGTCAGTCTATAAAACATCAATTACAGCATTGCTACTGCATCATCCAATTATTCGGAGAAACGCTTCCTCCCTATCTCGGAAGATGCAAACTCCGCATTTTCAAGATCTATCCATTAGGAGTAAAGACCCAATTTCCTAGCAACAGTTAATCTCGGGGTAACGAGTCCATTAAGTAGACACGACGGCCATTACTGCATCGGGGAAGATGCTTACATAAAATATTATTACGTGGTTCAAGTGTGGGGATAAGGGGTACAATATGTGCATGATAACCTCTCATAATTGAGTGTCGGTAAACACGACAGAATAAATAAAAATACCGCCATATTACATTTTCCTATAACCAAGCCTCGTTAGGTTATGCCTCTGGGTATGGAATAATTTGTAGCATAGGAATAAGAAGATTTTTTTTAACATTTAGGTACTTATAAATTAACTCCTCTCAGTCTGGGTAAAGCGAGAGGGAGTGTCAGATTTTTTAGTAAACCCCTTCAGTCCAACAGGGTATTATTTGAGAAGCACGTGGAAATAACGCGCCAACCCGGACTTAGTCCTTATCAGACGGCGAACTACCTATCACTCGCCGTCAGCCTGTGGCTACGGTGGCTGTGAATCACACTGCGACCTGACGCCCAGGTTAGTCTGACGTTTTATAAGTGCCCATGTAGGCCTATGTGAAATAAAATATTTTGACTTTGACTTTGAGGTTGTTTTCAGCGGCGATCGGGGCTTAAATATTACCTCTACCTACCTCAAAACGAATAGAAGCCTTTTGGGTTATTTTCTGCGTACCATCAAGTGGGATTAGGAAATAGAAAATATGAGGTGAGTTAACAGTCAAATACTAGTTTGCCTGGATAAATAAAATAAAGCATAGCAAAAATTATTACACTGAATTTTTTTTGGAGTGTAAAAGTCATCCAAATGACATCCCCTGCCCTAGGGTGGAGCTAGATAGTGTCAGAATCTTACTGGCTAAAATCCCACCCTGTTCCTTCTTGCCTTTCGTACTGGAGCCGAGCTTCTCTTTCGGATAACCCTAGCCCCAGTAGGCTTCGAGCAAGCGACCCGGCTGGGCCCAACTGCCCTTGCTGTTGTTGACAACTCCTCGAGGCGCGCGGGAACAGTGCTTCAAACTATGGCCTGGCGTAAGAGACCGCCACTGCCGATCACCACGAGGACACGGTGCAGCACACCTCCACTGTGTGCTCCACCGTGTCCTCATAAATATTACACAGCTCGATAATTTAAGTATTAATTAGGCAGACGGCTTCTAACGCCTTAGAAGCTTAAACCACTTAGAAGAGAAAATGCTGTTTAATACCGACACGATTTTTGAACCCAACACGCGTAAACAAAATATAATATTCACAAACATAAATGTTGTCGTGTGTAAACCAGAACGCTCAACTCATAACTTGTCCTGTTTAATTACGTATGAAATGAGATTCCTGTGCGTAATGAAAAATAAACCCAGACTCTACCCAGACTGTTGTCACAGAGGCCACAGATTAAACAAACAGCACGCAGGCTACAACAACGGAGTTTGAATGCCATTTTGCAAAATGGAAGGGAAACATTTCTTGTTTCTGTAGTCTGCAATGACGAAGGGAAAAACTGTTTCGGAAACCTATTTAAATACATGAATTGCAATTCTGTTAGTTTCGCTAAAACTCGAGAACGGTTGAACCGATTTGGATAGTTTTAGTCTTGAAATATTTGTGGAAATCCAGGAAAAGTTTAAACGGTAAGAAAATGTGGAAAAAATCACAAAAAAAAAATGAATCGAATACAACGCCATCTCTAATTTAAATGTCATTTTGAAAAGAAGTATGCTGGTTCTAGTAATGCCTGTAGATGGCGTTATCCTTTGACAGCTTAGCTTAAAGGACTAGGAAGTTTTCCGGATCAGTTAGTCTATAATATAAAAATGAATCGCTTAAGGTGGTGCATCTCGACACACATTTTCACTGTTTTTCATACAACCGCTCATAACTGATTATGACGTTATTACACATTTTTCATTAGATATTTTGGAAACACAGTATCTTGTGGATATTATCTAGGTTTCTAAAGAAACCAATTTCTAAATTTGTGTAAAACTAATCCAGTAAAAACCTCTGAAAATGTCCTATTTTGTACGAACTTTGACACTTCATAATTTGCCTAAAAATTAAAAAAGCCAAAAAAGTAATCTCTAGAGACCTTGCAAATTTTATTAAGATTCTAAATGATGACAACTTTTTCCAAAAAACTTTTAAGGGTTTAAAAAAAACAGCTATTTCCTGGAGCAAGTTTTGTGAAATTTTCGAGTAAATCTCGGAATTACCAAATACTAACAGAGTTTCCAGGCGTTATCTCTCTTTTTTTACGTTGCGTTTTCGTCAAACATCGCTTTGGATTGCATTAAATGAAGTAACAAGCTTTTAAACCATTTTCGATGTTTACGATAAGCGAGTGGAGAAGGACCCTCTTAATGGTAAAACGTATTACAATTTTATTATAGACGTAGCTATAATGATACCAACGATCGGAATGAAAAATTTTTCTGGTGAGAAAGATTCATGGTATTCGGTTATTTGCTTCTGATAAATATCTTGTTGGGCTAGTTGGAATTAAGGCCGCAACCCGAATTAATCCACCATGGAATTATACGTAGTGCGGAAATCAAGAATCTTGGTAAATACGAGTATATCTACATATTAATTGGGGCGGTGAAATAATAACATTTACCAAGTGTCTGAAGAATTATTGATGACTCGTTATCTAAATATTTAGAAAAGGAATCTTTTTAAATTCATCCCCTAACTAAGGGAATGAAATGGAAGTTTAAAGTTTCTATGGAGAAACAAAGTTTCACGCGATCGAAACCGGTGATGCTTCTATCACTGGCTTTGAAAGATATAAGAGGAGCATCTCAGTGAATGAAGTGTCAACACACAGCCAAAAGTACTGATACTTATAGGAACATGAAATTTTGAACAAGGTTTCCTTTAATGACGTAAGTGAGCACTAACAGAGGATTCGCCAATATAATTTTCCTAAAGGAGATGATGCGGGTGTCCAAAGTTTGTATGGAGAAATTTACTTTCACGTGAGCAAAAGCAAAAGGTAGTCTTCTTCTTCTTTGTCTTCCTGTCCTTATCCCATATTACTTGGAGTAGGCGCAACACGGTTTTTTTCTTCCATTCTATGCTGTCACCCGTCCAACTATCAATTAATTTAATGTATTAAAGTTACACCTATTGTGTTTTTGTAGCAAAAAGCAACCATGATATGAATAATAATGATTACCTCCTATATTAAATTAGGTACCTACTAACAATAATAATCATTCGATCAAACTATGGTTTTTCTTACTTATTTAAACAATTTGGATAATTTACTATTCGTCGTGATGAATTTTGATGAAGACACTGATTAAAAAAATATTATAATAGTAATAATCTTGGAATTGTCCAAAAGAGTTTACTGCGGCCTTAGCACAGGACATCTGAGGGAACACCGATGGATTTAACTCCATTAAAAGTCTGACACTCTTTGCTGCACCCAGAGCAAGAGAATTTTCGTCGTCCGATCGTCCGGTAACCGTCCGGACCGAGCCCAAGACGTTGACGGCACGTATTGTTCTACGCGCGCCTCAAAGACCTGACAGCAAACCGTAAGGGCCCAGCAAGGTCGAAGCCTACTGGGGCCAAGGGTCTGTTTTTGAAAGGAAGATTCGGGTCCCTATAGATTTAAGTTTCTGTGACATTGTTACTATTTAAGGTATGAAAGGCAACGAAGGAACAGGGCTGGGTTTTTAATCAGTAAAAGTCTGACACTATCTCCTGCTCCGCCCAAGAGTGGGGGATGTCATAGGATGATTTTTCCACCAAAAAAAAGAGCAAGAGAATTTATACGATTAATTCGTACGTAAAAAAAAAGCACACACCAAGTCTTTTAAGCGTGGCTATCTAAAATTATTATGGACTAGCTTCTGCCAGCGACTTCGTCCGCGGATCCTGTTACTTATGCCAGCGACAACGGGGTCGTCAAAATCAAAGATCTGAAACGTCTGATGTCGAATTCTAAGAGCCCGGGGACTGGAAAACAAAGTGATGCGCGAGACGATTCGAGACGTTCCAGATCTCTCCCTTCCACTTACGCGCGTGACAGTGTGCACACACCTGAGATATGGTGCCAATGTCTCCGTGTTCGATGTAATTAATAAATGGGTTATAGGAAAACGCGCTCCTTTCTTTATTCCCAAAAAGTGTTCCCATAGCCTGATCTAGCTCGACGCCAACGCCATTTACAAAACGTTTAGAAAACGGAAACTACATATTATTTAACCAAATATTATAGTATCTTAGCCATGTGCAGCGCCCCTTAGTGAACTCCACAGCGGGTGACGTAACCTACGACCAACTTATTATTTGCGGTTGGTACAGTAATCGGGTCTAGGGATCGAACCGCAAAATTAAGTTTGTTTTTATTGTATATACTTTTCCGGGATAAAAAGTAGTGGTGCCCAGGATATAAAAAAATAACTATACAAAGTTTCATCGTAATCGGACCAGTAGTTTTTGCGTGATGTCTGAACAGACAGACAGACAAAAAAAAATTTAATCACATTTTTGGGTTCGGTGTCGGTCTAGTAACACCCCCTGCCGTTTTTTTTTTTTTATATTTTCAATGTACAGAATTTTCACTTCTACAGATTTATTATAAGTATAAGTAGGTACCTAAACTACGTCTAATAGAATGAAATAACCTTTTTGATACCTAGGTACTTACCTATTTAAAACTACAGCTAAATAAATAAAAAAAAAAGTTTAATTTATAATTAAGCTAATACTAAGAAATATTTAAACACTACCAAAATAACTAATAGGTACCTATTTTATAAAATAACAACCAAAGAAATCTAAAAATAAATTATTAAACGTAGACTAAAAGTCGCGCTGATAAGCACGGTTTGTTAAAATCAATTATTGTCTGTTAATAAGGTCGAACACTCTGAACGTCTGTCGCCGCGAGCCGCGTCGAGCGCGGCGACCGTTACACAAAAATAATCCTTATAGCATGATTCAGTATTCACGCGCGATGGTTTATTAGCGTATTTCATGTATAACTTTGGTGTTTCTATACCGATTTCTATGATTCTTTTTTTATTGAATAGATAATAATGTTAACTTTTCTTAATAAGGGATGAGTGAGAGTGTTATAAACGTAAGAGTAGACAAAAATAAACAGAAAGCTCCGAACTGCTAAGCTATCGGGAGTTACACGTGTTATTGTGAGTCAACCATAAAAGATAGACATGTACTGTCGTGGGATATTTTTTATATAATTTTAAGGAGAACATTTCCGTTATACATGATTTCTGTGTAGCTTTAACCATTAAGGCTGCAAACGCGACGGAAGCTTAAAAAATGGAGTAATTTCTCCCGTTTTTCCAACATTTCCCTTCACTGCTCTGCACCTATTGATCGTAGCGTGATGAAAAGTATACTATAACCTGCCCAGGAGTATGAAGAATGATTGTACCAAGTTTCGTTAAAATCCATAGAGTAGTTTTTGTTTCTATAAAGAACATACAGACAGACAGACAGACAGACAGACAGACAGACAGACAGACAAAAATTTTACTGTTTGCATTTTTGGCATCAGTATCGATCACTAATCACCCCCTGATAGTTATTTTGGAAATATATTTCATGTACAGAATTGACCTCTCTATAGATTTATTATAAGTATAGATATAGATAGATTCAGTTTAGACGCAGTTTATTTATGAACGTGCACAAAGTTTTAGCTCAAACAGCAATTTATATTTCAGACCATTCATGTTTTGCTCAACGTTGGTACGAAAACATTTTATATTTAACTTATATTTCAAGCTTTTTCCACTGCTTGGAATGTTTGAGGCTAGGGAATGTTTAGGTATTTTTTTTATACGAGTATTTATTACGGCAAAATTTTAACAACATTGAGAATATTTTTATTCTGAGTACTAGTAATTTTTCTGCAGGGATGCAAAGATTCTTCGTCGAGGATAGAAAACTCATCCATAAACGTAGGTATGCTGGCGCAATTCTGATATAAAATCAAAATTGCTTTGCTGAGTAGCACTTTTTGACAACTAAAATAACTGGTGCTACTGAGCATGACGATCGATTCGGGGTCGAAAGAATAGTTACTGGCTTTTTTTAAATTTACTATTCTCATTAGCAGTTCCGAGTTAGGATGTTGATTGCAATAAATTTGCCTAGGGAGCAAGCATGACAATAGCATAAAATAATAAATAATGTTCCCACTGTTGGGACTCAGGCCTCCTTTCTAGTAAAGGAACCCAACCCCTGTTTTAGGTGCTGCCCCACGCGGCCTCACACGGGTCCCACGCGGCCCCACGCGGTGACCCACGCGGGCTTAGGAAACGTTTATTGTGTATCAAATCTCTTCGATTTTTCGGTTCTAGGGCATGCCGGTTTCATCACGTTTTACTTTACCATTGCCTATTAATTGGAACTTGAAAAGATATGGTTTTTGGGGATATTCAAGGTATACTTTTGGCATACCATTTAAGCGTAATATTATGTTGTATTTTAATCTATACATCTACGAATCATAGAGCGATTTATGTAACTCCTGTAGGTACTCGACCTCCAAGCTGCGGGATTGTTTGAAAGAGTTATTATGGCCCTGGAAAGCGAAGGGCAACTGAAAGATCAACGGATAGATTTTAGTCAGTAATATTGTGACACTTTTTCTAAAAAAATGTAAGAGCTCAACCTATCTATCAGTATGTTCCAGCTCATATCTATATTTACACATTTTTTTCTTTAATTCTGTTCTATCAAACCGTCACGCAATCACTGACTTCCTCTTCTATTTGACATAGTGATGACCCTAGAGTTACATGAATCGCTCTGTCGGACATGAAAAGGCCCCATAGCTGTTTTATAAATCATTTGGTTTACGTGCCATAGAAAATATTTACAGGAATCATAACAGTCGGAAAGCAAACAGCAAAAAATGTTGGTAAACTTCACTCATAAAAAATATTTTATATGAACCCATAAAAAGTTGTAAAACTTTCAAGGTAAATAAAAGGTATTTGACGAAGAGACTGGTCATTTCATTTCACTGGGTTTATCACTAGAAAGACGGAAGCAGTCATTTGACTGCAATTTGAATTTAAATTTTGAATAACTCAAAAACTATTTGACTTAATTCATGAATCCCCAAGCGACCACCGGTGGCCACGCATCTATTGTCTTACTATTGTGTCTCTAATTGACGGTATCTGAAGGGTTAATGTACTGAGACTTTGTGACTTTTATTAATATTACTAGTTAAATGAAACTATGTATGAAAATAACTCTCGTCTCTTTTGTTTATTGTTTAAAATCTTGATATACCGACAAAGACGGCGGCAGTCATTTGACGGTTGATATCGGATAAGTATTTTATTTGTAATATGAGAAGGTAGAATACGAAATAATGTGCGCTTTGTCTATTGTTTGGAGTATGCAAGTCAAATGAGTCAGTATAGTTACGACTGCCTATCAATTTTGTCAGAATTATTGTAAGTGATTCGTGAAAAATGTCTCGAAGCCTTCAAAATGAAGAAATACTTTCAATGTTGCAAAATATTTGTGAAGATGAATCGGATTGTGGCTCTGAAAGTGAAGAGCGCGGTAGTGAGGATGATAATGTAGCATTTATCAGTTCGAGTTTCTCTACGGATGAAAGTGACCTGGAAGATCAGATACTTCTAGCAACTTTACGAACCGTTGACAGGTTGAGTTCTCGTGGCCGCGGTCGTAGCCGTGCTCGTGGTCGAGGCCGTGGTAGGAGTCATTGTTTGGAAGATTCTGAGCTTCAAAGAAAAACCCAGATACTGTGACTTTTTACAATGCTACCAAGATGATGTGATGTGGCTGACCAGATGGCAAAAAAATATAGTGTCAAAGCGGCATCTCGAATGTGGCCTGTACAGGTATTTTTCAATATTTTGGACCTAGCAGGGATAAATTCCTTCATTTTGTATAAGAAAATGTCAGGCACCAACATAAAACGAAGGAATTTCATACTAAGTTTAGCAAGTGAATTTAGCGGCAAAGTAGAAATTGAACCGAGACCCTCTGAAACCGAACTGTCGCCCGAAGAACCCACACCTTCTACTTCTCGGTCTTCTCTTCAAAATCCGGAAAGTCGGAAAAGGCTAGAATGCTATATACAACAGTGCAAAAATAAAACTAATAAAGTATGCGACTCTTGCAAAAAGCCACTTTGCGGCTCTTGTAACGTAAATAAAATGTTAAAATGTAAAAATTGTATGCAAATTAAATAAATAATTATATATACCCTGTTTTATTACTATAGTTACCAATTTTAGCACATAAATAAAAAAAAATATTAAATAAATTGGGGCAGTCATTTGACCGGTCGCCGTCTTTGTAGGTAGATTTTCCCGTCTTTCTAGTGTTATATCCAAATCCAGTGAAATTTCGCTTACTGCTTTTTTTGTTGTTTACCATAAGATAACTCGTTCTTATAGTTGCAAACGCATAATTCTTGACTTGACTTAATATCCTGTGTCCCTTAGATGGGGTAGAGGGCGTCCACAGTAATCCTCCATCGCGAACGGTCCTAAGCTTCACGCTTCACCTTGCTCCACGTCATTCCATTGCGCACCGCTTCTGCCGACACGGTGCGACGCCAGTTTTGACGGGGACGGCCGCGCTTTTTTTTTCCTTGCGGATTCCGGACCGACACTTGCTTGGGTATTTGATCGGAATTCCTTCGTAGCGTGTGGCCAATCCATCTCCACTTGCGATACTTGGTCTGGCGGTCGATCGGGCTTCCGTGGCATTTTTCCAACAGCTCTACGTTGGACATTGTCTCAGACCAGTAAATTCCGAGGATGCGACGCAGACAGCGGTTGACGAAAACTTGGATTTGGCGTGAGATGTCCTTTGTGATCTTTCACGTTTCGCACCCGTAGAGCAGCACAGATTAGACCCGAAGATTTGATTGAACGCATCATTCTGCTGAGAGAAAATTGCTCGCACTCTCTTAGTAAACTCTTTCTAAAAAATATTCGTAATTATTTTTTTAGACCCCGCTATCTTTTTTATGGTATACCTAATTTAATTAAAATCGGTTTATTCATTTTTAAGTATATATAATAGATAGCATATAAAATACCATGAGATGTAAACGTAAGAACGTTTGCTTCAAGGCTATAAATTTACCAGTCAAACCAATAATAACAGATGGGAGTATAATTTTAATCTATTACTTGATTAAACATCATCACAGACCTTTTCAAACTTGTAAATCGGTTTAAACTTTTAAATAAATCAGAACCAACGATATTAATTTTCAATTTAGGGATAAAAATGCAAAATTAAATATAGGCTTGAATCCCTGGGAAATCCATGCGGCAGTCCATTTTACCATAAATAATTCGATGGCTTTAAAATTTTCGGTCGCTTTTGGCGTATAATTAAGTATGCTAAAATTGATGTTAATGGCTTCATTGTTGATTAATTTACACTAAAATAACACTGTATCCATTTTATCACCAAAGACGTCGACGGCGCGTATTGTTTCCACGCGTTCCTCGAAGAGTTGTCAGTAAACCGTAGGCCCAGCAGGGTCAAAGCCAGATTTGGCCCTGGTACGAAAGGTAACGAAGGGACGGAAGTGGGTTTTTAGTCAGTAAAAGTCTGACACTATCTCCCGCTCCGCCTGAAGGCGCGGCTTTTTTTTTCATTCTATCAAGTGTTGAAGACAAAGCAAAATTATATTGAAACAAATATTGTAGCGTAAGCAATTACAGGATTAAATATGATATGAAATTGTGATACAAATATTGATAATTTAACCGTGTAGAAAGGTCTATTAAATATTCTCTCGAACAATAAAATATTCAGCAGCAAGAATGAAAAATGTTTCGCGACCCCATAAATATTCATCGTACAGTCCAATTCACACAAAACTATAAGAGCTATAAATCTGAAGGTGCGTAAATAAACAAGCGGTTTCGAAACGGGAGTATGGCTTGAACACATAAAAGGTAAAACAAAGATTGGTCCGGTACATAATAAATAGTGACGCGAAGTCGGCCGGGTCGCAAGTACGTTGGCTCGCTCCCAAACAACGTGATATGTGGCCGCGCCTGTCCTCGCTCAGATTCAAATTGTTTTTCTCTGAAGATTTTCATTTGAAGAGTTCAGTATAATATCTTTGAAAATATGATGCTAATAACGCTTGGCTAGCCATGTGAGGTGGTGAGTTGTGTCTCTAGGCTTTGTTATTTTATCTAGCTGAAGCTTTTGTTCAATACCTTGTCATTTATCAGCTTAAGTTAGCAGTAAATGCTCTCCGCTCGCGCACTCGCTTGAGAACGACCCTCACGCCCAGCTCCCGGGATCCCAATCCTGATTTCCAGCTACCATACGCACAGGCTTGAGACGGCGAGCAATGGATAGCTCGCCGTTCGACCGCCTGGTAATCGTCAGGACCGAGCTCAAGTCGTTGACGGCGCGTAGTATTCTACGCGTGCCTCAAGGAGATGTCAGCAAACCGCAGGGGACCAGCAGGGTGAAAGGAAAACCCGGCTCTAGATTGAAAGGCAACGAAGGAACTAGGAGTGGGTATTAGTCAGTAAAAGTCTGACACTCCCCGTGACGTCATTAGATGAGTTCCCACCTAAAAAAAGTAATATACGTTGGCATCATGGATTATCAGAACACTTTCGATAGTTCTAGTACGCAGTGCATACACTCGGGTGCCTTATTCATACTTGCAATTTTGTATGCACATTTTTTTTTAATTTCACGGAACCATTGAGTGGTTGAACGATTGAGTGTTGCGCTGCGTGTTACGTCGATTCCCGCACGGAATAAGTATTTGTATGGCCAACAGATACATGGTATGGGACTAGGTTTTTGCAAGTTTATAAGTAAATTTGTAAACACACTTACGACACAGAAGTTATTGAGAGTGTGTTTGCAAGGTTCCATAAAAAAAGTGTCGAACTATTTTTCACTGATGTTTTATATAATTAAATTATGCAATCAATTGATTTTGCTGGGAAAAACTCAAACGAACGTCTTAGCTTTTCCGAGTCAAAGGTTAATACTAATTGGAAATCTCGAAACGCAGCAAAATTAACTTAAAATGGCAGCACTTTTCTTGTTCGTCTTCGCTTAGCTTATCAAACTATTTGGTCCTTTAGTTAGCCAGTAGTGTAATTAAATGAATGGAGTTGTTAGATATATAGGTACAACACCAAACTGTATACCCCGGTTTTGTTATCATATGTTTTTTGGATTGGAAGGAATTTTAGAAAAGTTTCCACGTCAAAAAACTAGCGTTGTTTTCTTTTACGTTGATATCTTTTTAACAATATATCAAGATACTAGCTTCTGCTAGCGACTTTGCCCGCGTGAATATAGGTTTTTTCATACAAACTTTGGAACCTCGTGTCGTCCCATTAGGGGGTGAATTTTAGAAAATCCTCTCTTAGTACTCGATTACGTCGTAAAAGTGATAAATGATATTTATTTTTGCAAATAGGTTTAAAAAACACTTTTACATGTCAATTTTTTTTTTTCGTAATTTTAACCTTGATGAGGCCGGAAAGGAAAGGAAAGGATATCTTGTGCAAAATTTTACACTTCTAGTCCCCGTAATTATAACTGTGCGTTGATATGTCCATCAGTCAATTTTCCTTATATTTTTACACCATCCAAATAGGCCCAGAATAACACATGGTTTTCGTACTTCACAATCCTAAATTTTGCCTCTTTCTTAAACCCAAGAGTTTATTTACTAAGTTTAGCCAGCCTAAGTAAGGCAAGTTATTTGCATGATCAGGAAATTAAAGCAAATGTGTCGCTAAACAAGTTTCAGCAAATGTCTTGTGAAAGCCTTTAGAACGGAAAACGAGTGACAATAGGAGCTCAGTAGTTACACAGAATGTTATTCGCAAGTTAAGTTGTTTTTGTTTCAATACGAGTAGAATTAAGAGTAGATTTGGAAAATGTTTGGTCGTTTTCTTTGGGTTTGTTTTTAAGTTTTATCTTAAAGACTAGTTTTAGGTCTTTAAGATAAATCTTTAGCCTTTTTATGATCTTGCTTGATGTGTTGGTCATCTGAATGATCTCAAAGAAATGTCAGCATGATTAACGATGCCAGTCAGAGCTCTGGGATTGTAAGAAAAAATCACTGCATTCCACTCAGAGTGGAAGAAGTAGTTTAATAATTTTCGATAGGGACGCAGGGATTTTCTGAAAACACACACTACACCACATCTTAGATCGCAAAGGGCAACTGAAGGACTCATGTTGTAGTTTTAGTCATTATATGTCTGACATACTCTCGTTCCTCTACCTAATAATTCTGATGACTTGTTACTTCTGTATTCTCAAAATTAAATAACGAGATTGTAGGTATTAGGTAACGTTTTTAAGTCTGTATCTTTTTTAGTATTTTAAGATAAACATTATTATAAAATATTCTAACACTCGAGAAAGAAATCACCCTATCCTAGTGACATATATTGCTTCCCCATCTAAATATCTCGTTCCATTGAAAAATACTTAACGCAAGCACCTAACTTTTAAGACCTCGAAATAATGTTCCCATTTCAAAGAAAGTGTAGGCGAATGCGTATGAAGCATCCCCTTGAGCTTAAAACATTTTTATCGGTAACACTCGCCATACGACTCCTTGCTGGCACAATATTAAACTTTATTCCTATAAGCCAGGGTTGGTTTTAGTTTGGCTGTAATTATGTAGATCGATTGGACACAAGTGGGCCGTACGAGACATGTATTGCGGCTCTCGATACAAACAGTTTAATGCAAAGTGCTGCAGATAAGTAGTGATATAGGTTTTTAGATATCAGACCTATATTAGAGAGATCAACGATTGTAATAAGTGTTTTTGATTTAGTTTACTTAGGGGTAAAATTTTATTAGCCATTAAAATAAGGGTTTATGCAAATACTTTCGGTAAGGTCTTCAAATAAAAGTCGCTTTAATTTGTATTATTTTGTGTCTTTTATAGTACCTTCTTTAATCAAAATGGACTTATAAGGTTTTTGACTCAAAATATAGTTTCCTGCTACTCGATATTATATTATAATAATCAGCTAAATAAATATTCCCATTACTAGGACTCGGGCCTTCTCTTTAGGAAAAGAAATCGAATCTTCAAAATCAAAGTTTAAGACTCGGGCCCAGTGCGGGTCGAAATAAAACTCCTTCATCTTTCTCCTATGTAAACACACGTCTTTGGTTTTTTTTTATTTAAAGACATCTGTTTTCAGAGACGTGGTGACAAAATAAATTACACAAGATAATGGCACCTGCCTGGGTTTCAACCCACGACTACTGTTCATAAGCTGAGACCGATACCTCTTGGCCACCATGGTTACTCGTTATTAGGAAATTAATAATATCTACCTAAACATAAACAGAGATATGAAATCATCACTATCTCCTAACTTGTTCAGCGGAGTTACATTTAGATAATAATGTTAAGTAGCATTAAAAAATACATTTTGTTATTTTACAGAACTCAAAAAACAAAATAAATCAATAAATAAAACGTCTGCCGCCCAGGTATCCTTGAAACTTTAAAAAGCACTTGAAAATATCCTTGGAACATAGAAGTCGCAAAGCATACGTCTTACTAGCAAAATGCTATCGACGGTAAGAGCAAATAAGTCACCGGTGACTCCAACATTTCAGGTTTTACTCAGCCACTGAATAACTTAGTAACAACTGCAGGAGCAATAACTTCGTACGTCAATTTGGAAATAGTGCTGAGTTTTATATTCTAAAGTTAAGGAAAATTAAAGTGTAGCTTTCTTTTTTTAGCAGACTGTGTGAGAAAAGGATAGTGACAGTTTTAGTGCTGTCAAATACAAGAATAATGATCCAGCAAGCTGAACGGGTCTTTGGACCGAAGACCTGAAGAAGACTGCGAGAGCTCGATGAATGCGAGGAACATAGGACCGGTGTAGCAACGCTTGAGTGAGGCCCAATTTTAGCTGAGAATTTCTTTCGGTTGAAATGATGATGTTGACCTTAAGTGGGAATTGTAAACCTCCTCAATTGAGTCAAGGCGTCAGAGAACCTCTTGCCTAGATATGCTTTATCATTTCTAACGTGAAAAATGTTAAACAAACTCCGCACTCAGGTTTACCGCAACAAAGACAATCTTCACAGAAGCGGGCGGTTTCAATCTTCAGTGCATCTCTCCGCAGACCCTGGTATTCCTACCTCCATTCGCCACAAGCTCAAGCAAGTTTCTTAAAGATCAGATGACAGCGTTAGCGTTAATGATGTCATTACATTTCTAACGCTCTTAAATTCGATATTTCGTTAATACTTAAAGATATAGACTAAGATATGCATTAAGATTTTTTTCACAAGGTAAATAGTAATCGCGCAAAATTTTCAATTTTAAGTTTAAGCAAACATGGGTACAGTTGTCGTCAACGCCAGCATGTTTAAGCGTGTCTTTAATGGGGTAACACATAAAGTTCATTTAGACCTCAACATAACCCTCAGAAAACGTTTTCTAAATCCGTCGCATTGTCCGGAATTACACCTAATTTACATTAAACGTTGGTTCGCACGATCAGTTGCAAGCCAAACGCTTTCGAATGCGGATGCCTGCATGTTATCGTTGCGGTTTCAGTGTGTCCAATGGAAGAACTTGCTATGTTCAAATATAGATGTAAGCCCCTATTCACACGTTAAGCCTTTAGTACCGTTTCTGTGCATAAAGTTCCAGTGGAAACTTTCACAAGGAACGAATTTCAATTCGGGAAACCGGTAGTCAATCCGTTCTTTGACTACCGGTTTCCCAGCATATATACCTGTGAAAAAAGATTTGTGTCAATTTTCAATACTAGGTAAATTCTACACCTTAAAAAGAATATTATGATAGTTGGATTTCAACAAATCTCAGTGCTGACTCAACGGTTGATGATTTAACAACGTGGTTTTATTTAGTGATTAATTTAGAGGTTGCACATTTGGGTATAGGGTTCCTCGAAGTGTTGCCACAATGAACGGTCCTGTGCGTGTCGCATCCAAGCCATTTATGCTACTCACATCAGTCATCGGTCCACCATGTGGAAGGCCGTCTTTCAGAACATTTCAGCCCCACCGACCATTTTTTCTGCAAGCAACGTACCCCGCTCACTGCCACTTAAGTATGGCGATTCTTTGAGTTACGTCGATAACATTAGTATTCCTGCGGATATCTTCATTACTGATGCGATCGCATAAGGAAACCCTGAGCCTAACCTTTTCCATTGCCCTTTGTGTGAATTTAAGCCTTCTGTTGAGGTACATTGTAATCGTCATTCTTTATTGTAATGTCCTATTCTAAGACATGGTCTACCCATGTGCCAAATTTCAACCATTTCAGCATCATCGTTTCTTCCAGCCCTGTCCCAACTTACTTGGCATGAGTGCAACGCGTTCTATTCTTCTATTCTATCCTGCCAGCCGACACGCTATCACTGAGCGTAAAAGTATAATAAACTTACACACGAACACAAATACATACATACGACCTTTCGTTTTTATAATGTTCGTGTGTGTGATTGTATAGGAAATGGTAATGCTAGGCGTTATCTACCAGCCAACCGCAGGATAGACTGTATGAATTTGGAATAAAAGCAGGGTAGTCAGTATTGTACTCTCAGTAATTGGAATAGAACATTAGTAGAAGGCTAAATGAATGAGGCAGCGTTATTTGCATCACTCAAAATTACCTCCTACTGCTCTAGAATTTTAATTAATTAATTTAACCAGAAGTGTGAAGCTCCCATATTATATAAAGCCAAGTGAAACTCGGTTACCACATTCTAGCGATTCACTTCCAGCGGTTCAAAATACGTAGGATTTCCGTCCGTCTAGTTTCAACCAAACCGTTTGGTCATGGTCTATACTCTCAAGTGACATGCGTTTTGCGACAGGAACTGTAGAGAAAATAAATGAATGAAGTAGCTTAAACTGTGGCACGAGTCTCCGCAAAGTGGCTTATGGAGAACGGCAAGGCAAATATTAAGCTTGAACAACTTAAGTCTGACACATACGGGGACCACGCTTGATTTGTACGTAGAACGACGTCGCGTGGCTTCACGTGGCTTGTATCAAGTGCAAGGGCGGATCCAGCTTTGGCGTCAGGGGGAGGTCATATAGTAGTGCTCAAGTCACACGAACTTATTATTTAATTTTTATAATAATAAATACAGGTGAAAAGTAGATATTTTATTAATGTATGTAAGTATTATATTTAATTAATTAAATATTCAAGGTACTTCAATAAAATCTATATTGTGCCAAAAAAATATTACAACATTACGGTGGTCCACCTACGTCCTGTACCTAGCCTAGGGGGGGTTATGACCCCCATGACTCCCCCCCTGAATCCGCCCTTGATCAAGAGTAGCTCTACAAGTCTAGTTTCATATAAAATGCCCTGCGTGTAAGGCACACGTGTGCGCAGTGTAGTTCTTACCTTTCCCAAGAATTTCTAACGTAACAGGAACAGAGTACGGTAGTAATCAACGAGTCAATCGAGTCACTTTCACACACAATCAAATTTCCAAATGTGTCACAACGTATGTCAAAGTCGATTCTGTCCCTCGGAGTCAAGTTGATTTCTATGAATCGATAACTTCAATTGGAAGTAACGGCATGGCATGAAGGAGAGCATGTGTATCGGTTAATACAGAAACCCCGCGTCACCAGTCGCATCATCTGAGGTCATGTAGAGCAATTCATTTTTTTGCGTTGTGAAATCTTCACGTTCTGGGTGAAGTGAGAAGGAGTTTGAAAGGTGATATTGAGCGGTGGTGGCCGAGTGGTAACGGCTCGGATTTACGAGTTATACTAGCCAGGCGTATTACTTTGTGTAATTTATTTCATCACCACTGAAGAAAAACAACGTGAGGATACCGGCATGTCCTAAAAACAAAAATTCGACATCCATCAAACTACACTATGCTCGCGCGGTGGATTACGGCCGATTCCCTCTCCTAGAGAGGAGACCTGAGTCCCAACAGTGGGAACATTAAGGCTGACTATGCTATGCTGTGCTAATCTAGTAGTCTTCCTTCAATTACGTGTTGTATGTCAGGGCCTGAGCAACTCTTTCAAACAATCCCGCAGCATGCACAGAGCCTTAGTTTCAAAGCACTTGTTTGGTGCCATATTGTTTTCTCGCACATACAACATTCACATACGAAGTACCTACAGTTCAGGTGAAGCTAGTGAAACAGCTATGTGTTTGAATATGCAAATCCCGAAGCGCAACGTCAGTTACGATGACTGTTCGATATGTCTGGATACGTTATCAAGGAATATAAATGCGAATTTTAGTGCTGCGTTGGTAAATCGATTGGCTGGTTGGCTGGGTCCTGAATTGGATTCCTAAGGATTTAGTTAAGGGTTCTGGGCAAATTTTAGTTGGCCAATCCTATTCCTACTATTTTCCTAATCATAGTTATAAGATGAAAACCACCAAGATGTCATAATCACATGTGCAACAAGGCCCTTTAATTTTGTTTTCTTTGATATAGAGGCGAAAGTTTGTGAGTTTGAATATGTTTTACTCTTTAAAGCGGTCACATAACATATAATCACTACCCACTAGATCAACAGGCCAGTCAAAATATAACTATCAGAAGAGTAAAATTCAAAACCCAGTTCGGGTGTTTGTTAATAATATCAGTGGTTAAATGGATGTCAATGTTCGAAATACGCCTATGGCTAGATTAGGACATTCAAATTGGCAAAAGTTAATTTAATGTTCCATTCAGCAATGCGAACTAATGATCTATGCTAATTAGAATTTTAGCCGATCCAAAGTTTTTGCTTGAAATTAAGTATAAACAGGAAATCTTTGAATCATTACGATTTGCTGTGTCAGTTTAAAATTTTGTTACGTGAAAAGAGGGTTTCATTCCATGGGCCATGCTTGAAAGTGAGCACATAATTAATAATACCTATCCTATATATAATTAAGGTGTTTTTAATTTGTTTTTTAATAAATATCTCAAAAAAAAAAAAACAATGAAGACGGTTTCAAAAATTGTATAGAAGGTCCGTATTTCTTGGATTAATAATATTGTTTAGTGCAAAATCAAACTAAAATGTATAATAAACTATTCTCAAACAAAATATGACTTAAGGAGTGTCAAAGTTTTTATAAAAACTGTTGTGAATGACGTCGTAGGTAAAGGCTAACAGGATATTAATTTTCGACTTTGGCGTAGACAAAACAACTGTTAGAAGCTAATAAACCTATAAAAGTGTTTTTGCCATATTAAAGAATACATAACTGTGATCTTACAAACACATGCTAACTCGTATACCATCATTAACATACACCATCTAATATAAACGAGTCATTATCATGTTTTCGCAGATTGCCTTAATCTTTCCTTTATTTAATCCACCAACTCGCCATTTTCGTGATACTTAAGATAAAATCGTGAACGCTTCCCGTTCCTTAAGGTGATGCATCACGACACACATTTTAACTGTTTTTCATACTACCGCTCATAACTGACTATGACGTTATTACACATTTTTCATTAGATATTTTAGAAACGCAGTATCTTGTGGATATTATCTAGGCTTCTATTGAAATCAATTTCTAAATTTGTGTAAATCTAATCCAGTAAAGACCTCTGGAAATATCCAATTTTTTGTGAACTTTGACACTTCATAATTTGCCTAAAAATTAAAAAAGTTAAAAAATTCAAACTATTAAAGCCTTGCAAATTTTATTAAAATTCTAAATAACGAAAACTTTTTTCAAAAACTTTTAAGGGTTTAAAAAAAAACAGCTATTTCCTGGAGCAAGTTTTGTGAAATATTCGAGTAAATCTTGGAACTACCGAATACTAACAAAGTTTTTCAGGCGTTATCTCTCTTTTTTCGTTGCCTTTTCATCAAACTTTGCGTTGGATTGCATTAGATGAAGTAACAAGCTTTTAAATCATTTTCGATGTTTACGATAGGCGAGTGGAACCTCTTAACTCTCATATTTAAAGGTTCCGTGCTACTGCAGATGTTTCAGGTCACAGACCTTTAAAGCGTAGGTCTTGGCTTTCGCAAAATTTCGTCCGTTCATGCTGATTAACATGTTCTTATTTGGCCCAATTTTCGCAGAGGCTCGTTATAGCGTTTTCTCCTTATTAGATTTCATATTGACCTTAATAAGACTAACCTATTTTCTGTTTATGATGTTGCAAAATTACGCTTCAAAATAATATTTTTGATCAAACAGTATTTTCACGCAATTTTCATGAAAGTTAAAGCTAAACTAAATTCATCGAATTCAAAACACACATAAAGAAAGTCCACAAATTACTTTCATCGATATTAAATTTTCATGAAGATTAAAAAATGTAGATTTTAAAAACATATTAAAGAATTTAAGTAAAGACGTTTCTTAGAATCAATATTCAGTGGTTCCTAAATAATTCAATTAACTATTGCAATAAGCGGCTCGCTCTTATGCAATAAAAAGCGAAGTGGTGCGGAAATTTCTCTAACAATGCATTTACATCGAACACTGCAAATCCCAATAGCTTTTCTTTAAATTCACATCCAAGATCCTATGATTGTAGTGAAACACATTCTTTTCTTAGCCAACTCAACGTCGAAACAACGCTCCTTTTATCTTTTCTAATTTCCGATGTTGTTTTTTTCTTTATCTCTTGTAGTTTTACCTACTTTCGCTATCTTTTGTTCCATTTTGTGATAATCTGGGACCAGACAAGGTTAAAATAAAATGAATGTTGGGATCCGCCTTTTAGTTGAGCTAATCGGTAAAGTGGCTTACTATCATGCTCTTTGACAGTGTTTTTGATCAATAATAAGGGTGTTTTACTTCACCTTTGTATAAATCGGCTTTTGGATGAACTTGAGCAAATGATTTACTCAGTTTTAGTACTGCCAACTACACATAATTTTATAGTATAAGTAATCTATGCATACAATATTATCTGCGTATATTCGCTTTACAATATACCCAACCCATTCTGTTTCCAGGCAAGCATTCTGAAGGCTTATAGTAATTGCCCCGCTTGGAGTAAATTCTCAGAGAAATTGCAGGCATGCTCCATCATTCTGTTCACACGTAGCCTATTATTAAGCAAGTCAAACTGGAGCACGATATAGGCCCTTACCTCTGAAGTTTCGTTAATTAATATTCAACAAACAACGTAAGCTATTTCTCTAATTTGCCTCACGTTTCACACAAACTCACTTGACCTGAACTGTAACTATTAAGTAACATACTCAAGAAACGGGGAAGTGGGAGTATACGTAGATGTTCAATTAGTGAAATTATGTTTACCAAAGCCAGGCTTCTGTGGAGATTGGTTTAAATTTTCATAGAACGAAGGCAATTGAAATGGATGACACCGTTAGTTTTCGTCTATTGGCGGCAAATTGAATTTGTGCGCTATCTTGACATCTAGAGCAATTTGCTCAGAATTAGGAGTCGTTTCCAAGATGGTAGCTATGTTTAGATTTGCATCCTTGACTGTGTTAGAATTAAATATGGGATTAGTTTGCTGTTGGTTTGGAGTTTTATCTTTATTAGTATCTGCTGTAGGTGCTTAGTGGTACGACCGACGATTACATTGTTCTGAACAGTCGTTTCTGTTGTATTTTATTTCTTTTAGCTTACAACAAAGTTTATGAAATATTGTCTATTTTATACAATATGTAACATAAAAAATGCATGTTAGAGTTGGCTACCGAATTCATTTCAGTTGTTTTAAAATAGCATTTTTTGTCTTTAAGTTTTTTTTTTGTGATAAAAACGTCTCCTATTTTGATAAAATATTAGTAAATATAGATTACATCGCCAGTATGTTTGTGTGTGCGTATGGAGATACCGGTACGTTTTCCATCATATTTGCCATACTATTA
Source organism: Mythimna lalbum (assembly GCA_949319445.1). Taxonomy (NCBI): domain Eukaryota; kingdom Metazoa; phylum Arthropoda; class Insecta; order Lepidoptera; family Noctuidae; genus Mythimna; species Mythimna lalbum. The sequence continues at coordinate 10,129,252 of OX439354.1, read as the reverse complement.
GAATAAACATTTTCTTAAAATAAAACACTACTTATATGTTTATTCAAGTAAAAAAGTGCTTGAATCTATCTGAAATACAATCATACTCCTTCTCTGTCAAATCCATCCGAAGGTTGTCTGCAAAAATCGCTATTAGCTTTGTGACACCCCATTAATTTTAAGTTTCACACGTAATTTTTATTTTTGGTGGCCAATAAAAAAAAATTCTATCGTCTATCTATATGTAACTTAGTTTTCTAATTGGGGTGCATTATTCCAGTTACATGTTTGTATATTTATACTTGAATATCGGGTTGAATATTGAATAACTCCACATCTTTAATACTATATATATGTAGTATAACCTTTCAATCTTTTCTAATCTTACATTATTTTGTTCCAGATGTTGCAAAGAGCGGGTAACCCAATAATTGGAAGGCAACTCCTAAAAGTTTTCTAACGAAGACCGACATGTTCATCAGTCAACGGAAATGTCTTTTGTTTTTGTTAGTTTCCATTTTCTTTTCTTTAGTTTCGTTAAAATAAGAAAGGTTTTCTTGTAAACATGATTTATCTATTTTCAGAATTCCCATCTCAACCTTTATACAATTATTAAATTTTGTAATGAAGTATTTTGTTAAATTAATTTGGATACTATTTTGTTAATTATTTACGTTTTACTTGTTTAATGATTTGGACGAAATTGGCACGCGGGTTGACAACATTTTTATATCCGTTTTTGGCGCGACAAGTGTTTTTTGCGCGCTTAAGGTCTATAACCCGTGAACATCAGACCGGAATTAAATGCTAGAACCAAAAAATACAACATCCACCAACTTGCACTACGCTCGCGTGGTGCATTACAGCCCCTTTCCCTTTCCAAGAGTGGAGGCTTGATTTCTAGCAGTGCAAGTGGCATCATTATAAGACTGATTATCCTTATGATTTATCCTTAGCTGTTCTTTTCTGATGTTTCTCTGCACGATCTCAACCAGTTAATCATATCTCCAAAACTCAATGAACTTCATTGATTCGATACTGTTTTGGTGGTCATCATTGTTTTTATAGTAGCTGTATCTGAGAATGGTAAAACGTAATTGGGCAAGAAAAATATAGTGATTCTATTTGGTATCTTTAGCCTTTCCAGAATCTCTATTAAGCTAATAGAGATTCTGGACATTGAAAATCGCCTGAAAATTCCAAAATATCACTTTACGAATCCGACACGTAAGTCAACCTAGCAGAATTGCGTGCGATCCGTGATTACCGTGCGCATAGTCATCACCTTTCCACTTTTATTGGCATTCCAAGACCAAAATAGGTAAAGAAAGGATTCCTACGTCCTATATGGGGACACTAGGGGCTTACAATAAACAACACAGAAATACACTATAACCCACTATACTACACTATTAACTATATTAAAATATTAGTGCAAAGCAAGGGGCCAGTTTTTCTTATTTTGAGGACACGCGTCAAGTAATTTTTGATTAATTGAAATTTTCCGTTGAAATTTATAAATATAAAGAGGATAATGTGTCATGTGATATTAAATTATTATCTTAGCTAAATGATTTCTGTGTTCAACTTTTACGAAAACTGAAAACTCATAACAAGTTATTGACATTTACTTAGAAATAAATTTTCTGAATTGGTATTGAATTATTTCAGTCTATTTTCAGCTGTGCTCAGTCAAAAGTAAAAGTTTTAATGAAACTCTTAGTCATAAGAATTTTAAATAACATTTTGCATGCGTGTCCAATCTTAAAATTTATGGCCATAATTTCCAAAAGTTTTTAACACTTTATAGAAGTTAAGAAGAATGAATTCGAGAGGCATCAGTTGCTGCGCAAATTGAAAAGCATCCCAGATTTAAAGCCAATTTAACTTGGTTGACTATTCGCAGTTTTCAATGGTACGTTCTCGTTTCATTGGAGACAAGAGAGAGAAATTTTCAATTCCTGATCCGATTTTTATCGTAGCTTGTGGAATGATCTACGGCTGATGAGTTGGCAATCATAATTAGGACTGTTTTTTTTCTCTCTCGTCAGTCATTTCATGACGGCATGATTGAGTTCTTCCGGTATTTATTGAAGTGAAGTCGATTATCTTATCTCATTTATTTTTTATTTATTTCTTCGCACAACATCGTTAAGCCTGTTTTTCCCAATGGAATATTTACTTAAATTTCGCCGAAGCGTACGTCTACGTAATTATCTACGTAAGCTTACAAAAAAATCGAGTTTTGGCAATTCCACTTCTTAATAGCGTAATTATTAAAATAACTGTCTTATTTATATTCACAGTTTTGTCATCAATATTTTAATCAGTAACCTTTTTTTTAAAACTAGGATCGAAGAATTTTCTTATGAAAAAAATGAAACTCGCCAAAAAAAATAGCTTTGCCATTTAACGTGGCAATGCTGGAACAATAATCGGTAAATCCAAACAGTGTCCACTGTTTGGAACCGATTATTGTTTCAACTAAACAAACCAAAAAAAAAAAACTTATAAAAAAGGAAACAAATCTGGTTAAAAAAATGCAAAGTGGACTTAATAAATGAGTTTCCAATTTAAATGTTTTTACTGCACTATAGCTTTTGCGATATAGCATAGCAATAGTAGTTTAGCGTAGTGTTCATTATTTAAAGTAATTTAGGCTTCTAAATATTTACAACTCCCTTTTACGAAAACTCCTTAGTAATTTCTGTAATAATTAGAAATATTTGTAAAGTGTTTAAAATTTGTAGTCTTTTAGCGTAAATTACCAGTCGCTGTTTCCCTAAATAATGAGATAGCAAAGCAATTTCAATTAATCGAGCATCCCACGCTTATTTATTTAATTAAAATTTTAGAGTTTGTTGTATTAGGATACGCACTAACTTCAAAATAAACTATTTTCTATTTACAAAATGAATATAAATTAACAATTATAATTATTTATTACTATTAGCTAACATTTATTGTTTTATTTCAATGTCAATTATTGATTTTCGTTTTCAAAGGTTTTTATAAAATGACAAATTAAGTCTGCTATATCTATTAAAAAAAAAAAGCTGAATATTTCCAGTTTCTGAATCTAGCTTAGGTCATGCCTTGTCAGTCAGAGAATGAATTTGAGATCAAGCAATTATCACGCGAAATTTCAGATTTAGTATTTAGTTATAATTACAGGAGTTACAATTAAAACTGGAAAATGCTTGTCCATTTAGTTCTACAAATTGTTTCTTCAGAAACGACATAATAGGGCGAAGGAACTTGATAATAAGGGCGAGTATTCGAAAACTTAATATAATTTAGAACAAGTTTCCAATATAATATCTTAGAACTGATATTGGTACGTATGACAGTTACCACATTTCAGTTCATTTGTTCTAATTTAAGTTGCGTTGTTGGGCGACCGCCAAGCAATAAGTAGTTTCGACAAGCTTCCAACTAAGTTTATCGATGCTTCTCCAATTTATCCTTAGCAGAATTCAGACTACGGGTTTGTAATTACGGTGACATGTGAACAGGGAAGTGCAAACTTTGATATTTGTTGTAAATAACAAATATCAAAGTGTACACCTCCCTTTACTCGGATTATAACATTTATTGCATACAATATATAAAATTTACATATATATATAAAAAAACTTAAACTACTTACTTACTTATACTAAAAGCTAAATAAATACGTACCGTACATAATTAAAATTCACACAAATTACACTCAGGTGTCGAAGTACTCCTCCACATCTCTGTCATCCAGGAATGTGCCCAGAAGACTGGCAGCATTACCACGTTAGATGGCAATGCTAATTTTTTGAGCGAAGAACGAGCCAGGTCTCTGTTATTTTGTTTGTATTTTGTACTAGTTGACCCGGCGAACTTCGTACTGCCTAACAGTCAAGGTGAGATTATTTACTTCTTGAATACTTTAAAAATTCATATATTTTTCGATATAGTCAACCGATTCCAATGAAACAAAGCCTAACTATTAATATATGAAGTTACACGTAATTTTAATATATAAAAATTATCTTCATCGATTTGGTACATTTCACGTGTTGCGTTGAGGCGACGCTTGGGAGAGGACTATGTCCAACAGTCGACGTCTTTCGGCTGATATGATGATGATGACGTGATGCGCGCATAACTAAAAACTTCTGCAGATATATTGTAGGTATAGGTGTCATCTGTAAAGTAGTACAAGTTACTAACTCGTACTTGATGAACTTATCTATACTTCTATACTAATATTATAAAGAGGTAAAATTTGTAAGTTTGTAAGTTTGTATGTAGGGGGTAATCTCTGGAAGTACTGGTCCGATTGCTAAAATTTTTTCACAGATAGAAAGCTGCTTTATTCCTGAGTGACATAGGCTATATTTTATGTACCTATGCGGGCGAAGCCGCTGGCAAAAGCTAGTAACTGATAAACAACTACTTTAACCTTTCGGATGCCGTAATTAGAGATACAATGAAAAAGCCATTGTGTCCCGCATAGATCTGAGCTCCCTTAATACAACAGCTGCTTAATACAACGGGTTAAAATATTTTTGTACATAATCCAAAAAAGTTTCTTTGGAATAAGATTTTATTGTGGTTTCGTTTTTTTATAATAATAATAATAATATTCCACAACTATCACACAACGCCGTCTAGTCCCAAGCTAAGCAGAGCTTGTGTTATGGGTACTAGACAACTGATAAACATACTTATATATTTCTAAATACATACATATTATAGATAAATTATTATTATTATTTGCCTTTAATCCGGCTACGAGAATAATTACGAATTTTCATATCGTCGTTTCGTAGTTAGAGGCAGAAAAAGAGCAGCTTGTGGTCTTGAAAGGTATACGCAGAACAATCGAACCGACTAAAACACGGTACTTCTAAAACCAGGAACAAAACCTTTTTGTTTTTGATTTACGGTTCCAAAGTATGCCCAAGTATTTAAATCCCAAAAAGTGATAACAAATAGTCGAAGTTTGGCGTAGTACTCGACAAATTGTCCAAGTTTTCAACTATAAAACATGAACAGTGCTACGTAATTCAGGGTTTTAGATTTTGTTCATCCATTTCAAAAGCGTTTTGTTTAAACAAACTCTATGCGTTATTTGAAAAACTGTTTTTATTTTTATGTAGGTACTATTTAAAAGATACTGACGGGAATTAACCTGAAATATACATGCGGAAAAAATGTTAGTATTTATTTTTGTGAACTGCAATATTTTATGAAAGGATTAAGGATCGGTTAACACGGAAATTGGCAGTTTTACAACCCATACATTTTTAAGACCACCCATAAATAAGTCCAGATTAAAGTTTGAATTCAAATTCTGTAGAGCTAAATTATTATTATTATACTAGCAGATTTCATCACGCATGCGGGATTGCCCCATCGCGCACGCATCCCGCGTGCGTACGTGTTCCCCGCACTACAATAAATACTTGTATGAAAAGGACATTTGAGGGGGTTACGCTAGCGAAATAAATCCGCATGCGTGATGATGTCATCACGATTTCCGCATGGTATCAAAAACACTCTAAGTTACAATTATTACTAACCACTATAGATAATTGTTATTTGACTATATAAACAAGCTTTTAATGAAAAAAAATTTTTCATAGCAAGCTTTTATAGCTATATAATTAATACTCGTCAAGACGAATCATACGAGCCCAAACTCGATGGGGTTGTGTCGTTTAACTACCAAGTTCAGATCATCAGATTAGCTTCTTGTCATAATCATTTTATAGTGTCATCTGATTTACACATGCACGCAAAATTTCAGCTCAATCGGTAACCGGGAAGTGGGTCAAATTTAATTTACAAGATTTGATAACAGACAAACATCGGGACAGGTGAAACTAAATAAAAGCTTGTAAAAATTATAATCAAATTCATCTAGTCTTGGCCTTAAACGAATTTTGATCGTGGGCGGTAAATTCAACTAAAAAGTGTCGATACAAACAAAATATAACATATAAAGGTCGTTTAGTACGTTATAAACGTACCAGAGCTAAGTACACAATTTTGTACCGCAAACGTTTTCAGCGGGTTGTTTAGGAGTTGGCAAGAGTACAGGACTCCAGGCAATAAGTTGAACGTGGTCCCAAGTCAATAAGACCCACGTGGGTTTAGCAGATTGTGAATTTGTCGGTAAGCTTTTTCATTTAATTTAGGTCATGTTTCGTCAATCATTTTTTTCTGAGAAAATTCAATTTATATTTTTGTAAAGGATCTTATTTTGAATAATGTTTTATTCGGACACGAGATTTTCAATGAATTTTCATCCTCGCTGAAAATTGTTATCCTGTTGATCATCAACTGCTTCCAGGTAACGAAAATTTTCATGTCCGAAAAAGATATATCAATGACGGCTTTATGCTATAATTAAACTCTCAAATAATATACACGGCTTTACAAAATGAAAACCAGACACCTAAGGAAATTTACGTTCGAAGGTCGATTTACGTAGTCTGTATAATTATAACTGTGTTAGTTAACACGCATACAGTCAGTTCTGGCAATTTCGAAGTTATTTTTCGATAAAACCGATGTACCCATTCAAATAATAAGAAATGGTCGGTAATAAACACAAGAAGATTTTTTTTTAAATTTATATTTAAGTTAAATTAAAAATGGAAAACCTACGTCTTGCCATAATCACAGGTTACATATTTCTGGGCATGCTTTACACGATATTTTTAACTTTTTGTAAATTTCCTTCTCATTATTCTGCAATGATTCTTTTTAGCTCTCAGATGTTTTGTGGAGCGGACTGGACTGATCTTACTCGGCTTGTTAGAACATGCTTAATTGAGTTGGCCAATCTAAATGACGGATCCCAACTTCTTGTATGAAGGATTTCACATCGCCAGAACGGTGAGCACGGGCATAGTCAATCTTGGATCTTAGTGCAATGTGAAATGTTACCAACATAGATTTAAGTCTTATTTACTAACCACAAGTTGTATCTACTCTATATATATGTTAGTCTGTAAGGTATATATCTATGGGCCAAGATGCCTGATAATAAATGATTCATTGTTATTATTTTCTGAAAGTAAATTATCCTTCAAACGTAAAATTCGGAACTACTACTTGAAGTCCTCTCAACTTTAGTTCGGTCTTCGTCAGAATTGTTATTATTGAGTTATCGTAATGATTTGATAATTTTCATAGGATTTATTAGTTTATTAATATAGCGTATTTATGTATTTTATTATTAAAAATAACTTATTTTATATTTTTCCGTTTGTAGTATCTGTTATTTGTTTATTGTGCAAACCTACCACAGTGTTGTCTTTTTTTAACCCAAAGGTTGACTGGTAGAGAATGCCTTGTTGCATTAAGTCCGCCTATGTACCACTACTGTACATGAAGTTTAAATAAATAAATAAATTTTTATTATAGTCGTCCATAAAAATGGTATCTTCCCTAAGAAGAGTTTATATAAGTTGTACATATAAATTAGGACTTCTATCTTTATGTAGGTACTGGTATTTATGTTCCATTTTCTATGAAAACTAATGCATGTTTCGTCGAATTAACTGCTGCCCAAAACATAGCCGGAGCCTCGGTCAATATTTTCGTCCGGTTCGTTTTCTGGTCTCGCAGCAATCGCTAGCGTCAGCTCTCTCCTAATAAAAATATTCATTAAAAAACAATACTCTTAAGATGGTGGACCAAAATATGCCTTCAAAACTAAACTATTAATTTTTACTTATATCTTCTCATTTGATTGCTGTAACTGTCGCAAATAAGTTGGGATTTATGTTTCCTTAAAATAAGGAAGTAGCTCTTGTAATTGGTAAACAATTATTGAGTTTATTTTGAATAATCGATATGATTTTTAGAATAATTCAGTTTTAAAGTATAAAAGGTAAATAATTATTTCTCTAAGTGAGTTTGAAGGCCATTAAAAGTTTGTTAGAAAAAAAATATACAGCTATTTTTGCTTAAACAATTTCGCAGACGTAGCTTTACTAATCTGATGAAGTGAAATCGAGCGTTCGTTTATTATCTGAATATTTTGCTTCGGGTGCCAGTTTTCAAATTAGCGTGGCTCTTTTTTTTTTTCAAAGCAATTTCATCAACTGCATTAGGACAGAACTGACACCGTTATCCGTCTTGATTTGACGGAGCAAGCTTTTGTCATTCAATTTGCACTCTAAACTCCATTTTGTCGGAGTTTCGTACGATTCGTTGCTTATAATGCCTGGATTCTCTTGAAACGTACGCAGTCTTTTGAATATGAACTCAATGTCTCATGTCTTAAGATTTACTTAAAAGTGTACATGTGGGTGTCGTTCAATTTGTTATTTCTTTGGAGTATAGCAACTATTATTATTCAGAAAATGTTCTTCTTGAGACGTCTTTCGACGTTATTGTGTTGTTTAAAAATGTTTGTGCACAAAGAACTTAATTTAATTCAGTTAGGGGTCGATCTTAATAGATTTCTTTTTAATAAAAAGTGGACCATATTTAATTTTATCAAGACGGTAATTTAATTACGTATGTTTGATGTTCAATTTTCTTTTTAAAATTTTATAAAATAGACGAATATTTTAACGTATCAATTCAAAAACAAAAACAGAATGGTTTACTTTGGATAATATTATTAAAATATACTAATATTGTTAAGTAATAATTTAAATTATATTAAATATACCAATAGCAATACAAAATATTTAACCAGATTATATAATTTTATACAGATACGAATTTTAATACTAATTTTAGTACTCTTTCTCTCTTCTATCATTTAAAATTTTACTTTGCCTGACAGGGTTTATATTGTATTATTTTAATGTTGCAATAAAGATTTGAGGTACAATATTTCATATCTATAACGGAGGATCGATATTTGTGGGTCGCGACATCGGAAATAACACTCGCAAAACCTTTGATAACACTTTTAATTACACGTAACAAACACTCAGTACAAAATAATCAAGGATGCCTGAGATATGGCTTGATTAAGAATTTAGGAACGCGGGAAGTTTAGCGTGGAGTAACCAATGTCTACCCTGACCGCCGGACCGATTCAAAGTGCCCTCCAAATCAACGGACACCCGACACGTGGCCCTACCCCCATTGCCGGTTAGCCAATTTACCGGTCAACGTCAGTACCTGTCAATGTCGAATAATCGATTATACCTCCGGATCGACATTTGACTCGACTATTCGCTCAGTGTTGCTATTACTCCACGCTAACCATCCCCAAGTTAATACTTGACGTTCCCAAACGTAAGCTGTTCAATCTAACTACATAGTTCCTCCAGTGAAAGATAGGTGGCGCTGATCCAGACCGACTGCGTCAACGCTTCGACATCTATATTTTTATCAATATTGAAGAACATTAAACAAATTGCTGAATAAGACACTGGTTTTCTGGTTTTCGGAGTTGTTCATCTGCTAAACTTTTAATCGTAAGTTTTACTTTCATTGTGTTACCTTCTTTGTGAAAGTTAGCTCATTTTATTGAATCCATTAGAAGTTTCTTTTACTTTGTTCCTGTTGAAACTTGCTTTTATATAAATGACTACAGCTTCTGAAATTACTACAGTATCTTTTCGATCAGCCGTCTCTTCCTAGTTTTATACTTGGTAGACTTTTACAGATTACAATCCATCCGTATTCCGGCTTCTTCAGTTACTTTCAGTGGTCCAAGGCCACGGTAATTCTTTCGGACAATTACGAAGGTGCCTAAAATCCTGTATATACAGCAATACAGTTATTAGTTTCATGTCCAGGTATATACAACTAATTGTCTGTAAGTGGCACATTAGGTCCCTAGTCTAATTATATTAGTGCAAGTACCTACGTGGTAGCTATTTGTAGAAAAAATTACATTTCTATTTTTGCAAGGACAAGCAACATATTTTTTTATATCAGTACCCTGTTGTCGGGCACTGTATTCTGAAGTCTAAGTATCTGAAGGCGGCCGTTATCTTCCTCTTTTTCTTCTTTCTGCCCTTACTTCATATTATTATGAGTCAGCGCAACACGTTTTTTTCTTCCATTCTGTCCTGTCACCCGTCAAACTATCACTAAGTCTTTTTTTTTCCATATGTCCTCACACAATGTATCCATTTTTTCTTCTACCGTTCTAACATTAATTATTTTTTATCACAATTAATCGAAAACTAGACGAGTCACGCGTCAATCCCGTTTATTTATTTTTTCGTAAGTGTAAAGGAAAAATGTCGTTTGATGCACGTGAAATTTATCATTGCAGCAACGTTATGGAGACTAGCATAACGTTCCCGGCTCCACACAAAATTCCGCCTCGCCCACTGTACATAGTGATGTCGTTTTTTGTTTGTCTGTATATCTTATTTTTAAATTACTGCAAACTGGTTCAATTATGATATTGTAGACAAAAGAGGCTCTACAGGGATCGAATCCAATTATTTTGAAGTGGGATGAAAAGTTACATCGTCGACAGGCCTGTTGGTCTAGCGGTAAGTGGCCCTGACTGGTATGCCGGAGGTCGTGGGTTTGATTCCCACCCAGGACAAATGTTTATGTGATGAGCATGATAATTTTTTCTGTGTCTGGGTGTAATTTATCTATAATATGTATGTATTTAGAAATATATATGTATGTTTATCACCAGATCCCAGGAACATACACATCGAGCAGAAGTCCTCACAATATTAATGATTAATAATAAAAATATACGTGCAAGTGATCTACAATCTCACACATCAATCAAGCTAACACTACTGGTTGCTAGCAACCACATAATAATATGCACAACAGCTAGGTAAGTTCTAGCACCAAATACATTACCAGAATTACTCAATGATTGGAACGCATATGAACAGACAGACTGCCGATACGTGAGACATGTCGAAATGCGGTAGATAGATTGAGTGCCATCATAGAATTGCACCAGAGGAGAATAGCATTGCCGGAGGCATTAGTTTACGTTATTATCAAAGTCAAAGATTCGCATATATCTCGAGATAGGACCGAAATGGAGTGTTTGGTTTAGTATTAATATGACGCGTTAGCACCTTCAAATTAATATTTGATACAGGCACGTGTAATAGGTTAAATTTAGTGACAGGAATTCTGTTCCAGGCGATCAAGAGAGGCGAAGAGATAATAATTATTTTTTTAATCTAGTCTTACAGCTATTTTTAATGACACAAAACTCTGAGATATCCACAGAACAGAAGAATAGGATTCCTGTGTTCTGTGGAGATATCGCACAGAGTGCGTATAAATGACAGGTTTCTAATTTTGAGGAAAAACTGCGACAGGTTTATGAAAAATTTATATTTTTAATATAAAAAGTATTACTTACTAAAATTAATATAATACAAAAATATTCAAATGTATGATTTTATTCATATATTGAGAATGAGATGTGCTGAATTATGATGGGGGTATTATTATTACGTAATTGCGCTTTTGTACGTAAATCACAAAAAAAAAAGAAAAACTTAATTATGCGTAACTCTCAAAACGGTGAAGGAAAACATCGTGAGGAAACCGACATGTCCTAGAACCAAAACTTCGAAGACATGTGATATTCACCAACACGCACTGGGCCCGCGTGGTGTATTACGGTCCATTCCCTCTCCTAGAGAGGAGGCCTGAGTCCCAGCAGTGGGAACATTAAAAAGGCTGATAATGATGATGATGATATGCGTAAACAGCTGTAGCTTTCGTCAATGATGATTTTCCCCGTCGACAGAAAAAAAAAAAAAAAAAACAGCTGTAGCGAACGCTTAGAGAAAAAAAAATACAGTTCATTGATCGTAACAGTCTAAATGGTTCACTAAATCTCAAGTGTTCTGCAGTGTAGAGATAACTTTGAAGAAGCAGTCAGATAACTAACCACTCATCAAAATGCCAAAGAACTAAATCCCAAATTTCAAAGCCGTAAAACTGTACGGCTTCTACTGGTTAGCTTATCTACGTACTCAGCACTGAACTATCTGTACTAATTCATGCTGGCTGAACCCTGAACGCGTTCGCTTTCTATTTAATGCCAGACGTAATCTATGAATTGTGCAAAGTGAGTCCAGACAAGGCTCGCTGCCAGACAGACTTAATTCATTATCCTATTATTTTAATATGAACTTATGTGATGTGAAAAGGCTTTTAAGCCTAATATGTAGTAGGTAGCTGCTAAAGAAAAAAAATGGCCATTGGGGCCGAAGGGTTCTAGAGTCGGGACTGCGTACGTGAAGGCCTCCCACAAGGTGGACCGATGACCTGGTGAAGGTCACGGGAATCCGATGGATGCGGGACGTGCTGGATCAATCGTTGTGGCGACACTTGGGGGAGGCCTATGTCCAGCAGATGATGATGATGCTAAAGAAAAAAATCAAACAGTAATTTTAGTTCTTTTTTTCATAAAAAAAGATCTTTGTTGACGCGGCAAAAAAATATCCCTTCTGATTTTCGCAAAGTTATTTTGTTACGAGTACTATGCTTTGATGTTGTTTTTTTTCTAATATACGAGTAGATTCTTTTCGTGTCCAGTGGTGAGTTGTATTTTTGAATATCGAAATATATTTTTTTGTGTCAAAGTAATTCATTGACAATAAAGCTGAGCATTGACTACAGTTCAGGATCCAAACCTAACGGTGAGTTTGTTGATTTGGGATAAAAGTAGAACAGTTTGTATCGCAAAGTACACAACTCGATCGTACGAGGACCTTTTTTGGGATTTAGATTGAAACTTTGCCATGTATATTTAAACAGAGGCCGTTGAAAACTTTCTCTAGTACTTTTTGCTGCCGTACCTTCTGTATTGATTAGAAGGATCTAATTTGCCTTTAATGTTATCTCGCTCTTCCTTTAGTTATCTACCTATATAATCGAACAACATATCCGTAAAAATAGTAAAATATTTGCAAATTTAGAAATCAAATGAGATAATCTTGTCAGGTTTACCTTAGAGACTAAAAGACAATGCAAGATGGAAGTCAGGTGCTGATTAATTCATGGCACTTAAGGAAAATCCAGTTCAGCGAAGTTATTATGCAAAGTTCATTTAGTTTAAGTACTCAAAGTTTCTGTAGCGGCGTTTCATTATGCACACATTAGATGGAACTTCAAACACAGTTTTCAGAGAGCTACGTGCGTCCCTCGTAGCTGTAGGTCTGAGGGTGGTGAAATTGGCATCACATAAATTTTGTCGTGCCGGTGTGAAATGTATTTCAATTTAATTATTGTCACGTAACCGCAAAAGGATTCTTAATACCTACCAATGTCATTAATAATACTGTTGTGACAAACGTGAACCTGCAATTTTCAAATGTAAATATCACGTTCAGTATCTACCTATTTTAAAATTAATTGATGTAATTAATCACTCATTCGAATGAATGATATTATTATAAATAGAGAAAATTGTATTTTTTAGAAAAGGTATTTCACTGACCTTTTGGTTATCATTGAATTTAATCAAAATTGTAATTTGCTTGAATTTGCAATTTGTGCAGATTTGACAATTTATAATAAACTTTACCAATTTACAGGTATGGCTTTTCAGTACATAGGTTCATCATAATATTGAAATGTAGGTCCTTGTACATTTGCTTAGTTGTTGGAATTGCGCGTAATATTGCCCAATATATCGCTTGTTGGAGTTGCTTTTGAAATTATTTTAAAGTGTTTTCTTTGAAATGTCTGAAAAGTAAGGACGGAGTTTTGAAATAAAGAATAATACTTACTATTGATTAGGACAATGCGCATATCAGTGTGTGAAACAGTGCCAAAATACATCCACTACTGAATATAACCTATACCCATCATTTCAGTCGAAAGACATCGACTGTTGGACATAAGGCCACAACGACAGGTCCTGTGCATCTTGCATGTCGATTCCCGTGACTTTTAACAAAGCATCGGTTTGTTTAGTGGGAGGCCTTCCAAACCTGCGTTTTTGGTCGCTATTTCAGGACCTTTGCGTCCCACCGACCATCTGTTCCGCCAGTAACGTGTCTTGTTCACTGCCAATATCTTCATTTTTGATTCAACCACCCCTTAACCAGACTTTAAGTTTTCGAATCTGGCCCATTGTAAGCGACCACGTTGAAATTCACAACACGTTGAAATATGGCTCTGCCATACGTCATCACTGGCAATACACACTGGTCATAGACATGGCTTGAGAAACTTTGGTAAGTATGTCAGACAAGAAAATATCGCTCGGCTTATCAAATAGTGCCTTACCAAACTGGACCGTCTCGCGTCTGTCCCAGGTTAGCATAATCGTCTATGATTTCAAGTGTGAAGATTCCGATCTTGATAGGGGTGGGTGCTATACGGTTGTCTACCATGACCTTAGTTTTGTTCATGTTCATTTTAAGACAAACTCTTTTGCTCCATTTCTTATTGCTTATTATGCTTTGTTAAGGTCATTGAGCATCCTGAAATATTCTCCAGGCGTTCTGCACAATGTTGTCTCCCAGGCGTTTCCTTCGCCTGAATCCAGTGCAGGGAACTCCCATACTCACTATTTCTGGTGAAAACTTGTGCCATTCTCATGCGGCAGATGAAGAGGCCGCGACGTCTATCTAGTCACTATTCATGACTTACTGCCATGATTACGGCGTGTTTGTCTTAAAACAGTCTTGATTCACGTGTAAGGCATCTCTAAAACAAAGCGCAGAAAACCTTCGAACGTCGTTGATTAAGTCGATTCAGTGTTTTCAGGGTTAATTAAATAAGAGCACAAACATGTAACTTGAAGTTATGAAGAGTGTTACGTGATCCGAATAATATCCGTACCGTCTTATGTGACTAAATTACTTAATTGCGTTCGAGACTTTGAAATCTTTAATTAACGAATGAAATACGAACGCGGAATATCAGATTACTCGAGCTCTTGAGTTTCGCGGTTCGTTGAGATCCCCTGAGTTTTGTTAGTTGTAAAGATTGGAGATATTTGAGAGGTCACATTGTAAGAAAGTTTTTCCTCATTGGCTTTCATGGATCGGTTTTTGATTCTGACATTGATAGAACTTTCAGTGTCAATGTGATTTTATGTCCTTATTATAGATATCAACATACACAAATGCAAGTATATTTTCATAAATACACTATAAATACTTATTTAGTATCTATTGCTTATGATATGCGTTTTATAATTAGAATTCGCCAAAACTACAGAGAATGAACAAAGGATTTTCATGACAGAAAGGTTCATGAAAGAATGTTTAATTAAATACTGTCCTATGTGTACCTATTTAAGATACGTTTATCTCAATTGATCTCTTTACGCATTGAATAATATCCTCATTCATAGGTAGGGATCTATCACGCATAATATTTGATTTATTTACGATTTCTCATGGAATTTTGAATGAAATGCAAACAAATCGACAAATACGACCGATACGCAAGGATGAGGAAGTCGATTTCTTAACATGTTTGATCTACACAGAGTTCTTTTGATGGTATAAAATACCTTCTTATATTAATGTAAAGTAAATATTTTTGGAATAAAAATATGTTAAACTGTTTTAATCACATTGAAAACCGAGGTAAGGTATATTTCATCTTACAGGTAATGCGTACATATGTACCTGGACCTTTTTGGTAGGTAAGTAACCTTTGTAAAAAACTTTAATTTAATTTATTTTATAATAACAAAATATTCTTTTTCATAGTATTATAAGTACGGACACATCGTCCGAAAGACCTCCGGAGGTCTCCCTTCCCCTAACGCCACAACACAATACCTAAGTGATTTAAAAACTTATACTAGAGCAAAATGTTTCAACTCATCAAAGGTAAATTACCATCGGATTTTTCTTGTTGATTCAAATGTCAGATGAATTAATATAAAACTCATAGTTGAAAATAATTTGAGTCTTAACAATTAAAAACTCAGAGCTATATAAACTTCACACGTCACGTTGCTATTGTATTTCCTTAAGCGTTTCCATCGCGTATCTATATCGTATTTCTACATTTACTTGAATAAGGTTTATACTCGCATGCGATACAATCATTATAATTTCATTGAAGTAGGAACGGCAACTGTAAAGCTCTCCCACTAGTGGTGAAATTACACGTTCAGAAATAAAGGAACTAATCCCAATAACTGGGGAAAATCTATATCAATCTATATATATATAAATGAAACCCGTTTTTCGTTGTCACGACATAGCATGAAAACGGCTTGACCGATTTGGCTGATTTTCTTTTGTTGTGATTGTTATTGTGAGGAAAAGGTTCTTATGGAAAAAAAAAAATTAGTGTAGTGTAGGGTGGAGTAGGGTAGAGTTGGGTATAGTAGTGTGGAGTAGAGACAAGTGGGAGCGAAGCCGCGCGGGCAAAAGCTAGTAATAAATAAATGAGAGCAAAAACAGTACATTTAAAACAAAAAGGTTTCAATCGTATCCCAAAACGGCAATTCATTCATGCAATTAGGCTACAATTAATACCAGAAATGTGAAAGGAGGATTATTATGTTTACCAATGGCTCCATGGACAGCTCGCTCGTTACCCGATTTATTGTCGAGGTAAGCCAATGTGGGTCAAACTGGACATAGAAATAAAGAACTGGACTGTGCATTGCTGCCATATCATCATCATTTCAGAAGAAAAAAGACATTCACTGCTGAACATGGGTCTCGCCCAAGTGTCGTTACAACTGTCCGTTTTCCGTGACTCTTACAAGTCATCAGTCTGTCTTGTTGCTTTTCAGTGCTGTGATTTTGGTCACTGCTTCAGAATCTTTGGACTGTGATGTGCTTTGCCTACTAACAATATCTTCATTTCTGATCTGATCACACAAGAGAATTCCGAGCACAACCGTCTTCATTGCTTTTTGGGGGACTTTAAGCCTTCTAATAAGGTCCATTGTAATCAACCACGTCTAAATTGAGATCAAAAGATATGACCTAGACATAGACATTAGACATGTCTTTAGACATTATATAGGTACTATGCAGTTTTTCAAATATTGCCCATCTGATTTGATTCGACGTTTGAGCTCGAAATTAGACATTCTTAACTGGACCGTTTGTCGTTGTAGAGTTTGCAATACTGAAAACTAATTTAAGGTCAATACCTCACTCTTTCTGTAGTTTGTATTGACATAGATGACTCAGACAGCCTGTGATATGACTAATATAAGTCTTTTAGAAGATGGCAGCAAAGTGTGAATGATACAAAGCGATTGTGTAGCCAGTTACACAATCGCTTTGTATCATTCAGACTTTTTTAATCGTATGCATTTGACAGGCAGACAGGAGACTATTGGTCCAATCTCTATATCTATGGTCTGGGCTACCCAATAAAGCTTTTACTCCCTACTTATTCAAATTACGTGTTTTTTCAGACATTAAGTTTCACGCCGGGGAGTTTAATGGCTCCAATAAGATTACGTCGTTTGGCAGACTATGACTCCGTAAATTAGTATTCGTTTTATGTGATGCTGGACTTTTAAGAGGATTAAGTTGTTTTAGGAATGACAGCGCGAATTGAGCCTTTACTTTGAGCTCAAAGAAGAGAAAAGGTTTATATTAAGTATCAATTTTTTTATGAATAAAATTAACTGAAGCTACATCGGTTTATACGAGCAGAGGTGCAAGTTGTAAGTCACGGGTTCAAACGCTGCCAGGCGCATTGCTTTATATAATTTATTTCAACACCACTGCTCTCACTATCTCTCTCTCTCACTCAAAACGGCGAAAAGAAACAGCTTGAGTAAACTGATGTATTCTAGAAACTGGCATATTCGAGATACAAACGTTTGAAGACATATCCACTAATTGCCGATAGGACCACGTGGTATGACGGCCCATTCTCTTCCTTATAGAGAATGGCCTAATGTGCCATCAGTTCGAACATTATAAGGTCGTATTATCATATGCATGCTATGCTATACCTACTGTTTTTTTTTTGTAAAGCTTAACTTGAAAAATCAAACATGTTGGTCTCACAGCAAATAATCTGTTGTTTATGATCGTAAGTACTTTCACCACCCGAAAAGTTATTAGTGTTTAACAAATAAATTTGTATAGTGCGACCGAGTCACGACCATGAACAGAAATGATAAAAGCCGTGTATGCACGTTCGAACGTTGCGTTTCATGATACGTAACCACTTGGTTCGAACATGTGTAACACTAACGAACATCGAACATTCTGTTTGTCAAACAAGTCTGCGGCGACCGTATTAGTATGTTCTTGGATGGTGCTATTCATGAATCAATGTGAACACCAAAAAAACTTTTCGCTACTCTACATTTGACCACTTTCAACAACGCTGCCATGGCTATTATAAAAATTCATGACTGTTGTGCGCGAACTTGATTCGAACTATGTTCGCGTTCGAATATGCCGTATGCCATACGTATAAACAATAATAATTTATTTTAATAATTATTTATTTATTTTCTTACCGCAAATTACAGTGAAAGTAATTAAAAGTCTACAAAATACGATATTAAAATTAACTTGTGGAAGACTGGTGCCTGGACTAGGTTCTTTGCAGAACCTGTGTGATTTGATTCACATAAATACAATAATCACATTAATAATAATTCATTTCATTTCACTCATCATCATCACACTTTGATTCCATTATTTAATTTCAATTTCATTGTATTGGAAAAATAAGTAAAAAAAAAACCACAACGCCGTCTAATCCCAAGCTAAGCAGAGCTTGTGTTATGGGTACTAGACAACTGATAAACATATTTATATATTTCTAAATACATCATATTATAGATAAATTACACCCAAACACGGAACAAATGATTATGCTCATCACACAAACATTTGTCCTGGGTGGGAATCGAGCCCACGACCTCCGGCATAGCAGTCAGGGTTTAAATTTAAAAAATATAGGTGTATAAAGTAATTCATTAAAGATACATGCACATTTTGTTAGGCAGATTGTGTGTGATGTGTGTGTAAGTGAAAGTGTAGAATGAGTGATGTGAAGTGGGTGTAGTGGGAGTATAAACCAAATGTTCATGTTTGGTGTTTGTGTTCGCGATGTTCGTGTTCGTATGTTGCATATACGGCTTAAAGTAAACTTAGAGGTTTTCATTCGGTTGTATTTTTTTTGTTTATCCCCAATGAAATCCTTTACTGAAGTATACTCGTATCCTAAAGTAAATAAAATTCTTGATTAGTTATGGATCGGTGTACTTGCTTACTCGAACGAAACGATGGGTATATTTTACCATTTATAAGTGCAGAGGTCGGCTCTAGTAACGTATTTAATTTAACCATGTTTACATTTAATCTCGATAATCTTCTTCGCTAGAAACTAAGATATTTTCTTTTTTAGGGTTCCGTACCTCAAAAGAAAAAAACGGAACCCTTATAGGATTACTTTGTGGTCCGTCCGTCCATCCGTCTGTCTGAGATAAAAATCTTCTCGTCCCGCCTGGGAAAATCTTTCGAGCCTCCATTCCGGAATAATTTACATAAGCAAGTTTGTATGGAACCCTCAGGGCGCGAGTCCGACTCGCATTTAACCGGTTTTTTTTTTGTACTGAAATAAACTAGTGCTTGACTGCGATCCCACCTGTTAGTAAGCAGTGATGCAATCGTTGATGATGAGGTGCATTAGTTTATTAAGGGTCGCCGCACATGGGCCACACACGACAGCCACAAACACCGCCAAGAGAAGTTTGAAGCGGCAACAAAGGAACGCATTTGTGGCCGGTGGCTGCTACTTTTTTACCCATACGCGCAGTATCATAATGGTCTCTGACGAAGAAGGTTTCAATGCGCGAGTGACGTATCGCAGCGTTTTATGTCGGTGTTTAGACCGACCACTAAACACTGGTCAGTGCGAGCCATAAGAAGCGAGCAACGGCGATTTGTAGCATGTGGCAGCCATATAAAATGTATTAAAACTATAGGAAATAATGTGGCAGCGTTTTGTGGTTGTGGCCGGTGGCCCCGTGTGCGGCGATCCTAAGAGATACCTAAATTGGACGTAGTTATGCAAACAAGAACCAACCCACATTTTTTGTGAAATTGAGTTATATATTTCAGAACTTCGAGTACATAGTTGGGGGTACATTGAAATATATAACTCAATTTCACAAAAAATGTGGGTTGGTTCTTGTTTGCATAACTACGTCCAATTATAATTATACGGGAAGACCGATGTACGCAGTATAAACGATGTTCTTAATCATATAAACGCTTTTAAATAGGTTCCTTTGATTATTTTGTAATATAAATTACAAAATAAACTAATAAGTATACTTAAGGATGTTGAAAACCACACAGCACCACTACTTTATATCTCCGAAAATTCTCAAAGAAGATTACTTAATTTTCTACCTAATGAAACATCAGACACGTCACAAGCAGTGATGTTTCAAAATCTTCTGAGTTTATCGCTTAATTTACTCTTATGTGGCCACAAATTTGAAAACTAATTGCCTCATTTTGTGGTACCAGCTATTTCCATATGATGCCAGGGTAATGAGATTGTGTCTCGCATTTTCTACGTTCTGTCTGAAGTAGTAATTAAAACTTTTGCCATGTGGGGACAAAACCGACGGTGGAGTAAGTACTTATCTTTCCCCTTTATCTTTCTTTTGGAATTTGCATCTATGTTCATTTTAGTTGTGTAGTTTCAGATATCTGCGTAGTCTTAAGATAATAAGTACTGACTGGTGTGACTGGGCACATTGCTCGCAGAACAGATGACCGTTGGGGCCGAAAGGTTCTGGAATGGCGACCCCGTACCGAAAGACGTAGCGTTAGAAGGCGACCTGCAAGGTGGGCCGATGACCTGGTAAGGGTTGCGGGAATCCAATGGCTGCGAGACGCACAGGACTGTTCATAGTGGCGACACTTGGGGGAGGTCTAAGGGTAGCAGTGAACGTCTTTCGGCTGAAATGATGATGATGATGTTGACTGACTGGTGCCAGTGGCTTCGAAGAAAATTATCCCAAGGAATATACTTTCGAGATAAAAGTATCCTATGTAGTATTCCAGGGTATAATATAGTCTAACTTTGTACTGTTTTTCATAAAAATCCGTTCAGACCTTAGAGTGAGACGAATTTCGACTTTATAATAGTCGTACTAGCTTATTGGTGTGGTCTATAGAAACACACTTTACTGAAGTTGACCCATTACCCAGACAACTTGAAACAACTTACGTTATGTTCCGCATAGCGTAGCATAATCATCAGCCATATATAATGTTCCAAATGTCAAGACAATCTTAAGCCTGCTCTTTTGGAGAGGGAATGGGCCGTAATCCACCTCGCTGCCCCAGTGCGGTTGATGGATGTCACATGTCTTCGTTTTTTTGGTTTAAGGACATGTTGGTTTCCTCACTATGTTTTCCTTCTTTGTTTTAAGAGTAGATAGTGATAATATATTATATTATATAAAGTAAAGAACCTGGGTTTGAACTCAAAACGACCACTCTTTAGTCGGAGACGTCAATACACACTGTTTCCTTTCATGCACTGCTTACTACAGTGCTGTGAACTAGTATGCTACCAAGCAACTGAATTTAATATAATCAATCTGTCGGTAGATTTTCTTCCGAATTTTGACATTATTTGGGCATATGCCTTGGTACAGGCCATGGTCCAGAGCGAGGAGAAGTGGCAGTAATGCTAGCAAAGGAGGAGGCCGACCATCCAGCCGCCGCTTGGAATTCCGATCCCGATTTCCAGGCACCGCCCGTAGGCATGGGCTTGCGGACTGGGTAGCTCGCTCTACGACCATCCGGTAACTGTCTAGATCGAGCCCAAGTTATCGACGGCACACACTGTTCCCGCGCGCTTCAAGGAGTTGTCAGCAACAGCAAGTGCCCAGCTTGGTCGAAGCTTACTAGGGCCAGGGTTAGCTCCGAAAGGTAGCTCGGCCACGGTATGAAAGGCAAGAAGGAACGGGATGGATTTTTTTGTCAATAAGAGCTTGATACTATCTCCCGCTCCGCCCAATGGCGGGGGATGTCGTTTGGATGATTTTTACATCCAAAAAAAAGGGGCAATTGTCCCAAATTGGCGACTGCGCGTAGTGTTCCACGCACGTACTCTTCAAAGAGATGTCAGCTAACGATAGGCGCTCAGTAGGGCGCAAAAACTCCCCCCGAAGCCCGCTAAGACCGCAGAGATTTTAGATTTTTCTAAAAAGGAAACCCCTGGTCCTAAAACACAAAAAGTAACTGAAAGACAAAGGTAGCGGAAGAAGTCATTGAACGACTTCCCCCTTAACAAAAAAAAAGGGTCTTATGTCAAAATCTTATCGCTAGTAATAAATTCTGCAGACAGATTGGTTTTTGGGTTTGGCTGAAAAGTGTAACTTTTATCAAATCAATTTTGGCCAATAGAAATATGAGTTTTTTTTCTTGTTCTTTTTTTTTATAAACGCAATTAAAATATTTCTTTTGTGTAAAACTAATCCAGTAAAAACCTCTAAAAATCTCCTATTTTGTATGAACTTTGACACTTCATAATTTGCCTAAAAATTAAAAAAGTCAAAAAAGTAAAACTATACAAACCTTGCAAATTTTATTAAGATTCTAAATGATGATAATTTTTTCCAAAAACTTTTAAGGGTTTAAAATAAACAGCTATTTCCTGGAATCTGTTTAGTGAAATTTTCGAGTAAATCTCATAATTACCGAATACTAACAGAGTTTTCAGGCGTTATCTCTCTTTTTTTGCGTTGCCTTTTCGTTTTCAATAATGTTAATAAGCTTTTAAACCATTTTCGATGTTTACGATAGGCGAGTGGAAAAGGTCCTTTTCCACTCGCCTATCTCTCTTAAGTATTTCTTAAATGTCAATTATTTGTGTAAGTAAATAAAATATATTTTTCGTAAATTAAAAAAAAACTTTGTTAGATAACTACACTAATATTATAAAGTTGTAAAGTATTTTTTGTAGGTGGTAAACTCTGGAAGTACTGAACTTCGAAAGTCCGATTGCTAAAATTTCATCACCGATAAAAAGCTGCTTAATTCTTGGGTGAAATAAGCTATATTTTATTTATGAGGGCGAAGCCGCGGGAAAAGCTAGTGTTTGATACAGTTGTACATTTCTACAGTGTTTCAAACCGTGTTAAATCCCTACTTCCCTACTAATATTATAAATGCGAAAGTAACTCTGTCTGTCTGTCTGTCTGTTACGCTTTCACGCAAAAACTACTAAACGGATTCAGATCAAATTTGGTAGGTAGGTAGAAGAGATACTAGAGAACACATAGGCTACCTATAATTCCACTGCTGAGCACGGGTCTCTGCCCGCGCGATATGAACTATAGTCCACGAGGGCGGAGCCGCGTTCGGAAAGCTAGTAGTTACATAAACTCTGAATGTTTCTAAGAATTTACAGCTAGTCAGTCGTTAACTAGTAACGAGGGCTTAGTTTTTATTCAAATATTAGAATTAAAGTCTATGTTATACTATGGGGCATTGTTTGTGTTTTAACAATTGTTTACCGTCTAGCAACTTATTGCTACAGGATATTATAGTTCTTAGAATTTAGAATTTATATTTCGAATAATAGAAAATTCAAAGTTATTTCACCTCATCCAGTAAGTTTATCATCTTCTTTGCCAATTTCCTAACTAGCTTGGACTCGGCTTCTAGAAAATTTCTCAACTAAATCTTTGATTAAATAAAATTAACACAAAACATCCTGTTGGATGAGCGTAGTATAGGGCTTGCCGATTACCTACGTAATGATAGGAACGGTCATCTGGTTATTACCGTTCCTCGGTTCCTATCATCACGTAGGTAACCGGCCCACCTTATGGCCTGCCTTTCAATATGCGATCAAAAAGGTTTTTTTTCTTGGTTGTGTGCAAACAATAGCTTAGGTTAAATTAGCTATTTAATAAGCTGATGTATGTTGATGATAGTTTAAATGCGTTTTCCAGTGAAAGAAATCTTCCTATTAATTGGCTATACAGGGCACGGAGTAATACAGGGTTATTTGAATTTAAATCACTGGCAACCTCTCAAGACTATGTTACTAACATCATAAACAACAACTTTTGTTCTATGACTTTTAAAAAATTATCATATTTTTGTTCATCAGATTTTCATAGAAAAAAAAAAATTAATGTTCTAAATATCACGAATTTTATGCGAAGCAAGCAATAATATAATAGCAAAGGGGAGGGGGTTTGGTCGGCGGGGGTGTTTGATGCACTAGCGTCGCGTCAAGCACCCCCGCCGAATAGAACCAGGAAATATGGATTGTTTTTTTTTAACCCTTATTTCGAGACAGTGATGTATTTTTGTGATCCTGATAAACCATAGGATATTGCGCAGGTTTCGCCGAATCAAATTTTGTATTAGTCAACACTAATATAATAAAGAGGTATAGTTTGATTTTTGTTTGTAGGAGGTAATCTCTGGAAGTACTAGTCCGTTTGCTAAATTTTTTTCACCGATAGAAAGCTTATTTATTCCCGAGTGACATAGGCATTACACATACATATTTTACGTACGCGGACGAAGTCGCAGGCACAAGCTAGTTTTAATATAAAATCCAGTGACTGGCTATTACGCGCATCTACCTTGTGGCCTTCCAATATGCGATCAAAGAACCTTAAAAGATAACTGAATTAGAAAAACGAATAAATACAATGATTTATATCCTTGACAGCACAATAAAGTTCCTCGAATATAAATCAACATCATTCATTCTGCCTTTATCATGTCTATGAATGTCAGTAACCCACCCCAAGTCCGGATAACCGATATTCCACGATATACCACTATTTTCCTCAATAGCTTTTTAATATTTTCATTCTCCTAATAATATATCATCTTATCATAGAACACAGAACCGTCGCAGTGGTTAATGCTTGAAGCAGCGTTATCACAACTTGCCATAAATGTTTCGTTTATTTTTTCAAGGTGTCAAACGGAAACCATCCACTGACTTCCCTTACTCTAGAGCGGGTTGTTGTTGTTACTGACTAAAACCAGAGCTGTTTTCTTTTTTTTTCTTGCGTCCCAGGACCCCGAGTTTTCCTTTCGGAAGCCAACCCCTGGCCCTATTTTTTTTTTTTTCGGAGAATTATTAAACGTTCGAGTAAAAAAAAAATACTATGATGATATACTGTTTTAATGTCTTGAACGGTATGAATTTGAGTAAACGACATATTAACTAAACTAACGACAAATCTTTATCTACACTATATACATCATTGCCTCTATATTATATAATAAAGAGGTAAAGTTTTTTTTTTTTTGTTGTTTGTAGGAGGTAATCTCTGAAAGTACTCGTCCGATTGCTAAATTTTTTTCACCGATAGAAAGCTGCTTTATTCCTGAGTGATATGCTATATTTTATGTACGCGGGAGAAGCCACGGGCAAAAGTTAGTTTATAATAAAATCCAGAACGAGCATACTAAAAGTGGATTGCGATTAATCCGTTTTAGGTATAAAATAGGCAGGAGATATCATTGGATGATTTCCCACCTTAAAAAAAAACCTGTTTTCTACTTAGCTTTTTAGTTTGTATTGTGAAATCATAATCATCATCTTCATAATTTCAGCTGAAAGACCTCCACTGTTAGACATAGGCCTCCCCCAATTGCCACCATAATGACCGGTATTTTGAAATATTTTATTCCAAAACCATTTTATTCGAACAAAAGATTTACACCTCAAATTATTTCTCATCTAACCAAAATGAAAACATTATTGTTCTTAATAATAACAATGTTTGCAGTAATCACACAAAACTTCGCTTAAATGAAAACGTTCATCGGCTTATTAAAAATAAATATTTTCGCAACAGCTGTTGGATGACGTCTGTATTAATTATACCAACAGATGTTAATAATATTGAGTGGGATTCGCAATACTTAATGGATATATAAAACGGAATTGAAGCTTTATGCTTGTTCGGGCCATTGGTGGTGCAAAAGAAATCCTTGGAACCCTGGAACAATGGCAAAGAAGGTATAGGAGTGGGTTTTTAGTCACTAGAAGTCTGACATGCCCTCTCGCTCTGCCCAAGGGCGGAAGATGTCATTAGATAGAGAGAGATTTTCCATCTAAAAAAAGTGTTATGGTTTTACTGAGAACTATATAACTTCTGATGGCGGTTTCATCCGTATGAATGTCAGTTATTGCAGACGGGAAGTCGAAGTAAGATAATTTATTTATTATTTTAACCTATTTTACATTTAATTACCCTATCACCTTTCTTGGAGTTTTAGCTTAGTCTAAACTAAATTAAAAAAAAAAAAAAAAACGATTTTGCAGTTTAACCCTGAAAGAGTAACAGACAGTTACTTTCGAAAGCCGGTGTCAAATAATGAAAAAACAAAACCAACACACTAACTAAAAAAACCTTTTTTTTTTTAAATAACCGACTTCACTAAAAAATTGAATGGAATTTGAGGAGTTCCCTTGATTTCGCCAAAATTCCATCATTAGATCCTAACTTGATGACTATGGTACTATTTGGGAAAGTATAATACCCTTTCCAACGTCAAAATAATTTTTCAAAAAAACGACAACCCAGCCAGCGATTTTTCAAGCGACGAAGTTATGCACGAACAAACATAAAAAAAAAATTCAAACATTCGGATTGAGAACCTCCTCCTTTTTTAGAAGTCGGTTAAAACAGATTTTTAACTACCATTGAAGTTAGAAAGCAGCTCTTACGTGCTCAAGTAAATCATTGTATTAATTCAAATTTCCAAATCTGTTGGCTTTTCTAGTTAAAGATACAAATACGGGCATCTCGTGAGATTGTTATCAGTGATGCGAGATGGTTGGAGAGCATCTTGAGGCTCGGATTCTAGACGCACTTATGTACGAGTAGGTACACTTGATCTGGGCCCCTAAAACAGCGCATTTTATGTTATTCGAAAACAATCTCAATGATACTTAGATATAATTTTATTTATATATTGTACACATCTACTGCAGTGTAGACTTTATAACCAACTTCAAAAAG
This sequence comes from Mythimna lalbum, assembly GCA_949319445.1. Taxonomy (NCBI): domain Eukaryota; kingdom Metazoa; phylum Arthropoda; class Insecta; order Lepidoptera; family Noctuidae; genus Mythimna; species Mythimna lalbum. The sequence goes on along the minus strand of OX439354.1, from coordinate 10,102,368 downwards.
AAGGATGTTCTATGTTCGGCTGTAAGTTTTTTTTTTGAGAAAGAAAGTAAACACGTTTATTTGGCACACAAGTACACACAATGAGATAGCAATTATTATAGTACTCGTATAGAAATTTAGACTTAATAACATCAAAATTGTGTCTCACGGCTGCGCCAAATAGATCCAGTTCATCATAATACCAGGCCAATACGTAGCAGTTGCCTGACGCTGGTTTTCAACTGACCCTTGTCCCTTGAACTTTTTGTATGTACATTCAGTCAAAAAAGTATCGGGAATGGATGATTTGTTTATGGTTCCAAATTCAAATTTTTGTTTTTTTTTTTGTAGTTGTTAGATTGGCACAACTGTTTTCCATTTTGGCGCAGAGTTTGAGTTGCATCTGTTATTTATATTAAATACAGTGCTGGTTTTAGTAATATCATATATAGTGTGTATTGCGAATTTCATAATGGACAAAAATATCGAACAAAGAGTTTGTCTTCAATTTTGCATCGCCAATGGAATTTCGTGTTCGGAGTCACTGAAAATGTTACAGAAGGCTTACGGTGAATCGACTTTATCAAAAACTCGTGCTTATGAGTGGTTCAAAGCGTTCAAAAGCGGTCGAGATGTGATGGAAGATTTGCCTCGCTCTGGTAGGCCGTCAACGTCTGCAACTGAAGTTAACATCGCAAAAGTGAAGGAAATAGTGACTGAAAATCCCCATTCAACTCTGAGAGAGATAGCCGCCGAACTTTCTGTATCTCACGAGTCGATCCGTACCATTTTAACTAATCATTTGGGTATGAAACATGTTGCTGCTCGGCTAGTCCCAAAAGATCTGAATTTTATCCAAAAACTCAATCGCATGAAAGTCGCTGAGGACATGCTAGAACGAGTCAATTCGGACCCAACATTCATGAAACGCATTATTACTGGTGACGAGACGTGGGTTTACGAGTTTGAAATGCAAACTAGTCAACAAGCTTCGGAGTGGCGCCTTCCAACTGATCCGAAACCGAAAAAACCACGCCAAAGTCGATCAAAAGTCAATGTCATGTTGACTGTTTTCTTTGACTATCGCGGTGTTGTGCACTCTGAATTCTTACCGGAAGGTCTAACGGTAAATAAAGAATATTATTTGAGCGTTATGCGGCGTTTAAGAGAGCAAATTCGACGAAAAAGGCCAGATTTGTGGAAAGAAAATTCTTGGATTTTGCACCACGACAATGCGCCTTCGCACAAGGCTATCATTGTGAACGAATTTTTGACCAAACACTCAACAAATACCATCCAGCAACCACCATATTCACCAGATATGACTCCTGCTGACTTTTTTCTTTTTCCTAAACTCAAATTACCACTTCGTGGCACCCGTTTTCAATCGATAGAAGACATAAAGGAGAATTCGCGGCGAGAACTGAACTCAATTCAGGAAGCAGCGTTTAAAAAATGTTTTGATGAATGGATTATTCGTTGGCGCAAGTGTATCGTTTCTAAAGGAGCATACTTTGAAGGTGATAAAATAAATTAGGATGAATAACAGACATTTTGTGTATTATTGATCTTTTCCCGGTACTTTCTTGACAGACTAGTATGTTACCGATTTCTTGGTCAATTATAGCCCCATTTTTATTTTATTTTTTATTGAAAGTTTATACTTTCAAGTCGGGGACCAATTTGAAAGAAATATTATTATGATTTGATAATATAATTAATTTCGAAGACATGGAACGAAACTCTTCATAGGATCACTGCAGAACTGTCGTAACAAGTAAAATTACTTTGTTTATACGTGTATTCGATGACGTTCTGAAGGAAGAGAGAGAGAGAGAGGATATATCGAACTGATCTGACGATGATAGCCGGAAGGTAGGCACCGGAACTCTGTAATCAATCAATCATGTAACCTAGCCCTGTTTGGGGTTATTACAATTGTCATGAGATGCACTCTGGCTGTAAGGTACTATCATGCTAATCTGATAACTGAAGGTAGCACAAACACTGCGTAATAAAACAATATATCCTAACCGTGGTTTGTTTTACTGTTGTATTAAATTGTCATGATAGGTACCTTAATTGAGAACGTGCACACTATTTTAGTTTGGTTGAGAGTTAATTAATGAAGCGACAAAATTAATATAGAAACACCGATTTCCGAAATTGATTATTTTGAACTTTTTAGTGTTCTTTTGTGCTGTACAATAAAGTTTATTCAATTCATTTTATTTTTTTGTTGAAAAAAAAAAAATTAGTTGACTAGTAGTTTAATGTGACAGATCGGGGTAAGAAAGGTAAAAAAAATCAAAGATAATATGTACGTATTAAATAAATTCAATGAAAAATGATATGGTTAGAAAAGAGCTAATTATTGAGATGCTTTTGATTACATCAGGGAAGCTTGCCGAGAACACGGACTAGACACATTTGCTCCCAAATATTGCAAAAAGATTACTAGAATGCGTTACAATGTATTTTAGCCGACTATATTCTATAGCAAAAACTTGACACTGGATAAATATACAATCGATGATTTATGAAAGGAAAATACAAAAAAAAAATGAAAAAAAAAAGGATAACATAATGATGACGTGAACAAAGTCAAAACCTAAAGCAGACAAAAACTAGTGTTTACAAAAAAGGGATGACACATAATCATAATCATTCAAAAACAGGATGAATAGAACGTTCCAAAAATATCATGTCCCGCGAAGGACATTATGGTATAGTTACAGAATACAGAGTAGAAAAAAAATATTAAGTACACAATGTAAGGATAACATAATAGGGACGTAGCAGTTTATCCTCTTACTAAGTATAATCTTTTTTCCGCTCCATGTAATAGCGGTACAAATATACCTTTTACCCAACAATAAAAGGTATTAGATAACGGTATAGAATAGTTTCGCTTCGTCATTTATACCGCGTACATCGAAGGACTGGAATAATTTGCCTGCTGCGGTCTTCCCGTCCGATTACAATCTGAGCGTCTTCAAGGCTAGAGTGGATAGGCTCTTAATAAACTAGTGCGCCTCACCATCAACGATTGCATCACCGCTTACCATCAGGTGGGATTGCAGTCAAGTACTAGTTTATATCTGATAAAAAAAAAAGTTATCAACTGCTTCTATCGACAGTTTCATGCAAAAGCGATATGAAAATAATTCCTAGTACTAATATTTAACATTCAGGTATGGAAAATGCAAATACTATCAATTTATGGAATGATAAAGTGGTTGCAAATGACGTCAGAGCTACTCTTACCGAAGCCTAATTAATCCTTAATGATATTTCAATATTATAATAACCATTGATGAGAATATTAAAATTTAAGGTCAGAATTAAACACGATTTCGTTTCGCTAGCAGTCTTTTCTTACGCACATATAAATTCTTTAATAAAATCTGGCGGTTTGCTTTATGGCCACAAAAATGAGGATTTGAATTTTACGGCGAAAATATACAAACAAGTCAAGGATAATATTTTCTACGGTTGGCCAGATGGACGTGAGGACTACGCGTGAAGGTGACCTTAGACATTCATTCTGATAAATTACAAATGTAAGCCGTAATTGATACAATTTCAGTCAACATTATTTCAATCGAAGAAGATTTTTTTTTGGCGTCCTGTGACATTTTTCTCTCTCATATGGTTGAAACATAAGTAAAACATTGTTTTATTTTTTTGTATGATATATTGTTTTAGTGGAAATGTATATCTATCTATTTTTTTTTATTTGTGGAGTAAATTATTGTTTTTATTTCGTCAATATCTATGTTATGGTTTTAAATTAATTTTATTATCAAATAATTTTTTAATTTTTTATCCATTGTACAGTGCCTTGGATTTCCTCTGTAATGGTATATAAGCCATCACAATATCAGCCGAAAGACGTCCACTGCTAGTCATAGGCCTCCCCCAAGCGTCGCCACAACGCCCTGTCCTGTGCCTCACGCATCCATTGTATTCCCGCGACCCTGACCAGGTCATCGGTCCACCTTGTTGGAGGCCAACACTGCGTTTATAAGTACTTGTACATAAATAAATATTGTTATAAAACTAAATAAGTAGCATCTAAGTTACTACCTACCTATTTTGCCTAGCTCCAGATAAAGCCAATATGTTTTCATTCGTCATCTGTGACCAGTCTGCTACTTTCAAGAATGTGTCAGATATATTATATAACACATTCCTAAAAGTCGTAGACTCAATTTATCTTTTACCCACTTATATTTACCCTTCATTCCTTTTACACTTTCGCCTTTTATACTTAACTAGTTTAAGCCAGCAGCTTCGCCTGCATGAAAGTCAAAATTATATCAAGAGCACTCCTGGAATAAAAAAAACCAATTTTCTACTTTAGGAGATTTTTTTTTCGTCGACGGGGAAAATCATCATTGACAAAACCCGCTCTTGGGTGGAGCTGGAGATAGTGTCAGACTCTTACTGACTAAAAACCCCGCGCCGTTCCTTTTAGCCTTCATAACGGGGCTCTAGTTTCCTTTCGGATAACCCCGACCCCGGTAGGCTTCGACCCAGATGGGCCCCTCCTGCTGCTGAGGCGCGCGGGAACAGTGCGCGACGTCGACGCCTTGGCTCGATCCGGACAGTTACTGGACGATCGGACAGCGAGCTACCCATGGCTCGCTGTCCACGAGCCCGCGTCTACGGTGGCCGGATATCGGGGCTGGAACCCCGGCGGCGGCGGCGGCGAGGATCGCCCCCACGAGGGCACGGTGGTGCTCCGCTCAAGCAGTCTACTTTAATAATAATAATAATAATAATAATATGTTTATTTCACAAAATGAGGTACAGTCTAAACAATTTACATAAGATAATATGACAATTTAAAAGTAGAAGAAGGGTGTCCTGGCATCCTAGCTAGGTTACACAGTAACCTGTATTAAGGTTTGCCAGCCCAAGATCCCAATAATACTTAAAAATACAGAGACCGCCTATGATATTGAAATTATAAACTAAAAGTTTGCCATTAAATCGATAGTGTATATGTGTTTGTATGTATGTTTTATGTGTTTAGTGTAAGTGTGTATGTCTGTATGATGTGTGTTTAGTATGAAGTGTGCGTGTGCTTGACGATGTGTGTGTGTGTGGTTGTAAGAAATAGTTTGAATTTGGACACGGAGTGTTAACACGTAATTGCTAAGTTAGTGATGTAAGCAGAAGTTCAGTGTCGTCGTAATTTTTATTGGTTAAAAACACTGTTATCTGCTTTTTACAAATGTCATAAGAAGATTGATGAATGGGGGTAGTTTTACTTAATTTATTGTATAAGAAAGGACCTAGGTAATAAAAGAAACGTTTAGTAAAGGCAAAGCGTGTGGATGGTACCTTGCAGATTTCGCAAGTTCGTCTAGAGGAACATTGTGTTTGTGTAAAAGGAGTTTTGGTGTGTTGATGTAATATGGTGTAGAGAATGAATAGTTGACGAATCGTAAGGACCTTGCACTTTTGATAGAGGTCAAAAGTTGGGTAGAGCATTGGCCGGAAGGTAGCAACCTTAAGGATGGCTCTTTGTGCCACTTCCAGAGGTTTTAATATTGTTTTCGCTGCTCCACCCCAACTGGTAATGCAGTAAGAGAGGACTGACTGACACATGGCAAGATATACAGTGCGTATTACAGAGGGATTGGCGATGTGTCTGAGTGTTTTAAATAAATAAATTAGTTTACGTACCCGGCTAGTGAGGTGAGTGATATGTGCTTTGAAATTGAGGTGTTTATCAAGAGTGATACCAAGGTATTTAGTCGTGTCAGTGGAGGTTATAGTAGGGCAGTTGCAGGAAGATGAATTAGTTTGACAGGTGTGAGCATTGAGATTAATAGGTATAGAAGGTTGTGTTGTAGAGTTTAGAGAGAAGGTAATGAATTTTGTTTTATTAGTGTTAAGGGTTAGAGAATGAGAGGTAAGCCAAGCAACTACGTGATTGAAACCAGTTTGAGCCGTTGCTTGTAATTTGTTCCAAGATTCTTCATAAAAAGTTATTGCAGTGTCATCGGCAAAAGACACTATGTTGCCAGAGCTCAATTGCAAGTTGCAAAGGTCGTTTATGAACACCAGGAACAATGTGGGCCCCAAAACACTGCCCTGTGGCACTCCGTATGAAATAGGTTGCTCGTCGCTCAGGTAGTTGTCGATCCTAACCACCTGTCTACGGTCTGTAAGGTAAGATTTAAAGAGCTGGAGTTGGATGCCACGTATGCCTAGACATTCTAGCTTAGATAGGAGGCAGGGAATAGGGACAGTGTCAAATGCCTTTGCAAGGTCAATGAAGTGTGAGACATTTTTTGTGTTGGTTAAGTTTATCAACAATTCCATTCAAAAGTTGCAAGGCTGCATCAGATGTAGATTTATTCTTCCTGAAACCAAATTGGTTGTTAGAAAATAAATTACTGGATTCAAGGTACCCAACAAGTCTGCTATTAATGAGACGTTCCAAGATCTTGGAAAGAGCTGGAAGTACTGCAATAGGGCGGTAATTAGTAAAAGATGAGCGGTCGCCTCCTTTAAAAATGGGATGAATTATAGCTTTTTTAAGCGAGGAAGGAAAGGTTCCATTGATAAAGCAAAGGTTAAAAATATGGCAAAGTATAGGGCTAAGAATTGAAGAGTACCTTTTTAAGATGGTGGTAGATATTCCGTCGGAACCTACTGCAGCATTGGCTTTTAAGGATCTAATGGTAGATGCTATCTCTTCGGGATTAGTTTCCAAAAGTACAAAGGAACTCAAGCAGTTGGTAGAATTAGGTGGAGAACATGGAGGGCAGGTATCATGTGTGTACTTAATACCTTCAGCAAGATTTTTGCCTATATTTACAAAGAAGGCGTTCACGTCGTTAACAGATTGGGATGGGGTTTCAGATAAGGAAAGAAGCTCCGTGGGAGGATGAGGAATTTTTGTTGTGTGTGTGACACGTTTGACTGTATCCCATAGTAGTTTTGTGTTACGACCGGCTTTGGAAATTTCATCAGAGTCATATTGTCTTTTGACTTTTTTAAGGATCTTTGTACAAAAATTTCTGTATCTAGAATAAGTTGCCTTGAGGACTTCATTGGCAGGAGATTGTTTGTGTTTTTTGTGCAAGGAGTCTCTATTTCTCATACATCGTAGTAGTCCTGGAGTTATCCAAGGTTTTAGGATTCGCTTGCGATTTGTTGTGCGCTTCAACACTGTGTGATTGCTTATTACAAGTGAAATAGTTTGAATGAGACATTCTGTAGCAGCGTTTGGATCATTCATAGTTAAGATATGCGTGAAATCAAGACTCTGTATAGATTCATCAAGTGCGACAAAATCTGTCTTCAAAATTGAGGTGTGAGTGACGTTGCGATATGGTTTCATGTTAATACATAAGAGGGTAGAGAAGTGATCGGTTATCGTAGAATCAAAAATATATGTAGAGGTGGGTAATTTAGTTCTTAGAATTGTGTGGTCAAGGCAGTTATTACCTCTTGTGGGTAGGTGATGGGATGGTAAAAACCCGTGATAGGAGAGACAATTAAGGTAATCGTGCGATCGAGGATCTGTGCTTGTGATGTTGCCATCTAAATTAATGTTAATATTTATGTCTCCTGTTATTATTACACTTTGAAAGGAATTTAAACTAGATAAAATTTCATGTAGAGATTTTAGAAAAGTTTCAATACTATCTTGAGAGGGAGATCTATAAATACAAATGATAGCAACATTAGACCCAAGTTCGATAATTAACCCAGAAGCAGAGTTGTTAAATTCGGGTTCATGTACCTTGAATGACAAGTTAGACTTGATGAAAGCAACTACCCCATCACTCTGATTGCGATGCTTAGATGTGTGTACTGTAGAGTAGGATTGAAGCTGGGGTAGAGTAGTATTGCTAAGGCAAGGTAACCAACATTCTGTAAGCACAGCCACATCGCACTCGAGAGAAAGTCGTGAGAGAAGTGTCTCAAAACTATTAAAGTTTCGATTGATGGATCTGATGTTTTGGGAGAGAACTTTAAGGCAGCTATCTGGGGACTTGATGGCATCAACACAGTCCTCCGGAGTGCATTGATAAACTTTAGATACAGAAAATTCGTCCAAGTTGTCATTTAGCAAGTTAACGTTATCGAATGTAATGGTATAAAGTCAAATAAAGTTTATGGGACCGATCGAGACTTGATTTATGGGTTTTAGATAAAAATAATACTACAAATGGTTTACAGTAACTTTCGAGTGATGAGTTATTGCATGAGTAGAGTATATAAGCTAGCGTTTGTGTGTTGAGGAGTGAAGTAATATGTGTGAGAATGTGTGTGTAAAAGAAACAAAGCAAATTTAAATGGCAAATTACACAAATAATCAATTTACTTAATCTAGCTAAGCAATAAAAACCAGAATAGAAAATATAGAAATTACAAAATGGAAAAGCAAAAACGATTAATAGGTATAGTCATGCTTTGGGCAACTCCAACAACTGTTGCAGTTGAGTTTCACCTTTAATAACAGTGTAAGGCGATTCCCTGGTCTTTTTCATCAAGATACGTCCATTAGAAATCCAACAGTATTCATATTTATGCTCTTTAGCAAAATTCCTGGCCATATAAAATAGCTTTCTGGATTGGGCTGTCAGTTGCTCTGTCACATAAATAGGAATATCCCCTGTTGAAAAGCCCAGGTTGGTTGAATTCAACTTTTGATCAGGGTTTTTCTTATTGTAGCCCCTTACAGAATCCAAAAACTTGCTTTTGATTAAAGTGTTTGAAAATTCCAAAATTACCGCGGAGGAGTTATTTTTAAACTTTAGGAGATGGTTTATCCGTTTGTCAAGTTTCTCAGAAATCAATCCCATCATTTGAGCATGACGGAGCAGTAAAAAAGACACACAATATTATATACAATTTTCGTCTGTTTGAAGTGTGATATTGATTTTCAAGGAATAAAGATACATGTGCACGAAGCTAGTTTTTTTCACTCAGCATTTCGAAGAATTTCATCAATTTATCATCAATAACAGACTAACATCTTCGTGTCGCAGATATATTTCAGAATTTCCTAATCTTCTTCAAACTCTAATGGAGATATAATATTTTTCTTGCATTAGATTTTGTGAGCTCTGTTTAGTTACGTCGTAGCTTTGTTTGGAAAGAGCTTTGTAAGCGGTTACAAATTACGGTAATTTACTCTTGGATTGCCAACTTGTGCAATGATATCCAAACTTTTTGTAACTCAAATAGGTCACGCTAGTTTTAGTTGTTAGTAAGTTAATTATGTGTTTAGGATAAGGATCGGTGCGGAAGAGTCAGCGCAGCTCTGGAAAAAGCAACTAAAGGAACACAGTGAGGTTGAATCAATAAAATACTGTCTTCCTCTCCTTCCACCCAGAGCGGGATAAGTAGGAAATGTGATGATTTCACACCCTAAAAAAGCATAAGGATTATAATATACTCTTACCATCAAGTAACGGAAGTTTAAATAACCGTTAGAGATTTTCAAGTAGTTATAGAAACCTTTTGCACGGCTGGTACTGCCGTGGCGAAGATTTCGAATCATTGCAGGATTTAAATTAGATTTGTAATGGCATAATATATTATCATAATAATAACAGTGAATATAAAACAGAACCAGTTTTAAAATTAGTTAAATAAAAAAATTATTATGTTTTTTTTATTGGATGAACCAATAAAAAAAAAACATAAAAAAATTTTAGCTAGGCTTAGTTTGGTGCAGCTGTGAGGTTGACACCTCACAGCTTGACCTTGAGATATCTTTTTTCTTTGATATAAACTGGTGCTTGACTGTGATCCTATCCGATGGTAAGCAGTCATTGACTTCTAAAACAGTGGAATTCTCTGCCAGAGTCTGTGTTTCCTGATAGCTACAACCAAGGAGTCTTTAAGTTAAGAGTGAACAGGTTACTACTAAGCAAGGGTGTTCAATCGTCGGCCAAATCATCAGGTGACATAGAGGTCAAACGCGAGCCTATCAATAATAAATAAAAAATGGCGGTCCTTATAAGTGCCAATTACGATACCTATCCACAGATTCCACAGCACATCATAAAGATGAGAGATTCGCAGTACTTAATCAAGCGTTCATTTAGGGGCAAAGGCTATTTGCGTGTGAAATTTCTGCTTCATAAGTTTTATGATTTACGAGTTATTTTTAGACGGAAATTTGACCTCGTAGTGTTATTTGAGATACGTTCATGCGTTATATTTAGAGCTACTAGCAAGCTTAAAACTTCTTGCAGTGGTAATCTAGTTTCATAAATTCCTAAGGCGATAATGTTCTAAGTACTTGAACTTGGTTTGCAACCAAATATTGAAATATTTTT